>JARFJB010002494.1:420000-1710000 GCA_036346205.1 Vesta saturnalis
AATTTCCTGCGGTGTTTGAACGTAATCTTAATTTTTTTGTAATCTGAAGATTCAATTTTTTAAAGTAATTTCCGCGTTAGCAAAATTTTAAAAATTTGTAAGTGTTTTGAATTAAATTTTTTTAAGTACAACATGATTGTTAAATACTAGTAGCGGTAAGGTTTTCTGTGTTACTTTCTAAAATAGTTAATGTTCGGTATGTAATCGGCTGTTTATATCAGCCATTCACAAATCGTATTTTAAACACGTTGTATAAAAAAAATTTTCAAATGGTACAGTTGAAGGAAAAAAACTTCTAAGGTAAGCGTATTATTTTTTAATATTTTTTTTACCTGATATTGCTAAAAAAATGTCGATAAAGATTTTTTAAAATGTATTATTACGCAGGATGACTCATAAGATCAACTCTACAAAATAGTAGGACGGATTTTAAACTTGTAGTTATTGTTAATTCACGTATAATAATAAACCATTAAAACCTTTTGCCTTTTATTTCCGTTATATCAGTTTGATATTCTTAAAAACATGTTAATTTAATTTAACTCTATGTTATATAATAATTATTACTTTCCAGTCTTTTTAATGGGTTTTTACAACTGTTAATGAACACTTACAATGAAACAATTTTGTGTGTGTGTGTGTGTGTGTGTGTGTGTGTGTTTATGTTTGAATGTATAGGTGGTGACTGTTTAGAGGATCTGCCTATACATCATCATTGCATTAGGGTAGAAATTATTTATTATTTCACGTCATATTTAATTAGACTTTAATGTATTCAGTTTGAACTGTAATCTGATTTCCGCAAACTGTAAGACATAATTTCAGTTGATTGATTGTGATTGATCTGGATCGAGCGTGATTTGTTTGAGATTGATTAATTAATTGATTTTTTGTGTGTGTGTGTGTGTGTGTGTGTGTGAGAGAGGGGGAAGGAAGAAACAAGATAGAGCAAGAGAGGTGTGCATTATCAGCTTCTATTATAGAAAATGTTCATTAGTCTATACGCCACTGATGGCGCTAAAATCAATTTTACTCAAAGGGGCCAGGGCGCAGACCCAACAAGTCTTGTCTTACAAGAACCTCCTTATTAGAATACAATTTGTATGATGGCGAAGGCCTACAGCTGTAAGATTAAGTTAGAACCCTCCCAATTGCATCAAGGGGCCCGATAGGGATAAGCTCTACACTTGTCTTATAAGGTTAGGTTCCCACCACTCCGGTCAGGGGCGAAGGCCTGAGAACAAGTTGCGAGGCCCTACACGTGTCTTACAAGAACCTCCTTATTAGAAATACAACGTTTTCTCGTTAGGTAAAAGATCATCCAATAGCATATGACCATTTTAAAGAATAGGATCGATAATTTTAATAATAATATCTTATTAATTATGCAATTTCCAACATTGTATGCGTGTGCATTTGCCTAACCTCCAGGGCACTGCTCTTAATATAGCCAGAAGGACCTTAATACCATCAAAATAACCCTAAGACCAACCCCAAGTCCAAGTCCAGGTCCACCCCAGCCCCCCAACCTAAACCAGACCAGCCCCCAGCCCCAATGCCTCATTGAGGCAAGTACAAAACCTAATTAGGGTTGACCCATAGGGTGAAATACGCGTCCTATACTGAGCTGTCAAAAATAGGGTGAAAAAACACGTCCTACACGTGGGTGTGCAAAAATAGGGTGAAAATACACGTCCTATACGCAGGTTGTAAAAAATTAGGTTAAAAGAAAGGGGTGAAAATACGGTCTCACACGTGGGTTGAAAAATAATTAGGATAAAAGGGTTGAAAATACGGTCTCACACGTGGATGTTAAAATAGGGTGAAAAAATACGTCCTACACGTAAAGTAAAATAAGGGTGGAAAATGCGGTCCCCCTGGGCGGTCTTGTGACGTCAAAATCCAAGATAGCGGCGACAAGTGTCCCTGTACTACTCATGATAAATCGTTACGTTACAATACTTTTCAACATTTTACTTTAAATTCTCATAACAAATAAGAATAATTTCCCAATGAAAATGATCAATCGTTATGTTACAATACTTTTGAAAATGATAGTTTTAATTTGTGTAATAAATAGGTGCAATCTCTGAATGAAAATGATCAATCATTATGTTACTTACATTAATTTTCAAAATAGCATCTTTAATTTTCATAACAACTGAGTATAATTTCTGAATAGAAATGATCAATCGTTATGTTACAATACTTTTGAAAATGATAGTTTTAATTTTCATAACAAATAAGTGTAATTTCGAAGTAAAAATGATCAATCATTACGTTACAATACTTTGCAACATTTTACCTAACCTAAATCACTTACACGTGTAATTACAATACTTATTATATAAATATTTTCGTTTTCATCTTTTTCATATTTTATATTTCAAGTAACTCTTAAAGATATTACCATTTATTGAGGACGATAACTGTAATTGATATCGAAACATATAAATTTATATAAAAGATAAATAAACATTGTTTAATTACTTAACTATGTGTGATAATTGTGAAACTTTACGTTTACACACATGTGTGGTTAAACAAACCACTTTTGACAATTAAAGTGTATGTCAAAAAGGTAACATAGTATAAATAAAAATTATTATTAATTTTATTAAATACATAAATAAAAAGTTCACCTCCGAGTAGGATTTGAACCTACGACCTGTACTTTGCTAGAGTACCGCGCTAACCAATTGCGCTATCGAGATTCAAGCCCCAATCGATGTAAATTTTGTCTTTATGTATGTAGAACTGATGTAAATTCTAACTCTAATGAGATTACAATCAAAATTACTTGTATTAATGGGTATTTTCAAATTTCAATAGCAATACCGTTTTTATCGTCGAGTTTCTGGCACAAAGTAATGAACGTTTGATAATACCAGAATATTGTGTGCCTTTTGAATTTAATGAAGATTTTATTAATAATTTCCAATTATATTTTATTAATCTCTTTTGGTAGACATATCAGATATGAATCATTGAAGATTGAAATACCAAAGTATTCGAGCTGAATTACCTCAAGATTCTGCATTAACAGCATCAGTTGATTGCCATCTAGTATTTATGCCAAATATTTATACTTTATTAAAAGTAATAGTCGCGCTACCTGTCTCCACTTGAACGCCAGAAAGAACATTTTCTCCTCTGAAGCAATTAAAGACATATTTGCGGAATTATGTCTCTGAAGATCTTCTCAATGGGTTAGCATTAATTTTTATCTATCGCGACATAGAATTAAATAACGAAGTAATTATAAACAAAATTAAAATTCTTAGCTTTTGGATTTTTAAATGGTGTATTTTTATATTCAAATTTTACATACATCTATGCATTTGGATAACAATTACAGTTATCGTCCTCAATAGCGATAATATGTTTAAGAACTGTTACAGGCGTTGAACAAATTCATAAAATACGAAAAAGATGAAAATGCAAACATAAGCCAGCTATTAAAGTAACAGTTGGATAAACGTATAAAGCTATGGAATCTGATATTAGTAAAGGATAACTAGATCCTTAATAAAATTAAATATTATTAAACTGTCTTGAAGATGACAAATCAGAACACCCCCTAACGATCCAAGGCTAACAGTGAAAAATGTCATAATAAAAGAGCAAATTTAACAAAATTATAAGTGTAAAATTGTAAAAAACTTTAGTTTGAAATTGATAAAAACAAAGAAATAGTTTTATGTTAATACTTGTAATTGCTATTTACAGTGAAAACACAATGTGGCACGTTTAATATGATTTTTAATTTAAACTACGTATGTTAAATTATTACGGTACTGTGGCAACTGAACATACAATTGGTAACACATTTACTTCAAGGGCTAGGAAAAAACACAGCAAAAAATCTAGACATACCAAAAGCTAAAATTAAAACTAAGATGCATCATTGGGCCTTTTCCATAATTATAAAATTCCAGTTTGTCCTCCGTGCTTCTTTAAGTCGGGATTTATGTGATAAAGAACAAAATAATCGATTTTGGAGCTCTCTGCAGTCTGTCTATATGACAGTTATCCCTGTTCAATGGATTAGAACACCCTTCTTAGTTGATCTTGGTCAGGTTTTTTTGTAACGTTTACCCACGAAGTCTGGCGTATACTCTCTTTTCATCTTTCTGTAAATAAAAGAAAGTTTGTTAGGGGTGAATAGAAACACGCGGGTCAATAGAAACACATGTTTCTATTCACCCCAATCTAACCTTCAATGGCACTTTTTTTTAATAATGCTCGTTATTTTTAAAACCAGAAAAATATTCGAAAAACAATACAGCACTCCCGGAAACTGCAATAAATAGAGCATATTATGGCAAAGATTTGAAATTCTTACCTGAGTCCTTTCCTTCGGTCACAATAAAGCTTTCCAAACAATAATTGCGGATGATAATCACTTATAGGTAAACAGCTGAATAGGCAGTGTTGCCAAAGTTTCAGAAGCGTGTGTACCCATGAAAAGTGTTGACAATCTTAGAAACAAGAGATGTATATGGTTAAACTTCGCAAAAAGTAAACATATTGTGGCTTGTAGAATTTACAATAACTATTGTTTCTGTTCACGATGCGGTTTCTATCCACCCCGTTTTACGGTACTACTGAACCCGATAACTGTAACTGTATAGATTTATGCAAAATATAAATATAAAATCGGAATAAATAATTCAATATCAGTTGACCCTCAAATAACAACCATTCTTTGCTTGATAATTTTCTATTAGCATTCGAAGATGGAAAATAAATTACAATCAGCCATAAATGAAATAACATCACAAGCTAATAAGATAGGAACGCGCTTTAATAAGAGCAAAACAACGGAAATACATTTCTGTCAACTAAGGCTACAATACGAAGAACCAAGACTGTACATTGAAGATACAAGGATCTACTTGTCGGATAACATTAAAAAACTAAACGGTTAATTTTTGAAAATAAGTTATATTTAAAAAATTATATCTTTCAGTTGGCAGGTAAATGCAAAAAAAAAGGATAAACCTAATTAGATGTTTCTGTAACTTTAACTGGGGTTGCGACCGTAGCACCTTAATCCAGTGATTAAAATCGTTTTTATAATGCCTGTCCTAAATTATAGAAGTATAGTATATTCATCAGCTAAAAAACTGGATTAAAGGCGTTAGATACAGTACATTTTACCGGAATCAGAATGGCAACAGGGAGTCTACGCACCAGTTCGCTGCCAACAATATTTGCAAGTTTTGGAATTCTCCTTTATGTGTACGGAGACAAATATTACTATGAAACTACCTCACGAAAGTAAAGTTCATAAAAAATCACAGAAACGATGTTTATGCACACGACAAAGGCACTACAATAGAATACCAACGAAGAAGTAAGATAAGTAGGCCTACTACTATCTGCGCATTAGACCTTTTAAGAGGCGCTGCTTAATGCAATATGTGACCTCACTCCATGGATGCTAACCCATAATAAATACAGAGCTAGAACTGTCAAAATACAGTAAAAAGGAAATATCCAATCTCATGTATAGAGCGCAATTGAAAAGTTTATTACGAGAATATGAGAAGGTGCTACAATTATTTATACGGACGGCTATAAAAGAAAAATGGGAACAGCAAATGCCATATATACAACAAAGGAAACAGAGAGATTACAAGTGTCTATGTTGCAGAATTGTGTGCAATATGGCAGGTGCTGTCATTAAGTGAATTCGAAAACACAACTCAGATAGTGATATCATTGAATGCTATATATACTATAAGAAAAGAAACAAGTTCTATAGACCCAATGGTAAGCATGAATAGAATAAGGTCACTTGAGGGACGTGAAGTGTCGGTTTTTTTTCGGATGTTATTTTCAACCCCTTGATGGCATTTTCAACTCTCGATGACGTATTTAGGACCCTTTTGGTAGTATTAAGAGCCTTATTGGCAGTCCAACCCCTGGCGGGAAGGTAGATACGTGAGCATACACCGAGTCACGTGACCCTGAGGGTGAGGTGGGGGTAGTCGCGTGAACCGTGTGGGTCAAGGAGTGGCGCAGGTCAAAATTCAATTATTTTTATTATGAGTCATAATTAAATTCCTCCGTCATTTTGGTTTTAATTATGAGTCAATATTAAATTGCAGCATCACAACCCTTTTAAATATGAGTCATAATTAAATGTTGTCGGCCATTTTGCCAGCAGTAATTTTTGTTTTGGCGGGAAAAATTGGTTCCTCATGCTATATTATAAGACAGGTATAGGACGCTGGAACGTGTTCTCACGTCTTAAATTTAGCCAGCCATTTTGTCTTGGCGGGAAATTTGAAATAGTATTCTAATAAGATTGTTTTATTTTTGTAATTGGCAGGAGATTTGAAATTGTATTCTAATAGGGGCCCTCAAGCTGTCTCATAAGACAGGTTTACGGCTCCGAAACTTGTTCTAGGGCCTTCGCCCCTCTGTTACGGACCCTTCTTATTGTGATTTTAATTATACGCGTCATAATTAAATTCCTCATTTCGTTTGCCGGCTATATTGGCAACCATGTCTGATTTTGGCGAGGAATTTGAAATAGTATTCTAGTAAGGGGGCCCTCATACTAACTCATAAGACAGGTGTAGGAGTCTGGAACTTGTTCTAGGGCCTTCACCCCTTGTCAGGCCTTCTCTCGGAAATTTGAAATTGTATTCTAATAAAGGGTCCTCATGCTATCTCATAAGACAGGTATAGAACGCCGGAACTTGTTCTCGGGAATTCGCCTCCTTTCCAAAAGACAGAAATTAATGAAATCAATCAATCGACCAATCAAATCAGCGAAACATATCAAACCAAATCCATCAATCTCGATCAAATCAAACAAATCAATCAATCTAATCAAATATCAAATCCATTAAGGAAATCAATCTCAAACAAATCACTCTCGATCAAATTAAACACTCAGGTCAAGTTCAATCAACTACTGCTGTCGTTGCCAAAATCTCAAAAAAATAGCAGAAACTAAGTATTTTACATTTTCAAATTCTAAACAAGTTTGGCAATCTGCAAGTTTTGTAATTTTAATTTTCATCATAAATAAACCCAATTCAGTTCTAGCTACGGCCTTGACGAGAAATTATTGACGAATTATGTTCAAAAGCATGTTCAGAAGACATTGCTGTAACATAAATTGGCCTCTCTAGGGGGGGGGGGGGTTCGTATATTCTCTACTTATAATTAGACTGCCAGTTTTACAAAATAATTTCACATTATAGTCTGAAGCACAACTAATCTTATTGCTTTTACGAAAGTCTTCTGCAATTGAATATTATCAAACTCTAGATTTTTTATGAATTCCGATAGTTTTTACATAGATCACCCAACGATTAAAGTTTCATGTGCTTGTAAGAAGATTCTGGTAATAATTAATAAACGATTTGAACTTGACTTGTACGAAACTGAGACCAACGATGTAAAAGTAGCTATTCAATAGATTTACGTTAAAAAAACCGTTTACATAATGTTGTAACTCATAAATAAATGAAAACTAAAATTTGATTTTTAGTAATATCTTTGAATTACGTTACGATCAAATTTTTATTTCCTAGAGCTTTCTTGACTTTCAATTCGTTGTTTTATAGAGAAACACAGATTGCAACTTAAAATCTATATTGATATGTAATACTTTAATATAGACAAAACAATAAATATGTAATTACAATAAATAACAATTAATATGGGGTCGCAACATTTTGCGTTATTTGTAATAAATTAGTCAAACTGTCCGCCTTAAAACAGAAAATTGATTCTATTAGCAACATAATCACGTGGAAATGGATAGACCTACATTTTTCAATTTGTAATTTATTGATGTAATTTATGTGTTAAAAAGGAATAAACATTTTTAGGTGCAAGTAAACCCTGAAAGTGCGTAAGAGAAATGTAGCTGTGTAAAATGTGCTGCCTAAAGAGCAGGGGTTTGATTTCGAAGGAAGGTAGCTGGTAGATACATTATTAAATAGTAGATGCCGCCACATGCAGAAATAACAGAATTTAATTTTTTTACAGCTGCAAAATGGTGGACTGTCTTGGTTGTACGTATATAGGGCGGGGAGTTTTCTTCTAAATTGCGATCTAATTAAGAGTAATTAATAACAAAATTAAAATAAACTAGATGCATTTCGGTATGTTTTATGAATACGGAGTAAAATTATTGTGATAAACGTTAGTGAAATCATTTGTGAACTGAACTAAATGTAAATGTTTTGTGCTATATGTGACAGCAGCAATCAAAGGTAAACAATACATTTTTTATCTCTCTTGCACTCGTAATTTTGGCACCTAGAAATGCCGTAATACAAACAGTAAGCACGTTGTTGTTTAAATTGAATTTATTTTACGGTAGTTATAGGACGTTTATCTTATTTTTTGTATATTACGAATAGTGGTTTTTAGTTTAGGGGGTAAATCGATGCACGGGGGTGTATTTCTCACTCTAAAGGCGCAGGTTCCAATCTCGAACACGTTGAACAGAGGGACACAAGCATGGGACGTCCTTGTGTTCTTTTTGCTATTTAATATGCGTCAATTTTAACAGTAATAAACAGAGGTGTTTCTAGAAAGTTCCCGTGCTGTAAATCTTCTTTTGCGTTTATAAATTAATTTTCAAATACTTTGGTAAATAATGCGTTGGTAATTGAATATCCTAACTATCCCTTCAAAAGCTCTATCCTTAATCCTGTTACCATAAACTTCCAGAAGGGTCTATTAAATTTGAAACTATTCACCATCTGATCAATAATACTTTATTGTTAAATCGGCCAATGTTATACGTAAAAGCACGTTGAAGGTTGAATTATTTAATCATATAGTTTTTCTATTCACTATATAACCTTGCCTTCCTATAAATTATTTACCAACTTAAAATGTTATCTCAATTTCGCTTAAAAAGCGTAAATATTTAAATTCTTAAATATTGTTTTGCAACAGGCCATTAAAAATTAAAAGATATTCCAGCACGAACGTAGTTTGTGTGGTAATTTAAAACGAGAAATTGTGTAGAAAAGTAAATTTCCTTTAGGATTCTCAAAAGTGTATTTCACTTGCTTCATACAATATTGAATTGAATCTTGCTGTCAATCGTATAAACCCAATAATGTTTTTAAAGCTTTGCAATCTCAAGTGGAACTTCAACTCTCGTTGCTAAAAAAATAAAGATTCGATTGCTGTAAAATTGTAATTAACTTCATTGTTATAGAAAATGGGAATGTTACCTTGTTAACTTGTAGTAAGTGGTTTTCAAAACAGTTTCGTACTCATCAACTTCTATGGTCATTAGTGTTAAGTCCCAGAGAAATTTTCAGGAAATTGTAGAAGTTTAATGTTTATTAAGGGTTATTTAATGTTCCACATGTTTAGTAAATAGCGAAGTAGGGTTAGGTAATTAATTTTCGTAGGTACCTAATGCGTGAATGTAATTAACAGCTGAATCGGTTGAATGGGATTAACAATTTAAGTAAAAAACGTTACATATGATACAATGTGTCCAGTATAAAACGTTGTACGTGGGGATATTGGAACCGTTGAAGCTACAAATTCGTTTAATTGGAAAAAAAGGTGTGTATTTGTCTGTCCAAAAATACTTTAGGATTATTTTATTTTAAATCGATCCCGTTGCGTAGATACAGGGTGAAAAGCAGAAATGTGCATTTTCGAGAAACCTACATTTTCTTTATGGTCGTTAAATTTTCAAGATATACAGGGAAATTTTTTTAATTGGCCCAATAGACGTTTCTAACTGTTAAAAAAAGTAGAGAGCTGAAATTTGGAGCATGGCCGTAGTTTCTAAAATATTTTCATTAAAATGGCACTTCCTGTTATGCCGGAAGTGACCATTAACTTTATTTTTTTAAATAGAACCATATATTTTTGTTACCGCCATTACATTCCTTGCTCAATTTGCTACATTTTGTGTCTAGCTTATTTTTATTTAGTTGCCATGGTTACGGAGATATAACAACTTTTATGAAAAAAATGTCAACTTGCAAGGGTTTATTAGAAAAATCATAATTTGTGAACCATTAATTCTACCCAAATAAATAAAACAGTCATTAATTGCACAAGAATTGCTCTATCCACAGAGTGGCCGCTAAATTCTGTTGATTTATTAGAAGTCACAATAATTTCGTAAATTTGAGAAACTTCAAATACGGATAACTCTATTTTTTCAAATGGAATTCCCCTACTTTCTTATCAGCTGTCGATAGAGAATTTCATTGGCAACATTTTTTTCAAATGATCGATATGCCTATCATTATCCGTTTCTGAGAAAAAAGCATTTTTATGTAAAATTATCAATATTATTCAATTTATTATAATTAGTAGGTGGCTTTGGAGCTCCGTTGCTATGGTAACAGCTTCGTGCAATTGTCTTTATTTACGTTTATTAAGTGAGCCACTTAAAGATGCAAAATCACCGTTTTCGTTATAAAAACGAGCAGGTTTTTTTCATTGTTTTGTTGTTTTGGCGAACGTAATCACATTATTTCAAGAACGTGTCGCTTATATAATGAAAAATATCCAGATGTACCAGAAATGACTCCAAAAAAGTTCAGAACACTACACAAGAATTTTATTCAGTTTGGCAAATCAACTTGTTCAAGAAATGTCGTTCCTTGGGTTCTAACAGAAGATAACGAAATCAATATTTTGGCATATTTTGAGGTAAATCCTCGTTCATCTATTTATGCAGCTTCGGAAGATTCTGGTTTAACTTATTCGACAATACAGAAAATTCTAAAAACATAAGAAGCATCCGTATTCCTTCATTCGCCTACAAAAACTGAGTCGAGAAGATTATCCGAAGAGGATTCAATTTTGTGAAGACATGATGATTGAAATTCAACAAAACGAAAACTTTCTTAAAGATATGATTTGGTCGGACGAAGCAAAATTTGATCAAAATGGAATAGGTAATAGGAGAAATCGGCATTACTGGGCATCTGAAAATCCTCGACTGTTTGAAACCGTGGACAATCAAAGAAAATTTAAAGTTATTGTATGATCATGAGTGATCAGCTCCGATACGTTTTATATAACGATAATTTAAATGGGGCTCGATATATTCAGATTCTGGAAAACCAAGTAGAAACCTTCGTTGACGAACTGCCGTTAAATAGAGCGAGAAGATGCTGGTAGCAAATGTATGGGGCTCCACCCCATAATACACGAACTGTGGATCGAAAATTAACACAGCTGTTAGAAGATAGATGGATCGGAAACAGAGGCCCACGGCTAAGGCTACTCCGGTCGCCGGATCTAACGCCTTTGGGTTTTTATTTGTGGGGAGTTATCAAGTCCCTGGTCCCTAATGTTTTTTGGAGATGAGAATCGTCTAATGGGGCAATTAAAAAAATTACCCTGTATGTAAGAGGGTACGGCAATTTTAAAAATGGTATTAAAAAAGTTCTACGCCTACTAAGTATGCTGCGAACGGCCAAAGTCAACTGTTGTTATTCTTATGGGCGCCATGTTGAGTTTTTACATTTTTCAATTTCGCATTAGAAATGCTCTTCAACGATGTCTAACATGTGTATGTTCGGTCTAGTTAAATAATTAAAAATAACACAATTAAGATTTCACGGTAGTAGGCTTTGATATTTTTACCCAATTTTCTCATAGTGGGCTTTGTTTACTTTGCTGTCTCTTTTTTAATTATCTAACTATCAAAGTAGAATTTATTATCAGTGCCCATTGTGTGCAGTTAATAAAATGAATAAATTTTGAAATAATGACAAATATGGTGTGTTGGAGCGTTTTATTCTGTCACAGAAATGATGCGCAAACTGAAGAAATGTATTTAAATAAATATCCAGAAAGACGACAATCTGGCAGAGTTATGTCTGAAAGACAAACTTGTATCTTACGGGAGTTTTGCAAAGGTAAAGAGGAACAAAGTTTCAGACGAAAATAAAGAACATATGGTTATGCAAAGCGTGGTTGAGGCACGTCGTACGTCTTACGTCAGATTGAACCAATAACACGCGTCTCTCGGTCAACGGCAGATAGCATTTTACATCGTCATAAATATTACTCCTATTGTGAACGACCCTGCCAGGGTATCGAGAACGGCGATGGAATTAGAAGAATGGAATTCGCAAGTGGTTTATCCGAAAAAATAACGAGATACCAAATGTCTTCATAAAATTCCTTTGGTCTTATAAGAGCTGATCACTGTAGACTATTCAATCGTAAGATTACTATTTTTCGGTCAGATGTAAATATACGGCTAGCTCGTCGGGTTAGGCACCAAGTTAGGTGGAGATTTAATGTCTAGTTAGGTACCCACGTCATTGATCCGTATTTTTTCAATGTAGATTTAAATTGCGTGAGATATTTGAACCTCTTACAAACTAACGCAGCAGAGGAAACTATAGAACTGCCACTAGTTACTGTGCAAAACATGTTTTTTCAACAAGACAGCGCTCCGTCACATAATGGACAAATTATCACGAGCTTCTTGAATGACGGATTTCCGATCAAGTGGATAGACAACCTGGGAGTAAGATGGCTTGCGAGATCTCCTAATGTAACACCTCTTGATTTTGTTGTGTGGGTCACCCCAAAAAGTGTACTCTAGGTTCTGCGACAACGCAGACGAGTTTACGACAAGCTGTTATAGAAGCTGTTGACAGTATCACTCCTCAAATGATAAGATAATCCTGTGAAGCAGTGATGAGACGATGCACGTTGTGCGTGCGAGAAAACGGTGGGTTATTTGAACACTTACTTTAATTCTAAGATGCTGTAGTTTCTTCATTTTTAAAGTTCGTTGTATGAATCAAGAGCGTTTAAAGGTTTGTACAGCCCTTTAATTAGTTTTTTTCTAATTTAAAGTACAATTGAATAAAAATATTATTAACCCTTTATGGGTTACTGGTCGATATTTCGACCATCTTAGAAAAAAATATTTCCTAAACCGATACTGGCTCAATATTGCACCTGATACCTAATATGTATGTCTCTAGTCGATTAATGGTCAAATATGATACCACTTGTTGCTCCACTGCCATAAGTACCTTAACTGGTTGAAATTACAACCAGCGTTCGTTACAAGCAATCTATATCGACGCACGTGCTTAGAGTTTGTTACAGTAAAAGTGCTTTTTCGTATAAAAGAACTGATTTTGTTTTCCTATAAATATATAAGTAAGTACCATAAAACATCAAAGAGATTCAGATGATAATTATATTTTGCACGCGCTTTTGGTGAAATGTGAATTATATATTGCCTAACCTCAATATTCAACAAATCGTACATAAATAGGTTGAGATTTATATTATTTCTGCTATTTCGTCGGCTCATGAGGTTTCATATTTTTGTTTTTGTTTTTACTTTGCATATTGTTCTGTACAGTTACAAGCACTATTATGCATTTATAATAAATTACTTAAGTATTATTTCACCCTGTTGCAAGCTATGAATTGAGTAGCAAAAAATTCTTATTTTAGGTTGAATATGGAAGCTAAAGGCAAAATTAATTTGAAAGAACTATCGAGTACAGATCCAAATAATGTTTTTAACGTTTTGGATGGCATATCAGAAGATTAGGCAATCGATTCTGATATAGGCGGAGATTCAGACGCTGGCGAAAAATGTTCCTAGTTCACGTCCTTCTGTAGTATCTACATCTACATCAGAGAGAAGAAAGAGAACCTACAACGAAATAGATGATGATTCAGACTTTGACAGCGACGATTCGTTGGTTGACCCAGACTATCTACCCTCAAATAACGAAAAGCATATTATCCGACGACTGTCTTTATCTTCTGATGAAGATTACCCCTTACAGGAAAGCCCACCTTCCAGCCCACCACCAGTATCAGATCAATTCACTGAATGCCATTGGACAAAGTCTCCATGCTTTCCTTATATTTTGAAGCTTCTGGCCCAGAACTAACAACAAGGGAGTCCCCGATTGACATTTTTTTGAAAATATTTGGAGAGGATCTTTTGCTTCTAATCGTCACCGAATCAAACCGTTATGCTCAACAAAAGGGAATAGCATTAAACTTATCGCTGAATGATCTAAAGGCATTTATTGGTATGCTAGTTATTATGGGCCTAAATCATCTGCCAAGTTTACGTTTGTATTGGTCGACAGACAATAATTTTCATTCAACGAGAATATCTAGCATCATGTCTCTACAAAGATTCTTAAAAATTTTACGATATTTACAAGGAGAGCCAAACTTTAACAAATTGTACAAGGTGATTTCCTATTTGAAGGACAGTTTCCACAGGGCATACCACCCAAGCAGAAATTTAGCCGTAGGTGAAAGCATGATTGCTTTCAAAGGCAGGACCCATCTAAAACAATATATGCCAAAGAAGCCTATAAAAAGGGGCATAAAAGTATGGGCTCTAGCATGCTCTGAATCTGCTTACTTGCTCAATTTCTCTGTATATGAAGGCAAAAAGGATAGTGATGAAGAAGGTCCTCTAGGAGAAAGAACTGTGCTCGAGCTGACCCAGCCTTTTGTAGGAAAGTACTATTGCGTGTACTTCGATAATTTCTTCACTAGCTTTTCATTGCTTTCGAAGCTTCTTGATCGCAAACTATTTCCTGCTGATGAACTGGTACCTGACAAAATTTACAAACTGGCGAGTTCGACAGTGTTGCTACTAGAATATTACTGTAGATAAATGAAAAGATAGAGGAAAAATGTGTACTTGTTGCTAGTACCATCCATCGTGTAGAAGAAAAATCGACAGTTCAACGCATGACTAAGGAAGGAGTAAAGATCACAATTGAATGTCCAAAGAGTGTTGATGATTATAACCGAAACATGGGCGGAGTTGATCTTTTTGACCAACTTCATTCCTGTTACAGTATTGCGTAGAAGTCTCGCAGATGGTGGCTGAAACTTTGGTACTACTTTATTGATGCCAATATTGTCAACTCGTACATTATTTACAAGACTTCAATTTTCAAAAAGCAGCCCCGAGTCAAGCCTGAAACAAATCTGAAGTTTAGAAGCATTCTCGCAAATCAGCTGGTGGGTGAATTTTCGTCAAGAAAAAACAAGGTTCCTGGTTGGTAGCAGGAAAAAATAAATTAAAAAAACTAGAGAGTAGAGCGGTTACTATCGAAAATACTATTCGACTATCAAATGTAGGTGATCACTTACCAACAAATATCACATCAAGAAGATGTGCTAGATGTAACACTGAAAAGAAGCCTAAACGATCAAGCTTGCACTAAATGTGAAGTGGCACTGTGCATATCGTGATTCGCCCCGTTCCACAACAAATAGGTACACAATTTTTTAATACGTCATTTTTTTTTCTGTTTTGTATTCAGTATGTTTTTTTTTATGATTAACAGGCTAAATTTGGCCTATCGTGCTAAAGCACTCAGGAACACTTAGGAGGATGGATAGAGGGATAATGAATTGCCAATAAATGCCTACCTTAAATTTTATCATATCATAAGTGAGAGGAAAACAGGAACTAGGAGATCATTCCAGAGTTTAGAAGCCGTGTAGAAAAATGTGGATTGCGCCCGTTTGGTCCAAGTGTAGATTTGTACTGCATACTGATGATGTGAATAAGCGAACCGAGTGTTTCTCGCAAAGATAGACCGAGATGGTATTATACAATATAATTCAGCAGCACAATAACTGTTGTAATAACGATAATACAAAGAAATAACTGAAACTATCCTTCTATGCTCAAGGGACTGTATGTGAGCAGTTAAGGACGGATCATTTATAAACCTAATCGCTTTCTTTTGAATACGATCAACGATATCGAGAGCGTATTGGGAGCACTAACCCAAAGGTGAGAATTATATTCCAGATGAGGCCGAATTTGGGCCTCATACAGCTGAAGGAGTTGTCGAGAGGTATTGAGCACTAGCCCAGAGGTGAGAATTATATTCAGATGAGGCCGAATTTGGGCCTTATACAGCAGAAGGAGTTGTCGAGAGGTAAAGTACTGCTTAGATCTGTACAAAAGCCTATTTTACGAGCAGCTGTTTGGTAGCTGACAGAAGATGGTCAACCCATAAGAGATTTGAAGATACAGTCATACCCACCAGAGTAATAGTCTGAAAACTTTAGAACTGAGCCATTCATACTTACAACCGGAAATGATCGATCTTTTTGGCGAACACAAGGCAACACTGAGTTTTGTTAGCATTAAATTTAACTAGATTATTGCTTCCCCATTCGAGAATACGTTGAATGTCTTTGTTGATTGAATTTGCCATTTCAGCTTTAATTTCTTGATGTGACATAGAAGGTGGATTATCACTATGTGTAGACTGAGATGAACTACAGTGAAGAGTGCCATCGTCAGCAGGCAATGGATAGGGTTAGTTGTTGAATAAATAAGGTCATTTATGTACAGCGGAAAAAGTATAGGCGCTATAACGGATCCCTGTGATACGCCCGCGTTAATGCTAACTTCTTTTGAAAAAAAGCCATCAACTACGACACGTATTCGTCTTTTATCAAGGAAACTAGAAACCCAGTTGATGAGCGTATCATTTAACCCAAACGAGGTGAGTTTGGCAAGTAAACACTTATGCCAAACTTGGTCAAATGCCTTTGAGATATCTAAAGCGACTACAACTGTTTCACCGGACTGCTCTACTGTATTGTTCCAAACTTGGGTCACATATGAACGACTTTGCCTAAACCCTTATTGGTGGTCACTAAGGAGTTTTTTAGTTTCAAGGAACGTGAGCAGTTGACATTACGTCTTGAATAAATAAATAAATATTTATTTCTGACCAGGAAGTATTTATTACTCCTCGCTCTACTATTCCTACTTTTATTATTGCTCTGTGGTGTGAATATCGACCAGTATTTATAGCGTACATGTGTTTGTCTACATGGATACTGGTTGAAAAAACGACCTGCTAAAAAAATTGATTCAATTTTTTTTTTTTTATTGATTGATATATTTTGTCTCTCTGGTTGTAGATAATAGTATTTTAAGCTTTAAATATTTCAAATTTATTTTGTAGTAATCTGTCCTATAAAGGGTTAAACTCTACTACCTGTAAATATATCTTGAAAATTAAGGACCTTGAACAAAATCTGAAATACTGAAACTGTGGCCGGACCTGTGACAAACAAAATACACCCACGTTCCACACAAAAATAAACAAACGCGTTGAAACAGCTAAGCTATCATCATTAGCAATCGACTAAGGAAATTTATAATATATGTACCATCAGAAACTAACGCTTCGTTGCTTATCTGGTGAAAATGAAAGTGGAAGTTATGAAAGTTTAATAAGTTCTCGACCTATCCTACTTATCCGCTTGATCTTTTGGATATCCTAAAAGAGTTTGCAAACTATTATCTGAAGTAACTGTCTTCAAATTAATTTTGGAAAAGATTTTAGATAGACCTTTTTTATAAGCAGGGTAGCTTGGTACATTGTTTCTATTTGTTCTCTAGCGTTACCTAATGTAGTTACATCCTTGACCCCCATGTGTTTGTCTTCTAGCTATACTCATAACCACCTCATCTGAAAACCCATTGTATGCAGCAATTTGTTTAATAGTGCACAGTTTTTTATTATAATTTTGAATTGAAAGAGGAGTATTCTATGAACCAAACAATGAGAAGCCGCGGGTTTATCCTGCCTTCAGTGATTGGAGTCATTAGTTATGAATCTTTTAGTGCTAGTTTCCTTACAGTATCCATCTATATCTATCTATCTATATGTATCTATCTATTTATATCTGTCTATCTATATTTATATCTACACCACCCACGTATCTAATCCAAACTCTAGGAAAATAAGCCAAATTCAGTGTTAATTTTAAAAAAGGTTTGTTTCATACCATCAATTTAAGAAATTCTTCTACTTCTACATCGTCCAAATGGTTTTGTTTTAAAACATCTTCTAAATAAACTTAAAGTTTGATCTATTGGAACTCTGGGAAACAATGAACAAACGTCGAATGCGATTAAAATGTCATCTTCTGTAAGTTTAATGTTTTTAATTTTACCAACAAATTCATACAAATTTGAAACACTAAAGTAATAGGGCTGTTGGTGGAAGAGATTATGAAATTTACTAGACAACCATTTGGACAGTAGATAAGTAGGTGCATTAATACCAGAAACAATAGATCTAGTAAATTTAATAACCTCTCCTACCAACAACCCAACTTTAGTGTTTCAAATTCGTACGAATTTATTGATAGAATTAAAAACTTTGAACTTACAGAAGAAATTTATTCTCATTCGAGGTTTGTTCATTGTTTCCGAGCGTTCCAATAGATCAAACTTTCATTTATTTAGAAGATGTTCTAAAATATATCTATTCGAACGATGCAAAAGTAGAAGAATGAACAGAGTTTGTAGCGTCCCCCAGGCACCCTATCTTGAAAAGTGTAATTTGAACTTATTTGCAAGAATGCAAATTCAAGAGCAAAACAATCATGATTTATCTTGACTTTACTGACAATAATGTTACTATTACTCAAATTAATTTCTTGCCTTACATTGACTTTCCTGGCAATAATTAAAATATTAGAATTTATTTACAAGTCTGATATTTAATTACTCGCAAACATCAAATCTGGTCAAAAGAATTGACTGTCTACTGGTAGGTACGTTGTGCTATTTGAATTAGATAGGCTGGATGAGGTAAAAAAAATGAAACTACTCAAATTAAAATTAACGAGTTTTGCGCAATGGTGGTTCAACCCGTTAAGGTATTATCGTGGGAAAGAACCACCAATAAAACCCACTGTATGCATAAATAAGTAATGGCACAAGTACAGTAATAAATCAAATAACACAAAAAAAAAACAATGAAAGGGTTAAGTGTATAACAAAACACCATTAAATCAGGTTAAAGTGCGTACAAAATTATAACATTAAGAAAAAAATAAATAAAAAGTAGTTTAGCTACACATAAACACAATAAAAAATAAAACCCAGTAGTCACATCCCCAATTGTGTCATAAATAAATCTGAATAAAAATTGTAATACCAAACATAGGCCCTCTACAACCAATCATGCAATAATGCAAATTTCGGATCATATAAAGTATAACAGTAAAATTTCACAGGCGATAATAAGGTAAATGCAAGGACAAACAAAAAAAAATAGGTGAGAAATTTACGCATACACAATTGTTTAGTGAATAATAATTACAAAATACATACGTAAAATTACAATAAATTACATGTAAAGAGAAATCAGTTCGCAGGCTAACAATTCTACTTGAACAAACTGACTCAAAAAAACTCTTTAAAACAAAGCGTTATAAGGGTAAGTTGTAAATAGATCATAACATCGTGACCGATATATATTTGAGTTGAGAGAAAAATACAGGACCCCTTTCTCAGGTAACCCATTCGTCTATACAACAATAAAAACATTAACATTTCCTACAAGGAATTTAAGTATAAGGTGATAAACGATTAAAGTTTGTTAGATGTTGAAGATAAGTGCAGCATTGTGTTGGAACTTGAAGGTTAATAATTGAAACTAAGTCAATGTTGAATGGAATTTTCGGAACACGTAAAGTAAGGACTGTTTTATTGTTTATTTGACATTTGTTTCGCCTGTGATTACAGAAAAATAATTATTTTATAGATTTTGTACATTTTAATGTCAAATACCGTAGAGGTATGATTTGTAGTTTAAATTTGCTTACCGTTTATTTTTTTTTCCTTTTAGCTGTTTTTTGATTAAATTTAATTACTAGTTGTGCACAATAGTGTTGCGTAATTTGACTTATTAGTGTTATGATCTTTATGGTTTTTTTTATATTGAAACGTAAAACAACAGATAATGAATTCGATTACTTTTTTGTTGCGAAAATCAGTATTCTCGTGCCTTAAATGGGCACAATTGTAAACAGCTTCTTAACAGCTGACTTTTATTTTTAGCTACTTTTGCTTTGCCCGGCCATAGCTTAATATGAGAAGGATTCGTCGAATAATATGACAACTACCTGATCTTAACACACTATTTATTTCCTATAAATATAATTACAAATTACTTACTTAAACTGATTTATCTCAACTAAAATACCTCTAAATAAAAATAAACAACCAACATAAAACAAACAACAAAAATAATAATCAACGACGGATCCTTCAACTGGCTTACTCTCTGGACTGGTTCGAGGGGCGTCGGTCCGGTGGGAACTACCTGACGGGTACTTATTCTCTGTGGATTGGATAATTAGTAGTAAAGACAGACACAGAGATCCTCTAATATTATTTTGTCATCCAAAATTTGTAACCCTTTCTCCTAATTCCCGTTATGTATTTGGTCAATTATAGTATTTATGCAAATCAATTAGTAATTTAAGTCGACAAAAAATTAATATTTTCTTTTTGCTATAAATTCTACGAACTTGTATTAACGATTAAAGTGGTTCACACCTGACATACGAAGAGGATTTATGTAAATCATTTTCTAAAAGCATACAATGATACTGATAACAAGGGCAATGGCTTTTAGTTTCTATGGAAGAAATATAGTTTACTAGGTCAACCGGTACTTTTTGTTTTAAAATAAAATAAAAGTGTTGATTTTATTTATGTAGCTTTAGTTTAACTGCTGATCTTCGCAATAATTATTTTTAATTATGCAAAAAAATGGAATAGCGGGGTCGTAAACTATGGGAAAGAAACAGTTGGTGGTTTTTCCACCACTTTTTACGAGGGGATAATTTCGTATGTTTTAAAACGTGTAATAAAAGTTTTTATATTTTATTTTCAATTTGGGGTTTATTCTTATCGCTTCAAAGAAATATCCAAGAACAGGAGTACTTTTGAGAATATAATTCTCTACTTTATTGAAATTGGGTTAAATTATTGAAATCGATTTATCCCTTGAGGGATACAGGATATAATAATTTATTAAGTATTCTGGCTACGGAACGTAGGCAGTTTCGTATATTAATTACTGGATTACGGGATGTATTTTCGATCACAGGGATAACGGTTTTAACTGTATAATTTGACAGAAATGGGATTTTCTGTAGATTATTATACGATGAACTGTCCACAGGTTTTACTGGTTTCCCAGCTCGGTCGTGTACATGTTAGGTCCTTGGCGATACGATAGGATTATTTAATCAAATAGAGATATACCCTTTGGTTAATTAGAATGACGCTGGACTGAACAGTCATACACCTGTCAGACAAGCAAAGGTAGGAAAATTCCGACACAATCGTACACCTTGCGGGCATTTCCCAGAAATTCTCAGTACTTTTCAGGCGACAACCTAAAAGCAAAGAGTAGGATTTTGTATAAAAGGAAAAGAAATATTATAACGGAAAACTGGTCTGGTAAATATAATAGGAAAATTTATAATTTACCCCGGAATGGGCTGGACCGGCTGGTAGAAATAACGGCTTCTGATTCCAACTACGCCAGCACGAAGGTAATAATATTATAAGCCGGTGAGGACTTCAGAAATTAAATAAGATAATTAATAATTTTTTTAGTATGCTCATGCTTATGGTTAGTACTTGTTTAAGCTTATTTAGATTCTTGTTCGTAGATTGTTTAGGAGTCCTTCTCCTTTTCAGCCCTGGTCATTCTGTTCTTGTTGGCGTTGCATGGGTTATGGTTATTTTTGGTGTTAAAAAAAGTAAAATTTAGATTTTATTCAAATATTTATGTTATTCGGTTTAAGTGTGCGTGTTGTGTATCTGGCTGTAGCGTGCTGCGTGTGGTTAATCCAGTTTCGTTTACCGGTATCTTGCGAGGTCATCATCGAATAGGCGCGGGAATGCGGAGGGCATATGGAGTATTATCTAGGGATTCTTCTATCTCCCCAGGGAAGTCGTCAAGGAGTTGTGTTAGATTGCGGGAATTTTGGATTGGGTTTTTTACGTGGTAATTGAGGAAATCGGTAGTTGTGGGGAGTGGTAAGGATCTCTCTAGTTGGGGTTGTATCGCCGAAAATTCTTTTGTGTGCAAAGTTTCTTTGTAATGTCTGTATTCTGTGTGTGATGGGTCGTGTGTTTGCGTGTTGTATTCTAAGGTTGTTGGTGTACCTGAAACGTAGCCTGTGTATGCATCTGAGTATTCGGTATGTTTTGTAGGTGTGTTGTGTTTTTGGGTGGCAACATCTGATTCTACCCCGGAGGGCCCCCAGTAGGTTTCTTATCCTGTTAAGTGTTAAGTACATCGAGGAGCCAATGACGTGTGTTACTGATTAGGATTCCTTAGAAGGCGACTTTTTGTTGGGGTGGGAGTCTTTCGTGGTTTAAGCTAAGGGAAACATTGCCGTCGGTTAGGTCGCGTCGCGCTTCCGCTATATAGTCCTGGATCTAGCGTGATTGGGTGAGAGTGGAGGTGGCGGGTTGGTGGGGTCTTGCGTCGAAATCTAAAGCGATTTCTTAACTACGGAAGGGGAAATAATTATTTTATGAACAAGAATAATTTTAAGCGCTAACTGATAATTAATTGCGGTTTTTTGTAAGGATTTTGGGAATATTCGTTTATATTTTATCCTTACATGTTACTTTTATTTTAAGAATTTTGCGCTTGTGAGTTCGAAGTTACAGCACGTCCAGGTTTTGCAGATTTAAAACCATTAATTCTTTAGTAATGTTTTGCGATTATTAACTTAAATTTTTGAGTTTAAGTCATCAAGTCCTTGATTTGATTGAGAAAATTTAAGATGGAAAGAGTTCATATTGCAAATTAAGAGAGCGTTTAGCGAGTAAATGGTAACAGAGTAGCTAATTTACAGATTGAGCCAAAACCTAAAGTGAGTGTTGCAGTGGCTCTATTTTTTGGAGATTTTGTAAGTTTGTCGAATTTTGAATAATATTGAGATCTATTTCTTGACGTGTTTAAAGTTAAAATTGAAATTTAGTTGGCGCCTTTGTGATATTTTAGTGCTGATTGTGGCTTTGTTAAGGTGTAGTGAGTGCCCTTTAGTATACTTGAGTAAGAACCGCACCCATCCCACTGAGCTGTGTCGGTACCATGCACTTTACCTTTACGGGCTGATGTTCTAGTGAGTGTCATGTCCGTAATAACTATTGCGCATTTTTTTAGCCCAGTTCAGTTGTTACCACAAAAATGAATACGAAAAAAATTGAATGGAAAAAGTACTCGCGTGAAGTTAGCAATAGACCTTTTTTCAGTAAATTGTGGAACAAATTTAACCTTTGCGTGGAATTTCTTATAAATAAAATGATTAGGGGATGAAGGGGGTGAAAAATAAGCGTAACTTTAGTGATGTTGGTTTTTTCATAATTTCGAAAATGTACTTTATACTTTTACTAAAATTCAAAGCTAAAAACAAAATTTAAAACTGTACTTCCTTCCCGTTTTGAAATTACACAATTCTCTCCGTGGTGAATGGGTTGTTGAATGCTGTTGTACATGAAATATTTTTATTTCTTTAATTTTTTATGTTAAAAAGGTTCACCATCATTCGTAACAGCGTGAACAAAAATGTATATATCTTCCGTTTGAAAAAACGCACTCTTAATAGCTATGTGAACCTGGCACCGCTCATTGAGGTCCCAAGCAACTTGAACCGTCCTTTAAAATTTTTTTAAGGGCAATCGAAAGAGTATCGTTTCGCCAGCTTTTTTTCGTTTGTACCTCATGGGGTAAATAGATATTAGGGATGAAATAAAATTACACAATATCAGAATGAAATTCTCAAGATAAATACTGTATTAACTAAGGGTAAAAATAATACAAAGCCGTTCTGTGGAAAGCCATCTAATGGCGGTAAACAATTTCAAAATGACATTACATAATTTGAAATTATCATTAAATAATTTCAGTTGTGTGCACCATGCGCCATCTTGGACTGAATGTTAATTGCTTTCTAACTGCCCTTCTAGAACTTCCCCTGATGGCCTGGTTTTTCTGTGTCTTTATCAAAATACTTGAAATTTTCCGGAATGCCTTGTCATTATTCAAATTGTGGATTCGCGAAATTAAAAATTGTGAAAAACTGCATTGTTTCGCAAATTAATAAATTACAATGATAAGCCAAATAATGTTGTCGGATTGAAATGAACATCTTCAAGCTTGTTTATACGTCTGTCATTTTGGCAGTAGCTGGTTTGGAACTAGCATCTCAGAGTTGCATCTTGAATCTTGTTTCTATATCTAAGGTGCTTTGATAGAAACTGGTTTCAATCAATATCGTAAGGTAAATGTTATTTATGAAAATAAATGTGATTGAAGAGTGAATCATGTTTATAAACAAAACAATTTAGCATTTAGCAATTTGTAACATTAAAACAGTATAAACACTAAAACTGGGCCAACTTATAATGTTAAAACAAATGCGATGATGTAATAAATTGATCAAATAATTTTAATTAATAAAATAATTACCAAATGATTATCGCTACTGCCGTCGGCTCATCGGTTGATTAAGATGGAGGGTTCAATTAACGCACCTGAAATACTGCATGCTTTTCATCAGCTTAATTATTTTACTTATCCTTAATTCAAAACAAATGTTATCTAAAAATTATGAATAAAATAATAAATTCTCGAGCGCCATGTTGTCTTTTTTTTTATATATCTATCTAGGAACAACAAAACCTAGTTATTGAATACTATAAACAAATTAACACAAATGAAAATAAAATAACAAGTTATACATAAGTTTATTTAATATATGTTTGAAAACGAAAAAAAATCAGAAGTCATAAACTATACTAAATTATAAAAAACTTTACCTTTTAACGGTTCTGTACATACACTGTGACAGGTACTATGAAGCAGAATGGTTCATATGGTGAGGTCAATGTCTTGTTTAGTTATCCTTAAAATATGGAATTTCCTTGAAGTTTAATTCGCCAAATTTATTTGTAAAAGTATGTAGAACTTGCCAGTTAAAATAATAGTACAGTAAAATATTGACTTATACGTGCCATTAAAGATTATTAGTCAAATAGAGTGCAAATAAGTACAATCTAAGTGTACAAATTAAGTATACAAATTAAATGATTAAAAGGTAATTAAAAGTGCGTACTTAAAAAGTAAGTACTTAAAAAGTGCCTAAAAAAAAGCAAAGGCTTTAGTTTTAAATATAATGAGACAAAAAATAACTTACCACCAAAATTCTGATGGCACCAAAATATAAAAATTAAGTAAAACATGCTTATTGCTGTTAACATTCAGCATTAAGTGAATTAAAAAAGCTTTCAGAATAACTCAAGTGATTTCCCTAAAGTCCTCACGCTTGCGCGAATACAATAATATAAATCCAATTTTTTAAGAAAGGACTAAAACTATTTAAGTAATATTACACCCAAAAGATTTGTTCTAGGAAATGCCAATTAAATTGCCATTCTCAATTCTACATATTAATAATTAAAAACTTTTCTAATATTACGCCAAATAAATGAACGATCCTTAAATTAATGTACTTTTTAATACAACCACAAAAAAAGATTGTTACAAATTTTAAACATTAAGCTATTTACACCATAAACAGTGATACGTCATCATAAAGAGAACATTTTTATTTTTGAAAGTAATTATCTTGATGATTTTACAGAAAAACCTGTGGATACATAAAAATTGAATGTGCAACAATAATAACTATTGTTATTTGACTAACATGAATTATAAAATGCAGTTTACAATATACATTTACAGTAAATTGAATCAAATAGAAGTAAACTTGCAGACGAATAATAAATACTTCAATCACGTCTTAAGTGAAAGTACATTATGGTATTTACTATTAGTATTTTGAAAATAAATTTTGTTTACTATGATTATGTAACTGACTTCATGTTTATTAATTAATTAATTACGTTTATGTAATGCATTACAAAGTACGGAGAATCGTAAAACATACGTTATGTTATTTCAAATCAGACTTGCATATTTTATAATTGATGCAGAATTCTTACAGTAACATTTCAAAATAAAGGATATTCTTTAAAAAGGCATTAATTCAAAACAGATTGATGCAAAAATCTTTCTGCACCAGTGGGCATTAATTAAAAACCGGCTTCAAATCAACTTCCTAGGGCTCGCATCTTGATACGGGTTTCTGTAACTAAAATCCTCTGGACAGAAACCGGCGTGTTTAAGCATCTAAACCATTTTGACAGATCCTGGGATTTCAAACTTACCTACGTATTAAGTTAATATCGGTTTCATTACTCATGAATGGAGTGTGATAATGGATGTTGGTACAACTATAACCTTTTTGGTGACTCGCATGCGAAGTACATCGAAGTCGGATAGAGCATGCATCTCAATTTTACACCAGTTTTACGGAGAGCTTTAGTGATTGTTAAACTAATGAAACAGCGTCGTGATGCTGCAGTTGGACGAGTGGGAAGCATTATTAGTCTTTAGAAAAGGTTTTATTCCTAAGTAGCCATTTCAATAGCAGTATGAATGGAGAAGAATATGAATCGTTACTAGCCATTTTATTATTTACCTCCACTGGACCATAATTAAAAGATCAGATCAAACCTTCAGAATCAGTTGCATTACGTCACTATGTGTATTCGTGAACATTGAACTAACTCAAAGGGCTTCAAAAAATTATTTAAATTATGAGATATTATAAGTTATAAATTAGATACGTTAGAGAATTACTATTTAAGAGATTTGACTAAAAACTTTATAGGTTTGTTAATTGCGTCAATTACGTCCGAGTCAATTAAATGTCGAAAACGATATCCAGCGTGACGTTAAACTAGTTATCATGTTGTAATGCTCATTTTCCAGTAACAAGTTCAAAGCAATGGTCAGATGCACGAGTCCCCTCGAAATAATGATCCACCTCTATGTTAACGTTTTTAAATGGTTTTCAAATGTGTTAGTATGGTCATAGTTAACTCCCTGGTCGAGGTTTACACCGTTAACGTGACAACGCTGTATGGATCGTTGTCTAATTAAAGGGAGTCTTAATTTCAGACTAGATAGAATGGGGTCTTTGTTTCTAAAACTTTGGCGTCGCCAAGTCATATGTATCCTGCATATCGGCTATCGCAATGATACCATGTTTCTTACTTTTACAGCACTCAACTAAAAACTCAAAACGTTTACCCGTATTACATTACTCCAGAAAAGGTCGGCGTTGCTTTCTAAGACCTTCTGGACCAAAAGACTACTTTTGCAGATAGTTGATTCACACTTCTAAAAGATAGGCCTATGGGCTTTTCAGGATAATTTGTATTTCGTAGTGTTACACCAACACAATCAGCTGGAGCTCCATCTTTATTTATGTAAGAGTGCAAGGATACATTCTGAAAAATTACTTGGTTCATGCACATGTAACCAACAACAGGTATTTACATGTAGCCATTAGTAACGGGTTCAAACGCCATTAGAACATCGTGTCACGTGTTTAAATGGGAAGCGGAGGAAAAAGGAAAGAGTTCTCTACTCCCACTACTCCCATACAGATAACACAGAAAACGTCTAGCTCAGAACGGTTCGGGGCGTTAAGAAAATTCCGGTGTAACAGTAGGCGCCAGAAGTCGCGCCCCAAAAGCAAAACTCTCCGTGACCCCGACTTCTGGATAAGATGTCTAAATATAAATAATATTATATAATAATTTATATATACCAAATACGGTTGACACCCAAATGGACCCAAAATGAAATGAATCACAACGTTCGCAAGTAAAGCGGGTTTTACATCAAACCCAAAAGAAAGTTAAGGGACAAAATTAATTACTTTAAAAGTTTAACTTTCGGAAATGAAAGATCTTTCATTACGCAGAAGCTGAAAGAAAAACATATACCTACGCTAGAAAAGCGTTTTAATAACCAAAACTTATATTTAGCATACACTTACTGTGGTTTCACAACAACACCCAAAAAAAATATGTCAAAGTTGAAATATTCGTTATTCATAAATTATTTACGGTTCATTTGCGCAAGATACTAGAAAAAAAGAAAGGGAGAAACGGGCAACTGAACATTCCCACCAAAGTTAAATATAAATACAGTAAAAGTAAACGTTTAAGTGAAAATACATATGTAATAGTCCAAAACAGTTTTTAAATTTACAAGTAAGTAGGTATATTTAAATGTACGGAAAAGTTAAGTAGAGTTATAGTTAAACCGCGAATTTAATTAAAAAAAAGGAAAGAAATCAATTAATATTTAATGAAACTAATAAGAAGCAGCTACTGCCGCGCAACTCGGTAATCAAACAAGTTTGTGCCCAGTTGATCTACTGCTCGTTATCTTAAAGTGAATTTGGGTGTGGTCCACAATTTGCCAAATAGTATTAGGGTTTATAAAGTAAACAGTATGAAGATCACTTAAATATCTCGGATTACTAAGAATTTGGATTCTGATACCCTATTTGTTACGAACACGTGCCAATTATTTGGATCTTCGGTATCCACGCGAATACGATTGTTGAGTCGCACCAATACCTTACCTCAGAGATTTTACATTTTATTGACTGCAAGACCTTATTTATTAGTTGAGTCAATAGAACTGCTCCACACAACTCTAATAGCGGCAGCGTAATTTTTTATGGGTCCACACGTGAATTGGCGCTTAATAAACGTACGAAACTTCTCCCATCCGCGTCAACTATGTGCAAATAAAAGCAACAACCATAGGCTGCTTCGGATGCGTCACAAAATCCGTGTATTTCTGCCGTTATCCAATTTTTATTGTTGCTTGCCTAGGTATCTGGATCGCTTCTAACGAACTTATTAAATATTCTAATTTATTCCACTGCAGCCGAATAGTGAATGGTAATTCATCGTCCCAATCTAACTTTAATTTCCACAAGCTTTGTAAAATTAGTTTTGCGTTAATAGTTATTGGTCCTACTAAACCCAAAGGGCCATATATTTGGGCAATAACCGATAAGATCAATCTCTTTGTTGGTGATTTGATGGAACCTTGAATCCAACCGAATATTTAAATAGGTCTAACTTAGAATTCGAAAAAATTCCTAATGTTTTCTTTTCCGAATCTGAATCTAATATACACCGTGTGCAAGATAAGAATGTCCACTATGGGGATCTCGGAAACGGTGAGATGGAAGGTCGGTTAAATGGAACAAAAGTTACGCATTTGAGAGGGTGTATTTATGATCTTTGTAGAACTCGAATATCTCTTTTAGTTTTGAGATATTTGAAAAAATTTAATTTTCTGATTTTCGTTTTATTTTTCTGACCTTATTTGAAGAGCTATCAAAAAAGAAGAGCATATTTTCATTGCCACTTTTCTAGCTCTAGGTACTTAATGCTGTTAT
The DNA here is from genome assembly GCA_036346205.1 of Vesta saturnalis. NCBI lineage: Eukaryota > Metazoa > Arthropoda > Insecta > Coleoptera > Lampyridae > Vesta > Vesta saturnalis. Next base: position 449,188 of record JARFJB010002494.1, read on the forward strand.
TCAATTTTGATACAACGTTTCGTTTGTTAGCAACCATCATCAACTTTATTTTTTAAATACACGAAAAAATTATTTTTGCAGTATTTAAATTCTCTCTGATTCTGAATTCAACGATATATCAAACTTTATATTTTTCATACGTTTCAGATGAGAAAATTCATATTCAATGTAAAACATCGAAAACGTACAGTTAAAACTAATACTAGAAACATTCTACTATTGTGATACATTTAATTAATTTGCATCATCATTAAATATTTTTGGCTCATTTGATACCTACTGACGTAATACAAATCCTGCGGTACCCAAAATGTGGCTAATCTGATTTTTAAGTTCAGTTGCTGATTCGATTGTAGTTGTCCCCGTTATCGAGTCGTCCATATAAAAATGTCGCACGATTATTTAACTTGCTTCCGGAAATCTTTGTTCTGCCTGTGCACCTAGTTGCTGAAGGCATCTAGTTTCTAAAAATGAAGCTGACGCAGTGCTGTACGTTAGCGTATTTAATCTGTAATGGCCAAGTGGTTGATCTGGTTCATACCGAAATACAATTCTTTGTAAGTCTCGTTGACTTACGTCCACGTTGACCTGCCGCTTTACATTTTACTGATGTCTCCGGTGATTACATAATTATAAATTCTAAAGCGTATTACAATTGAAAATAAATCATCCTGTATACAAGGACCTGCTAATAAACTGTCGTTCAACCAATAACCAGCCGATGTTTTAGTCGAGGCGTAGAATACCATGCGCATTTTGTGGTTAGACTCGTTTCCTTGATTACCCCGTGATGTGGCATCTCGTTGAGTGATTCCTCCGTTTCGCTTATTTTGTACTTTTGTTCAACAATTTTCTCTCTAACTTATCGAACCTCTTAATTGCATTTTTTAATGAGTAACCTAAGGGTACCGTTTTGAGTTTACGCGGTAATTTTACTATAAATCGTCCATTTTGATCCCGCTTGACGGTATTTACAAATAACTCCTCACATACGCGCTCTACTGGTGTTAACTCTCGTTTTATCACGCATTCCTCAATTTTCCAAAAATTTTCCTAATTGCTGCTGCACGTCTGTATTTACCGTAACGCAAGATATAACCTTATTTTCAGTTTCACCTATTGATCGCGTCGTTACCCATCCAAGCCTAGTGTTCTGTTCAGTAAGATTCTGCAAATTCAATTTAATGGGACCTACACATAGTAAATCCCAAAAGATGTTAGCTCTATTTTATTTGCCACATTAAACGTTTGGTCTGATATCTGGATATCTTTAAGTTACTAATATTTGCAAAGTTGATTGGAGTATTATCAGTAATTTTATCTAAAATTAAAAACTGCAACTCAGCTTTAAATTCATTAATTCTTGATTTGATTGTGGCGTTGAATCTACGATTTAAGTACGCTATCTTATTGTTTACCTCCGAAGTGGTGACATTTGAAACTTCACTAGTTAATCGTAACCGTTCAAATAGTTCTGTAGTGACGAAATTTGTTTGTGAGCCCGAGTAGAGAAGTGCCCGACACCTAACTGAATTTCCGTATCTATCCTCTATATCTAACAATGATGTTGATTATAAAGTGTAATTAATGTTTTGGGAACAGTGCATTGATTTACTTGCATGAGCTGTATAAATGGTTGTCCTTGAAACAGTTTACATATATTTTCATTTTTTTAACTTCCGCCCACCTTTCTGAAACATTTAATTTTAAAAAATCAGGACAACACTATAAGTAATGATCCCCTTTACATAAAAGACATGATGATTCGCCACGAGATGCGTGAACGCTTTTGTTTCGACCTAAAGACTCCAAAACGTGACACCTGCTAATTAAACATTTTAGTAATTCATCAATTGTAGGAAATGTATCTTTATTTCCAGTCGTATCTTTCCATTGTCTTTTTGTGCTATTATCCAATTTACTTATTACTATATGAATTAAAATTGTATCCGTATTGAGTGCATCTAATTTTTTAAGAGGCCCTAAATTGCTAGAAAATTTATCTACTAAATGTCTAAGCCCCTGATACGATTCTTGCTTATCTATTTTTAAATCAAAAATATTATTTACATGTGTATTTACTACGTCCTTTTTATTATCATAACGCTCTTTAAGCATTTCCCAAGCAACCTCATAATTTACATCCGTAACCTCAAGTGAGTCTAACAAACGAGCCGCTTGGCCCCGTAGTGCCGATTTTAAATAATGGAATTTTTGAATCGCTGGTAACGATTCGTCTTTGTCAATTAATAAATTGAACGTGTCATAAAATTGCATCCATTGCCATCAAATTCAACTACCTTTATATTAGGAAGTTTTATATTGCTACTTGCACTGTAATTATTAGGAATGCCCGGGTTATTGAACGTTTGGGAACAAGTTGCCTCTGAATTGTTAGACATAATCTCCCTTGCCTTTGTTGTACTTTCAAAGAATTTATCTTCGAATTCTACTTGTTGTTGACTTTCAAATGCATCCGTATTTTCCTCAAAACATTCAATTTTGCATTGAATATTAATGAATTCTTGCCACAATAATTCGATTTTTTCTAGTCGCCCGCTTAATTCCGCAATAGACTTATTTGAATCAAAACTACTTTCATACGTGTGAAATCGTGTCAGTTGCGCTTTAATTTGTTTGCGTTTATTTAATAATACTTTAAATTCTAATAATTGCTCATCCTTTCTCGCGTTACCTGCAGTCTCCGGCATATTGTACCGAATAATTGTATAATAATGTCGAATAAATACCCTATAATACAAATGAAATAATGCAAGAAACAGGAACAGACTCATCAACGCTGCTTTCTTGCTACTCTTCCTGCTGTGAATTTTTCTTAATTACGAATCTTCATCAGACTCGCTGGACCAATGTTTCGGACTCGCGGACATAAATGTAGTGGACTACATAATATGCACAAGTACAAATGCAAAATAAAAATACTACCCGAAATCAAATTTAACCAAACAGAGAAGAATATGTTATATCGAAAACTGGAAACCTATTTAAGGTTTCCATGTACCAAAATAATTTACAGATACACTTAAAATAATCATCTCTTTTAGATAAAATTTAAGCTATTCACAAATTGAAATATAGTAAGGTAGATGTTTACGGAAACTTATCAGGCAACATTAAGTCATACATACTCCCAATAAATATATCCGGCATCAACCACTCAGGCATGCGTATATTCATATAAACTAATCTTTAAAAAATCAGTCTTATTCCACTGTTACGTAACGTTACGTTCTATAAAGAACTAAAATTCACCAATAGAGTATCGTTTTCTTGGTAACAGTCAGTCGTGCCGGTGCAAACTACAGGAACTACCGAAGAGACACCTCCCGCAGATTCGTATAACCAGGAATACGCCTGGTTAAATGTTCTTTAGAAGGACAAAACATGTATCATTTGTTCTTTAACAAAACACAAAGGCGTGAGCTTGTATTAGCTCTAGATAATTATCTTTTCTTCATAAAAATGACGTTACTAATGAATTTTATGTATCGCGAAGGTACCAAATTTATCCAATATTTAATTAATTCGGCAATCTTAACTCTCCAAATATACTGAAGCGCAGCAAACTCAACACCGTCTGTTCCTTTTTCTTTTGGTGCACAACACGATGTTTATTATGTGCCGTCGCACCTAATATTGCTTTGTATATCGTAAAATTTACCTGTTCAATATCTGCTTAATTTAATTAGCGGTACAAATATTCTAACGTCTTTAAATATAAAAAAGTTTAGAGGAAGTGAAAGTTGTAAAAACTTTAACAACTTTTACGTCCCACTGAGTTGTACCTAAATGTAAAATTTTTAAAAAAAATTAATTGTAGATTTCGTCGTCTTTCAATCAACCTTTATTGAAGAAGAAGAGAAATTAATTTTTTTTAGCAAAAAGCGGAAATTATTGTATTTAAATATAATAATAATAATATATTTAAAATGTAAACAAAATATTCTCTCTGGAGACACGTTTTGTTTATTGTAAGGATTTTTTTTTAGAAGAAACGCGCGTGTACACGACAAAACCTGCCGAAGAGGGTCGTAGGTGCGAACCGCGCACGTGGTAACTCGCGACGACGGAAAGGAGAGAGAACCACGACGGTACTCGCGTGAGGAGTAAGGTCGCGGAGCGAAGTAAACTCTCCGTCCCGTCGGATCCACCGCCGCGCCGTGCGGGAAGCTGGGTCGACGACGTTTCTACGTGATGTATTTCACACACCTAAAACGGCAAAAAATTTGCTTTTATCTTTTCTTCCGAATCATAGCTAGATGAACATTTTGTCATTCATAAATATTTCCAATGTTTTCTTACATACTCTCTATTATCTACATCTTCCTTCTTTTATATGAAATTTACATTTTATTAAAAACACCAATTTCGACTACATTTATACCACATGTGTATAACATAAAGTGCACAATCTGACACAATTGAACACAAATTATATAAGGGTTCGTTTTACCGAATGACAGTTCGGTATATGAATTCGATAAATATGTGTCTGTATGTGCGTGTGTATTTTGTTTGTTATGGAATATTGAAAACCTAACTTAATATTTTGAAAGAGGATCAAAAAATAATAGGGGTCGCCATTTGTACGAACTTCGTATCTCGTCGAATCGACGATCAAAGTATAAAAATTAACTGTTATAAATTGCATAGTGGAATGTTCAATACTTTTATAGAAGCGGGCGGCTTTGGAATTTGTTTGAAGTTGGCATCTTGATGTATATTAACTATCTGACATGAAGTTTTAAACGTCAGTTTGACAGATTTTTTTTGGTTTGCCTATTTTCGTAATGAACTTATAAAAGAGGTTGCATAATTATCCTAGAAAAATTATTAGTCTGTATTTGCACTGCAATTTTGTTCGGTGTGGTAGTTCTACAAGAACATTCTCAACTTGTTTATAAATATCTTTATATTAAAGTACCCATTAGTTTTTGTTCCTTTCGCGCTTTCGATAAGTAAAATTTCGTAAATAGAAAGAATTTGCACACCAGAAGACTATACTTGCGATCGAACGAGTGTACACTCAGTCAAATCGGTTAAAAAATCTAGCTTGTGGAGAGAGGTTTTGACACCTCTAAAAAGGCATAAAACGCCTTTTTTTAACTTTATTTCCAAACCATAGCTTAAAGCAAAATTTCGTCCGACAGAAATATTTCAATTGTTTTCTTACATATTCTGTATTATATGCATTTTCCTATACAAGAAATTTCAAATTTATCCAAAAAACGATCAAAAAGACCATTTTCGATAACACTCATACCACATATAGACGACATCAGGACCACTACCTGAATTTGAGAGCAATCGGATCTACGGTTCGGTAGATTTGAATTTTGTTCAATTTTGAAACCTCTATTTCAGTAGGTGTAGCAAAAATTTTTAAAGCGAAATTCTCACTTTTTAATGTCCCGGTACATTTTGATTATAATGTAAACTTTTATGGCATTGTCCTTTAAACAACTGAGTAAGTTAATCTTATTCGTACGTTAGACATAACTAGTACTTGTATTTAATTTTCCACAAATTCAATTTACCTTCTTCGTTTTCTGACTCGCAAATGATACAACTGTTACGTAGGCAACATTCCACTCAACAATAATTGCTGTATTACTTTTTCCTTTAAATGGCACAAAAATATTTTAGCATTCTTACTTACTGTCTACCCAGGGAAATCATTTAAAATATTAAAATGATCACTTGGCTTCTGATTTCTTTGCGCCATATTTGAAATCAACCTAGAGAAAAATTCTATTCAATGTTAACGATTCCAACGATGGATTTCGTCCTGACTAGAAAAATATACATTTTAATATTCACTTTCTCAACTACAAAATGGACTAACAACTTTAAAATTGTACGGATATAAAAGGATTTAAAATATACAGGGTGTTTTTAATTAAACTTAAGAAAAAAAATGTGTAAACGCCATTTTATTTTTATCGTACTTGGCTGCACAAGACGTGTGGTTTGAAAACTATTGTAACTGCGAAAGGAACGATTCATTGCGTAAAAAAATACTACAATTTGTAAGTGGAAACGACCGAAACGACCTATTCTAAGCATTTGTCATCTTGTAACTATCTTTTTATTTGTGGGACGAGATTTAGAAACAAACGGAAATTTCATACATATTTTTCGCATCGTGTAATCAAATTAATTGCTGTTAAAAAATTATAACAAAATTTATAGCATATTTATTCAAATTTTCACGTAAAAATGCAACCATTAGTATAAATAACTTATAACGATTAATTTATCGTTTTGCTATTTTAAATAATATCCAGGTTGCGCTGTTGAACGTATTGATACGCTTTATATTTTTGTAGTATTTACAATTTAATTAACTAATTATCTTTAAATGCCCAATAAAAAAACTAGGTATTTTATAAAAATTTTATGTTATTTGATGTATCCTATCAATAATTTATAGTTAAGGAATGATAATTACGTAAAAAAACATTCTTCTATAAACCAGCATAAGAACATTCTTTATGCATTGCTAAAACAGATAAAAAATATGTCTTAATTAGTTAATGACACAAGTTTAATAGAAATCACATAAAGTACCATTGACTTATTGAGTTATTTAAGTCAAATAGGTACTAAATAATGATTACTGCTTTAAACCTTTTTAAAGAGTATCAACAAGAAGATATTAGTGAAAATGACTCTTTAATTAGGTTTTCTTATCAGATACATTTTTAACACAATTTTCTTCCTGTGCCTTTCCGTCATTCCATTTACTTGCAAAACATGAAATTTATAACTAGTAATATATATATATATATATATATATATATATATATATATATATATATATATATATATATATATACAGTGCTAGTCAAAGGTCTCCTCCCACCTTATATCTTTTGAACGGTTTTACTTATACTAATGAAATTTGGAGGGTGAATATAAACGGATATAAGCTTCTCATCTAGTCATGACAACTGACGTAATAGTCATTATGACGTCACAGGGCCACAGTGACCAATAATTTTAAATAGTACCTTATGGTAAGTGACATCTCGTTTGAAAGGTATTAAAATTACCAATTCAGTAATACTAATTTTGTTAGGGTTTAGGTTCATTTTGATAGAAAAATTAAATAAATACTAAAATTATAGTTTGGCATTTAATTAATCAAGATTCAAGGACCAATTCTTATAGTAAATGTTGGAAATGTGCTCCACTTAATTCCTGACAGTAATGCATCCTATTGCTAAACTCTTGTCGTACTAGTTCAAATGTGTCTGCGGAAATTGCTCTACATTCTTCAACAATTCTTTGTTTCAAAATGTGCATACTGCCAGGTGCTGTAGCGTAAACCTTAGATTTTAAGTACCCCCACAGAAAAAATCTGATTGTGTCAGGTCTGGTGACCGAGCTGGCCATTCTATCGGACCTCGTCGTCCAATCCATCTGCCACGATATTCTTCATCCAAGTAACGTCTTACTGCACCATAATAGTGTGCAGGAGCACCATCTTGTTGGAACGTTATTTCCAAGTTGCCGAATTCATCTAGATTATCTTCCAAAATTTCAAGAATTAACGGTTCAATTGCGTTTTGTAACATCTCCAGATACACTTCACCGGTTAAGTTAGCATTGAAAAACATGTCCAACTATGTGGTTTCCCAAAATACCTGCCCAAACATTTACTTTTTCTGGAAATTGAGTATGTTTTTCACGAAAGATTTGAGGATTTGTGTCACTCCAATTCTCACATTTTGTGTGTTAACGTTTCCATTGAGGAAGAAAGTACTTTCATCATTAAAACAAATTGATTTTATGTAGTCTGGGTGTTGGATAATTTGATTGGACATATTTTCACAGAATTCTAATCTTCGGTCGGGGTCATCATCTGAAAGTTGGTGCACCATTTTTAATTTGTATGGATGAAATTTGTTTTAGCCAACACCTATGTACTGTCCTTTGACTGACTTCACAGATAGACGCAACTTGGGCTGTAGAAGAAGTAGGATGTACAACCATTTCTGCAATTATGTCGATTTTTGTCGTCACTAATGGTTGGTCCACCAGATCGTTTGACCTCTCGAACACTACCGGTTGCTTCAAACTTCTGAAGAAGTTCCTCAAATAAGTCCTCGATATAGGTCGATCGGGGTACCTCTCATTAAAAGACGTTCCGCTGCATGGAAATTGTTTCTAGATTCGCCAATTATTAAGATAGCTGCTACTTTGTCGGCTACCGTACGTACCATTTTGTTTATGTAGACACTTAAACGTCACATTAAAGAATAATTAAACTGAACAGTCAAGGTATAAAAACTTATCAAAGTAAAAACAACGAGAGAATTAAAAAACTTCAACTTTTTGGACAATTACCAGATGCAGACTTTACAATGTTGATTAATTAAATGCCAAACTATAATTTTAGTATTTATTTAATTTTTCTATCAAAATCAACCTAAACCCTAACAAAATTAGTATGACTGAATAGGTAATTTTAATACCTTTCAAACGAGATGTCACTTGCCATAAGGTACTATTTAAAATTATTGGTCACTGTGGCTCTGTGACGTCATATATGACTATTACGTCACTTGTCATGACTAGTTGAGAAGCTTATATCCGTTTATATTCACCCTCCAAATTTCATTAGTATAAGTAAAACCGTTCAAAAGATACAAGGGGGGGGACTTTTGACTAGCACTGTATATATATATATATATATATATATATATATATATATATATGAAGATTTTAAGTTTTACATACTCTGCTTTCTGAACTAGATAATAATTTAACCTAGAATACGACCTGATCGATAAAAAGGTTTTATGCAAAAACTTGACTTATGGTGAGAACCTTTTACATTTTAAGACATTTGAGACCAACTTGTATTTAATGTCTGTATGTGTGCATCTTGTGAACAAACTTCCAGCTATACTGTTGAATGAATTTCAATGAAACGTTTTATTTTGAATCAGATTGGTTCTCCCACGACCTAATAAGCTTTTGAGCAAACCCAGCCCACGCATACGCATATTTAACTTCAGTAAAAAAAATGAAAAGGTGTGTTAATACACATTTTTAGAAAACGTGGTTTAAATAAATTTATACAACACATGAATCTACATAAAACTTAATTCTTTTACTTTTTTCAGAAAATGTAACTGGGATAATTGCAGAAGCTTTGATTCAAATGAAGAAAATTTAGGTTGAAAATAGTTATTTAACGTAAATGTTATAGAGGCTTTAAAAATCTAGAAAATATCAAGTTATACATTTTTTCTGTAAAATTAAGTGAAAAAATCAAGATTTTCCTCTGAGATGATGTTACAGGCTAAATACTCACTAGAGCATCCAGCGTGTAAAGGCAATTTGTGTCACGGCATAGCTCAGTGATGAGGGCGGGGTACTTACTAAAAGATGCAAAAGGGAACTCGTCACAATTCCAAAACGTCATAATCGGAGAAAAAAAAGTCAAAAAGGCCCCACCTGTTAAAAATATTTATATAAGGAAAAACGTCATGAACAAATCTTATAATGGCCTAATAGGAAACCAAAACATTCACTCAAAAATAACCTACTCCATTACTTAAAATTCTAACCCAAAAATCTTTACGCAAGGTTTACCTAAACTTCAATTAAATCTTTAGCTTCAAATATAAAAGCCGCAAAATGCGAAATAAAACCCAAAACTCATTAAATATTTCGATAAACCTACATCAAAAATTATTAACTCAACTAACCCAAAAATAACTGGTCAATAGGGTAATTTAGTTTTTCAATTTAAAACAAAATTAATCGCGATGGAAAATTTATATAAACTTCTAAAATTTACTAATGTCGACATCGGGATCTTGTAGTTCAATTCGGGGAAAGCACAGCTTCGCCGTCACAAATAATCAAATTCGCTTACCTTTTCAGCAAATCGGGCACTAGAATGTCTCCAATCGATAAGTGGGTTCCTAAAAAAATGCTTAATATTTTCAAACTTTCTGCAATACTCAATAACGCAAAACAGACAATAATCGGTCAACGGCCGATTTAATTTACATTTACATTACGTTATAATTTAAAATTTCTTCAAAACATCTTTTACCTATCTTACTTATCACCAAAAAAAAACAAGATGGCACATACGCAAATTTAGGCACTCTCAAAATTATTACGTTAAAGCTTTTGTTACATTATTAAAAAAATAATTAAAAGTGGCCGCTATAATGTTGTACGAGGGACAAGCCATAATTATTGAGAATGAAGAAATTAGGCAGGCCATGGAAAACAAAAATATAGCCTCAGTAATATATGTATATAATATATATATATATATATATATATATATATATATATATATATATATATATATATATATATATATATGTATGATTGCAAAAAGTTTGAAATCAACATTTGGCGATCAGGCCCTTCCATCACAATTTACAGGTGGTACAAGGAATCGGAACGTGGAAGAACTACAGTTGACCACCAGAAAGGCGCAGTCCTCCCATTACCTCTGTGGCAGAAGAAACATTGCTGCTATAAAGAAGAATGTGGAAGCAGATAACAAAATCAGTTACGCCGTAATGGAGGGTCAACTGGATTGGATCCTGATCTGTGAAAACAAGACATGACTACCTTTCCACCTTTATCTGAGGAAAGTCATTTTGTACCCCATCATCTTACAGATTTTCAAAAAGCAGAACGAGTACGAATTTGTCACGAAACTCTAACACTGCTTAAGAATGGCGGACGCCAAATTTTGTCGAAAATTGTAACAGGCGATGAAACTTACATACCATTTTTCGACATGCCAAGAGAGCCGCGTATGGATCCATGAAGACGAGGCCACACCATCAATAATCAGAAAGCAGCGAGCAATGAAGAAAGTAATGTACGCTGTATTCTTTAGAAGTACCGGTCTATTAAGCGCTATTAAGTTAGAGGACTAGAAGACTGTCACAGCTAACTGGTAAGTCGAACACTGTTTGCCGGAAGTGTTTAATAAAGCGCCAAAGGGAATTATGCTACATCACGATATTGCTTCTTCCCACACTGCAGGGCTAACTCGGCATTATTTGGCTGCAAATAAGATAAATGTAATCAAACAACCCTCCCTATTCGTCGGATCTGGAATGTGCGACTTTTGGCTGTTTTGGAACTAAAAAAAACTTATGAGGAAGCAGGTTTTTTCTTTCAGAGGATGAGATCGATGCTGCTGTTCGATATTATTTTAGCAGTATTCCTAAAGCTGCTTGGTTTGGAGCATTAAGTGTGGAAGAAAAGAATGGCTAAGTGCATTATAGCAGAAGGCAACTACTTTGAAGATTTCTAAAAGAAACTTTTAAAACTTGCACTGTTTCATTTATTTTCTATAATAATGACTTGTCCCTCGTATAATCTCAGCGGTTACCACAAACTGTTCAAAATTTTGGATGTACGTAAAATATCACCGTGAGAAAATATTAAGATTTACAATATATGTACACTTTGTACACTTACAACAAATGATACTGAATTGGTACACACTATACATATATTAAAACACAACAACGAGCATGGATAATATACAAATCAGGAACATGTTTGATCATCTAGGATGTAACTCTTAAAATAAAACGTCTATATTTTGATTTGGTATCATTCCTGCAGGATTCCAATAACCCCCAACTAATCTATTTCATAAATTATAAATTTCTAATTAACAACAAAGAGTAACGAAACCGCCGAACATCAAAATTTTACAAATCTTACCGTACGCAAATTTTATTTACAGTTCGAGATGATTATTGTACGAGTGAATATACATTATACATTAAATTGATCTCTAAACATTACTTAAGTAATCTCAAACAAAAGCTATATACATTCGCCTGACTAATACCAATAATCTAAAATTCACGAACAGATAAAATTCGAAAACAATCATTACATCACAATGCACAATTGGTCAACCGGACTTCCTTTTCTTTTCCCAGCGGTACTGCGATGGAATTAACCAGCCATCGCTAAATTACCTAAAACATTCAACAGATTGGCACTGCTTTCAACACCTAATCTAACTTCTATAGATGAGAAAGTCACCGCAGACACGTTAAACGATATAAGTACCGGGGTGCGTGAAACTTAAAATATCCCCAAATCACATGGTTCAAACTTATTCTTTACGATAGTTCTATCACCCTCAGTAACGCGTAAAAGTTGAACCTCCACTAGCATATCGTGCATGCACGGCGATGCCGCACAACTCCACTTACTTCAACTACTTCAACCAGAACTAATTACTAACTTAGACTTCGCCATAATTATAAAAAAGGAATTACTTAAATTTTAAATTGCAAAAACGAATGAACTCGTGAGCCGAACTGAAGAAAAATTACATCATGCATCGAAACTGCATTTCCTAAAGGTACCTCAACTAATTTGATATACCTATGATAACGAAAGTCAAACTGTTTAAAACCAAGACATCAATAGTAACGGCAACCAACTGTCGGCGTACAATTTAACACACAAAAGATGTACTATCTACCGTACTAAACTTTATACTCAATTTAATTTTATAAAACGTAATTTCCTTTCAACGAACAAAATTTCTAAAACTTATAAAAAGGAAAATAACTATTATTTACAATTTTAACTAAATGGAATGTTAACGAAGACTTTATTTTAATTCTAACCAAAATCTATTCAAAATCTAAGGTAACAAGAACTAGAATTAGCTATGTACATCTAAATTAAATCTCTTTCCTAAAGCGCGAGTATTCGAAATTCGCTACGCCTGTTTAATTAGCCGCCTCTAACGACAAGCAGTAGCATCTGCTGGAAAAATTCTTACTCCGCCCTAATTGGATGCACATCCTACCTAACCTACAACTAAAGCTAACCTAACCGTAAGAAACATAAACTAACGAGAAAAGACAATAAAAAAAGACAAACAAAATACCTAACTACAATGAATACTTTGCTATAAACATGTTACTGCAGGCGTTACATAAATACACACTGATATTAACAGTTACCACTGACCTATGAGCTCGGTTTAAAAGGTGATGAAACTGCAGTCACTATTGGTACTAGTCATACTCATCTAGAAATACGCATTATGTTTTGCAATATGAAACATCTGCATTACTCCCAAACAATAATATGGATGTGGAGCCAATGCAGATGTAAGAATTGATAGGGATGTTCTGCGGATGTGGAAGAGACATATTTATATACTGAGTTGAGACACCAAAGATAGTTTACAAATTTAGTACAAAAAGTGACATGTCAAATGTGAAATAGCAGGTAAAACAGAAGTAAATATTGGTCAACAGTTACTAAATATAAGTTAGATACACATATTAATATAGAATTCATAAGTACGTAAATGGTGTATTTAAAATTGGTTCATTTAACGAAATTTCAATATTTTAAATAACGTACAATTTGGAATAATCAAATGGTTCGATGGAAACATCTATATTCAAATATAAGCTAACAATTTCCACTGTACCAAATTGGTAGTAGATAGTTGTTATTAATTTGTTCGACGGGTCATTTATAAGCCTAATCGCTCTCTTTTGAATACGATCAACGATATCGAGAGTGTATTGGGAGCACTAACCCAGAGGTGAGAATTATATTCCAGATGAGGCCGAATTTGGGCCTTATACAGCAGGAGTTGTCGAGAGGTAAAGTACTGCTTAGATCTGTACAAAAAGCCTATTTTACGAGCAGCTGTTTTGGTAGCTGACAGAAGATGGTCAACCCATGAGAGATTTGAAGATACAGTCATACCCAACAGAGTAATAGAGCATTAAATTTAACTAGATTATTGCTTCCCCATTCGAGAATACGTTGAATGTCTTACGTGAGACGTTGCCATATTTGTCGTAGAAGCCGCGATAAATCAACCAGAAGAGTATGTACTCAATGCGGAAAGTATGCGTGCAAAGATCACATGCGTGATGTATGCACTTGGTGTTTCCATCAATAGAAATTTTCATGTTTGGTTGAGTTATTTTTTGTTATTTCGTTTTATAATTTGGATAAATTTTTATTTTTTGTTTTCTATATATCTTAGTCAGTAATGACCAATATGTTTTGTTTTATATTTTATATGTATTACTGAAGAATAAAATATTATTTAAAAGTCTGCAAAATAAAAGCATAAAAAGCATACATGTTGTGTTTATATATTTATTCCAAAAAATACAAACTATTTTAACCAAGATTATATCTTGTATACAAAAGTAAAAGGCAATAAACATAATTTTTCACCATCTGCACGAAAATAGTCGAATTTGGCTATATAAGGTCCAATTAAAATTGGACTACGTATGTAGTCCGCGCGCCTAAACTCGTGTAAAAAATAGTACGCGCCTAATGGAGGGTTAAAAAAATAATTAAAAGTGGCCGCTATAATGTTGTACGAGGGACAAGCCATAATTATTGAGAATGAAGAAATTAGGCAGGCCATAGAAAACAAAAAATATAGCCTCAGTAAGAGGAACTCTACTTCATATTTGCCGCTTCATTTGCTAATTTATCTAAAATAGCATTTGTAGTGAAAAAATTGAATTAACCCGAGAACATTTCCACATAATGATTTATTATGACTTTAAGAAAGACTAAGTGCGTATGATTGCGAAAAAAGTTTGAAATCAACATTTGGCGATCAGGCCCCTTCCTTGGATACAATTTACAGATGGTACAAGGAATCCGAACGTGGAAGAACTACAGTTGACCACCAGAAAGGCGCAGTCCCTCCCATTACCTCTGCGGCAGAAGAAAACATTGCTGCTGTAAAGAAGAATATGGAAGCAGATAACAAAACCAGTTACGCCGTAATAGAGGGTCAACTGGTGATTGGATCCTCGTCTGTGAAAACAATAAGACACGACCACCTTTATCTGAAAAAAGTCATAAGTCATTTTGTACCCCATCATCTTACAGATTTTCAAAAAGCAGAACGAGTACGAATTTGTCACGAAACTCTAACACTGCTTAAGAATGGCGGACGCCAAATTTTTAATTACATCACGATATTGCTTCTTCCCACACTGCAGGGCTAACTCGGCAGTATTTGGCTGCAAACAAGATAAATGTAATCAAACACCCCTCCATATTCGTCGGATCTGGCAATGTGCGACTTTTTACTGTTTTTGGAACTAAAAAAGAACTTATGAGGAAGCAGCTTTTTTTCAGTGGATGAGATCGATGCTGCTGTTCGGTATTATTTTAGCAGTATTCCTAAAGCTGCTTGGCTTGGAGCATTAAGGTGTGGAAGAAAAGAATGGCTAAGTGCATTATAGCAGAAGGCAACTACTTTGAACATATATCTAAAATAAACTTTTTAAAAGTTGCACTGTTTCTTTTATTCTCAATAATAATAACTTGTCCCTCGTATAATCTTAGCGGTTACCACAAACAAACTGTTCAAACATTTTGGATGTACGTAAAAATATTATCACCGTGAGAAAATATTAAGACTTACAATATATGTACACTTACAACAAATGATACTCAATTGGTACACACTATACATATATTAAAACACAACAACGAGCATGGAATAATATACAAATCAGGAACATGTTTGATCACCTAGGATGTAACTCTTAAAATAAAATGTCTATATTTTGATTTGGAATCATTCCTGCAGGATTCCAATAACCCCCAACTAATCTATTTCATAAATTATAAATTTCTAATTAACAACAAAGAATAAGGAAACCGCCGAACATCAAAATTTTTACAAATCTTACCGTACGCAAATTTTATTTACAGTTCGAGATGGTTATTGTACATTACATTATACATTATACATTAAATTGATCTCTAAACGTTACTTAAGTAATCTCAAACAAAAGGTATAATATATACATTCGCCTGACATACCAATAATCTAAAATTTACAAACAGATAAAATTTGGAAAACAATAATTACACCACAATGCACAATTGGTCAACCGGACTTCCTTTTCTTTTCCCAGCGGTACTGCAATGGAATTAACCAGCCATCGCTAAATTACCTCCAACTTCTTACTTTTCTTAAATCATATTTACACAAATTTCGTCCACGACAATTCTTTAAATCAATGAACTCTGCTTCCATCAACGTATGTACCTCCATCTTACTTTAACACTTAATCATGTATATACATTTATTAAGGAGAACGTTATATTTACAAATAACTATTCAAGCATTATATTTACAGTGAGTTCTGTCATTTGTGCAAGCGACAGCTGTGTACGCGCGAATGTCACCCATACATGAACCTTTTTACTAATTCTCCACAAACAAAATGCGATAAAAACATTCAACAGATTGGCACTGCTTTCAACACCTAATGTAACTTCTATAGACGAGAAAGTCACCACAGACACGTTTAACGATACAAGTACCGGGGTGCGTGAAACTTAAAATATCCCCAAATCACATATGGGTCCCGGAAACTTATTCTCTACGATGGTTCTATCACCCTCGGTAACGCGTAAAAAGTTGAACCTCCACTAGCATATCGTGCATACACGGCGATGCCGCACAACTCCACTTACTTCAACTACTTCTTAACCAGAACTAATTACTAACTTACTTAGACTTCGCCATATTCCTCCCACTATGGTACTTTAATCTGCATTAGCCAATTATAAAAAAGGAATTACTTAAATTTTAAATTGCGCCAAAAACGCCAAAATGAAGTCGTGAGCCGAACTGAAGAAAAATTACATCATGCATCGAAACTGCGTTTTCTAAAGGTACCTCAACTAATTTGATATACCTATGATAACGAAAGCCAAACTGTTTAAAACCAAGACTTATCAATAGTAACGGCGACCATCTGTCGGCGTACAATTTAACACACAAAGGATGTACTATCTACCGTACTAAACTTTATACTCAATTTAATTTTATAAAACGTAATTTCCTTTCAACCAACGAAATTTCTAAAACTTAGAAAAAGGCAAATAACTATTATTTACAATTTCAGCTAAATGGAATTTTAACGAAGACTTTATTTTAATTCTAACTGTTACAGAATTATTCAAAATCTAAGATAACAAGAACTAGAATTTACCTATGTAAATCTAAATTAAATCTCTTTCCTAAAACGCGAGTATTACGTGTGTGAAATGAAACGTAATTTTACAAAAAATCCATTTATAAGTGTGACCAAACCAAAAAAAAGTGAATTTAAATAAAAACTTTCAACTCTTTTAAATTCGAAAATTAAAAAAGAAATAGAACGAAAAAACCCATCTATCTTATATTCCGTAAAAACTTCACACAAGGTGACACTCCCCCCACAAAAATATCTTTCTTCGGAAAATATCCAAAGAAAAACACCCCTAACCTAAAAGCAACCTACGCCAGGAACGAAAACAACTCTAAAACTAACAAAACTAAACTTACAGAAAACAAAACTAACATAAGAACAAAAAAAAACTAAACCTAAAAGCACTCCTTCCGCCACGTTCGGTAATGTCACAAATCGGTATACAAAATCGGGATCAACTCCCCCAACTAACGATAACTCAAAAACGATCCTACATGGATCACGAAAGCACGACATTGTGCGATAAAGCAACAATCGAGATGAGCTTCGACGAACTTGCGATAAACATTCTGAACCAAAAGGATCAGAACCGAAAATTGTGCAACAAGACACACGATACGACAATATAACCTTAAAAGCCGCAACGTGAGAAGTTATATCGCCCCCTCAATGACCTCAATGACCCCACAAATTTTTGTAAATTCGTTTGGCTGGTGCACTGGAATTCCACGTCAAAAGCATACGGAAGAGGCCGGGCCACGGTTCCCGGGATCCCCGCTTTCCGTTATTCCACAAGCGTATACCCAAGACCCAAAATCGCAACACTCCAAACGAAATTCGCTACGCCTATTTAATTAGCCTACGACAAGCAGTGGCATCTACTGTAGGAAAATTCTTACTCCGTCCCTACACAGAGTAAATGCCCGAAGGCTTTCAATCCTAATCTTAAACCTATCGAACTAAAACTAATTGGATGCACATCCTAACTAACCTACAACTAAAGCTAACCTAACCGTAAGAAACCTAAACTAACGAGAAAAGGACAAAAAAAATACCTAACTACAATGAATACTTTGCTATAAACATGTTACTGCAGGCGTTACATAAATACACACTGATATTAACAGTTACCACTGACCTACGAGTTCGGTTTGAAAGGTGATGAAACTGCAGTCGCTATTGGTACTAGTCATACTCACCTAGAAATACGCATTATGTTTTGCAATACTTGCAAATATCTGCATTACTCCCAAACAATAATATGGATGTGGAGCCAATGCAGATGTAAGAATTGATAGGGATGTCCTGTGGATGTGGATGCAGACATATTTATATACTGAGTTGAGACACCAAAGATATTTTAGAAATTTAGCGATACAAAAATGACATGTCAAATGTGAAATAACAGGTAAAACAGAAGTAAATATTGGTCAACATTTACTAAATATAAGTTAGATACACATATTAATATAGAATGCATAAGTACGTAAATGGTGTATTTAAAATTGGTTCATTTAACGAAATTTCAATATTTTAAATAACGTACAACTTGCAAGAATAATCAAATGGTTCGATGGAAACATCTATATTCAATATATAAGCTACACAATTTCCACTGTGCCAAATTGGTAGTAGATAGTTGTTATATAATTTGTTAGCCTAGCTTGATTGCCTCGACAATAGTCGGGTGTAATAAATGTAATTGCTGTTTAAAACGAACGACAATCAATCGCTTAAGAGTTAAGAAACTTTGTGAGCGCCCTAGTAACAGTAAAGAAGGAAAATGAGCAATATTACCAGAGAGGGAACTGACAAAACATTGTTTATTGCTATGTATTTCACCTTGGAACGCCTGGGGGCATTGAATTAAGACATTGCATGTTGATCTAGTACTTAACCTATACATTTTATGCCGCTAAACACAAGGCCATCATTAAATAAACCACGCTTAGGAAATATTTCACAGTTTTCTTTTCTCTAAACATTTTTCTCTTGCAGTATGTATACGTTTTCATTATTTTGCCCTTGTTTTACGAAATAAGCGGTAACTTAGAGTTATCCACAATATTGAAAGTGGTGCAAACAGCAAGGGGTTCAATCTGAAAGCACCTAGACCTAATTTCTTCCTAATTCGTAAAACATTTATATTTCTATAACAAAAATTTATTAATTAATTCTCCCGATATATTAAATTTACAAAACTATCGTATTGTTGACAAAATATTGCAGAACTGGCTACGCCCTTCAAGAGAAAATTTTGATTTAAAATTAGCACCTCTCGTGTTAATTAAAGTGCTGTTGCGTTACAAAACCGTTTTTTCCGGTATTCGAGATCGATATTGGAGATCTGTTATTGCTTGAAATTTTTAGATTATTTCCCATTTTCTCGTATTTCCAAACTTATTTCCACTATTTCCTCTTTCTTTTTTCTATTCCTTACAATTTCCGTTTATTTCCTCATTTTGTACCATTTCAGACTTATTTCTGTGAAGAATGTTATCTAAATATGTATAATAAACGAATCGTTGGTTTTGCATATTCAAACTATTTTTCTAAGTTTCACTTTCCAACCATTTTTTTGTCTGATAAAATTTCAAGATCGTAGTTTGCAATGATCCAATGGTCTGATCAAACTTATTGCCTTCATTGTCGGTCCTCATGGTTTGCTTTCCTGTTTTGAAATCTCCTCTCAAATTTTTTTTAACATCTTTTCAATTTGGCTCGAACATAAAGGAGTTTGCCGCTACCAACTTATCGTGTCATCAATTTTAATTTTCGTCCAATTTTGAGCCATTTTTTTATTATGATCTTGACTTTCTCTGCTCATGTAATGTTCATATAAAATTTGTATATTATATATATATATATATATATATATATATATATATATATAGGTTGATGTCACTATACTTATTCATAAGGACGAAATCACGTGGCTCAAGTTGAAGAAGAGTTCTTGCGTTTAAATGTTGTTCATGGTTGGATGTTCGTTTCGTAATGCTTTGCTAGATGCATTCTAATGTTTGAAAAGCGTTCTATCCCACTCCATAGTCCACATGACAGTTTTTGTGTGAACATTTTAATTTTTGATTTTGTCTGCGTGATAGTAAAGTGATTCTGCTTCTGGTTAATAATAAAATATGAAACGTTACGTTATTGTGGACTGTTACCAATTCTTAAATAAATGTTTATAATGTACGCATGGCTGATTGGTTAAACTGGAACCGATGTAATAGCGATGTTCTTAATGTATGTAGACTAATGTCCTTTGACAAATTTCTGTAAACACCTACCTTAATGGTATCTCAATTTGTGATGTGAATAGCTTAAATTGTATCTCGAAGAGATAATTGATATCGTTGACATATTATTTTAACTGTATCATTAAATTATCCAATTAACCTTTAAACAGGGTATGTAAATAATTATTACTTAAAACATGCTATCGGTGTTAACACTAGTTTCTAAGGTACCGCACAGTTTCTTGGGATACTGTGGAATTCTTAGGTTGCCTTATAACTTATTGCCATTGGATTAATTTACAGTGTATATTTCAATTTTTTTGTTATTTTAATCCATTTTGGCAAAATATTTACCGTGATAACGATAATATTAAAATTTTCTATATAATACTTGAATTTTGAATCAATGTACTGAATCTGTATTTCACATTACGAAGTTAATGTCTTATAAATTGTTTCAATAATCGTTTGCATGGAAATGATAAAATTGAGCTGAGTTGTATTGTAAAATTGATTTATCGCGATATTAGTTATTGCTTTCTTATTTAAGAATAGTCGTTGTGTCTTGAAATGTTTTATCATACGTTGTTACTTAAAACATTTAAATATTTGTATCGTATACTGCTAGAATTTGCTCTTGTTGTATGTTCTACTATTTGTCTGTCGTTTATTACGTACTAATAAATGATCGTAACTTGATTAAATGCCTTTGCCGCTAGTGATAATTATTATACTTTATTTATTTACTATAGATAGATTTTATTTACCATTTTGAACACTTCTTCTGAAGTAGTTGAATTTGTTTACAATATTATTATAGTATTTTATATAAATTTTAAGTAATATTGATAGTGTTGAATACTGCTTTTGTTTACATTTTCTAATTAATGTGTAATTAGAATTAAGTTTAACTTTGGATATATTTTATTGATTTTAATTTCATGAGTCGAAAGTTAGTTTACTGTGATCTTTGAACTTAGATTTTGCTTTTACAGCAGTCACTGTTTTTTTTCAATATTATTAAATTTATGTGTTTACAAATTTTCGAATATCATTGCATTAATATATTTATGGGTGTATCGCATTAAATGTTCTTTATGTGTTGTTTATTGCTAGAACAAGATCAACCCAACACTATTCAGATGCGATTGTGCTTGTTTATATTACTGGTTACTTATTTGGTTTCATTTTATTTATTGATTTTTTTTGTATACTCGAGCACGACAAATTAAGCACTGTGATATTGTGGAACACGTTTGAGGTAGATCTTACTTTTCTTCTGGACAGTACGGAATTATCTTATCTATCCCTTATACTGGGTTCCCCAGAATATACTACCCATTTTAATAACTCAATAAAATTGTTAAAACCTAATAAAACAAACATTTTATTACACTGAATTACAATCCACTCTTTGGGATTTACTGTAACATACGACTTATCCTAACTTTTAAAAATTACGTGTTTTAAGTGACCGCCATAAACTTCAATCCACTGTTCAAGATTGAACAAGAAATGATTCATGACACGATGAAGCAAAACCTGATCTATTCGCCGGACTTCTTCAGCAATTTGGACTTTGAGCTCTTAGATGTTTTCTGGACGAGTTGCAAAAAATTTCGGCGGCATGGCAAGGTTCAGAAATAATTACACTTAAAAATTATTTACAAGATTTACTTCTAATGTAACTAATTAATTGTCAACAGTACAATAAGCCAAGGTAGTACATATAACACATGTAAGTAATAAAGTCAATTTAACTTAATAATCAGGAATTAAAAGTTATTTAGAAAACAATGCCAAAATTGAAAATATCAAATTATTAAGTATATTTTAAATTCGAATAATATACACACAAGGTTAAGTTTAAAATTCAGAAAAGGAAAAATACCTGGATAAAATCACATCACTTGAGTTATAAATAACTAACACAGCTGTAATGTTGTAGCTCAATTCGTTAAAACCCAGATTAATTATAAAAAGATCTAATTAATTCAACACCGGATTGTGTGTTATATTTATGCAAAAATAATTATGAGAAATGATTAAATTTACTGTTCGTGTGAACCACTTTTAAATTTATCGGTATATAAAAACACCGATACTGGAATTACGTTAAATTAAATATCATACAACATATATTATCAATATCTATAAGTTCATGAAGAACAAAATACAAAATAAGTAAAACTTGCGCGTTTCCCAAATGTTGAACCACTGCTTCGATTAGAGATCACAGGCTGTAGATAGTCAACGACTGGCTCGGGCAGTTACAGCAATCAAATGGATATCGATCACGAAAACTCAAAATCGACGTGCAGGGTCGATACAACGAACCAGATGATCGAAACGGCAAAGAATAATAATTATGAGAAAGCTAAACCAGTAGAATAAAATTAAAAATCATTCAAGATGAAACCTACCGTATACAAACACGCTTTCTATCTCGTCAGTGGATTTCAATCAAACACACCCTCACAATATTGTTGTATGCAAAGTATTCTTCACACAAGGAAATTTCAATAAAGATGTTTCAATTCAATTAACAAAATCCCGAAAACTACAGATTGAAAAATTCTTAGTGCATGTAACTACGCACTCGGACAGCTTATTATCAATGCTCGCCCGCTCAAATCAAAATCAAGCGTATCCAGTCCTACACATGAATATCCCTCTCGAGTGTAAAAATACAAGGATTTATATTTAACTGAAATAATAAATCAAAAAATATTCTAACAATTGTTTTGTTTGTTACACGGTATGTGCTGTTGCTACATCTTGCTGGAATAATAATAATACGTTATTTAGTAATCCTCTTCTTTCTAAATCATGAATAAGAAACGTCTCTAGGACATTTACGTAACGACGTCACTGTTAGAGGACGGTTATTTCCATCTTCAAAAAAATATGGTCCAACAGTGCCAAATGATCCTACCGCACCCCAAACAATAACTTTTGGATTATGGAGATTGTTTGTAATAATTTCTTCACGATTGTCGTTTGTCCAATACCTAAAATTCTGTTTATTAACCATTCCGTTCAAATAAAAATTTGCGTCGTCAGTCATTACAAAATTGTGGATGTCTCCTCTATGTAAATTTAAAAATTCTTGGCAAAACCTAACCTGGCTTATTTGTCGTGAACGCAACTCGTCAATAGTTTCAGGAGTACGAATTGTTCTTCGATGTCCAGGTATCTTCAAATTTTGGACAGAACCATTTTCACGCTAGTGGTGAATCCATGACATAACAGTCTTACGGTTTGGAGCATGACCCCTATTGTTATTGTTAAATTGACGACGGAATGCACACCTTACTTCTTTTGTTGAGTTACTTCTTGTGTAAGTTTCTTTCAAAAAAACTCTTTGATCTGAATAATCCATGAGGATGAAAACTAAACGTTAAATTATGTCACAATCTAATGACAATTAAGTAATTTATTAGAAAAATGACGTTTTAAGAAAATCAATTTTATCCTAGTTTTGTGGCAGGCGACTACTCCAAATAACATGTTGATTAAAATCCCAAAGGCCATAGAAGATAATGAAGAAAACGTACTGACTTATCGCATATAGAATTTATTTCGATATATCAACATAGGTACTCTATTATGGGGAAGCCAATATTATTTTTCCGTGATTGGTTACCTTAACATTTTCCAAGCACTTTAAAAATATTGACATGAAACTTCCCCGTTGCCGGCTGCTTCGCTATGTGTACCCAGGCGTTTTATTTGCGCTTAGAAGGAAATGTTTATATGTTATGAATATTGAAACGAAATTAAGCGCTTAATTCTATTACATCGTAATAATAATAAATAATTGGAAAAATTTCATTATTTGGACTGTGCACAGAAGTGAATGGTTAAGACAAACCGAAGGGTTCGTCCGAAAACCTCTATAATCAAACGGTATATTTCGTCTATTTTCTGTGCTATATCCATTTAATTCTAATCATGTCCTTTATTTGCTTTTATTTCCAACCTATTTCCATTTTTTGGACAAATTTGTGCAACACCTGTTGGGTTTCGCACTTTTGGAAACCATTTACATGCAGTATTTTGTTTCTGTACCAGGTTGTTGCATATGTGTATGTTTAGTTTATGTAATGTATATACCTACTATTTGAAACAAGCAAGATTTGTAATAATCTTTGGAGCTTCTTTTTTGTAACTGAAAATAAATGTATATTTCGAATTATCTAATTAATTATAAATAAACGAACTAAATATTCACGCATTTACAAAATAAATTTTGTACAAAAATATGTTATAATCAATATTATTTCATAGAATTTACTAAGTTTTTGTTAAATATATATTTTATATTTTCTTTTTGTATCCAATTAATTTCCATGGTCACTGTCTATAGACAACAATCACGTCGTTAAAATGCAAAGTTGTTATTGTACGAAGTTCCTGAATGTTGACATAATTAAAATCATTAAACGTGCTTGCCCTCTTCCTAATTTTAAATACGTAAAATATGCCTGCGTAAACTAATAAGCCAATAAATTTAATTGCAGATGTAAACGCGTACTTAAAACACAAAGTTCAATAACGTTGACTCTACCTGAGAATTATTGGTACATCGTATCCTACTATTTTACTGTATAAAGCCCAATGTACTTATACATTGCAATGAATGAATGAAGTTTATAGATCAAGAATTATTGCTAAAATTCTTGCAATCTTAATATTAATATACCTATAAGATGGTATAACGACAGAAAAATTGTATTATGTTTGTTTTGAGCAAGACCTGTTATAATTTTATTACATGTTATAGCATTTTAAAGCTAGTTCATATAACATGCTACAGAGGCACGTCCTGGAATATTAAGAGTAAACACTTTTTTTAAAAATCCAGAAAATCTATTTATTTAATAAAAATACCGTTAAGGAGATATTTTGCACTATTTTTGATCGTGGTTGAGTTCTTACTACCTTTACTTCGTTAAACATCACAAATTCCTCCGCTAGTGAAGTGTACCATCATGCAACCACCAAAGCTTAAGACTGTAATGTGCTTATACACGTTTGCATAACTTACACATTATCCTCCAAATTATAGTTCTCACTCGGTTTATAATATATTAAACCATATTTTATTAAAGAAATCGAATTAAAAATGTCATTTCTAAAGACCGTTAGGTGTGTGCATAGTACATACTTCATTCACTTCGTTTATCCATTTTGCCGCCTCCGTATTAGAAATCAAAAAGTCAGAAAAAAGCTTGGAGTGCACGGATATACCTACCACTGTTTTTTAACTTCTTTTTAAAATGTTGATCATAAACTAATACATAAGTACCGGGTGAGTCAACGATAGAGTAAAGTAAACTGGTGATTTTTGGGTACGTATAAGCCAATAAAATGTGTTTATTATATTATATGGTTAGTCAATGTGCTCATTTTAAAATTATTTTTTACTATACAGGGTGTTTCAAGAGTAGGACAAGACAAAGTTAGAATTTTTTGAATGAAACGCCTGTATATAATTAGATTTTTGGATTCTACGTGCAATTATAAACATTTATTTATATAGGTTTCATGCATGTAAAATTTACGGTTTTTGAAATAATGCGAATTGTATCCAAAAAATCGCATAATAATAAAGGTATACTTGTAAATGCGATTTTTTGGATAAGATTCGAATGATTTCAAAAACCGATATATTTTACATGCATGACACTTATGTCAATAAAGTTTTATAATTGCATTTAGAATCCAAAATCGAATGATATACAGGATGTTCTATTAACAAAATGTACATAATGCTTCAATCGGTAACATCTTGTTCTTTTTAATCCATGTGTTTGATTTCTGCCATATTAATCTCCAAAATACGGAAACATTCACTAAACTTGTGTATTTTTTACTTATTTAATTTCTACCTTAATATTAATTACGGAATAAATTAATTCTAATAATACTATACATAGTAATTTAATACAGACACGTGTGGAAGTCGACCTTCATTTTTTGCAGGTCCCCATCATATTTTCTTATAGTAATTAATACATTGTTAGCGAGTGCTTCTCTCTTGCGAAACGGCGCTTTGTCTGTTCATCTCTGTAATTACTTTTAAACTGCTTAACGTATCAATCTGCAGTACTTTGCTTCCCACTTTGACTATGTGCTAAATCATTTTGCAAAAAAAAATCAATTCAAAAGTTTAGACTATGGCCGTAAGGTGCTGCAATTTTGTACTCAGTTGCGTTCACGACTGAAACGCTATTTAAACACGGGTACAAATCTTACAGTTTAGTAATATTCAGCTGTATACAGGATGTCCTAAAAGTTCATCAGGAAACTCCGGGAGGAGAATCTACGAGCTAAAATAATAGCAGTTTGTAAGGAAATTTTTTTTCGGATTGTCATTTGTTTGCAAGTTGCGGCTTGTCAAAGACCGATTTTTTTTAATTTTCTTTTTAAATAACTTCTGCAGTTCAAGGTCGATTAGTCTCCGATTTGACATACTCACTAATTAGTTCAAGTTCTATCGGAGCAGTAATAAAAAAGTTCCATTATGCGCCGTTAGAGGGCACTTTACCTGAAACTCAAAATTTGTTTTGTTGATAACTTTTTTCTCTTGCCAAACATCGCAAAAATATGAGCATTATTATAAAGAGAAACAATATTAGAAAAAATTATGTGCTCTTTATTCAAGCCGATAAATGCAACTGTTTAGTCAGAAATCGCTATTAAAGTTTTATTAATTTATTTATTTTATTAATTCTGTTGGACAAATAAAATGTATTATTATTATAAAATAGGAGAATCTGTCATACTTTGTTCGTGTAATTCCACTATCTAACGCTATCTCTTTGTAAAACCAGAACTGTTAATACAGTAAACTCTCGATTATCCGCGGTCGCGGTAAATCACATTCAAAGAAAACTACATTAAACTAAATAAAGTTTCAAGAACTTTAACACTTAGATTGAAAATCACGGCATTAATTGCGAAGTCATACGTTTTCTAAATATATACTGTAACAGAGTATTACAAGAGTAAACTTCAGATATTACTGTATAATAGGAGCTACGTATTTCTTGCTTAAGACATCTAATGAATGCGACCGCAGTGCCGTGAGGTTGATTTATATGAGCACGCATCAGTTGGATCGTACGTTCTTATTGTAATGTTTTAATACACTTTTGTGTTGTTTTTAGTACCTTCAGTCATTTTTGCCACTATCGTCTATTTTGCATCTACTACGCGTGATTTTCGGATTATCCGCAAATTCGATTATCGTATCCGCGCCGGTCAACTCCGCGGATAATCGGAGCTACTTTGTATATAAAACTAAAACATTGGTCTTTGACAAGCCGTAACTTGCTAAACAAGTGACACTTAAAAATAATTTCCTTCAAACTGCTATTATTTTAGCTGGTAGGAATGTCTCAGCAGGAGTCATTCCTGATGGATTTAGAACACCTGATAATTGAAATCAATTTTCGGATTAAAAAATTGGACGAATTTCAGTTAGGAAAAAGTCATATGTTCTGTGCAAAGACAAACATTTTATGAATTTTATGTTATAGTGGAAGATAATTGAAATATATGTATTGCACGCCATTTTAAAATTGCTACATCTGTTACGATTGAGGAAAAAGACGTAGTATCATTTTACAGATGTTGTGAACACGTAAAATTTATGATTTAACCTTATTGCACGCCATTTTGTATCCAATACGAATAGATTCATGATACGTAGTCCGATTTTGTATTGGAAAAAAGATTATATTACTCAACATTTTTGCTGATTTTGTGTTATTGGACACATTTCTGTCTCACCGCATTGAATTTTGTAATATACGATAATTCACGAATATTAATGATTCCATTTCTCGCGTATGCTAATAGAAACTCAGTGTTAGAATTACGTTGATTCGGCGACTTTTGATTAACTCATTAGCCATCTTCAGGTCACTAATAATCTTGATTCTGCTTCGCGTTATTTGAATTGAAGGAATGTTCAGCAGGCATCAGTGCAATTCGAATAACGCGAACCGAATAGATTATTAGTAACCTTAAGATGGCAAATAAGTTTGCCGAAACGTTGCCGAATCAACGAAGGTTCTTACACGAATCTCCTATCAATACACGATATCATGGACCCAGAAGAATGGAAATATGTGTATATATATATATATATATATATATATATATATATATATATATATATTGTAGATTATATTAAATATTGTGAATATATATATATATATATATATATATATATATATATATATATATATATATACTTAGTATATATATGTTATCCTCATTCAACAAACTTTACAGTTTGTACTGGCCATTTAGCTTTAATTCGTTGATTGTTACTCAAAAAGAGAATATGCGAATAAATATCTTATTATAGATCTAAAAACTACATAACTTTGCTTTATAGTATATACTATATGGATATATATATATATATATAATATATATATATATATGATATTTCCGTTCTTCCAGGTATTATCCTCGTTTTCGTCCTCCTTCTCCTCGACGACGTATACGCTCACTGGCCATTCTCAAGTCTTCTTTTCGTTGCTCGTGTTACTCGAACAAAAGAGTTTATATTACTGTCGCATACACGCGCATGCTTATGTCATTCGCATCAAAACACTCACAATAACACCTCTTCCAGTGTCCTCCAAGTTTTCCTCGACCTGCGCGTTATGATCGGTCGAATCCTGACCTACATCCCACTCTTACTTCCAACGCCGAACGTTCTCTTGCGTAGCAGGCACTCTATACGACAGTCTCCGTTATCCGCATTCCCATCCTTAAACATAGCCTTCACGGGTATAAGCGCAGGGTCACTTAACGCCAGAGATGTCGGTAGGATATGCTTCTTGTTCAAGCACTTACTCCAACAACATAACATTTATATCATTTCATTACGGAGACAATTAACAGGCTGATACCAACTAATCTTCAACAACTTTTTCTTCTTCTAGACTACACCTACAGCATTTCGAATGTGTTGCTGTGACGGTGTACTTCCTTACTCCCATCCCATCTAGTATATTCAGTGATCCTAGATGACTTTAATGGCCGCTGTGCACAAGCAATGCCAACGAAATCAGGTTGTTTTTGGATTTTGTATTTGTGGGCCGAGATCTGGACAAACGGAAGTGTCAGGGATCGCTTTCACAGGAATATTAAGAGTAAACAATTTTTTAAAAATCCAGAAAATCTATTTATTTAATAAAAATACCGTTAAGGAGATATTTTGCACTATTTTTGATCGTGGTTGAGTTCTTACTACCTTTACTTCGTTAAACATCACAAATTCCTCCGCTAGTGAAGTGTACCATCATGCAACCACGAAAGCTTAAGACTATAATGTGCTTGTACACGTTTGCATAACTTAAACATTATCCTGCAAATTATAGTTCTCAGTCGGTTTATAATATAGTAAACCAAATTTTATTAAAGAAATCGAATTAAAAATGTCATTTCTAAAGACCGTTAGGTGTGTGCATAGTACATACTTCATTCACTTCGTTTATCCATTTTGCCGCCTCCGTATTAGAAATCAAAAGTCAGAAAAAGCTTGGAGTGCACGGATATACCTACCACTGTTTTTAACTTCTTTTAAAATGTTGATCATAAACTAATACATAAGTACCGGGTGAGTCAACGATAGAGTAAAGTAAACTGGTGATTTTTGGGTACGTATAAGCCAATAAAATGTGTTTATTATATTATATGGTTAGTCAATGTGCTCATTTTAAAATTATTTTTTACTATACAGGGTGTTTCAAGATTAGGACAAGACAAAGTTAGAATTTTTTGAATGAAACGCCTGTATATCATTCGATTTTTGGATTCTACGTGCAATTATAAACATTTATTTATATAGGTTTCATGCATGTAAAATTTACGGTTTTTGAAATAATGCGAATTGTATCCAAAAAATCGTATAATAATAAAGGTATACTTGTAAATGCGATTTTTTGGATAAGATTCGAATGATTTCAAAAACCGTATATTTTACATGCATGACACTTATGTCAATAAAGTTTTATAATTGCATTTAGAATCCAAAAATCGAATGATATACAGGATGTTCTATTAACAAAATGTACATAATGCTTCAATCGGTAACATCTTGTTCTTTTTAATCCATGTGTTTGATTTCTGCCATATTAATCTCCAAAATACGGAAACATTCACTAAACTTGTGTATTTTTTACTTATTTAATTTCTACCTTAATATTAATTACGGAATAAATTAATTCTAATAATACTATACATAGTAATTTAATACAGACACGTGTGGAAGTCGACCTTCTTTTTTGCAGGTCTCCATCGTATTTTCTTATAGTAATTAATACATTGTTAGCGAGTGCTTCTCTCTTGCGAAACGGCGCTTTGTCTGTTCATTCTTGTAATTACTTTTAAACTGCTTAACGTATCAATCTGCAGTACTTTGCTTCCCACTTTGACTATGTGCTAAATCATTTTGCAAAAAAAAGATCAATTCAAAAGTTTAGACTATGGCCGTGAGGTGCTGCAATTTTGTACTCAGTTGCGTTCACGACTGAAACGCTATTTAAACACGGGTACAAATCTTACAGTTTAGTAATATTCAGCTGTATACAGGATGTCCTAAAAGTTCATCAGGAAACTCCGGGAGGAGAATCTACGAGCTAAAATAATAGCAGTTTGTAAGGAAATTTTTTTTCGGATTGTCATTTGTTTGCAAGTTGCGGCTTGTCAAAGACCGATTTTTTAAATTTTCTTTTAAATAACTCTGCAGTTCAAGGTCGATTAGTCTCCCATTTGACATACTCACTAATTAGATCAAGTTCTATTGGAGCAGTAATAAAAAGTTCCATTATGCGCCGTTAGGCACTTTACCTGAAACTCAAAATTTGTTTTGTTGATAACTTTCTCTTGCCAAATATCGCAAAAATATGAGCATTATTATAAAGAGAAACAATATTAGAAAAATTATGTGCTTATTCAAGCCGATAAATGCAACTGTTTAGTCAGAAATCGCTATTAAAGTTTTATTAATTTATTTATTTTATTAATTCTGTTGGACAAATAAAATGTATTATTATTATAAAATAGGAGAATCTGTCATACTTTGTTCGTGTAATTCCACTATCTAACGCTATCTCTGTAAAACCAGAACTGTTAATACAGTAAACTCTCGATTATGCGCGTCCGTATTACATTCAAAGAACTACATTAAAATAAATAAAGTTTCAAAACTTTAAACTAGATTGAAAATACGCATTAATGCGAAGTCATACGTTTTCTAAATATATACTGTAACAGAGTATTACAAGAGTAAACTTCAATATGTATAATAGGGCTACGTATTCTTGCTTAAGACATCTAAAATGCGACGCAGTGCCGTGAGGTTATTTATAGAGCACGCATCTTAGGATACGTTTTTATTGTAATGTTTTAATACACTTTTGTGTTGTTTTTAGTACCTTCAGTCATTTTTGCCAAATATCGTCTATTTTGCATCTACAGTGATTTCGGATTATCCGCAATTCGATTATCCGTATCGCCGGTCAACTCGCGGATAATCAGAGCTTATTAGATAAAATTACATGTGGTCTTTGATTCAAGCCGATAAACTTGCAAACTGTTTAGTCAGAAATCGCTATTAAAGTTTTATTAATCTGCTATTTATTTTAGCTGGTAGAATCTCCTGTTTCCTGATGGACTAGAATACTAATATTGAAATCAATTATTCGGATTAATAAAATTGGACGAATCTGTCATTAGGAAAAAGTCATATGTTCGTGTCAAAGACAAAATTCCACTGATTTTATGTTATTCGGCATATTGTAAAACCATAACTGTTAATACACGCCATTTTAAAATTGCTACATTGTTACATTGGGAAACGGTAGTCACATTGTTACGATGGGTGAACACTAAAATTTATGATTTAACCTTATTGCACGCCATTTTGTATCCATATTAAGAATAGATTCATAGATACGTAGTCCGATTTTGTATTGGAAAAAAAGATTATATTACTCAACATTTTTTTGTGATTTTGTGTTATTGGACACCATTTCTGTCTCACGCATTGAATTTTGTAATATATATCGAATTCACGAATATTTTATGTATTTCCATTTCTCGCGTATTAATAGAAACTCATGTTAGAAGCTTCGTTGATTTGGCGACTTTTCGATAAACTCATTAGCCATCTTCAGATCACTAATAATCTTGTTCTGCTTCGCGTTATTTGAATTGAAGGAATGTTCAGCAGGCATCAGTGCAATTCGAATAACGCGAACCAGAATATGATTGTGGACCTAAGATGGCTAAATAAGTTGCCGAAACGTTGCCGAATCAACGAAGGAATCTTAGGAGGATCTATCAGGATACACGATATCATGGACCAATAGATGGAATATGAACTGCTACCTATATATATATATATCTCATATCATATAGTGAGAGGATATATACAGGAACTAGAGATCATTCCAGAGTTTAGAAGCCGTGTAGAAAATGTGAATTGCGCCAGTATATGGTACGCCATAGTGGAGATATATATTATACTGATGATTGATATGAGCGATACTAGTATATATATCATATATTATAGCCGATATGTATCAAAAATGTAATTACCAGCACAATAGCCGTTGTAATAACGATAATACAAAGAAAGAACTGAAACCATCCTTTATGCTAAGACTGTATTGAAATTAAGGACGTCATTATATATAGCCTAATCGCTTTTTATATGATATACGATCATACGATATCGAGAGCGTATATATCACTATACTATATAGTGATGATATTACCGTTATTCCAGTATGATCGCTCGAATTTGGGCCTTATACCCTCGAACGGACGTTCGCTCACTGAGCCATTCTCAAGTCTTCTTTCGTTGCTCGTAGATTACTCGAACAAAAGAGCCTTATATTACTGTAGCAGCCGTTTTGACGCTGACATGCTTATGTCATTCGCATCAAAACACTCACAATGAGACACCTCTTCCAGTGTCCTCCAGTCATACCTCGACCTGCGAGTTATGATCGAGTCTGAAAACTTAAGACACTACATGCCATTCTTACTTCAACGCCGAAATGATCGATTCTTCTTGCGTACATAAGGCACTCTATACTGACAGTCTCCGTTATCCGCATTCCATCCTTAAACATAGCCTTCACGGGTATAAGCGCAGGGTTCATTCGCCAGAGATGTCGGTAGGATATGTCTTTGTTGACTTGAATTTAGCAACATAACAGCTTATATCATTTCATTACGATTTGACAATTAGACAGGCTGGATTACCAACTAATGTCAACAACTTTCTTCTTCTAGACTGACACCTACAGCATTTCGAATGAGTTGCTGATCGGTCCTACCCCAATCGTCTAGTATATTCAGTGATCCTAGATTATTTAAGCCTTGCACAAGCAATGCGCAACAAATCAGGTTGTTTTGCCGATTTAACGTTGCCGAATGCAACGAAGGTTCTTACACGAATCTCCTATCAATACACGATATCATGGACCCAGAAGTTAATATGGAATATTGTATATATATATATATATATATATATATATATATATATATATATTAATATATATATATATATATATATATATATATATATATATATATATATGCATGATATTCCGTTCTTCCAGGTATTATCCCTCGTTTTTCTTCCTCCTTCTCCTCGACGACGTTTCGCTCACTAGCCATTCTCAAGTCTTCTTTTCGTTGCTCGTGTTACAAAAGAGTTTATATTACTGTCGCTCACATACACACGCGCATGCTTATGTCATTCGGCATCAAAACACTCACAATAACACCTCTTCCAGTGTCCTCCAAGTTTTCCTCGACCTGCGCGTTATGATCGGTCGAATCCTAGACACTACATCCCACTCTTACTTCCAACGCCGAACGTTCTCTTGCGTAGCAGGCACTCTATACGACAGTCTCCGTTATCCGCATTCCCCATCCTTAAACATAGCCTTCACGGGTATAAGCGCAGGGTCACTTAACGCCAGGGGTGTCGGTAGGATATGCTTCTTGTTCAAGCACTTACTCCAACAACATAACATTTATATCATTTCATTACGGAGACAATTATGAGGCTGATACCAACTAATTTTCAACAACTTTTTCTTCTTCTAGACTACACCTACAGCATTTCGAATGTGTTGCTGTGACGGTGTACTTCCTTACTCCCATCCCGTCTAGTATATTCAGTGATC
Source organism: Vesta saturnalis (assembly GCA_036346205.1). Taxonomy (NCBI): domain Eukaryota; kingdom Metazoa; phylum Arthropoda; class Insecta; order Coleoptera; family Lampyridae; genus Vesta; species Vesta saturnalis. The sequence goes on from JARFJB010002494.1 coordinate 483,706, forward strand.
CTAGATGACTTTAATGGCCGCTGTGCACAAGCAATGCCAACGAAATCAGGTTGTTTTTGGATTTTGTATTTGTGGGCCGAGATCTGGACAAACGGAAGTGTCAGGGATCGCTTTGCACATCAACTACTAATTACTGGTACCTCAGTAATTGTTTACATTCTCTGTTCAGAGTCTTTTGGCTATTATTTCGACCTAAAACCTAGAATTTAGTTCATTTCCCCTCAGCACCTCTGGCGCACGCTGCAATACAAGACTTTTCCAATGCCGACTAAAAGGTGTTCTATAACCCATGATTTCGAGACAGCCATCAACGATATAACAAACAAATCATGAACTGAATCAATAAGGAAAAAACTATCGTAAATTATTGAGATTCAGGGATCTGGATATACTGAAGAAATGTAATTGACTCAACGTTGACTATTTTATCACCACTGTCTTCACCTTTAATCCATCTCCCGATCCCCCAGTTTGACATCCGTTTTAAAGAAGTCTTAGAATGTTACCGTGAACAACACCAGATCAAAAACGATACTGACATACAAATAGTTACACAACCCGAATCATTCGTAGCGCAATTGACGGATGACACTGCTTTTTGTGTAGTGCTTTGGAACAGCGATACGGCTTCCCGTATTATTTCAAAAAACCTCCGAAATTTCTCCAGATGGGCAAACCCGTGGAGCGCCTCCATCAACCCGACAAAAATGTAATCAATTTTTTCTCGGCATCTCTACTGCCAAGAAAACCAAATCTCCAACCTACTGAACCTAATGCCTCGATTTCCCCCAAATAATTAAAGACTTGTACTCTAACAAGAAGTCATATCTAGGAAACCCTAACTGACTCCCCGGTGTTTAAAGAACGCTAGACAGCATACGTAACCGTTCAAACCTACTGGGCGCTCTCCGGTGGTTGGAACAGGTGCTTGCCGTAATTTCAGAACCTCCTTCCTTCAATGGCTACCGGGACGCCTCCTAAGACGAAATAATCATTTTTCTATTTAGTCCTTAGTAACCTCACCATATAAACGCAGACACACTGATATGAGAAAAACTTTGCCCATTGAAGGATCTTCGTCGATACTTTCTCTACCAGAGATGTCCTTACTACACCCTGCACATCCACGCAGACTACTGTACACACGCAAAAAAAACCCACTTGCAAGTTCACACATCCTGGATCCATTTTAACACAACTTCTTCATGTCCTCCGCGAGGAGATAGAAGACAGTTCTTCCTATGCACTCAGCATCCCCCGCGTCTATCTGCTGATGACTTATGCTTGAGTTTCCGAAAACGATTATGGAATAAACCACACACAGATACACACACCGTACTAGCATACATTGAGCAAATCGGTTAATTACAACGACTGGTACACTTTTAAACGTGCTCGTTAATCTGGACTACTCACAATAAAACCTGATTTTTACAATGCCAAAATAGTATGAAACTTATGACTGTAGTCAATACAATAGCAAAAACACATCGTAACATGGACAGCAGAAGAATGGCCAGACCTGAAAAGGAAGAAGAGCAGTCCACTAGAAAACTAACATCGCCTAATAATAAATATGTTATCAACAGTAATGATGAACATACGAATAAGTCATTCTAATTCGAATAGCAAGAAGTATATCGGCATACTGCCCTGAAGATGACAACTGCGATTTTGCCGAAATGCCGTCAATTCATCAGAGGTTCGCACACGAACCTTAAAGAGTACTTCAAAAATCTCAAAATTCATGTCAAACATCATGATTATCTTAGAAATCTGATGCTAAAAGAATACATTTAATTGAAAATCTGTGAACGCCCCGGAATATACCGCTGTTTACTTTCTTATGTAGCATTGAAAATTGAATTCATATCGCTAATTAAACAGACAAATGTTGAAGTACTATAAAACCTGGAATATAACACTAAAAACAAAGTTAACAAAAATCCTTACCTGTTACTCCGATGAGTCGTATAAAGTGTGTGTACGTGACTTCTCTCACATTTCAATATTTAAGGATATTCACACATTAGTTATTACAGACCTGTGTAAATTCTATCATTTTCGAATTCAAATTGTTATAGTAAACATCTAAATCTAAATTTTTATTCTTTCAGTTAAAAAATGATTGATGAATTCATCTTAAACTTGGGAAATGTTAGGTCCCTTGTTAATAGGTCTTTAGATAAATTGTAAGATAATAAATAACAATAAAAATAAGTATGTAGATATTAGAATTGTAATAAATGTAAAGAGTGTCATAAAATGATGTTAAAATAGCCCGCGACAAAATAGCCTCACCGAAATAGTTTCTAGACAAAACGGCCTCCGACAAAGTAGCCCGGCCAATAATATTTATTAACTTAAGAACGGATGCAGTTCTTGTGAACGCTTTCTTTCACTTGTCTTATTTTTTGTGATGTAGAAAATGTTTGTAAATCTATAATCTCCAATTTCAAAATATTAAACATCGTTATTTCTTAATATGTATAGATGAATGAAAATGATCGTTATTGTATAATTGTAGATACTGTATATTGGTTAAATTAATAAAGAAATAAAGATCATTTTGCTTAGCAGTGTTTATGGAAACAATACAAATACCAATAAACGTTCGTACGTAACATTCTTAATTGTTTTTTAGAGATTTAACTTCCTAATACCAGGTCAATTTTGAAACGCCCTAGAAGGGGTGATTAGGGAATACCTTTATTCTTTTAGAAAAATAGAGTAATTCGATAGAAAACTAATTAGGCGCAAGTACTAAAGTGCATAAGTAGTACTCGACATCCTTCCGCCGTCATTTGGTTTTTTTGTGACGTCACAAGCCCCGCCCCCTGGGATACCTTTCGCCGCCATGTTATTGTGACGTCATAGGCCACGCACGCTTTCATCACGTGACCACGTCCAATTTCCCACCTCTTTTTGGCGGATTCTTTTCGGGGGCCATTTTCCACCCCTTAATGGAATTTTCACCTCTAATTAGGACCCTTTTGGTTGTATTAAGAGCCTTTTTGGCAGTTCGACCCCTGGAAGGTAGGCAAATTCATACACATAGTGTTCTGACTGGTGGTCCTAAGAACAGACCACGCCCCTTTTATCTGATTTGTCGTGCGTGCGTCCGCCTCTCTGGTTTCTGATTGGTACTTAGTCCCCACCCGGCCTCTGATTGATTGGAAGTCTAAGGCCCTGCCTTCATACTATCTCATAAGACAGGTATAGGAACTTGTGTTAGGGTCTGCGCCCCTTGTCGCGAAATTTGAATTTGTTTGTGGAGCCACCTAGTGGAGTATGGACTAATGAATGCTTTCTGTAACAGAGGTGGCTCCACCTAATGGTGTATTTTAAAAGTGCATGCATACAGGTCCCTGTAATCGTTATGACGGAAAATTGTATTCTAACAAGGTTCCGAACACTAGTCTGTATGCATGGCTCCATCTGCTGATTTATTTTTAAAACGTAAATGTAGTTTTTAGTCATCATTATTATTATTATGATGCGGAAACTTAAAGTTGAAAATAGCATTCTAACAATACTAGCATCTCCATAACAATTCATAAGACAGCATTAGGTCTGCAAAAGCTGTTGTGGAGCTGTACTTACATTACACGGGCCGCCTTTCTAACAGCTGATATAACGGAAATAAAAAAGATAAAAAGGTTCTATTGGTTTACTATTATATGCGAATCAATAACTACAAAGCTTAAACCCGCAAATACGTGTCCGTATAATGCTATTAATTAATTAATTAAAAAAAATAGCGTAACACTCATATCTTTACCTAATTAACTATACAAAATGAACTGAGATCGAGTGTTTTTTTCGATTATTCTAAATAATAATAACCATGCGTTGGATATTGAAGTATTTATGCAGTCTCGCTAAATTTGCTTTTTACTTATGAATAGTTCATATAAAACTGATAACCGGTTTCATAGTCATTAACATACAGTAATTTTAGGATGTACAACTTAAATATACCAATATAAAATTACCTCTCACTCACACTTATTGTAATTTTTTCTATTCACCTTTCGCGTTAATCACAAGCCCGTTGGTGCGACCTTGTCTGCTTACATGAACCTTATTTACCTACATTTTAAAAACGATTTTCACCTTGATCGTTAACTATGATCAAAAATTTATAATTGTTATGATACACGATATAAACACGTGTTGAATGTAGTAAATATTTCATTAAAGAAAAACAATAGAATCACCTTGATATTAAAAATATAAATAAATAAAGCGACATTCATTGTCAATTTTGACAATTACATTCTAGAAGACAGTTACGCAAAGATAAACAGTCCTTGAAATTACATAAAAGACAGACAGACAAGTCTAATTTTATTCCCAATTTTGATAATGGCTTCTACCAATCTTATTCGATTTTAACACAAAAAACAAAAACAATGTTCAAGTCTAGGATGTTGATTTGATTTGAAATCAGTTTCTATAAACCTTATTCGATTTAATAATAAAACAAAAACAAGATACAAGTCTAGGATGTTGATTTTATTTGAAAGCAGCTTCGACAAGCATTATTGTTGTATATAGTTGAACCAGTCTCTTAAATCTCTATTTGAATACAGTATAATATACACGATGTTGGATTTAAAAACAAAAATTTTACAATTGGCCACAGCTGACAACATTGTAATGCGATACATGCATTCTAAATTGGCTCCTATGAAAGTTAGTTTTACAAAACACAAACACAAGCACAAGCATAAACAGAAACACATGCATGCACAAGCACAAACACAAACACAGGCACAGGTACAGACACAGGTACAGACACAGGCGCAAACACAGACACAGGCGTAAACACAGACACAGTCATAGATACACGTGCAAAACACGCAAATATGCAAACACACACAACAGCGAAAACACGCACGCACGCACACCCACGCACGCTCGGACCTACGGACGCACGTACGTACGTACACACGCACGCACACACATACCCAGGCACACACACACGTACGCACGTATGCACGCACACACAAGCGCGCCGGTGGCGCGTGCGCGCAAAAAAATTCATCAAGGGGTTGAAAATGGCCCCAGAAAGGAAGCCGTCAAAATCGGTGGGAAATGGGCGGGGTCACGTGGTGAAAGTGAGCGTGGCCTACGACGTCACAAAAAAAACAAAATAGCGGCGGAAGGTGTCGGGGTACTACTTGCTTAAATAACGGGAAACGGTAATTACCATCACACAAATTATAAATGTCAACTGCATTTCTGTTAGTTTTTTTTTAATTATACGAGTCTGTAAAAAAAGTTAAAATTGCGAAGGACCACGGTATTTAGTGAAGTTTAACAAAAACATGCACGGTTAGCACACATCCCATCCGGTGAAAGATTAAGGGTGAGTTACCTGCCAGTTGTAAGGGAATAGAAACAGAGATTGTTCCAACTACTGTCGGCGCAAAAAGAATATATACTCGAGTTTGAAGCAGAATAAAAAAATAACCATTGGGCCAATTCGTATGGGCTTGGTGTCAAATTAAGGCCTGTTTATTTCTACGTTATTTAGGTGTAACATTTTTTTAAAATTAAAAATTCACTTTAAGCACCATTTCTACGGCCGAACGATGCAAAGTGCCCATTTTTTGGGGTTTACGACGCCATAGCTAAGTTTAGAGCTACATAAAACAAAACTACTGGCTCAAAGGGTACGAAATTTTAGGATGGTGTAAACTGAGCCTTTGTTAATACAAGTGTAAAATTTTTTGTAGAGACCATTTTGTCGCACATTGCATTTTTGGGAATAGTAGGTCGCAGGAGCATTAGACTATCACGAACGTCCTCGTTGTAATATCAATAATAAAATAAGACTCATTTAAAAACCAAAATTTTGTCATGTTTTTGGAAAACAATTTTTAATTAATTGCAGTTTTTACATCATCGCTTCGGCAACGAACAGCGAGCCTGTGGCGGCGCCTGTCATGAGTCCATTATAATGTTACTCTTCACACTCTAGGCGCGAGTGTATACATGTATCTCTGATTTTATAATTTTCCTTTCCAATAAGTTACTAACAATTACAAAAATTTGCAACTCTCAGACAAGGTTGTCCTTGAAAACGATACTTGAAAGTTGACCAAATGTAATGTTTATAGCATTCTGAAGACAAGATATTTAACTACTCCGATAATAAATTAGGAAATGCAAATGTATTTTCACTAATTTGATATAACATGTTAATGAATCACTGTGATAATAGATTTGCAATTATTTGTGAAATTTGATTGATTTAAATTTTCGAATTATTCGCATATGGACCTGTATACACGGGGGTAACTACGATGCTTAATTTGGTGTGTTTATCCATCGATGTATTTCAAGGTGCTGCATACGAGAGTAATGTGAAGGATTAAAATTTATTAATAAAATCTGTTCCTTTGTTACTGCTTTTATTTAATCTTTATTTTATGTGGAATAAACAAATAGAAAATCTTGAACTATATCGGCGGCTAAGTAACCCAAATTAAGCATCCTAGTCACCCCCGTTTATACACGTCCATCCGAGAATAATTGTAAAGTATAAAATTTATTTTAGATCAAACTAAAAGATGTGCATTTTTATTACTCTTAGTTACTTGTTATTTCGCACAGAATAGGCAAAGAAAATGTCGACGGCTAAACGCCCCAAACTAAGCATCTTATTTGCCCGTATTAATAAACACGTGCATACAAGAATAGTGGGAAAGTTTAAAACTTTCTGTAGAACAAACGAAAAACATGTGCCTTTTTGTTATTGTACGATTAATATAAATTGTAAGATTAGTTAATGTTAAGGGCTAAATGTATTTTGCATATTTATTGCTGGAAAGTTATTGATAATTCACAATGTATGTGTTAAAAGCATTACTGGAATGTGATTGCTTCATGAGCTTAGTTTTGTATATATTGCGGCTGAAAGAAAATAAAGTTCGCTCTTCCCACCTCTTAACTCGCTCCACAATCACCGCTAATAATTACTGCGGCCTAGACATTAAGTTTGAAACACGTATGTGAAGTTTATATTAAAATTATATAATCAAAAACTAACACTTTATTACAAGTTTTGTTATGAACGAATAAGTTCAAAGGTAAATACGTAATTAAAAATTATTATTAATTTTATTAAATGCATAAATAAAAAGTTTACCTTGAATTGGATTTGAACATACGACCTGTACTTTACTAGAGTACCGCGCTAACCATCTCCGCCATCGAGATTCAAGCACCAATCGATCCAAATTTTGTATTTATGTATGTAGAACTGATGTAAATTCTTAATATAATCAGATTACAATCAAATCACTTATATTAATGGAATGTGAGTCTGCAATACCGCAAGGATTCACACATACCAAAGCAACTTGACTAATATTAAATTATTATAAGTTTTTGTTATGAACTAATACGTTCAAAGGTAAATATGTAATTAAAAATTATTATTAATTTTATTAAATGCATAAATAAAAAGTTTACCTTGAATAGGATTTGAACATACGACCTGTTCTTTGCTAGAGTACCGCGCTAACTATCTGCGCCATCGAGATTCAAGCCCCAATCGATGCAGATTTTGTCTTTATGTATGTAGAACTGATGTAAATTCTAAATATAATGAGATTACAATCAAATTACTTATATTAATGGAATGTGAACCTGCAATATCGCAAGGATTCACACATACCAAAGCAACTCAACTAATATTAATTTATTGTAAATTTTGTTATGGACAATTAAGTTCAACGGTAAATATGTAATTAAAAATTATTATTAATTTTATTAAATACACAAATAAAAAGTTTACCTCAAGTAGGATTTGAACCTACGACCTGTTCTTTGCTAGGGACCGCGCTAACCAACTGCGCTATCGAGATTCAAGCCCCAATCGATGCAAATTTTGTCTTTATGTATGTAGAACTGATGTAAATTCTAAATATAATGAGATTACAATCAATTTACTTATATTAATGGAATGTGAGTCTGCAATACCGCAAGGATTCACACATACCAAAGCAACTTGACTAATATTAAATTATTATAAGTTTTTGTTATGAACTAATACGTTCAAAGGTAAATATGTAATTAAAAATTATTATTAATTTTATTAAATACACAAATAAAAAGTTTACCTCGAGTAGGATTTGAACCTACGACCTGTACTTTGCTGGAGTGCCGCGGTAACCAACTGCGCTATCGAGATTCAAGCCCCAATCGATGTAAATTTTGTCTTTATGTATGTAGAACTGATATAAATTCTAAATATAATGAGATTACAATCAAATTACTTATACTAATGGAATGTGAGCCTGCAATATCGCAAGGATTCACACATACCAAAGCAACTCGACTAATATTAATTTATTATAATAAAATTAATAATAATTTTTAATTTTGAACTTATTCGTTCATACAAAACTTCGATTTTTTTTAATGGTACATCCTGTATTTTTTTGCATAATAGGTCGGGGTAAAAGTATTTACGCATATAGTATGTATAAACTTGTAATAAAATTTCTTTGGCTGTACTATTTGTATCTGGATGGTTTTGATGGCATTAAAAAGGTTACAGTTTAAAAAAGAAAGAAATTAGTAAACTGTTGTTTACAGCTATTTTTCATTTGTTTTTATTTCTGTCAAAATGAGTGAATCTAATGAAGAAATTCGATACATATTAAAATTTTAAAATGCAACGCAAGCCGCGAAAAAAATTTGTGACGTTTATGGACCTAATGCAGTGTCAGTAAGAGTATCACAAAGTTGGTTTAAGTGTTTTCAATCCGGGAATTTTGATGTCAAAGGTGTACCTCGCTTTGGTCGCCCTGCTACGGATAAAATGGACCCCATTTTTGAAAAAGTGCAGCAAGATCGGCATATCAGTAGTTACGACGTAGCTGAAGAGCTGGAAATTGACAACGAAACAGTTTTTACCTATTTGAAAAAATCTTGGTACACAATAAAACTCGATATTTGGGTGCCACACGACCTCATTGAAAGAAACCTAATGAACCGTGTACTCATGTGCGATTCTTTATGGAGACATAAAGAAACCGAATCGTTTTTGATGAGATTGATAACTGGTGATGATAAGTGGATTACGTACGACAAGAACGTGCGAGCAAGGTCGTGGTCAAAGGTCGGTCAGGCTTCACAGACTGTGGCAAATCCCGGGTTAACTCGCAATAAGGTGATCCTGTGTATATGGTGGGATTGGAAGGGCATTGTTCATTATGAGCTTTTACCGCCGGGCAGAACCATCGATTCGGATCTCTACTGCCAACAACTGATGAGATTAAACCAAGAAGTTGAGAGAAAGCGTCCGGAATTGATCAATAGAAAGGGTGTGATTTTTCAACACGATAACACTAGACCACACATATATTTAGCCCCTCCGCAAAAATTAAGAGAGTTTCGCGGGATGTGTTAATGCATCCGCGATATAGCCCTGACCTTGCACCTTCAGATTTTCACCTGTTTCGGTCTCTTCAGAATTCTTTAGGCAGTATCAGGTTAACATCAAGAGAGGACTGCCAAAACTACTTGTAGCGTTTTTTTTATCAGAGGTCCCAAAATTTCTACAACAACGGGATCATGTCACCACCTACAAGATGGCAAAAAATTATCCAACAAAATGGCACATATATACTATAATTAAATGTAAATAAACTTTGAAAAAAAATGTCTTGAGTTTTCATATAAAATGCGAAGAAACTTTTTCCCAAACTTAATATTTTAGTTTTTTTTTTGTGTTCTTTCTTGTTTCCCAAAATTTTATTTAATTTGCTTTAGTAGTTTACGAACAATAAATTAAAAACAGTAAAAAATGGTGTTGCACGCCTAGACAAAATTATTAAATACATAGTGTGAAATAATTAATTTTTCAACTTTGACAAAATTGTTTTCAACATCTCTCACAATTTTAATAGATAATATTACTACTGACGAAGATAACTGTAAGTGTTATCGAATCGTTTAGATTGTGTAGTTTAAAATACACCATTAAAAAAACCCAAAAAAGATAAGGATTTTATTATGTGTGATAATGATGAAAGTTTACATTTTCATTCATAGTGTGAACTTTAATGTAAGAAATCTAACGATACTTACTGACATTAAATAGTGTTTTCTTATTTTATACAGTGTGTCCAAAATTTGGTTCCAAAAACGACAACTTCAGATTTTATAATGGATCACCCTATATATTATTTCACTATCTAATACAGAATTTAAATACAAATATTTTTTGTACTACAACATTATATAATTCTGCACCATTATCTAAATATTTACCAAAAACCACAAATATGCCATTAGTAAAGTATTAAAAAAATTTAGTCAGCCATGGAAAAACAACAATGTTTATTTAACAAGTACATCCTGAAATACACTCATAGGTACATTAAAAATTATTATTAATTTTATTAAATACACAAATAAAAAGTTTACCTCGAGTAGGATTTGAACCTACGACCTGTACTTTGCTAGAGTACCGCGCTAACCAACTGCGCCATTAAGGTACAAGCCCCAATGGATGTAAATTTTGTCTTTATGTATGTAGAACTGATTTAAATTCTAAATATAATGAGATTACTATCAAATTACTTATATTAATGGAATGTGAGCCTGCAATATCGCAAGGATTCACACATATCAAAGAAACTTGACTAATATTAAATTATTATAAGTTTTTGTTATGAACGAATAAGTTCAAAGGTAAATATTTAATTAAAAATTATTATTAATTTTATTAAATACATAAATAAAAAGTTTACCTGGAGTAGGATTTGAACCTACGACCTTTACTTTGCTAGAGTACCGCGCTAACCAACTGTGCCATCAAGGTTCAAGCCCCAATCGATGTAAATTTTGTCTTTATGTATGTAGAACTGATTTAAATGTATTTAATAAAATTAATAATAATTTTTAATTACATATTTACCTTTGAACTTATTCGTTCATAACAAAAACTTATATAACTCATATGTACAGTATATGTCTGCGTTCGAACGAAATTGCTAACTTAATTGGCATAGGAGCTGTAGATACCTGACGCACTATTGCAGGTGTTGATTTATGAAGGTACAGTATATTAATTTTGTATCTTCTTGTCCTATAAAATGATCAGTTTTCAGCCGTTGGTGTTTTTGCTTTAAATATTAGTAATTGGAAAAATAATTCAAATGATTCATTCAAAAAACAAGTTATACGAACATCGCCAATTCCTTTTACTCATGTACTTTTTGTACAGTTTATTGAAAAGTGGCAGTGAATTAAGCAATAAATGAAATAAATTATTGTGAAATATAAACTACTGGTATAACATTGAACCAAAATTGTGTCGTTATGCAGTGGCACAGTAAACTTTAGTAATTAAATGAATGTTTCATAAGTAGTTTTTATTCTAAACTAATACTTTAGACATTATGGTTTCCCATCAACATTTAATCCTGTATTAAAGGTAGGTATTACATAAATCTAATTTTCATTCACTATTTAAATCTGGCCACATTAATTATTGGTTGCACAATTTCCAAACGTTTTCCAGTGTGCCACCGAATTGGCATATATTGTTCAGCATGTTTAATGCATGTTTGCCAATATTCACTGTCAATTCCTTCAAAAGCGTCAGTGCATATCAATTTTACTGTTTATCATTGTATGGTGCACTAAATTTTCATATACCTTTATTGTAATGTTGTTTACAATAAACCCATACTTTTTTAATTGAATGAATTAACACTTTGTGATCATAATTACCGTTGACTAGGGTGGCTTTGATCAAATTAAAAACGTTTTTGTGCTGACTTTTCTAATAGTTCCGTTGCGGTTTCCTCATTTCTTTCATTGGAATAGTTTGAGTGTAATTTTTGCTGAGCGTCCCCTTGGACATTTCTTGCTGTGTATCACTGTCCTCTGATTTTGCCATTTCAATAGATAACTGTTCTGATGGACTTGGGCAGTGATACTATTTTCTGGAGTTATTTGCAGTCTTTTTTGTCTGGGTCTGGCACTACAGGGTCCAGCTTCTCGTTGTGACCTTAAGATCGTTGACGAATTGTTCCACTTCTTCAACTTTCGTTAGGCACGAAACCTTTTGGGTGTTCATAAGATATACACCAGTTGCATCAAATTCACTGACTAAAATTATTCTTATGACGTTAAGATGGGAATTGTTCCTTTTGAACTACGTTGTTCCGCAGATTACTTAATTTACAAGACGCTATAGTTGCACGTCAGGCTGTTTTACAACGTCTGAAGAACGCCATATCTAGCGGCTGCAAGAAGTGTGTGCTGCTAGGAGGGAAGCACACAAACAAGGTCTCATTTTCTATACATTTTTTAATCACGTCAATGTTTACATACGAAGCAAAATTATCTCCCAGCAACAAGTTCTTCCCATCAAGTCTCCTTACATGAGGAAGGAAACACGTTTCAAACCAGTCAATGAAGGTTTCAGAATTAATCCAACCATGTTTGGTTCTAGCAAACCGAGCTCCAACGCTGCAGCACGATTCTGAACAACAAGGTACCGACCTTCCGTGTATTCCAGAGATGTTTTCCTTTGTATATTACGTAGGGTGGGAAAAACATACCACTTCCCGAGCCATACATCATCGCTGTAACTGATGATTTTGAATGGTTTATAACCCGTTCTGGTTTTTGAACATAGCTTTTCTTTTTCCTGGATCATGAGAAACATTAGTTTCATCGTAATTATGTATGTTATATTATGCGCTTTTTGTAGGTTTTTTTTATAATAATGTTCAATCATTTTCTTGGCAACTCTCTTGCCTTCTTTATTTTAGTAGCCAATCTTTGACCGAGTTCGTTATTGCTTCGTTTTAAAAATAATTTTACCCAATCATCACCAGGTGTATTGTCGACAAAACGTGGCTCGTAAATCCTCTTCTACCCAAATGGTTTTTGCCTTTGACAAATGCTTTTCCTCTTCTATACTGAAATTGTGTTTTCCTTCAGGTGTTAGGCCATGTCTTCCGTGAAATTTATTGTTTAGGGTACCGTAGGGTGTTTTGAATTCTCTAGAAGCCCCCTTTATGCCTAACCTTCACTCGGCAACCGCTGTTAGCGCCTGTTCAATTTTATTGTCATTGTAGTTGCGATAATGCCTGGCACTTAATTTTCGTTTGTGAGTTCGAGGCATCTGCAAAAATACAAAGAATTTTATGGAGAATACTGTAGAGAGTGTAATATCTACTGAACTATGTTTGGTTCAAATTTAAATAAGAGATACATACACATTTAACAATTACCTACTGCCTGAGGCATGTTAAATTCGAAATAATCAATAATAGAACTATTCATTTTCTTTGTTAATATTTCCGTCGGTTGTTTTGTTTCCCAAAGCTACAAAGGCAGGTAATGACTGCTAAGTGCTAATCTAATGACTTAATGAGTAATGACAATGGGGTCATCCATCCATTAAAGTAGGTACTTAAGTTAATGGAACTGGAATTCTGTTGCTAATTTAATCGAACAAAAGGAGGTATAGAAAACAACAATCTTGTCTTCAGTTCTTAAGACTACGACTTTAAGTAAAGCACATTTGTTAATTGTTAGTTAGATCAACAATGAGTGACGAAGCTGAATTAATGGAAGTTCCGCCAATCTTATGCGAATTCTTTGATTTTTAAAATAAATACTCAATCGCAAACAACATTTGATTCAGAATGCACAAATTATTTTAAAGACACAAGCACTAACTAGTAACTATGAGCAATTAAATATGTACCTGCTATAAAAGAAATATTTTTTAAAATGTAATTCTATACTTCCTTCATCTGCCCCGTTGAAAGGATATTTAGTATGGTGGACTAATTTTAACTCCTCGTAGGAATAGATTAGGTGATGATATATTTGAGATGCTATTAATTTTAAAACAAAATAAAATAAAATGTAATTATGTAATGAATACTTATAATAATTTAGATACATGTCCTTATCCTTATAATTGTATAACTGTGTGTTAAGTTAAATTAACAATTAACATTGCAACTTGCAAGTGTAAATGTGTACCTAATACTAATTTTGTAATTTGTATTTGTAGTCGTTAAATAATTAATGTAAGTTTTCAATAAAAACCTATAAAATTATATTTATATATTATTTTTCTTAATAATTTAACCTTACGGACTAATATTTGTATTACATGAAAATGATCATGGAATGGGAGTACTACTCATCAGTAGCAATACTAGCAATTAAAGATAATATTAATAATTAGAAAAATCTCGAAGCAATTTTAGGAATGTCGGATCTTTATAAAAGATCTAGATCCCATTTCAAGGATCTTTGATCTTTATCTAGATCCATTTTACGTACGGATCTTGGATCTTTATCTAGATCAGTTTTTAAAATGTATTTGGATCTGTATCTAGATCCTAAATAAATGGATCTTACCAAACACGGGATATAGGGTACAGAGCCACATATCTGAAAATTTCACGTTTGATTAATGAAATCCCCTATGTTCAAAGTCATTCCATAATTCCATAAGTACCCTTCTTATCAATGTGAGATCGAGATTAATATTGTGTTTCAACAAATAACAGCATAATTCTTGTTTCGTGGAAGGTGCGGTAGGTGTTTTTTTCAATTAATTCACTGACATTATGTAATAAAAGCACACTCGGCTCAAACCATCTTGTAAACATTTTTGCACATATGTCGCTATGGTAATCTGGACTTTGGTGTTTGGTGGAGAATAAAATGGGTGCATTGGGGATAAAGGCATTTTTATTATCTGCATATAACACAATAAATCCGGCTTCATTTTCTGCTTTAACAAATTGCAAGTTATTATTTTTTTAAGTCAACGCCTTGGCTTCTCCAATCGGCTTTGATTTGTCATACCAGTTCTTCTTAGGGGAACCTCTACAAAAATTCCATGTTTCGTCTAAAAATAACGGATCATACAAATGAGCTTTATTAATAAAATATTAACTTAAGGACCTGTGGAAAACTAATACCGTCGATATGTTTTAGATTCATTTCAGTTAAAGAAAACGTAGAACAGTATATTGTGCTACAAGAGGGGAAAGTTCAACTTTTCTCACGAGTGTGGAAGTTTGTGGCACGAGTCTGAAGGGCGGGTCGGGACCAAACGCTAAAACTGGATTTTTCACTTTTTGTATCCCCTCCACTTTTCGAGATATAGTCATCTGCCTTATTTCGCGTATCCCGACTCTGAAATTTAAAGTATAGCTTCTTAGGGCCACCTAAATAAAGAATTCGCCAAAAACGAATGTCGACTTTTTTTGCCCATAACTCGAACCTGAAATGGAAGTGTTCAAACTCAGGTTAAACGGATTTTATTATTAGCCTGAAACACAATACAACTTTAAAACGGCTCCTAAATCAAAACCGGGTTATATAATGAGCGAAAAACATGACTCCTACCAAATCGCTGTAAACTACTCTCAAAATCATTTTTAGGCCTTTTACGACCATTTTGAATTTTAATCAAATTTTACCCATCTAACCTCAATCGCTCACCATTTATATATACCAATAGCAATTGTAGCTCAAATTCCATATGTAGTCAACAAATGATTTTTAAATTTGATATGAAATGATTTGCTCACAAAATTAGGTGAATTAGGTAAATTAATTCAATACCTTCAAAATTTACATTCTTTTTATCTAATATGATACTGTAACGTACAATTAAGTACTGCCATTAGAACTATATGATTTATGTTAAAAAATTTGGTACAATGAACAGTTTAAATTTGTTTGAATTAATAATTACAAATATAACACTAAAACACATGTATCACCGTAAAACTACTATAATTTAGCAAGATGGTATTTCATCATATAAACAATTAAATTTTAAGTTTTTAAATATTATTTTTAACTACCCGTTAGATTTATCTATAATTTTTCAAATTTAGAAATAGTTCAAATATTTCCAAAACTAAAAATATAAATTGATTTTTTGATGCTTTAAATTTTTATGTTCGCACGTGTGCATCGAATTTATAATTATTAAAAATCCCAAAATTTAAAATAAACATTTTGCTCAATAATAAACATAATTTTTAATGTAATTATGTACTTCTTTTCAGTAACAGAACTATGTATCCACTATTAAAATTAACTTTAAGTTCCATTGCAATGTAAAAATGTTAATTCTTTTTTACTACTTATATTGAACGTTTAAACGTGTATGTAGACACGCATGTTTATTTATAATAAGTTTTAAACTAATTTTTGTTAAATTAAATTTCAAGTATCTCAATTTAATTATAATTATGTTATTTTTGATACAAATATTATTTATAATACGTTACATTGTTCATATTATATTTAAATTAATCAAATTATTAATTACATTGGAACTACAATATTTACATTTGCGCTGTTATAAATGTTACCACTGTTTAAAAATTTCAAAAAATAAACGTATGCTTTCAGTATGAATGTTACATTTATTATTATAGACACACATAACTTATTTATAAAGTACTTTCAATACTTGTTTAATCCAAGTACAAAACAATTATGATAACATTATTTTTTATTCTTATAAATTTATAATTGAAACTACTATGTATTTCTTTATAGATTATAAAAACATCTCCAACAATTTAAACGTACAGTTCAATATTCAATAATATTAATCTTTAGTAATATATTTATCCATACAGTTGTGAGTATCATTAGTAATATTTTTTTAGATTAATTTTAATTACTATTCCTTTTTAGATCATTTGAAGACCTGTAAAAACGTAAAATAAGATATACTAATCAAATGAATTATTAGAATTTAAAGGCGTAATTGTTTTAATATAGTAATACGCATTTATGTATCCTTCAATAAAATCGTGACAGCTTTAACATTGAGTGCTTTTAGATGGAAGTTTTGAAATTTTTGTATGTGTAAAAATTGATTCTATATAAAAATGTTTATGGTTCAAGCAATTTATTTTTATTTGTATACCTGAGTGCTATACTAAGTCATACAAAGGTATGCTTTTAAATGACAATTGTTTCGACAATACTGCATCTTCTTCAGATTGAATATTTCAACTAAATTTATTTACTGTCAAACAAGTTTCTAATTGTAAAGAAGCGAATGATCTTTGACTATATCAAAAAGAAGTAAAAGTTTGTTTGACAAAATTTTTCTATACTTTATGCTTTGTTAATAATAGAGTTATTTAATCGATTATACATTTATATATATGGTAAATTAAACATAATCCTAATTCCTACAAAAAATGTAACTTAATTTCGATTCATATATGCGTTATTATTGCATATGTTGTATTTCATCATAACCATTCCCACATCTTATTGTTCTTTTTTTTATTAATATGTTTAATTCCTAATTTCTTACTTCCTACTTTCATAAATATTACTTTGATTTGAATGTATCCACAATTTGTTGAAATGTATCACATATTTAAGTTGACTATTTTCAAAAATTTTTATATGTAATAATTTCATATTTGCAATTAGTGCAAATTGATACTATTATACATATTACTTTAATAATATTGTGTATCAAAAAGAAAATTAATTTTACAATAGCCGACTATTTTTAAAAAGTATAAGTTGGTTATCCCTAAGGTCTGAATGATGGGTCAACTACTTAATTTAATATTGTTACGTATCAGACTGTACTTTCAGAAAATATTATTTGGGTAACATTGCATGTCAAAGAGGCATTTCATTGTACAATTCTTGAATACTTCCCAATAAGTAATTTGGCAACGTTTAAACTTTCATAACATTTTTACTTTCATAAATATTATTTTGGTAGTTTTGTATGTCAATAAGACATTTCGTTTTACAATAGTTGATTACTTCCAAAAATATAATGTGGCAACGTTTAAACTTTCATAACATTTTTAATTTCATAAATATTATTTTGGTAGCATTGTATTTCAAAAAGACAGTAAATGTAAATGTAACAGTTAAAGTTTTAAATGGCAATTGTTAAAGTCCCATATTGAGGTTAATAATGTTACCTAATATAATTGTACACTCATAAATATTATTTTGGTAACATTGCACGTCAAAATGTTGAATGCCTCCAAAAATATAGTTTGACAACAGTTCAATTTTTGAATGACAATTGGTCAAGTCAGACATTGAGGTTAATAATGTTACTTATTAAAATGTTTAGGTTGGTCCTTACATTAATATTATTTTGGTAACATTGCATTTCAAAAAGTTGAATTCTTCCAAAAATTGAATTTGGCAACATTTAAAGTTCTGAATGATAATTGGTAAAGTCAGACATTGAGGTTAATACTGGGTGCGTTTTATCAAACACAACGCTTGAGGGAGTTGACACTGATCATTCGCTGAACTATCCTGTGAGTATACGCTGACACTCAACAACTGCTCAACCTTGTAAGCGGAACATTTAAGCGCTGATTGTAGTCAGCAGATAACCCTAACCTCAATAATACACGTGTCTTGAAAATATTTGTTTTGTTTAACCTAAAATGAGTGATCAGAATATTGTATTCTTAAATGATTACTTGTTAACCAATAACAAGCTTGTTAAGAAAAATTCAAGTAAAACACTTCAATATCAATTTTAAAATATTATTATTTTACACATCTTTTATTTTGATATTTTAGTAAAGAATTTTCCAGAATAGCCTCTCGGACTGAAAAGGAGTCTGAAGATAATAAAATTATTAGTGAAGAGGAACCTAGAGATGGCGAAAATGTTATTATTAATGAAAATGAAAAGAAGAAAAATTTGTATGGGACTGTAAAGGAACATTGTTGTTTTTGGAAGAATATCAAGAAAAAATTCATCATTTTCGTAATCCGTCAGTAAAGAAGAAGGGCTTATGGAAAAAATTGTTGAGAAAGTGATAGCTAAACGCTATCAGATTGATGGAGATCTGTTGTACAGAAAAATAAGGAATATGAGGTGCACATTTAATAAAATCAAAGATAACAAAAGCGAACCGGTCGTGGTGCAGTTCATTGGGAATATTAGGACGTTTTGCATATTCGCTGAAGACAAAACTGTCAACACAACGAATCTTCTTTCTACATTACCAATACCTATAGAGCAACAGTAAAGTCATAGTTCTAGCTCAATGTTAGCACTTTAACACCCACTTCAGTTACTTCATATCTAGAAGATCGCTCTAATAGCAGAGGAAAACAAAGGAAATTAGACATATATATCGGAAGCGACAACTGGAATTTGAAGAAGAAAGATTGGAAGAATTGTAGAAGGGTCGTTTAGAATTGGAAGAAAGTAATAAAATAAATAGAGAGAAACTAAGTGCTTTTAAGGAATATATAGAAAAATAACGGAATGAAACTGTTTAGATGTATATAAAATTTTAACAAAATTGTTTTACATTTTTGTTATATTGTTTGGATGTATAAGGTGTCTAGAATCTACCCACGTTCCGTGGCTATCTTTGTTATTATATTATAAGTTGGGCAGAATTACATGATAATTCAAATACCGATAAGAAAATTCAACATTGTTGCGAACTTTCTAAGATATCTGAAAATAACTAAAAATCGTCCAAATTTTCAATCGGCTATATCTTTTTAGTATTCAAAATACGAAAAAGTTATAAGAGACTTTGATAGCAAAATGGGAAAATGCGAATGAAAAATTTTTAGTAATTATTTTTTGAGCTACATTTTTTAAGTGGCAACTATAGGTGTGGCTATGGACTCATTCGATGTCTTATTTTTCTGATTTCAAAATGTATAGCTTTGTATGTTTAATATTATTAGTTAACTCACAATTTTCAAAAAAAGGTAATTATAATATTTATTAAACAAACTAAAGTGTGCCGTGAACATTTAAATAACAAAATAAGCTCATATTCTACTACTAAATTTGTGGAAACAACAAAAATAATGTACTACATTATCAACATAAAAAGTTCTTAAAATTTAACTTACAACGAAGAGTAACAGCAAAAATGTAAACAGATAACACAATCATAGAAGTGCTTGAAAATGCCCGCCATTATTTTGAACACACATTTGACATCGTTTTAAAATTTCGTTTTAAACTTTTAATAAACTTTGGGTTCTAATTTGCTGTAAAGCAACACGAATTTTATTTGTTAAATCGTCTAGATTACCAGGTTTTACTCGATACACTTTGTCTTTAATTGCACCTCTCTTATAACTTTTTCGTATTTTGAATATTAAAAGATATAGCCGATTGAAAATTTGGACGATTTTAGTTATTTTCAGATTTCTTAGAAAGTTGGCAACAATGTTGAATTTTCTTATCGGTATTTGAATTATCATGTAATTCTGCCCAACTTTGCTAATTTAACCGACTCTGTATCTCTTATAATCACAAAGATAGCCATAGAACGTGGGTAGATTCTAGACACCGGTATAAAAATGTTTAATAAAATTAAGAATTTTTGTATTAATTATTATTTTGTAACAATGTTACAATGA
This sequence comes from Vesta saturnalis, assembly GCA_036346205.1. Classification (NCBI taxonomy): domain Eukaryota; kingdom Metazoa; phylum Arthropoda; class Insecta; order Coleoptera; family Lampyridae; genus Vesta; species Vesta saturnalis. The sequence continues at coordinate 504,148 of JARFJB010002494.1, forward strand.
AATTTCGTTTTACTGTTCCTCTATTGTTAACATTATCAATGTCAAATTCATTTTCATTCGTATTGTTTTCTTCATTGTTCATTGTGTACTTTATCCTATAATGACATATCCAAAACTTTTAATCTTCTCCATTTACCTTAAACAGATTAGCTTTATTTTGTGGTAGGATGAAACTCATACAAACATTTTAATAAAGCAAAAGCTCTTTCAAGAACTGAGCTTTGACTACATAAGATTTGATTGATTCTAGTTTGTGCTTTGTAAGGTGTCTATTATATTAATCCGCGTCAACTGTATGTTGACCCGCTGGCATAGAGGAGGATTACCCAATAGTGCGTTATGTAGAGGACTATTTCTGAAAACTCGCATCACGCACTTGGCCGACATTCCGATAAATATATCATTAAAAACCTTCCTATCATCGTAGACAGCTTGGAAAATTAGACTATGTTGCTCTTTTCGGTTATAGAAATCAACTGTGTTATTATTGGATTGCTTAATATTAATATGACACCCGTCAATTGGTTCAACTATGCCATGTAAATCTAAAAGTACAAATATGCACTAACAAATAGATGACAATTTTTTATACTTAGTACAAAGATTTTCTACTGTAGATGCTATTTCATCACATCCTTTTAGTTGACCATTGAATACAATGATTTTTAGCTGTGTAATAGCAGACAGAACCTTAATGAAGGTGTAATGACCAGTACCTGAAAATCCATACCTGTCACTAACGGCTAAGTAACTTTCTTGCTTTGATATCACCCATATAAAAAACAAGACCTTCTTTTCTAATGGAATATATAAATGCCGTTCAGACAGTTGTGGTGCTAATAATATACATAACTCTTCACGTTTCATTCTTAAATGGCTTACAAACTAATTCAAATTGTAATTAGGAGCCATGCTCTCCACATATCCTTCATTATGAACTGGACCGATTCTGTCTGGGGCAATATTATTTTCAGGAACAACATCATTAATTACAACCTGAATTACTTGATTAATATCATCATCATTTTCAAGCTCGTAGTCCATCAGAATTATTTCGTCCATCCTTCCAAACACAATAACAAAAAGTAAATAACTAAATATTCAAGAACGAAATTAACCTCAAATTTCACCTCCGCGGAGACGTTCAGCGAGTGTACTAAGGGATTTTACGCTGACACTCAACCGATATGTTCGCTAAACGCGCCCATTGTTGCCTACTGAGATGTATTAAGTTGGTACTTACATAAATATTATTTTGTAACATTGTATGTCAAAAGTTGAATACTTCCAAATAATAGTAATTTTGCAATATTTAACATTATGAATGACAATTGTTAAAGTCAAAATTGAGGTTAATAATGTTACCTACTGAAATGTTTAAGTTACTTACATTAATATTATTTTGGTAACATTGCATTTCAAAAAGTTGAATTCTTCCAAAATTGAATTTGGCAACATTTAACGTTCTGAATGACAATTGTTAAAATTAAACATTAAGGTTAGACTAAACGCCAAATACGAAGATACCAAGTGCGCGAAAAAATCACGTGACCGTGTACTATTCAACCGAAAATATTGGTTTTTTAAGAAAAGTAAGAGTATGTTTTGTACATTTTTAGTTAATAACCTCTTAATTATGATGTTTATATTTTATAATTAGGACAATTTAAACAAAAAAACATTTATTTAATTGTTAAAAGTGAAATATAAGGTTATGTTACTTGTTCATAAATTTACTCAAATGTAATTCGCATTTTAATTATTAACCACAGTTCTAAGGGTAAATAATTCGTGTCTAAACAGTTTTATACTGCGATGGTTATAAATAGGTGTAATAGAGGGGTAGAGTTTTATCGAATTCAAATATTAGACAGTATGCAAGTTCAAATAAAGTTGAAGAAGTTATATAATTTGTTATGAGGAAAATATAGTATACGAATATAGACAGATGGTTTTATACAACAAAACAGGTTTTATGGGGTTTGCACAATGATGTATTCATAAAAGCATTGAGCTATGGCAGTAGCATGTTAAAAAGATCAACGTGATACATATTGGTGCGTTAAAGATAAATAAGAAATTTCACATATAAATCAATATAATTAAGCAATTAAACACATAACCGATATTGATTACATGAAGTACAATAATCCCAATGTGTAGAACATGTATAATAATTGGTACAATGCATAAAAACTCTGTGAACTATAAGAAGGGTTATGGTACGTAGACGTTATGTTGGTAGATCATAGACTAAGTATTTAAAAAGTGCTTAAGAAGTTAAAATGCCTTAGAAACGTATCTAAGAACATGAAGAACACATGTACAATGTGAAATTAACAATATAAATACAATAAAATATTACACGATTACTCTACACTTATTTCTTCGTTATCATAATCTAATATAAAATCAGTCATCCGACGAGTCTCCACTCTTACGTATAATCAATTCCTCACAAACGACATCCATAATATGCTCTTTATTAATGTATTCCTCTTCAATTTCTTTAACATGACGGCACACTTCTTGCCAGTGGCTCTCCAAATCCATCGAACATTTTTCACGAGTTAGTTTTTCAACATCGGCTAATTTAAAAGTTGTGTTGCTCGATGCCACCCAAGCTTTTACAATGGCCCATATTTTTTCTATTGGATTTAGCTCAGGGTGGTATGAAGGTGGTCGACATACAGGGTGACCATGTTTCGCAAATATAGCATCAATTGAATATTCCGTGTAGCTCGGTTTATTACATTTTATTAAATCATACAGCTCCACTTTTGTTTGGGATTCATCATGTACGATCCCTCGTTCTTGTAACCAAGTTATCATTTCCTTTTTTTTAGTGCTAAAAGTTGGATGTTTAACTGCTAACGTCTTGTGATAACTTGCATTATCCATAACAATAACTGACTTTTCGAGCAAATTCGGTAATAACTGGTGCTCAATCCATCGTTTATAATTAATAAAGGTCATATCGTCGTGATAATCACCTGGTTTTGAGCCCGATTTAAAAACTACGAGGGCATTATTGATAAATCCCATTTCACCACCAGCATGTACTATTATAAGATATTGACCTTTACCGATTGGACATTTTAAACCTTCGTTGGAATCATCTAGCCAGGAATGTGGCGTTGTATGCGATGCATGTATATATGTTTCATCTGTATACACAATGGGTCGCCCTGCTTTTGTTATTGCTCGTATATAAGCACAACTAAAATCGTATATCGTATCGTTCCATTAAAGATTTACGATTGTCAACGATTTTCGTCCATTTAAAACCTATTTTATTTAATAATCTTCTTAAAGACGTTTCCTTCCCAGAGAAACCATGGATTCGTCATCTTTAATAATATTATAGATAGCATTGACGGTTGGTCGTCGTTTCTCCGTGATGCATTAAAATTGTGTACAACGCGTCGAATGACTTGTTTCCACGATTATCGACAGATGAATCTTGGTGCGGTTTTCATTCTTTTATTAGAAGCCTTGAACGATTCTATTTCACCACGTTGAATTTTAGATACTCCAGTTGCTTTCACAACGATATCAAGAACGTTAACTGTAAAGAAATGTAATCGTGAAGAAACTGACAGATGTTAATCGTACAATAATGACATACCTTCATTCATATTTTTATGAAAATGATAAACATTCCAAATAATTTCGCGGGCATCTTGCGATAAGACACGCTTGATGTACTATCAGACGATGTACTCGCATCACCCATTATAAACAACGAACTAAATCAATATATTATATTAATAGATATTACTGTGGATTACAAATACAACTTACTTGTAAATAAAAGGTGCTGAAACGGAAGGAGTTTTGAAAAAAATAATGTTACCTACTGAAATGTATAAGTTGGTATTTACATAAATATTATTTTGGTAACATTGCATGTCAAAAAGTTGTACTTCCAAAAATGTAATTTGGTAACATTTAAAACTCTGAATGACTGAATGAAGTTGGTACTTACATTAATATTACTTTGGTAACATTGCATGTCAATGAGTTGAATGCTTCTAAAAATATATTTTGGCAACATTTATAGTTTTGAATGACAATTGGTAAAGTCAGACATTGAGGTTAATAATATGATTTATTAAAATGTTGAAGTTGTACTGCCGTAAATATTAGTTTTGTTGCATTAAACGTCAAAATGACAATTTTTTTTTATAATTACTTAAAAATTACAAAGTTTAACACATCTATATCATTTTAAACAAAATATACCTTATTTTCGGGGATAATATAACTAGTGTTATGATTATCATCGATGATAGCCCAAGTTAAAACCGATAAAAATTGCTCGTTCAATTTTCTAAAGGTTTTAACGAGTGGTTTCATCGATTTTTAATCATAACACGTGTTATATTTGGTAAGAGAATATAATGAACGTTAATAGAATTTTATTAAATACATAAATAATAAGTTTACCTCGAGTAGGATTTGAACCTACGACCTGTACTTTGCTAGAGTACCGTGCTAACCAACTGTGCTATCGAGATTCAAGCCCCAATCGAATGTAAATTTTGTCTTTATGTAAAATTTAAATATGAAATTTGAACTTATTCGTTCATAACAAAATTTATAATAATTTATTATTAGTCAAGTTGCTTTGATATGCGAATCCTGCATATTGAGCTACATTCTAAATTATATAAGTATTTTGATTGTAATCTATTATATTTAGAATTTACATCAGTGCTACATACATAAAGACAAAATTTACATCGATTGGGACTTGAATCTCGATAACGCGGTTGGTTAGCGCGTATTCTAGCAAGTACAGGTCTAGGTTCAAATCCTACTCAAGGTAAACTTTTTATTTATGTATTTAATAAAATTAATAATAATTTTTAATTACTTATTTACTTTTGAACTTATTCGTTCATAACAAAACTTACAATAATTTAATATTTTTTTAAAGTCTACAATTTTAAACGATTTGGCACTTTGACAGTAAACTATTTTATTCATTAAAATCATGTGACAGTCAACATGCGGTGATAAAATTATCACCGATTTGATAGCCTATTCTGCGATTTTGTTTATGTATTTTAACCAATGAAAGTAATCAAAAATGTACCATGTGACATGTGAACTGTATTCTCGATAAAATAAAATAAGCATGATGAAATTACGTTGCGATGAATTCTACAACGTAACTAGCATGATTTTAAATGCGTACTAACAAATAATAATATTTTTCTACATTCGAATTTTAAACGAAATGGTGCAACTTATTAAATGATTTTTTTTTACTTTTGACAGTATCGCCTAATTATTAGGGCGTAATTATACAAAACAAATTTGTAACGTTAGTAGGACTAACTTAATATGTTACTCAGCTTGATTATGCATTTTTGTGTTTAAATTTCGTTAACTAAAAAAATGTTTAACAGTAGAATTAAGTCTAAAATACTCAGACTTGTATTCATTTTTTTCTTTTTGTTTCAGAAAACCGTACGAAAATGTCGCCAGGCCACAATTTTAAGGATTTTAAATAAAATGCGTATTATTATCGACAAAGTGCAGACAAGAAGTAGGAAAGATTTGAAAATGAAACAAGTGAATGCAAAGAAAAAGAAGAGCCTTACAAAAGCCAGTGACGATTCTATTTCTGAAACAATTTCATTTGTTATCAATGGCCGTTTAACACCACTAAAAACAACCATAGTTTCCAAAAAACCAATCGTCTCTAGAAAAAAGTTAAAATTACTCTCTAAAAATGAAATCGTTGAACCGCCACCAAAAACGAAACTTACGCCTCCGACTATCAAAAAAACTCGCGAATCGCGTAAAATCAAGACCACCATTAAAAAGTATCCGGTCGCAAAAGCAAAAACGCAGAAAAATACAAAAGAAGCTAATATTCCCCGCAAACAGCTCAAAAAAAGTATTTCGGAAACTGTAGATAGTTCATTTATACCAACTGATAGTGATAAATCACCGTTACTAAATAGTCCTGTTGAAAAAGTTAAGCATGAAATTACTGATAGAAATCTTAAAAAGGGAACGAAACATAAGCAAGTTACAAAAATAAAAACGGAAGACCGCAATACAAAGAAGCAGACAAAGAACTTTAATTCAACTTTACGAAAATCTCCCGTTAAATCCGATTTGAGTGAAATCGAAAAGAATGTTAAAGGTAAAAAATCGGAATTAACGATAAAAAAATTTAAGAAGCTTCCAGCTGTAAAAGCAAATAAAAGTAAGATTGGAGCGAAACAAGAAAAACTTAAAGTTACAAAGCTAAAGCCTAATGTAAAAGTTAAACCAAAGAAATCTGTTGTCAGCTCTTCTGAGTGTAAACAAGTCAAAGAAGACGTTAAACCAATCACCGCTAAATTACCAAAAAATAATCCGATTAAGGATGAAGTTGTATCTTCCAAGATTGAGTTGATAGAAAAGAAACCGAAACAGGAAGTAAAAAAGTTAAATAAGAGGAGCGTTAAGGTCGAGGATGTCGGTGCGGGCGAAACATCCAGTTCCGACGAATTTACTTTAGACGTATTACGTCAACATCGGAATAATGAAAGTAATATTAAAGGAGAAGTTCCTTCAACCCCTAAAAAAGCCGCTGGTAAAACGACACAGGCAATTGAATCCAGTAAGAATAAGACGAAAACATCAAATATACGCACAAAAACACCTTTAAAACCTAAAGCGGCTGTAATTAAAAAAGATGCGGTAGCTAAAAAGAAAGCTAAAAGTAAGCGTAAATTAGAACAACATAATCGTAAGTTAAAGTTGTACAGTTTTTGGAACGGACCGAAACGACACCGTGTTGCATCCCTTAATGCTTTAGCAAAAGTTCACTGTTTATATGAAAATGAAACGCGCGGTGCTCTTATAGACAGCGATTCAATTAAATCAGAGTTTATCGATAATAAAAGCGAAACTAAAAGCGAGGAAGTATTACCAACGAGAACTTTACGTTCGGCACCAGGTTTGAGAGGTGCCGGAAAGCATTGGGATATGCACGATGACGCGTTCTATAGCTCTGAGGATAACGACAGTCCCGTTGAAAGTATTGAGATTGTTGCTCCGAAACCAAAGATCGAAAAGGTAGAAAAAGTAGAAAAGCCAGAAAAAGTAGAAAATGTAGATAAAGAGAAAAAACCTGAAAGAAAAAGGCCTTATATTAAAAGAAAACGTAATCGTTGCGAACTTATAATGGATTTAAAAGATATGGTTGTTCGTAAACGTATGGCAAGTTTAAACGCTTCTGCTATTTTAGCGGCAAGTTATTCGGTTGAAAAGCGTTCAAGTAAAAGTCCTAAAAGTGAAGAGACTGATGATACAGATGAATCCGAAGATTCTGAGGATTCTTTTAGTCATCCGGCAGATAACAACAGAAAGAAATGTTTTGAAGAGGATGCTAAAAAGGAAGAGGATCGTAAAGTTATAGAAGTTCAAGCTACCCCAAATAAAAAGTTATCGGTTATTCTAAATCAGGATACCGATGTTACTATAACAGGGGTGTACGTAAATAGCACCACTAGATCCACACATCACGAGGGTTACTGTAGTATTGCTGGAATGCAGTATCGGATATCTGCCAAAAGTCATACACAAACTGCATCTACAACCGTTGCAACAGAAACCATACTGCAGTCTGCCGCAAATATGGGTCAGGAAAATGTAAGTTGATATTTTAATTGTACTCGTATACTTAACGTAAACTTAAATGCACTATTTTAATATTGGGCATCTTTAAGCTTTTTATATCATAACTGCGGTATTGTTACTGCATGAATTGGAGAATTAATTATAACCGTAAAACACTTTGCTATAAAATAAAGTTTACCAATCTTCGTACCGAAAAAATGGATTTAAGTTTTTAATTATAAAATTAAGAAGCTGTTTCACTTTTGTTGCTTAATTGGAGAAACTTTAATTAGAATCACTCTCGTTTAATAGTATTCATCGTCTCTTATTTCAAATTCCACATTCCATATTTATTAGTTTCTTAATGTGACAACTGAAATAGAATAACAATATAATCAGTCCTATTTAATAAGACCATTAATGCTAAAATGTCATAATAAAAGTTGTATAATAAGAGAAATATAACTTTTTTAAATTTTCTTTTATTTTTTATTTTCTGTTTTTAAAGGAGTGATTAAACAATTAAAATAAAATTAAACAAAATTACACATTTTTAATTCTAATTTTTTTTAAGAAAACCACCTTACATTAAATAACAAACAATATACACCTACGTTTCACACAGAAATTAAAAAAAACACCGAACGCATTTCAATATCATCAACGGTCGACTGGGACGACCTAAAAAAATTTCTAATATACAGGCTGTCCCAAATTCGAGGGCAAGCATAGGGATCTCGCTTATTATAAGAGATAGGACATAGGTTTAACTTCGGCACTTTTGCTAAATTCGATGCCGAGTAATAATCTGAAAAGAAATTTGAGCTAACTCGACTGGATTTGGTTTTATGCTCAAAAAACTAAAAATTTCGATTTTCGTTTTTCGCGTTAGGCCACCTTATTATTAGGAATTTTCAAAATTCGATTAAACATTATTAAGGCACCTTTTTACGCACAATACTAATACGGTATTAAAAATATTATGTGACGTTTCGTTTATTCTGAACCATCATCAGGTTTATTTTTTCTTATGGGGGTTAAGATATATTTTTATGTCGTTGGATGGAGAATGTTATGCTGATTTTAGCAATATATAACACTTTATGGTTTGATCCACTGCGAACTAAAATAATGAGAAAATACGAAGAACAATATTCCGCCTTCTTGGATCCAGCAAGGAATAATTACAGTAGTTCTACTTATTTAATTTGTTAAACTCGTTAGAACATCCAAAACATATAAAACAGTTAAACAATTTAAAAAATATTAACAAACAACTCAAACAAGTAGGTCTATGTAACACGGTCATAATAGCGACAACGCAAATTTATCGATAGGTAACAACAAAATAATTACACAGACAAACAAACAAAATTATTATAATAAATGTTCGAACAAGTTTCCTCCTTCTTAAATACAGTAACGAATTCTTCTTCTACAATTGTTTACGCTTCTTTGAATGGTTCGCCTGGGAATTTGACGGACGTTCATTAACAACCTATTCTGAGTTCTTCTATATTTTGCGGTGGCGTCTTATAAATCATATTTTTAAATAGCCCCAGAGGAAGTAATCTAAAGGGGTTAAATCTGGACTTCTTGCTGGCCACCTAAGTAGTCCCCTATTTCTCATCCATTTATCAGGAAATTCGCCGTTAAGATATTCACTTATTATCGCAGCATTATGAGGAGGAGCTCCGTCCATTTGCCACCAGAGAGTCCATCTTTCGTTTAGCGGAACATCATCCAAAAGGTCTGATATTTGGTTTGTTAGAAATGCGAGGTAGCGTTGAGACGTTACGATACCTTCGTAAATAATTGGCCCAAGGAGCCTATCCTTCCAGATTCCAACCCACACATTAAAGGACCGGTGGCCCTGTCCTCGCATTTGCCTGTTAATTCATGGATTTTCAACGGACCAGTAGTGCTTGCTCGTTATTACGATTAAACATTCCATTAGTGGAAAAATTGCACTCATCCGTCCAAATTATTTCATTGAGAAAGTTGCGATTTTCCAGCATTTTGGTATTAAGCTGGTTATCATATCGTCCCCAGGCCGAAAAGTTTGACTAACGTGTAACTTAAATGGTTTATAACGGTGTTGCTTTAACACTCGCCAAACTGTCGTTTTTGGCACTTCAATAGTTTGCTCTATTTCTCTGGTAGATGTTGAAGGATTTTCTTGAACCTAAGATGGATAACTTAAAATCATAACTCTCCAAAAAAAATGTCTGCTGAAATTAGCAGTGAAGTGAGTGGAAATTCTTATAATTAGTATAATACTGACAAATAGTACCTGATGTAATATTTCTTCTTCGGCATCTCTGTCTAGTCTGCTACCATATGCATTTCGAGGTTTCGGAAAACATCCAAATTCTCGCAAATTTTGGTCTAATTTTAAAAAATATCTCTGGTTTGGTTGCTGTCTCTCCGGATATTCCTCTAAATATCTTTGTTCTGCTCTGACACTATTTCTATTGCAGCTATAAAATATCCTTATCATGTCTCGTTTTTCTGAATTTGAAAACATTCTAAAGAAACTTGCAAATTTTAAAGCACTAACACGAGGATCTTGCAGTTATTGCCCTTTTTACAATTAGAAAATGACATGGCAAAAGCCAACTCCTGAGTTTGTTTGATTCATGGGTATCGTGATAATTTAATAATTTAGTTTTTAATTTAAGAGTATTTTAGTTCGCAGTCGATCAAACCATGAAGTGTTATATATTGCTAAAATCAGCATAACATTCTCCATCCAACGCCATAAAAATATGTCTTAACCCCGATAAGAAAAAATAATCCTGATGATGGTTCAGAATAAACAAAACGTCGCATAATATTTTTAATACCGTATTAGTATTGTGCCTAAAAAGTTGCCTTAATAATGTTTAATCGAATTTTGAAAATTCCTAATAATAAGGTAGCCAAACGCGAAAAACAAAATTCGAAATTTTTAGTTTTTGAGCATAAACCAAATCCATTCGAGTTAGCTCAAATTTCTTTTCAGATTATTACACGGCATCGAATTTAGCAAAAGTGCCGAATTTAAACCTATATCCTATCTCTTATAATAAGCGAGATCCCCATGCTTGTCCAAGATAAGGATGCCCACTATGGGGATCTCGGAAACGGTAAGAGATGGAAGGTCGGTTAAATGGAACAAAAGTTACGCATTTGAGAGGATGTATTTATGGTCTTTGTAGAACCCGAATATCTCTTTTAGTTTAAAAAAAAATTGAATTTTCTGATTTTCGTTTTTATTTTTTCTGACCTTATTTGAAGAGCTATCAAGAAAAGAAGAGCACATTTTCATTGCCACTTTTCTAGCTCTACTTAATGCTGTTATTCAGTTTTTGATACAACGTTTCGTTTGTTAGCAACCATCATCAACTTTATTTTTTAAATACACGTCTGCTACCATATGAAGAAAAATAAGATCTACCCAAAACGAAAGGCAATTGAATCCACTAAGAATAAGACGAAACATCAAATCACAAACACCTTTAAAACCTAAAGCTGTAATTAAAAGATGCGGTAGCTAAAAGAAAGCTAAAAAGCGTAAATTAGAACAACATAATCAAGTTAAATTGTACAGTTTGAACGGACCGAAACGACACCGTGTTGCATCCTTAATGCTTTGAAAGTTCACTGTTTATATGAAAATGAAACGCGCGGTGCTCTAGACAGCGATTCAATTAAATCAGAGTTTATCGATAATAAAAGTGAAACTAAAAGCGAGGAAGATTCAACGAGAACTTTACGTTCGGCACCAGGTTTGAAGGTGCCGAAGCATTGGGATATACGATGACGCGTTCTATAGCTCTGAGGATAACGACAGTCCGTTAAGTATTGAGATTGTTGTGAACCAAAGATCGAAAAGGAGAAAAGTAGAAAAGCAAAAGTAGAAAATGCAGATAAAGAAAAACCTGAAAGAAAAGGCCTTATATTAAAAGAAAACGTAATCGTTGAACTTATAATGGATTTAAAAGATGGTTGTTCAAATGGCAAGTTTAAACGCTTCTGCTATTTTGCAAGTTATTGTTGAAAAGCGTTCAAGTAAAAGTCCTAAAAGTGAAAGACTGATACAGATGAATCGAAGATTCGAGGATTCTTTATCCGGCAGATAACAACAGAAAGAAATGTTTTGAAGAGGATGTTAAAGGAAGAGGATCGTAAAGTTATAGAAGTTCATACCAAAAAAAGTTATCGGTTATTCTAAATCAGGACCGATTATAAGGTGTACAAAACCCAGATCACATCACGAGGTTTGTATTGTGAATGCATCGGATATTCCAAAAGTCATAAAACTGATCTACAACTTGCAAAGAAACATACCAGTCTGCGCAAATAGGTAGAAAATGTATTGATATTTTAATTGTATATACTTAACGTTAAATTAAATCACTATTTTAATATTGGTCTTTACTTTTTATATCATAATGTATTTTATGCTGAATTGAGAATTAATTATAACGTAAAACACTTTTATAAAAAAAGTTTACAATTTAAGAAAATAATTTAAGTTTATAAAATAAATTTTCATTTCGAGGTTTGAAACATCAAATTGAAATTTGGTCTAATTTTAAAAATATCTCGGTTTGTAATGTTCTCCGGATATTCCTCTAAATATCTTTGTTCTGCTCTACACTATTTCTATTGCACTATAAAATATCCTTATCATGTCTCGTTTTCTGAATTTGAAAACATTCTAAAGAAACTTGAAATTTTAAAGCACTAACACGAGGATTTGCAGTTATTCCTTTTACAATTAGAAAATGACATGCAAAAGCCAACTCCTGAGTTTGTTTGATTCATGGGTATCGTGATAATTTAATAATTTAGTTTTAATTTAAGAGTATTTTAGTTCGCAGTCGATCAAACCATAAGTGTTATATATTGCTAAAATCAGCATAACATTCTCCATCCAACGCCATAAAATATGTCTTAACCCGATAAGAAAAATAATCCTGATGATGGTTCAGAATAAACAAAACGTCGCATAATATTTTTAATACCGTATTAGTATTGTCTAAAAGTTGCCTTAATAATGTTTAATCGAATTTGAAAATTCCTAATAATAAGGTGCAAACGCGAAAAACAAAATTGAAATTTTTAGTTTTTGAGCATAAAACCAAATCCATTCGAGTTAGCTCAAATTTCTTTTCAGATTATTACACGGATCGAATTTGAAAGTGCCGAATTTAAACATATCCTATCTCTATAATAAGCAATCCCATGTTGTCCAAGATAAGGATGCCCACTATGGGGATCTCGAAACGGTAAGAGATGGAAGGTCGGTTAAATGGAACAAAAGTTACGCATTTGAGAGGATGTATTTATGGTCTTTGTAGAACCGAATATCTCTTTTAGTTTAAAAAAATTGAATTTTCTGATTTTCGTTTTATTTTTTTGACCTTATTTGAAGAGCTATCAAGAAAAGAAGAGCACATTTTCATTGCCTACTTAATGCTGTTAAAACAATTTTTGATACAATTTTTGTTAGCAACCATCATCAACTTTATTTTTTTAAATACACGATAAAATTATTTTTGCCATAGTTAAATTCTCTCGTTGATTCTGAATTCAACGATATATCACACTTTATTTTTGATACGTTTCGGATGAGAAAATTCATATTCAATGTAAAACATCGAAAACGTACAGTTAAAACTAATACTAGAAACATTAGAAAACTGTAAAATTATTATAAAATAATGTTTTCCTTTTCTAATGCCTGTTGCGAATAAAATCATTCACAGTATGTATTTATGAAAATACTATTAATTAAACAGTTAAAATACATCTTCCGTCGTACTGCTGCATTTGATAAAAATAAGTTGGCTTTGCATTTTGTTTACCTACCTGTCATAATTGATTGTTGTCCATATTACGTTTGTTTGGTGGTCTTTGAGTTAATTACATTTTGTGTTTAAAAACAATATGGTAGGAGTACATTTTTCAAATAATGAAAAATTCGATATACTGACGTGTTACATTTTGTGTCAACGTAATTGTTCTGAAGCCGAAATAATGTATTTAAACAAATATCCAGAAAGGCGTCAAACTCACAAAAGAATTTTTCGCACATTAGCAGTTAATCTAAAAGAATATGGTGCGTTCAAAAAACCTGTAAAATCTCTCAAAAAACCTTGCAATGAAGAAAAAGCCAATACTGTTTTATTAGCTATAACTGAAAATCCAGAGGTTTCTACTAGGAAAATTATGTTCTAAAGAAGGAGAAAGTACTTACCTCCATATAAATTTAGAATTACCAAAGACTTCGACCAGTTAACCCAGAAAGACGTTGAATATTTTGCGAGTAAAATAATGTGGTCCGATGAAAGTATGGTTAATAATAATGGAATTTTTAATCGTAGAAATGTTCATTATTGGGCAAGAGTAAATCCAAGTCTGTACAAAACGGACAAACACCAACACCGTTTCGGATTTAATATGTGTGCTGCTATATTCGGTACTCGAATTATAGGTTCTTTCATTTACCACGAGTCCTTAAATTCTGAACGTTACCAAATTTTACTCCAAAATGATTTAGAGATAGCTTTAAATGATTTGCTTTTCCAAGAAGTTGAAGGTTGTTGGTTTATGCAGGACGGTGCACCAGCACATCATTCCAGAATTGTCAGAGAATACCTGTCAGTTAGATTTCCAGAAAGATGTATTGGCACTCATGCAAATGTACTATGGCCAGCCCGTTCTCCAGATATAACACCTTTGGATTATTTTCTTTGGGGATACATTAAAAATTACATTTATGGAAACGATATTGAAAACGAAGAAATTTTACAAAGATTAGTTCTCGAAGCGTTTGCTAGTATTACTCCTCAAATGCTGAAGAATGTTTTAGATGTTACAGTTAGAAGATGCTATTTATGTTTAGAGAATAACGGGAATCTTTTTGAACATCTTTTGTGAGTTTTACATTGAATATGAATTTTCTCATCCGAAACGTATCAAAAATATAAAGTGTAATATATCGTTGAATTCAGAATCAAGGAGAGAATTTAAATATGACAAAAATAATTTTTCGTGTATTTAAAAAATAAAGTTGATGATGGTTGCTAACAAACGAAACGTTGTATCAAAAATTGAATAACAGCATTAAGTAGAGCTAGAAAAGTGGCAATGAAAATGTGCTCTTCTTTTCTTGATAGCTCTTCAAATAAGGTGAGAAAAAAATAAAACGAAAATCAGAAAATTCAATTTTTTCAAATATCTCAAAAACTAAAAGATATATTCTAGTTCTACAAAGACCATAAATACATCCTCTCAAATGCGTAACTTTTGTTCCATTTAACCGACCTTCCATCTCTTACCGTTTCCGAGATCACCATAGTGGGCATCCTTATCTTGGTTATGAAATTTTAATGCGTTCTAAGTAGACATTGTTCATTAGAATTTGTTTGTTTTTGAATATCTGTAAACTATTATAGCAATCAAGTTTGTGCTTATTACTAACATGTTCGATTAAAGATATCTTATGAACTACATGATTTTTATCAAACATATGTAGAGCTAGGGCAGACTTGTCCCAACGTTTGTATTTGATATGATCTAAATGTTCTTTAAAGCGAATTCTAATAGATCGTTTAGTTTGCCCTGCATAACTTTGTTCATAATTTTTACATTTAATTTTATAAATTCCCGACTTATTATACTTATCCACTTGATCTTTTAGATTGCCTAAAAGAGTTTGCAAATTATTATCTGAAAGTAGTGACTGTTTTCAAATTCATTTTGGATAGACCTTCTGTATCCGCAGGATAGTTTTGTAATTTTACATACTTTGTTTATATTTGTTCTCGATTGTTACCTATTGTAGTTACATTCTTAACCCTCATCCTATGTGTTTGTTTCACGCGTGTGAAGTTAGCACCCCAACAAAGAGTTCCAGTAGTTCTGATTAGAGTTCTAGCTCCCTTTTAAAGAGTTTAGAAGTATTTTATAAAAAATAAAAAGAGTTCCGCTCATTAACGGTTTCAAATTTTAATTTTAAAAATGGGGTGCCAACTTCACATCGAAAATCGAGATCCAGTAGTTATGACTATCTAAATTACTATATTTGGCAAAGTTCTAGAGTTCCTGATATGAAAAAATTTTTTTTGAAAATTAATAAAGAAATAAAAAATTTTGAAAATTCAATCTTGACATGCAAATATTTCTAATCAACTCTTGATGTTCTTTTATGCATTCCTAAGAGTTCTCGCTAATTTAGAATGAATTATAATCAAAAATGAAAAAGTTACAGCCATTTTCCTTAAAAAAAGAAAATGTTAACAAAAAAGATTTTAAAGAGTTCTAATAGTTTTCGCAGCAAATTTGGATAGTATTCGAAATGTTTTGAAAGAAATTCTAATGATCGAAAGCGATCTGATTAATATTTACAGAATTACAGTAGTACCAAAATAGTTCTCATGTAGTTCTCGACATGCACAGTGCCTTTCCAAAGTGTTTCGATGTTACAATTAATTATATATTTTTTTTTAAAATACTTTGTTTTTTTGACGTATTTTCACTTTCACTAATAAAAAGTATGTGTTTATAAAGTGGTTTGGAAGGTTTCTTATTTTTATTACATATTTTAGTAGCAGCCACATTCTTCTTAATTTTAGTGTATATATGTATGCTACTTATCGGACTGGTTTGATAAGCCCCAATCGCATATATTATACACAAGTTTTGTATTATATCTTTGAATGAATATGCAGATCCATAAGCTGTAGATTCTAGTCAAATGGCTTAAAAATAATGCTTTATAAACTCTTATCAGAACTTCCTTCTGCATTTAGAGTTATAAAATTTGATAATGTTTAACCTTTTCGCTTTAGTTACGATATTTTTACATGCGTTCATGTTAGTAAATGTTACCTAAAATTTATGGTTTGTAACATTTGACTTTATTTTCCTTTATAAGCAGACGATTTGTCTGAGTTTACAAAATGCATGCATACGTTTTTTTCAGAAACGAAATCACATCTCCGTTTTTAGTACCGCATTAATAGCTTTGCATTGTTGCATTATGCGACGTATCTCTTTTGATGAAGCGATATGCTAAATCATCCACATACATACATCGAATTTTAGATGCATGATTTAGTCAATTGTTTACTGCAATAATAAACAAGTTACGCTAATCGGTACTTTATGCCATTTTCAAGTCGATGTTTAGAGGATAGATGATTATCAACTTTAACTGAAATGTCTGTGTTAAGGCATTTATAAAATTAAACATGTTTTTTATGCCACAACGATGTATCTTTTCTAGTACCCCATAGCGCCGTACTGTGTCATACGCTTTTTGCAGATCAAAAAACACTACTGTGCCATGTTCCCTTTGGTTGAAAGTTTCTTGCATGGCTGTTGAGGGAAGCATTATGTTGTCTTTTGTAGAATATCCTCTTCTATAATCTGATTGCTATTTGTTAATAATTTTGTTGTTTTCTAAGTGCTCTATTAGTCTTTTAT
The DNA here is from genome assembly GCA_036346205.1 of Vesta saturnalis. Taxonomy (NCBI): domain Eukaryota; kingdom Metazoa; phylum Arthropoda; class Insecta; order Coleoptera; family Lampyridae; genus Vesta; species Vesta saturnalis. The sequence goes on from JARFJB010002494.1 coordinate 521,254, forward strand.
TGACCATTCTTTCTAATGTTTTGCTTATACCGCTGGTCAGTGATATGGGACGATAGCTAGATGCATTTAGTTTATCCTTGTTGGATTTTAGATAGGACTAAAATTGATGTTTTCATGTTAAAGGTATCCTTCTGCCCATATTTTGTTAAACACGTAAAGAAGATCTACAATTCCAGTATGAGGCAAATTTTTACATTGAGTACGTGATTTTGTCAATACAAGTGTTTTATCTTAACGCTTCTTCTAATTCTCTTTTAAATTTTGGATTGTAGTTACTTTCGTTTGTTCAGTAGAATTTAAACAAATTTCTACTATGCATTGTTTTAATTTTACTGTATATTGGTTGGAACTACTAACTTCCTCGAAATATTCTGCTAGTTTTTCGGATATACCCGTCACCTCTAGAATGAATGAGGTTTTATTTGAGTTTTTCCCTGACACCGACTTGATTTTATTCCAAATTTCTGTGTTCGTTGTTTTGGGTTTATAAACTCCGAGATGGGGTTTATGTCCTCGTCTAAAACTTCTTGTCAAACAGAGATTAATAGAAATCTACATGCTAACTTAAAGAATTAAAAGAAATGAAATAATTTTGATTATAATTTTTACCTTCCAACCTACATTATACACGATTATACATATGTAGGTTATGCAATGGACTTTTTTTCACTATGGCTAAATTGACCTATTAGCTCATTTTACAACTTTTGGCCAAGTGTCGCCAAGGGCCATGATGTTTGGATGCCTGTGTGTGTCTGTGTGAATGTATGTTAGTCCCTATCCACGATAACTCGAGAACGAAAATACCTACGTATTTTGTATCTAAGCTTGTTTTCATTTGGCTTGGAGCTGATTACATTTTGGGAATAAGAAAATAAGAAAAAGTGTAGACATATTTTAAAGTTTAATTTTATATAACTTTTTTTTATAAAATTTCTTAATATAACGCAAGGTAAGTCTAAAAATTAATTAAATATGAACGAAAATGGTTAAACTATATTAGTGACATAGAAGTGATCGGCTTTGGAATTTTTTTTCAGGTTAACATGTATTTATGTCTATTAATCTCTAAGTTTTAAACGTCATTCTTACATAGCTTATTGTTTTTGTTTTTACAATGGTGGCTGTTTTCGTTATGAACCTATAAAAAAGAGATTGCAATGGTTATCCTAAAAAAATTATATTTAATAGTATATTGTACATAGAGAAAGAGAAATACATGAGTTTTTCCTGAGGTGAAGTTTGCAGAACGAGGGCGAAGCCCGACAGCTTCAAAAACACAAAAACGCAGAAAATTAATAAATTTAGTAATAGTTTCGTCAAATCCGTATGTTTTTTGGAATTCGTACCTTGGCAACCATACCTAGTGTCAGTAAATTGTTTTCAAAAAAACTGAAAATTGTGAATAATTTCAATAATTGTGAACTTGTATCATTTACGGTAAACGCAAATAAATAAGTTAGTTCTTTAGTTCTTGTGTTTTTATTTTTGTACTGAGTATTTGAAACTGTCAAAACATTGAAAATAAACTTCTTAGGGCTATAATGTGACATATTTGGTCCCTAGGGAGAAAATGTTCCACTTCTGTGACGATTTTAATAACAGAGAAACTTCTACTTCTGCTTTCGCAAAGAATTATTTCGTTTCTTTTAATTTTTTAAGTTAGCATCTTGATGTCCATTAACCTCTGTCTGTTTTAAGCGTCTGCTTGACATAGATTTTGTTTTTGTTTTTACAATGTTGCGTATTTTTGTAATGAACTTATTGTAAAAGAGGTTGCAAATTATCTTAATAAAAATACTATTAAAATTATTATTATTTCCATTTTGTATTTTCATAAAATGTATATTTAATAATTGAAAAATTGTTTACACAGCTCAAAACTTCTATAAAAAAAATGTTTTTTAATGATTCTAATCGGATCGCTTTCGATCACTAGAATTTCTTTCAGAACTTTTCGAATACTATCCAAATCTGCTGCGAGAACTATTAACTTAATTAATTCACGCCATTTTTGGTAGGCAAAACAATTGCCTGGTATTTTTTTAATTCACAATCTTTTATGCTTTCCTATTTGCATACTTCCTTGCTTCCACAAGGTTCATGCATTGTTCTGAGTGCATTTTTAAAATCCTTATCTTTCTTCCTTTATCATACATTCTACCAAGTTTTATGCAGTGCAGATGTTTCTAATCACGCATATATTTGTGTTAATCTTGTTGTTCATTCTCTCAATGTGAAAACCAAGTAATGTACTACTTTTATATCAGTAGACATATAAGGCCGATCCTGGACCAGTTCAAGGTCACCCATGTAAATCTTATGGGGATTTATTTCAAGGTCAAGTGAGTTTTCTCGTTATGCCAGAACGCGCTCCACGTCTCAAGCATGCTTGTGGTGGGGATTTAAATTTTGGAGTCACTCGCCCTCTGGTGGTGAAATCGGAAGCTTTTGGAGCTCTTTCAAGGTCGAACTTAAGGGAGATTTAAAATGTAGTTGGTCAAGGTCAAAGCTAAAAAGTTGCAAGGTAATCATAAATCAAAAATAGTTTTGAAGGTCAAAGGTTATTGACTTACGGTGGTTTCTTAGAAATATAAAAGGTCAAGGTGAAAAGCTAAAATAGAAGTTGCAAGGTAATCATAAATCTAAAATAGTTTTCAAGGTCAAAGGTTATTGACCTACGGTGGTGTCATATTTCTTAGAAGTATAAAAGGTCAAGGTGAAAAGCTAAAAATAGAAATTGCAAGGTAATCATAAATCTAAGAATATAATTTTCAAGGTCAAACTTTTAGCGGGAAATATAAATTTTGGAGCTGATCATCATCATCATATTATATTTATAGTCAAGGTCAAAGTAGGTATTTAACAAGTTTAAGCATGTTGTAATATGTAGGACGCATATTTCTTATATAAACTGCAGCGAGCTGTATGTTGAGATCAGTCTGCAACACATAATTGTTAAATATGGAATTAACAGGTTAAACCAAAGCACCTATTGCAAACCCTTTAAGAATGCGTGCGAGCTCGATATATCGAGAAAGTATAAAGTAACGAATATGGATATAATTAATACTAAGTACGGTGAACGTATAGTGATAGAAACGGTGATTTTAAATGTGTATTACCGGAACGCTTTTATGTGTATTTCAAAAAGAAGAAACACGAATTGAAGAATTTAAAACACTCCTAAACACGAAGGATGTGTTTATAAGTAGTTTGGGTGCAGCTGGCAAAACAACAAACATAACATTTTCTTTTTAATAGTAGCACCACCATATGTAAAATTGAAATACTAGAATTATTTTCTTAAACAGCGTTTAGTCATAGTGAAATTGTGAGCAAGTAAAGTCATGCAAGTAGCAATAAAATCATTTCTGGAACGATCCAAACTCAGAAGTTCACCGTTATATATGGATACATCATCATTGCAGTAACAATCTGAATAATTTAACATTTTGTTGGTGCTGTCAAAATAGTGATGGTAGTAGTAGTAGTAAAATGAAGAGAAACACGATGAAGGTTATTCTTCTGCTAAGACTGACTGCGCATCATCATTTCAATATAAGGATGAAGTGTATAAACAAGCAGCTAAGGAATACTTAATCGATTGTACTATTATAAACTATCGAACGATACTCATCATGCAAAACATCTGAAATTGATACAGTACACACCTCAACCTTGCACCAGTGGTGCGTATTGGGTGGGTAATTGTGATCAAAGCAATAATGTAGTGTTGGATATGAAGGAATGGAATGAGCTTCTAAGATGGCATTCATATGTAGAATTACAATTTTTCGATCTCAAGAAATTGAAAATGAAATTGATTGGTCAAATGTAAATGAAGAAGATATAATCTATGATCAACATTATGAATCTCTATCTAGTAATCTTGGTATTTATTACAATTGGGAATTAATTAAAGGATATGACAGAATTTTGAAAACTGTTATGATAGAAAACTACAAGTGCTGTTCTTGTACATTCAACTCACATAGTATAGAAGAACTATTCAATTTAAAGGATATAGTAAGCTATAGATTGGAATTTCTTGAATCTTACAATCTGGTGTGTTTTATGAAAAGTTCATACAAGTTGTTGACTACCGTCGTTTTCGTGAGAAAGAATTCAGTGGTGGTGATGATGACATTTATAAAGATATTGATGATGTTATAAATGCTAAGTATAATATTAATTCACATAACACTGTATGTTTAATGGAAATTTTGTATTATCGTCCTGCTTATCTAATGTATAGCATTTACTGAATAAAGAAATAACTATGATTTGTTTTTCTCAATTTAGGTATAAATACCCCTTCTATCCATCCATGTAAACAATGCTAGTTAAGAAGCGAAAGAGTGTAGGTGGTGGTGGTTTGGTGAATGGTCTAATCAATAAACTTCCGTTTGAATTGCATTTACCTGGTTACCAGTATTGCGGTCCTGGTACAAAGTTGAAAAACGACTCGCACGCGGTGACCTCGGTATTAATCAATTAGATGCTCAGTGCAAACTTCATGATATCAGTTACAGAGATTACCGAGATTTAGAAAGTAGACATAAAGCAGATAAAATTTTACAAAAAAAGCTTGGGAGCGCTTTAAATCATTAGACGCAACGCTAGGTGAACGAACTGCAGCTTTAGCAGTCAGTACCATCATGAAAGCAAAGAGAAAATTGGGAATGGGGTGTAAACGTCGATCTAATATGAAGAAGAAATGCAATGGTGGAAATTTATTGCATTTACGAAAGACAATAGCTAAAAAATTAAACCTAACGGAAATTTCACAGACACAATAAAGTCAGCGCTTTCAACGGCAAAACGTGTGGTAAAAATTTAGGAGGAAAGAAAAACATTAAAGTTCCTAGAGTAATTCCCTACCTAAACAAGGAGGGTTTTTACCATTTCTTATTCCGTTATTCGCAGGATTATCAGCAATCGGTGCTTTAGCTGGCGGTGCATCAGGAATTGCTAAAGCAGTCAATGATGCTAAAATGCTAAAAATTGCAGGAAGAGACATCGCGCCATAATCGCATGATGGAATCGGTCGCTATAGGCTCCATGAATAAGAAAGGCGGTGCACTATATCTAAAACCAAACAAATCTGGTGGTGGTGCATTATACTTAAAACCGTTTCCAAAAAACTGAATAGATTACCCGAAAGACCGTTAACGGATACTGATTTAAAGAAATACCCAAAAACGTACCGTACTTTAGGGATATTTTTATGAGAGATAGCATGCCTAAATTGCCACGGAAAAATGAATCTGGAATTATTAACTTAGATAGCCAAAGAGGACCAGGTACCCATTGGGTTTGCTACAAAAAGCGTGGTAAAAGGGTATGGTATTACGATAGTTTCGGTAATATTCGACCACCAAACGAAGTGATTAACTACTTTCGGGGTGTAAAATATATTATAATTACAACCAAGATCAAGAGTTTAATACAATTATTTGCGGACACCTATGCCTACAATTTTTATATAAATAATCAGCACAACATCAAATTTTCTCAGTTATGTCAATAACATTCAGTTTAGAAGGTGTTGGTAACACAGCTAGCTACAACTTCTATCCACCGATAGAGCTAGATTTGGGGAAGAAATACGTTATTGGATTGGTTGGATTTTACGGCTGCAACAGCATTAGAAACATTTATGCAGGCAACGATAGATTTTATTTTAGAACAAATCCATCTCATTTGCAAGTGATTAATATTCCACACGGTGCATATGAGTTAGATGAAATTAACGATTATCTAAAATCTAAAATACCCACAGAAAAGTTTATCATTAGAGCAAACAACAATACACTTAAATGTGAGATAAACAGTTCATTTGAGATTGATTTTACTAAAGAAAATTGTATTGGGCGCATGCTAGGGTTTGAGTCTAAAATATTAGAACCAAATATTTTACATACATCTGCGTTAGACATCCAAATACTTAAACACACTAATCTACACGTAGAGTGCAACATTATAAAGGGATCTTATCGAAACGGGAAACCTGCTAAAGTATTATATGAGATTGATGTTTCAGTTCCTCCAGGTTATCGTCTAGATAAAACTCAAGCAATACTCAATATTTAGAAGTAAACACTGACATTATTAGTAATATAACAATTAATTTGACTAATCAAAAGGGTGAATTAATAGACTTTGGTGAAAGTGAACCATTCACTGTACGCTTAGAACTAAAAGAACATGGGTCTGAGAATTAATCCAGGACCAATTCCATCTTTCAAAACTCATATAAAGACATCATCCCTACAGTAAGTCATTAATTAGTCATCAACCTTCATTGCGGTTAACATCTGCAGAGAAATACTTTTAACGTCAATTGGTTTAAAAGTTCTCAACCACAATGGCAGAATCGTTAAACGTCTTTCAAAACGTACATTTTGATGATACTATAATTAAATCAGATATTCACACTTATCTTCCATATGGATCTTCTAAATATGGACCTTCCGAAGAAATACGAATCTTAATTCAAAGTCAAGATCTAATTACGGCTACTTATGATAGTTTTCTGTACATAGAAGGTAAACTTGAGCTCAAAAAGAAGATGAAAGAAAAGCATGCAGCTTAACCAACAATTTGAACTTTCTTTTCGAAGAAATTCGTTATGAGTTAGGTGGTCAGAGAGTGGATGTTTGTAGAAATCCAGGAATAACATCTACGCTTAAAGGATATATTTCTTATACGGCAAGCAAAAGCAAAGCACTAAGTCATTTAGGATGGTCACCAAAGAATGAAGAACCATTACAAGTAGAATTCGATGAGCAAAATGGAGAAAAATCTTTTACAGTATGCATACCATTGAACCACATATTTGGAATAATGGAGGATTATCGTCAGGTAATCGTGAATATGCGCCAAGAGTTGGTTTTAATTCGATCTAGAAGCGATACAAACTGTTACTATGGTGAAGTTGATGCCGCAATAACCTTAAATAAAATTCAATGGAAAGTACCGCACTTAACACTTAGTGATGCTGCGAAACTTAACTTGTTTCAAGGAATCAATAAAAATTCTATTATTACTGTTCCATTTCGACAATGGGAGTTGTATGAATTGCCTGCTTTAAAACAAGCAACCTCAGACATATGGCCAATAAAAACATCAACGCAACTGGAAAAACCACGTTGGATAATTGTTGCATTCCAACAAGGTAAAAGGTATACAAGGTCAGCAAGGGCTGGAAATTTTGATCACATTAACATCAGAAATCTTAAAGTACATCTGAATTCTGAGTATTATCCATATGAAGCAATGCATTTGAACTTCAGTGCCAACCAATATATACCTGCCTATCGCAATTTTTGAAATTTCGTTGTGATTACTATGGTGAAGATGATAAAGATGCATTATTCAACTATTCCGAATTCAAATCATGTCCAGTATTTGTAATGGACTGCTCTAAACAAAATGAATCCTTAAAAACTCAACAGTGGACATCAAATTGGAAATGGAATCTCTAACACCTTTCGATAATGGAATCGTTGTATATGGTCTTATTCTCCATGATGCTATTGTACAGTACAGTCCACTCACCGGAGAAGTGAAAAATTATAATTATTATTGTATATAGTCTAATATATATAAATAAAGATGTTGTAATTATTCGTTTAGTTTTATTTCATCCATCAAAGATGAAAGTAGTTGCTCAGAAACAAAAACTCTCAATTCAAAATCATGACTTTGATGAAAAGTCTATTACTTCAAAACATGGTGATTTACTTCCTAATAGTATACGTGGTATTATATGCGGCCCCTCCAATTGCGGTAAAACAAACGCAATGATCAGTCTGCTTACTGAAAAAATGGTTTGAAATTTAAACATGTATACGTATACTCTAAGTCATTGAATCAAAACAAGTACAAACTTTTACAGGAAATCTTACTTCCAATGAAGGACATAGGTTACTTTACCTTCAGCGACAATCAAGATGTGATTGAGCCTAATTTGCAAAATCAAACTCTATTTTTATTTCGATGATATCGCTTGTGAAAAGCAAAAAATATAAGGCATATTTTTCTATGGGTAGGCATAACGATATTGACTGTTTCTATTTGAGTCAAACTTACAGTAAAATTCCAAAGCAATTAATTCGTGATAATGCGAATCTAATTATATTATTTGAGCAAGATGAATTAAACTTAAAACATGCGTATGAGGATCATATAAGTCCCACCATAAGCATGAAATTGTTTCGGGACATGTGTTCAAAGTGCTGGGTAGATCCGTTTGGTTTCATGGTCATAAACAAGGATGCTGAAGTTAATAATGGTCGCTATAGGAAAGGATTTGATGAATATATAATACCTTAAACTGGTTTCAGTAGTAACTGATCTGTTTAGGTATTAACAGCTATCTGTTTAGTTAAACAGCTACCTGTTCAAGGTGAACCGGTACCTGTTTGTCGCAACAGCTACCTGTTCATGGTAAACGGGTACCTGTTCATTAAATCCGTTTTGTATATAAGGCGAATATATATATATATAATACCTTAAACCGCATTCAGCAGTTTAGTAGTAACTGATCTGTTTAGGTATTAGCCTATCTGTTTAGTGTAAACAGCTACCTATTCAAGATGAACCGGTACCTGTTTTGTCGCAATGAACAACAAGGAGAGGATATTAAAGTAAAAATTATTCAGGCTCGTAAAATAATACAGCAGAAGTAGAACAGTATTAAGACTGCTCGCATTGATAATGAAAGAACATTCGAAAGTACGTATAAGCCTTTAATAGAACCGCTAACTGAAATAGTGAATAAAATCGATAAAAAACACCAAAAAGGAGGAGGTCATTAAACGCAAAAAACCACCCGTATTCATATTTTCAAGAAAGCAGGCTACTATCCCCATTAGTCCACTAGCTCAAGTTCAACGGACCCCAGCTCACTCCATTAGGTGATTCAAGTAAGGGTGCTACTAGTCCACTAGCTCAGCTTCCGTTTTTCAAGAAATCCTCCTCAAGTCTTCCATCTTTCTTAAACATCCGTCATGGGGAGATTAATACTGGGGAGGAAGAAGAAGAACTGTCTAGTATCGTAGATGATTCCCATAATGAACCCATCTCGGAAGAATTTCTCGAGCAGTACAATGAATTGCCGCGTATATATGTTGAACGTATTTTGAAGAATGCTGAAGGTGATATTGATCATACGTATGGAGTCCACTATGATACCAAAACTGATAAATGGACAATTGGTAATACACCCATCACAATTAAAGGAGACGATATAATTATCAAAGGTGTCACGTATAAAGGGACTCCAGGATTATATGATCTGCTTATTATGAATGAACCTGACTTAAGTCTAGTAAAGTCAACAGATAGAAAAAATATAGAACTATTTTAGAGGCTACGAATGTAGTAAGGCGAGATTATGACTAAGTGCACAGATTCGAGGAAGCCGCAGCAAAAAGTATACACAAATAATCAAACCCATGCTGTCATCATCACCCACCACAACCAAGGGAGGAGGTGGAGCTACGTTTTTTAAGGAATTAACAAACAGACCCATTGAATATAAATATTGGAATGATATACATGAACTAATTCGTGATCTGGAAGTATTGTGGACAGAAAAATTAGCGGGAAACACAGGTGTTGTAAATGACATAATATCAATTGCAGAAGAACTATATGAAGATGGATACATTGAAAAACCGAACAACCGCTTTTTAAACAATATAAATGAGAATGTATTGATGTCGACATGTCACAACTAAAATGCCCCTTGACAAATTTGGACGTTAATATGTCTAGTATCAATTAAAGAAACTAGCCCCTCAGTTTAAACAGGTTGATGCTAATCAATTTGATATTGAGAATAAGAGACTCAGCAATGTGGCCAATCCCATAGATCCTCAAGATGTCATCACTAAGCAATATTATGTATCAACAAGGTTCGATTTGGATGGAAATCGTTTGACACAGTTGGTGACCCTGAAGAAGATGGTGATGCTATAAATAAAGGATACCTTGATTTCTGTTTACAAGCAGTTCGGAACACTTTAAGGAAACGCCAACGCTTATCTAGCGCTGGAGGAAAAACTACATCAACTTAAAGAAATTGTGAATAAATTAGCACCATGTCCAAATTACAACTCGTCAACGAATTGCACAAACCTGCACGAAAAAATTTTAAACGAAGGCGAACAATAATTAGAGGTTTTGATGATCTTTGGCAAGCAGATTTAGCTGAATTTAACACATATGCCAAACAAAATAAGGGTTATAAGTATATATTAGTGGTCATCGACTGTTTTTCGAAATACTTATGGACTAAAGGATTAAAAACGAAAACAGGTCAAGAAGTTACCAAGGCCATGCAAACAATCTTTGAAAAAGGTCGGAAACCTACCAATTTGCAGACAGATGCTGGAAAAGAATTCTACAATGAGCATTTTACTAAACTAATGCATCGTTATGGAGTCAATCATTACTCTACCTATAGCACAAAGAAGGCTGCAATTGCTGAACGTGTTATCAGAACCATTAAAGGTGCTCTATATAAGTCATTCAGCCTGCAAGGTAAATATAAATGGATTGATACAATTGATACCATAACGATGGATTATAACAATCGTAAGCATAGAACTATTAGAATGAAGCCCAAAGATGTTGGTAATCATACAAAGCTAGAGGCTTACACTAACATAAAAATATTCGATGGAATCGATATTCTGTGGGTGACATAGTACGAATCAGTAAATTTAAAATATTTTCGCCAAAGGATACACCCCAATTGGTCTAGTGAACTATTTAAGATTGTGAAAGTTTCAACCCCCACTACGTACATGCTTGAAGACATGAAGGAAATTGTACTGGGAGGGTTTTATGAACATGAATTACAAAAACAAAGTATCCGATGTATATCTAGAAAAAGTGCTTCCTCCAAGAATAATAAGTTATTCGTAAAATGGTGGGGATTGGATGAAAGATCATGGATCAATAAGGATGATATTGTTTTATAACATTTAACCTGTACTTTGTGAAACAAATTACTTATATTAGTTATATATATATTTTGTAGGGATGTAGCTCTTAGATGAAATAAAACACACAAAAATAATAGTATTTTATTTTTAAATATTACATTTATTTTAAAATTTCATTATCTTATAAAGTGAACCTAAAGTACTTATATAATCACTTAAATTACTGGATGGCCATACCTGAATCCCCACACCTCCATCCCAAACAGGAATTTGAATTTGTTTCACCTTTATTGATGTTGTCTAGTATCCAGTAATAAATTTTGTGGTGCTCATCGTTTTCCCAGGTTGAAACTTATAGTTGATATTTTGTTCTAATAATATTTCAATCAAAATATCGAGGCACGTAGTTAGCATAATATGTCGATTTCCAATACATTCAGTTATAATAAATACAGTGTCCTTGTAAGCAATATTTTCTAACGTAGATTTAACATTTGTTGAATCATGAACCCAATAAATCATATAGATACATTTTAAGCGGTATGTCACCAAGTACATCATATCGTCTAAGATCCTATCTACTTTATCAAAAGTTAATGAATTGTAGCCTTTATTACACAATTTCATAAAACTTTTAATGGTATGTCTAATTTAATTTTTTTATCAAATAATGTCTAATAATAATTTCATTTGCACACTTTGAGTTTATAGCACACCAGTAAAAACACTCATCGGGAATAACAAATTTTGTAATATATTCAGTATAAATGTATAGTTTTCAGGAGAGGTCAAAGAACGCTTCAGGTACTTTTTGTATTTTGATCACTACTGCACTGCAGCTCTTCCTGGTTGACTTGAAGACTGCTCATTGTTTACTGAAAGTTATACCCCATGGTCTAGTATCAGTGAAATAAAATTTACTAAGCGTTTATCGTCATAAGGATTGAGTATGACTTTATTTGTTTAATGGTAAACACATCATGTTTCTTTGACCTTATAGATGTTGATAGCGCCTTATTACGTACCTCAACAACCTGTTTATAATCATTAATCGTGATCTGTCACGCTTTTGCGTAGAACCCTTTGATTTTTTACAACCTTTTCATCAACCGTGTAAGCATACATTTTGCACGAAGTCCTACAAATTCAACCATAATTTCGCCATGTTTTCATCTTTCATTAAGCCGGGGACCTTTTTGTTTTACTAATGGGAGTCCAAAGATGTTGTCGGGACTATAATCAGATGTATCGAATTTATCAATGTCCTCTTTAATACATTATAGATATCGGGAACCGAAAAGGCGTATATGAGACTATCCGTATCCGTGTACAAGAGCTTAGCATTATTATGGAACTTGGGTAGCGTGTGTAATGAAAATTATAAAAAAGTTTTTGAAACGTCTAAAACACTGAATCCGCATATATAGGTTTATTGAAATATACTTCAAGCTTATTCATTTGAATGATAAGCATATCATTGTCAAATATTGTACAACTATGAAAATTTGGTTTTGATATGTAAGCACGAGCACCATAGCGACCTCCCATTTCGTTACTAGCGTATGTCCTTATGTTTACGTACATTTTCCATCAGCTTCCCAAAACACTATTAATCATTAATTTATAGAAATTTTTATCAATTCATTTTGAGATTGCTGACGCATGGCTGTATTTAAATCTATATATTTTTTTAACCACGGAGACTGTTTAAAACGTAATATACGGTGTACTTTTACCAACTTCAATCCATATTTTAAATATACTTTTAAATTTCTGTAATGAATTACATAATTACGTTTTGGATACAAGGTAAGCAGTAATTTTTTCATTTTGGAATCAGACGGGTGGAACCATATGTTCCAAGGGTAGATCACTTGACTCTCATGTAATTCTATAGGATAGTCTAAATCACACTCGACTATATAACCAATTTCCGAATCATCAGGATGGTTTATTAAATCTAAAGTTTCAAAATTATTCATCAACAAAAGAAAAATCGCCAAATGGTAGAAATTCTGACATGGTGGCTCCATATAAATTATTCACGTCGTAGTACATTAAATACACACTTTCAGAAGGTGGATCAAATTTTTCCCCATGTACTTATTGTTAGCTTTAGCATACCGATTTGAACATTGAGCTACACCACCTCTAATTCCTCTTTCAATAAACATTAACATATCAATGTCTGTAAATAATTCTAACTTTACTTGTGTAATTTTAAGCATAGCATCGAATGCTAAACCGGGAGCTGTATAATAGTGCAGAGGATCAAGCTAAGTACTTACAAGTTTGCCGAAAGTTTCGAAAATATCCGCTAAAAGTAGAACGTCTGTTTTAGATACAAATCTGAGTATTCCCTAACGATTTAATACTAAATTTGTTCCAAACGTTAACCGCATGCTCAAAACTCTCATCACTTGATTCCCTCATTATTAAGATGACTGAAAATGCTTCTTTGGAGGAGCGTGGTCTCGTTTAATTTCTCCAGTATCAATATACTCATAAGGAAACACACCTTTGCGAACTAGTAAAGAAAATTCTTCTTCATTGTTACATTAGCGGTAATAACTTTTTACTATTTTCCAAATAGTTTGATAACTTTTCAATACTACTACTCATAAATCTGAAAGAGTCAATAAATCTAAACTTAATTTTACTACCTTCTATTACTTTTGTGAAAGAGATATCTTTCTTTGTTTATGGGTAGGAGTGAAATCGTACCGGGTAGCCAATTCTCTAATGACGAAATGGCTATCATAACCTGACAAATTATGAAACACAACCGGTAAGATGTGAGAGTCTTTATAGTTTAGGTTACAATTCTGATGTGATGCTCCTCGAAATGCTGGTAAATGGTTATGGTCTCTACCTTTATATCATTATCTGTAAATGGTTTTTCGCAAATGTGACAATCGTAGTGCTTTCAAAGTGTTCAACCTGATTGGGAGTTAAAGTACCATAGGAATTATTTTATTAATGATTTCGGTGCTCCAATGTGCAATACTTTGAAGCTCTTTAACAAACCATTGAATGCAATCATTTCCTCTATAAAGCCTAAATCGAGATAAAGAATCATTGTATGAACACTTAAGGTAAGCAATGCTAAAGGGTAATTTTGGAATGAAATAGAGTTTACCCCAAATTGTTAAATTTGTACATTTTCTAAAAATTTCAAATGATAAATTAAAACGGTGCCCCTAAATCGAAATTTTTGAAGAGGAACATTTTTACACCTGACGAAATTGATTAATTGATGGCAAGAGGAATGTTTTTGGAAGGTACTAAGAAAAGGTTCAACATTGATAACAAATAAAAACCCTTTCCCCCTATGAAGTTGTTTAAAAAAATACATATTTTTAATAGGAAATGATAAACAAAATTTTTTAAATAGATACGTAAACCCGAGAATGATAATTAGGCGAAAGCAAAAGATTTATGGTTCCTAACATTTTCATTTACACTTTACTGCGGTAAAACCTTTCCCTAATCAAAACAAATTAATGGAGATTGTTTAATTTTTCAAATTTTTAACATCATCTATTTTAATGGGGGAAATTGAACCATAATTCAAAACATCTCTAAAATGAGGATAACTGTAAACTCTATCTGAATGAAGTTGCACTGGGAAATGCCGAAACAACGGCCCACAGGAAGCAGTACCGTCATCGTTCTTAACATTCACTACCGCATGCTTTACTGCTATGAAGTAAGGAACTTTAACGTAAGTCGAAAGGCCACCTCTAAATGGAGTATAGCTATTAATATTCACCTTTAAATGTAAAACTTCATGTAATGCCCAACCAGAATTTTCGGAAAACTCCTCTAATTTTTTGTAATTTGTAATAAACGTTATTGTTATACCACTCACGCAAATTGGTGGTTATCGATGACATAATTTTTATGGCAAATGTCTTCAACTCAATAACATGATTTTGAGGTTGCATGAAATTGCAGACTAAAATGACATTGACCTTTAGCATCGTTTGTCTTAGCATTACTTTAACCTTTCCGCAAAACTATTGTATGCATTTTGTAAAAAATAAGAGGGTCCTTGATGTTTGCTATATTGACTATAATTCCAGTAAGTAACCTACCATTAAACATGAATCTAGAGAGTACCAACTTAATTTGGTGTACGCTTTTTAGTAACATTTCCACTACCTGTTTTCTCTGAAGCGTCTTTAACTGTTTAACTCTTATAAGATAACACTTTAGCAATGATAAATTACTTTCGAGTTTAAGCAAATTTTCCATGTCTCTAAATAAATTTTATTTTGAATTATATCTCAATAGCTTAATATTAGTGTTAATTATACGGATGTGCTTACAAATTCATTTTGGGTTTTCAACAATGGAATAATATTTTTGTTAAATTAACAATATCACTACTTTTAACTTACTCATAGTTACCTTCAAAACTGTATCCAACACTGCAAGAAAATATGAAGCACACGATTATATAGTAATGGAAACAAATATTATATTTATTTGATATGTAAAATTAAAAATTTAAGTAACTATAGAAGTACTTTAGGTATCAATTCTAGTCGTGAGTGCAATATACTGACTGGTACAAAACTGCTCTTTATCTCCTTATATAGTAATATAAACCTAGCATTCAAGGTCAAAACTGCTTATAACTTGTTGCAAGAGCTTGTGAAGATTGCATTTTGTAGCGTTTACTGGGAACATATTTAACCTTGACATCAATACTGTTCTCATGACTCATGCTGCATCACCTTTGCTTGCTCAGGTCATTGTACTAACCACTTCCACTTGTTATCAATTTTGTTAACGTTAACAGATCTATGTGATATAACGTTAAAGTTTTAATTGAATACTCATTAATTATTCACCATTAGTAATGGCTTCATCCAGTAAACGATCTAAACTTTCACTAAAAGACAGGCAAAACCTTGTATTTTACATGATGTTTTGGGGCCCATCAAATAACACCGCACAACTAGCACCCTTCAAAGAGACCATCCCCATCATAAATAACATGACGCAACCCATTCGAAGAGAGCATCCCCATCATCTCCATCAGGATAGTGATGTAGAGGATGAATTTTTTTTCGGAGGAGTACAATTTTAATTAATTAATATATTTTCATTAATTCATAGAGAATTTTAGTACAAATAAAATTATTCATTTTTCAGCATAAACCAGCAACCACGGTTATAAACCCCCAAACCACCACCGTTGGAAACCTGCAATATGGAGGAAAAATTTGACTCTTATAGAAGGGCATCTCACACAGCAGGATTATGAGCACGATCCCCACCCTTGTTTCAAGTATTCGGTGGTTGCGAAAGCTTCACAATGACTATTTGAATAGTGAGGTGGTGGGGTGGAGGAGGGAAAACTGGATAAAGAACTGAAGGAGGCTAATCAATAAGGTGTGGGAAAATATACTAAAGACTGAAAATATATTGCTTACGTTGGAAGGGATGGATGTGATGTTTTTGTGGAATTTATTGTATCTTTTCATTATACAAAATAAATGTAAATTGTTTTATATTTTTATTTTTTTCATGAATTATTCCCATTATCCAAAAAATTTTACTACAGCTAAAAATTTGAGTGATAGTCCAAGTTGCGCTAGAAAAGTGAAATTAAAACATCTGGAAGTCTGACTTACTCATGCATAAATTTCTGCATCAAAGTAAAGCAGTCCTTTTGCAAATTTTAATTGCATGCTGCGTTACAAATTTTAACTTATAATAAGTTAAGGAAATAATTGAATCCTTGAGTAAGTGCTGAATACAAAATGTTAATTTCAATTAATTTTGTAATTATAGGAAATAATAACTTAAAATACACTAAGAAGGTTATTGCAAAATATCATATATAAAGCATATATAAAGCATATAAAGCATATAAAAGTGTGAAAATATAATACAGTTAAAAGAAAGCTTGCGTTAAATAAAAGTTAAAACAGTTCTCAAATGCATGTAAATCTGAAAACTTTACAGCATGTATTTATGCAACACAAATGACACAATTGCATTCATATATATTTTTACAAATCCTGTTTAAAAGTTGTAATGTAAATTGATGACATAGAAATAGAATGTTCGCTAAATGCTTTCACAGCAAAACTGCGTTCATTATCCTACAATGATTATTAACGCTGCACTGAAAATTACAAGTCATGTTTTAAGTGTTGTTTTAAAATTGAATTTGGTAATTTAAAGAGCATTTAGATACATTAAATGGATAAATGGCATGCATATGTTTCTTCTGAGCTTACGTAAGTACAAAAGGTGTGTTTAAGTGCTTTTGTTGTTTCAAAATGGAATTGGGCAATTTAAATTTTTTTCATATTTTGGAAAAATTATTACATCAAATGATAGATTACCACTTCTACAACACAACTGCGTTGAAAAAAAAATTTTTTTTTTCTCTGAATTAGACGAAAAATTTAAATTTTTAAGAGCGCATTTATCTAGGACTTTACTAACCCCTTCCCCACATCCCCTACACCCTGCCCCGGAGGACGTCCTCGTCGACTCGTTTTTTATCTCTTTCCATATTTATGTTCATAAATCTTTTCTTACATCACACACTTTCAAACATACATCACTTTCGTAGTTCAAGTACATGTCTATCGTTTACACAACAATAATTGAAATTATGCATTCCATTCTAGTACAGTACTTGAATATCATATTACAAACCATACTTATAATACTACATGGATGCATTTTGCAATTGCATGCTTTTACTCATTACGAGTACAATCCATTTAAGTTGAATTGTAATTATGTATATATATGTAAGATGTCTTAAGATTCATTGTGAGCGTTATTATTACTTTATTTCTTGTAAAATCGTTAAAATCTATTTTAGAAAAAAACCGTATTACAAATAGTTTACAAATTAGTTACACTATTATTTTATTTTATCATATTTCATATTGGTGCTTGATTTATTTGGGGAAAATGCATTCTAATAGTAAAAGAGGACCTTCAATTTTTTCCTAATTTTTTAGTTCTATCTTTGGCGCTTTACTTATTGGATATATATACGGAAATTCAGAATTTTGGGTAAAGGATTATCGAGTTGTGATTTATTAAGCAATTTCAGTAGTACTTTCATTGCTAACATGAATTGTTCCATCACATTTTTTTATCACATTTTTTTGTGTTTTCAAATTTTGGAAACTGCTATAATTGGCGCTCTTACTTATTGGGTATATATACGAAAATTCAGAATTTTTGGGTAAAGGATTATCGAGTTGTGATTTATTAAGCAATTTCAGTAGTACTTTAATTGCTAACATGAATTGTTTCATCACATTTTTTTATCACATTTTTTTTTTGTGAAATTTTGGAAACTGCTATAATTGGCGCTCTTACTTATTGGGTATATACGAAAATTCAGAATTTTTGGGTAAAGGATTATCGAGTTGTGATTTATTAAGCGATTAACAACGTTCAATTACATATCAAAACTACAAACTTTATCATTAATCATTGAAAATTTTTTTCACATTTTTTAGTTTTGAGAATTTTGGACTGCTACCTATTGCGCTCTTACTTGTTTAGTATATGCCAAAATTGGAATTTTTGGGTAAAGGATTAGTGATTTATAAATAAAAATATATATAAGCTTTATGTGTCATTTCTTCCTACATAATTTTTTTAAGTCATGATAAGAAACTCGTTTAATATATATATCTATATAATTCAATTAAAACCAAACAGAAATTTCAATTTTTTTCTTTCTTCTATGCCTACACACACACTTTTATTTTTTCAAATGAAGTGCCTTTTATGCAATATAACATACATGTAATTACTTATTTACTAAAGCACCTTTTCATGGCACATTCACTGAAGTTGCATCATTTTCTTTTTTAGCTCATACAGCTCTAAATTTTTTTTTATTTCCTTGATTAACACCTCGAGCCTTTTCTTTCTCTCAATACTTAATAATTCTTTCTTTCTTTCTCTCCTTATCAATCTTATTACTTTCACCATTTCTAGCAATGAAAAGTTTACTGAATCATGCAATCAGGAGAAGCCTTTTATTATAAACATGCATCCTTTCAAAACTGCTAACCTCAAAAACTTTCAGATTTCTAAGAATGATTACCTTGCAACTTCTATTTTTAGCTTTTCACCTTGACCTTTTTATATTTCTAAGAAACCACCGTAAGTCAATAACCTTTGACCTTCAAAACTATTTTTGATTTATGATTACCTTGCAACTTTTAGCTTTGACCTTGACCAACTACATTTTAAATCTCCCTTAAAGTTCGACCTTGAAAGAGCTCCAAAAGCCTGATTTCACCACCAGAGGGCGAGTGACTAAAATTTAAATCCCCACCACAAGCATGCTTGAGACGTGGAGCCTTCTCATAACGAGAAAACTCACTTGACCTTGAAATAAACCCATAAGATTTACATGGGTGACCTTGAACTGGTCCAGGATCGGCCTTATTGTCTACTTATATCATCCATCGTCTTTTTAAGTCATTCTTTATCTTGTCCTGCCTCGTTTTACCACATGCGCTTCTCAGGAATCTCATACCCACGGCATTTATTTTTCTTTCGTGCTTTTTTTGACTTACCTATGTCTCACTTCCATACAGGACAAACACGCCATTATAGATTGCTCGTTTCCCAGCTAGGCTCATGCTTTCGCTTCTCATTATCGTCCACATACTTCCAATCACTTTCCGTCCAGTATTGACCCTTCGTCCAATCTCACTCTCCATTATACCATCTGCAATAAACATTCTACCCAGGTATACCAGCTCGTCCACTTGCTCAACAATTTCATCTTGTAGGGTAAATCCTTTTCCACCTTCCCGATTGAAACCACAATCTTAGTTTTGTTCACGTTTACCTTTAGGTCCATGGTCTCACAGACTGTATCAAACTTCCTCAGAGCAGTTTGTAGCTCATCCGCATTGTCACTTAATAAGACTGTGTCATCTGCATACACCAGAAGACGTACATTTACGTCTCCAACCATTACACCATTTGTATCGGTACATGCTTGTCTAACACATTTATCCATGTATACATTGAACAACCACGGTGACATCACACACCCTTGTCGCAGTACTTGCTCAATATTGAAGTATTCACTCGCACCTCCTGTCACCCTAACACATGCCCCACTACCGTTGTATACTGCCCTTATTCCATTTATTAGACCCTTATGTACGCCATATTCATTTAATATTTCCCACAGCTTCTCCCTTTTCACTCTGTTGTATGCTTTCTCCAGATCTACAAACGCACAGTACAGCTTCCTTTTTACCCTTAAACATTTTTCGATCATCTGCTGGAGAGCAACCATCAATCGATACATCCTCTGCCTGGCATGAAGCCATCCTGCACATGCCAAATCTTAGTTTGTGTAGTTTCTCGTACTCTATCAATCAGAATTCTTCCAAATACTTTACCAGGTATGCTGAGCAAACTTATTCCTCTGTAGTTCTTACAATCACTCTTGTTCCCCTTACCCTTATACAGTGGTACAATTATCGCGCTCTTTCAATTCCTCGGCACTTTTCCACACATAAGGCATATATTGAATAATTCACACAATCTTCGTATAAGCTTTGCACCCCCATACTTTAGCAGTTCCCCAGTGCTTTCATCTACGCCTGCTCCCTTGCCGTTTTTTAACCTTCCTACCGTTTTCTCTACCTCATTTATCCCAATATCCTCAGTTTCATCCACCATTCCTTCTACATTCTCCTTATTTAAACCTGCAGTCTTATTTTCCACACTACTGTACAGCTTTCCGAAATAGTCTTGCCAGCATTTCCTCACTTCACAATCCCATATTATTTTCTTTGCTCGTATTCATCACTCGAGGAGCGTTCTGTTTTGAGCCACGTTTTGTATTTTTGGTCCATTTCCAGAAGATTTTTTTGCTTCCTTCAAAATCATTCTGCATTTTCTCTCCTTGCACAGCCATCACTTCCTCTTTACTTATTCTCACTGCTTCCTTCGCTTCTTTATTTTTTAATCTCTACACCTCATACAATTGCTTTTTCTCAATCACATTTTTTGCAGCAATCATTGCCATGTAGGCATCTTTTTTTCTTACATACTGCTATTTTTACCGACTCATTCCACCAAGCACATTTTTTCTGTCTACCTACAGTGGCCCTTCCACATCTCTGCACGGTACAATTGACAACACAGTTTTTCAAGCTTATCCATGCACTTTCAACGTCAGTGTCTTTTATTTGTTTGTTCCACACTGTTTCATTCACATTCAACTCTTTACTCACAGCTCTGCGTATTTCATTCTCGCACCATTATCCACTAGTTTGTCTACCCTAATTCTGGACGTTCGCACTACGTTTGCTTTCCTTCTCCAGACTCACTTTTACCCTAAACACACTCTCAATATAACCAAAAAGTGGTCTGATCCACCTCCGATCCGCGCATTACTTTTGTGTCTTTCACCAGGTTTCTAAGCCGCTCATCATACACTATCAAGCCTATCATACTTTTAGATTTACCTCTTTGCCATGTATACATACGCACATTTTTATGTTTAAACCACGTATTTGATGCAAACAGGCTTCTCTCCACTCAGATGTTCACCAGGCGTTCACCATTCTTATTGACTATTTGGTCTCCGAACTTTCCTAGAACGCGTTCAGTATGTTCTCTTTGTACACCTACCCATCCGTTCATATCCCCCACTATCATCACTCTTTCGTTTGGCTTACATACATTCAACACGTTCTCTACTTTATTCCAGAAGTTCTCACGCTCCTGGTCTCTTTCTCCATTCACCGTTACATAGCATGCAGTAAGAACAATTCTTCGAAACTCCACTTTCATTCTAACCCATATTACCCGAGGAGATAGCAATTCGTACTGTTTAATACATCTTTTCGCTCTTTCACTTACGATCACCCCAACTCCTTTTGCGCCATGCACTTCAGTCTCAACTCCTGACCATAGTGGTAGGCTGTCATCCTTCATCTCCACAGCATCCTTTCCTTTGCGCTTTGTCAAATCTGTTTTATTATTGTCGGGAACTGTGACATCTTAAACGTTTCCATCCTCTAAGTTTCTTTTTTTTTATTCAATTGAAGGGTGACAACAAATAACGATAATGGTCCCGTTAGCTCTCCCGACATTAATTGTTTACTTTTAGGATTCACTAATTACAATTAAGATCAAACATAGTAACAAATGTAAAAGTTAGCTTATGTGTTGAATTTGCAGTCAAGGAAAAATTCTATAAGACAATATGCAACACACTGTTATAATTATATTTAGAATCACATATAGTACCAAAAAGAAAAATTGAATCAACCTTCAAATTTGAAAACAAAGAGAAAAAAAAATGTTCAAAAACTTACCACTTAATACGGATCTGCCCTGTATAGTCATATCCTTTGTATTTTTATTTAACAAAATTCTACTGTTTAGATTATTATTATTTTTGTTTATTAGTAATATTTAAACCGATAAAATCTATTCAGTACCTTTCTACTTGTATTTAGTTTTGATTGTTCTCCAACGCGACTTGCTATCATTTATTTTATAAAAGACATTATTTAATTATTTTCATTTAGAATTTCGATTACAAATTAGAGCCAGTTATTTGTTTATTTTATTTATTTATTTGCTTTTTTTACTTTGGATTGCGGATTCGATCTAGTTATTTATTTTTTATCACTTAAGCTAATAAAATAGTTCCTATGACAATGGTTACGTTTGAATTTGTTATAGAAAGGGGTTCATTACAAGGATGAATCTCATCTGGTATTTTTCCTACAAACGCATACTTATGATTCCTTTCTTTATCCCACGCTACTGTGGCATAAAATAAGTTATTTTTTATTAGTTCTCTATAAGTCATTGTTATTGTAAAGATTTTTACCTCTTTCAGTTCAATCTTTAGACAAAAGGGTGGTATTTATTTACGCTTTAAGTTTACTTTACAATTTTACCGGTTTTAACACATCTGGCATGGGTTTAAAAGAGCCGTACTTCTTCGTAGAAATTCAATACTACAGCAATCCTAAATGTTATTTCGCGCCTATTTCAACTAAAGAGCCATTTACACGTTACAGAACTTCTACTGGTTAGATTATTATTATCTTTGTTTATTATTAATATTCAAACCGCCGGGTATAAAAATCTGTTCAAAAGCTTACCCTTATTTTTTTGATTTAGCAGTTGTCATTTTACGGGTATTTGTTTCACTTCCGAAAGCTAGAACTCCTTTAAAGTATTTTTTGTTAACATTTTCTTTGTTTAAGGAAAATGGCTGTAACTTTTTCATTTTTGATTATAATTCTTTTTAAATTGGCGAGAACTCTTAGGAATGAATAAAAGAACATCAAAAGTTGATTAGAATGTCAAAATTGAATTTTCAAAAATTTTTATTTCTTTTTAATTTTCAAAAAAAAAATTTCATATCAGGAACTCTATAACTTTGCAAAATATAGTAATTTAGCTAATCAGAACTGCTGGATCTCGATTTTCGATGTGAAGTTGGCACCCAATTTTTCAAATTAAAATTTGAAACCGTTAATGAGCGGAACTCTTTATTATTTGTGAACTCTTTAAAAGGATCTACAACTCTAATCAGAACTATTGGAACTCTTTGTCGGGATGCTAACTTCACACGCGTGTGTGTTTCCTCACTATATTCATAACCACTTCATCTGACAACCCATTGTATTCAGCAATTTCTGATAGTGCGCAATTCTTTATTATAATTTTGACCTGAAAGAGAAAAATTAAGCAGCTATGAACCAAAAAATTAAAAGCCGCCAGTTGATGCTGCCTACAGTGATTATAGTCATTGGTTATGAATCTTTTAGTGCTAGTTTCCTTAAGATAAATATCTATATATGGTTTACTACCATTTCTTGTTACCAAAAACTGTTCTTTGTTTCTCATAGGTAAATTTGATTGTCGGAAATTTAGGACTTCAAGTTTCTCAACACTACAAAGTTTACTATTAAGGATGACAATCACATCATCCATGTATCTAATCCAAACTCAAGCAAAATACGTCGCATTGCGTTTTAAATTTTAAGTTTCAAATTTACCCATGAATATTTAACCATGAACGGATATAAGCTATTGCCCATTTTCTTACCATGTTCTTGTTTGAAAAATTGATGGGTAATTTTGAAAACAGTTTCATACACAACTCTGTTAAGTTAAGAAATTCTTCTACTTCTGCATCATCCAAATAGTTTTGTTTTAAAACATGTTCGAAATAAACTAAAGTTTGATCTATTGGAACGCACGGAAATAATGAACAAATGTTGAATGAGATTAAAATTTCATCTTCTGTAAGTTCAATGTTTTTGATTTCATCAATTAATGCATACGATATTATGAAATTTACTTTACATTTAGACAGCAGATAAGTAGGTGCATGAAACTTTCTACTTTGGGATAAAGA
This sequence comes from Vesta saturnalis, assembly GCA_036346205.1. Taxonomy (NCBI): domain Eukaryota; kingdom Metazoa; phylum Arthropoda; class Insecta; order Coleoptera; family Lampyridae; genus Vesta; species Vesta saturnalis. Next base: position 545,635 of record JARFJB010002494.1, read on the forward strand.
CAGCTCTTACTTTTGAGATCTAACAATTCAAAGTTCTGAATAATTTAAACTCAATTTTGATTCCTATTGGATATTTTCCGAAATTTGAGTTTTACTGGCTTGTCTAACATACTTTTTGCAATTTTCATCCAACGATTTAATCGAACTTTCTACGCCAACTATGATTTTAAGCAACGGAGGTTTGTTAAATTATAAGATTATATTTCAAACCTTTATTTAACAAATCTATTTCTTCTTTCTTAAAGATATCAGAAGATCTGTTAATAACAATATTTTCGTTTGTAGAATTGCCCTTTTGCTAGACTTGCTAATTTTGATAATTTCTTCTGATTAATAAATCTTTAAGCAATAATTTTATGACCAAGTGATGCAAAATATTAATCCACCCTTCAAATCATTAGCATTTAATCCTGTTATTAGCTTATCTCCGTTTATGGAAAATCTATTTATGAGTGAATTTGAAGCGGACCTTAAACGCGATTTGCCTTATTTTCCTAGAGTTTGGATTAAATACGTGTATGATGTGTTTGACATGCTTAATACTAAACTTTGTAGTGTAGAGAAAGAACTTTGTAGAAACTTTAAGTTCTAAATTTCCGACAATCAAATTTCCTAGGAGAGACAGATAGAGGAGATAGAGACAGTTTACCATTTCTTGTACTCTGGTAACAAGAGATGGTAGTAAACTAGGTCATAAAGAAACTAGCACTAAATGACTTCAATCACTGAAGGCAGCATAAACTCGCGGTTTTTAATTTTTCTCTTTCACTTCGAAATTATAATAAAGAGTTGCGCACTATTAAAGAAATTGCAATATACAATGGAGTCGTTATGAATATAGTTAGAAAACAAATGAGGATCAAGAATGTAACTGCATTAGGTAACGCTAGAGAACACATAGAAACGAAGTATGTAAAATTATCAAACTATCCTGCTTATACAAAAGGGCTATCTAAAATCTTTTCCAAAATTAATTTGAACGCAGTCACTACTTCAGTTAAGAGTTTACAAACTCTTTTAGGCAGTCCAAAAGATCAAGTGGATAAGCATGATAGGTTGGGAATTTATAAAATTAATTGTAAAAATTATGAACAAATATATGTAGGGTAAACTAACGATCTATCAAAATTCGCTTTAAAGAACATTTAGCTCGTATCAAATACAAACATGGGGACAAGTCTGCCGTAGTCCTAAATATGTTTGATAAAAATCATGTAGTAGATAAGATATCATTAATCAAACGTGTTAATAATAAGTACGAACTTCAAAAACAAATAAATTCCAATGAATAATAACGATTAAGGAACTTTAGGCAACTCAGAACTCATTAAACATTCATAACTTTCGTTTTCACCAGATATCCAACGAAGCGTTACTCGCTGATGGTGTGTATATATATATATATATATATATATATATATATATATATATTAGTTGTCATTGTGGCACCGATTTTATACAAACATTGTATTGCTTTAGGGTTTCCTATGTTAAAATTTTACACTGACCTTATCTGACATTACTCAACGTTTCCCCAGAAAGTAAGGTGGGTGCCACCTTGACATCTTTTAGTTTCGTTTTTACAGGGTTAGTTCAAGCCTCTGGTGCTAGAGGGCGCTTCTTTATATACATTCGTATGTAGGTAATTTAAAGATTGTCAAGGTGGCACCCCTAGAACTTCTGTTACTAGTGGCATCCGACACTTGCCAACATTGCGAAATTCTATTGTTAGAGTTAAATAGCTGCATATTGCAAAGATATAAAAATATGTAGATATAGACCTTAAACATATCGATTAATTATTTAACGATAATTTTATAAGAAAAAGTGTGGACATATTTTTTAAAGAAAATTTAATTTTACATAACTTTCCTTTATAAAGTTAAGTCTAAAAATTAATTAAATATGAATGAAAATGGTTAAACTGTATTATTGATATCTTATAGACGCCGGTGGCTTTGATCCTTTTTTAAGTTAACATGTATTGTTTTGTTTGGATATTGTATATCAAAGGAATTTCATTGGAAAAATATTAATTAGTAGTGATTCCACAGTTATCTTGAAGAATTAACTTCGCTCTATTTCGTATTAGTATACTGGCAATAAGAAGAGAGTTAGATCATTTTATTAATTATATTAACTACTCTACACCTTTTATCCGCCCGCATAACTGTAGTAACTAGCATAATTAAGCGAATATGGCATAAAATTACATTTGCATGATTATAGAATATTTAAGTTTGACTGATCGAGCGACGCGAAGTTAATAATAAGAGATAAGAGATATGTATTTGTACTACTGTTTGAAAATTTATTTTGGAATCAAGAAGGGTGAAAATTGGAGATGCTAAGTACAATCGATAATCATTAAAATGAAAGAGGCGAGTTATGATTGGTTAGATTTTGGAAATTCGAATAAAAATATATTTCAGAGAAGGGAGTTATGGGAAATACCTTACATTAGTATTAAAGTAATTTCCGGATTATAAAGGTTTTATTTATTATGAAATTTTGATGACTAACAATGGGGTTCAATACCTAAGGGTTTAAAATTCTTTGTGAGCAAAAACATTTACGACATTCCACAAACAAACTGTATGAAAGAGATGAATTTATAATAAAAAGTTTTACAAAGCGAGAAGGACAACTGGTTCGTGAACAATACAAATCCATTAAGTTTGCTGCTTCGTGCTACAGATAAACATAAAAGTAGCAAATATTAAATTACTGAGAATGTGAAGTCCTTTGAAAATGGCCAAATAAAATAAAAATATAACATAAATATCTCACAAATTATAAAGAATAATTATAGTTAATAAACTTAAAAGTAAAATATTTATAAAAATAAGTACAAACATGTATATTATATTTAGTCTCTGACATGAAGTTTTAAACGTCATTCTGACGGATTACTGTTTTTGTTTTTACAATGTTGCCTCGTTTTCGTTATGAACGTATAAAAAATGAATTCCATAGTTATCCTAAAAAAACTATAATTAAAATTATTTCATTTCTTTTAATTTTTTAATTTGTGTCTACTAACCTCTGGGCGACATGAAGTTTTAAACGTCTGTTTGACATAGACTACTGTTTTTGTTTTTACAATGTTGCCTATTTTCGTAATTAACTTAATATAAGAGAGGCTGCAAAATTACCTTTAAATAAATTTTATTAAAATTATTTCATTTCTTTTAATTTCCATTTTGTAGGTGGAAAGGTCGTGTGGTATTCCACGCCAGATATTTGTTGCCTGTTTTCGTTATGAACGTATAAAAAGCGGTTACATAGTTACCCTAAAAAAATTATAAGTAATATTATTTTATTTCTTTTAATTGTTTAAGTTAGTATCTAGATGTCTATCAACGTCTGCCCGACATGCAGCTTTAAACATCTGTTGAGCATAGATTGTTTTTGTTGTTACGGTGTTGCCTATTTTCGTAATTAACTTATTATAAAAGAGGTTGCATAATTATCCAAAAAAAAATGTGATTCAAATTATTTCATTTCTTTTAATTTCCATTTTGTAGGTTGGAAGGTCGTGTGGTTACCACACCAGATATTTTAGTAGGTCTGCGTATATGTTTTTCAATTGCTAATGGTTTATTTGTGCGACTATACAACACTGTGAAACTCTTCTAATTTCTTTTTTAGTTACAACGAATTGTTTGTTACTATAAGTTATGTTTTACATTATTGATATTTCAAGTTTTACCTGCAGTTTGAATAGTGGCCAAGGACATAAAAGGAGCATTGCTTAATTCTCTATTATAAATGTTTTGCAGCTGTGGTTTCATATTAGTTGAGATGATCGGCCTATTTCCACAGTTTTTGCTTTTATAGCTCGAAATCTCGGAAGCGAACTTTGCTGCCGCCATCAAGTTTAGTCCTGAGAAGGACTGTTTTCGCACTTCAGTCGAATTCATATGTTATGATTTTCTCCCAAGTACTTGACTTCTCTCAACTTTGGTACCTTTCACTTACAAGTCTTGGCACCCTTACTGCTGAGCCACTGAGTAATCGAATTATATATATATATATATATATATATATATATATATTAGAACGACATTTGCCGAGGATTGATGGTATATGTTGAAAAGAAACGGTTTTTAAAATTTAAAAACGCTTTTATTATATATTTTTTTAAATTGAACATATGGTAGAAGTTTTCCAATAAACATAACTCAATTATTATGAACTTAAAATAAACAGGACATTCCAAATCACGAAACAAAAGAAGAATAATATAAAAAAATAAACGTACACATACATTTTTATATAATCTAAAAAAAGAAACAAGAAAATTGTATGTGATTAACTTATAGAATCTTATCTTATCAACCCTTGCGTAAGACTGAGAAAACACTAATGCACTTCGAGCTGGTACTGGACAACGGTAGAACCTATCGTTTTCGATCCTCACTGAAGCTCATTTGTGTTTGTCGATAAATACCGGTGAGAGTCCCGTAATAATAAAATTAAAAGCTGTTCGGTCGTTCATCGAGGCATTTGGTACTTGTCGGCAACCACTAATTTCGGTATATATATATTTTTTTTTCGTGGTTGCGCAGTAGTTTATTGCGCATGTTGCGCCGTGACCTATTGCGCAGATTTATTGCGCTTAAGCTCTTAGAGCATTATTGGGATTTATGTGGGTTTTATTTATACACTAGCTTGGCTTATTGGATTTGATGCGATGTATGTGGCTTATTTGAGTTTCGGGCGAGTTGTATTCTCATATTTTCCACTGTCTGCATGTTATCCCAGATCCCACCGCATCCAATAGGATCAGTTTCAACAGTATACGGAGATATTTTTATCACTATCTTAAGACAGTTTTTACTGCGTCCCCCAGGTACCCTATCTTGAAAAGTTTAATTTGAACTTATTTGCAAGTGATCTTGACTTTACTGACAATAATGTTACTATTACTCAAATTAATTGCTTGCCTTACATTGACTTTCCTGGCAATAATTAAAATATTAGAATTTACTTACAATTCTGATATTTAATTACTCGCAAACCCAAATCTGATCAAAAGAATAGGCGGTCTAGTGGTAGGTACGTTGTGCTGTTTGAATTAGATAGGATGGATGAGATTAAGTCTTGCATCATGTGGGGCAGGTAAAAAATGAAACTACTCAAATTAAAATTGACGAGCTTTGTGCGATGATGGTTCAACCCGTTAACGTACTATTGTGGGTAAGAACCACGAATAAAACCCACTCATTCATAAATAAGTAATTGCACAAGTACATTAATAAATCATACAAAATTATACATGAAGAATAAAAATAAATAAAAAGCAGTTTAGCTACACATAAACACAATAAAAAAACCATGTAGTCACACCCACAATTGTGTCATAAATAAATCAGAATAAAAATCGTAATATCAACCATGTAACCGTTTAAAACCAATCCTCCCGGTCTTTAAGTAAATAAGCACATAAAACAATAAGGCAAATTACGGTACATATAAAATACAACAACAGTAAAATTGCACAGGTGATAATTAAGGTAAAGCCACGGACAAAAGAAAATAGACAAGGAATTTACACGTACACAATTGTTTAGTGACTACTAAAGCACAAAGTACATACGTACAGTTACAATAAATTACGTATAAAGAGAAATTAGTTCGCAGGCAAACAATTCTACTTAAACAAACTGACACAAACAAACACATTAAACAAAACCTTACAAGGGTAAGTTATAAATAGATCATATCATCTTGACCGATATATAAGTTTGAGTGCGTTAAAAAAATACAGCGTCTCTTAGTTTACATATTCATCTATACAACAATAAAAACAATAAGAATACAATTCGAGGTGTTTAATGGTCATCTGGACCCGGGAGTATTGTAAACACTCGGCAATTGCCTATTTACAATTATAACCACGCTTTATCCTATACCCGCTCGTCCACGCCCACCTTTACACAAAAATAAATATAAACAACAATGCTAATTCACCCAAACACAAGGGAGGAGAGTTCTGTACGAGCGCTCGAACGATACAGACGTGTTGTAAGAGAGCTTTTGCAGAAATCGAGTTACGGTCTAGTCGACTTCGGTTGACGAGGCTCCGATTACGAGTTGTGATTTTTATCACAAATCTAATCGATTAGAGTACCTCGTATGTTCTTATTAGAGCATACAATTAAAGGGGACTCGAGACTACGTACGAGACGAGAAAGAAAAGAATCCGAGCAGTTTTCACTGCTGAAAGAAGAAGCCACGCCCACAGTCGAACACCGAGGGCAACAAGATGCCAAAGCTGACGGAGCGACAGCTATTGGAAGAAAACCGATGGAAAGAAGCCCAGCTTCAGAACCAGCAGGCAGTCATCAAAGGATTGATGGAACAAGTCGCCCGACTTACGATGGAGGTCACGGAACTCCGAAAATCAATCGAAGGAAGGTACGTCGCTAGGTACAACATACCTAGCCCCGAAGACAACGTGTATAAAAGACCCACGACTACGAGAACCAACCAGACTAACTACAACCAGACTAACAACAACAAGACGATTAACAATAAGACCAAGAAGCAGAGAGAACCCGAAAACTACGAGGATCCTCCGCAAAACAAGAAAATTGCGAAGACTAAGGACACGCCCACCGATACACCCACCGAGGTTATCGCAGCGAAACCGGGAACATCAGACATCACGGTCATGGAAACGGCCGATGCAAGCAATGAAGATACCCTCGCCGAAGAGGAAGGTTTCGTCCAGGTAACCAGGAGAAACAAACGTCAACGGGTAGACGTAGAAGTCAAAGACGACACGCCCACGACAAGAAAAGAAAGGATTCCACCTCTAATCCTCCACCGCCAGGAGGATTACAAGAAGACGATCCAAGCCCTAGCTACGGAAGGGATAGCGCCGAAGACGACCAGATCCACCAGGATGGAGTAAACGTGATGCTAGGTAGTGCCGAGGACTACCGAAAAGCGACCACCATCCTCGATAAAAGCGGGATTCACTTCAACGTCTACTTGCTAGACGAGGCAAAACCACTTAAGGTGGTAATTAAAGGATTCCTCAAGGAGAGGAAATGCTAGAGATCGTTAAGGAAGATCTCATAGCTGCCGGATACGACGTCCAGAAGGTCAGTCGGATGTACGCAGGACGCGAGCACCGACAACGGTTATGGTACTTGTTCACCTCCAACGAAGTGAACAAGCTAAGGAAGTATTCAAGGTAACCAACGTGGATACCTCAAGGTGCGGGTGGAGTCACCGCACAAGAAAAACGGCTTGGGTCAGTGCCACCAATGCCAGAGATACGGGCACACCACCAACGGCTGCCACGCCCCACGATGCGTGAAGTGTCAGGAGCACACCACACGGGATTGCATGAAGACACGGGAAATGGGAACTGAATGCTGTAATTGCACAGGAGTGCATACAGCTAACTACGGTGGATGCCCCGCCCACCCGAAAAACACGAAGAAGACGGCTTCAAAGAGACCAACGGTCGGCAGACAGCCAGCAAGAATGGTGGTAGAAAACATCAGCTACTCGCAGATCGCGGCGGGTAACAGAAATCCGGCACCAGCAGAAGCGCAAGAAGAAGAAGATGAAGACTTCGCGCTCGCGATGAAAATCGTGCGAGCCATCCGGGCAGGAAGAAATAACATCGATGGATAAACGCCCACAAAAGCCCGCATCCCTCCATATAGGAATATGGAATGCAAACGGCCTCCTTGCAAAGAGGGAGGAGCTAGAAGAGTTCGTCTACCGACAAAACCTGGATATGGTGTTGGTCACGGAAACTCATCTAAGGCCTTGCGATAAACCCAAGATAAGGAACTACCGTTTGCACCGCAACGACAGGCTCACCGGGAGAGGAGGGGGCACGGCAATATACATAAAGAACTCGATCGAACATTACGAGCTACCGACTACGAAAACGCAATTGCTGGAGGTGACTGCGATAGGCGTGAACACAAGCTCCGCAGGACGAATAAAGATAATAGCCGCATACAATCCACCAAGTGCCGTGCTAGACGCCCAAGAATTGGACGCATTACTCGATGACAACATACCCACAATAATGGCAGGTGATTTAAACGCTAAACACCAGACCTGGAACAGCACGACACCCAACCGAAACGGAAGGGACCTAGAAGCCTACGCCGCGACAAGAAACCTGATCGTCGAAGGCCCACAAGAACCGACCTGTCACCCAGGTAACGGGAGGCCAGACGTGCTAGATATAGCCATACTCCGGAATGTTCCCTTGCATTTCCGGATGGAAACAATAGCAGATCTAAGCTCAGATCACGACCCCGTCCTGCTGCAGCTAGGAGATCAAGAGCCGCTACAGCCCACGCAGATCACTAGAACTTCCTGGAAGAGATACGAAGCGCTGATCAAGGACAAGATCCCTGCAGTGCCAGTGATAAACGACGCCCGTCAGATAGATACGGCAATACAGAAAATCACGTCAACCATACAGAGGACAATAGAAGAAGCCAAGTTCACGTTCACTAAAAACAAAAATTACTACAGCCTGCCCATAGAAATAAGAGAGCTTATCAGGGACAAAAATAGGACACGACGGAGATGGCACCGAACATAAAACCCGGAAGATAAACGGGAACTGAACGCCGCAGAAACGCGAGTTAAGACGGCCATTAAAGCACACAAAAACGCACGTTGGACAGCGAAAGTGGAATCCCTCGACGTCAAGGACGGATCATATTGGAAGATGGTGAAGGCGTTGCGAAAGGAGCATACAAACACGCCACCACTCCGATGGAGGAATGGAATGGCGTGCACGGATGCAGAGAAAGCAGACGCATTCGCAGAATGCATTGAAACACAATGCAGCCCCGTCTACGAGAACGCGGATCTCGCTCACATTCAAAGGACGAATAGATCCGTCAGAGAGCGCCTGGCGGAAGAATCTCAAGAAAACATCCGATACACCACCCCACAAGAGGTGAGCGACATCCTGAAGAAGTTAAATATCAAGAAGGCACCGGGGCCAGATGCCATTCCAAATCAAGCGCTGAAGCTCCTCCCACAAAGAGGCGTAGCGTACCTCACCGCAGTTTATAATGCGATACTACGATCGAAATACTTCCCGATCAGATGGCGAGAAGCGGACACGGTGATGATACCGAAACCGGGTAAAAGCGTACCCTACCCAAAACTACAGACCCATCAGCCTACTACCGACGATGGGCAAAGTTTTGGAGCGGATCATCCAAGTCAGACTGCAAGAAGAAATAGATAAATTACAAATTCTACCGGACGAACAATTCGGATTCCGAAGAAACCACTCGACCACCCAACAAACCCTCCGAGTTGTCGAACACGTCGCACGCGGCTTCAATTGGAAGAAGCACACCGGCGGATTGTTCCTAGACATCGCAAAAGCGTTCGACAAAGTGTGGCACCACGGACTCCTACATAAAATGCTGGAGCGAGGAATATCGCTCCAAATGACCCAACTCATCCGCTCCTTCCTATCCAGAAGATGCTTCAGGACGAAGCTGCAGCATTGCAGGTCCTTCCCCCGAAGGATTACCGCTGGAGTACCCCAAGGCTCACCCCTACATTATTTAACCTATATGTTTCAGATCTCCGAAGACCAAGGAACCATCCTCGCAACATACGCGGACGACACCGCGGTCCTAGCCCAATCCAGCAGCCTCGGCCTAGTCGACAGACATCTGCAGAAGGCATCGGACGACCTCGAAGAATGGTACAAGAAATGGCGCATTACCATTAACCCGGAAAAAGCACGGCCATCCTATTCACGAAAAGAATAGCGAAACCAACCCGCAACATTACCATGTTCGGAAAAGACATCCGTGGAAGAATTCCATAAAATACCTAGGGCTGATAATGGACAGAACACTTCGATGGAAACTCCACGTAGACGACCGAAGATGCAAGGGACACGGGATGATAAAGAAACTCTACCCGTTAATAGGTAGAAACAGCGTGCTGTCAATCGACAACAAGCTGCTGATCTACAAAACGGTAGTCCGGCCGATGAGGCTATACGCCGCAGAAACTAGCTTGCGCCGCTGACAATAATAAAACAACTACAGGTGGTACAAAATAAATACCTAAGAATAGCAGTAAACGCGCCATGGTTCGTAAGAAACGACCAAATACACGAAGACCTGAAGATACCCAGCTTAATGGAGTTCGCAATAAACGCCGCAACCAACCTAGAAGAGGCGCTAGCGGCACATCCCAACCCAGCAATACAAGGAATATGGGACTACGACATCCAAGATAAATTGAAGCACAAGAGGCCGAAAATCATCTTGAGAAACAAACAATAAACAAAAGGTAGTATGTTTAATGCATTTGTATTTATTACAGGTACAGCGAATATACATTACCGTCAGGAAACAACCAATTCTACGAAGGCATAAAGGGTTAGAACCCGAAATAGCCGTAACTAAATAACGATGACCGACGACCCAAACACAAGAGTGAGGGAGCCCTGTACTGTCTTTTATTTTAGCAGATTTCAGCTTAATGAGCCCGCGTGCGACACATTGGCACATTGAAAGGCAATGTTTGATTTTTAATAAGTTACGTAGGCATGTAGATTTGGTTGCTGCGAGCTTAAATTACATTAAAAATACCTACTTACGTTGAATATTGTAATCATTCAATTAACCACTTATTCCCCAATATTTAACGGGTTCGATACCCCGTTTAAACCCAAGACGATAACGATTATTTAGACATATATTGTATACACGCACGCTTATTAACACCCGAATATTTAGTTTAATAAGAGAAAAAAACTAATTTGAGTTTTCCAAGAATGTATACAATCAAATATTTACATACAGGCTGATTACAATGAAGGTATTTAATCAAACACCCCGCTCGATCTTACTCAATTGAAACTCTAACTACAATTGCCTTCCCCTCCGATTCCCAACTAACTATATTTACTCCAGAAAATCAACCCCCGTTTTTCAAAAGTAATAAAATAACAAGAAACATTACGTGGGAACAGTTTCATATTAATTATTGAACGAAATCTTAATTTTAAAAATATGCACTCGTCCGTAGACAAACCTTACATTTAATATCAAATTTCCTAGTACCAAACAAAGACGTCTTTGATTTCAGTGTACCGACGTAATGAATTATTAAACTAGTCACATTTTACATCAAGAATGTGTGCATAAGAATTTCCAATGATTCGTTACGCCCCTTCAGTAAAGCAGTTTTTAAGCGTACACCTGCTAATTAAACCCCAAACATGTTTTTCAACCCTTAGCCAAATATTAGTTGCAAAAATAAAATATTCCGTAAACCATACTCAAATAACGACTTAACATTTAATAAAATATGTTAAACACTATTAATTAACTGTCCTATCGCGGTAGCCATTGCGATTTACAATAATAAAATTTTCGCGGTCCGCTACCTACAGTAAATATCAAACTTGAAATTTTTACATCATTATAACACACAAGATACGTTTTATCTGTTCAGATTTTTAAACTTTGTTCCGACATAGATATGAGGTGTCAAAGTTTGGTTTTTTTTAATTTTCCGATTTTGGAAGCCCATATCTCTAAAAAGAAGCATCCCACGAAGCTAATATGGAGAATGGATTTATTTTGGGAATGGTAAGCCTTCCGAAATTGAAAATTTGTTATTTGTTGAAGTCAAACTTTTAGGCTGATTTTGCTATTTGAGATACAATTTTCCTTAAATGCATACTGGAGATAATAAAGGCTGTATCTTCCTGAATGAACTGATTTTTGTTCCATGAGCCTCGAGTACACCATTTCCGAGTAATATAAGTTAACGTAAAAATCCTTAAAAACGCAAAAATCAGCATGTTTTGTTTAACCAAAATGGCTGCCATCAGAATTAAAAGAAAGATAAATATTTAAAATTAGTCTTTTTGAATCAAATCATGTACGAACCAGCGAACAAAAACTCAGCTGATGTAAAATGGTGAGGTCAACCTCTGGATCACTTGCCATGTAATTGTTTTCACCTCAATTCTCTTACCACATATGCTTTCAAAAAAGACCTACTGCAAAAAAAATTTCTCCCAATGTTACATTCATTCGAATGGCGTATAATGTTTTCATAATCATATAGTAAGTGGCCTTACATCGACGATGTAGGTAGATGTATCAATTTTTGTGTTTAATTTTGGTAAATAATTACTATTAATCGTGCGATTGTTACTACTTATTTAACAAGGGCATTCTCCTATATAAGTGAAGACATTACGACATTTTTATTTAATCATGTCACTTTAATAATACATATCACGACTATGTTAAAGCTCTTATCTTAGTTGATCTTAGAGACTTTTTTAGACCTCTGGTAGCACTTTTGTTGAATTTACAACCCATATTTTTAAATGAATAAAATTAGAAGATACGCGCGTACGCATACCTTACGCTTAAATTGCAAAAGCATTACTAAAAAAATCTCTTGTAGAACTTGTCGCTTATATAACGTTTGTTTTGTCTATCGAAGTATTACTGTTTTATTTAATTTATCTCTTATAATCAAATTTTAAACAATTGATTTTACACTGGCATTTTAAATAAGATGGAAATCCTTATTGAATAGAACTTTCATGTCATTCAAGTAAATGAAAGATTACCAGAATTTGAAATTCATGACAGAAATAGAAAAAATTAAATAATAAGAGATAACGCATAAAATAATCCTTCCTCTCAACTGTTCTTTTGAAATTAGATATTCTTCACTAATTAATGAATATAAAATAAATTATGTATTATGATTATGTTTATTTTACTTTAGATGGATAAACATTATTAGCATTTGAGAAGTTGTAAATTGGTATATGTACAGGGTTAGTTAAAAGTATGGAGACGGCGATGTATTGTCGTTAATATTCATTTTAGGAAGTTATGTTCAATACAAAAGTTTGTTATGAAATTATTATTTACATTTGAGAATACTTGAATTATTTTTTTCTTCAATTGTTTTTAAGTTACGACGTCATCGATATTTTTTTGAAATGACAACTTATATTTCTGATTATTGACTTCGATAGTACATTCTATTCTCTTTTCAACGGTATACAATTTTCAATATGTTACATTTGAAAAAAAATGGGAAAAGTGCCTTAATGTTCAAATATTAAAGATCCATTAAATTAGCAGAATTAATCTAGATAGACAAAAGCGAGGCGATAAACAAACTCGAGCGAGGTAACTTTATCAGTGGTTATTGTTTATGTCAAATAGTTGACATATTTCAGTTGTGCAATTTGTTGCTGTTAATATTAGCAATGGCGAGTTTAAGTGAACGTGAAAGAATTGAAATACTTATGATGCTGGGTTATGGAAATAGACGCAGAAGTTTACAAGACGCTTGTAATTTATTTAATGACACGCATCCAAACAGAAATCCAATTTCTAAATCCGTTGTTGGTAAAACCTTAAAACGCTTTGAACAAACCGGTAGTGTTAAAGATTTGCCAAGGAGTGGTAGACCTAGAACAGCGAAAAGCGATGATAAAAAACTGAATGTTCTATTGGCCGTATCTGAAGATTCCCATTTATCAACCAATCAATTACCGGCCAATCACAATATTTCACAGTCATCGGTCGTTTCAATTTTAAAAAGTGAAAAGTATAAACCTTATAAGGTACAACTTCTGCACGAGTTGACCGAAGATGATTTTGATAGGAGACTACAATTTTGTGAAGAAATGTCAAATATTTGCAATAATAATGCAAATTGCGTCAACAATATTCTTTTCTCTGACGAAGCTACCTTTTGTCTTACCGGTGAAGTAAACAGACATAATTGCAGATATTGGTTATCGGAAAATCCTTTTTGGTTTATGGAGCACCATATGCAGTACCCCCAAAAGGTTAATCTTTGGGTTGGCATTCTAGGGGGTCATATTATCGGTCCCTTTTTCATCAATGGCAATTTAACTTCGGCTCTGTATTTGCAGTTATTGCAAAATGAAATTATACCTACTTGTGCTATGCTGTATCCAGATGAAAACAATGAACACCTTCCCAATAACAGTATCTGGTTTCAGCAAGATGGCGCCCCACCACATTATGGTGTAAATGTTCGTCAATATTTGGATAACGTCTTTCCAAACAGATGGATTCGGAGACGAGGAAGTATTGAATGGCCAGCTCGTTCGCCTGATTTGAGCCCTTTAGATTTTCTTCTTTGGGGATACGTAAAAAACAGGGTTTACAACGATAAGCCCAACGATGTCGAAGATTTAAAAATCCGAATTACCAGAACGATAGAAGAAATTCCCCGAGAATTTTTACAAAATTCTATTCAGGGTTTTGTAAATCGATTGAGTCATTGTCAAATTAGAAATGGAGAACAATTTGAACACTTACTTTAATTTAGTTAAATGTTAGTTGTATCCATGTTTTAACTCAAAATTATGATAGAAGATTAAAACCTTCCCACAATGTTCACATTGTAAGGTTTGTAATCTATCTTATTAATTTAGTTAGTTATTAATTTGTTTTTAATGATAAGATTGTGACTGATAAGTTTATTGCAAATAAATGAGCCTGGTTACCGTGTTAATTAATTCTGCTAATTTAATGGATCTTTAATATTTGAACATTAAGGCACTTTTTCTCAATTTTTTTCAAATGTAAAATATTGAAAATTGTATACCGTTGAAAAGAGAATAGAATGTACTATCGAAATCAATAATCAGAAATATAGGTTGTCATTTCAAAAAAATATCGATGACGTCGTAACTTGAAAACAATTGAAGAAAAAATAATTCAAGTATTCTCAAATGTAGATAATAATTTCATAACAAACTTTTGTATTGAACATAATTTCCTAAAATGAATATTAACGACAATAAATCGCCGTCTCCATACTTTTAACTAACCCTGTATAAGATCTATTCGAATCTCTAAAGTTATGTAGCAATACAATTTAAGGACCAATAAACAAACCGATAATTTGGCATCTGGTAATAAAAGAGGTGTATACAATACAATATTGTGAGGAGGAGTTTGACATATTTTTCTGTGGTTTCGATAGTAGAGACATCTGACGGAAAATCGGCCTTCAGTTTTCTTGTTCAACACCCTTAAGTTACGATAATAAAGTCAACAGGTAAAGTAAAACGTGCTTTCAAAAATTATAAAACTGTAACACTTCGGGACTTCTCTTTCTTACAAAGGACATAATTTTCCAAATTTTCCAAAGCCCACCATAATCAAAACAAATTGGAATAGAATATGGTATAGCCCGCGTACGTCAACATATCCCAGCTTGCTATAATGAAACGTGAAAAATTGAAAATAATAGTCAGAAAACTATAAGTTTATTTAAAAATACTTACAATCGAATTATTACAATTAGTCATATTTATACTAGGTGCTACAGTTCCTCAATTTCATTAATCTTATTTCAGGAAATATATGTTATTGCGTTTAAAATTAACTAAACCAAAACGTCAAATGAATTATCAATTTGCCATGCCTGCTTTTGTACTCTTTTCATGGTAACGCACCAATACCTACTATAAAAATTCATTTTAAATATTGAATATATTAAGCGTGCAAAAAATTTTATATGCGTTACGGGTATAACTGGTTTTTATGGTCGGACTATAAAAATCTCATTATGCCCTTAATTCATGAACAATTTTTACTTTCTTGCTAAACAAGAAAGTATTGCGGTCGAAGAAAATCGAAAAAAATAAGTTGCGTTATTTTGATGTTTTACGACTCCCTGAACCCGAAAAAAAAATTTAGAAAATTTTTCAAAATGGCTGCCTGTGGTAACTCGACAGCCGAAACTACGAGACAATTATGTCGACAAAACAAGCTTTTAAACCCAATAGGTATACAAGGGTTGAAAATAAGGGTGTTATTTTGGGGGCAAATTTTCAAATTCTAACATAGTAGATTGCAATTCAGGTCATCAGTAACTCGCATGAAATGCAATTTTTTGCAATTTTTTTAAACTTTCAAAATTGAATATGTCCGCAGTTACAGTCATATATACATTTTTTTTTTTTAGAAATATATTTTCGATACCGTTCAAGATACAAAAGAATTGGAAATAGATATGCGTAGTTAAATAAAGGTTCTTTAAAGATATATTTCTTTACGTAATAAATTATGGTATAAATTTGCCTACATTTGAGGGGTCAAACTTAAGCAATTATTCGAAATTGATTTATTCAAAATTCTTTCCAACCATTTTTTTTTTATTTTCTTGGCAACCAACCACTCTTATGAATGCAACTAACCTGCTTCTTCTAAATCTACTAGTATTGGAGATAATTAATTTTCAAATATTTTATATTGATATTGTTATAACTTTCTAACTATTTTGGTTACAAACTTGGGATTTTGGAAATAAACTTTAATCATTTGCGCTAATGAAATATTATCCTGATGAAAACACTACTTCCGGTTTTTTTCCGGAAATTGATAACATTCCTCGTGTTGCTGGTATAACATACATATATTCTTACTTTATTTGAAAGGGAGCGAAATTTGCTTTAAAATGATTATCGAGATATCTATTTTTAACTTTCAACCTACATATACATGTGTACTAGGTATAGAAGGTTATGCAATCGACTTTCTTTTCACTTTCGCTAAATTTACTTATTAGCTCATTTTACAACTTTTGGCCAAGTTTCGTCAAGATCGGCCATGATGTCTGGCTGTCTCTTGAGAGGGGGAGTTTATTAGGGTCAGTTTTTCTAAAACAGCTGAATATTTCAAAGATATAAAAATACCACATTTATTTTTTAGTATTTTGCAACAAAGTCCCGTAATGCACTTGCATTCACCTAGTTTATTAAGTTCCACATCATTATAGTTAACCATGAAAAGCTCTAATCCAATATTGCGTTGTGAGTACGCCACCAAATACAATTCAGAGCGAAAATGCACGCGTGTACTAGTCGTAATCGATTTCAATTGCTACAGTAGAATAAATTTACTCATAGGCGTATTGGATTTATGTTATAATTAAAAGAATCAATTTTTTTATTTGATTCTTAATAAGTTCAATTGCAGTTTAGCAAATAATTAATCAATATGAAAGAAACAGTGAATAAAGAACTTTTAACACTCCAATTAACTTATATATTGTATTGTTTGTATCATACAATAAATCGCTTTTGTATTTTAGACAACACCAGAGACTCCACAACATACCTGTAAATCGTACACACCATTAAGTGCATTATCAAGCATGCAACCTCCTGGTACACCTAATCAACATGCAGCTCCTCAGCACGTCAATACTCAACACGTTATACCTCTTCCTACTTCGCAACATACTCCGCATACATCACCAGTAAGTCGACGTCATGGTTGTACAAGTGCCTTTAGTGCACCTCCATCTGGCCCTTATGGTCCCCCACCGCCACCTCCACCTCCACCAGCTCATCTTTCATCATCATCAGCGTCTCCAGCTGATCCTACCTACATACACGGTAAGTTTTATTATGCATCTCTATAGCAAAATCTTTTTTATTTTAGCGAAATATTCTTTTGAAGTGCATATGAAAGTTACAAAAGAACTTTTAGGTCTACTGATTTTATCTTTCGTTCTTTATGCGTAGCAATTCAGACCGACCATATTCTTTTACAATCGATGTTTTCCTCCAGAATGCTTTATAAATAATCTTTAACGTTACAATAGATTTATCGCATCATATACTTACACATTTACATAATTGAACGTTGTATGTGTTTATTATTTACAAATCTGCAGAATGCCTTTATTGTTGGCTCACGCACGATTTTGCAATAAATTTTCCAAGAATTTCCCTATTGTCTATAGTGAGGGCAAATATTTGTTATAAAATACGTAACACATTGATGCTAGATTTTATCACGTTAAGTATTGATATTGTCAGGAAACATGTTTCCGTTAATATTTCAAACTTGAATTTAGGCTGTGTTGGTGTAGTATAATACCCTTTATTTCTAATTAACTTAAGCGTACAGTACATCGTTTTATTTCTTACTTATTCACGTATTCCATTACAAAATAATAAACATAAATACCTCTGCGCATTTTCTTATTGGAAAGTCAATTCACAAACATTGTTAGTGGCAATTACTATACTATAAGTCCTTTCATGTAAGTTTAGTTGCACGTCATTTCATGTGAGTAGTCCCAACGTTCTAGATCTCCTTTTGAGTCATGGGGACCTACGAAATAGTAGCATGAATAATTTGTTGGATCTAGCTAAATAAATTTATGACGTGCATCGTTTTTTTCGTAGAATTACCTTTTATGTTGATATTTTTGGTCGTGCCAGAAAACAAATTGGCGCCTGACGCGAAGCAGACTAGGGTTGTCTTCAAACAGCGACAAAAAACACTTTACCTTCGACATTCACCTATATATTACGATAAGGGTGAACTGTAATAGGTATTTTTTGAGGCAAGATGAGTATAGTACCTAAAAAGTGATTGCGTACACCCGTACACTATTTTTTCTGTTTGTCTAGACAAAATTGTTTTCTGTATATGTACGGTTAAATGCGACAAATGCCAAATATACATAACACGCAATATTTATGCGTTTGTTTGTAAACCTTGAAAGTCGCTCAGGTACAGCTATACCGGTTTTAGTCAAGGTTATCTGAAAATAGAATAATATTTACTTTATTTTATTTTACTTTTAACATCTTATTTATTTTCACATGTACATTAAAATATCCTCGAAAATTATAATTTAAGTGTACATTTACAGAATCTATTTCTTTTTCTAAAAAGTAATTTGATTAATACAAATTGTCTGTTTTCAAAGTCTAGTACGTAACTTTCCTTCTTCCTATATACTCTCCCATTTTTATATTTTTATTCACAATTAGTTTGTAACATATCGCTTTTCTAACACTTTAAAGGTTGAAAAGTGAATGATTCTACGGGTTTACTTTAAGCGGTCAGTAATAACAAAAAAATGAGACAGTAATAAGATGAAGCGGTCAGTAATGGACCACTTTCCAATCTGTGGGAGAGCTACTATCAATGTCAAATTGACAACTTGCCAATATTAATAAAGGGTCAAGAGTATGCAACCATTGTTTCTCACATGCGTAGATGGTGAGTGAATAGGTGGAAACAAACGACACGTTTTCTTTAATAAGCATATTTAATAAGTGAATTATTGATAACAAGTAACGACAAAACCAATAGGTAAATAGTAAGCATGACATTTATGGCTTCTCATTAAAGTAAAAATTAAAAGTCGCATTGTCACGACCTTCAATATTAAACGAGAAGCCGTGATGGATCTGTTCCAAAATTTTTTGATTTGAACTGTATAATGTTGCTTGTTCTTTAATTGTGGATAAAATCGTATACAAACCTCGGCTAAAGTACCATTCCCCTGTCTCGAGAACTAGTTCTCCTCGAGGATACGCTCGTAATATATATATATATATATATATATATATATATATATATATATATATATTGTGTGTGTGATGTGTGTGTGTGTGTGTGGTGTGTGTGTGTGTGGGTGTGGGTCGTGGTGGTATGTGTAGTGCGTGTGGTGTCGTGCGTTGTGTGTGTGTGTGCGTGTGTGTGGTGTGTGGTGTGTGTGTGTGTGTGTGTGTGCGTGTGTGCGTGTGTGTGGTGTGTGGCGTGTGTGTGCGGTGTGTGCGTGTGCTGTGTGTGTGGTGTGTGTCGGTGTGCGCGTGTGTGTGCTGTGTGTGCGCGTTTGTGCGCGTGTGTGGCTGTGTGTGCGCGTGTTTGTGCGCGTGTGTGTGCTGTGTGTGCGGTGTGCGCGTGTGTGGCGGTTGTGCGCGGTGTGTGTGTCGTGGTGTGTGCGTGTGTGTGTGCTGGGTGTGTGTGTGTGTGTGTGTGTGTGTGTGGGTGTGGGTGGGTGGGTGCGTGCGTGGGTGCGTGCGTGGGTGCGTGCGTGGTGCGTGTGTGCGTGTGTGCGTGGGTGCGTGCGTGGTGGTGCTTGCGTGGGTGGGTGTGGTGTGTGGGGGTTTATAGATGGTTATACAATCAAAATCGACTTATTAGCTCATTTTACAACTTTTGGCCAAGTTTCGACAAGATCGGCCGTGATGTCTGGATGTGTGTGTGTGTGTGTGTCTGTGTGGATGTATGTTCGTATTCACGGTAACTCCAAAACGAAAACACCTACGTATTTAAAATTTTGTATTTAAGTTGTTTTCAATTCGGTTGGAGCTGATTAGATTTTGGGAGAAATCCAGTGGCGTGAGGGGGGTGTTTATCTAATATTTCTAAAACAGCTACTTATTTCAAAGGTATAAAAATACCTAGATATAGACCTGAAACATATCGATTAATTATGTTCTATTCAATTTTTTGATACGGTGCGTAGTTTAGCGGCAAAAAATCCTAGAGTAGAATCTAAGTGTTAGTTTTTTCAATATCTGAATAACGATTAATTTTATAAGAAAAAGTGTAATCGTATTTTTTAAAGACAATTTAATTTTTCATAACTTTTGTTTGTAAAGTGTCTTAATATAACGCAAGGTAAGTCAAAAAATTAATTAAACATGAATGGAAATGGTTATATTGTGTATCTTATAGAAGCGGGCGGCTTTGGAATTTTTTTTCAGTTAACATGTATTTATGTCTGTTAATCTCTATCTCACATGAAGTTTTAAACGTCATTCTGACATAGATTATCGTTTTTCTGTATTATAATGTTTGTAACTGTGGTTTCATATTAGTTGAGTCGAATTCATATGTTTTTCCCAAGCGCTTGACTACTCTCAGATTCGAACTT
Source organism: Vesta saturnalis (assembly GCA_036346205.1). Taxonomy (NCBI): domain Eukaryota; kingdom Metazoa; phylum Arthropoda; class Insecta; order Coleoptera; family Lampyridae; genus Vesta; species Vesta saturnalis. The sequence goes on from JARFJB010002494.1 coordinate 566,386, forward strand.
GGTACCTTTCACTTACTAGTCTAACACCTTTACCGCTGAGGCCCTGAGTAATCCAATAAATATATATATATATATATATATATATATATATATATATATATATATATATATATATATATATATATATATATATATATATATATATATATATATATATATATATATATATATTATATATATATATATATATATATATATATAGAATCCATTTATCTTTTCGTAGTTACACAGAAGTTTATTGGATTTTCTGCTAGTGCGATGTATGTCGCTTCTTTGAGTTTCCAACCAGTTTTGTTCTCCTCCTTTCACTATCTGTATGTTATCCCATTGAATGCGGTGGTCTTCGTTCCAGACATCTTCGGCGATCCTAGATTTTTCTGTTTCGCCCTTGCGGACGTTGTTCTTATGTTCATGTGTCCTTACTTTGAGTGCTCTACTGCTCTTTCCTATGTATGCTCTGCCTCATTCGCATGGTGGGTTGTATACACAATTCTTGGAATTCTGATCTTCATTGTGTGGTTTGGTTTTGGTTAGTATTCCCCTGAGCGTTCTGGTCGATTTGAAGCCAGTGCGTATCTTGTATTTGCTGCGTATCTTTGTATTTTATCTGAGGTATATATCGCTGTATATTTATTTTGTTTCCCCTTTCCCTATTTAGGCTTTGAAGACCAAGGATGTGGCTTACATACGTGGACGATACATTCGTAGTTTGGCAACACGGCAAGAATAAGCTAGATGAATTCCTAGGTCATCTAAATAGCCGCGCACCCTCCATAAAATTCACAATGGAATATGAGTCGGAACAATAACTGCCATTCCTGGATGTACTGGTACACAGGAATGACAACACTTTCACGACAAGTGTATACAGCAAACCTAACCACGCGGGGAGATACCTACACTACAACTCCACTATCCACGAAAACGTGAAGTTAGGCGTGGCAAAATCCTTGTACGATAGTGCAAAAACAATATGCTCAAAACAAGAGGACCTCAATAAAGAAAAGAAAATATCGCTAGAACACTCAAAGAAAATGGCTACCCTCATCTAACACCTAACCTAAACAGGGAATGGGTAACCAAAAACAGTGGAACCTAAAAATACAGCCATAATACCATATATACAAGGTACAAAAACAAGGACAACATACGAAGGATTGGCAGCAAATGCAAGATACGTACTGCCTTCAAATCGACCAGAACGCTCAGGGGAATACTAACCAAAACCAAACCACACAATGAAGATCAGAATTCCAAGAATTGTGTATACAACCTACCATGTGAATGCGGCAGAGCATAGGTACATAGGAGAGAGCCGTAGACCATTGAACGTGAGTGAGAACACAGGAACATAAGAATAACTTCCGCAAGGGCGAAACAGAAAAATCTAGAATCGCCGAAGATGTCTGGAACGAAGACCACCGCATCCAATGGTATAACATATAGATAGTGGCAAAGTACGAGAAAACAGTAACCGTATATCTTGTCAGTTTTTATAGTGACTAAAACAAACGCTTGCAACTAATTTTGTATATTTTTTAGATTTTACAGGATTTATTGTGTTACAAAATTACGTAATATGGAGTATTTCCTTCTCTAACGTTACGAAAGTAACTTTGCACTCGCTCTTGTGGAATGTTCTCATATTCTTCTTGCAGTGCGACTTTGAACTCTGGAAGCATCTCTGGTTGAACGATTCGACCTCTAACCCTACGCTGAAGTTCATCCCAGAGATGTTCAATGATACTCATATCTGGAATTCAAGCTGACTAGTTCAGTGTGTTAATGACTACTACTCCAAGATACTCAGTCACAATTCTTGCGGTGTGAGGTCTTACGTTGTCTTGTATTAACACAAAATTGTCCCCAATAACTGGGACAAAAGGAACTACAGCATATGCTAACACTCCTTCAATATACCTGCCAGCAATTAAAGAACCATCAATGAAAATAAGCTCAGTGCGAGGATCAAAAGAAATGCCTGCCCAAACCATAACTCCTCCTCATCTAAACTTCTTCTTTGGAACATCGTGGCTTAAGAATATCTTTCGTCACGGCGTCTCCAAACTCTTGGCCGCCCATCGCCTGGCCTTAAACAAAATCTCGATTCATCGGTGAAGAGAATTCCTTTCCATTCCAGTCTAGTGAGAGCGGAGTCGATCAAAATTCAGTCGACTTCTACGATGTCTGGGTTAAAGGTCGGGACCAATGGCAGGTCTCCTAGCTTTCATTCCAGCTTCATTGAGGCGTCGTCTAACAGTTTGCGCACTGACGTTGACATTTTTCACCTGCTGGAGACGATTTCTTGCAGCAACAGGAGTAGAATGTCGATTTCATAACACTTACAGTGTAACAAAACGCTCATCTCTGCGTGAACTAGCTCTTCTTCGGCCCTAACCAGTCCGGCGCAAATATCTACCAGTCTCTAAGAAGCAATTATATGCTCGCCGTACTGTAGTTTTTGGTATACCTAGCCTTCTTGATACGTACACTTGACTTCTTCCATCTTGTTTAAGAGGAACGGTTTGTGCGGCATCAGCGCTAGTTATTGGCATTATTGTTTTATCACACACCTTTATAACGCTCATACCAACAGTATTTGACAAAACTAAGAAGACCGTTTTAAATTCACATTTCTAAGAAAATCGACTGCAAGCTGCATGTACTAAACAAACAATAATGGTAGACTAGTTGTCAAATTAAAACAACTGACAGATACTATAGCACTCCTGATCAAAATTGTATCATACAATACAAACAAACCCAAATAACAACACAATTTATCTTTGTTTTGATTTTATTAAGGGTGGCTACTTTTTTTTGCTTTCAGTGTACTTTGGAGGATAAACCTCTACTTCTAGAAGAAATTGTTTTTGCAGGCTCAATTTACATATGTGTGCAACATTTATATTATCCTTGCCCCCACCGGTTTCTGTTATTTCTATGCAATTTACGCGTAATAAATTAAAATTGTATACAGACAGAGAATAGTTTATTAAGTTTTCTCTTTTTTGCTGATTTTATGGTAACTCGATCTGGGTCCCAGTCTATTTTTTTGTTGTATTACTATTTCCCCAATAAACAAATTGCGAAACGTTTCCAAAAGCAACACAGTCAATTTAGACCAAATTTTGGAAAGTGACGTGAAACACATGGTGTGACTGGTTCAAACGGCTCGTCGTTTGGGTGGTGACATGGTCAACAAAACTGATTCATCGAACATAAGATTGATTAGCGTCATTGTAGCATCTGTAAATTGTTCCTTTACAAATAATCAAACACATAAACGAAACTCAAAATCAACACTAACAATCAAACATGAATAGTTCTTATCAACAAATAAAATTTAAAATCACAAATAATACCTATTTTCTTTTTTTATACTACACAAAAGCGCATTCGGGAGATAAAGCAGCACGCGCCCGTTTCAATTAATAAAAATCCTAAAATAATAAACTCAACGTAAACTATAGAAAATAAGATATTACCTGTTAAATATCTAGATAATTTTGTGAATATGTCGGTTAAGAATGTTTCAAGAAACAAATATTAATTTAGTAAACTCTAAAGCCGATGACGCATACCTTTTCCATTCATTTTCGAACAAGAAGTTGCTATTTATTAGAGACAAATTTAAATAAACACTGAAAAGTTCTTACACAAAGTTACAGAATAAAAGGTACAACCAGCACAAAGATGCTCAAGACTGCTCCAGAACAATCACCCGCAAGAACCATTATTATTTTCGTATTATTTCCCTTAAGTGATAGCAGTAGCCGAATTACACAAAATTCAATAAGTGCGGCGTGGAAATCTTCAAAATACGCAACAGCAATGTCATAACATGTTTTATAGACTCACACAATGCTCACATAATCACAAGGACGTGTTAAATCACTCCATCTCACGCCGACTTGACTTGAGACTCAACGCTTAATCCCGTTTTGCGACTCTTTCTAAATTCGCCATCTTTCATTTGAACTCTCTAGCCAGTCACTTAAAAAATATTTAAACAGTTCGCGCGGTATAAACGAAGATTTCCGTGCATCCGAAGTAAAATATACTAGTCACTTGACATTGAAAATGAAACCTAAATAAGTCGTTGTAAGATCTATACCTAACTTCTTACTTTTATTGAAAGCGACATTAACTCCATTACCTGGCGACCTATATCAATCTGCGCTATTAAATGCTACAAAGAGTTATTTTTAATAATAATCTAAGATATAAAATGTATACATTCACCATTATTACACATATTTAAAATACTTATCTTTGGATTTTGTATGGTGTATTTTGGTACAGGGCGCGAAGGAAGGTATGGTGTTTTTGAATATACTGTCATGTGCAGTGGAGTTGACCGAATGTTTTTGGTATGGTTAATATTGACTCGTTGATGATAGTTGCCATTTTGTCTCAGTAGCAATGAGTCAATAGCAATAGAGCCATGGTCCGTAGCACAGCGTGTCACATTCATTCGAACAGGTCGTTCTGTAGTGCTCACACAGCATCGATTCCGTAACCATTTTAATGTTGGTCGTCATGGTAGCGCACCGAAATGGGATACCATTATGAAGTGGGTGAATAATTTACAAACAACAGGATCTTTGAGACCAGGAACTTCCGGGAGTGGTGGTCGTACTGTATGAACCCCAGAAAACATTGAAGCGATTGAAGCCAGCCTTCATCGCTCGGCGGTACGTCACGTTCGGACTCTTCTGATATCCGACCGATTACTTCGCAGAATCTTACACTTGGGCCTTCATTTCCACCCCTATAAATTCATGGTTGTTCAAGAACCACGGCAGAATGACTTCGCGAGAAGACTCAGGTTCGCAGAAGGATGTAAGGATTTCTGAGAGACGATCTCGTTTTGATCATGAGTGACGAGGCCTATTTCCATTTATCCGGGACGGTAAATAAACAAAATGATCGATATTGGGCATCCAATAACCCACAAGAACCGCATCAGAGAGTAATAGTATGATGTGGCGTATTTCGGACTTGCATTATTGTACCTTATTTTTTTCGAGAAATGGACGAACAGTTACTGTCAACATAGATCGTTATCTGGCCATGTTGCGTGATTACTTCCTGCCAGAGTTAAAAAGACGACATATTAACCCCAACACAGTTTGGTTTCAGCATGCTGGAGCACTTGCCATGCATCAAGACCAACAATGGATTTTTTAAAGCAACATTTTCCTGGAAGTCTGATTTCATTGCGTGGGAATGTTCACCGGAGCATTCACCTTGTGACTATTTTCTATGGGGCTACCTAAAGGGTCAAGTTTACGTAGACAAACCACGTACTCCTGAAGCTCTCGCAAGAAAGTATTACGCGAGAAATTCAAAGAACACCACCTACCATGCTTGAAAGGACTATGGGCAATTTCGCCACCCGTCTACAAGAATGCTTCGACTAAAATGTACGCCATCTACGTGATGTGATTTTTCGCAGCTAATTTTTTGCTGATGCTCAAATGGCAATGTGCTACTATTGTATGTATGTATCTTTTCAAAAACACCATACGTCCCAGCCGGACCCTGTGTTTAAGTTATACAAAACTATACGTTTTGATAACACTTACAGTTATCTTCGTCAGTAGTAATACTAACTTTCAAAATTGTTTAAGAGGTTGAAGCGATTTTGTGAAATTTGAAAAATTAAAAACGAACACAAACACAGCATGCTATTAATATGACGGTTTGATAAACGTATATAGCTAACTATGGAATACAAATTTAGTTAGCTTGATACGCTTACCAAACTGTTATTCCTACGCAATCATTTATGTGCTGCCATTTTTCAAAATCTGAATAAGATTTTTCGTAATACATGTCCCATTTTCAGGAACTATCTTATCAAAAATTACAAAAACTTTGTAACCCATGTCAATGAAATGTCTTCCTGGTAATCACGGAACAAAATTTAGCTGTATATAAAAAAAGGCAGTGATACCTTTTTGCTTATCTGTCACATTTTCATAACACATCTCTCAAATTGAGGTTTCTTACTGAAACCGATGAAATAGTGAACAAATCTCTAATTTTATGCTATTATAACAACCTGACTAAAGGAAATGGATTGGAATTATGCTACTTGTCCATGAGAGAGTAGGAATTTCCTTTTAAGATGTTTTAGATTCGACAATATATCTGGCTTACAGGTAAGAAAGGAGGTACATAATATAGCACCAACTCGGGAGATATCCGAGTTATTTGTTAACAATTTTCAAAAATATTTCAGTTTAAGTTCAAAGTCCCGATGGTATTATTTTATATCTTATTTAATACAGTTACTAATGCTTTCCGTGTCTATAAATATCGTTGCATGGCACTTAGCCAAAATATAAAAACAAAAGATTTTTTAGAAAAACTATGTTGGGAGTTAATAATGCGTCTAATAGAGTAACGGGCAAATATTGAAGTTCCAAGGAGAGTTTCGCCGGGGGGGACTTAAATTACTAGAAGGTATCCCGGATACTGTTGTACGCCCCTCACGCTTTTGTTAGTTATACTCAAGTTATGTCGACAATTATGCCTTTTATAACTAATTGTGTAATTTTTTAAATAGGGTGTGTGTTGTAACAGTCCTTCTGACCAAAACCATTATCTTTTCGAGAAGTAAATAACTAGTACTAGGAAATTTATAGTAATTTGCATAGCATTCGTTTTTGCATGTTGCTAGATTGCAAAAATGTAAAATTTGGATTGAAAATTATTGAAGTCTTACAAAAGTAATGGCTTGCTTGGAAACCATCCATTGCGTCCTTAGCAACCTCCATTGACGTAGAATTAACTAGCATTTTTCGAAATTGAAAATTCCATATTATAGTATAAACTTAAAGGTAACATTTAAAATGCATTTTTTACAATTTCTAGAAAGCACTGTATAACAAAATAGTTTCGGGGAAATAAAACTGTAAATGAATAGTTGAGAAATAATACTTGTGTTACGCCACTGCTTACAATTCGGAAATCAATTGGAGACGTATGGCTTCAACTGCGTGATGTTAATTCATATTTGTATTATTCCAGGATCATTGAACATGATAGATGTAATAATATGAGACGAACTAGTATATTAAGTGTAACAATTGATCGCGAGTTCACTAAAATAATGCAGTGTTTCGGCACTTCCGGTTATACCGGGAGTAGGTGTCAACTTTTTCATTTTAAATAAAATCCCTGCAAATAATTTCATTTTTGGAATTCTCTTTCAATCTTACCCCAACTTTGTATATCATACCACAGGCTTCAATTTTTCAGGATATGCAAAGAAAGGGTTAACAATCAGAATTTGTAACTTGCTTTAAGTCATAATCAAGATGCTCAAACTTATGCAACTCAGAAATGACGAAAATTTCCCCTTTTTAATAGCAACCCATATATTTTTTATGTCATCGTTTAGAAAATAACAAATAAAAGAAAGTTTAATAGGTTTCGCTGTATTAAAAACTAATATTAACAAAGTTATAACACATGTTTGCCAATTAAACTAAAAATTTGGTTTTTAAGGGTACCGTAAGCAGTGGATAATGACTTTTTAAGGCGTAAGATTCAAATTAAACTGAGTAAAATAATTGTTATCGAAAATGTTCAAAAGTACCGCCGTTCTTCTTTAATCACAAATGAAATTCTCTTTAAAAAATTGTTATTAGTTGCACGTTCAATCATCACTGGCTCAATTTCATTGAACTCAGGCCTTACCCTACGCTGCATGTCCTGTTTTTTTATTACTGGGCAATTTTAAAATTTGTTTTTTATATGACCCTAAAGAAAATTATCCAGAGGGATCATATTCGAGAACCTGGACGGAAATTTAAAAGATCCAAACATTTACGACCTATGTATCACCAAACATTCAATACGCCAATTATTCTTTTCGTGGCTCGTCCATTTGATACCAGGAATGTTGCTTTTCTTCGTCTGTAGGTAAGTCCTCTTACCACTTCAGATACAACTGTCGTCAAAATAATTAAATATCCTTCCGCACTATTTTTTTTTTGGTTTTAAAAATAAAGACACAAAACTCGATTTCTTTTTAATGTACAACATACGTTAAATGACAAACTGTTCTGTAAATTACGTTCACGAATTACTCGTTGGCTTCAGAGGCCCAATAATTATTACTATGGGGATTAAATCATCCGTTTTTTTTGTGATTTCGGCCATAATGGCATTAATCAAATGAGAGTTTCTTGATATTTCAATATCAAGAAAATATCCAAGAACCATTAAGTAAAAAATCATTACTCAATGGAAGAACGTTAATTTCATTGTCGACATTAATCGGTATTAACTTGAAATGATCCTAAATTTAAACAGTTATTTTTTAAGCGAATACTAGTGCCTCTAGTTGTCACAGTTTTATCTATTACTTTATTTCACTTTCGATATACAGTGTGTCCCAAAAGTTTGGAAACGCTCAATTATCTCAGTTATTTGTGAAGTGGCATAGATGAAAATTGGGGAGTTTACATTAGCAATCATTCTCTATCCAACAAAAATATTTTCAGTGTTGCAGTGTTGCCGCTTCTATTAATAATTAAAAGCAACTTTGATCATTCAAACGGAATACTATGTATATTATTCAACTTTTTAATGCCCGGAATAAATGTAAATACATCTTATGTACGAAGTCCTATACCAATCTTCAATGGTTTACGAAATAATTGGCAGACCATTTCGACAAAACGGTTTGCACAGTCCTGTCTTAGTTTTTCATAAGCTCTTGATTGACAAATACAAAAACATCTAATCTTCTAACAAGGAATTTATTGAAAAATTGCGTAAAAAAAAAATAGGTGATAATCCACCTTTGTTACATTAGAAATCAAAAGCGTGGAAACACGTCATACTTGACAGACGTAAAAGTAAAATTAGATGTTGCCGATCCCATCAGCTTTGCTTTTTAATAATGGCTAATTCAAATGAACGAGAAAGAATCCTACTGCTTATGATGCATGGTTACGGAGATCTTGTAAGGTACTATATAGAGGTGGCGGATTTATTCAATAACGGTTTTGCAAACCGTGCCCCAATTGCAAAACGGTACAGAAAACAGTTAGAAGATTTGAGGAAAAGGGGGGCTTGAAAGATAGGTTTAGTTCGGGATGACCCAAAACAGCAAGAAGTGGTGAAAATGCTTGAACACATTACTCACATTTACCGAGAATTCTCATAGTTTACCAATGTCAAGAATTCTGGAGGAAAATAAATTTCACCCCTATAAGATTCATCTTGTTTAAGAGCTGTCAGAAGATGACTTCGGTAGAAGAAAGGAATTTTGTGAGCTAAGTGGGACGAGAATAATGATTTCATCAATATCGTTCCTGAAGTTCAACGTTTGTCTGGCCCAAACTATCAAAATGCATGGTTTCAGCAGGATGGTGCTCCTCCCCACTATGTTCATATATTGCGGGAATATTTGAATACAACTTTTCCTAACATGCATAGGCTTTCTGTAGAGTGGCCAGCGACGTCTCCCGACTTCTCGCCATTAAATTCCTTTTTCTGGGGGCATCTAAAAAATAAAGTTACAAAACCGGAGAACCTCGACGCATACAAATTGAGACTGATCTTATTACCGAAGATATGGTTCATAAGGTTATCGAACAATTTCACTACCACCTAAGCTTTTGCCAACAAGTGCAAGGAAAAGATTTTGAACATTTAATTTAGTACGTAGTACATAGTTTCGTAATTTTTTTAACAATTTTTCAATAACTTCCTTGTTATAAGATTAGATGTTTTTGTATTTCTCAATCGATAGCTTATGAAAAACTAAGATAGGAATGTGTAAACCGTTTTTCTTTGTCTCTTAAGGTTTAGATTTTACAGCCTGTCAAAGTGTCGAAATGGTCTATCAATTATTTTGTAAATGGTTGAAGATAGGTATAGGACTTCATACATAAGATGTATTTAGATTTATTCCGGGTATTAACAAATTGAATAATATACATGGTATTCCGTTTGAATTATCAAAGTAGCTGTTAATTTTTAGTAGAAGCAACAACACTGCATCACTAAAAATATTTTTGTTGGATAGAGCATGATTGCTAATGTAAACTATGTCATTTTACAAATAACTGAGACAAGTGAACGTTTCCAAACTTTTGGAACACGCTGATTACAAATGAGATTAAAAAAATTTTCATTAGTGAAATTAGATTGCAACATCTTTACGCTCCTCAATTAAATACAAGTAAACTTAAATGTAAACGTCACACAAGCGATATTATACTAGAATACAAATTTTATTCACTTATTTGACGTTTAGTAACCATGGCAATCACAAGTGTTTTCTAGCCCACTTACCATTTATATTATAACGTATGCAGTGAGGCAAGTTTGAAATTGCTACATAGATTTTTGCCACATGAACATTAAATTCTACATTAAGCAGAAGTGATTCTGTGGCATTATTTAGCTCATGTTAACGTCAAAAAGGGAAATTTGATCAATTATTCAAGCAGAAATGTAATAGGAAAACAGTTATAAACCTTTATGATCATATTTTTTCAGGTGACGTTATTGAAGCGCTTTCTAAGGGCGGATATTTTGCAATAACGCCAAGAGTCATACCTTTTGGAGATATAATTTCCAATATTGAGAATTCTATTAAATCGTTATCTTTTGATCCTTCGAATTAAGCTATATGTAAAACCGTTAACATATTACGTAAAACAAAACCTCCAAAGAGCAACTTATACCTTTCGTCATCGCCATGGTTTATTTGATCTTAAAAGTAATCATAGAACATATAAGGTAAAGAAGTTCAATTCTGTGGAAAATCCTGTAGGTTTCAAGTTGCCCGAAATTCTGACCCCTAGCGAACGGGCAAGAAATTAAAACTTCCCGTTTCAGAGATAAATGTTGCAGGCTCCTTTAATTTTACCTGAAGTCAAGTATGGCCGTGTTGCTAAAGTTATCAGAATTTTTTAAATGCCGCCGTTTTTGAATTAATATACAATACACTAGATATTCTTAAAAAATCCACTTAAAAAATTTCTTGCGCTCTATGAAATATTAATTTAACGAATAGTCATTACTTCCGAATCCGTGTTTTTAAAGTATAATTACTTGTTTTATCGAAAGGTATATTTTTGATTATAGGTACTTTGCTCGTCTATTTGTGTGCATATAGCAATTAGAAATTTTAATTAGTTAATTAATTAAAGGATTAGAAAGTGTATGATTACGTTAAAATTTCAAACAATGTGTTTTTTTATTAGTTTATAACGGTTGCTTCAAGTGGTTGGTTCTGTTAGTGAGTTTAGCAGTTGATATAAATCGTTATCTTTAGTTATTAATGATACTAGTTCGATATGAATGTCATAATGAAACGCGTGTAAAGTTAAACAACGAGGCGTTAGCCAGTGGTTTATTACACAAGTTTCATTACGAATTCATATCGAACGTGTATCATTCAAAAATTTAATCTACGCCAGTCCAAATAGATTTTCTTTGAATAGATTCGATTTGTTTACAATATCAGAAACGTTTTTGTAAATAAAATTCAAAATTATTAAGTGCCCATATTAATCGATGTTATAGTAACCGCGCTTGTCGATTGTTGCAACTTTACGTTGACAACGTCATTATTTGCGTTCAATTTTGTGCTTTACATGAGTTTCACGCACTGATGGACTGAATTTAACAAATTGTACAGACTTTATAATTAATGTTAATAATAAATAAATGTTGGTAAAGATTTTATAATGAAGTAAACGTTGTAACTAGCTTTCTTTTGCCTGTTTTTATTTTAAAATTTGCGTGTTATTATGAGTTCATAATGGCACTGGGTGCTATTATGAAGACCATAATGACACCCAAATGAAGATGATAAATATGTCATAATGACACTGGCGTAGATTAATTAATTAAAATGGCTTATTTTGAGTGTACGTAAAAGTAATTCGAAAATAAGTTTTCTTCCGGTTTCCAATCAGTGAACGAAAAACTGATTGGTTGAATAATTGTGGAAATCATAATTTTTTTTATTTAACCGATGAACAATTGCGTGAAAAACGAGTGTGTGCCCTCCACTTCTTAGAAAACCATTTTTAGTAGCTTTACAATACAATACGTTATTATCCACAGTTTTATTGTTGTTAGTAAATTACTGTCATATTAGAATATAAATTTAACAATAACATCAACATCTTCAAAAGCATTTCGCTCTCTATCCAAACAAAATTGCAGAATTGCATGCAGACACTGACAAACGATAACCTAGGCGTCGACGAGCGGTGATATCACTACTTGATACTAATTTAATTTTCATTTCTAACAAAACTTTTTTATATCAAAGATGACGTTTCCTTAACAAAGCCAAACTGCTGTGAATTTACCATATTTATAACTTTATACTCTGTACTGTCTATTGTGTAACGGCAACATTGTCAAACCCTACGTCGACAATAGATCGTTCGGGTAAAATTGTGCTAATCCGACGTTTCCTTGACTACAACCTTGAGGCGTTTTAGTACATTTAATAACAATTTTTCTCAGCATTTATGTATGCAACCAACATTACGACGGTTACACTGATTCCTATAGCGTTGAATCTCTTTAAATTTACATGCTCTATGACGTAATGAAAATATAATAATACTTACAATTAGATAAAGTTAATGTAACTGTTATATTAAACATGAACATTAACTGTTGGAACCACATACTTATCGTGAACTACCAAAAGATCCTACAAAGAAGTTTCTTTTGAAAACTAAAGAACTTAATAAATTATCATCTATTCCTGAAGAAATAAAAAATATACTAACTAACTCTACCTACCTACCAAAAATCCATAAACCTAATGTTCCTTGAAGGTCTAGTGTTAGTGCAATTGGATCTCCTGCATAAAATCTTGCAAAACATCTTACATTTCTGTTACAACCTCATATAAGGACTGCGCCAGAAAAAAATTACCATTACAGAAACTTAAATATCATTTAAGCCCTTGACCCAATTAAAAAAAATCAAAATGTTTGCGAAAGTGTTTTTATGTCAAATTAACAGAAAAATACAAAAAAAATAGTAACCTTTTTGGCAGAACTAGGCAATCTTGTTTGATATACCAGCCATTACGGACTTAATTGTTTCTTTTGAAACCTTTTCCGATGCAGTTTTCCACTTCTTTTTTATTTCCATGGTTTTCGCTTCTTTTTTGTTCCTTTCAACTGTTATTTTCCGCAGAGCCCAATATCTTTCCACTGGACGGAGTTCTGGGTAAAATCGACATTGTTCTTTTCGTACCATTTTTTGGCCGCCGTGCTGTAATGACGAGAGGAAGAAAGTAGACACTTCAGCGTTCTTATAAAAGGCAAAAGTCTCTTCTGGAGGCACTCTTTTACATAAATCTCGGTGTTGATAATCCCGGATGTCACAAAGAATTGGCTTCTGTCGCTGGAACTACAAATGACCTGCCAAGCAAGGAAGGTAACTTGGACTTTTTGTTCGAAATTTCTTATCAACATTGCCACGACCAGCTGCAGAATAAAGTTCTTGTCCAGGTAGCTGGGAAAAATCGGCAAGGACATAGGTTTCATCGTCCATTATGCAACACTTTTTTCTGGAAGAAGTCACATTTCAGCTATCGTGCTCGCTTTTTGGCTTCCAAGTTCTTCTCAACATTCCTGTCTGGTATATCTTGAATTTTGTAAGACTTTATGCCCTACTCTTACTGTTGCCTTTTTAACCATGTTTTGACAAATTCGTCTTCTCGATAACTCTGTTTTCATTAACCTTCTTTTGCTATTTTTTTGAAAGTCCACTGCGGATTTTCAAGATTTTTTTTCACAATGATTTTTTTCTTTTCCAATTCGGTCCACATTCCGCGCTTAAAATTAATTGTACAAAAAAAACTATAAATTCATTTCAATACAAAGCTAACTAGTTCAAAAAAGGAAAATTTTGCTAACGCGTTCAAAAATTATGAGTGAAAATGCAAGGGTCAATTTTTTCTGACTCAGTCCTTAGATAAAACACCCCATTATTATTAAAAATGCTGCCGACGAAAAAATACATAATATCAAAATTGAAGAGAGTGATATAATGGTCTTGCTAGGACTTTTTTTCAGTATAATATTAAATTCTATGTACATCTCGGTGGTGTAGCAATGGGTAACCCTCTTAGTCCTAGTATAGCAAAATGTTTACATCAAAAAATTTGAAATATTAGTGTTACAACATGCTCCTAAAAACTTTAGTCTTATTTGGAGACAGGGAGAAGAAACACTACATGATTTTAAAATTTTTATAATATAGTATACATCCTAGTATCCTGTTTAGGAAACTAATGGAGATTTACTATTTCTTAACACACTAATATCTAAAATTAATAATTCACTATCTTTTAAGCTTTATCGAAAGCCGATACACACTGATAGACACCATCATTAATTATCAAACCACTATCCACGTCAAATAATTGATGTAATTAAATCTTTAGTTGATCGAGCAAAACGAAATTGTGTTGCTGAATTTTTGAAAGATGAATTTAAACATTTAAGAAAACCTTAGAAGCTAACGGGTATTCACTTAATGATAATAATGGTAGTACACCTGCTTGACATAACCATAAAGAAAAACCAGTGCTTAATGTTGGTACTACTTTTCTCCCTTTTATAACTAATGTTACGGATAGAATTGAAAAAATCCTTATTAGTCATGACATTAGGGCTGTATTTAAGCCTACAAGAAAAATTAAAGAACATTTAAGGCCACCTAAAGATGTTTGAAACTCATTATCACCTTCCGAAGTGTATCTCGTTCATGTGGAAAAGTATACATTGAAACCACAAAACGTAGCTTTGATACAAGACGTAAAGAGCATATGGGATTTTGTAGATTAGGTCAACCAGAGATATCTGCGGTAGCTGAGCATGCTTTAAATAAATTACATCATGACATTCAATTCGATAATATGGAAATATTGTCAAGACAAACTCACTATTATGATCGTTTACAACGTGAAGTTATTGAGATATATAAACATCCTAATAACTTCAATACTCAAGGATAAAATCTCTGTTTAAGTAGCTTTTGGCATATTATAATTTAAAAAAAGGTACAATGGTACGCCTTAATTTTAATTATAGCGTTTGGTGTGTCTAGGTTTTTTGCTGTGTTTTTTCCTAGACATTGAAGTAAATGCTATACCAATTACATGGTAAATTACCACAGCACTATAATTTAACATATGTAGTTGAAATTAAAATTAAAAATTATATATAACGTACTACATTGTGTTTTCACTGTAAAGTAACACTTATTACTACTTATTAACAAAACTATTTGTAGATTTTACTGGATTTTTGAATTGATGTCAAGTTTCTATTTGTGAATGCTTTTATTAATTTCAAATTAAAGTTTTTCGGAACTTTAGACTTACATCATAATTTGATTAAATTTTGGCAAATTTGCTCTTTGAATACGACATTTTTCACTGTTAAAATTCGTCAGTTAGAGGGTGTTCTGATTTGTCATCCTCAAGGCAGTTTAATGCTATTTAATTTATTAAGGATCTAGTTATTTTTTACTAAAATCGTATTCCATAGTTGGTTTTATACGTTTATCAAAGTGTTATAACTTAATAGCAGGCTTAAGGTTGCATTTTCACTTTTTCAAAGATTTAAGTATTACTGAGGACGATAAGGGTTATCAAAACGTTTAGCTTTGTATAAAACATTAATACAAAAATACACCATTTAAAACTAAGTATTTAAAGATATATATCATTTTTACTTTCCTGCTAAACAAGAAAGTATTGCGGTCGAAAAAAATTAGTTGCGTTGTTTTATAACTCCCTAAACT
Source organism: Vesta saturnalis (assembly GCA_036346205.1). Lineage (NCBI taxonomy): Eukaryota > Metazoa > Arthropoda > Insecta > Coleoptera > Lampyridae > Vesta > Vesta saturnalis. Next base: position 582,211 of record JARFJB010002494.1, read on the forward strand.
CGAAAAAAAAATTTTCAAAATGCCTGTGTCTGTGGTCAGTAGTGTACCGGCACCTTAACTTTCACTTTTTGACCTTGGGAATTCCCAAGGCCGCCTACGTGGGGATCGTATTTTTTCACCCTTATGGCTTCTTTTCGAGGACAATTTTCAACCCTTGATGGAATTTTACCCCAATTAGAGCCCTTTTGGTCGTGTTACGAACCTTTTTGTCAGTTCACTCCTTTTTTATGGCTTCTTTCCGGGAGTCATTTTCAACCCCTTGATGGAATGTTCACCCTAATTAGGACCCTTTTGGTTGTATTAAGAGCCTTTTTGGCTGTTCAGCCCCTGGAAGGTAGGCAAATGCGTGTGCATACAGTGTTCTGAGTGAAAAAAGACAATCTGTTATTAATTAGGGTTGTTTTTATCAAAGGAGATTGCATAATTATTATTACATTTCTTTTAATCTCATCTACAGATTGTGGCCTAATTTATTTATGCACTCGGGTTGCATTCTAATAAGGGCTCCTAGTATTGTAAGACGGGGAATCTGTTCGCGGGGTTCTTAACCTGTGTTTATTATTATCAATATTTATTAGGGGTTGTTTTGATTTTTATCAAAACACTTTCTTAAAAGCAGTAAAATATATTAATAGCCCTGATACTGGTTCATAATAATAATTATTATTATACTTTAAAAAATACATGCAGCGGTTAATATGCAATCTTTATTTGCCGCTATTATTATTATTACACAGATATGGGATTATTCTTAAAATTAGCGAATTTCCCCACACTACCTTGAAATACTACAATTCTTCTTCTTCAACCTTGAAGCTGTACCGCATACATCTTTGTTGAGATTATCCGATTTCGGATTAGTACCATGTTTTCTAATACATAGGACAGCATCTTTAATGTAAAGGAGTATACACCGAAAGAATGTCTTGTGCCTTCTTCTTCTTCTTTAAGCTAGATTATGCCTCTATACCGCATACAAACTCTATCTTAGCTGAATTACCTCTGTCAAAAAGGGGTTATATTCAAGTTAAGTATGCCGGCCTCTTATTAGAATACTATCTTTTAATCATCGATTTTTTACTGATAAGGGTCGGCCATGCTATCATTTTACATATATACAAGTTCTATCTCGGCTGGAATATATTGATCGAGAAAAGGATTTAGATTTATAAAATGTGCGCCCAGGAGAGATATTAGAGTGTTGCTACAGAAAACAAAAAAGTGTATACCACGCAGCGAGAAATTTACTCGAGGCTGGTACATTGTGAGTAACATTTTTTCGTGTTATGGTGTACTGATCTTTGTGATATGTGATCTTTAAGTAATCACAGTAATGGGTACAGCTACATACTAGCGGGTATTGGGATGTTTTAGCAAGAGGATTTGGATGTGAGGTCTTAAAAGGAATCGATAAACTTCTTTTCGGGAAACAAAGAACATCATGTAGGTAAAATTTTGAGACGCGAGGCTTTCGGCGAAGGCTGTTTCGGCGACCCCACTTCAACCCTCCCCGAACATAACCGAGATTGTAAGACAGGTGTTGGGCTGCGCAACTTGTTCTCAGGTCTTCGCCCCTATTGTTATCGGAACTTGTTCGTGGGCCTTCGTGATGTCGTGATACCCTGGCGAAAAATTTCAATTTGTATTTAATAAGGGCCTAATGCTAACTTGTAAGACAGGTGTTGGGCTAGCAACTTGTCTGGGACCCTGTCGAGGCCCCATTGGCGGAAAATTCGAATGTGTGTCCCTGCAGGTAATGGCCTGAAATATGAATTTGTATTGTAATAAGGGGTATAATGCTAACTTGTAAGACTGATGTAGGGCTTAAGCAACTTACTCTGAGGCCCTCGCCCCTCGACAAAAAATTTGAATTTGTTTGTGGAGCCATCTATGAGGGGAAATTTGAACTTGTATTACAATAAGGAGACCTAATGCTAACTTATAAGACAGACATAGAGCTTCGCAACTTGCTTTCGGGTCTTAGCCCCTGGTCCCTTGGCGGGAAATTTGAATTTGTATTTAAGTGTTTACACTACGATTACTTATTGCGAGAAATTTGAACTTGTATTCTAATAAGGGGCCTATTGCTAACTTATAAGACAGGCATAGGAACTTGTGTTAGGGCCAGCACCCTCCTGTCGTGGCCCCTTGTTGGGAAATGTGAATTTGTGTCGCCATCTAGTTGTGTATGGACTAATGAATATTTTCTGTAATAAAGGTGGCACTACCTAGCGTTATATTTCTCGGACTAATCAGGGTTTTGTTTGTGGCACCATCTAGTGGTATATTTTTGAACTAGAGAATGTTTTCTGTAATAGAGGCGCCGCCGCCTAGCGGTATATTGTTGTAAAGCCTAATGAATGTTTTCTGTAATAGAGGTTGATTGTATTCGTCTCTCCCTCATCTATCTCGCCTCTTTCTCAAACAAACAGATCAATGAATCAAATCAAATCAAATTAATGAAATAAATTAAGCAGATCAATTCCAAACAAATCACGTTCGATCAAATCAAACATTCAGATCAATTTCAATCAATCAATCAACCAAATCAATCTCATTCAATCAAATCATAACTTACAGCTCGCGAAAACTAGCTTACAGTTCAAAAATACCGATTGGACTAACTTACACTTTGCTAAAACCAACCAATCACAATTCAAAAAATAGCAGTATGAATAACTTACAGCGTGCAAAAGAAAGCCAATCTCACACTTATTGTAATTACCCATCTAACGACCCTTTCGGATTAACTACAGCATTGTTAGTGCAGGTACGAACGCCGTTAGGAAAACGAGTTTATTAATAAAAAGTCAATAAAATCTCTAATGTCCGCTGATGTTGGATCATAAACAGGAGAATACATTATAATAATGCTGACTCGATGACGGTTACACTTTAAATAGCGAAACGCGCGAGAAACGAGAATGTTACCGGCCTTAGGCCTTATGCGCGGGCGCACTCGTGAATGTTCGGATAGAATCGGTTATCTTCATGGAAATTTGGAGTGGGGGTCGCCGAAACAGCTACTGTTATTTTTTGAATTGTGGTTAGTTGGTTTTAGCAAAGTGTAAGTTAGTCCAATCAGTATTTTCGAACTGTAAGCTAGTTTTCGCAAGCTGTAAATTACGATTTGATTGATTGAGATTGATTTGGTTGATTAATTGATTGTTAGATTTGATCGAACGTGATTGATCTGTAATTCGTAGGGTTGATTTGATTCATTGAAAATTGTTGTTTGAAAAAGAGACGAGGTCAAAAAATCGAGTTAGCAGAAAAACGAGGTCAACCTTATTAAGAAAACATTCATTATCCATTACACAACTAGATGTCATCACAAACAACCCTAATTAGTTCTAGAAGATATACCGCTAGGGCGGTGGCACTATTACAGAAAACATTCCTAGTTTAAATATAATACCCTACTAGAATAGTAAGTTCCACAAACAAATCCTGATTAGTCCTAATAGAAATTAATTCAGACCGGCTAAGCGATGAGTTGGCACCTTCTATTATAGTAATAACTATTCATTAGTCCATACAAGTCAACCAGATGGCCACAAAAATTCCAAATTTTCCAAGCAAGGGACCACGACCGGAGGTTGATAGGCCTCGTCTAATCACAAGTTCCTATGTCTGGTCTTAATAAGTTATCAAATTTCCCCTTATTAGCAATAGGGCAAGTTCAAATTTCTCGCAATAACGTATCATAGTAATAGCACTTTAAATACAAATTCAAATTTTCCGCCAAGGGACCAGGCATAAGAAGCCGAAAGCAAGTTCGAAGCACAGGCTATACCTATCTTATAAGTTAGCATTAGACCCCTTATTATAATACGTAAGTTCGGAGAATAGATGGCTCCACAAATCGAAACTTCCAAATGTTTAGTCGATAGGCGATTTTGGGTCCTGAGGAAGTTTGTTTTAATAAGGCCACGCATCTGTCAAGATTCACATTTCCAGACCATTCAATCCTGCAGGGACTTAAATACACAATCCTCTAAATTATTCCGCCATATGGATGCCTAACAACAAGGGGCAGCAGCCACTCGAGAACAAGTTGCGCAGCCCTACACCTGTCTTACAAGTTAGCATTAGGCTCCTTATTATAATACAAATTCAAATCTTTCCGCCAAGGGTACCACGACAATACACGAAGGCCCACGAACAAGTTCCAATCACAACAAGGGGCGAAGACCTGAGAACAAGTTGCGAAGGACTACACCTGTCTTACAATCTCGGTTATGTTCGGGGAGGGTTGGAGTGGGGTCGCCGAAACAGCCTTCGCCGAAAGCCTCGCGTCACAAAATTTTACGTATATGATGTTTTTTGTTTCTTGAAAAGAAGTTTATCGCTTTTCTTAAAAGCAACGGTGAATGCTTTCAGATGCGGCTGTCTGCGTTTTAAGAACTCATATCCAAATCCTCTTGCTAAAACATCCGAATACCCGCTAGTATGTAACTGTACCCATTACTGTAATTACTTAAAGATCACATATCACAAAGATCAGTCCACCATAACTCGCAGAAATGTTACTCGCATTGTACCAGCCTCGAGTAAATTTCTCGCTGCGTGGTGTACACTTTTTTGCTTTCTGTAGCAACACTCTAATATCTTTCCTGGGCGCACATTTTATAAATCTAAACCCTTTTCTCGATCAATGTATTCCAGCCGAGATAGAACTTGTATATATGTAAAATCGTCTTACGTGATAGCATGGCCGACCCTTATCAGTAAAAAATCGATGATTAAAAGATAGTATTCTAATAGGAGGCCGGCATACTTAATTTGAATATAACCCCTTTTTGACAGAGGTAATCCAGCTAAGATAGAGTTTGTGTGCGGTATAGAGGCATAATCTAGCTTAAGAAGAAGAAGAAGAAGGCACAAGGCATTTTTTCGGTATACGTCTTTATATTGCAGATGTTGTCTTGTGTATTAGAAAACATGCTACTGATCCGAAATCGGATAATCTCAAGAAAGATGTATGCGGTACAGCTTCAGGATTGAAGAAGAACAATTGTAGTATTTCAAGGTAGTGTGGGGAAATTCGCTAATTTTAAGAATAATCCCGTATCTGTGTAATAATAATAATAGCGGCAAATAAAGATTGTATATTAACCGCTGCATGTACTTTTTAAAGTAATCAATTTTCGTAATTTAATCTGACTGCTGAAAGCAATGCAATGGATTTTAAAACGTGATAAAAATCAAAACAACACCTAATAAATATTAATAATAATAAACACAGGTTAAGAACCCTGCGAACAGATTCCCCGTCTTACAAGACTAGGACCCCTTATTAGAATGCACCTCCAATGCATAAATAAATTAGACCACAACCTGTAGGTGAGATTAAAAGAAATGTAATACTAATTATACAATCTCCTTTGATAAAAACAACCCTAATTAATAAGAGATTAAATCTTTTTTCACTCAGAACACTGCATGCGCACGCATTTGCCTACCTTCCAGGGACTGCTCTTAATACAACCAAAAGGGTCCTAATTAGGGTGAAAATTCCATCAAGGGGTTGAAAATGACCCCCGGAAAGAAGCCATAAAAAAGGAGTGAACTGACAAAAAGGTTCGTAACACAACCAAAAGGGCTCTAATTAGGGTGAAAATTCCATCAAGGGTTGAAAATGGCCTCCGAAAAGAAGCCATAGTGGTGAAAAATACGATCCCCACGTGGGTGGTCTTGGGAATTCCCATGGTCAAAAAGTGAAAGTTAAGGTGCGGTAAACTACTGTGGTCACACGCCAGCCGAAACTATACGGACGATTTTGATGAAATTTAGAATGAAGGCATACGAGACAGTTATGTCGACTATACAAGATTTTAAATGCAATCGGTATAGAGGGGGTGACCGTAAGGGGTTTATTTTGGGGGCAAATTTTCAAATTTTTCAAAATTGAATATGGCCGCAGTTACAGTCACATATACATTTCTTTTGTAGAAATATATATTTCCAATACCGTTCAAGATATAAAAGAATTGGAAATAGATATGCGTAGTTAAATGAAGGTTCGTTAAAGAGATTTCTGTACGTAATAAATTATGGTATGAATTTGCATACATTTAAGAGGTCAAAGTTAAGCAATTATTCGAAATTGATTTTTTCTAAATTCTCGCCAATCATTTTTTTTTTGTTTTTTTATATTTTCTAGGCAACCAGCCACGCTTACTTTCAACCTACACATACATTTGGCCATTTGATGTCTGGATGTCTCGGTGAGGGGGTTTATTAGGGTCAGTTTTTGGGTTTTATTAAATATTTCTAAAACAGCTGAATATTTCAAAGATATAAAAATACCCCATATATTTTTTAGTATTTTAGAAGAAAGCCCTGTTATGCACTAGCATTCACCTAGTTTAACTTTATTTCTGACTGAATTGTATTAAATACGGCCTTAAAACTTTTGATGATACCCTTCAACCGCGTGCCTAAAAGACATAAATCCAGACACGTGTAATGAAGAATGATCATCTCGTGAAAGGTAATTCACTCATGGTTTATGCTACTCATCAATTAACATCTTTCAGGCTATATTAAATTGTCCTTTTATCGTCTTGTATTATAATCTCTTTATAACGCTCGACTAACACTTCGAACTCGAAAATGAGTGACCAATGACAACGCACCGTAATTTACAATATTCATGATCAAATATCAAGTAATAGGAGAGATTTGGAAAATGGAAAAAAACGTAGTCAATATTTGAATGAAATTTTTTAATATTTAGTACTATTTTACAAGCCCTCTTTAATATGTTTCTAAACTTTATTACTTATACATAAAAAGCATGCAAACATAATCAAAGGAAAAATGTTAGAAAATATATAAAGTTGTTTTTTATCGTTTTGCAACAAACTTTTATCTAGATACCTAAATAGGGAAGTTATTTAAAGAATTTAACTCAACGCACATATTTTTTACTTTTATATTTATAAATAATGAATATTAAGCTTACGTTTCAGTAAAGTGAACTTTTGTTAAATCATTAGGTACACAGATTTTATTACTAGATTTGCGGAAAAATAACACCACATAGATAGTACGTATAATTACACTATAAATGTTTATATTAACGTAGTTGCACTACGAAATAAAGAATACAAAAAATTATTTGATCGTTAAGGTTCTAATAAAACCTCTTTAAAAATGGAGAAAATAACACCTTTTTACAAGGATACAGAACGAAGCTCGTTCGTTAACCCTAGACAAAAATTATAGGAAAATTCTATTTTAAAATCTAAAAGCATTAAAGGGGACACAAAATCGATGGAAATAAATTAAAGAATATTATCTAATAAGATAGATGTAAGTTAAAAAACCTAAGAGTAAATAGAACTAATACATAACAGGAAAAATAGCCTATTTGTAACGTATTGGTTCAATGGACCTTTGAAAGGAATAACTTCTTGTTATAAATGATAAATTTCCACTAATTTTTTGCACTGTAACAACTTACACGCAATGTTGTTAGTCCTGATGGTAAAGTTTTTATTCAAATCGCACATTGCGGTTAAGTGGGAAATTAATTAAATAACGGCATTGTCGTATGGATAAACTTTGTAAAAAAGTGTAAAATAACATATAGTGCAGGTACGTTATTTTTTTTCTGCTTTTATCAACGTACTACAGGTTTTACATTTGATATGATTTCGTAAAGAATCCTTAGACACAAATGATAATACATCTAAATTGGACTTTCCAGCTTATACTGACAAGATTCCTCGTGAAAATTTTACAATTTTCTGTTTACAATAAATACTTACCAAAGGAGTTTTATCTGACCCCGATTTTTGTGATTAAATAATTGTGCATTTTTGTATATCACCATAACAGCATTTTGATTTGTCATAAGACATCGTTACCAACATACACTTGAAAAGAAAGCAAACACAATCTTCGGTATTCCAAAAATTTTATTCAATCCAGTAGCAGAGGTCGAGAATCACAACATTAAAGTTCCAGTATGTCTTTTATACAAACGTAAGCCACAAATGCTCAAGATAATAACAATCTAACAAGACGTTGCTTTGAAACGTAACAAAATTTAATTCTGATTAAGATAACCTAATTCCTCAGTATAAATTGAATAAATTTGAAAGGGCACTGGTCTACATTTGAGATTTTTTTTTTATAATAATAGATAAAAACTTTAAAAGTTGCAATGAAAGTTATAAGATTTTATCTTTTTCGTTTCCCAGTTACTTGTCGGTGAAGAAAGCATTATTAAAGTTGTGACGTTGTGCCAAGATAACGTTTCATGATATATGAACTGTGAAACTTTTCCTTTTACTTGCAGAAAGATCCTCGTTGAAACAATTATTTCCTGTGTGTTTAGTTATCTGAATAATACCGAACTGCTGTGTTGCGGTTTATAAAAATTATTTCTAAAAATCCCATAGTATTTTACATTCCAGGACAGATAAGGAACAGCAAGAGTATAAAACATAGTAAAGAATAAAATAAACAGAAACCAAATCATAGTCAGTCACACTTGTAGTAGGTATTCTATTCAAAAGCGAATATTGAAAATATATACAAACAATATCTAATACTCATTGAAATTTGGGAAACTAATGAAAACTGCTTGCCTTCTTTGCATTTAACCAGAAGCAATAAAGCAAGTTGTCAAAAAACGGCGACTCATTTTAGAAAAAATAGTTATTTGTACAACAAGAGAAGAAAGTGATGTTTTTCAACTCGAGTTCACAGTTGAACGAGAATTGAAAAAACACTTTCTTCTCATTTTTTTCTGAAACTACAATCAAAATTGCAAAATTATCGTAAAGCAGTAATGAAGTTCGTTACATAACTTGTCATGTATGTGGCAAGTAATGTATACTTAGCAACTATGTTATTCATTTTTTAGGTTAGTTCCTGCTTGTTTAATGGTTTGGTGGTTTTTTTAGTATAAAATTGCTAAATTAGTATTTAGGAAGTACAAATTAATTAAAAATAACTAATTTGTCACTTTTAGATTAGATGTGACACACAGAATTGGGAAATGGTAGGTCCAGCGCGGGTATGTTCAAATTTTAAATGTCATTATTAACGCGACAACATTGTCTTTTAACAATGATAACGCGTGCACACAGACATTTTTGAGATTTACCTTCTCACTCCTTGCCCCGCAGATCCGCCACTACCAATAATCACTGGAATTGAATACAATTGCTAGTAAATTTTTTGATTCTTAGTGACCGAAAGAATATCACATTTACACCTCTAACTCCTTACCAAGCAGATCCACCGCCACCAAACTTCAGTGGAGTCTAGATATGTAGGTCAGAAATACATCTATGAAATGAATACAATTTATTTTCAAGCTTCGAAGATACCGTATCTGAAGAATTCCTCATGGACTCAAAGATGCATTTTTGAAAATTTTCTGAAATCTCTTTTTGGACTCATGTGAACCACAAAACGGATATATCCGGTTCAATATCGAATTTTTGACCGATTACAATAACTTTCCCTTTAGGTCGAAAGAGAGTATCTTCGCGGACGACTTAACCGGTATGGTCATTACAGTATTGGTAAAAATGGAAATTAACCAATATGTTTTACTTTATTATACACAAATACTACGTGTGCGCCACTTTGCCCTGAAGCTGAAATTTTTACGTTTTGTGCCTCATGTTAAGTACGTTCAGTTACTGTTAGAATATAGGAAAAATATCTGCTATTCAGATATTGCAAAATTTTGAACTTAAATTCTACCTTAGGAATTATTTACTACCAAAGTACGCATTGTAAAGATCATAATTTATAATTTTAAGATCTATAAGTTGCTATTTTTATATATTTTTAAACTCCTTAGTGACCACCAATATGGGTTTAGGCAAAGTCGTTCAACAGGCGATCTTCTTTCATAGTGACACAAGTTTGGAACAATACTGTAGAGCAGTCCGGTGAAACAGTTGTAGTCGCTTTAGATATCTCAAAGGCATTTGACCAAGTTTGGCATAAGTGTTTACTTGCCAAACTCACCTCGTTTGGGTTAAATGATACGCTCATCAACTGGGTTTCTAGTTTCCTGATAAAAGACGAATACGTGTCGTAGTTGATGGCTTTTTTCAAAAGAAGTTAGCATTAACGCGGGCGTACCACAGGGATCCGTTATAGCGCCTACACTTTTTCTGCTGTACATAAACGACCTTATTTCTTCAACAACTAACCACATCCATTGCTTTGCTGACGATTGCACTCTTCACTGTAGTTCATCTCAGTCTACTCATAGTGATAATCCACCTTCTATGTCAAATCAAGAAATTAAAGCTGAAATGGCAAATTCAATCAATAAAACATTCAACGTATTCTCGAATGGGGAAGCAATAATCTAGTTAAATTTAATGCTAACAAAACTCAGTGTTGCCTTATGTTCGCCAAAAAGATCGATCATTTCTGTTGTAAGTATGAATGGCTCGGTTCTTAAGTTTTCAGACTCTATTACTCTGTTGGGTATGACTGTATCTTTAAATCTCTCATGGTTGGCCATCTTCTGTCAGCTACCAAAACAGCTGCTCGTAAAATAGGCTTTTTGTACAGATCTAAGCAGTACTTTACCTCTCGACAACTCCTTCTGCTGTATAAGGCCCAAATTCGGCCTCATCTGAATATAATTCTCACCTTTGTTAGTGCTCCAATACGCTCTCGATATTGTTGATCGTATTCAAAAGAGAGCGATTAGGCTTATAAATGACCCGTCCTTAACTTCTCACATACAGTCCCTTGAGCATAGAAGGATGGTTTCAGTTCTTTCTTTGTATTATCGTTATTACAACGGCTATTGTGCTGGTGAATTACATTCTTTGATACCATCTCCGGCTATCTTTGCGAGAAACACTCGGTTCGCTCATTCACATCATCAGTATGCAGTACAAATCTCCACTTGTCGTACACGGCTTCTAAACTCTGGAATGATCTCCCTAGTTCCTGTTTTCCTCTCACTTATGATATGAGAAAATTTAAGGTAGCTGTTCATAGGCATCTATTGGCAATTCATTATCCCTCTATCCATCCTCCTAAGTGTTTCTGAGTGCTTTAGCACGATAGGCCTTATTTAGCCTGTTCCACAATCATAAAAAAAAAATATTTGAAATATAAAACCTAATAAGTGCCACTAATAAAACCCCCTGTCCGCCTCAGGGTTTCTAGCAAAATCTAATCAGCTCGAGGAGAAATGAAATCAAGCTTAAAACACACACACACGCACGCACGCACGCACGCACCCGCACGCACCCACACACACACACGCACGCTCACGCACACGCGCACGCACGCACGCGCGTGTAAGAAAAAATTATATTATTGAAGAGTAGACTCCCATCGAGATGCAGTCTTACACCCCGCTGGATTATAGCGAGGAAGTTGGACATCCGATAGAAAAGAAGGTCATTGTTAGTAAAAATTAAAATAAATTAAGTGAAATAAACCTAAATACTATGTCTTCGGTCTGTTGATGTTCCTGGATGTAGTGTTTGGTTGTCAATTTTTTGTCCTTTATTCCTGGTAGTTTCTGGCTATCCTGGGTATGTTTATTTTTCCAGTATGTTATCGCGGCATCTGGTTGTTACCGGTTTCCTCCAGTAGCTATCGTATGGTCTCACTTAGTTGTTTGCTTCAGAATCTCGCTCAAATTGATAATAATAATTCCCGTAGTTAGTACGACGACAATCAAAAACTCGATACTAACAAAATGTTTATCTAGGCTAGATAGCAAAATCTTCTGAATTTACAAATTTCGTTCTGTTGACGAGGTTACGCAAAAATAACGAATTTTAATTAAGTGTTTGCCTGAAACTACATTTTATAAATGAGTTATCACCTGTGATATTTTTGAATTTTTTGTGGAAAAAAACGAAAAAATCAATCTAGTCGTTTTTCATCAATATGTTGGCCTTTCGATTTGATGATGGCTACACAAATTCTGGGGTTTCTTTCCATCAATTTCTGGAGTCTATCTGGTCGCAATTGTTGCCAAGCCTGCTGAAGACATTCCCACAAGTGAGATTCGCTAGTTGGAAGTAGTTCTCCGTCCAGCTCATCCAACAACAGCTCCATGGGATTTGCATACGGCGATTGGGTCGTTATTTTGCTGAAACACTAAACCTTCCCCTATCAAACCGATGCCAGATGGAATAGCACTTCGCTGAAGTATCCGGTGATAGTGTTCTTTTCCGCATTTTCCCATCTATTTTCACCAAGGCGGACACCATCGTAGCAGAAACACCCCCATACCATCACACTGCCACCCCCAAACTTAACTATTGGCTGTACACTTTGAGGTGCGTGCCGTTAATCAGATTTTCTGCAGCAGTACGTTCGCCGTTTGCTACAAGAAATTTCGAATTTGGACTCATCGGTCCATAACACCTGTTTCCATTATTCGATGGACAAATTTTTGTGTTCTTTTGACCATTTGAGTTGTTTACGAACGTTTACCAATTGAAAAATAGTTATTTGGTAGCGACCCGCCCATACATCACGCAACCAACGTGTTACCGTTGTATCGGAGATTGACTTCGGTAGCGTTTGATTGATCTAGGCTCTAATATCTGGCACTGTTTTGAGCCTGGACCGCTTACTTAACACTTGTATATGTCTATCATCACTTTCTGTTGTCTTTCGGGGTCGACTCGAGCGTTTCCTGTAGGAAAACGATTTGACTTCAACGAATCTCTCCATTGTTGTACGGACTCCTTTCTGTGAAACTCCCACTATTTGTGCAATTTTTCGGCGTGAATGGCCCTGTTCTATTCAAAATTACTATCTGAGCACGTTAGTCTTTCGATATTTGCTTTTCTCTTACCATTTTCAAGATTTGGACACAATTTTAAAGCAACAATATTGATAAAAATCTTGTACAATGTGCAATTGTATTTCAGGTGGCAAATTGTCAAAATTTAAGGTTATTTTTCTGGCAATCGACGGCAGATTAGGTTTGAAGTCATTGACGGACATTTTAAAGTGCGATAAATCGATTAAAAATCGACTCTAGTTTTAAAAAATAGTTAAAGTGATAATTTTTAATATTGTAAATTTTTCAATATTTTAAAAACTTACATATTTTGGTACAATAAATAAATGAGAAATAAAAGAAAACGCCTAAAATTCATAAATAAAATGTAGTTCTATACAAATCCGTTATATAAAACTGTCTGACAACGATAATTAAAGCTATAAATATTAAAAAAACGATTTTTCCAAGTGAGTCCAAACTTTTGCATGTGTGTGTGTGTGTGCGTGTGAGTGTGAGTGTGGGGATGGGTGTGTGTGTGTGTGTGTGTGTGTGTGTGTGTGTGGTGCCGGTGTGGTGTGTGTGTGTGTGTGTGTGTGTGTGTGTGTGTGTGTGTGTCGCGCTGGTGCGTGCTGTGTGTGCGTGTGTGGGTGGGTCGTTGGTGGGCGGTGGGGTGGGCGGCGGTGGGTGGGTCGTTTGGTGGCGGTCGGGGTGGGCGGCGGTGGTGGCGTGCGTGGTGGGTGGGTGGTTATGGGGGCGGCGGGATGCGTGCGGTGGTGTGTATAGATAGATAGATAGATATTTAAATCTCGACTTTTCAAAGGATTTCGGAATTTTGAAAATCTTCTAGACGATTTTCGTTGTGGTGCGTGCGGGTGAGAGTGTGGGTGTGCAGGTGTGTTCGGATAAGGGTTGATAAAAATGATTTAAAAAAAAAATTAAAAATCGATGATTTATGGTTTTTTTAATTTGACTGGTTTTTATTAATATATTATTTTCAAATAGTTCTAACTGTTTATGTTTTTTTGTTTTGTTAAGCATACAAATATTTGCAAGCAGTGGGATTGCAGCGATTAATCGTTTACAGTTACACGTTTAAACGTCCTTGCATAGATAAAATGTTGTAAGTTCGCGTTTAACCGTCAAAACCTTTTAATGTGAGCAATTTTTCAAGCAATACAATGGGTATATTAAACCCACTATAAAAATACTAAAACTGCAACAAACAAGATAAGGTAAACAAACGGCATTCATTAATTGTGCTGATGCATTTTTATTCAGAATATAAATTATTAAATTAGAATAATCTTTATTCATTGATGATTCAAATAGTTATATTATATTTAATTTAGCTATTTAGCAGAAGTCTTTCTGTACCCACCTTACAAATTTAGGTCAGCTTTTTTATTTACTGCATACTTCATGTGGGGTCATAAATCTTATTTCTATTGAATATGCAACAATGAAAATGTGTTTTTGTTTTGAATCGGTTAGTAGTTTAGGATAGAGTTTCACTTGTAATAAAAACTAACATTTACGTAACTACATACCTTTATACATCACGATTTTTGTAGATTTTATGCTTCTTCTAGTCTTATTAGCAGATATTTAAGAATCTCACAAATTTTTATTTGATGGGTGTTTAAACGCGGGTAACATGTTTAATATAAGTTTCTACTCGTTTAATAAAATTATTTATTAAACATTGCAACCCTAGCAGGCAGGAATAGTACAGATAGGCAACAAAACTCGTGAAAATTTGTTTCAAACAGTTTTGCGAATTTGGGGAATTATTGAAACTGGCAGAAAACGCTCAGCTGTATATATGACACGCACTTATTCTAGTTATTAGTAATATTTTTGGTTCTGTTAGTAATCTAGCAAGACACTTGGAGTTATGACATGCCGGGGCAGAAAGCAATTTAGTATTTGGCAACATTTTGTAAAATGAAAATGGTTCGCAAACTAGGTTGCAGAGCAGTGTGTAAAAAGTGTGACAAGGTCTAGTGGACAGACTACAAAGTCACTGGGAAATCTGTGAAAATAGAACTAGTGATATCATTGATATTGAAAGTCTTCATGGTGGTTGTCAGTCACAGCCTGGAACTAGCCAGAATGAAATTATCCAGTAGGAAAAGAAACAGAGAAGCGAGAACTGTGAAAAGGGAAGTGTAGGTGAAAGTGAAAATAGTGGGAGTAACGGTCATTTGAAAATAAGGAAATTCGAAAAGTCATAGAAATGCTAAGACTCGGTTACGTTCCTCCATCTAGATTTCAATTATCGTTGACGCTTCCGAATGAAATATTTGAGAAAGAAAAATCTAAATGTTTTAAGAAGTTTTCTGGACAGTGTTTGCATTTTCTTAGATGAATGGTCCAATGTACATAATGAGCCGATAATCTGTGTCGTTTTGATAGCAGAGGATGGAAACAGTGTTCTCTTGGGAAGTATAGATACATCCGGTTGGAGGATGGAAACAGTGTTCTCTTGGGAAGCATAGGTACATTCGGTCATCTACATACAGCCAACTATCTTGCTGAGTTGGCTATTAACTGAAGAAAATGAATATAACTGTAAAGTTACCAGTATTGTGACAGATAATGCGACCAACATAGTCAGTATGAAGAAAAAAATTTCCGAGTCGTTCAATTATCCTATATTACATATGGTTGTTCGCTGCACTTGCTTAGTTTCCTCTCCAAAGATTTAGAAGCATCGCAGGTAAAAGAACATACAGGGTGATTGGTCGAAACCTTTCATTAGAAGTATTAGGAGTTCCAGCCATGGCTGATTTCTGAAAGTTTGTATCTGGACTAAGTGATTCATATTCTATTTAAGGAAAATATTTTCATGATGACTACACTTCCGGCTATACCGGAAGTAGCCATCAACTTTGTTATTTTAAATGGAATCGTACTCTTTTTATGGCATATTCGAATTGTACTCGCCATTTAAGTAGAAATTTTATCAATGTTCCCTATACTTAAATTTAATAGTTTTTAAGATTTAAATTTTTTTTCGAAAATTATTGGTTGAACACTATGACATTTGACAATGCCTACTGGCGCCATTTTTAGTACGAAGCAAGTAATATTGACGTTATGCATAGGGGTATCCTTAAGCTTTACGCTGATGCTTCCGGTACAGCCGAATTATCTACAGGGTGTTCAAAATGTGACTTCCATCTTTTGAAAATAAAAACCATCAAAACTTAACTTTTTCAAATACAATGCCCAATATTTTCTTCCTTTAGCGGATGCAGAATAAAATTCTGCATTGATTTGTATTAGCATTCCCTATACCTATCTTCGATAGTTTTTCTCATATTGAGGTATTTGTTCATTTCTTCTGAAACTCAAAACGATTTACCTGATTTTTCCATGGATAGCCATGGAAACCACAGCTAAGTTTGTTGTTAGTAACTGTCAATACCTTTTGTTGTGTTTCTGTGTTCCGTTTATCAAAATGGAAAATGAGAAGTATTCAAACAGGGATATTTTGAACTTATTTTATATTCATGGAGAATGTGATAAGATTATTAGCAGAACTTGCCGTTTGTTTAATGACCGATATCCTCATTTAACACCAATGAACAAGCACAAATTTAAGCGAATAGAGTCAAACTTTTTACGGTATGGAACAGAGAAAGCTGCCAGAACACGATCAAAGCCTATTACTGGCGAAGAAGCTAATGAAGTTAATGTCCTAGCATATTTTAATAACTATCCCCACGGCTCGATACGATCTGCTGCAGAAGATTTGGGCCTGTCTTACTATTCCATACAATACATCTTAAAGAAGCATAAAATGCATGAGTATTCGTTTACCTTGGTTCAAGCACTTCATCCAGGCGATAATTTCAAGCGAGTGGAATTTTGTGAGCAAATGTTAATCAGAATTCAGGAAGACCCGTTGTTTTTACGAAAAATAATTTGGACGGACGAAGCAAAATTTACCAGAGAAGGAATTGTTAATCGACGTAATTGGCACTATTGGGCGTCGGAAAACCCATATTTCAAGCGAGAATCAAATTTTCAAAACAAACTTAGTTTTAATGTGTTTTGTCTTGTAATGAATGGTCGTGTCTCTTTTCAAATTTATGGTGAAAATTTGACAAGTATAAAATATTTGGAGATTCTGAGAACGGATGTCTCTGAATTTTTAGAATATCTGCCTCTTAATATTTTACAATACTGCTGGTATCAATTGGACGGAGCTCCTGCACATTCAACGCGTGACGTTGATCAAGAGCTCACCACTATGTTTGGTGATCAGTGGATCGGTTGAAACGGACCATAGCGGTGGCCTCCCCGATCTCCCGATCTAACTCCACTCGACTTCTACGTGTGGGACGAAGTCAAGAATCAAGCATACGCCACTCCAGTCCACACAAGAGAAGACCTAGGATTAAGAGTAACGACGGCATTTCGCCAGTTAAATCGTCATCACGTCAAAAAAGCTTGCACGAAAGAAGTTCAGTCAAGACTTTTAGGTTGTCTTCAACAAAATGGAGGTCACATAGAACATTTATAAAATTTTGAATTGTTTTTCTTACTTTCAATAATATTAATAGTTATTATTTGCATATTACTTTTATTCTCATCTTATTTGTTGACGAAATTTAACAGTTCTGTTTGCTTTGATAAACTACATTAATGTAATTGGTTTCTGCATCTGTAGTAGGCTTCGGCCGTGGTGAAATCGAATTAATTTTTCTAAATCGCGGACGAGATTTTAGAAATACCTGAATAACTGAAAAACTGTTGAAGATAGGTATAGGGAATGCTAATACAAATCAATGCAGAATTTTATTCTGCATCCGTTAAAGGAAGAAAATATTCGGCATTGTATTTGAAAAAGTTAAGTTTTGATGGTTTTTATTTTCAAAAGATGGAAGTCACATTTGAACACCCTGTAGATAATTCGGCAGTACCGGAAGCATCAGCGTAAAGCTTAAGGATACCCCTATGCATAACGTCAATATTACTTGCTTCGTACTAAAAACGGCGCCAGTAGGCATTGTCAAATGTCATAGTGTTCAACCAATAATTTTCGAAAAAAAATTTAAATCTCAAAAACTATTAAATTTAAGTATAGGGAACATTGATAAAATTTCTACTTAAATGGCGAGTACAATTCGAATATGCCATAAAAAGGGTACGATTCCATTTAAAATAACAAAGTTGATGGCTACTTCCGGTATAACCGGAAGTGTAGTCATGAAAATATTTTCCTTAAATAGAATATGAATCACTTAGTCCAGATACAAACTTTCAGAAATCAGCCATGGCTGGAATTCCTAATACTTCTAATGAATGGTTTCGACCAATCACCCTGTATAGTACAAATTGTGAAATAGTTCAGAAATACACATCTGTTATAATATATATATATACAATGTGTCCCAAATTCGCTTCTCTATAAAGTGATCTCGGCTCCTGTTATACTTACGGCAAAGGTTAAATGGGGAAAGTTTTAGAGGAAGCTTAGAGCATTCGATATCCGGTTTCAGATTTACGATCGGTCAATTGGTTTTGAAAATATCGGCGAAAAACCGAAAATGGCGGGTTTCGTTTTTCGCCAGTAAATCCGAAATGGTTAATTTGACAGCTGTCACAATGTGAGATTATGTGAGACAATTTTTTAAGACGAATAAGATGACGTGTATGACATGACACAATCGTCTTTTGTTATCCCACAATCTGCCTCAACATTCATTTTTCTTATGGCCGCCATATTGGATTTTTCGATTTTTGGACAGAGCGCAATATTTCCAGTATAGTGATGTCTCACAAGTGCATAAAAGTTTAGAGTTTCATCGAAATATCACACTTTAATATATATATATATATATATATATATATATATATATATATATATATATATATATATTTGGTATAAAGAAAAAGGGGCAAGAAATTGGTTTTACCTCAGATTGTCTTGTGATCAATGTAAATGAATGGCCGAAATTGTTATTAATATGTGAAGAGCATAAAGAACAAATTGTTTCAGTAATTTTTAAAAAAGTTTCAGATATTTATATTAAAAGGATGGCTGAAAATTTTCTACAGTTGCTAAATCAATTTCTATAGCACTTGACGCAATACAACAAAGAGGTGCACTTTAATCTCGAGCAGTTTACATATGCAAAAAGTGAATGGCTATTTTTAACAGTTTTCTAGAAGAAAGAAGCTTGCGTCAGTATCAAATATTTAATAAAAGGTATGTTCAAACTCTAACCATTTGGCATGTATGTTGGACCCTACAATAAATATAAACAAATAATATCCATTACTAGCTGCAGATATTATTTCCCAATATTTTGCAGACACAATATTATTACCATAACTAATTAAGTTGGAAGCCAAGTCCCAAGAAGATGTTCCAGAAATTAAGTACGGTCTGCCTATAGTGATTTTTGTTTAGTGTGCCTGTAGATTCATACATTCAGATATAAGAAACAGACTTGGCGGTGACAAAGCTGCTAAAGTAGTGTTTCTATTTAAGCATTATAACACTTAGATTATAGACGTTCAGCAATATTTAGTTTTTTTTTAAATATAGTTCTCTTTTTTGTATTAAAAACATTTTTTAATAGTTTTATTTTTGTAAAAAGCAGCTGAATGCTAAATTTCTTTTCGATTATTATAACAAATAATAAATATTACCAAATAAAAGCGCATCAAGGTTTTATTTTTTTATGAACAACAACAAATACATTTTTAAATTTTCAAAATTTTGAGCCCTTTTTCTAAATTAAATTAATCATGGTTTTTATTAAAAATCATGCTGATTAAAATCATGATTTTAATCAACTGATTTAAATCATTTCAACCCTGGTTCAAATGCATGCGGGTGCGTGTGTATGTCTGTAGTCATAACTTAAAAAATACGTAACCGATTCTAATGAAACTATATTTAGAGTTACTTTTAATATATATATCAACTTTTGGTTAAAGTTGGTTTACAAATAAAGGTACTTTTAGAGTACGTTACATTTTGTGAATGTCTCGAAAACTGCTAATTTTATAGAAAAAGCGAAATATCTAACTTATTATTACACAAGTTTCGTTTTAAAAAAGTGCATAATATAACATTTTATCTATATCGGGAAAACTCATAAATCAGTATTGGAGAAGTTTGTTATAAAGTTTCTAAGATGAAATTAAATAAGCGTTAGAACAGTATATTAAAGAACAAGTTTCATAAGACCAGTCTTGAAGCATGAATGCAAATGGGTGCTTCAAGGTCTTATGAAACAGGCTTTTCGTAATTTGCCGTTTTTATGCCCTTTTGAAACAAAATTTTTACTTTAGTTGATTTAGGGATTGTTGTGGCGGTTGGTAATGGTTTAATTTTAAAAGTGAAAATTTGGTGTAGTCGCTTTTTGTTTTATGTACGCCCCCTGAAATACGCAAAATTGCCAAAAATACGGTCGCGAATTTGCTGGTATTAAAGTTTTCCTATCTCTTTTTGACACATTTGGTAAGAGTTACATGCATGACATGATTCCGGATCAAGTGTTGCCAACCTAAAAATGTTTGTAATATGTTCTGTGAATTAATGACTATAATGACAACGGAGAATTAATTTAAATAACCGACATAGGTAATCATGTCAAAACAAAAAAAAAAAACTTTTAATATAGCCTATCTATACCATAGATGTACCACTCCACAAATACCTTAAAATATATGTTTTTGGCAAAGCTATTCAAAAATAGTGGGATAGGTATGCGCGGTTTCTTGTCGAGCACCGTTCAGGTGCTGCAACCTTTTTCGATAGAGCCCAATGACCACCTTTTAGACGAAACGTAAACATTGTTATGTTTCAAATGATCAACATCACATTTTTTATTTTTATGTTCACCATCATTGTATTTTGTTGGACACTGTTTTGTATTCTATGACCAAAGATTCTGGTGCATGAGTAGTCCAATTCATAAATTAATACTGCGTTTAGTGTGGACATAGTCAAAAGTACCTTAAGTTATTGGGCGTTGTGTTTAGTTGTTGGGTGGATGGGCAGGAGTTCCATGATATTCCAAACGAGTTGATTCGATGGAATGAATATTGAACTTTCCAGTGACTGATGAAAATTTTTTTCTAATACAGAACGCCGCAATATAACTTTACTATAAGGTTCTCTATCCTAATCAGCAATTTAAATGGTGTACCGTGGATACTTGAACCACGACTACAGTAAACTTCGAAATTGTTGATCATAAATTTATTTACAATACATAAACACAAACTGCTAAGCATAACAGAGCTTTTGAAATATCCAGTGACAAGTTCAAGTGTTACAGTACTTAAAACTAATACATTATTAGTTACATTGAACAAGAGTGTGAAGGACTCGACTGCATTTATCTTAATAATATCAATTATTATAAGTTTTTGTTATGAACGAATAAATCAAAGGTAAATATGTAATTACAAATTATTATTAATTTTATTAAATCCATAAATAAAAAGTATACCTCGAGTAGGATTCGAACCTACGACATCTACTTTGCTAGAGTACCGCGCTAACCATCTGCGCCATCGAGATTTAAGCACCAATCAATGTAAACTTTGTCTTTATGTATGTAGAACTGATGTAAATTCTAAATATAATGAGATTACAATCAAATTACTTATATTAATGGAATGTGAACCTGAATATCGCAAGGAATCACACACACCAAAGCAACTTGACTGTTATTAAATTATTATAAGTTTTTGTTATGAACGAATAAGTTCAAAGGTAAATATGTAATTAAAAATTATTATTAATTTTATTAAATACATAAATAAAAAGTCTACCTCGAGTAGGATTCGAACCTACAACCTGTACTTTGCTAGAATACCGCGCTAATCATCTGCGTCATCGAGATTCAAGCCTCAATCGATGTAAACTTTGTCTTTATGTATATAGATGCATGTAGATTCTAAATATAATGAGATTACAATCAAATTACTTATATGAATGGAATGTGAGCCTGCAATAGCGCAAGGAATCACACATACCAAAGCAATTGTAACCTCATTATATTTAGAATTTAGATCAGTTCTACATACATAGAGACAAAATTTATATCGACTGGGGCTTGAATCTCGATGGCGCAGATGGTTAGCGCGGTACTGTAGCAAAGTACAGGTCGTAGGTTTGAATCCTACTCGAGGTAGACTTTTAATTTATGTATTTAATAAAATTAATAATAATTTTTAATAATATCAAGTTCGACACTTCGCATGTATGACAGGTACTCGTAATAAATTGTTTAAGCACAATTTACTAAGCATGTAAATAGGGAACAGTCAAATGCGATATATATATATATATATATATATATATATATATATATATGTTAGGAATAAAACTGCCGGAAGTGTTTATTGATAACTATTTATAGCAAAAATACAGATTCTAACTCACGTGTTACTTCTAACTTTTACAAGTATTTAAAAGTTCCTCAGTAGGGATAACAAATGTGTGTGTCTTCCAATCAAACTAAATCTTCGACCAACTAATACACACTCTTATTTCATAAATTTGTTTTAACATCTCAAGTGATTCTTAAAGATATTACCAGTTACTGAGAACGATATCTGTATTTGTTATCGAAACGAAAAATAAAAAAAAACATATTCGATATTTATCGTTCAATGTTTAAACACAATCGTGGACGACTTTCGGTATGCACAAAAAAACATGATCTTAAATTATTACGTAACCTTTAACGCGATTACGCAATCTTTTTTATTATCACCAACTTGACATTATTTACATTTAATTATTTACTTTAGCCTTTTATTATATTAATAAGGATGGCAATTTCACTTCTTCCCTATTATACCCTCAATGTTATCTTACTTTATTTCTAAAATGAGGATAACCTGACTATTACCCTCTTTGGTTATTCTCAACCCACTGACTGCTTCGAGCTTCCTTAAAACAACTTTAAAAACTGCATGTCATGACAGCGTCTCTCCCTCTACAAAACATTTACGCTTCCGTAACTGCTGCGTTTATTTAAATACTTTCTAATTAAATATGTAGATAACTTATTGAAATAAACTCAAGCTTTCATCTTAACATTAATTACATTTACCTACCAATAACCAACAACCATTTCTTTATCTAGAAAAATAATAATACAACTATATAATGTAATAGAGTTTCGCGCGAAATTTGAAATTTTCTAATGTACCCGTTACAGTTTACATACCGCTTTCGTTATAAAAAATCTCTTCTTTTCAGAACAAAAATTTCTTTATACATATTCGATTTCACGTTTATAATTATTTATCGCAAGCGGTTTGGTAATAGAGGAAAAGAGATGATTGTATCTTTAATTTCGTTTTTCAATGATAATAGATTTAAATGAAGCGATGTTGATATTTAATATTAAGTAATTAATTAAGGATTATTTAGTTTAATACAATTTAACATCACATCTTAGTCTATAATTTATTATTATTATAATGCTTATTATTTGAATATCTTTAAAGAATTTTTGTATAAAATAGAACAATCGTCCGGAGACTGAAACTGAACTTTCGTCTACGATCAATGTATATTTGGATGATCGATTTTCATAAGTCTGGGGCATTTATTAGAGCCTTGGTACAAAATTATTAGTGTCTTTTAGGTTTGATTGTGAAATTTATCAACATAAGTCTGGAAAATACATAAAGAATTTTAATAACTTAACCTTTCTATTGAATGTTGAAATGTAAGCAAACATTTGACAACACTGTTTAAATTTGACGTTATGAAGTTTGATCACGTGCAATTGAAAAGATTTTACATACTGTCCTCGCTCCTCGCCAGGAATATTCACTGCTACGTCATCATATACAATCATATGGTGTAATATGAAAACATGAGTCAACATTATTTTTGTTATAATAAATTCTGATTAGAAAGTATACCCCGAGATGGCAGCATTTCAAGCTGAAGTACTCCAAAATACAATTACTTATTTATTGTGATTTATTTTGTAAAAATTAGAGAACGTTGATTATCGTAATGATAACGGTTGAAAGACAATATGCTTGAACTCTAACAGGTGTTTGGTACGTTATTTTTACAGCCTGATGGTTATGTAGGTTATAACCTACAAATAATGACATTTTTAACAAGATGTAAACATTTAATAATTGCAGTGGAATGATAAAACATAAGAATCGTCGTGTTGTAAGTTGCTGCCATACAATTGAGTACAGATTCAATTTATAGGTTTCATAATCATAATTTCTTATTGTTGATACCAATTCAGTAGCAATGATGACCCACAATAAGATGGTAGCATTAATACACAAAATGGATGTTGAGTTACGTGCCTAAGATTTTGTTTGACAAACGAAGATGACACGTCAGTATTTGATTAATATGTTAGATTGTAGAAGATTAATATAAATTTAAATAGAATTGACTATTTTTTGTTGATGTGAATGCCAAACCACATCAGATTTTTTAAAGTGTTCTTGAATCTTATTGAATACTGTTTTAAATCACGTTTTTCCTTTTGTTGAATAGTCCATTCATCACATTTGTAATTGGTACTGCAAGCGCGTCCGTTTTGTTAACCACATTTATAGTTGAAGTTTGAAATGTGAATTAATTGATGATCTTCTTAATTGCGTCTCAAGTTTTCTGAAGTCACACAGATCACATTTATATTTTAATTATAAAAGTTGTTTAAAATGCGCACCATTACATTCAAGGTGCGATATCGTGAATTTCTTGGACACAAGTATGTGAAAACCATTTTAAAACATTTGTTTTTCTAAATATGGAAACAAAAATCAATCTACTGGAAGTGGTCCTGAGAACATGCAAACGACCGTTCCCTTTCCATTCTCGTACTCTCCAATGACAGCGAGACATCCACAGCTACTAGTCATTTATGAGTTGTTACAATTTAAGAGCGCATGGGAGCAAAACCAAAACGAGATGAATAGGTACGTATAGATGGCACTAGCAGGTTTAAGTCCTTTATAACCTTGAAAAGTAAACGCAATAAAAGAAAATCATTTAATCCGTTATAATAAATGGTAAAGGCAGTAAATACCGAAAAGTTAAATCATTAATGTAGAGAAATAATTACCGAGCAAACTTAGTTAAATAACAACCCTAACGATTCAGGCTACAGATAAATTTTGTTTTTCCAAACAGTAATAATCAGAGAAAATTTATAGAATCGATCAGTAAGTATCCGATATGGATTTTTACACATTACAAGATCAACGTGAACAAAACTAAGGTTGTGGTGTTCAATCGGAAAAGTGTAAAGGAGAGTAGAGTATTTTTTATATCTGGGTAGAATGTTTACTACCGATGGTACAATGGAGGGCGAGATTGGACGAAAGGTCAATGCTGAAAGGAAAGTGATTGGAAATATGTGGACGATAATGAGCATGTGATAAAACGAGAAGGGACAAGAAAAAGAATGAATGCATAATGACGGAGTGTGGTGAGGAAAATACGATGATGGATAGATATAAAAGTAGTACATTACGTTGGTTTGGTCAGATTGAGAGAATGGGCAACGCAAGATTAACGAAGCAAATATATGTGGGTGAGATTAGAGGAAAGGCCGGGCCTGGTAGGCCGCGTAAAACTTGACTGATGTGCTTGAATGTATGATAAAGAAAAGGATGATAAGGAGTTTTAAAAATAAAAGGGCATGTCAGAGACAATGTATGAATCTTGCGGAAGCTAGGGAGGTATGCGGAGCTAGGATAGCATGAAGAAAAATTGTGAATGAAAAATAAGTTGCTTTGCCTACCCCGCAAGGGAATGGCGTGGAGGTTAAGTTAGTTAAGTTAAGCATAATCTTCTATACCTACATACGTATATGTAAGTTGGAAGGTAAAAATCATAAAATTAGAATTCAAGAAATCAAAACGTAAATATCCGAACAAATCCACATACAAATAGCCAAAAAACAAATGTAAAAGAGTACCGCACTGTACTATAAAGCTCTGTCAAATAAAAAAAACATAGTCAACTTCAGTCTCTAACATTACTGAACGTCAGTAGTAGTGGGGCACCTTCCGCCATCTTGGATTTTTGGGGAAAACCCACCTTTCTCTTTCTGACCTTAGGAATTTCACAGGGCCTGCCACGTGGCTGACCACTCTCTGACCTTGAGTGAGTTGTTTACCTTGAGAAAGTTGTTTACCTTAAGAAAGTTGTTGTTTACCTTGAGAAACAGGTTTACCTTGAGAAGGAGGACTAGGGTTAGCATGGGAAATTTGAAATTATTTTAATGGAGGTTCTTGTAAGACAAGTGTAGGAGCTATCTCATGACCCTGGTCTTGCGCTGGGAAATTGTTTTAATGAGGTTCTTGTCAGACAGGTGTAGGAGCTATCTCATGAGCCTGGTAGAGCGCTGGGAACTTGTTTTAATGGAGGTTCTTGTAAGACAAGAGCTATCTCTAGGATCAGGTCTTGCGCTGGGAGTTGTTTCTTAGTAATAAAGAGGTTGTAGTAAGATAAGAGCTATTACTTGGACTTGGCCTTGCGCAGGGCGTTGTTTTTAGTAATAAAGAGGTTGTAAGACAGGTGTAGAAACTATCATGTAGACCTTTAACCCTATCGTGATCCCTGATGCAATTGTCGTAACTTAATTTTATAGGACAAATGTAGATTCCTGCCATAAAAATTTATATTTTAGTAAGGAGCCCTAATTCTAACTTGTAAGATTAAGTTACGACAATTGCATCAGGGATCGCGATAGGGTCAAAGGTCTACATGATAGTTTCTACACCTGTCTTACAACCCTTTTTATTAAAAACAACGCCCTGCGCAAGAGCTAGGTCCAAGCTATTGTCTAACTGAACCTCATTAACTAAGAAACAATTCCCAGCGCAAGACAGTTCCTAAGATAGTCTTCGTACTTTACAAGGAACCTCAAGAACCTCCCAGACAACTCCACCAGGCTCATGAATGATGAGCTCACTACACCTGTCTAAGGCGAAGAAGCCTCATTAAAACCAATTTCCCAGGCGCAAGACCTACTGTCATGAGAATTAACTTCCTAACTTTTAAAAACCTGCTATAAATAATTTAATTTCTAATGCGTAACAACTCTAGACTCTTCTCAGTTTGTAAATATGTTTCTGGCATAGTACATTCAACCTCTAAGGTCACAAAGTACATTTTGATCTTTAAATACTGTACTGCACTCAAGTTATGTTCTGAGATATGGTGTACATTACAGTTCATGAATTGCATCAAATATCCTCAAATTTTGATTTTAAGAATAAGTGAATGCTTTTCCAAAAATCTCAAGTTATGGCGATGACAGTTGTGATTTTTACTAACTTACTTATGATTTCTGGCATTTCAAATTGTTCCTCAAGTTCAACATATTTGATCGGTATTATATATATGCTTTGACAAAACTAGCATGTAATTTTTCTTTATACGGCTAGTGAACTTAGACTTAACATAAAGCTTTTAGTTTTGATACAAATATATTTTCATTCTCTCATTTTCAGAAGTTATAATTTCATGCTTTTTAATAATTAACACTTCTATGTATCTTTAATATTTTACAAAGCTAACATTGATACCATTCAATTTTCTATTAGATAAGCATTGATAATTAATTCATAGTAATTGCATTTCTCATTACACATATAATTTAAAAATCAAATTTTATCTTTAAGAGTTTAACTAAGTGAAGCTTTTACTACATTAAGTATTGCCATGAACTTTAGATCATATTTAAGTAACTTTCACTTCCAGTTTACATGGCGATTTCCAAATTCAGTTCCCATAGTATCAAGCATATTTGCACGTCAGAGTAATTATAGTTTATATGAACCATTTTGCATTAAAAACAGCATAGCTAATTTTATATTTATCCTACGCCACGCTAGTGAACTTATAACCTAAAAAACCGAATAAAGCTTTTGAGGTTGATACAGAGAGTATATTTTTATTCTACTTCCATATTTGGCAGATTTCCAGTTTATATATTTTCAGTTGCCTTTTTATTTCACATTAACAACTTCATGTCGTCTCTATAATATTTTACAAAGTAACGATTGCATTACCATTCAATTCTCTTATTAAAACAGGCCATTATAACTTAACATTACAAATTAAAAAAACTTTCAGATTTCCTCGTTACGACAAAACTTTAAAAATAAATTTGAAGCATATATTAATAGATAAGTGAATTGCTTACTATGATCTTCTAGATCCATATGTTTGAAAGGCTAAATATGATTCCACTTCGCTAAGTTTGCACGATTGAGTAAATTAGCAGTTTGCTTGAACTTTCAAGTTATGGTTGTCACCCGTGCACTATTCGTTTATGCGATTTGAATCAATAAGTGTATAATTTGGTTAGCCTACGCCTGGTGTGCTGTCTGTAAATTAATACGTTCAAAAAGGTTAAGACACCTTTTGTCATCCATAGTGTTCAATATTACGACATACACCGCTTCTTTTTTA
This sequence comes from Vesta saturnalis, assembly GCA_036346205.1. Classification (NCBI taxonomy): domain Eukaryota; kingdom Metazoa; phylum Arthropoda; class Insecta; order Coleoptera; family Lampyridae; genus Vesta; species Vesta saturnalis. Next base: position 610,422 of record JARFJB010002494.1, read on the forward strand.
CCGCAATTATTTTTATCCTGTATCCATGTATCCTATTTATCGTAGCAAAAATTTCAAATTACACTTTATAACCATCCTCAGGGCACATTAATCGGCAAAAACAAAAATGCTACTTTGCTTCATATGTAACTGTTTAAAGATAATTATTAGTAAGTCAGTAACTCGTTTACTAGGAAAATGTATCAAGATTATTTTACAAATACAAACACATAATCGGTCAAAATAGAAAACATGAGGATAACAAACAAATTTGTGCACATGCATCTCTTGTATTATAACGTGCTTGTATTTTATTACATATCTTTGAAACTTGAATTATTCAGTAAGAGTTGCTCAATAGGACCAAAGTTTGGAAAGAAATTTAACAAAATAACCTAATTATTATAACTACTAAAGTACGTTTTGTGTGAAAATAGGCAGGAAATCTCCAATTATAAATGTTCCTTTGACAAATTAAGAGTGAGAACAATAGTTTAGTATTTAAGAAAATTTAGATATTATTCATCAAACCTTCTTAAATTTAAACTTGTGGATCTCGGACCGCGAAAATTTTATTATTGTAATAAACATTTGTCAAATCGCCATTGTTACCGCGATAGAAAAGATAATTAGTGGATTTTTAACATCTTGATAATACATCGTAATTTGCTAATGTTTTCAAAATATTTTAGTTATATCCTTTTATGTAAGGAATGTGAGAATGTATGTAACTGATATTGGCTAAGGGTTGAAAGACAAATGTTGAGGTTTGAGTAGCAGGTGTACGCTTAGGGACTGCTTTACGGAGGGGGCGTAACGAATCATTAGAATTTCTATACGCGCGCTCTTGATGTAAAAGTTAAATGTCATTTAATAATTAATTACGATTGAACATAGTGCAAATCCAAAGGGATCTTTTTTTGGTAAGTTGAAACTCGAGACGTAAAGATAGGGCTTGTTACGGACGGATGCATAATTTTAAAATTAAGATGTGGTACAATAATTAATATGAAACTGTTCCAACGTAAATTAATGGTTCTTGTTTTTTTATTACTTTCGAAACACGGGGGTTGATTGTGGGAGTAAAGATAGTTTTATTTTTGAAATCGGAGGGGAAGTTAGTTACAGTTAGAGGGTCAATCGAGCCAGATCGATTTTTAGTTAATTAAATACCTTCATTGTAAACAGTTTGTCTTTAAAATATTTCTTGTGTACATTTCTTTTGAATCAGTCAACATTAATTTGTTTTTTTCTTTCGGGTGCTACTTGTAATGTGTTTTTCAAATATTAATCTATAAATAAGTTACCCTTTTTGAAGTTAAACCGCGTATGTTAACGATTTGTGTCTGTGATCAATTAAGGGAATATATTCAAGTGTAAGTAGGTATTTTTATATAAATTAAGGCTGGCCGCAAATAATTCTACTAGCCTATATAACCTATTAAAAATCGAGCGTTGCCTTGCAAAGGTATCTTATTCGCACGCGGGCTCATGAGGCTGAAGTCTGATAAAATAAGACAGTACAGGGCTGTCACTCTGGTATTTGTGTGAATTAGCATTGTTGTTTGTTGTTTATACTCATATTTATGTAGAGGTGGGTTGATGAATGGGTATATGATACCCCTTTGGCTATTAATTGTAAAAGGCAATTGCCAAGTGGATACACACTCCCGGGCTAGATAACCATTAAACACCTCGAATTTTATTTTTATTGTTTTTATTTATTGTATAGATGAATGTGTCATTTGAGAAAGGAGCACTGTATTTTTAACGCACTCAAATTTATATATATATATATATATATATATATATATATATATATATATATATATATATATATATATATATGGGTCACGATGTTGTGATATATTGATAACTTACCCTTGTAAGGCTTTGTTTTAATTTTTGTGTATTTTATAGAATTGTATTGTGATATTTTCTTATATGATGAGTTGTAGTATTTATCATTATGAACATTGTGGGTGTGACTACATGGGTTTTTTATTGTGTTTCTATGTAACTAAACTGCTTTTTATTCATTTGCTCTTAATATTATAATTTTGTACGCACTTCAACCTGATTTAGTGGTGTTTTGTTATATATTTAACCCTTTCATTGTTTTTTTTTTGTGTTATTTTATTTATTACCTGTGCAACTACTTATTTATGATTAAAGTGGGTTTTATTGGTGGTTCTTTCCCACAATAGTACATTAACGGGTTGAACCACCATTGTGCAAAGGTCGTTAATTTTAATATGAGTAGTTTTATTGTTTACCTGCCCACATGATGCAACACTTACCTCATCCAGCCTATCTAATTCAGATAGCATAACGTACCTACCACTAGACGGCCACTACGTTTCATCAGATTTGAGGTTTGCGAGTAATTAAATATCAGACTTGTTAATAAATTGTCTTAAATAATACGTGCAAATGAAATAAATTTATGAAGAATCCGTTAAGCCCAAACCGATTTTATGTATGTAATGTAACACGGTTAAATAAAGTTGTTTGGATAGTGATCCAAGAATCCTTCCTACTTAATTTTCTTATACTAGATAATAATTTCCTATCAAAACTTATTTCCTAGTTAATTCCGCAACTGCATTCCCGTATTGTTTATAAATCCTATCAGTTGCTCACACCTTTCCAGCTCCTGTCCAGTTTCCTGTAAATATCCGAACTGCCGCTTTCCAAAATGCTCTTATTCTTATTAATATTCTCTCTTGCACTGACTTTGCATCCTATCTTTGACTTTTGCGTTATTAATCTTGCCTGCTGACATTGCTGTTTTCCTGATATACCCATACCTATTATTAACTATTCCCACCAGCTTCCTACCTAATATCTAAACCTTGCTATTATCTCCAATTTACGTTCGGTGAACGGTAAGTTATTATAAGAACTATTTAATATGGGCAAAGCGGTAAACTGCGGATAGACGGTTACGGTTTCTCGGGCGCCAATATAGGTGAACGGTGATTGACAGTCCTAGATTCTTCTTCGCGGGGGATGGAAACGTAAAAGCGGGCCGAGTAGCCTGAGTGAAGACGGTTTTTTTTTAATGGAGCTTAATGATTCTTTTTGTAAGATATTACACACAATACTTTCAGATTTGGTTCTAGCGCATGCAAATTTTTGGTGAAAGCAACTTTTTATTAGCTTATTAGTACAATCCATAGAACGAAAGAACTGATTGTGGAACACGATGTGGTACAAGTGCATTAGTCGCAGCTACCTTTTTGTTGTTCATTCCCAATTGTGTCGAAAAAAAGACGACACTTTGCTACTACTAGAAACCTGTTTATGCTCAAGTGTCGATGTGTGTTGAGCAATATTCGCCTTAGTGCCATGTGCAAGTGAAAACTGTGCACAAATACACTTTCTTCTTGGCATTTTCGGATCCACCGTCTTAGATACACACATACTATAACGATTATTTATTTATAAACAGTTATTTACCAACACTTAACCTTAAGTAACGAACTATTTACACGTACCGGTATTTTTAAAAAGGAACTTCGTTATAAATATGAAACAGTTACGTAATTTGTTAAAATGATTATATATACGAAATGATGTGTTTAAAATATTCTGAGAAAAGAAACTTTTATAAAAAGCACACTTTTATTTACGCGTAGGAAGTACACCAAAATGTGATCAAGAATCTTAGGACCAAAAATAAAAGCGCGGGGCGCTCATATTATAAACATGTGACGGAGAGAAATGAATTATGATGAGCGCCCGATGCTTTTATTTTCAGTTTTAAAGAATTTTGATCACATTTTGGTGCAAAGAAAAGTTGTTTTCTCCTTTTTAGTCTACTTTTTACGCGTAAATAAAAGCGTGCTTTTTAAAAAAGTTTCTTTTTTCATAGTATTATTGTCTACTTTTTAGTCAAATGTTTAAATCGATTTATCAACCAAGCTACACCTATTTTTTTTAATACAAAGTCTATGATTTAATTCATTCATAAGTTGTTTAAAATAATTAGTTGATTTAATTTATAAAAAAGAGTGTAAAAAAATGAAGTAATTTGTACAGTCAACAATGTCAAATTGAAGTGTTGATAGTTAAAAAAAAAGTTGCATTGGTCGGGAATCGATCTTGCACCGACCGCGTGGCAGGCGATCATTTTACCATTAGACCAGAACTGCTCTCCCAGTTTGAGATTGATACTGCTATTTAAACCATTGAGAACTGAAATTTATGTTAATTATAGTTTACTTAAGCATTTTTATGAAGGATTGTATTGTCATCGGAATACATAATTTTGGAGAGTTTCAAGTCAATATGACTTGTAGAAGTGGTCGAAAAATCGATTACAAATTTTGACGCATACAACAACATAAAAACAGTGTGAACTAAATAAAAGGGTGTAAAAAGGGAACTGTCCCGTATAATACGGGACGAATGGTCACCTTAAGTATAGTAGTAGTAGGTGTTGAAATGAGCTCTTTTGACCTAAGATGTATTAAACACTAATAAAAGTTTACGATACCTCTCATTTTTTTGTAGAAAAAATCATAAACTTTTATAATGTGTTTAATCTATATTATCTACTATAGATAACAAAATGAAGATATTTGACCTACTTGCTCCTCAAAATTCAAAAATTTATTTTTAGAGATATACAGAGTGTTCCATAAATAGACCGATAAACTTTTCGGGGAGGGAGGGGACATCAAAACACAATTTTTTTGTTGTATAAACGCAGTGCGAAAACGCATCGTTTTCGAGATAAGAGTGTTAAATAGTTTTGTTATCAAAAAGACACTTCAGCCAATTTTAATAGATCCATTACGGTAGATACAGTTAACCCAGGGGCGTGTTTACAGGACAACACCTAGTGGTTTTTTTGTAATTTTGAAACTTTTTTTAGATAAAGCAACTAGAAACGCTGACAAAAATTCGAACCATAGAGCAAGTAATTACGTACTTATTAGTAGCTAAATTTATTCTTAAAATTTAGTTACCATCAATAACAATTATCGATGGGTTTTATTAAGTTGGTTGCGTTTTAATCCAATTATAGTTTACAACACATGTTCAAAATGTTTACCATTTGCTTCGATAAAAGATTGCACCGCCGGATCATTGACTCGCGCACCGTATGGAATATTCCAGGAATATCTTCTACTTGTGTTTAAGCGGCCATTATTTTTGCGACAAGATCTTTCGCATTAAGAATGGGTATTTCGTAGGCTAATGATCTCAAATAACCCCAAAGGCAGAAATTAAGAGGGTTTAAATTGGGAGAACACGCAGGTCAGGTCACGGGACCTCCCCATCCCATCCACTGGTTGCCAAATCGTTGGTCCAGATACTGGCGCACGTTCACAACAAAGTGTGGAAGTGGTCCATCATTCTGAAACCACATGTTGGTCCTATTGTCTAAGGGGACAATTTCTAATAGTCCCTGTAAAACGTTTTGCAGAAAATGTTGATACAAATTTGCGTTTAAACGACCAGGCAGCAAGTAAACTATTAAATTCTCTTCGATAATGCCAGCCCACATGTTTACAAAAAAATTGTTCCTGGTGTCTTTTAGAAACTATGACATGAGGATTTACGGCACCCCAGATATGGCTGTTTCTACTATTAAAATAGCAATCGCACGTGAAACGCCTCATCAGAAAACAGTATTATTCTCCCGAAGTGAGGTTCTACTAAGGTGCGACCCAAAAACCATTGGCAAAAAGCTAATCGATGTGGTTAGCCTCCAGGTTTTAAAGCTTGTAATCGTTGTATATGATAGGGACACAGGAGCTGTTTATGCATTACAGGCCATACCGTGGTACTGGAGGTGTCCAGATTGTGTTCAATTGAGCGAACACTTGTAGGTGGATTGTCTTCCAAACGTTGTATGACTTCTTCTTAAAACTCCACCGCACGGGCTATTCTTGGACGATCAGCATCACCGAGACGCTTAAGGTTGCCACTTTCTCTTAAGGTTCTAAAGTTGTATGATGAGGTTGCCGGCGTTCAGAATGTCTTTTCATACAAGCGTGTAACTTCTCTATCACGACAATTTGCTGCACCATAAGCAAGATGCGTATCGGTAAGTTTTTCAAATGAGTCATCCATTTTAAATAAAAATTTTGAATTAACAAACAACACAAGTTTTATCACAATAAACTACTCAACAGGATTAAGTTTTAAACTCAAGTCATTACTGTCACAATAACTAATTAATGTATCACAATGACGTCCATCGATAATTGTTATTGATGATTTTAAGAATAAATTACTAATTACTAATAAGTACATAATTACTTATTTTACGGTACAAGTTTTTTTCTCAAAAAGTACGCAAGATACGTAAAACCCTCAGTGAAAAAAAGTTGCGATTTGAGTTGCTTTATCTAAAAAAAGGTTTCAAAATAGCAAAAAAACCACTGGGTGTTGCCCCGTGAGCACGTCCTTGAAATTACTGTATCTACTGTAATGAATCCAAAATATGTCTTGTTAGGAACAAACTGGGAAAATTTCATTAAAATCGGCTGAAGAATTTTTTTTTATCATAAAAAAAAATTGGTTTTTTTAACAAACTTTTAACACACTGTATCGCGTAAACGAATCGTTTTCGGACTATATTTATAAACCAAAAATGTGTGTTTGATGACCCCTATCACCCCTAAAAGCTTGTGGGTATATTTAAGGAACACCCTGTATTTTACATGCAAAACCGAACTAAATGAAACTGGAAATTTTACTTTCAATATTGAGTAAAGTATGTTTTCAGGTTGATCTTGCAACAAACACTAGTTATAAAATGGTAATTGAACAAACTGCATGACAACGTATTGTGTCAAGTAAATCATTAAAATGGAATATTTAATTGCTTTATGTATATTTAAGTGAAATCTGTTTAGATTACAAACATCACAATTGCGTGATACAGAAATTAAAATACACTTATCATAATTACATTATTTTGGAACAATAAATTAAAGTAGTTTTTATAGTTTATAGTTTGTTCTGTATGCCGTACACAATTAGGCCTATAGCTTGGTTACCATCATGTAAGGCTTCGTGTCATGTAGCAATTACAATTTCGTCTTTACATTACCAATGTGTTTATTAATCAATCATTCACATGTGCCTATATGAGAATGAGACGTTGGCAGTAACAGTTCATGTCTGTGGCTCCTAATTATTTCACCCACCTCTTGACCAATTATTGCGTTGTTTGATTCTGTTCTTGCCATATTTTTAAACTTATATGCGGTAGGATTTATCTGCTTAGTATATACAAGTACGATCTAAGTCTTCACAGCACTTTATTAAGTAAATACAGAGCACAGATTTAAAGAGTGTGGGCTAATCATGAAACTATTTTAAAGTTTGTCCAGTATGATGTTAGAAGCTAAAATTTATACGATACCGTATCTAGTTTAGTTTATTAATGAAGGCTCTTCTAATTTGTTTTAAACAGATTCCTATTCATTTCACCATGATAATCTTGTTTTAATGACTGATTCAGATAAGGTATTCTATATTAATGGAACCAGAATGGGGAACAATAATTCTTATACTATCATATTCTGGAGGTCTCTGCGTACTCGTTATGCGTTTGCTACAACTTACTTCTATTTCCTTTTGAGTAGATCTTTGTACTGTTTGTCTATGGTTAGGTAAATTGATTTCCTAAATATACTGGCCGCCAGAAATAAATGAACACCCAGTAAACGCTAATGAAATTTTCAGAAAATATGTATTTTAGTCCTATTAAGAAACAATGAAAACTTCAGGAAGATAAAATAAAGATTAATCAAGTAATCATCGACAATGAAACAAAAACTCTTTCTTTTCATTTGACATTAGTTACTTAAGTGTCAATGTTAAGCATATTTGTCAGCTTAGTAAGTAAACACATTAAAGTTGAAATAATGACTCCTGTACGACCGTAAAAATTTCCATCAGTTAACAGAGTTTGAACGTGATAGAATAATCGGTCTACGAGAATCCGGATTATCAATTCGTGATGATGCTGCTCACGTGGGACGCAGTGTCGCCACAATTTCCTTATGTTGGCGAAGCTGGTCAGAAAATAATGAGGAATGACGACGTTTGCGTCCCGGACGTCCTAGGCGTACCACTGATCGTGAAGATGGTGCTCTTCGGCTTGTAGTTCTTCGGGATCGTTTTTCATCAACAAGGGAAATTGGTGATAGATGGAGAGCATTAACTCATCATCTTTTTGGGCTCAGGTAGGTTAGAAGACGTCCTGGAGAAAGACGCAATTTTCAGTTTCTCTACAACGACATACTGCTCTCACTAAAGGTGTGATGGAAGCAGATCTCTAGTAGTTATTGAGGGAACATTAAATGCAAATCGGTACATTAACAACGTTCTTGAACCAATATTACTGCCATATCTGCAAGAATTAAAAATTCCAATTTTTCAGCAAGATAATGCGCGGCCGCATACCGTAAGGGTTTCTATGGAGTTTCTAAATACTGCTAATGTTTATCTGCTTCCATACCAGACTTAACACCAATCGAACATGTGTGGGATATAGTAGGACGGAGAATAAATGATCTGCAGCCACACCCAAACAATGTAGATTGCCCTTCAACAACGGATTTTAGAAGTGTGGGATAGTATGACTCAGGTTAGCACAGATTCACTCATTTCAACTATGCGTAATCGGCTTGCTGAATGTGTGAGAAAAATAGAAGGGTCAAAGCATTGTCAGTGTTAGTAACATTTGTACCTCGCTAAAATTTTCATCGTTTATTAATATATCAGCGTTTATTTAGGGCAGCCAGTATATACCATTTAACAAATGGAGCCCTTTTCTCTAACAAAGCTCTACGATCTGCACGTTTTAAACTTTCACTTACTCTATCCATGAGATGCTTTTCTGTAGATAATGCAATCCATATATGTGTAAAATGTTTAACGATTAGGGTGTCCTAATGGACATTTTGGATGTTTTTGACGGAATATATAAATCAGTGATATGAATCTTTAAACATTTGGTCTATGTTATGATTGTTTTTGAATTATTTCAAAGAAACTTGTACTTTCAGTGTCAGAAAATTGTGTATAGTATCGTGACCATCAAACTTAGAAAGGTGAGGGTTTATACTTACACCATGCGAAATTAGATTTTCTTTCCATTCTATTAAGACATTGAGGAGTCTGTCTAAAACAGTTTGGGAAATATTTTCGATTTTCTAATTGGTTTGCAGATCATATGTGCTGTGAACCGAAGACCACCTTCCCCTTGTTTGTATTCTGTTTGGTTGGAACTGGTAGCATTGTTGCTAGCCTGCTTAAAAAATGGCCAACAAAATACAACACGACCATTAGAAACAATAACACGAACAAAAACAAAAACTGTAGCACCATTACATTCAGTATTCGACGCGTTGTCCGTTTTAAGCGCTGCACAAACCGAATCGATTTTGTAGGGACTGCTGCAACATTTATGAAGCAATTTGTCGAAACGCTGCTAAAATTCGATAACGGATGTTGTCCGTCTTTGGCAGTTGTGGTTACTTTACTTCTTTTGAATGCCCATAAAAAGAAATCGCAATCTGTAAGATCTCATAATCTTGACAGCCAATAGATGAATTCTCCACGTCCTATCAAACGATCCGGAAACTAAGCATTACCAAAGTTAGGCAGCATAGTGTTGCATTAAATTCAGTTGACGGATTAAGCAGAGTCCTGTTCTACCTATTATAATATATACACATTTTATAATTAATATCAAACTGGATCAGGGTTATCTTTGTCATAGTAATGACAATTATGACGATTCACAAAACCATTTTTGTAGAATGTACTTTCGCCGGAGGACAATACTTCATTATAGTACATTGAGTATCAAGAACAGTAAGGGACGTTTACAACCCTGAATGTTCGTGATGCTCATACTGCTTTTTGCACGATTGTATTAAATTTACCACAATTGAAATTATTTAATTTCCAAATTTTTTGTTCGTATTGTTGTGAAATATAATATCTATATATAATGTTATGTTGGTAAGTATTAGACGTCGGTAATTAAAATCATATCGACGAGTTGGGCCTCGCAACCAGTAAACATATGCTACTGTCTTGAAACAGATATGGTAAATAAACAAAAAAAAAACAAAAGTTTAGGTCTTTTAACCGCCCACTGACAAAAAATCAATCCATTTCATTTAGATATGATAGACATAATATGGCAAGCGGATGAGACATTAAAAGTAGCACCAGAGAGCACTTTTTCATTTATACAGCATTCACGTTGAATTAGCTGCTATAGGTTTGCGTACGTTCTCGCCTTGTTGCGTGATAAGACGGAAGCCACATGCATCCGATTGTTAAAAATAATTAAAAATTACAATCTTTCCGAATATCAACGTATCGGAATGTCTTTTTCATCTAAAGCAAGCCGAACTTAAAAAATTACAATTGGTTTAAAAACGGAGAAACAAATTCTCCTTTAACAAGCTATTCCCTCAGAGTGCAGTTTCAAAGTTGATAGTACCAAACAGGTTGACAGACAGAAAAAGCATAATTGAGTCCTCGAAGAGGAAGTCATGAGGCTTTAATAAAAATTTTGAAATCTATGTACGCCTATTACAGTGTAAACGATGTTACTGTAAATAGAGGAAGTAAAATTGTAAAAGTTAGCAACTTTCTGAATGTGTTCTGACCTACACATTAGAAATTGGATAATTTCTTTTGACATTAAATTTATTCAAAAAGAAATTTTCCCGAATACCAATTCTAAACTCCAAATTCAAATTAAATGAACAATGCCTAGACGAGGCAGTTGTAATTAATCAAGATATAAATTTAAGGAACGGTATCCAGTTCTCCCTCGCAGGAATACATCATTGTAAAATTACATTTTAACTTAAACCTTTGCAAAAAGTGAGTTGAACCAAACCATAAACAGATTGAAATTTAAGGAAATAATTGACGTTAGCATCAAACAAACATGTGGTCTTACTTCAATAGGCAATTAAAGGTACATTGTGGGGAAAAAAACTTTATGATTTATTAGATTGATTTGAAATTGTAAAATCGATTATAATTTAAGAACAATCATCTTGACCGGCTGCTATCAACGAGAATAGCTTGTTAAAGGAGAATTTGTTTTCTTTTCCTCAATTTTCCTCCTTATGCATTTCAACACAAAACCTGGTTTTTTAAATTTTAACCTTTTAACTCTGATATAATTTATTGGATAACTTTTAAGGTCTGAAGATGACACTGTGTGTCGACACTGGTCACCTTTTTCAATATATACATTGTGGGGAAGGTTTAGTGTTTTTGAGTATACCTTTAAGGTATTCTATATTAATGGAACCAGAATGGGGAACAATAATTCTTATACTATCATATTCTGGAGGTCTCTGCGTACTCGTTATGCGTTTGCTACAACTTACTTCTATTTCCTTTTGAGTAGATCTTTGTACTGTTTGCCTATGGTTAGGTAAATTGATTTCCTAAATATACTGGCCGCCAGAAATAAATGAACACCCAGTAAACGCTAATGAAATTTTCAGAAAATATGTATTTTAGTCCTATTAAGAAACAATGAAAACTTCAGGAAGATAAAATAAAGATTAATCAAGTAATCATCGACAATGAAACAAAAACTCTTTCTTTTCATTTGACATTAGTTACTTAAGTGTCAATGTTAAGCATATTTGTCAGCTTAGTAAGTAAACACATTAAAGTTGAAATAATGCCTCCTGTACGACCGTAAAAATTTCCATCAGTTAACAGAGTTTGAACGTGATAGAATAATCGGTCTACGAGAATCCGGATTATCAATTCGTGATGATGCTGCTCACGTGGGACGCAGTGTCGCCACAATTTCCTTATGTTGGCGAAGCTGGTCAGAAAATAATGAGGAATGACGACGTTTGCGTCCCGGACGTCCTAGGCGTACCACTGATCGTGAAGATGGTGCTCTTCGGCTTGTAGCTCTTCGGGATCGTTTTTCATCAACAAGGGAAATTGGTGATAGATGGAGAGCATTAACTCATCATACTTTTGGGCTCAGGTAGGTTAGAAGACGTCCTGGAGAAAGACGCAATTTTCAGTTTCTCTACAACGACATACTGCTCTCACTAAAGGTGTGATGGAAGCAGATCTCTCTGAGTTATTGAGGAACATTAAATGCAAATCGGTACATTAACAACGTTCTTGAACCAATATTACTGCCATATCTGCAAGAAATAAAATTCCAATTTTATAATGATAATGATAATGATAATGATAATGCGCGGCCGCATACCGTAAGGGTTTCTATGGAGTTTCTAAATACTGCTAATGTTTATCTGCTTCCATACCAGACTTAACACCAATCGAACATGTGTGGGATATAGTAGGACGGAGAATAAATGATCTGCAGCCACACCCAAACAATGTAGATTGCCCTTCAACAACGGATTTTAGAAGTGTGGGATAGTATGACTCAGGTTAGCACAGATTCACTCATTTCAACTATGCGTAATCGGCTTGCTGAATGTGTGAAAAAAATAGAAGGGTCAAAGCATTGTCAGTGTTAGTAACATTTGTACCTCGCTAAAATTTTCATCGTTTATTAATATATCAGCGTTTACTGTGTGTTCATTTATTTATGGCAGCCAGTATATACCATTTAACAAATGGAGCCCTTTTCTCTAACAAAGCTCTACGATCTGCACGTTTTAAACTTTCACTTACTCTATCCATGAGATGCTTTTCTGTAGATAATGCAATCCATATATGTGTAAAATGTTTAACGATTAGGGTGTCCTAATGGACATTTTGGATGTTTTTGACGGAATATATAAATCAGTGATATGAATCTTTAAACATTTGGTCTATGTTATGATTGTTTTTGAATTATTTCAAAGAAACTTGTACTTTCAGTGTCAGAAAATTGTGTATAGTATCGTGACCATCAAACTAGAAAGGTGAGGGTTTATATTTACACCATGCGAAATTAGATTTTCTTTCCATTCTATTAAGCCATTGAGGAGTCTGTCGAAAACAGTTTGGGAAATATTTTGATTTTCTAATTGGTTTGCAGATCATATGTGCTGTGAAGCGAAGACCACCTTCCCTTGTATTCTGTTTGGTTGGAACTGGTAGCGTTGTTGCTAGCCTGCTTAAAAAATGGCCAACAAAATACAACACGATCATTAGAAACAAGAACACGAACAAAAACAAAAACTGTAGCGCCATTACATTCAGTATTCGACGTGTTGTCCGTTTTAAGCGCTGCACAAACCGAGTCGATTTTGTAGGGACTGCTGCAACATTTATGAAGCAATTTGTCGAAACGCTGCTATAATTCGATAACGGATGTTGTCCGTCTTTGGCAGTTGTGGTTACTTTACTTCTTTTGAATGCCCGTAAAAAGAAATCGCAATCTGTAAGATCTCATAATTTTGACAGCCAATAGATGAATTCTCCACGTCCTATCAAACGATCAGGAAACTAAGCATTACCAAAGTTAGGCAGCGTAGTGTTGCATTAGATTCAGTTTCGACGGATTATAATATATACACATTTTATAATTAATATCAAACTGGATCAGGGTTATTTTTGTCATAGTAATGACAATTATGACGATTCACAAAACCATTTTTATAGAATGTAATTTCGCCGGAGGACAATACTTCATTATAGTACATTGAGTATCAAGAACAGTAAGGGACGTTTACAACCCTGAATGTTCGTGATGCTCATACTGTTTTTTGCACGATTGTATTAAATTTGCCACAATTGAAATTATTTAATTTCCAAATTTTTTGTTCTTATTGTTGTGAAATATAATATCTATATATAATGTTATGTTGGTAAGTAAAAGACGTCGGTAATTAAAATCATACCGACGAGTTGGGCCTCGCAACCAAAACATATGCTACTGTCTTGAAACAGATATGGTAAATAAACAAAAAAACAAAAGTTTAGGTCTTTTAACCGCCCACTGACAAAAAATCAATCCATTTCATTTAGATATGATAGACATAATATGGCAAGCGGATGAGACATTAAAAGTAGCACCAGAGAGCACTTTTTCAATTATACAGCATTCACGTTGAATTAGCTGCTATAGGTTTGCGTACGTTCTCGCCTTGTTGCGTGATAAGACGGAAGCCACATACATCCGATTGTTAAAAATAATTAAAAATTACAATCTTTCCGAATATCAACGTATCGGAATGTCTTTTTCATCTAAAGCAAGCCGAACTTAAAAAAATTACAATTGGTTTAAAAACGGTTTATGAGCAAAACACATGATTTAGCTTTAGTCTTTAGAATGCTGTTTTCCTTAGCGCTTCATATTGTGGAAAATAGATTTTTACAAGCTACAGAAGAATTTCCAGAACTTAGTATGTATGACGTATGTTTAATAATAACAGAATATAACCATTCTTAATAACGTTACAGATGGAACGGAAGGGTTTTTGGATTACTTCGAATTCATTTACGATCGCGGACGGCAAATGCGGAACGGTCGACGTCGGACTACGATTTTCAGTCCACAAATTTGGAATCACCAGACATCTGTCACAGAAGGATTATCAATTCAATAGAAGGTTGGCATTTTGGATTGCAGTCGTTATTTCAATCATCGCACCGTTTGACGATTTCTCAGTGGACTACAAAAAGAAATATCATTGCAACACACATTAAACCATGTTTCTGAACGTTACTTAATCTACTATTACTATCCCAAATTAACTTCAAACGCAATGTGTTTATTTGTCCATGTGATTATATGTCTCAGTGTATAAATTTCTATGTGTTAAAATGTCCGTGTGATTAAGTGTCGGCGTGTTTAACTGACCTTGCTTAAAAGAACCACCAAGAAAACCCAGTTTATTAATCAATAAGCAATGTTACAAGTACATTAATAAATTAAGGAATAAAAAAAAACAAAGAAAAGATTCGATATGACAATATAACAAATTATCATTAAATCAGGTTAAATTGCGTACAAAATTAGAAAATTGAGTAACGGCAAAATGAAAAGCACCTGAGTTAAATATAAACACAATAAAAAACGAACAGTGAAATCACCCTCACAATTGTGTCATAAATAAATCGAAATTGAAATTGTGACACAAGACATGTAACCGTTATGCAATCAATCCTGCCTTAAGTTGAATTGACAGTAAATTAAATAGAAAAATAATACAGATTAAGTTACACATAAAATAAAATTACATTACTGTTTAAACTATACATAACC
Source organism: Vesta saturnalis (assembly GCA_036346205.1). Classification (NCBI taxonomy): domain Eukaryota; kingdom Metazoa; phylum Arthropoda; class Insecta; order Coleoptera; family Lampyridae; genus Vesta; species Vesta saturnalis. Next base: position 625,606 of record JARFJB010002494.1, read on the forward strand.
AATAACAAAAAAATATACAAAGAATTTCTTTCTCTCTTCATTTAAAACCAATAAGAACGGGTTAGTTTCAACATCTAAAACCATGGGCAACCAGTTTCTAGTTGTGAAATCCGGCGTAAAATTTTGAGACTTTCTTAATGACATTTTGGCACTTTTCTGTAAAACCTGGTATCCTTAATGACAACGATTAAACTGAGGTTGATCATGCATCGATTGTCCACATATTAAGTCCTCAAAAATGTCAGTAAACAATCAACAATGCCAACTCATTTCACCAATGAGGGAGACACTGTACTGTCTGACGTGCTGGGTTTTTTTAACAGATTTCAACTTAATAAGGATGCTTGCGAAATGGCGTTTGAGCATTTAAATTACTACCCTTTGGTGTCAAGAGACAATTCTGTGCGTTTCAATATCTCGTGATAATTAAATAGTAACCTCTAGCAAGGCAATGGCGAATTGTTTGCTATGAGCTTTAATCTGCATTCAAATACCTACTTACGCTTGAATATAGTCATTTAGGTAATCATTTAATCACAAACACTTAAGAGGTTAAGGTACGCGCTTTAAACTCAAAATAGTGGCGATTATCTTGTTGTTTACACGCCCGCTTCGGTGATTACAACCAGAAAGATGTGATTATAGATACGTTTGTTTACACGACCGCTTGATTTTTTTTACTAACACGGAAACAATAATATATTTATAACCACAACGGTTTAAAATTATGGTAACAAAACAATAGAACGGTACAAACCAATCGAACTTCCAACTGCAACTAACTGTTTTACTCCCAAATCCACCCCAGTTTTTAAAAGTCCTAAAAAACAAGAATTATTATAAGGGAGTACTTTCATATTTATTATTAAAAGAAGTGTTAACTTCTAAAATATGCACTCGGCCGTAGCAAACCTTATCGGGGTCTAATTTCAACATTCTTAAACAGAGCCGTCTTTTGATTTTTCCGTATATGCCAATGTAGTTAATTACCAACCGGCGACATTTTACCCAATTACGTGTGTATAAAAATTTTAATCGATTTGTCACGGTCCTTACGATTAAGGTAGTTTCAGTCACATGGAGGAACACTTCTACCCAATATGTGTTTTCTTTTCCTTTTTAACCCTTAATCACATACATTTAAAACTTAGTTACACAAAATAAAATATATCCTGAAAAACATACATCATCAAATTATGACTTACTGTCAAGATATTAAAAGCCATTTATTGCCTTTTCGTTCGTGGTAACAATTGCAATTTTAAAATTTTTATTACAGTAATATTTTTAAGTTACTCAAATGAAGCAATTACAAAATATAAAAATTTCATTATAGTGAATGCTTTTCCGAAACATTTTGATTAACATTTCGTCTTTCCTTATTAGCAAACTTTTATTTCAGTGTGCACGTATGAAATGTTATTTAAGATGAAAAAATGTATACGTTTGTTAAAAATTCATTTGCTAAAAATGAGTAGTTTAACTAGCAATAGATAGTTTATGTTACAACTGATAATACGATTGTTGAAAAATTTCACTACCTTATTAAAGTTTAATTTGATACAGACATATTCTGTGAAGGCACATATAGAGAAAATTGCAAAAACAGTGTTCGCTTTTATTTTTGAAAAGTGCAAAACAAAAGTATTAAAACGTTCTGCTATTTCTACATGTGCACCCTTCTTTTGATTAAAGTTGCCTTTAAAACGAAGTGCGATATTGTATTATTAAGGATTTAATAAAGGTCAAAAAGTCATTTATGTATGTAAACAGACTATATATATATATATATATATATATATATATATATATATATATATATATATATATATATTCCTTAATTGAGATATTGCATTTATATATTATTTCCAGTGTGAACACAATTGAAATTGGTACACATATTCAGCATTTGAACCAAAGTGCGTTAAGTGTACAGTTTATTTCGTTCGTTCAATCTGTGTGGATTTGAATGCCTTGATGATTTGAGTCATATATATGTTCACTTGACAAGAATTAAAAATAGTAAAAAATTTAACACACCCGCTAATTAACAGTGGAGTTGATTAAATGAAAGTACTTGTTTTATATAGAAGTATGTATGACATATCCCAATAGACTAAAGTGAAACATTTAATCCCGAGAGTGAAGTACGCGAACGATTAAGATATTGTAGTCATGTGGCATATACGTGTTTTTTACGCAGGAATTATAACAGAAAACAAAGCTAACAAAATTCTGATCAATTGTAAATATCGTTTGCATTTGAATAATAGAGACTAGTATTATGTACAAACTTCATATTTTATTATTTTAGTAGCTACTAATTGGACAACTACTGACAAATGTTCTTGAATGAACTGTTAATGCACCAAGTTTATTAAATATCCAATTAATGCGGAAATCAAGACTACTGTTTTGTGCGTTAGTAAAAGAAAATAAGAAGATTCAAGCAACATTCAAATAAATTTAGAGAGAAAGCTTGTCAATATTTTTCTGATTTTAAGTCTAACCTAAAATCTATTCACAAAGTGCAACAATGCCCTTCAATATCAAATGGTTTCAATATGAATCACCAATTAGTCAATACCAAACGTAGAAAAATTTTGTACATATGTGAGATGTCCTTAAACGTAGTATTTTGTCTCACAAATTAAGAATATCCTAGAGCATGTAAACTTCTTTCCGTGTTGCCTTAGAGCACAACACAGTATATGGGTGGTTTTCGTTACATTGAATAATCTTTTATTTTGTTTAAAAGCAACCACACAAAATGTGTCAACTTGTCTGTTATCTGCATTTAAATTAACTTAATTAGCGGCACATAAATATTTTAATTATTAAAGTACCTTAACACCTTACTTTTTAAATTTTGCATCACTGTTTTTTCAACCAATAACAAGTACTTGCATTTAATTTTTCACGCATTTATTAACCTTTATGTTAAGTATGAATTTAATTGTAAATTATCTGTCACTTGCGAAATGTTATTCACGTTATACTGGTTACACAAGGTTGTTGTATTGCTTGATAAGCCAGTTACTGACATAAAACTTTTAAAAAGGAAAATGTTACATTACAAAATAGTTTCCGTCACTAATTATTTAAAAATTCGCCCATAACTGATAAAAATGTTACTCATTACTAGGAGCTTCTTTTACGTTAATTACGTTACTAAAGTTTGGCGATAATAACATATTCGCGTCAAAATGAAACTGCACTTCGCCACTCTTCTACCAAAACTTTCAATTTATAGGTAAAGTAGTGTGATCGAAAGAATAGTAAATATGTTGTCTCCAAATTCAAAATGTTAGTAAACAATCAACAATGCCAACTCATTTCACCAATGAGGGAGACACTGTACTGTCTGACACGCTGGGTTTTTAACAGATTTTAACTTAATAAGGATGCTTGCGAAATGGCGTTTGAGCATTTAAATTACTACCCTTTGGTGTCAAGAGACAATTCTGTGCGTTTCAATATCTCGTGATAATTAAATAGTAACCTCTAGCAAGACAATGGCAATTCTTATTGAATTGTTTGCTACGAGCTTTAATCTGCATTCAAATACCTACTTACGCTTGAATATAGTCATTTAGGTAATCATTTAATAACAAACACTTAAGGGGTTAAGGTACGCGCTTTAAACTCAAAATAGTGGCGATTATCTTGTTGTTTACACGCCCGCTTCGGTGATTACAACCAGAAAGATGTGATTATAGATACGTTTGTTTACACGACCGCTTGATTTTTTTTACTAACACGGAAACAATAATATATTTATAACCACAACGGTTTAAAATTATGGTAACAAAACAATAGAACGGTACAAACCAATCGAACTTCCAACTGCAACTAACTGTTTTACTCCCAAATCCACCCCAGTTTTTAAAAGTCCTAAAAAACAAGAATTATTATAAGGGAGTACTTTCATATTTATTATTAAAAGAAGTGTTAACTTCTAAAATATGCACTCGGCCGTAGCAAACCTTATCGGGGTCTAATTTCAACATTCTTAAACAGAGCCGTCTTTTGATTTTTCCGTATATGCCAATGTAGTTAATTACCAAACGGGCGGCATTTTACCCAATTACGTGTGTATAAAAATTTTAATCGATTTGTCACGGTCCTTACGATTAAGGTAGTTTCAGTCACATGGAGGAACACTTCTACCCAATATGTGTTTTCTTTTCCTTTTTAACCCTTAATCACTTACTTAAAAACTTAGTTACACGAAATAAAATATATCCTGAAAAACATACATCATCAAATTATGACTTACTGTTAAGATATTAAAAGCCATTTATTGCCTTTTCGTTCGCGGTAACAATTGCGATTTTAAAATTTTTATTACAGTAATATTTTTAAGTTACTCAAGTAAAGCAATTACAAAATATAAAAATTTCATTATAGTGAATGCTTTTCCGAAACATTTCGTCTTTCATTATTAGCAAACTTTTATTTCAGTGTGCACGTATGAAATGTTATTTAAGATGAAAAAATGTATACGTTTGTTAAAAATTCATTTGCTAAAAATGAGTAGTTTAACTAGCAATAGATAGTTTATGTTACAACTGATAATACGATTGTTGGAAAATTTCACTACCTTATTAAAGTTTAATTTGATACAGACATATTCTGTAAAGGCACATATAGAGAAAATTGCAAAAACAGTGTTCGCTTTTATTTTTGAAAAGTGCAAAACAAAAGTATTAAAACGTTCTGCTATTTCTACATGTGCACCCTTCCTTTGATTAAAGTTGCCTTTAAAACGAAGTGCGATATTGTATTATTAAGGATTTAATAAAGGTCAAAAAGTCATTTATGTATGTAAACAGACTATATATATATATATATATATATATATATATATATATATATATATATATATATATATATCTTTGATTGAGATATTGCATTTATATATTATTTCCAGTGTGAACACAATTGAAATTGGTACACATATTCAGCATTTGAACCAAAGTGCGTTAAGTGTACAGTTTATTTCGTTCGTTCAATCTGTGTGGATTTGAATGCCTTGATGATTTGAGTCATATATATGTTCACTTGACAAGAATTAAAAATAGTAAAAATTTAACACACTCGCTAATTAATAGTGGAGTTGATTAAATGAAAGTACTTGTTTTATATAGAAGTATGTATGACATATCCCAATAGACTAAAGTGAAACATTTAATTCCGAGAGTGAAGTACGCGAACGATTAAGATACTGTAGTCATGTGGCATATACGTGTATTTTACGCAGGAATTATTATAACAGAAAACAAAGCAAACAAAATACTGATCAATTGTAAATATCGTTTGCATTTGAATAATTGAGACTAGTATTATGTACAAACTTCATATTTTATTATTTTAGGAGCTACTAATTGGACAACTAGTGACAAATGTTCTTAATGAACTGTTAATGCACCAAGTTTATTAAATATCCAATTAATGCGGAAATCAAGACTACTGTTTTGTGCGTTAGTAAAAGAAAATAAGAAGATTCAAGCAACATTCAAATAAATTTAGAGAGAAAGCTTGTCAATATTTTCTGATTTTAAGTCTAACCTAAAATCTATTCACAAAGTGCAATAATGCCCTTCAATATCAAATGGTTTCAATATGAATCACCAATTAGTCAATACCAAACGTAGAAAAATTTTGTACATAAACGTAGTATTTTGTCTTACAAATTAAGAGTATCCTGAGCATGTAAACTTCTTTCCGTGTTGCCTTAGAGCACAACACAGTATATGGGTGGTTTTCTTACATTGAATAATCTTTTATTTTGTTTAAAAGCAACCACACAAAACGTGTCAACTTGTCTGTTATCTGCATTTAAATTAACTTAATTAGCGGCACATAAATATTTTAATTATTAAAGTACCTTAACAGCAGAGTACTTTTACTTCTACTTGATCTTTTTAATTTTGCATCACTGTTTTTCAACCAAATAACAAGTACGTACATGTAATTTTTCACGCATTTATTAACCTTTATGTTAAGAATGAATTTAATTGTAAATTATCTGTCACTTGCGAAATGTTATACACGTTATACTGGTTACACAAGGTTGTTGTATTGCTTGATAAGCCAGTTACTGACATAAAACTTTTAAAAAGGAAAATGTTACATTACAAAATAGTTTCCGTCACTAATTATTTAAAAATTCGCCCATAACTGATAAAAATGTTACTCATTACTAGGAGCTTCTTCTACGTTAATTACGTTACTAAAGTTTGGCGATAATAACATATTCGCGTCAAAATGAAACTGCACTTCACCACTCTTCTACCAAAACTTTCAATTTATAGGTAAAGTAGTGTGATCGAAAGAATAGTAAATATGTTGTCTCCAAATTCAAAATTACCCTATCATAAATTTATTTAAAGGGTAACGAAATCCGAAGACTCGATCGATTTCATCCTTCTTGCAGATGAATCAAAAGTAATTGTAAGGGTATCAAATTTTAACTGGAAATTTATGAAGAAATGCTTGTTTCACAATTCTGTAAATTCAGGTGCATTCCTCATACTTTAAAGACTTATTATGTAATAAATTAGAATTCGATACTGTTAGTTAAATGTTTTTAGTTTAGAAAATTCTACTTTTCTGAACGCTTCTACCTTGGCGCCACGCTGTGCGTCAAAGTACTTTACCGCACTCTAAATGATTACTCTAGGATAAATTTTTTCTACGAGCGTGCGGAAACGTATATTTTTCCACGCGCATTTTAGTTTAGAAAATTCTACTTACCTTCTCTGTTAGCATCGGCTATAAATTTGCAAAATGCATATAATTATACATTTAATATTAATATTGTCAGTAACCAGTAGGTAACTAATAAACTTGTTATAACTAGTTATTTTGTATCTTATTAAATGTTATTGTTTTACTCTCCTCACGCTCGTAGGAAAAATGTTCCTTTTCCGCACGCGACCGCATGTCCGAATTCCGGTTCGCGTAGTTCGGACAACTGCGGACGCGTATCACTTTCCGCACTAGTTAGGAAAATATCTATTGAAAAAGTGATCGCGTATGTGCTGTAAGATACCGAAATCGCCAATAGAAAATCAAGAGATCTCTACCAAACCTTAAATTTTCTTGACATTCCCGCTAGTGGGTTCATTTTTCGCAAAATTCTGAAATTTCGGTCGTTATTTACCCTTCATAAAATTTCCATTATAACATTAATTCTACTTTTTCGAACGAAAACTGTTGTAATAAATTTCTTTACGTTCAAATGTGACTGACTGAATTTTGGTTTTTTGACTTATTATTATACGGAAGCTCCTTTTATACGTGTAACTTCTAGTCAACATAAAATAAATGAAGATAAAAGAAAATTAAAGTTTACGTTTCGCTAATGATCTATTAGCTTTTTCAAAACCATTAATCTGAAAATAAAAATCTTTCTTTCAGTCAGTGCGTTGTTATATATAAAATTTTAACTATTAAGTCATAAATATATATATATATATATATATATATATATATATATATATATATATATATATATATATATATTTGTGTGTTTGTGTGTGTGTGTGTGCGGGCGTGTGCGTGCCATCGTGCGTGGTGTGTGTGAGAGAGAGAACTCTGAAACATCTCAATAAACAATTGTGGCTTTTATGTTAGTATTAATATTCTTTCTTTTATTCATTTTCTCCATATCATATATTTTTAATCAATAACTTTCAAACATTCACAGCGTCTAGGAAAATGTTTCCTTTCATTAAGAAACGCACGGCAGAAATGTATTAAAACGTGGTGGTCATGTGCGGTAAAGTGTGATTTTTCGAATATAAATTGTATGTGTACTAAGAGCTTTTTTATTTTAATTCAATTTACAGTTTTATTAATTTGCAATATAAACTATTTAGATTATCAATGTCATCTTGGTTTTTATTTGATTTTATTTTCAATATCTGTTTTACTTTCTCGTATACTACGTGTACTAAGAAAAAGTATTGCAATCGAAAAAAAAATTTGAAATTTGTTTTCGCGGATTCAACGTTTTCGTATTCCCTGAGTCGAAAAACTTCGTTTTCGCGAAAGAAATTTCGTGTGTGTCTGTGCATGGCTCCGACACTATTTGATCGACTTTAATGAAATTTGACATGGGTCCCGATATCTGAAAGTTATGTATAAAACTGGATTTTCATAAAAATCAATTAACGGGAGGCGAAATGAGGGTGGTTTTTTTGGTGGTGCATTTCCAAAACCAGAGCCAGAAAGTCTAGAAATTTTCAAAATTGAAAATTTCAATCCCTTATACCTATGCTTATGATAAAAATGAAATCTTGGAATTAAGGGATTATATACTGAGTGCCATAAAAATTGCCTAGAATTTATTGAACGATTTTATTGAAATTTTCGTCAACGATGTCTTTTATTAGAACAAACAATTAAAATTTGAAAACAAAAGAAAACAAAACAAAAACTAAAAATGTTTTTTTCCATAATGAGTTGCTCCGCCACGATTTGTAATGCACTCATTTAGATGGCATGGCATGCTATCAATCAAGTGATCTATAGCTGCCTGTGGTATATCAACCCAAGCTTCTTGACTCCGTAGCCGGAGATCGTATAAGTTATCTGGAGGGTGTGGTAAATTACCCAGTCGCCCACCGACCTCATCCCTTACATGTTCAATGGGCGACAAATCAGGCGACCGAGCAGGCCATGGGTGGACAGCAATATTAGCTTCTTCCAAAAAAACCTGTAGCCCTTGCCGTATGAGGGCGCGCATTATCCTGTTGGAAAATGGCATTTTCCAGCCCCTGAAGATATGGAAGGGCAACGGGTTCTATCACATTGGCAATATAACCAGCGGCGTTTAAGTTGCCATCGCTGAAGACCAAGGGTGATCTGCTACCGTAACATATTGCACCCCATATCATCACTCCTTGTGTGAGGGCTGTGTTGCGTTCCACAAAAAATGTTGGATTTTTACGTTCTCCACGCATCCGTCTGGCCCTCCTACCACCATGGTGGGCCCACAAGCAAAATCGGGACTCGTCACTAAACACAATTCGATGCCATTCTTGCGCCCAATTCGCTCTTTCGTTGCTCCATTCTAGCCTGCGTAGACGGTGAAGTGGTGTAAGAGGAAGACATCAAAATGAACGATATGAACACAGCCCATAAGACGTTATCCGGCGATAAACAGATGGCATTGACATCCTGGGTGCTACACCTCTCATCTAATCATTTGCAATCGATCGAGTTGTTGAAAAACTGTCTCTTGTGGCCAAAAGTCTTAAGCGACGCGCTTCGCGATCTGTAGTCCTGCGGAGACGTCCAGATCCAAGGCGACGTTGTTGCACCCCTTCCTCGGAACATTTGGACCAAGATCTCAATACCGTTGTAACATTTCGGTTTACACGACGAGCAATTTCTCTTAGCGAAAGTCCGGCCTCTCTCATGCCAATAACACGGCCACGTTCATAATCAGTCAATTGGGAAAAATGTTGGTGTTGACGTACTCTTGGCATTGTTCCCAAGTTCAAATTTATTGTTACTAAGTGCAAAGGAAAAAACAAAAAAAAAACTACTAGCTAGATTTTATTAAAATTTTAATCTTTTGTTTGTTCTAATGACAGACATGGTTGACGAAAATTTCAATAAAATCGTTCAACAAATTCTAGGTGTTGCAATTTTTATGGAAGTCAGTATATAGTAGACATATATAGCTGCTAAACTGCTATATGGAAAGTCCTTCTGGTTTTGCCGAAAATAACAAAAAACAATTATTTTTTTAAATTTTTTAATATTTTATATCAAAGTTTCAAAATCAAATCTAAAGTATTTTAAAGCTAATTTCTCATGCTATTCAAATCCGAATACGTAAAATATACAGTGATTTGAGTAAGAAAAAAATAATTTTTGTAGGTAAGTATATATTATTATATTGTAAGTTATAGTGGCTGACCTATCAACGTATAGCTTTTAAATTAGCATATTTTATAGTCACATATAACGAAAATATAATAAGCTTTATGAGATTTTTATCTTATCCAGGACTGGAGTTAGGAATTTTAAAATTTCAATCCCTTATAACTATGTTTCTAATAAAAATGAAATCTTGAAATGAAGGGGTTCCTACAAAGAGTGCTCAGAATGTTGCGCCACATTTTCTATTTATTCGTGAGCGCAAACAAAACCTATAAATCTTAAACCGCAAAAGCTTAGCTCAGTTACGAAAGATTTTTCTAAATTATGTCGTTGTCCAAGGAACAGCGCCAATTATTGTTACAAGAGTATAAAGATGCGTGCCATCGTGCGTGGTGTGTGTGAGAGAGAGAACTCTGAAACATCTCAATAAACAATTGTGGCTTTTATGTTAGTATTAATATTCTTTCTTTTATTCATTTTCTCCATATCATATATTTTTAATCAATAACTTTCAAACATTCACAGCGTCTAGGAAAATGTTTCCTTTCATTAAGAAACGCACGGCAGAAATGTATTAAAACGTGGTGGTCATGTGCGGTAAAGTGTGATTTTTCGAATATAAATTGTATGTGTACTAAGAGCTTTTTTATTTTAATTCAATTTACAGTTTTATTAATTTGCAATATAAACTATTTAGATTATCAATGTCATTGTTGCAATTGACTGTATGTTTGTTTTGTTCGATTTTAATCATTTCGTAATATTGTCTTTTTTTTTAAATTGGAGTCATTTATACATATTTTAGGTTGTTTAAAGTTAAATTTATGCTAAAGTTCAAGAAAATGTTGTGTTAATGTATGTATTTTTCCAGTGTGTTGAATTAAATTGTAGGCTCTTAATAGAACTAATATGTTACTTTATTCTGAGATGTAAGTTTTGTTTGGATTGAGCTATATAATAGTTTTGACAACTTTAACAATCTATTTAATACACGACATTAGGTTTAGTAAGTAAGGGTGCTTGATCTTTGATGTTTATATAATTCTTAAGTGTATTGTTATATTATACAGCTTTTATTGTGTTCGTTCCTCTAGTCCTTTTTTATTTTTTTGTGAGAGTTTTGCGATGATAAAGCGGTTTGATGAGTTTATTTCATTTCTATTGTTAAATTCATATCCACGAAAATTGGGTTGTAAATTTATTTCATCTTGGTTTTTATTTGATTTTATTTTCAATATCTGTTTTTACTTTCTCGTATACTACGTGTACTAAGAAAAAGTATTGCAATCGAAAAAAAAATTTGACATTTGTTTTCGCGGATTCAACGTTTTCGTATTCCCTGAGTCGAAAAACTTCGTTTTCGCGAAAGAAATTTCGTGTGTCTGTGCATGGCTCCGACACTATTTGATCGACTTTAATGAAATTTGACATGGGTCCCTATATCTGAAAGTTATGTATAAAACTGGATTTTCATAAAAATCAATTAACGGGGGGCGAAATGAGGGTGGTTTTTTTGGTGGTGCATTTCCAAAACCAGAGCCAGAAAGTCTAGAAATTTTCAAAATTGAAAATTTCAATCCCTCATACCTATGCTTATGATAAAAATGGAATTAAGGGATTATATACTGAGTGCCATAAAAATTGCCTAGAATTTATTGAACGATTTTATTGAAATTTTCGTCAACGATGTCTTTTATTAGAACAAACGATTAAAATTTGAAAACAAAAGAAAACAAAACAAAAACTAAAAATGTTTTTTTCCATAATGAGTTGCTCCGCCACGATTTGTAATGCACTCATTTAGACGGCATGGCATGCTATCAATCAAGTGATTATAGCTGCCTGTGGTATATCAACCCAAGCTTCTTGACTCCGTAGCCGGAGATCGTATAAGTTATCTGGAGGGTGTGGTAAATTACCCAGTCGCCCACCGACCTCATCCCTTACATGTTCAATGGGCGACAAATCAGGCGACCGAGCAGCCCATGGGTGGACAGCAATATTAGCTTCTTCCAAAAAAACCTGTAGCCCTTGCCGTATGAGGGCGCGCATTATCCTGTTGGAAAATGGCATTTTCCAGCCCCTGAAGATATGGAAGGGCAACGGGTTCTATCACATTGGCAATATAACCAGCGGCGTTTAAGTTGCCATCGCTGAAAACCAAGGGTGATCTGCTACCGTAACATAGTGCACCCCATATCATCACTCCTTGTGTGAGGGCTGTGTTGCGTTCCACAAAAATGTTGGATTTTACGTTCTCCACGCATCCGTCTGGCCCTCCTACCACCATGGTGGGCCCACAAGCAAAATCGGGACTCGTCACTAAACACAATTCGATGCCATTCTTGCGCCCAATTCGCTCTTTCGTTGCTCCATTCTAGCCTGCGTAAACGGTGAAGTGGTGTAAGAGAAGACATTAAAATGAACGATATGAACACAGTCCATAAACCTTATCCGGCGATAAACAGATGGCATTGACTACACCTCTCATCCAATCATTTGCAATCGATCGAGTTGTTGAAAATCTATCTCTTGTGGCCAAAAGTCTTAAGCGACGCGCTTCGCGATCTGTAGTCTTGCGGAGACGTCCAGATCCAGGGCGACGATGTTGCACCCTTCCTCGGAACATTTGGACCAAGATCTCAATACCGTTGTAACATTTTGGTTTACACGACGAGCAATTTCTCTTAGCGAATGTCCGGCCTCTCTCATGCCAATAACACGGCCACGTTCATAATCAGTCAATTGGGAAAAATGTTGATGTTGACGTACTCTTGGCATTGTTTCCAAGTTCAGAATGAAATTGTGAACAAAGAATTTGCAAAATTGACAGTTAATTACACACTGATTGGTTGATTTCTTCAAATTTATTGTTACTAAGTGCAAAGGAAAAAACAAAAAAAAAACTACTAGCTAGATTTTATAAAAATTTTAATCTTTTGTTTGTTCTAATGACAGACATGGTTGACGAAAATTTCAATAAAATCGTTCAACAAATTCTAGGTGTTGCAATTTTTATGGAAGTCAGTATATAGTAGACATATATAGCTGCTAAACTGCTATATGGAAATATTTTTAGCCCTTCTGGTTTTGCTGAAAATAACCAAAAAAAAATTATTTTTTAAAATTTTTTAATATTTTATATCAAAGTTTCAAAATCAAATCTAAAGTATTTTAAAGCTAATTTCTCATGCTATTCAAATCCGAATACGTAAAATATACAGTGATTTGAATAAGAAAAAAATCATTTTTGTAGATAAGTATATATTATTATATTGTAAGTTATAGTGGCTGACCTATCAACGTATAGCTTTTAAATTAACATATTTTATAGTCACATATAACGAAAATATAATAAGCTTTATGAGATTTTTATCTTATCCAGGACCGGAGTTAGGAATTTTAAAATTTCAATCCCTTATAACTATGTTTCTAATAAAAATGAAATCTTGAAATGAAGGGATTCCTACAAAAAGTGCTCAGAATGTTGCGCCACATTTTCTATTTATTCGTGAGCGCAAACAAAACCTATAAATCTTAAACCGCAAAAGCGTCGCTCAGTTACGAAAGATTTTTCTAAATTATGTCGTTGTCCAAGGAACAGCGCCAATTATTGTTACAAGAGTATCAAAGATACCCTTGTTTATTTGCGATTAAATCGCCATTATATAAAAATAAACATGCACGCCAAGATGCTTTGTATCGAATAGAAGCAGCGCTCAAAGAAGTAAAGCCATCAGTGAACATACAAGATACAAATTAAAATTTAACGGCTTGAAAACACACTTTATGGCAGAATACAAAAAGTGGAATGCCAGCTGGCACAACGGGCTGGCAACGAGGATGATTCGATTCCGTAAGTTGACATTAAACTTATTTATATCTTTGCTAAGTACTGTAGTAATTTACGGGTGTCTACACCAACTATGTGGTATTCAAATCAATGCTTTTTTACTGGAGCACTGCCAGATGCGAATGGCTACCGATCCTGTAATCAGAAATCGGACACGAATTTGAGGTACATCTAGATGGTGTACTTTAAGATCGTATTGACACGTCGGTATCACCGGTTGCTTCGTGTTCATCTCCTAGGCCGCAGAAACAAAAAAAAAAACGAAAAATTCAAAACGATGTAGTTGAAGCGACCTCACACGAGAAATATCAAATACACTGGCTACCATTAATCGATCGATGATCCTAATTATACAAATGATGAAGACGAAGCATTGGCGAAATATATTATAACTAGGCTAAGGAAAACAACATGTGAAGCTGTTCGTATGGACGTTGAGCAACAAATAATTGAATCGCTGCACCATGGTATTAAACAATGTAATTGATGTTTGTTGATTTGTCAAATATGACCAATAAAAACACAATATGTACATATTAAAATTGTTTATTGCCTGTTCTTGCCAATTTACGGCACCCTCTGGAGAATTAAAAAAAGTTTTAAACTGATTTAGAATATCTCTTGCATTGCCGAAAGTTCTTTTTCCACACTGTCGTGTTATTTTTTGGAGATTGTTCATGTCTTCATCAATCTCTATACACTGTGTCTCTTGAATTTCTGGACATAGGGAATTTCCATGTTAAAATAAACTATTGTAAATATTGGCTCCCCTAATTATTTTACAGTAAAATGTCAATGTAAAACTTCTTAAGGAAAAAGGCTGCTTCTTATGTTACAATTGCATTTACATTTGGTTCATCCGTTTTCGAGAAATTAGGAAAAACTTAAGGGCTTTTCGTAACTGGTCAAGGTTGCTTTGCTTTAGACAGACAATGCTAACAATAATTATTAATTGTCATTGTAAATCATTCATTGTTCAAAACAATTCATTCATCATTAAAACTTTATTTGGGACAGATTATTACTTTTAAAGAAAAATTTGTTTATAAAAGGAATTATTAACCATTGAAGAATATTGTTTAGTTGCAAACGAATTATTTGAACACTTGATCAAATAGTAGAAATGATGATTTTTGTTATTTATTTTCCAATTTCATAATTAATTTGTTTATTTAGAATATCATCTTCTTGTTTATAACACTTATTTTATTTATGCTCTTATTGTATTTATCCTGATACTTACATGGCTTATTAACGTTACCAGGTACGAAAAGCCCTTAAGTTTTCCTAATTTTCTCGAAAACGAATGAACCAAATGTAAATGCAATTGTAACATAAAACGCTTTTTCCTTAAGTTTACATTTGACATTTACTGTAAAATAATTAGGGGAGCCAATATTTACAATAGTTTATTTTAACATGGGAATTCCCTATGTCCAGAAATTCAAGAGACACAGTGTATATGATTGCGAATTTTAATTGGCAAGAAAATTATGTAACAAAACACAAGTTAATGTGATGAGTTCTACTTTTTCTGGGAGTAGATTAATTTGATTTCAAAGAACTCTGAATCTATTTGCTAAAATGCCAAATGCATTTTCAATTATACGCCTAGCCTGAGATAATCTGTATTTAAAAATTCTGTACAATAACATAGGGTAGTGGTTTGTTCATTCCTGGTAAGAGTTCTGGCAATGGCAAATTAAGGGAATTATTTTGCAGTGCCTTTGACAATTGACTGTTGTTAAATACACCAGCATCGCTTATACGTCCATTAACACGAATATTCACATAAATGAATTTATAGTGAGCATCAGCTAAACCTAGCAATACTATACTATTGCAACCCTTATAATTATAGTAATATGATCCATCGAGGACGCCTATACAATGAGGAAACTGTCACATATTATTAAAATCGTATGCAATCTTCTTCCAATCTTCGGGATTTCTTGGTGTCTGTTGAATTCTTTCAACATATCTAATAAACGTTATATACCGTACCCTTAAGTAGTATCATTTTAATTTGGGTGCAATTGAACTACATGCTTCAGGAATTAAACGGCTTATTATCGTTTCATGGATTCTTGTCGCATACATAAGCGACCTAAATGTCTCCCCCGTGGCAAGGAATTGTAGAGTAACTTCGAACTTGCAATTAATAATATGGATGTTATCGAACATATTCTAACATGTATTAATATTCTTATATTTGTATCGTGCTTAGTTATTTCGCCTTTCACTAATGATAATCAATGTTCTAACTGATCACTGCTTAAACGAAGAAAATTTCTATAGGAAGTAGGACTTCTTGTAGGAGCTAATTATTTAACATATTTAAAATACCTCTTACGGTGTTTCGGCGTGGCCACTTTCTACACCATAATCGACGTCCATTGCGCCGTTGTTTTGAACGTAATAACATTTTTGCTATAAGAATTATTGAAGTTATGGTAAGTCTCGAATGAATTAACGACCTCTCTGTATCCATGGTTACAATTTGTAAGCACACTTAATACAGTAATAACACAATATGTCAAATATCATCAGCAAAATGCATTTGATAATGAAAAAAAAGCAATTGAGGTTATGTTGCATTAATAGCTAATTTTATTGAAAGAAAAAAAACAAACAAAATTCCCTACACACTAATCGGAACTGCACAGGCGCAAATACAATTTTTCTTACAAACTTTAGTAATAGAGTCAGACAGATATAAATTTTTTGTATTCAAATTTTTTTATAAAATTTAGTACAGTGTGAGACGGCCTTTCTACGAGAAAGTGTTGTGCCGAAGTCCATCGGCCAGATTTTTTATGGTGTTATTGATGAAATTGTATGTTTTTAGTAAAATAGTTTAAAATTTTTTGTTTTATTTTTTAATGAAATTTTGGGAATGATAATATAATTCCTCTATCTACTAACTTATTTATAACACATTTTTTGTTACTTAAGGTAGTACGTGAATAATTTGCTAACCTACCTAGGTTTATGTACACAGCTATAGTCATTGCAGTGTACATGAGTGGCCTATTTAGAGATAAGGATAAAAGTCTGTGATGTTTAGAATGACTTATAAAGATGAATTCTGGTTAAATCCGATTGCCAACGCTTTAGAGATAAAATCTCTTTTTTAATAACCCTTAAACAACTTTGATTTATATAATTTCGAGAACAGATTTAGTTAAACGCTCAAATTCTGGCTCAAGATTCATTTTCGATTTCCATTGTCGTGGTACTGCAGAATGGCTTTCCGTTTTCCCTATTGTTTATAATTTTGGGCCATTACTTCAAGTTTATTGTAAAAATAGCATACGAACAACAATTCATGTAAATTCAATCTACATAATTAAATTGTGTTTTCCTGCAAGTGCTTTGGTTCTCTGTATAAAAACCACATACCAGAATATTAAGTTTAAGTTACATCCGTATGGTGAGATTGTATTTAATTGAGAATAAATTAAATTCTCAAGAATATAATCCATGAGAAGCTTAGATTTTGATGACTACAATAAAATCCCCATAATAATTTTACGAATAACAAATCTTTGTCGTCATTACAATATTGAGTGAGTGTTAAATTTTACCGCGTAGTATAACCGCTAATATGTTACTACGGTGTAGAAATATGAAAGGTAATCATGGTTCGATGTGAAATTGACACAATATCATTTGGGGCTGTAAGATTTGGGATTGATTAAGTATTGTAACGAAATCAAGAAGGAAGTTGTGACTATAAATATAATTAAATAATAGCAATTTTGGATTTTCAAGATAGGTATAACATAAAGTAGAGTAATTTTTTCAAACTACCAAGTCGTGTACGGCATTAAAAATTCAAACGTTATGTGCTAAAACTCTACTTGAAATTATTGTCATTATTTACAATAAATCCTTACAATCAAATATAGTGTCTTTTGGCAGATTAAAATAAACCACAAGTTTACGTATTTAATGAAGTGATTAAGTGCAATCGTTGTTAATAATAATGATTACTTATTTTTAAAGTTCAACATTAAAAGGAAACTTGTGTAATGTGTCCCTAAAAACAAACATTGCACATAAGCATTATTACGAAAGTGTCGAGACATTATTATGTGTGTGTGCAAAATCGTTGTAGACGTAAGCAGGTGTGAAATGTGATATCTACCGGGAAACAAACAATGCGTTTCAAGAATGTGAAGTGACCTGGACCATATTTTCGTTCAATGTATGAGATTAAGTAGCTCAGGCTACTTTTTTTGGTTTTATGTGTTTTTAAATTACTGGTTCTGACATTCTTAGCATTCGATTTACCGCTCCTAGGGATTTGGACCATCTCATGAAATCACGTCAAAACAAATGCAATCACGTGTGATTGACAATTGGAGCATACAAATTTTATCGTAACGATTTCATACTCTAGCATTTTATATTGAGTTATTAAAAGTTTTATAAGGTCATCATCAACATACGAGATTTAAAGTGAAATGAATAGATGAATAGAAACAAGCACAAAAACATTGCTGGTTTTAGTTGTTTGTTTGTTTTAATCTCTTGTGACTAGAAACAAATGTATCCTAAGGGAATAAAAGTGGCTTTAAAGTTCCTGAAATGAGGAGATAATATAAAATTTT
The DNA here is from genome assembly GCA_036346205.1 of Vesta saturnalis. NCBI lineage: Eukaryota > Metazoa > Arthropoda > Insecta > Coleoptera > Lampyridae > Vesta > Vesta saturnalis. Next base: position 643,975 of record JARFJB010002494.1, read on the forward strand.
ATTCCATACAGTGCAAAGAAATTTTAGTCGCCAGTGGCGTTACAATGTACTATTAGGCTTGTTTTTGGTACGTGAACTAGGTTTCCTCTCCCTAAGTAAATAATAAAATATTATTTCCCACAAAGTGAACCGCCAAATGTTGATAGATATTTCGAAAAATTATGCTAGTAGTGAATAGAATACAATAGTATATAAACCATGGTAGAGAAGATTTCCTTTGACATGCTTTCTAATTTCTCTCTCGGGAAATACGACTTAGAAAATGTGTTCTCGATTTAAGTACATAATATACTATTATTTACACATAGAATCTATGTATGCGTATAAAAATGCTCGAATTGTATTACTTGCTAGCAACAGTCCGAAATTTGACAAATTCTCATGAGAATGTTCCTAATTAATCAATGTTTACCTAATTTTGGAAGTGATCGAAATCGGATATGCCTTTTTTTAATATACTATCAATAATGTTATTTATCTGTGCTTCATAGTAGGTGTATAATTTAATAGATTTTTTAATTACAGGTAAGCAGTTTGATGTAAACTTCATATACAACTGATGTAAGTGTTTAAATTTAATTCTTTAGTTTAAATGTATTCATATTCAATATATATATATATATATATATATATATATATATATATATATATATATAGAGATAGAGAGAGAGAGAGAGAGAGAGAGAGAAATATGTTTCTTGAGTCACTTTCACAAATAAATTTTCCGTTAAAATTTTGACGAGTGTAAATGTATCGTTATGTTTCACTATTGCCCAAATTATTTCTATTGGATTTAAATTCCGGTGACATGAAGGCAGTCGTAAAACTGTTTGACCGTGCTCTTCTTAAAATTATTGTACACTATTTCGCGTGCTTACTCGTGTACTGCCTTTCCATCACCTAATGTAGACATTTTCACAGTTATACTCAATAATAACTAAAAGTAATTAAAACAAAACTAACGCTAATTATTCGTACGTACGTTAGTGCCTTTGTTAACTTTCTTAAAAGTGTATTAAATACCGCTTTATGCGATTAGAAAGTTGGCCATAGAACATATTTACTTGTTTCATAATCAAGTATTAATTACCTACAGTCCGCGCGACCAAAGAATGCCTGAACGTTGGATGCGCATTCGTCCAACTTCAAGTCTCTTAAGCGCGGCACGTCAGTGGCGTCGACACCAAAAGCGCGTTCCGTTTTTATCATGTATTACACTAATTAATTATTTATTTCTGTTATTAATTGACATACGTACTTGTTAATTTAACTTTATTGCAATTATTGCAACAAAATGACAGTGAACCATTTGTGTCCTATGAATTTTAAAGCTCATAATACTCAAATTTATTAGATAAATATGTATAAACAACAAATACTTTCACAATAGATAGTAAAATAAATAAGTAGTTTTGCGGCCATGTAATGCTAATGGCATTTGCTTAAATTCTCATTAAAGAAATCCTAATAGTTGACATTCCTTAGTATCATTAACAACAGATTAGCAAATATTCAAAACGTTTTATTAGTTAGTTCGTTTTCAACTGTGACTCTTAAAGTACAACCTATTCTGTTTCTATAATTAGAAATTGAACTTATACTTTTGATTTTCATAAACGATTAAACTGTTAAAATTATTATTAATTTTATTAAATACATAAATAAAAGTTTACCTCGAGGAGGATTTGAACCTACGACCTGCACTTTGCTAGAGTACCGCGCTAACCAACTGCGCCATCAAGGTTCAAGCCCCAATCGATGTAAATTTTGTCTTTATGTATGTAGAACTGATAATAGATTAAACTGTTATGTTCATTTGTAATTCAAATATAAAATTTATTACTTGTCAACGAGTTAACGGGTTAACGAGTGCGGCCGAATGCACGAACATCCATGCGCGACACGAGGCATTATTTGGCCGGACTGTACTATTATTATTAATATTAAGAATTAATTAAAATACCTACATATATTTCCTACGATATTGCAGATGTAAAAAGCGTTATTCACGGTGATCAAACAATGTATAAATTGAAGTAGTGAAAAGCAGTACCTACGCCTCTGTACTTCTGTAAAAAGCCTAAATGGTTTACGACGGCCCACTTAGACTCAGTGTAACCAACCTTTTCACCGGGCATGATGACATAGGCTATGTATAATTATATTGCGTGGTGTGTTGTGGTATGCTGCTTAGGATGTTCCAATCCATTGCAAACCTGTATGTTGTCGATGTTGGTTGGTGTTGTTGGTGAAATGTTATATATATCGTCATGTCGAATTGCTATTTTGTATGAATAGTTGGTGCTTAAAGTACATCTGTAACAAAACGGAACAAGTATTGGCTAAGTGTAATAGAATTAGTACCAAAGTGATTACTACAGTACGACTAACGGATGTAAAAATTAAGCATAGGAGAAACGGTAGAGTGAGACAGACCAAATAGAGAAAATGCATACTCTGTACTTATTCGCAGGCATCAGTTTACCCATCAGACCTTTATACTTCTACTCGAAAACACAAATACCTCCTGACTGTGCTTGAGGCTCAGTTCCCGAAGTAGACTGAGCTAATGCCGCTGCCACCTTGCGGATGACAGATAGGCTTTCTTCATGCCCAGACTATAACCTATAGACGAATTCTAAGGCGAGTTGAATAGACGTAACACTGCTCGATTTGAAGTTTTAGCCGCTAGTCCTTGACGGTGACTCGGAGGCGGGCTTCGATCCCCCTGATCTTTTAGGTGTCCTCTTCGGTTGGACAAATTACAAGGCGGACCGAGCGTCCCTGTTTCTTCATTCTAGAACAAAAATAAGCATTAATAGCTTTAGTTGTAACTCTGAGCTAACGTCGTCTTCAGATCTTTCTACGGATGCACCACATCTTGTTCAAACGATCTACCTTAGTTCTGGATTGGGGCTGGCAGGATCCGGATTTCCTTGTCGATGGCCTTCGCCCTCTTGAAAGCGATCCATCGTCAGTTCGTTTTTCAGGAGAAGCGGTCCAGTTTTCTTTTGACGAAGGATTACTGAAGGTAGAGAGACGCGTCACTATAATCTGCACTAATATATATATATATATATATATATATATATATATATATATATATACATATTGTGTGTGTATGTGCGCGTGGGTATGTGTGCGTGTGTGTACGTATGTGTATGTGTACGTGTGCGTGTGTCTGTGTGGGTGTGTGCTTGTATGTGCGTGCGTGCGCGTGTGTGCGTGTGAGTGTGGTGTGTGAGCGTGGGTGTGTGTGTGTGTGTGTGTGTGTGTGTGTGTGTGTGTGTGTGTGTGTGTGTGAGATTTGCTCCCTCGGTAACGTAGTTGGTAACGCAGTTCTCTCACAAAGAACACATCGAGGAATTCTTTTTGTTCAAATACATAATTCCTTCTCTCTCTCTCTCTCTCTCTCTCTCTCTATATATATATATATATATATATATATATATATATATATATATATATATATATATATATATATACATACATATATGTGTGTGTACGTTTTCAGGTTTCCACGAGTGTTGTATGTACCCATAAACTCGTTCCGGGTGTTGTCTCGCATTCTCTCTCCTCCACACTCCATTTTGATAAATTGACGTCGTTTCGGTAGAATCGAATTTTACAATTTTCAAGTCACTTTACTTTTGCTTCTCGTGATTCGAATTGCTGCAGTTCAATTGGAATCACTGGTATTTGTATATCCTTCACTTTCTGTTTTGTCGCTTTCTTTTTTCTCGTTGATCTCTCCATTTTTCTGGTGGTAATTTTCTTTAAATTGTTTTTCAAGTATCCCGTAAGCTTTGTGTATCGTCTCTTTTATCTAAGTTTCGTGGGCTTTCTTCAATTTCAATGGCTTCTCTTATTATTCGATGTGTTTTGGATTGTATATTGGCTATCATTTGATACGTCAATATCTGCATCTTATCTCGGACACCCCTTGTTGATCTAATTAGAACAACCAGGGGTCTACGAGATACCATGCAGAGATTGTCCACAAACCTACTTATGATAAATGAATAGATGTATCAACGTCAGGAGATAGGTACAACGCAACGTGGTTCAAAATAACCGACTCGTTCGTAAGATTTGCGCAGGATTTTCGATTTTTATGGATATTTTGTATATACATCATTGCCTAAATATTTGTTAAATACATATGGGTTAAAATTTATGTGATTCTGGTTTTAGTTTTTCTTGGCCTACTGACAACATTTCCAATGAATATATCATTAGTTTCACCTTAAATTTTACATTCACTTTGGTTAGTATTATGCTTGTGTGATGAGCAGATGCGAAGCGATCTTTCACTAAAGCATATTTATAAATTAGAAAATATCCATGCAATTATTCAATCTTGTTGAAATGGTTATTAATGTGTTGTAACTGAAAAAGATTAATTGTTCTCTTGCGTTAATTTTGATATTTAAATTACATATTGTAATGACCTTTACTTTTAACCTTTGTAAACTCAAGCATGAAATTAATACTAAAAATTAAATAAGTTCTCTCAATGAAGAATAATTAAAAATGTGACTTTCTGGGCCGATTTATGTACATCATTTATAGTTTGGAAATGAATTCCTTTGCATATGCAACTATTGTGCCACCATTTTTATTTCTTAGATCTTGTGGTTCTAGATTATATTTTTGCTTAAAAGTACTTCGTCTGTTTCAGGCTTGTCGTTAGATCTAAATTATTGCTGACTAATTAATTATTCACGAAATAAATATGTAAGTTGCTGATTAGTAATAGATCATCAAAATACATGCGGTACTCGATCTCGCGCCAAAGAATTGTCATTTTGTTTTACATTTATTTAAGCGATTGTGGATAAATTGACAATTTCTATCTTATATTTTTGATCGAAACCTTAAATTGAATACATCTTGTAAAATACGAAATACCTACATCGAGATTGTTGTCATCAACTTCATTCAAACACAAGCTATTTATATACCAATTTATTGAATGTTGTAGACTTATTTTATCTATATCACAGACAAATATGCACGTATATATCTTGCACACAATATCTTGATATATGTTTATGTGATTATGCAAAATTGTAAGAAATAAACCTGACATAGCTATTCAGATATTATGGTTCAAAAGAGAATATTTAAAAAAAAATTTATACGTATATATTCAATTAGCATAATCTATTTTTTCTGTATCATTAAACAAAAAAATTGAATTTCTATCAGAAATAAGTACTGGTTTTGTACAGGTGTTTAGATGTATTCACGTTCTAGATTTTATCTATGTCTTTAAGTTATGATCTTACTTACTGTTTATTTGAAATTGTAGGAAACAATTATATAAGGTATCGGCAAATTAAAATAAATTCTTTTTCTAATAAATTCTTATTCTAATTGAATAACAAGCAAAATCAAAGTTCAAAATTAACAACTATAATATTTAAATCCATTTCATTAACATTAATTGGAGAGATAGTATATTATTAGACTTAGAAGTGTCACTTTTTGTGGCGAATCTACGTTTGATCGCCGAGCGAAGTGAGATGCACTACAAAAAGTCACTTGTAAGCCTTATAATATATACTAAACTGAAATATACTTTTTTTTAAATTGTGTAAAATAGCCTTAATTTGTACAGTAGTAGTAAAAGTAGGAATCTTTACCGCTGCAAGTTCGTTTGTCAAGATACATAATATTAAATTTCTATGACGGTCGTTATGTATTAGCTAAAGCTGTTCAATTCCACAGTAGCGTTCTACGCCGAGTGACCTATACCTACAATTATTTCTTCAAGCGCCGGCACCAAATGTTAAACATTAGGACGCCATCAACAGTTACTAAGATTTGTGAGTTTTGCCAAGATTTTAGCATTTAAAAAATAAATCTTGCTATATCAGTATACTTTGGACTGAGGTTGATATCTTGCCTACATAAATATGGATACAAAGCTACAATAATGGTAAAAGAATCAGATTTGTTTTACCTTTGAGAATGTTTACCAAGATTGAGGTTCATAAATAATCAGTATCATTTATTTGTCATGTGTCAAAATTTTGTTGGTTGCGCACGGTATTATCGGGGATAATATAATTAGTGTTATGACTATCATCGATGATAGCTCGAGTTAAAACCGATGAAAATTGAACAAGTGCGAGCATGAGTTCAATTTTCTAAAGGTTTTAAGGAGTGGTATCATCGATTATTAATCATAACACGTGTTATATTTGGTAGGAGAATATAATGAACGTTAATAGAAAATAATTTTTTTTTTAAGTCTACAATTTTAAACGATTTGTCACTTGACAGTAAACTATTTTATTCATTAAAATCATGTGACAGTCAACATGCGGTGATAAAATTATCTCCGATTTGATATCCTATTCTGCGATTTTGTTTTTGTATTTTAACCACTGAAAGTAATCAAAAATGGACCATGTGACATGTGAATTATATTCTCAACTTTATCTAAAACTGTATTTAGTTAAAACGACATTTAGTTACATGCGCATTTAAACTGTGTATCTGTACCAAGCTTTCTTAAAACGCTCAACTAATTTTAAAAGGGTTGGCAACAATTGTAACAATCAGCCTAATCTAAAACTGGTTATTTTGTCACCATTTTCAATTTATTGAGTTTCTTGAGAAGCACAGTGCTTGGTTTTTATGGTTTTGTTTCTATTCTAGTATTTTTTGTGTTGTTTTTATTTTCTGTTTTTGTTTATAGTAATTAATGATTTTTGTAGATAGATTTAACTGTAGTTTAGCTGTTCTTAGAAATAATTGTAGAAATTGTAGTGATTTAGTTTATCTTTAATTAATTATACTTATGGTGGAAAAAGTTTTTGCAGTATATTTATCGCATACGGTGTAGCATTTTATTAATAGAATTAGGTACTTTAATTAACTTTCATTAATAACTGTAACTTTGATTACTAACAAACATGACTTCAAAGAGATCTCGTGGCAAGAATTTTACATATAAAGACACTATTGATCTTTTAAATTTAATTTTCGTTCACAACAATGTCATTGAAAACAAGCAAACGAATTCAATTGTCGTAAAAGAGAAGATATGTTTATTTTAGTTGTTGGTATCATTTTATTATTAAATCTTTTTTTTTATGATTGTGGACCTGAACAGGCTAAATTTGGCCTATCGGTATAAGCGCTCAGGAACACTTAGGAGGATGGATAGAGGGATAATGATTTGCCAATAGATGCCTATGAACAGCTACCATACGTCATGCAGCCACTCGTTGGAAACCACTCGACAAACCGCATCGAACTCTATGCACTCCGACCGTCATACGGACATCCCCTCAGAGTGAAAAGTTAAAGTTGAAATTGGTCGTAATTCAGAAACAATATATTGAGGAGTACCGAGCTTCTTCGTTGGTTTTTTTAGTTTTTTATGATTGTAGACCTGAACAGGCTAAATTTGGCCTATCGTGCTAAAGCACTCAGGAACACTTAGGAGGATGGATAGAGAGATAACGAATTGCCAATAGATGCCTATGAACAGCTAACTTAAATTTTCTCATATCATAAGTGAGACGAAAACAGGAACTAGGGAGATAATTCCAGAGTTTAGAAGTCGTGTAGAAAAATGTGGATTGCGCCCGTTTGGTACGACAAGTGGAGATTTGTACTGCATACTGATGATGTGAATGAGCGAACCGAGTGTTTCTCGCAAAGATGGCCCGAGATGGTATCAAAGAATATAATTCATCAGCACAATAGCCGTTGTAATAACGATAACACAAAGAAAGAACTGAAACCACCTTTCTATGCTCAAGGGACTGTATGTGAGAAGTTAAGGACGGGTCATTTATAAGCCTAATCGCTCTCTTTTGAATACGATCAACGATGTCGAGAGCGTATTGGGGAGCACTAACCCAGAGGTGAGAATTATATTCCAGATGAGGCCGAATTTGGGCCTTATACAGCAGAAGGAGTTGTCGAGAGGTAAAGTACTGCTTAGATCTGTACAAAAACCCTGTTTTACGAGCAGCTGTTTTAGTAGCTGACAGAAGATGGTCAACCCATGAGAGATTTGAACATACAGTCATACCCAACAGAGTAATAGAGTCTGAAAACTTAAGAACTGAGCCATTCATACTTACAACAGGAAATTATCGATCTTTTTTGGCGGATACAAGGCAACACTGAGTTTTGTTAGCATTAAATTTAACTAGATTATTGCTTCCCCATTCGAGAATACGTTGAATGGCTTTGTTGAATGAATTTGCCATTTCAGCTTTAATTTCTTGATTTGACATAGGAGGTGGATTATCACTATGAGTAGACTGAGATGAACTACAGTGAAGAGTGCTATCGTCAGCAAGCGAGGCAAGTGTAGGTAATAAATAATAGCAATTTCGATACCCATTATCTCCCAAAAGAAAGAGATTCTGGTATTTTCCATTATCAAACTTCGCTTTCAGTCGGCAATTATTAAAAATCGTTTGATCGTGTGTTGATCCTGGCTATCTAGCTATTAAGTTTGTCATTTTTAAGTTCACACACTGTTTGCACATTATGTGAAACATATCAATCCTGCCAACTTTATCGAAGGTGTTTGAAGTAGCAATAGAAAAGAGAATTGTGGATTTTTTTATCAAATACAACTATTTTAGTATAGCACAGCATGGTTTTATGTCGGGGAAATCTACCCAAACCGCAATTCAGGATATTATGTTTAATGTTATATCAAACATAAATAATAAATATAATGTAGTCTGTTTAATGATGGATTTAGCTAAAGCCTTCGATATTCTAGATAGGAAAATACTATTAAATAAGCTAGTGCAATATGGTTTCCACGGAGTAGCTTTGCAATTACTCCAATCCTACCTCGAAGATAGGTACTCAATTGTTGAAATACACTATAACAGCAACAATATTATTAAACCCTACAGATCATCTATGCAGGAAAGTGATAGCGGCATTCCACAAGGGTCTATACTTGGACCCCTTTTATTCCTAATTTTTATCAACGACCTACCATCAAACATTACCTTAGACAGCACTAAAATTACATTATATGCAGACAATACAAGCATAGTTATAAGATCAAACAGTTTAACAAGCCTCCGAAATAAAATTAACGAAACTGTGAAAAAAGCAGAAAATTGGTTTCACTATAATAAGTTATCTTTAAACATGGATAAAACTAGCTGCATAATTTTTAATACCAAAAAGGTCATATGTAACAGCCCAAATAGCATTCCTAAACTTATCGTTAATGAAGTAGAAAGTAATGCAGTATTAGGAATGCATTTAGATAAAGACTTGAACTGGTTACAGCACTGTACACAGCTAAAAGCGAAATTAAATAAAGGATTATTTGCCCTAAGCAAAATGAAACCTTTTGTGACAAAATCCATTATGCGTGTGATATATTTTTCTTTGATTGAGTCACATATAAGTTACGGATTAATACTTTGGGGATATACTTCATACGCGTACGATGTACTTAAAATACAAAAAAGGGCAATAAAAATAATAGCAAATTTACCAAAAAGGGCGTCGTGTCGTTCTGAGTTTCTGGACTTGAATATCGCAACGGTTATTAATATGCTCATTTTCCAAAGTTTACTCTACGTTAAAAAAAACCTGAACCTTTTTCACTTTAATGGCGAGTACCACGGCTATGATACAAGGCAAAGGATAGCATAAGAGGCATTTCGAGTAAGAATAAATATTTTAATAAATCATTTTTGCATATAGCTCCAATTCTATATAATCATTTACCGCTAGAAATGAGATCTATATCGTCATACCGTGAATTTCGCCGTGCAATAAAAAATATTTTAAATAAATGTGTATTTTATAACGTGGCGGAGTTTTTAAGTGCAGATCTTATACACCATTAATTCAAATTGTTAGTTGTATTATTAAAATTAAGCGGTTGCAATCCTTGATCACTGATATGGTGTGGCTGTGTCGCTTATGTGTGTATGTGTGTAAATGTTATTACGTACGTTATATTTCTCATTTTAATTCCTAATATTAGTGACTACATATATGATATTCTTTTTGCACTGTATGAATTTTACTTGACCACAACTGTACAGTTATCCGTCAATAAAGTCTGTCTATCTATCTATCTTTTTCGGTTTCGATACACTTCTGCATCATCTTTACCTAGTAAATAATAGTATATTAGAGTAGTTACAAAACAACGCGGCACTCGAGATGCGCGGCGCGATTTTCTACAATTTGAAAAAACTTAAACGATGTTATAATTGGGAAACTTCGGTAGGAACAATGCCATCCTAAAATATACGGCAAATGAATACATTTAGTAATTTTCGATTTTTTTAACGATTGATATCGTAACTGAATACATTTTTATTGAATGATCATTTGTAACAATTTCAATTTATGTGTGTATTGGATTACCTATTTCATATTTGCATTAATAGTTATTTACAGTTGAGTGCGTTAATAGTGGATTTTACAGTGCAACAGTTTCTTTTGAAAAACGAGTCCGCAGGACGAGTTTCTCATTAGCTGGGTCACTGTATCCTTAACGCACGAGACGTGTATTAAATTTTTTGGCCGACAACAGATGCGAAAATGCCAATCAGCTAATTCCAGGTCTTTTTCACATGTTGAACATTGTACTATTAATGTAAATGTTTAAAATTACAATAACTGCGTTTTTGATAAAGAACCTAAATAAACAAATGAACTGTCCTTAACAATGTCCCCTTTAATAGTATTGAATAAAACAATATCAAATTATTTTCTTGTAAATTCAACAACTGGTGATATCGATAAACATAACCAACATTAATAAATTGCTAAAATGTCAAATTTTACTAACTCCTATCAGTTATCGTCATCACTGTTTAAGTTATCGAGAGATGGCAGTACCTTACAATTTTTACTAACAATTTAAAAATAACGTTGTTTTGGACATTTATTTCATCAAAAAGATGTAAAGTTTCCTTAAACATATTTTATTATTTTATACTTCATATATTTTTTTCTGTTTCTGAAAGCTTACAATTTACTGACCATTTTACCGCACTGTAGCGGTGTTTTTACAATAATGTGCGTAAAAATGAAGTTACACTTGACGTTCACAAGATTGTAACGTCAATTTTACGTTTCAGGAGGCCAAAAATTAATTTTTTTTAGTTAGTAAACATAACCTAACCTGTTCAACATCTTTATATCAAGGATTTGCAAAAATGAAGTTCAACGTTTTATAAACTTGTAATTACACTCAACAGATAGACACAAAATAAGAATAACTTCTGATAAAATTTTTGGTTGTTAATCTTAGCAATCATCGAATAGGCAAATTCTTAAAACTCGTCGTTGATCGCAGGTCTAAATATTTATATTTTTAATAACCAACAACAGGAGTCAATCAATTAGCGTCATTACACTAAAATGTGTCAGAAGGTGTTATTACGAATACGACAGGTAATTTTTTCAGTTCACACTATTAGTTTATTGTGTGAAAAATTATTTCTTCGATAATTCTTAGATTAGGTAATAGTAGGTGTAAATGTGTACTATAAAAATTTCAATGTGATTATAATATTATAACTTGAAACACTTCTAATAGGAGGCCAGAATACAAACGTTGAAATAACTACCACGTTTCACAGCAGTGTGCAACTTAATGAGACCCTCCTTGTTTGATCAGAAAACATTTTTGTAGAAGTATTTCAAATTCTAATACCAATATGTAAAATAAATCATAAATTGATAAAACATTCTAAACTGTAATTTTATTAACATACAAAAATAAATAACTACAGAAGTTTAATTAGTTAGAATCTAATTCACTGTCGCGGTCTTTTTCACTACTGCTGTAATCAATTTCTTCATCACTTTCACCTGTATTACTGTGTAATGTGTTTAACTGTTCTTCTGGATATGCCTGTTGCTTCTGTTAATCTTTCATACACACGATCGACAGGGATAATAAAATCTTTTGATTCTTTTTCTCGCTACATTAATTCATAAAATTTATAAATAGTTTCAGATTTTGTATAAAACAGAAGGAATAAACTCAAGCGGATACAACGTGAAGTAAATAAAGCGAATGAGTGCATTTATAAGTTGAATAGTAGCATATTTGTCGAATACTTTCGGCGCGTTTGAATCATATTCGCATGGATAGGCGAGTGCCATGACCTTTTGAAACTACTTACGTAATAAGTGTTGTAAAAGGCATCTTACGCAAGAATGGAAAAATTAATTCCATGAGTGCGTAATTGCTTTAAAACACGCGTTAGGTGCTATACTTTACTTACGACCATATACAGTGTGCCAAAAGTCTGATTATGGAACTTGAACCACGACTCACTTTGAGATTTTCATTTGAGCTATCCAGGAGGCAAGTCGCAATCGATTCAAACTTAAACTGTATGTTATTACGATGTATTATAATTTTATACACAATGAAGGATCACAGTCAACTTTTTTAATGTCATGTGAGACCGCAATTGCGTTAGATTTCACATGACAACTTTGTATGTACTTTAAAAGTTAATTTTAAATAAAATACAGTTAATGATTATTAAACTCAACTTCTGTTCGTTCATTAAAAAACATTTTTATAGTTATCTGTTAGAGTTGCATACGGTAAATAAAATTAACAGTCAGTCACATGCGAAACCTTAGCGAATAACGGGCTCACATGACATTCACAAAAGTTGACTGTGATCCTTCATTGTGTGTATAAAATTATAATACATCGTAATAGGAAAGTACAACAGTTTAGTTTCAATCGATTGTGACTTGTCCTCGATAGCTCAAATGGAAGAGCCCCACTCTAGCAAAGTGGTGGTCGTGGATTCAAGTCCCACTCGCGTTAATCTGTTACTGTATGTACTTTAAAAGTTAATTTTACATAAAATACAATTAATGATAATTAATTATGGTTACTGTAGAATTATTAAATATATTAGCAGTATGTATCTCGATTTATCGATTCATATGACCTTGTAATATTTTCATTCGTTGAGGTTGTATTACTATTATGTAAAATAGCGGAGGGTATTCTCGATGAGGAAAGTTCTTTGTTTTTTACGGAATTATCAACATAAACTTCTGCTACTGAAGACGATTTCCAGCCACCATGTGTTCAAATCCGATAGATCCCCGCCAGCATTGACTAAAATAGTTGCCGAGGATCTGCGGCAACATTGTCCTGTGTAGCGATTAGGAGTTTCTAGTTTAAGAAATTTTGCAATATCTTTTGGTACACTGCGTAATTTGTTTATCCCAACGGGTTGTATGGTGCATTTTCCATTTACATATTTAAAAAAAAAAAGTAAATTTTCATTTAGTATTGTCTTGCGTGTAATGCAATATTTTTTGATTCTAGAATAAAAATCATCAGAGATCACAAAAGAACGTTGAATTTCGGTTTTTGTATTTGGAATTTTAATAATGAAGTATTTTGCTGTGTCCTCAACATCTTCAATTTTCATATGTCTTAGTTCCTGTTTTCGGCATGCACCACTTTCGGCATGCACCACTTACGCCAATTATAAGAACAGTCTAAAAAGAAAAATTACTGTAAGTGTGGAAAATAGTATTAGTGGACATATTTTACCTTCATAAACAAATACTGATTGTCAGGAGCCGTTTCGAGGAAATCTTGAACATTTTTGGCCGTTAAAATTTTAGATCTTCTGCTATTAAAGCCATCCGATTTCCTTTTTAATCGTGCTATTAAGTTGGAATAGTCTTCTATATTTATGTTGTTTTTTATGTTTAGAGTCGATCTAAGCATTGAGTAAAATGCCCATAGAGAGAGCTAGGTTTCATATTTTCCGATAGGTGTTGAAAATATGCTACCAAAACATTTTCGGAGAAAGAATTCAACTTAGGTTTCCAATCCATGAATCTACTGTAACAATTTTCGTAGCGTTCGCGGGATTTACTTGGCAGTAAACCTTTCGTTGCCATTTCTGCCATTACCATCACGTTAGGAGGAGTTAAATTTTCGTTCTCACTATGGTATTGACATATTGAAAATGTAAGTATTCTTTTTTAAACAGTATATATCTTATAATTATTAATTAGAACTTATTTGTCTTTCAAAAAAGTTTGTTTATATTATTTTGAAACTGACAGTTGCTATGACTACGCCGCTGACGGGCGATTGCGCGATCATGAAGTATCATGACCCACTTGCGTAGTTATTAAATGTTCCGCTTACTTTTGCGTATACATTTTACGGAATGGGACAGTGGCCGCCGCCTACTGGCCGCTGCCGAATGGCCGCGAACTCCGGAACAACTGGCCGCTGGGACAACTGGCCGCTGGGAGAACTGGCCGCCGAGACAAGTGGCCGTCGCGTCGCTGTAAGTAGGTACAACTTGACCTCAAATAAATAAATGGCTAATTTCATTTATTGAAAACAAACAAACTGATAGTGAAGTAATAACTCTAATAAAATACAAAGTGGATAAATCTACAATATTCGATTATAGGAAGTTACTTGAAAATCTTCACAATAAGTAGTTTTGGGATCGGTATGCCATTATTCTAGAATGTTAATGGCATGTTTATTGTCGTTGACTAATTTCTAAAGGGGCAAATTCGTTCTTTGTTAAATTTTCACAAATTTCTGTATATTATTATCTCACATGTAGTATGTAGTTGTAAGTATCCTTTAAAACTTTAAACTATAAAGTAGGTAAGATTACGTTTTAGAAGCAGTCGGCGGCCAGTTGGTTCGGTGGCCAGTTGTCCTGTCGGCCACTTGTCTCGATCAGTTAGCCGCGGCCAGTTGGCGGCCAGTTGTCCTAGACCGTACATTTTAATATATTCAATCTGAGGGTTTTGTTTACGAAAACTGTGCGATCTGTTTAACGTGCGTAATGAGCTATTTACTGAGGCTGTGTGTCGTGTGTTTTTTTCTATTTTCTATTTTTGAAAATTTGGCAATTTCGTAAAATCCAGCCTGAACCTCTTTGATTTCTACATCTGTGATAGGCATTGTTATGAAGTTTCGTTGTAATTCAGACATTCCTATAGAGATCTTCTTAATGACCCGCCCTACAGTAGCTTTCGTTACACCAATATAGTCCCCTACCGAAATCAACATACATCCTCTTGCCAAGAAACGTAATGTTAATAATAATTGCTGCATCGGTGAAAGACATTAGTTTCTGAAGGAATCATACTTTAAATCATTTTTAATTTGATTTAAAATATCCAAAACTGCTTACTTTGTTAAGCGAAACCTTGCAAAAAAATGAGAATTAGAGTATTCGTCAAAATAACTTTTCTTTTGGTTGTCTCTTCTTTCTTGCAATTTCAAATAATCCTTCTTCGGATGGATTTGTGAAATCACTACTACTTTAATACATCATAGTAGGATGTAAAGCAAAGATAAATACCTAAGATTAAAATTAAATAATTATTTTGTATTTTACACGGACAATATTACTAACCTAATATGATTATTAGAAAGACTGATTGTTTTGTAAAAAACAGTTGATTTAATGAAGATCTAAAAGCAATAGTGAGGTTAAGGTCAGAACGATGTCAGCTGTTCGACAGAGTAATAAACTTCAATTGTGCAACATTTATGAATACGCATGCGTTACCGTTAAATCTATTTTTAAAGGGTTGATTTTGCAAACTTAAAGTTAAATGCGCATTTAGCTTAAATGTATTTTAAAATATGTTCATAATACACTTTCATAGATATAAAAGTCCTTTTACACAAAAAGTACTTTTAAAAGTGTTGATAATACCGGGCGTTAACGTTTCAATCGTGCAACTATATTCGTTTAATATATAATAATTAGTTACAATGGTTTCAATGCAAGGACACAACTTAAGAATTCATAATAACACTACCAAGTGTCCACCTATGACAAATAATTCTAGTGGTGTAGTACAATTATTATACCAATACAGTTAATATACGTCGTTGTTTTACTACTAAAACAATGCGGTCGTTCTACTCCGTGTAATCAGTAACATAATTCGTATATTTTCGTACCCTTAAAGAAAAAAGATTTTATTTTTTATTATGTAAGAAAAACACGATAGTAAGCTGTGGGAAAGCACAGAACACTTAAATTATATTGAAGTCGTAAACTGTAGACTTTTATTGTTATTCGGGATTGGTGATTAATGGAAACAGATTTGGAGATACTTCAGTAAATAATAATTTAATTCGCATACTGTAGAAAAATATTCATAAATTTAACATCAAAAAAACAATTAGTTCAGTGAACCTCGGCAATCAATACCTTAGTTACAAACCAATATCTAATGAGATAGATGATATATATATTTTAATAATTGGATGTGCTGCAACAATAATGAGCAGTGAGTGAACGGAGATTTTGTGTAATCTTCTGTAATGGTCTCCTTGAATTAAAATAGTCATTTGTTTATTTAGGTAGTGAAATGATACTCCGGTGATTGAGGATCGCTTATACCGAGTCGCAAGCGAGTAAAATATTAGTTGAGAATACAATGCTTTCACGCACGTTTTGATGATATTACATAGAAATGTAGAACGATAGTCATGTATGTCAGTGTTATATAGCAATAAATATTATACCGCAGATTAGGGTTAAATTGATAATTTGTCTCACGTTTTCAGTTATAACTTAAATTGTTTTGAACTTTTTAGGTCTAAGATATTGAATAAATCAAGTTAGATGACATATTAGTTTGGTTTTTTATATGGCGCATCATCTACATTCGAAGAAAATTCATACATTGTCTCTGGCATGCCCTTTTATTTTTAAAACTCTTTATTTTTCTTTCTTTTATCATACATTCTACTTCATTCAGCCAAGTTTTTTTTTATCATTTAAGTTAATTAAATGAATATTTTCAAGACAATGGTTACACAGGCCAACGATGAAAAAAAATTTTCAATAATTTTAACTAATTCCTGTGTTGTTTGGTATGTTGATTTCGAAAATAATAATAAAATAATCGCATCGCCCACCAGTTTCTCACATTTTAATATTAAAAATATTAAAATTTTATTATTCAAAATGTATAAAAAATGTTTTTAATCATTTAAATATTGTAAGCAAACAATGTATTCCAGTGTTATAAGGTTGGCAATAAGATAAAATGTTATTAGGTCGGTAGTTCTGATAAATTACACAGCTGTTTGTTTTCTATAACCTCGCATTGCAATGTTTAACCTGTGTTCTTTTTATTCACACTTTGGATTTGGTTTACTGTCATGATTATTGACAGTCTAATGAATGAAGTTTAAAAGGTGCTTTCCTGATTCTATATATATATATATATATATATATATATATATATATATATATATATATATATATATACACACAGGTGTCTGGAAAATGTGGTGAATCTCTCGGATTTAGATAGAAGACGAAAAATAACATGACAAGTTCCTATAAATCTTTTCCTCCAGACCCTCTAAGGAGATGTGAGCTAAGGACCGCTGGAAATAAGTTTTCTTGAATAACTTTAAAGTACTTGACATAATTTAATAAAAATTCAGTATGATGGCCACTAGTAAGGGCCTCTTAAAATAGTATCCTTGAAACATATTTAGCTTGTTTAGTTTACCAGAGATCGACTAAGTTGTACACCTTAACGCCAAAATTTTTACACCCTGTTTGATGAAGATCTAAAAATAATATTTTTGGGTAGTTTGAACCGTTCTCTAAAAAAAAGGTATACTTGTTTAATATCGATAAAATTAACTATTTTCCTGAAAAAAAATAATAAACGAATTTATGTTTCATTTTGATTTAATTAAAAACCTCATAAGTAGGTTCAACATGGGCTCCGTGAAATCCAAAAATCAGTAAATTTAAAGTAAATTAATGTCGATCAATGTATTAGCGATGTGACAAATCCCAAGTTCTAAAATGCAGGTTATTTATTTATTTCGTATCATAGGAATGTTTGACATGTTTTTTTGAGTGAACATAAATAAAATGAACAAGAAATAAAATTATACCTCCTGGGTCAATAAACTCACTTAAGTTTGCAACATTTTTTAAATAATTAATATGTTTAATTTGGATATTCGAACAAACACTGGCTTAATTTTTTTTAATAATTTATTATTTTTTTTCTCGAAAATAGTTCATTCTATCGATATTAAACAAGTATACCTTTTTTTAGGTAAAGGTTCAAGCTACCCAAAAATATGTTTTTTAGATCTTTATCATACAGCGTGTTAAAAATTTAGGTGTTAAGGTGTACAACTTATTCCATCCCTGGTAAACTAAACAAGCTAAATATGTTTCAAGGATACTATTTTACGAGCCCCTTACTACTGGCCATCATACTGAATTTTTATTAAATTATATCAAGTACTTTAAAAGTTATTCAAGAAAAACTTATCTCCGTAGGGAGGGTCTGGAGGAAAAAGAAAAAGTTATAAGTGAGACTTTTGGTAGCTATTTTTACGCAAAATGGGGAAATGCGAATAAAAAACTTCATTGATTGTCTATCAAATAGTAGATATTGAATTATTTATTGTAACAAGTTGTAGTTCGTACTTAAATAGTGAATATGGTATGACGGGGTATTGCTATTGGAAGTAGGTAACCTTTGATCTTCATTAGAGGTAACATGAGCGCTGCGCGATACATCCAGGAGATCGTAGAACCCCATATTGTACCTTATGTTCAGACCATCCTCAACAGCATACTCCAACAAGACGACGCACGACCTCATGCACAAACTCTAGTGGCTCTGCAGCTTGAGTTACAGATAGCATGGGATGTGATACCTCAGGAGGAAATCGATCACCTGATTAGAAGTATATCCAGACGTGTTAATGAGTGCATAAGACATCGTGGTGGCGCAACACATTATTACGTTTTTTTGAAAAAGTGAACAGTTCAATTTTTATCAAATTTTGATCGTTTACTATTCTAAGTCGAATACACTTGTATACCAAAATTTGTTCAAATAAATTGATTGTTACTGGGTGTTCTTCTTTCTATGTCACTTGTATATTCGTAAATTGATGTTCGATTCCAACTTTGAAGCAACGATGAGTACAAAGGAAAAGGAGGCTTGGATATGATTTAAAGAAGTTGTGATTAAGTTTTTGGGCAATGTGAAAACACCTAAGTATAATCTTATCGTATATGATAGACAAGTTCAAAACTCTTGGTTGTCTGATGAGCCTTAAAGCCCACTTCTTGCACATTGGGCAAGTCCTGTTCTTTATCCTACTGTTACAAATACGTATTTATGATTTTTTGTATACGCCCGCGTTACCGTAGGATAAAATAAATGATTTCATAAGTTCTGTATATTTATTGTTATTACAAAATAACTACGTGTTTGAGTTAAAACCTTAGGCAAAAGAGTGATATTTGCGATTATATGAGTTTAATCAATCCTACCTGATATGGGTTTGAAGGAACCGTACTTTTCATAGAAATTGCATATAAACTCAACAATACTGTTTTCACGCTTTTTTATTTGTGAGTATATAGATCCATTTCACACGTTATTAAAATTGTTGCCCATGATTTTTTTACATGATTACTAATCATTTAGTAAAATAATCACTAATAGTTATCCAATTGAAATTTAAACCATTAATTTTTTTTGATCATGTTCAACCCATCTTGGTATTGACATTGGTAATTTATATGGATTATCAATTCCACCCCAAGGACACAAAGTAACTTTGGAAACAGACAGTCTAAGCTATAAATGGGTGCCATTTGTTTGTAATAAAAACCAATGAAATATAAAAAATAACTTATTGTTGTTTGAAACAAACACTACTCATTGATACAAAAAATAAACAAATACTTCAAAACCTAAACAATAAATTTATACCTGTAGGTAGGTTTGCTATCCGCCCCAGTTTGACCGAAACAGTCCTGATTTTAGACTGTTGTCCCGGTTGCTGAATTGTCCCAGTAACGTTCTCACGTTTTATGTCCATATGTGGTGCACTCAGTGCCTGGAATATGTTGGTTAGTTTACACATGGCCCGGTCTTGTGGTTTTCACTGGCACACTTCGTCAGAGCGGTTAGCGACTGAGCTTTATCTTTATGGTTTGCTAAACTCATCCAACACTGACGTCTGCCAACCGTCTTTATCCGTCAGTCTCTTGTCATTTCGTTTGTGGTTTTGTCTAGCTAGAGTAGTTGTCTGATTGCATATGTACAGAAGTGTACGTTATTGTTATGCTGAAGCATAATTGTTATTAATAAATGATTTTATATTTTTGGTCAAACTGTTGGTAAATTAAGCGTTAGGTTTGATGCTTTAATTTTAATTGATATAATTAACTGTTATTGTTTTTATTTTTTGGTAAGTTAGCTGTCAATCCTCAAAAGTGAATTTCCATTTCTGAAGAAGGTACGTGATCTTGATGACAAGGTAAAGTGCGCAAAATGTGGCTCAGAGCTTCTGTTATTCATGATGGTCGTTCAGATATGTACAATTGATATCAATAATCACATACCATCAAATAGATATTATCGATAGCTAAGGTAACTTACTTTTCAAGAGTAGCAATCCATAGGCTAGAGAATTTGATTGAGCTAGCTACAAATGAAGCAACTTTTGCTTGTCACGTAGCAAATCAGAACCTCAACTTTAATTCAAATGTATTCTTCGTGAAATTGATATCCAGCTTTTTTTAACCTTATTTTTTTAGGGAAAACAGAATTCAAACCCGTTATTGTAAATGTGATAGTGCCTTCGACGTTGGAGGACCTACGAAAAGAGTTGGCTCAATCAAATTTTGTTGCTCTAAGTAAAGATACTTCAAATAGGAAAGAAATAAAATCTTCCAAAATTGGTTGTAGATTAACATATAGTTCAGGTATAGGTCAATAGAAAATAAACTGAAAAGGTTTCTCTAGTTGAGGAATTGAACCTCAGACTTCTCAATTACCGGTCTAGCGTTTATAGGTAAAAACGCTCGATCGGCAATTCCCCAACTAGAAAAGTTATGTTTGTATGTTTCCTATTATCCTGCACCCACTGTACCAATTGCTGTGCGCTATGATAAACGAGAATCTGGGATGCAGGTTAAACTATTCCTGG
The DNA here is from genome assembly GCA_036346205.1 of Vesta saturnalis. Classification (NCBI taxonomy): domain Eukaryota; kingdom Metazoa; phylum Arthropoda; class Insecta; order Coleoptera; family Lampyridae; genus Vesta; species Vesta saturnalis. Next base: position 664,991 of record JARFJB010002494.1, read on the forward strand.
TGATATTTCAGATATATTATAGAAATAGAATACCGCAAGGTTTTGCCGCATGAAGATACAAACTTGTTTTAATTAATGCTAGACATCACTAGTTATTTAACCATCAATTAATTGTATTAATGATGGCGATTAACGATGAGACGTATTAATACATGAGCGTACCTAACGCGTTAAAAAAGTAGAGATCATTAATCGCGCATTAATATTAGAACTGGTTACAATATTTTTTAGAGAATCGCTTTCTTTAATTTTCCTGTTGTTCCAAAGTGAAAACTATCGACCAGACTGTCACCTCGTAATGACAGTACAGGGCGCCTTAATTGTTTCGTACAAATCAACGCAGCGCGTTCTATCAACTTCTTCTGAAATCGTTTATAAATAGACCTTATTAAGGCATACTTTTGAGTTGGTTAATAACTCCCATTAATAAACGATTCTCTGAAAATTCTCTGGTAATGAATTAAACAAAAATATACGCAATGAGTATTTATTTGTGATGTGGCCTCTCGTCTTTAAATCCTTATAACTAAGAAAATCGTTAGTTTATAAGCGTTGATAATGCAATTCTTAACATTTCAAAATTAAAATTTTTGCCGAGGACGGACTGTCCTTTGGATAGAGGGATATTCTATACCATCTGCAGCCTAAACGGTATCCCGGTTCCAACCTGTCGAAACATGGCAAGCCTACCTATAGGTAATATTTAACAAAACGAACATCTTACTTTACCGTGAATAAAGTTTCAATAGGTTCAAGTGTGAATTTCCCATGGTAATAACCACATATCTACGTACTGTAACTGTTCACTTTCCACCCTCTACGTTTACAAGGATGGTTTCATTCTCGTCATGTGAAACTTGATTTTCTTCTGTTATCATAGTGGCTTTCAGCATCCTCATAGGAACTAACTGTTGGACATACAACGTATTTACCGGGTATAATATTTAAATGCTTTCTCATTATTTCAACCTTTCAGTTAGAGCATTGCTATGTCTCTTTAGCAAAGAGTCTACCCAGTCTTTACCAGGTCTGTTATCGGTGAAATTAGGAATAAATCGTCCTTATCAATCGCGGAAAGATTCTGTTGTCATCTGACCATCTTCGGTGGACAGAGGAAACCCCAATCGCTGCAGATTTAATAATTGATAGTTACTCCTGATCACTCAAAGTTGCCTCTCCTCTATGTCTGTTAATGTGCAATCCTTTTATACAATGTACATATGGAATTTTAAAATGTTTGGAAGCTTTATTAAGAGACCGATTATGATCACTCACTCTTTCTAACGCAAGTTGTATGGTTTCTTAAATATAATTAATGTAGTTCCTGGCACCTGATTTATGCTTATAGATCCGTGACGTGGTAGAACAATAAACGAATTACAAATTATGATTTGTAAAAACATAGCTATCATAATCATGAAATATTTCATTTTAGAATTAGGTAGCTACCTGTTTTATCCCGAAACTGCTACGAAGTTTATGGCTGCGGTTGCACAAACATCAAAGATACCGCTAGTTAACCGCTAGGTTAACTACACCTACCATTTTTGACAGTGTTTAAATTCATCTTAATTATTAGTAAGTACTTGAACTGATCTCAAAAGGTTGTTACCTAAACTTATGATGCACAAGGGCTAACTACAACATCTCTCTTTACACTAAACGAGAAGCGGAAGTTAACAGATTAAAATTGGCGTGTTTTTTCAAACATTTGAACAAAATGCCGAACTGTTATCAAAGGCACCCTATGATATGCATTTCACCCTATCCCACGGTACATAAATTTATAACAATCTCACAGATTAATGTTAACATTGTAAATATTAGTTAATGCTAAGTTCCATTTTGACTTTGTTAGGTAATTTTCGATCTGCAAAAAATTAATTTTTACTTTGTTTAAATAATAAAAGCACATTAGCTGACCCACTCATGAAATCAATTTCACCCTATCCTACGTTACATAAATTTATAACAATCTCACAAATTAATGTTGTCATTGTGAATATTAGTAAATATTTTCAATATCTCAATCTGCACAAAATTAATTTTTATTTTAAGTAATAAAACACATTCCTTCGTCCAATATGTGTTAGCAGTCATCTGACATTTTTTGTTTAAAAATATTGAATATTTTTTCTGGTGCGTTATCTGTTTAAAATAACTTCTCAACAACTATTATCTTTGACTGTAAGTGGTTGAATATGGAGAACAGGAGTATCTTGCATTCTGTATCATACTGTACCATTAGTTAACCTTATATTTGTTAGTAATTGTATTTTAATTTAACGCATTCTCTGAACCCCATATGAAACATTATTCAAACAGTTTTCCTTTGGAGTGCAAAGATTCTGTGTGACAACTGTGAGCATGTCCCCAGTTTATTAGTCCGTAACAAATTACAGATCCTATTAAGGCATAATAAGCTACTTTCAACGTGGGTAAATTCAGTAGGCTACTTAATTTTCTTATGACGAACAGGTTTTTATGTGATTTTGTTGGCTACGTAATCAATATGATGACACCAAGCAAGTTTTGGATCTAAAAACACACTAAAAACTTTATTTTTTTAATATTATTCATATTTGTTACCTCACGGTGAGTAAGCATCATTTCAAACGTTTTATTTTCATTTAATACCAGTTTGTTATTTGTAAACCACTCTAATCCCGTTGAACGTATATTCATCATTTGACGTTGTATCTCATTTAAATCTCTATTTTTGGTGAGCAGAGTAATGTCATCAGCGAACATAACAAAATCAGAATAATTTACGGGAATTCTAAAATCATTAATATATAATAGAAATAAAACTGGACCCAACACAGAACCTTGGGGAACACCCGAGGCTGTAACCAAATAATCAGAAGGTAACTGATTTACGACTACATACTGTTATCTTTTAATCAAATAAGATTGAATGAGATTACTACTGGAGCTACATATTCATTGTTTTGATGTCCGTTTACATTATAATTAATTAAATAAGATACAGCCGTACTAGTAGATTTATCCGATTTAAAACCAAATTGGTTATTTAAAAATAATTTATTCACTTCGATGTATTCAACATTTTGAATCTTAAGAAACTTCTCAAATACCTTGGATAGCAATGGAACAAGAGTTATCAATCTAAATTTTTCCATACTTACTGAATCACCTTTATGTAGGGGAATAATTTTTGATATTTTCAGAATATCAGTCAACATACCATGTTCTATAGATAAATTAAATAATTTTGTAATGGGTATAACTATTACATTCTTAACTAATTTAATTAATTTGCAGTCTTATCAAAATGGTTTGCACAATTACTACTTTTCAGGTTTTCAATAACTTCTCGTACATTGTTATAAGATACCAATTTCAACTTGAATTCATGATACACATTGCTAAATAAAAGTGATTCAAAGCAGTCATTGTCGCCATTTTGATTTAACAATTTCACAGGCGCGTCAACGAAAAATTTGTTCAGATCGTTGGGATCTATCAGTGTATTTGAATTAGATGGCTTAGATCTATGTTGATTTATTACTCTCCAAAATTATTTCGGAGTATTGCCATTATTTGCCAGAAAGGTACTGTAATGCTTACCTTTAACTTCCTTTAACTTTTGTGTATATGGTCTTATTTTACCTTTTAGAATTATATGTGCATTGTCACATGATGTTAAATTATAGTACTTAGACCAAAAACGCATATTATCTTCTCTCATTTTCCGTAACTCTATACTAAACCAATTTCTTTTAGGTATTACATTGTGATTGATAGTTTTGCTAGAATAGGAAAAGAATCATTAAATTTAGTGTCAAAATAATTTTAAGAACATATTAAACTTCTCGTTAATACTCAAACTAGGATCGCTAATAAAACTCCAATCTACTTTATCTACGGCCAAATAAAAGTGAAACTTATTTGAGTTATTGAAATTTCGGAACATTTTTATAGAAATTTTACCTCATCAATTAAATCTTCTACACTAAAATTAATACACAGCTTTAGGATCCGATAAACCGGGGTCATATGCTCTTGCAGTGAAATTATTATGAAAATTGATAATGATATGTAAAACATTATATTCAACCTCTCTGCACGAACTGTTTCTAAGTTATAATATTTTTATTAATATAAGTATGAGCGAGTTAGTATTTATCATATACAAAAAATAAAACTTGGACTAGCTAGATAAAGTTGCTGTTTACCATTCTAACTTCCTAATTACTACAACCGACTATGCGCGAAATAAACAAAGTAAAGTAATGTTTTTATGAGATTTTGTCGGTCTTATTTTTATGTAAAGGAAATTAATACCTAATGCCCGTTGTCTACTCTAATAGTAAATCCCGTTGTAGTTATGGAATTTGCTTTTCACTAATAAATAGTGGTTATTGGTAATATGATTCTCTGTCAGGTAATGTGTTAAATCCTTTGATTTGTTGTGTTACTTTTATATGTAGTTGTGTAACTTTGATTTGCTGTGATATTGATTGTGACGTTGTGTTATTTTATATGTAGTTGTGTGCCTTTGATTTGTTGTGTTACTTTTATATGTAGTTGTGACTTGATATTTGTTATTTTATATGTAGTTGTGTAACTTTTATTTGCTGTGATATTTTATATGTAGTTGTGCGACTTTGACTTGTGTTACTTTTATATGTACTTATTTTGATTTGTTGTGATATTTATATGATGTAACTTTGATTTGTTGTGATATTTTATATGTAGTTGTGTGACTTTGACTTGTGTTGTTTTTATATGTACTTATATGATTTTGATTTGTTGTGTTACTTTTATATGTAGTTGTGTGACTTTGATTTGTTGTAATATTTTATATGTAGTTGTGTGACTTTGACTTGTTGTGTTACTTTTATATGTACTTGTGTGATTTTGATTTGTTGTGATATTTTATATGTAGTTGTGTAACTTTGTTTTGTTGTGTTACTTATATATGTAGTTGTGTGACTTTGTTGTACATACTTTTATCTGTTTCCGCTTATAAGTGCGTATTTGTAATGCCGCGAAGTGTTGGTAGTGTAAAAGAGCGGAATTTGGCTGCAAAAGCGAGAAAGTCGTTTTGGAAACGTCGAAAAGCTCTAGATTTAATTGAAACCTCCGCCGATAACGTACCGGAAAACACGCACCTGGAATACTTTAATAAGTAAGTTTCTGAATCAGTACCTATCGAATACAAATTAATTAGAAATTGAAATTTTGACTCTGGATTTTAATAATATTCACTAACTCTCGTTTCGTAATTCTTTGTACAGTCATTATTATACCTATTAGGTATTACATATTTTGAAGTTGATTATTCTTTATATGTGATTACAGTCTCCCAACGGAGGAGTTACCGGAACTTCATGAAGAAAGAAGTACAGTTTTGCCCTTTACTCTTCACGGCAATGGCTAATAGCTTATTTCGTAGAGCAATGACACTGACTAGGGATCCATGACGCAAAATTCACGATGGGTAAAATGGAATTTCGACATGAAACTCGTAATCGTTTATTGTCGTAATTTACGTATTTCTGCCATACATGTGAAGATGAAATAAAAATAAAAACCCACAACGTTGACGATTTAAAGGAAAATTTTCTATAGGGTGAATCCGCAATTGGCTTGGGGTAGTCGCAGTCTGAAGAACTGTTGTCGGTTCTCAATGTTCACGTAATGACAAAAAAAACATACAAAAAACTAGAAATTGGAACTATGCGACAAATGGCAACAAATATTGGCGAAGGATATGCAACAGAGTGCTGCAGAAGAGAAAAAATTAGCTATAGAAGCTGGAAACGTAGAAGATAGTTTTCCATACATCACCGTAGTTGTCGACGGTCGATGGCCAAAAGGTCATATGGACATAGTTACTCCTCTTTATATGGGTTAGCTAGGATTATTGGCCAAAAACCCAAAAAATATTATACATTGGGGTTAAAAACAAATTTTGTTACATTTGTGCTACTACCAACCAGGAAAATACGTGTTTTAAAAACTTTGATTCATCAGCGAGCATGGAGCAAGCAGCTATTGTGGAGATCAGAGCGAGAAAATATACGGAATTCGCTATAAGTATGTACTTGGCAATGGAGATTCTAGCGTTTACGCCAGACTTCAAGAAAAAGTGTGTTATGGGCGTAGTGTAATAAAACTAGAATGTGTTAACCATTGCGTCCGAGCATATACTCCAACACTACATCGTCTAATAAAGAACCGCCAATTTCAAATAGAAAGCAGGAATATTTTAAAGAAGCATGTTGGGAAAATATCATCTTGCAAAGGAAGGTAATTGCTAAATAATCAGATCTGCTCAATATGAAGATTCCTTTACAATTGTGATGGGCAATGATATCAAATTATTAGAACAGTTATTTTTAGAAATGGAAAGGCGAGAGATAATGTAATACGAAAAGCAGATAGATTACTTCACAGCGTTACTACAAATCCAGCCGAGAGGTATATGTTATTAGTATCCAAATTTACCGGTGACAAACGAACCAACTTCGTAATGAAAAATATGTATCTCACCAGATGTACAGGAGCTGCACTGTTATAATATAGGCTCTGCGGGATTTCATAAAAAAAACTTTATGTAGTAATAAAGAAAAATATTTTTTAAACACATTTTGTGAACGGCGCAGCAAAATTAACAAACAAGGAAGCGTCGCCATGTAACTACAGACGAATCACAGATTATGGAAACTTAGCAAGTGCACTGTCAGAGCTCCTGATCTCGACGTTGAATCTTTGGAAATGGCCAAAAACATGATAATGGATAAAGATAATATAATGCGATACAGAAGAGAATACCCGGGGCCAAAGGGCGAATTTGCGTTGGTATGAATCTCGTAGAAACAGAATAACAGGTTCCATTTTTGAAAGGATTTGCCATCTGCAAGAAAAAACCAATCGTACCACAAATATTTTATTGAAACACCTATAAATAGTAAGGCAATTTCATCGGAATAGAGAACGAAGAAATTTCCATAAAACGATTTGAAATGGAATTAGGTGCAAAGTTCGAAAGTTGTAGTTTTTTCATTTGCAAAGATTATTATTTTTATTTGAAGTAAAGAGCTTATACTCTATAAGAGATAAAAAAATTCGTGCTGCTTTACGCGAGGATAATAATTTGTGTGTCACTCTCAACTCAGACAACGCAATAGATATTAAAAAAAAACATAATTACTATTTTCAAATACAGGGACAATTGAATATTTATAATTAAGATTTGTTATTTAGTGTTACTCACTGATGTAGATTTAGAATATGTGTGTATAAGGAATGACGCATAATTTTGGAACAATTCAATTCTTTCAAAACTCAATCAGTTTTGGGAAACGTACGCATTGCCTGAGTTGGCAGATTTGCGTATTCCAAGAGGGTTAAATGTTTCTGACCGCTCGTAAACAATAAATATTTAGTGCTTGCTCATTTACTCACTTGCCATAGATACTTTTTGTAATAGCTATTGTTACACCACTGAAAATGAGTACATCGACATTCCGTATTTTCATAATAGATAATTTTGATGTCAACATGGTTTCACTTTCGAAATTGATCAGTCTTTATGGATGAATGCGACTCCATGGTTACTACAGTGTCATATAAAAAAATTTTAATTTTATTTGTTTTCAGAAAATACAGTCAAGCTCTATCGATTCCAAAAAAATCCAAAATTAGGTAGTTTTGAGTTTCGTTTCTTTTTGAATAAATAACGTCCCATAGACAACTGACATTTCGGAAAGGGAATATTACCATCCCGATTTTACTTAACTACCAGTCGACTTTTATAAACGTAAATAGATGTTTTAAAAGCCTGAAACCGGTTAATAAAATTAATTAATTAAAGTCTTCACCTAACACTTTATTAAGATAATTTAGTAAAATTGACTAGCTTCGACATAGTAAATAATAGTGTCAACTTCAAAGTTTTAAAAATAATATTTATATGTAAAATATATTATATCTGTTAAATTATTTTGAATATTGTATGTTAAATTGTTACATTGTAATATTTTAGTGAATGTAAAAACAGTATTTATTTTTTTAACTTCTGTTAAATATGATACTGTATATGTTAATTCTACCTGGATATTTCAATATGTAAATATTTTATTATTAACTTGAAGAATATTCATAGTTTGCTTACCTGATTTTTCAAAGAAAATGTATTTATTGAAAATGTTCATTAATTTTATCAGTGTACTATTGAAATATCAGTTCTATAAAATTTATCCAATTGAAAATTTATAATTCTAGGAGTTGTGAAAATTTGGTTCTAATAGCTTTCATAGGGCCTTTACAATTTACACCTTTCCGTGTTTGTTGGAATTTCCTCAGAAGAAAATGTTATTTTTTAATGTTCTACTTAATTTGCAAACTTCAAACTTTGTTATCACCTAAGCAGAATTATTGCATGTACAGTAGTGAAAGTCCCATGAAAATCGGACTTTTTTTAACAAAGAAAAGTATTGTAAAAATTTTGTGTGCAACTAAATAGGCTGAATTTACGTGCTACCTCCGCCTTAAATCTCCATTTCATTTAGATAGGCAACACACTCCACTAGCAGTGATAACTAATAGTAAACCCACCGAGTAAATATTATAATTCCTAATTATTAATAATAGTAATTATTTTGTACAATAGCGCCTACACTTTTTCTGCTGTACATAAATGACCTTATTTCTTCAACAACTAACCCCATCCATTGCTTTGCTGACGGTAGCACTCTTCACTGTAGTTCATCTCAGTCTACTCATACTGATAATACACCTAGTGATAATCCACCTTCTATGTCAAATCAAGAAATTAAAGTTGAAATGGCAAATTCAACCAACAAAGACATTCAACGTATTCTCGAATGGGAAGCAATAATCTAGTTAAATTTAATGCTAACAAAACTCAGTGTTGCCTTGTGTCCGCCAAAAAAGATCGATCATTTCCTGTTGTAAGTATGATTGGCTCAGTTCTTAAGTTTTCAGACTCTATTACTCTGTTGGGTATGACTGTATCTTCAAATCTCTCATGGGTTGACCATCTTCTGCCAGCTACCAAAACAGCTGCTCGTAAAATAGGCTTTTTGTACATATCTAAGCAGTACTTTACCTCTCGACAACTCCTTCTGCTGTATAAGGCCAAAAGTCGGCCTCATCTGGAATACTCATAGTGATAATACACCTAGTGATAATCCACCTTCTATGTCAAATCAAGAAATTAAAGTTGAAATGGCAAATTCAACCAACAAAGACATTCAACGTATTCTCGAATGGGAAGCAATAATCTAGTTAAATTTAATGCTAACAAAACTCAGTGTTGCCTTGTGTCCGCCAAAAAGATCGATCATTTCCTGTTGTAAGTATGATTGGCTCAGTTCTTAAGTTTTCAGACTCTATTACTCTGTTGGGTATGACTGTATCTTCAAATCTCTCATGGGTTGACCATCTTCTGTCAGCTACCAAAACAGCTGCTCGTAAAATAGGCTTTTGTACAGATCTAAGCAGTACTTTACCTCTCGACAACTCCTTCTGCTGTATAAGGCCAAAAGTCGGCCTCATCTGAAATATAATTCTCACCTCTGGGTTAGTGCTCCCCAATACGCTCTCGATATCGTTAATCGTATTCGAAAGAGAGCGATTAAGCTTATAAATGACCCGTCCTTAACTTCTCACATACAGTCCCTTGAGCATAGAAGGATGGTTTCAGTTCTTTCTTTGTATTATCGTTATTACAATGGCTATTGTGCTGCTGAATTATATTCTTTGATACCATCTCGGCTATCTTTGCGAGAACACTCGGTTCGCTCATTCACATCATCAGTATGCAGTACAAAACTCCACTTGTCGTACCACACGGGCGCAATCCACATTTTCTACACGGCTTCTAAACTCCTGTTTTCCTCTCACTTATGATATGAGATAATTTAAGGTAGCTGTTCATAGGCATCTATTGGCAATTCATTGTCCCTCTATCCTAAGTGTTCCTGAGTGCTTTAGCACGATAGGCCAAATTTAGCCTGTTCAGGTCCACAATCATAAAAAAAAAGCTAGCGAAGAAGCTCGGTACTCCGCAATATATTGTTTCTGAATTATAACCAATTTCAACTTTAACTTTTCACTCTGAGGGGATGTCCGTTTGACGGTCGGAGTGCATAGAGTTCGATGCGGTTTGTCGAGTGGTTTCCAACGAGTGGCTGCATGACGTATCTACAATCTACCATATAGGAATTGTTGGTGGAAAACATTTCTTTCGTCGAGACCTCGAGACCTTTTATTGAAAGCATACCCTGTTAAATTCCCCGAACCCCCAATTTGGACAGATAAATCGCGGGAACGAACTCTTTCTCGCTCCGCGAAGGGTGACGAAAGGTTAAAAGTGATCGGAAAAAATGAATAATATTCACTTATTGGATATCGATGCATCAGGTTGTAACATACGCCAAAAATCTCTAATTCTTACGTGAAATCATAGACAAATTTGGATACATAAGCTAAGTTGTATTGTAATATAACCAAGAAGCATATATCCTTACGGTGTGAATAAACAAACGTGTTTTTACCACGTATCGAATCGAAGTTATCGATTCATATTATTACTCACTTTGCTTTTTCCATCTTGAGCTGAATCTTTACTTTTGCTGCTTTGGTGTGAAGTACAATGTACAGCGCGAACACTGTATTTATTGTGAAACATAAATGCGTGGAAGGAATGAAAATTCTTAAATGAACATCGCGATACGCTTTTTTTTTAAGAGCAACTTTTTGAGAAAGGTCTGAAGGGGCTCTGGAGAGACGTTAATCGTTTGTACTGCAATCACAAAATATCGTTGGGATACGCGCTTGTTATGTTGTCTTGCTCTGAGAAAAAGCTCTAGAATGCGTTCCAAAATGTTGTTATAATTCTAATTTCTTGAATACGTGGACACAAATTACGCATTTAATCTATTTATGTTTAAGTGCAAATTGCAACGTGTTAACGTGTATAGTAATACTTACCATTAATATTGTCTGTATTAATTTTCTCACTTTAATTAGATTTTTGTTTGAACTGTAATTTTTTGTATTATTAGTAGTCACCTACTAATAATACATCGTGAGTACGATGTTGCGTGTTTTTAACAATTAACAAACTTTGAAAGAATTCTAATTGAAAGAGGCTAATAATTGGTATTGACTTTAGATACTCCTTTACGCGTGATGAATCAAACCTTGTGGTTTCAAAGGAATGATAATTTTATCAATTATTGTAATTTATTGTTTTGTGTAAGTTTTTTCTTCGCCGGTTTAAAAAAATATATATGTTAAATTAAAAACAAAATATTCAAGCAATAAAATGAAGTGGATGCTACAATCTCATGTTATTACCCCTTTAAATATAATGGTAGTTAAATTTATTCTAGATAAGACCTTATAATAGAACAATATGTTATTCGAAGACTGTGGGACGTAAAATATTTATTAGATCTGTACAGTAACCCAACTAGTCTTAGAGTTTTACAGGTAACAGCGTCAATATGATTATCAAAATTGTTATCAAAGATAATACTTAAATACCTTATAGCATTCACGTTTTCGAGAACACCATTTATATTGTAGATATAGTTTATTTTACACTTGATCGATAAAAGTTTATCACTTTACATTTATTTAGATGCTTAACTCTACCCCAACTATTAAGATTATCTAGATCTTCTTGAATAATAAAAATAAGATAGGGCCACAGTGTGAACCTTGTGGTACTCCAGAGGTTAGTGATATATTCTTTGATATGAAATTATTTATTTATTTTGTATGCGATTGGAAAAAAATGATGCTATCCAGTTAATAATATTCGGATGAAAACCATAGGCATTCAATTTCGCAATAAGATGTGAGATACTCGATCAAAAGCCTCGTTAAGGTCTGTGTAGATGGAGTCGACTTGATAACCATTCTCCATAGATTTAATTATGTATGAGTGATAATCGATCAAATTTGTAGCTGTTGACCGCCCCACATAAAAACCGTCTTGGTTTCCAATTAATACATTCTTGCAAATAGAAAATACTTGTTTTGATACAATATTATTTAGCAATTTAGCGAACCATGACTGAATTGAAATGCTTCTATAATTATCGATAGCATCGCGTTTTCCTGCTTTAAAAATAGATGTTACAAAGCTACATTTCCAGATTTTGGGAACTTGCTGTTCCATCAGAAAAGTAGAAAACAAAGAACATAACGGTTTAGCTAGAGTAAAAGCACATGTATTAGAGCACAGGTATTAGATCAGGTCCATAATTTAGTGTAAATTTTAACGATAACATGAGGTTCAAAACTTCGCTAACAGAGATCGTTAAGGTGCAATATTCAACTTGATTAGTAATGTTAAACTCCGATGCCGTCGTATAATTAACATGTGTTAAAGAAAAAAAATCGACAAAGCCATTCACGTCCAGTCTTTTTGTAAACACAATGAGCTATTTTCAACTGTCTATTAAACCATCGTGGATAGTTGCTACAATATACTACAATGCGAGGTACATAATAATTGATTAAATTGTTGAACATTGAACCATATCATCAGCACGTTCTCCCTTAAACACATTCTCTAACTGAACTGAGGCTAATGTTGTAACGTGGCTATCGTTACCTTAATTTAAGTTTTGAATTTGTGTTATTATTGGTAAATATATCTACATTATGTTTTATCTTTTTTCTTTCAATAATTAAATTTTGGTATATGTCGATATTTTCTCAGTGTGCGTAATTACGTACGTCCCTGTACATCTGTTACTTTCTTAAGGGCTATTTTAGACACATCAATTTTGTTTTGTGCGCAAACCGCGAACTCACTTAATTCATTTCCGTATCTTCTGCGTTTCAATGCATTTCGTTTTTAAGTTTTGCTCCCTTATATTAGGTATGTAAAGGCTTTTAATTACATTTTTGTATGTATAATATTTAATAGGGAGCAAGGGTACGCCCCTACATTAGTGAAAAGCTCTTATGTTAACGAATTCGTTGCAAAATCGTGGTCGCTAACGTCACGAAGGGAATATGCATAAAATGGCGTGCATGATAATGCAAGTTCCTCTTCAAAAATTATGAATGGAGATACCTTTGTTTTGCATCAATAACGCATGCTCCGTACATATATCTGCTTTCGTCGTCTAATGCCAGCTTTCGTTGTTCGAAGCCTGCTTTTGTAGTTTGATCTACATTTCCATTATTCGTATGTGGAAGATATTATGAATATATGGTCTACATTTTGTTTATTCGTACGTTGAAGACAAATGGAAATTACCTTACTTTACCGTATGTTTATCTTATGAATGGAAAATGAAATTCTCATACTGCAGTTCGTTTTTAAGACGGAAGTTACTATATCTATTTTGAGTACATGTAAGTACGTATCGTTTTAATACGTTTAACGAAATAACAGTATAGTGACTGACTTCTAAGGTAAAAACATTAGAGTTCATAACCTATCGTAACTGTAATATTTGTTGATCATATTGCATTTTGAATTTTAAGTAAATATTGATTATATGCTTGTATAGTTGTGTTACATTTATAATTATTTAATATCGTAAAGCTTTACGAAAGATACCGTTTTAGTTATTTTATTCTGAAATTCTGTTTACTTAAATATACATATAAATACAGCTGTTTAGTGCTACTGAGATTACCTATGGTATTAATGTACAACTTTCTCAATTTTTGTTGTATTTTAATTATTAAACCTATAAAATTGAGTGGCGTCTAACAAGAAAAAACAAACAAATGCTTTACTGATTATATCTATGGACTTATCTCTACCTCCCTTACACCAGTCAAAAAGAGTTCTCTTCTATAGTAAGTTTCTAAGCATTGCACCTTGCTGATCTAGACCGTGGTGCAATTTACCCTTTTAATTTTCAAATCACATACCCCTAATTTTTTATTTGTTATAATGCGTTGTTTATGCTAACATAATCTGCTTTCAAGAAATTCAATTTATACTCACAAAAATTAAGGTCTGTAGGATTTGCCGGTGTAAGCAATGTGGTGAAAAGAATTGGGTAGCAATAAGGCCACCGCTGGTGTAATTCATAGGTTACAGCAATCCGAAAAAACTAAATCCAAAAATACGCCACGATTGTTAGGAATCTCGTTCACTTGACTTAATTTTAAGTATGTGTATGTATCACGGACGATGTAGTTTATCAAACGTTAATTCTAAATCACATGCTTGTACACCCGACGTCGATGAAAAATCCCACCCCCGAGGCGATCTAACATTGATTACAAATAAACAGTAAATTCGAAGAGTTATCGCCGTTATCATTACGATAGGACAACAGGCAATGTCCATATATCCATTTTGCATATTTAATGCACTTAATGGCTAAATCAATTAGGTATAGAATTTTTGCATGATAGACAGATTGCTGGCATAATGCAAATTTTTAAATAAATATAGTTCAATAGTAAGTGTTATGTGTAAATGTTCAAAGCGTGTTTTATAAAATTAAGTGACTACTTATCTTGGTGCCAAAATCAAAATACACTGATATGATTTACACATACGACAATAGCAATCGAAGCACTAATGATTCAGACCACTGACTCAATTTCCAGCCAAATCACTTGTTAAACATCTAGTTAAACGACAGAGTAATAAAACACGTCCTACCGATAACACTATACGCTATATACTATACAAATAGGTAAATGTACTAATTATTGGTCCTAATTAATGGAAATTAAATTTGATGAACCGAACAAGAATTACAATTTTGTCTATTAAAAGTTGAACGTTGTCTTGGTTTCTCGAGACACCATGTGTAACAGAAAATAATTAGAAAATATATAAAGACAACAAAGCAACTCGACGAGTCCGAGCTATTTTTAATAAAGCGAACTTTCCAGGAACGAAACAATGGTACAGTGGAAATGAAATGGAAATTTTCAGTAAAAAATTATGTTAATGCATTGTGAAGCAGACTCATCCTCTTTGTTTGCAATGACTTTCCTTCTTTTCCCATTTTCTTCCATAGAAGCGCTAGTGTACCCCAATTTTATTTATTTTAAGACCTGATTTCAATCTATTTTCTAGTAATCGCACTTTAATGCTTTTATGTATCAATTGACATGTTCCTATTTCTGATTAAGGTCGGATGATGCATTTTCTTCCACATTGTGGTTGGAACCAAGATGCCAATCATGTCCATAGCCTTCTCGCTGATTTCTTGTCTAACACTTACGTTACATTAATTAATTCGCGTTTTCCTGCGGGCGCTGTTTTATCTGTAGCGTCTGAAGTTTATCAGTGAAAGAGGATAAGTTTGAAATGGACTGAACTTAGTGGAATGTCAACGTAGGATGGAAATTATTGGGATCTAGTTACGCCTAATCCGATATTCATAGACCTTCCTGTCAGGTATACAAGAGGGACAGTATATGAGTCAGCCATGCCAAGTATTATCCAATGCTTATTTGATATCATGAGAAATTGCTAGGCAACCGTTTCTGTTATTTGGGATTTTGCGTGGTTCTATGAGGAGTTTGACAAGATAGTCGTAAAGTCCGAAGTGGCAGTTGTCTGTGAGATGGAATAGGCTAATTTCTAATCCCATATAATCGTTCCGTACGAAGAAGGTTGTGCGACGATCGAGATGTAGGTTATAGGTTTCATAATGGTGACGGTCAGCTTCGATTCCGTGGGGAAATAAGATAGTGATCGGCACTGAGTTTGCTCTTGAACGGTGTTTGGGAATAGGTTGGTTAGGTGCTTCGGATTATTAAGTTCGTTTCGCCCTATAGCTGCATTTCGTCCTTTAAGGAAATTGTCGGTCACTTGTTCGGATAAGATTGAGTTTAGGCAGGACTGACCTTGGCCAAGTTCATATGGTACATTATATTGTTATGTGATGTCCTCAAAGATGTGCTTTGAATGCGCTTACGAGCGACGCATCTTCTGGAGTAATAGATATATTTTGGTGCTGTAGATCGAATAGTTTAGATTTTTTCTGGTCGATAGAAATTAGAATACCTTCAGGATCAATTAGGTGGGATGTGGGGCTGTTTTTTATAAGAAGTTTGAATTTCTACCAGAATTTGGTGCCTTCA
The DNA here is from genome assembly GCA_036346205.1 of Vesta saturnalis. Taxonomy (NCBI): domain Eukaryota; kingdom Metazoa; phylum Arthropoda; class Insecta; order Coleoptera; family Lampyridae; genus Vesta; species Vesta saturnalis. The sequence goes on from JARFJB010002494.1 coordinate 681,077, forward strand.
CGGCTGTCGAGATTTTAGGTTTTGTGTGACAGTTTTCTTGTGTAATTCTGTTTATTTTGGTTCTGATGAATTCGGTATTGAGTGCTAGGTTTCTTGATCAAGGAATCGATGATATATTGTCTTTGCTCTTCGGTCTTGATGAAGAAGGCAGGTTGAAAATACTATTATTGCGGATACACCGTTACCCAACACCCGAGGTATTAGTTTTGTTTTTTATAATTAGTATTTGCATTTTGACGTTTGTTAGTTGATTGAATGAGAGTGCGCTTCCGTGTAACGCCCCGAGTATTGGCAGTCCCTATTGTAAGTTTGGCCATTGTTTAACGTCATTAGAAAAATGTGTAAAATTTAACTCGTGATCACACCTTGTCGGAATGCACTGGTTACCAAACCATTCTTCTTCATAATCAGCTCGCGCTTTTCCAGGAAGATTGTCAAATTGATTGCGAAAATAAAATAGATTTCTCTGAGGAAAAGATCCACATGAAGGAAATGTTCCAATTCATGGTCGTCGGGTTTGGAAGTCGTAGACAGGGAATGGCAGGATATGATTCTGGCGGTTTGGACTGGTGAAGAGGAAATCTCTCGCCATTTCAAACAAAAAGCGGAATGGGAGTCGGCACAGGTGTTGCACTTTGACGTGGATGCAGTTGACACTCTTAGCAGCCACAGTTTGGACATTTAAAGGATCGGGTAGGACTCTCATCTGCCTGCATACAGATGAAGCACTACTTGAGAATAGGTTTCGTAATATGAGGTGGCTCGCAGATCTAGTGCATGTTAAACATTTTTTGGACTAGATTATGCTGGTTATATTACTCAAAGAATATCTGTGGTTGGGTTTTCTTCTTAAAATAGATCAATTTGTAGAAATTGAAAAAGAGCGACGTCATCTGCTGGTTGAATCCCTGTCGGTGGAAGGCGCTGTCCTCTTTGGAGTCTAGTCCCATGTCGACGAACCTCTCAAAACCGCGTGGCATCGTGAAAACGATACCGGCAGTTGGCTTTTTTTTTTTGTAAATCGATTATAAGGCTTAACTCTTTTGAGTACTTCTCAGTTCGAGATGCTAACCTCGGTTGAGTAACTAACCTAACTTAATATGAATACGGGATATTTGAATGGCATGTGCATAAATGGTTTATTTTGACAAACTAGAAAGGCATCTTATTCCCCCCCCCCACCTATTATGTGAACCATAAAACTGAAATTAATCAAATTTTCGGAAACCGAACTAAGGTTACACATATACAACGTTTTTGATGGTATTTAGTGACGTAATCAAAAAATGGCGGACATCCATTTGTAAAATAATTTTAAATAGGGTCATATGGCAAGTAATACCTCATTTGAATGCTCGTTCCTTTTCAACGATATCAACAACATTAAAATATTACTACTGATTCATTAATTTCAACCCAAAAACGCCAATTAATGTTTTGATGTTTTTGAATTGAAACTTATAAATCAGTAGTAACATTTTAATGTTGTTGATTTCGATACAGTTCACCTGTCAATCGATTAGGCAATTGAAATGGGCCAATTAAGTGATTGTCAATTATACCTGCCCACACATTAATAGAAAACCCATATTGGTGACTTCTAATTACGGTTTTGCAAATAAGTTACGCTTTTGGATAATTTGCATGCTTCGGATGCATTTTTCTCGTAAACCGTTGGTCCTAGCGACTTCAATAAGGTATACCTTTCTAAAGCAGAAAAGATGGGAAAATAATTTTTTCAGTCGAAAATGACATACAGTGTAAGGCAAAAAAGTTAGGACCGATTCAAACAAGATGGAAACCTGTATGTGGCGCCCTCTATCAGTAATAAAAGAACTAAGGTCATATTTGAATTCTGCGTGATAAAAAGCCCCTGTATACAAAATTTCGTCCGCTTATTACATCTTTGTAGAAAGATATTAAAAAAAAAAAAACAAAAAAATAATTAAATCTTTTAAACGAAGGCGTTGCGGACCTAAGTTCTTAGGAACTTTTTTTCTTATTTTGGTGTCCTCTATCGCGTGGCACTATGCATGGCACTTTTTTCTGTGTCACCCTGTATATACCTTTAATTGGTTTACAACACAGCACTCATGCTAAACTGAGAAGTACTTTACTTTCATACATTTAATTGTTGTATATTAGTATGGCTTAAGAGTAAGGCAATTTCTTGAGCATAAAGAATACAATTATATTCTATTGACAAATAATAGGGCATGTCATTTATATACACAAGAAATAAAATATTATTTCTAATACTACAAATAACTAGTTTGTCAATCGTTTCTCGTTCATTGTGACAATGTGACCAAACCAACGAAGCGCATATCTTTCTACTGATCGAACTTCGTCTTTTTTATATCACACCCATTCATTATCCACTTATTCTTTACTCTATCCACTTCCGTTTTACAGTCTATGCTCTGCAAAAATCTCATGCCCACAGCATTCAGTTTATTTTTAATGCTTTTTCTGACATACCTATACAGAAAATATGGAATAAAAAACACTAAACTTTTCCGTATAGTCCATACACTGCTCTTCACTAAACGCTATCACCTTTGTTCCGCCCACATTTACCTTTCAGTTCATACTGTCGCAGACTTCATCAAGGTTTCTCGGCATTGTTATCCATTAAACCATATACATTAGTGCATGCTTCCATACTCCCATAAATTGTCCCAAACTTCTGCTGATCATACGTTTTCACCAAGTGTACAAACGCACAGTATAGCTTCTTCTCATTCAATTACTTGCTTGAGAGCAATCATCTGATCCACTCATCCTCTTCCTGGCATGAAGCCAACTTGAACACCCCAAATAGTACTCTGTGTTACTACTTTATCTATCAAATCTCTTTTAAATATCTCTAGTTTTGTAAATTAAAATTTTAGTATTTCACCAGTAATTCCATCCACACCTGCAGTTTTACAATTCTTCAACTTTAGTACAGCTTTCCTTTACCTCATTCAATCAATGTCATTCTCAACTGTATTCCTTATCTTCTCCACATTCCCCTTGTTTAACTATTCGATCAGCTTACTCTCACTACAACCATCTCGGTCACACTATTGAGAACTCTTATTGTGCCCTGCTTTGCACTCACTTTTCGCCGCTTTCAATACATATTTATTTCCTCATTTTCTTCTTTCTCTCTCAATCTCCACACTTCTTATAAGAGTTTTTTCTCATCCTTTTTGTAGCAGTCATTACCATTACAGGCTGCCTTTTTTACAGCTTCACTCCACTAAGTGCTCTTTTTGGGTTTACCCACAGTCGTTCTCCCACATATCTGCACTGCATAATTGACAAGTGTCCTTCAAGCATATGTACGTACATTCAATGTCACCATTCTTCATTGGCTTGTTCCATATCGTTTGGTTCACACATATACCTCTGCTCAACGCTTTTATATCCCTTATTCTCACATGTCAGCTACCGGTGTTACTAATTTAATTCTTCTTTCATCTTATTTCTCCGTACCCACTTTCGTCCTAAGCGTACTCTAAATACAACCAATAAGTGATTTGTCCCACACCCCAATCTAAATAGTACTTTTGTGTCCCTAACCAAAATTTGCTTGATTATTAACGATCAAATCGATCATGCTTCATCTCACTGCTTTGTATACGTACGAATATTTAAACCATATATTAGATACAGATTTACTTTTACACAAATATTCACTAGTCTTAGTTAGTATTGGATCTGTGTAGTTTCCTAGAACACGTTCTAGTAATTCTTACAGTATTTCCATTTACCCAAATTCCTCGTTCATTCTTACCTACATCACCCGGATACCAATTTATACTGTTTTAACACACGTCCTTGCTTTTTCTCTTACAGGCACTCCAAATTCTTATGCGCCAGGCATTGCCGTTTCAACTCCTGGCCATAGCGCCACCCTACCATCATCCATTTCTACAACATCCTTTCCTTTGCGTGTTGTTTCTGATACACACAGATTATCGGGCTGTCTTTTATTTAATACATTCGTAATTTGATACTCTTGCCCATGCAAACCTCGAACATTCCACGTACCTACTCGCAGTTCCATGTTCATGGGGCTTGTTTGGCCGCGCCTCGTAGACAGAGAGACCACGCATCATTCCTACTAGCGGCATCATCCTACTATTGGTTAGTGTTGGCATAATTTAACCTAGTTGTCACAAACGAGACCTTTACTTTACACGTGTCTAATGCAAGCTAGGATGGAAACTATCTGGCAAGCCAGAAAATAGATGCCGGTGCTACGGCTACCAGAAGATACATGCGGTAATCTGACATCTCGGGTACTTAATCGAACACTGTGATTTTGTACTGAATGTATATTTAAAAATGATACTAGTACAAAAACAATAAAAAATAAATCTAATAAACATTTTTTTCTTAACTTTGTTCGAAAATTCTGAGTTTGTTATTTAAGTTATGTTTTTAATTACTCGTATTACAATTATAATGTATGTTGTATTAGATACTATAGAAAAAACTATAAGGAACATAAAATGAAAACTCTATTTTCGTTCATTCTTAAAAATGTTTATCCTTTAGGTAAAAAAATAGTCTCTCTACATGCAGATTTATTTAACAATAATCTTGACTACGACAGCTGTAATTACTTTATTGTACAATCTGCATTTAAATATACGTTTTTTAATAAGAAAAATAAATATTATAATATGAAAATGCAAACATTCGCGATTTTTATTCTTAAAATTGTGTACTTTTAACTTAACTTTCAATTTATAACCCAAAAGATAAAAATATTTTAATCAAAAACTACAACGTTTATGTTTGTGTATAAGCTTTCAATAACAATTACAGTTTAATTCGTGAAAGATTACGTTTTCATAAAAACCATAACGGGTCAATAAAAAAGTATATATTTTAAAGGGAATAAGATACAAGAAAAAGAGTGGGAACCAAATGTCAAAAATATTGAATGACAATTATTAACACATTAATCCTAATTCAAAAAGTGAATGTATTTTAGGAAGATTAATGCACAACGCGACACATAATAAACACAATAATTATTATTAATATTGTTGATTTTATCAAGTGATTTGATGCCAAACATGGTCATTTTAGTGTTTAATGTTACTGAAGCTAATTAAAATAAAATATTAAAACGCCGACAGCCAACTGTCCAACTTGAATATAACATGACAGTGCTCTAATAATAATCTATATCTCTGGCAATTAATAAAAAGATTTTTGTGTTCAGCGACTGGTATATTTAGCTTCCATCTTATATTTTCCTAAACCCATTTAACATTAACACTGGCTGCTCGCTGTAAGGAGCCATGGCACTAGCTCGACGAACTAGAAATTCCATAGTATGATCAAGAATAATTAAAAAATTTAACACGAAATAGCCTAATTAATTTCATAATTTTATTAAAAATTTAATTATGCATGTGGTTGAATTTACAACAGCTCTAATGGGGCTAATCGGAGCGGGCACACATTCGGTTACGGCTGCCGCAATAGTAGCCGATCGCATTTTTCCGTTTCCTATAGGGCTAGCGCAAGCGAGTTCGCTAATCGTGTAGAAAGCGGGTGCAAGAGCTTTATCTCCGTTTCCTAAAGGACTAGCGTACAGTTTGCAAGTATTATGGCACTGTGATATACGTTCATGTGTACCCTGAACAATGAACTTGTGATTTGCCCTTTTAAGACATCAGGATTGATACCTCAATCGGTTTAATTATTGTGGTTAAGTAGTGCGTTGCTTGGTGAGTGTTGCTTAAACGTTATTGCAATGGAAGATATCATCAATGTCGAATTCTGAAATGTAATACGCCAAATAAAGGCGAGTACAAGGTACTAATAAGAACCAAAGTATCTAACGAAGACTACAACAAGGAGTGTGTCGAGTGGATCAAAACATTTTCTGCTGTGACAAAAGCACAACGGATTGTCCATCAAACCTATAACAATTTGCATTGAAAAGATTTTGTTTGTCAACACAGCACTAAAAATAAAACGAGGAAACAAATCAGCACGCATGCCCATAACTCAAAAAAATTCCTGCTAAAATTATTTTTAAAGTGAAGAAATCTAGCAAATACATAAATTGGTGAAAGAAAATCACAATAATTGAGGTAGGTCATCAACCAGCTGAATTAGAATGTACTTTGAAATCTGGTTATTTGAATTGCACCGTACAACGTAAAAAGTTACTATGGAATACAAGTCATCACTTTATGCTATATTCATTTATGATGCAGTTATGTAGAAAAAATTGGGACAGAAGTCTCTGTTGCTGCTCTGTTCTTATTACATACAATCATATGTTTTTATTTTCAGATTCATTTTGTTCAAAATCATCGAATCAATGCTGTTAAAGCTTTTAGCTACCTACGAACGAGCGTGAAACGAGGGAAATATTTCATAAATACGTTGAAGAGGGATTGTCACGCAATGAACCAAAAAGTTTTTATAGATCATGCCTAGTTGCAGCAAATACATACATCAAATATGTTAAATACTCGCTAATACTCACGTACCATATATCATTTATGCAAAACTTGGCGATACGTTTTCTTTTATTTTGATTGTTATATTTCAGTGGAAAAATTGTATGGAGGAGCCACTGTTTGCGACAAGAGCACATAGCACAAACAACATAATCGAGGTTTCCATCCGTATATTCAAAGATCAAGTTTTAAAGAGATGCAAATCTTTCAACGCAATATCTTTGGCCAATTTTCTTTGCGTTTTATTGGAAGAATTTTATAACTAAAGTGTAATTTCATTTGCGAATGCACGTGATATGAATGAAGCTCCAGCGTTTCTTTATTAAATTTATTATTATTTATTATTAAGTTTTACAGTCGCATCTTCAGAAGGTAGCAATCTTTTATATACAATTGAGCAATGTGGTTATCCAGCTGGAGCAGGAGGAAAATTATGCAAATATATTTGTACAGGTTACAACACAGGTATTAACTTGTTAACTATACCACATCTGCGATTCCTATTTATGGGTATCAAGGAAACGAACAGTGAGATGATACCGTCACCAACCTGCAGTAATTTGAATATTGAACAACCTATGCGAAATGAACTAGATGGTAATATTGTTCCAACTGAAGAAGTGCGATCGTTAGATAATTTTTCTGATGAGGTAACTAAGAGTTTAACCAGACCTTACTTCGGTTCGGGATAATTTCGAATATTGAACAACCTATGCGAAATGAACTAGATGGTAATATTGTTCCAACTGAAGAAGTGCGATCGTTAGATAATTTTTCTGATGAGGTAACTAAGGAGTTTAACACAGAACTTACATCGGTTCGGGATAATTTAAAGATACAGTCCAACCAACATCAATTGGGCCCGTACAAAGAGAGAACTGCATTCAGGCAGGTGGCCAGCTAACACCGAAATGAGGGTTAAAGTCAAAAAAAAAAGAAAAGAGCATTGAGTGCAAATATTTTTCTCAACGTAACAAACATTTGGTACTTATCTCCTTTATTATTGTAGCTTACGATAGGTCACTTTTAGTAAAACTTTATATTCTGTTTATTAACAATGTGACTATTATTATAATTTTTTTATGTACCTACAAAGAAGGCATGTCTAAAAGCTCAGTGCGTTAGCCACTTGGGAAACGGAGAAGCTAGGCTCGCATCCGTGTCTTACACGATTAGTGCACTTGGATGCGCTTTCACTGTAGGAAACGGAAAAATTCTAGCCGGCCTGATACGAAGGAGCAGCGCGGTTGGGGTGATTTTTGGCCCACAAGTATCAATACGTTTATATACCAAGTTTATGAATTTAATTCTAAAGATAGTACAGTGATATTTAACCGAAATAATTATGAAAATGTAAACTTACATTACACATAACTAAAATACTGTTTTGGGTTTTTATTGATGTATTTTTGTATTTATGTTTTACACAAATCTTTAAAAAGACACCATTAAAAACCCAAAAGTGTTTTAACTTAAATAATTGTTTTAAGAATAATAGGATTACAGGTATTTCTCATTTGTCTACTCCGGGGAGAATGTATTCCAAGATTTTCAGTTTATAACGAAATTTCTAGATTAGACAAATGTTTCACACAATGTACGAGTTGATAAGTTCTAGATGCTATAAGAATAAAGATAAGGAGGTATTCAGTGAACAATTAAATTTCAGTAATTGTTTAGATAAGAATTTATAAGATTATTATTTCAACACTTTGTAGTGTCCCTAGGTACTCTATCTTAAAAGTGTAATTTGAACTTATTCGCAATAATGCAAATTCAAGAACAAAACAATCGCTGTGGAATGTATCTTCACTTTACTGACAATAATGTCACTGTTACTCAAATTAATTGCTTGCCTTACATTGACTTTTCTGGCAATAATTAAAACAGTAGAATTTATTTACAAGTCTAATATTTAATTACTCGCAAACCTCAAATCTGATCAAAAGAATTGGCCGTCTAGTGGTAAGCTACATAGTGTTATGTGATTGAGTTGTCTCATGTGGGACAAATAAAGAACGAAACTACTCAAATTAGAATTAACGAGCTTTGCGCATTTACTAAATTGGGAAAAAACACCAAGAAACCCCCATTTATTAATAAATAAGTAATTGTACAAGTACATGAATAAATCAACAAAAAAAACATGGAAGGGTTCGATATATAACAAAACTCTATTAAATCGGTTAAAGTGCGTACAAAATTATAAAATTAAGTGACAAAAAAAATAAAAAGCACATTCATCTATACAATACAATAAGAACGAGTTCGTTTAACAGTAAAGATGGAATTTGATGAGTTTTTAATATCATCTGGACCCGTGTCTGTAAACCCCCGTCTCGTTTATAACGAATTAAGGGAGATCTATCGTGCCACGTTTTGTTCACGTCTTATTTCCTCTACACAAATATTACTAGCAATGAGGAGGCACGCGGTACTTCCTGACGCACTCCTTTTATTTTAACAGATTTCAACTTAATGAGCGTGTGTAATTAGATACTTCTTGCAAGGAATGATTGATTTTTAATAGGTTATATAGGCTTGTTGAATTGTTTGCTACGAGCGTAATTTACGTTAAAATACTTTATGTTTCAATATAATCCTTTAATTAAACCCACCAATATTTAACGGCTTAAGATACGCTGTTCAAACCCAAGAGCATAAAGATTATTTATTGATATATTTAGCGATAGGTTTATTTCCACGACCCTTTTAATTTTTTGAAAAACTTACATTAAAAAACAACATAGAAAACAAAAAAATCTAATTCGCGGTTTTAGTTTTTAAAAGAATAAAAAACAAGAATTATTACGTGGGAATATTTTCATATGCATTACTAAAACAAATATTAATTTTTAAAATATGCACTGTATCTAGGTCTCGAATTTCAAAGTACCAAACAAAAATGTCTTTTGATTTGCGGGTATGTTCCGATGTAATTAATTATTAAGCTAGTGACGTTTTTACACCAAGAATGTGTGTATAAAAATTTGCAACGATTCGTCACAGTCGGCAAAGGCAGTTTCGAGCGTACACCTGTTTTCTATCCCAACATACATTTTTGCTTTTTCTTTCCAACCCTTAGTTACATAAAATACATAAAATAAAATATCCCGAAAACATTATCAAATTACGATTTATTACCATGATATTTAAATCCATTAATTATTTTTTCTATCGCGGTAACAATTACGATTTGAAAATGTTTATTACAATAATAAAATTTTCTCGGTCCGCTACCTACAACTTCTTCACTATTTAAGCAACATGATACAAAGTGTACTAGAAAGTATGCTGGGTGTTATGTCCACCAAAAAAAGTCAAGAAGCTCTTTTTCTTTACACAAATGTGTATTTACCTAATTCCAACGTGTTATCTGGTTATGATGTATTTTTTACAATAAGCCAAAAGCAAAAAACTGGATTTGTAAATCGTTCGTTCAAGATGAAGTTTCAATTACACATTAAAGAAATTAGTCTATTAATTATTATTACACCTAACATACTTATTGGACAAAACTGTCACGTGATGTCATGAGCGAAAGTTCAAACAGTGTTAAAAAATCAAGACAATCCACGATTCAATTTAGACACACTGTTAGTGTATCAATTTAATTTGATTATGTATCTGTGTATCAAACAGCGCAAATATTTTTCCCATCCTCGGGTCGTGTCCATTTTTTGTAATTCTGTAACTGGCGTGTAAGGGAAAATTGTTTATCAGTCTCCGATCATCCCAAACTAGATGTAAGTTTCATTCACAAGAACCAAACACTGTTTTAAAATTATATACCGTTATGTATGCAAAAATAAAATAAAAGTGTAATTGTCTAATAGTTTGGTGACAGCTTTCAAAGTTACGAATTAATATAATCACCAAACACGTGGCTTACGAGCCTCCACTCGACAGTACAGGCTTCCTTTTATTTTGTCAATTTCAGGGTGTTTCGAATTGGAACACGGTCATTATGACAGCCGTGGTTTTATCACCTATTGGAAAGTGCAGCTAACTTTTTTATTGCTTATTCAAATTATTCGATTGGCACCTTATTGATCTATTTTTAAAAAAAGATTTGATTGAGTTTAATGGATGGGGTGTAGTAATCACTATAAACTATAGTGTACACTGTGTCCCATTTTGGTTGAAATTGTAGGGTATCTCGTTTGTGATCAAAGATAGAAAAACGCGGTTTTCGCGAAACGAAATATGCCACAAACAAAATTGTCATAGTCCTATTAGTATTTAAGATACAAGGCGAAATTCAAAATTTGCACATTTTAAGAACCGCTCGTAACTGCTTTGTTTTATAATTTATCGAAATGGTGAAAAGTGGGGCTTATACAGAATATTCTGTAGAATTTAGTGGCGTGCATAGTTTTCCCTACAAAAAGTCAGTTTCTTCGCAATAAACCAAAGTTTTTTTTTTAATGGAACGCCCTGTATATTTTATATAATAGAGCTTACTCTCAGCTTTCCAAAAATATATATTGTGTGGCACTTCTTTTGCATTATTAATCTCAAAAATGAATGTTACGTTAATTGAACATTTTGATGATATGGTTGGCCATGAAAAAACAAGGTTAAGGGTTAGGAAGTTTTATGCAAAAACACAAAACTAAAAACTAACCATAATACCTACAACTTTACAAACCTAATATAAATTACTAAAGAGATGTTTGAACTGATGACCATTCTGCCTTATACATGCTTCACACACTCTTCCAATTCGTTCTATAGCATTAAGTACAATAATAGGGTGGTTTTGTAAATGTCTGAAAGCTTATCTAACTGCATTTGTCAAATGTTCAATGTTTGAATTTGGTATATTTTATTTTGCAAGTAACCCCATAAAAAGAAGTCTAAGACTGACAAGTCCGGAGAGCTAGGAGGCCATCTTATGGGCCCATTAATGCCAATCCGTCTATTACGAAAATTGTTTTCCAAAAACGTATAATTTGCGCATTGTGAGATGGGGCTCCATCATGTTGAAATAAATGTCATCTAATAATTCAGCACAACCGTTTCTAAAATGTCCAAATATCTAGGAGCGAATAAGTTCCCTTCGAAAATGTAAAATTTTATTTTTGATCCTAATATAAAGCAGGAAACGTTTAGTCTAAATCGTCCTTGTTGTCTTTGGGGGAATATTTGGTGTTGATTTTCTTGAGACCTTGTGCCTGTTTAAAACACCTAAATTTCTGAAATGTGTCTTGTCTGGCCATATCACATTTCTTCCCCAGTTGGGTACGATATTTAACATGTTTAAGTACCAATTGCAAAATAATAACCTACGTTGAGCGCCGCCAGGATGTAAATATTGAACAAGTCTAAATTTATATGGATTATGAAAAATCTGGAACACTGGAACTGTGGCAGGATCTGTAACAAACAAAATACACCCACGTACCACACAAAATTAAAAAAAGAAAAAAACTTAGTCGACCGTAGATATTGATAGCGTAGCTATCGAAACGCGTTCGGTGTTTTTTTAATTTTGTGTGGTACGGCGAAGTATTCTTTGGATTCTAGTTTTCGAAACTCCAATACTACTTTCTATAGTTCTGCAAGAACTTATAGAATTACCCTCCACACTGTCTAAAACGGTAACCTCATCGTTCTCTCGTTTTTCTTTATTATATTTTTGATCTGGGTTTAGAAAATGATCCATAATTAATTCAATTTCTTTTTAATCTATAAAACTGGATTTTACTAGGTTGTCTCCGTTCTAGAAACCTACATAGATGTAAAGTTACTCAATTATTAAAATTAATACCAAGAAAACTGCATTTACCTGTTAAAATACAAATTTGTTGCTGCGTCGGCGTTTTCATTACTCTGACCAAAGCGTATATCTTTCAAAATTTTGATTTTCTGCCATGTTTTGCACAATGAAGAAACAATACGATTATTGCACAAGATTAATTTTAATCCGATTTTACAGGTCAATTACGTTTAGATCAGACTATAATTTATTATAATCGCGTATTCACATGTTTATAATTGTAATAAAGCAGCAAGGATCTAGTAGCCCCATTTTAATACTCAAATTTATCTTGGACGTTCAAGAAAATACGCGTTTATACTGAGTTTATAGGTTTCATGGCCAACTATATCATCAAATTGTTAAATTAACCTAACATTCATTTTTGAGGTTTTAATAATGCAAAAGAAGTGCCACACAATATATATATATATATATATATATATATATATATATATATATATATATATATATATATATATAGCTGAAAAATTATATACTAAAAAATATACAGGGTTTTCCATTTAAGAAAGCAAAACTTTGATTTATTGCGAAGAAACTGACTTTTTGTAGGGAAAACTATGCACGCCAGTAAATTCTACGGGAAATTCTGTATGGAAGCCACTTTCCACCATTTCGATAAATTACAAGGCAAAGCAGTTACCAGGGATGCTTAAATGTGCAAATTTTGAATTTCGCCCTGTATCTCAAATACTAATAAGATTGTGACAATTCTGTTTGTGGCATCTTTCGTTTCATTGCTCGCAAACGAGATACCCTACAATTTCAACCAAAATGGGACACAGTGTACAGGGTGTCCATTTATATTTTGCACCATACCTACAGCCTAACCTGTAATAGTTAGAAAAAAACTTGTAGGGTTTTTTGTCTATTACCTTTTACTTATAACAGAATAAAAAAATTGGAATTAAAAATCTATCAAAATGACGTAACTTTCATTTTTTTAAATGGGACACCCCGTATATTTCAATTTATTTGAAAAGAATTTGTTTTCCTAATTTTAAAAATATAAGGGTTGTCTATATTATATTTTGTCATTTTTCCTATATTTACGTTTCAAGTTACGATTTAATTGAAATTACAAAACCTACAATAAAAAGTAGATAGCTATGGATTTTATTAATGTTCATTTATTTGCAAATCTATGTAGCAATGGATATTAGTGAAAGTGTTTTTAAGAACTTGCAATAAATCTAGATGGCCACGGATGTAACTAGTGTTCATTTATTTGAAGTTTTGAATATTTTCGTTTAAAGTTTACGATTTAATTGAAATTAATCCCTACCTAAATAATACACACAACACAACAAAAACTATAATAAATAACATAATACCTGAATAAATATTTTAATGGCTAGATAATTCACTTTATCAACATGATTTTAAAGTTCTTTTTTAATAAAGAAATACCTACTCTATGTATTTAATGTAGCCCCCATTATTATTAATACAAGTTTGAATATTTCTTAAAAATTTTCTACTTGTAGTGTCTATTATATATATATTGGATGGTTTCTGTTCACATCATCTACTTCCTCTTGAATTTTTTTCCTTAGTTCTTCTAGATTTTCTGGTCTTTGATAATATATTTGGTTTTTTAAAAAGCCCCATAAAAATATGTCTAGTGGATTTAGGTCGGGGCTATTAGCCGGCCATCGTATATTCCCATTTCTTCTAATCCAAACGCGTAATTTCTGGTTTAAGTAATTAGTCACCTCATTTATATTGTGGACTGGAGCACCGTCTTGATGCCATATAAGTTCATTATATATTTGTAACGGCAGATCTTCCAAAAGGTTTTCGATTTCGTTTTGAAGAAAATTTAAATATCTCATTCCATTTAAATTTCCTTCAAAAATAATAGGACCTATAATTCTGTCTCTTATTATGCCACACCAAACATTAAGAGAAGTTCTTCCTTGGATTTTAACAATTTGAAATTTTGTAGGGTTTTCTGTTGCATAATAGTGTTTATTTTATTTTGCCACTATAATGTTCTTTATACGCCCCAAATGCGGGCGTAATGTGTCTTTATAGCACGGAAATGTCATTGTTGCTAAATGATTGACAGCAAACACATGACATGATATGTCACGTAAGTTGAAAGAATTATTGAAACAACAACCTTACTATACAACCTTTATTAATAAAATAATAGTAATGAAACTTCTTCTTTATAAAAATTGAAAATACAGTTGAATGGATTTGAAATTGTAACTCTAGATGAGCCAACACCAAAGGTGACAGTTGCTTCGCCGTTTTGTGGTATACTTATAGCTGCTGTACCAGTAATGTTCTGAGCAATTGTAATTTTATTTTGCAGAGAATTCTCTACATATGATTCGGCTACTTTATCCGATCGCCATCCACCAAGCTGCTTCAGTGCCTTTGTATCACCGCCGCTTTCTGCAAAGATTGTCGCCGCACTCCTGCGAAAGCAGTCCTTGTGTATATGGGCATCCGGTAGATTGAGGAACTCTGCTATTATCCTCGGCATTTTGCCTAAGGTGTTTTCCCAACAGTCTGAGCACTACATTTGCCATTATGATACGACAAAAACAAGCTGTCAATTTTAGTATGTTCCGGTCGTAATGCTGCATATTTTCGGTACAAAGAGACGTAATCAACCAATCCATCGCTTGGTACAATTGTAAATTGCCTCGAAGTATAAGTTTTGGTTTTTGATCTTCACTAATAGCACTGATCCCTCAGTTGTTACGTCCTGTACAGCCAAATCGTGCAGTTCTTCGCGACGACTTGCTCCAAAAATACCAAAGACTGTGACAACCTATAAAACACAATAATTTTTATAATGAGAATTGGAAAAAAACTAAAATCGTTATATTTTAACTAACAAGTACGTATAATCAGGCGCCTTCAACATGAATTCTTCAATTTGATGCCGTTGCAATACATAGGACTTTTAGCTTGATCACCTACAGAATTATCCTTCATGAATTCTGTGAGCATGGAAAAACGAGATATATCAACATCTTCCTTCAACTTGAACATCTTTTCAATTTAGAATATAAACACCACAGTGACGACGGCTCATAGATATTTGACTGCAAAAATAGATATTTATTGAATAGAGATAATTGACTAATGTGTATGTACAATCCCTTACCATTCGAGACAAGTATGCCATCACAACTTTTTCATCACATTTTTTTTGTGCTCCACCACGCACAAAACTCTTCGTACTCTTTTATGTATAAATATTTCGATTTACTTGAATTATTTTTGCCTGGTCGCTCAAATTCATCTAAAATTTCTTGTGAATAAGTTTTTGCGTTTTCACCTTCCATTTTAGAATGAAAATTATTTACAAACAAACAGTACCTTAGCAACAATTTAGCAATATCACAGTATCTTAGTAACAACAAATTAGCCTACTGTCGACTTTATTTCACTGCATTTGCATTTAAAAACTTGCCGAAAATACTGAATCTTTTAAAATTTTGTTCCAGTTTCATGGTGCAAAATAAAATAAAACATTGTATTTACCACGAGGCATAATTGTAGATTATGGCTCTTAGGAATATAAAAGCCCGACTGACTCGAGCCATAATCTTCTGATTATGCCCTTAATCATAAATATCTATTATTTCTTCTATTAAACATGCCTGCGGTTGTAAACGTTGGTTCATCTGTGAATAATATTTTTTACAAAATCAGGATCTTCCTGCACGTTCCTTAATATTTCCTGGCAAAATTCCAGTCTCTGCCTTTTCTGCTCCTCTGTTAAATTTTGGACAGGTAAAAATCTATAGGGGCGGTATCCATGTTTTTTTAGAACTTTTTGAATAGTATGTTTTGCTTTATTAAAAAAGTTAGCTGCTTCGCGAATTGAGCGTTCTGGATTTTCTAAAATAGAATTAAAATATTTAAGTTACTATGAATTAAAATTTTGCCACTTCGCGTGTTTACCTTCAAAGTATATTAAAATATCCATTTCTTCATTTTCGTTTCTTATGGAATGCCTTTTTCTCCTTTGTAAAGTTCTTGTTGTTTCAAACTTCCTAATGATATTTCGTATTGTGTTTTTTGATGGAACTCTTCTTCCTGGATAAATATGATGAAATCGTCGCTGAACCAATAATACATTATTAAAATTAGAATAATACAGTTGCAAAATATTAGCCTTTTCGTCTAATGAATATGCCATCGTAATAAGAGAATTAATAAATTACCAAATTTGACAGGAAAATGGAAGACAAATTCAAATAAATGAAAATTAGTTATATCTGTGGCCATCTAGATTTATTTTAAGTTCGTAAAAACACTTTCAATGATATCCATTGCTACAAAGATTTGCAAATAAATGAACATTAATAAAATCCATCGCTATATACTTTTTATTGTAGGTTTTGTAATTTCAATTAAATCGTAAACTTATAGGAAAAACGACAAAATATAATATAGACAACCCTTATATTTTTAAAATCAGGAAACCAAATTCTTTTCAAATAAATTAAAAAAATTGAAAGTTTCGTCATTTTGATAGATTTTTAATTCCAATTTTTTTATTCTGTTATAAGTAAAAGGTAATAGACAAAAAAAACCCTACAAGTTTCGTATTTAAAGTTTTTTTCTAACTATTACAGGTTAGGCTGTAGGTATGGTGCAAAATATAAATGGACACTCTGTACACAAGAAAGGAAAAATGACAGAAATGTCCCCAAACTTAATTATTATTAAAAGTGTATATGTTAGTTACCTCTAAATTTAAACTTTTCATGATTTTTAAGTTTTATCGGTGTTTACAAAAAAAACAAGCGACGTTGGTACTACCTAAAAAAGTAATTTTATTTCGCACAATATTCAAGTCAATATAAATATCAAATCTTTACATAATTGGAACATATTAATACTAATTTCGTTAATATACAAATAATTAACTTTCGTATGGCAACAGTTTAGACTTTTAGAGTAACGCGAATGAAGAAAAACTTTTATATTCAATTAACAAGTTAAGATAAAGTTACAGTATTTTAAGGATAAACCAGAAAAATTGTTACGTGTTATAAAGTTTTACAAAGAATATAGAATTATTATCTTAGTAGATTTATCTTGTGGTTTTATCTTCCATTTCTCCTTTGTTTTCTGTAACCCAAAATAACCACCTACGTGCGTTAAAACATGAATGAACATTGTACATAAATTTAATACTAACATCCAACTATAATTGAAACGGGTGATGGAATTAATTTAAATTGCGTATTGGGTGTAATTCTTAAAAGATTAACGTAAAATTTGTTGAAGGTGTAAATAGTAATCTGTAAACATTGCATAACGCTTTTGTATTCATTCCTATAATTATTTTGGCAGTCTAAACACAAATTATATAGTGTAATAAACCACCCCATTGGTAGACAACCCAATATTTTCAACTACGTAAATGCGGTGACATGCGCAAGGACTGTAAGAGCACTGCAGGATCAAAGCATATCGTATAATGAATATCCTGTTTCCACAGATGTTCGGGTGCATTCGAGAACATTCCCTTTGGTTTATGTTCACTAGGTTATGGTGTTTTGCAGACATTTAAGTGCTAATATAGTAATATATGTTATTGTGTATGTTACATCAATTGTGAACGTGTAAAAGCTTTATTATGAAAAGCGCGTAAGGCACGGAAAAGATATACTACGAAATTTTCCGCGTGTCTTTTAAAGTTCTACGCAGTAGGAAAATACGTGTTTGTTTACATGTTTCGCAATATTATTCAATCTTCACTTATTAATAAGTAGCTATATTTTCTTATTTTTTCGTTCGGCAGGTGGTCCGTTTCCTACAACGTTTAACAACGTATTGTGTCTTCAATATTAAGTTGTGTGTAATATTCATATGTGAGTCGCTTTCATGATTAGGATTACTTACGAAGGATTACATTACACTTCGCAGGATACGATGTTGGTAGCATCTACTCATACTGGTAAGTTAATTCATCATTCCATTAGTGAATTATTTTTATTGCCTTATTGATTTGTGGTTATAAAACATTACCTCCGACTGCGATCGTGTAATAAATTATTGTATTGTGCGATAAACACGTATTCTCATTGTATTATTCACAACTTATTTACGATTGCCTCTTCGATCTTATTTTATTCAGACTCATAGTCGATGTTTACTTAAGGCCATAACAACTAATTATGACTTAGGACTAATTTTCTGTAAATCTTAAATTGACCAGAAGACGAATGCAATTAGTGAATACTAACTGAAATTTCACTTACACACTTGAAGTTAATAACTTCCTTTAACTTTCATTTTATTTGATAAGAAACTTCATAGAGGGTGATGAAAGAAATTCAATTTATAGATGCTAGGAAACTTGATAAAGAAAGAAACGTATCATGTTTCATTGGTTTTGTTCTTTTAATGGCCGATTTATATTTAAGTTGAGAAATTGTTAATGTTTGAACGGTATATACAGTTGATGTTTTGCCATTGAAATGAATTAGAAATTAATTTTGTTTGAACACGACAAAAATACGCTATAAATTGCAACATTCGTATTTAAAGTTTATTACAAAATTTATTAGATTGCGCGCATAGCTTTGAATTGAAAAGAAAAATCAATTTATTGAATTTCTTATTTTCAATGATTAATTTATGCAACTCTAAAGTCCGTAATTTACAGCTTCATTTTAAAAATAGTTGTTTTAGACATTGATTTTTTCACAGGATTTGTTGTGGCATCCTTGGATCTTTTTTATAGAAAATGTAATAACTTACCTATGCTTAAAAAAGTTACATATGAATATAAATACGTTTCTGGATATACGCTGGATATGTTTCAATTTGTAACCATGCAGATTAACCTCAAATATGTGAGACTACATTCATCCCCTCATTTTATTACACGTTTAATCGTGTGTAAAATTACAAGGGACATAAATTTTGTTCGTACATTTTTTAAGTAATGCAAAAGTTTACCGCTGTGAATTAGTTTCTTTGTTTATCTTCGTAAGAAAAAATTAGTTGTGTAGTGTTGTCATATAATGGTTATATAGTCTATACACTTGAATTTTATACGGTTTCGAATGCGTTATCGATTTATCGACAGTTTATTTAGTTACTATTGTTATTATACAAATACTAACCTCGTATACGCACTGCTACAGATTAAGACAATGCTTTATAAAAGTTTAACTAGGTTGATAAACCATATTAAACCTTGTTATGAACTGTGATAAATATCGTATCACCCTGTGGGTAAATTTTTTTGTTTTTTAATTTCGAGTGTAAATTTTTGCGAGTTTTTATTTGATTACCTTTTTTTTTTGTTTGAAGATATTTATGAATGTAAATCTTTATTTGTAGAATCACGTTTCATTCACAGGCAACGATTAGAGTATTGTTAGATTAGTTTTTGTTAGAATAAATGTTCTCGTTATTTTTTATATTAGTGTAGTTGTAAATAGGGATTGTTTTGTAGAAATAAATTTCGTATTTTAATTTGGTTAAATCATGTTGGGATTGCGTCATATAAAAAATTTAATGAAAAAACGTATTCGGATATTACAAGTAAGGTACATCTTTTGCAAAAGTTCTAGCCGCCAGATATGCACCGTTACGATTGACAAGAGTTTAAATATCAAATTTCTCAGATAAGATTTCGAGTAGAAACAGGCTAGCTGACAAAGCAATCTCTCCCGACGTTTTTCGAGTTTTGGTTTCGTGTATGTTCGGAGTGGTATATTTAAGGTTTTTTTGGCAAATTAGAGTGGATGGGGCTGAAAAACCAACGTGTAGGATAATGAATAATTATGGTCAGTCTAGTTTGGAATGTAGTACTACTCTCACGTGTTGTTTGTTCGCGGTCAGCACAGTATCCGCAAAAGGAGTAATAAGTAGAGATTGGAAGGAGTTACGGAGACTTGGGGTTGTATCGAGTTATCGTGGAGAAAATGATCTCCGTTTCCAATAAAAGGGATAATATATTGGCTCACCACATCCTAAGTTATTCTTTTGGTTAGATATCGTTCGTCATAGTGACATATGTGGACGTAGAAGTGGTTTTCGTGTTTTTTATGAAGTGCTTAGCCTTGTTCTATGGATCTGCTGTTTAGCAATTTGTGTTTTTTTTTGCGGATTAAACTAACAAGTTCCTCTTTAAAATGGTAACTTTTGGGCATCTTGCCGACGTCAAACAAACTACAAACTGCCGTAAATAAAATCTTTTCGTTTTTCTTTATTTAAAAATTAATAAGTGATAGTTAGTTAGTACTTGTACTGTTTTATTACTAATTGTAATATCAATCAAATGTATGGAAAGGAAGATTCACTATTTAAGTTATGCTGGAAGAAGCTAGTGTAGTATCAATCCCGATCACATTTCCGTCGCCGTCGAGGTACCAAACAAATTTAAGGTTAATTCTTTTGTGCATTTTGTTTTGCTGTGTATGACAAATTTTAATGAATTTTTCTAGTTATCTGTGGTTTTTTTTAATTATGATCTTGAACGAATTGATATCAAAATTACATTTGTTATGCAATTACAAGCATGAACGTCCTCATTCGGTTATAATGATTTTTTATAGTTCAAACTGACAATAATTTTAGTAAGCATACTTGACTGGTTTGAATTTATAACCAAAATTACATTTATTTAAAGTTATATGTAACAATTGAGAACGACCGCTTATCGATGATAATGTGTTGTTATTAATTTCAATATCTGACAATAATTTTTAGGTAAGTGCCATACTGACTTGTGTTTTTAATGAAACCCATTATTTGTTGTACAGCATCATATGTCACTTAAAGTTTTGCATTTATTTATATCATGGTTAACGTCATTGTTATTTATTGAAGTAAAGTAACTACATTGTGAAAGATATCATTCGATGATTGAAATGTTTAACGTAACTTTAAAGGTCCAGTGCAATATTCTGGTATTCTTTAGGTTGAGCATGTTTTATAGTGGATTGAGATATTTAATGGTTGTAAACCCATTGATTTGTCTGTACAGAATAATTATGTCGAAGTAACAGATGTTATTAAGAAATTAAAATAATGTAACGTATATTCATGAAGTACTGACCCGTCACAGTTGTTGTATGTTTATTGGAAGTGATAAGTCGCCCTATATTGAAGCATTTTGATAGTATCGACCTATCCAGTATAGATCTATTGAACTTTTAACGTAACTTTAAAGGTCCAGTGCAATGTTTTGGTTTCTTTAATTTGAGCATATTTTATACCGAGTGGATTAAGATATTGCGAATGGTTGTAAAATAATTGATTTTCTGAAGAATAATTATATTGAAAAACAGATTTATTAAGAAATTTAAAAAAATAATGTAACGTAAATTTATGAAGTACTGACCCGCACAGCTGTTTGTATTTTTATGCATACGAGGGTAGTGCTATAAGTCGCCCTCTGTTGAAGCATTTTTATGGGTATCGACCTACCAAGTATAGACATCTTTGCTGATACCTGATTTGCTGAAAGGTAAGCGGTTTGTTAATTGTTTGAAGACTAGCTGTATTTTTCGACGAATTTAAGTATTACTTCCCCTTATCGACGTTTGATAAATTTTAGGATTTCATAGATTTTTTTGGTCGCGTTTGTTTAGTTTTGTGGTGACGTAGTTTTCGTGTTAATTTGTAGAATTAGATTACTGTTGGATCAGTTATTTTTGGGTTAGTTAAGCTAATAATTTTTGACGAAATATTTAGTGAGTGTTAGGTTTTATTTCGCATATTTCGGCTTTTATATTTAAAGCTTAAGATTTTATTGGACTTGAGGTAAGCTTTGCGTAACAATTTTTGGAGTAGAATTTTGGTAATAAAGTAGTTTATTTTTTAGTGAACGTTTTGATTTCCTGTTAGACCTATATAACATCTGTTCATGACGTTTTCCCGCTATAATAGTAATTTATGTAATAAGGGTCATAAAGACGATCATTATGGTACAAGTCGTGAATGTAATCACGACGTGTGCCATAATGATTTTTTATGATCCGTATTACATACAAAATTTTATCTGATGGCATTTATATTAATACATTTTCGAAAATTAAAAACTGCATTTTTGACATGTCACAGTGACAACTATTTTTAAAGCGGTAATTACAAGTTTAGCAAAAAGCATCAACTACTGATGAAAAACTCTAGAATCCATTGGAATTAATATTGGAAATTGTAGTAATTGCTCTTTTACCATTTATAATAAATAGTTTTGTACATAGTTATGCATTTTGAATAAAATTTTTTGATCTCACCATCACATGTTTTTCATATAGAATTTCATTATGGTACTTAGTCCTATAATTAGTTCATTATGTCATCAAAATTGAGTGGCATAACGTTGTCATTATGACATGCCATCAGATAAATATTTTTAACAGGTGGCGCTTTTTTGACTTTATCTCCCGATTTTGACTATTTTTGGAGTTGCTACGAGTGTCTTTTACGATCTTTAAGTGCCGTGGCATAAATTGCCTTTACGGGTAGATGCTCTAGTGAGTATTTAGCCTGTAACAATTGTGACACTAGTTGACAATATCAAAGGCGTAACTGCTTTAGAAAACGTATGTCCGGTGCTTATTCCAGAATTGTCAGTTACATAAATTAAAACTCGGAAGTCGCATGTAACCTAACCTAACTTAAATTTAATGGAAAGTTGTTTTGCTAAAATTAGTTTAAAATGCAGAGTTTATTTTAATACATTTACAGAGTGCATTAAAGAAAATGGATTGAAATCAGTTATGGAGCATTTATGATACATTTGCACTTTTACTTAGGGGCCTTTTATGCGGTAGCGGCTGAGCGCGGCTTTTAAGTACACTGAGTTAAATGAGTCTATGCAAGCAGTGGGCACCCGCTGAACCGCCGTGGCCCGCAAGTGCAGGGCGGGTGACATACGAATTGCGGCGATTGGGCGATTTCAATATACATTGTGCTAAATGGAAGCTTTTATTCTCGGCACGCGGTGGTTCGCGCAGGACTGCCAACCTACCCTGCTGTGTTGCTCGCGTCTCGGCACCGTCATTCTAAAATAATTGAAAAACTTTCCACTGTCATCTCGTAGTAGGCCATACAGGTTCGAGAATGCACCGTTGACACATCTGGCTTGATTTATGGGATGAACATCCCATCGCCTTTTACGTCGTTTTTTCTTTAGCAAAAGGTAAGTGTACAGTACTATTCACGGGTCCATCCTGTACTAATCAGTTGTTGTCAGCACTGGCTCCCCTACCAAGACGAATAAAAACTGTGCGTGCTCCCGCGGCGAACAACCGCCTGAAAAGTTGTACAGCGGATGAACGCGGCGGCCGCCGTGCATAAAAGGGGCCTTAACCTTTCAGTACTTGCGCCAAATATATCAGACCCGTCGCGTGATTGAGCTCAATTTTTAAAGAGCAGAGGGTGTGCTTAGCGTTGCGGCTCTGACTACCTTTTTGCATTTGCATCCAGTAGTATCAGCTTGTCAAGGTATCACGTTCAAACGTATGATAAGTTTTTATTTTATTTTGCAATAAAGTCTTAATGGAAGTTGGTAAAGAACGTATTTTAAGGTTTTGAAATTGTGAAATTGGAAATGGGTGACTATGAAAAAGAACAGGAACGCCTACTGTGCCTTTTTGAAGAAGCAGATACTGGTGAAGATCCGATTAATGAGATATCAGAATTTGCGGAAGATAGCAGTGGCGTAGCTAGTGTTTCTGGCGCTCGGGGCGGTCCTTATTTGCCACCCTTCCATTGACTTCGATGCTTTGCGTACCAATTAAAATAAAAATATCGCGTTTAGAAAATTAAAGGTAGGTAAATTTTCAAAAAAAATTCAGTCAACTACAATTACACTTTTTTATGGAATTCGTATAATATAGGTAAATACATAAATAAAACTACTTGATATTCTGATCATATATAATCTACCTATAATTAATTATTTATTTTTATTATACGAAAAAGTTGCTACACTCTATCTATATAATGCTTTAATACTTTTCTTGTTTTTTTTTGTTTGCAAAGTCATCAATTGCAACCTTAAAATCAATTGTATCCGTTATTTCTCTTTCTATCAATAATATAACAAGATTTTTCAACCGCAAAGGATTAATTGTTGATCCCATTGCAATAGAAAGAAATATCCTTAATTCTATTACAATAGTTGGTTCTCAATGCCGTACTTTTGATGAACTGTAAAAGTTCCAGAGGCCCTTTTTTCTAAGTTTCTTTTGGACCTTACGCCGCGGCGAATTTTGAAAAATTGTGTAATCTACTTTCATTCAATAACTCTTCTCGATTGATGCTTTCATCCAGAAGATTTGTTGGTACAAGGAAAGCGCACTTTTGCGTAAGTCACGAAATTGTTCAAAACGATTAGTTACTTCATGAATTACTCTAGCCAGTGACACAAGCATATCTATCCTTAATTTATTTTCATACGACAATCCTGCATATTGCTTCCCCAGGTATTTGTTTTGATTCATATCTATTCGTAAGTCAATACAAGATTCTTTATCAAAAGTTTCGATTTATTAACAAGGTCGTCCCTATTCTCAATTAAAAATTCTTCTAGTTTCATGTTACAATGGTGCATGTTTAGACATCTAGTTTGAAGATAAATTTGAGCATCATTAACTTCCACAAGAATTGATTCCCATAGACCAAGAGAGCACAGAAACCGAAAGGACTGTAATATATGAAGTAAGACACTAGCGTCAGTTCTAGTAACAACATTTTCTGCTTCGCCAGTTACCTACTATAGTGTATTTAAAATTGTTGCATATCAATTCCGTCACTTTCCAATTTTTTCAAAATCATTATTGTAATTTCCTCGGGTGTTTTGCCTTTGATTTTAATAAAGTCAACAAATGACTCCATAATTGTTACTTCGTTCTCTTCAAACACAACGTAACGTAATACCTGGCTTGTTTATTCCTTGTAAGAAATATCAGGAGTGCTGTCGAATATCATTGAGTATTTGGTTTGTTTGACTTGTTCAATGGTTTTACTTTTTCTTCCAAAATTTCTATAAATTCGTTCTGAGTAACCGGTGGAAAATAAGATGTTGCATATTTCTTCCCAGGTGAATTTTTGTCATATGTTCGCGTAATACAGGATCATATTTTGCCAACAAGCGGACTAATTCTAAAAAATGTCCCTTGATTCTTGAGGTCTGAGTATCATTATCCGTCTCGTGACATATAATTTCACGGTGTCCTCGCAAAGGTAAATTTTGTTTAGCTACACATTTGATAATATCTAACAATCTTAAAAGCATCTATTTCCACTGTACTAACTTTTCCTTCAACATATTCTTGTTCTTTTTGAGCATAATTGCATTATGTTTTATTCTAATTTCCA
The DNA here is from genome assembly GCA_036346205.1 of Vesta saturnalis. NCBI lineage: Eukaryota > Metazoa > Arthropoda > Insecta > Coleoptera > Lampyridae > Vesta > Vesta saturnalis. Next base: position 706,670 of record JARFJB010002494.1, read on the forward strand.
ATTCTTTGTACTGCATAAAAGTTCGAACATATGCTGAACTGGATTCGTGATCACGTACTGTAGGATTCAATTTCCACCACATGCTAAATCCATCTACAGAATCAAAATTTGAATGACTTATCCGCTGCAAATAGTCTACAAGAAAAGCAGTAAATAGTTTCCTTAGAAGGAGCGTACATCTTCCACCATCTCAAAATTTTTTTGCCGTTTCCCAGAGTTTGAAAAAACCAATCGCGGGTAAGTTTTCTAGTTTTTCCTTTAACCTGATCGTACTACTTCAGTTTCATCAAAATCAGAATTTAGATGTCGGACAGCAGATGCATCTTGACGTACTAATAATATTCGCATATTATCATAGATTGTTTGAGGTCACTGATCAATATCTTTTAAGTTACTGTATAGGTCTACATTTTTTTGCGGCGCTTCATTACTGAAAAAGTGAATGATTGCTTACATTGAAGTTGAAGCTACGTTTCCCCCGAAACTGTTTCGATGATAGTAGTGGAATGAATTTCTTCAGTAGAAGCAACAACTCGATTTTACTCGTTTGAGTTTGATTTAGAATTTCTGCAAATTACAAAAAAAATATGGAAAAGCATGAAGTGAATCTTATGAAAATAATATTGACATATGATCATTAATAGTAGATTATAAAACTAATTTATAATGTAAGGGATTATGACATGAGTGATTTTTCACTGCCTGAGCGAAGCGAAGGTGGTAATAATCCCACGTTATAAAAGAGTTTTATACGCTATTTTATCGCCGACTAGCAGTATTTACTTTTCCCAATATTCCTTCATTAATAATTATTAAAAAGCAATCCTCCCCTGGTTTTTACCAAGTGAAGTTGTACTATTAACATTAATATAAACTAACAAAATCCTTGTGTTTGCTTCGTTACCAGGACGATGCTTTATGGAACGACTTTATGACTTTATTGCTACAGCAATTGCCAGCGACAATGTAAGGTTAGAAGAATATTTTTAAACAATTTAACTTTGGCGTTAACTTAAGATCATGTGACATACCGTGCTCAACTTCAAATTTACCACGAAGGGTACGTGACAGAAGACAGGAAGTAGCAGGTACAAGTAGAGAAAGTGAAATTGCAACGAAAGAAAGCAACAAAAAATAAAGTAGAGAAAGGGAAAGCGCAACAAGGGAAGCAAGAAAATGCAATCAAGCACGTAACCAGCCACTCAGAACACTATATTACACGAAACCTCAACCAAAAGGAGTATCGAGTTGGTATCGTAGTGGTGACACGACCTGCTTAGCATTCGGGAGGTAATTAGTTCGATCCCCGTTACCGTCTACCTTGTGTGAGGTTTTCTCGGGGGGTTTTCCTCATACACATGTAGCGGCATGGTCACTGCGTATATGCACACCATGTGCGGCTACTTAGACGAATGATGGGGTAGTATTTTCCCCCTCCGAACTCCAATTCTGTTTCTTCCGATCCTATCCTGACCACACCCATCCTTAATCCCACCATGCATATATACGTAATATATGTATGTATGCTGGGAATCCATGATTGTGGCCGAAGGAGCTGGGAAAGCTCGAGCAGCCCGCCCTCCCCTTGGGTAGGGAATGAATTACGCGGCCTTTTCCTTTTTTTCTAAATGGAGTCAGTTCAATATGAGTAATACGAAGCAGCAGCCGAAAGTTAAACGTATCCTGAAGATGGCAAGTGGGATCTTGCCGAAACGTCGAGTATATATACTCAGTGACATGGAAATTGCAGCACCAAAACGGGTAGGAATTTTTTGATTAAACTTGGCAGAAACATTGAACTACTAAAGGGTAACAATTGATTAAAATTTTAAAGAAAACGAACAAAGTATAATCATAATTTTTATTAATAATGAGTTGCCCCCGCCCCTGTTGATTGCACATTCCTCCACTTGTCGTGGCATAGATTCTTGCAGATGGTCGATGTCCTCTTGAGGTATTGTGTCCTAAGTAACCTGTAATTCGTGCTGTAGAGCTTACAGCGTCTGTGGAGGATGCAGCAAGATTCTCAGTCTTCTCCCCATAACGTCCCAAACATGCTTGATGGGCGAAAGGTCGGGAGATCTGCGTGGTATCTCCGAAAATCGGTCCAAAGGAGGTCTTGGGGACGGGCATTATCCTGCTGAAGAAATTGAAGAATATGGGGATCTACCACCTCATCCACACCCTATACCATAATCCCTACAGTTTGATGCTTAAGCCTCACAACATAAAATTCAACAAATCGACGTTCTGCACGGCTTCGTCTGACCCTTATACGTCCCCAAACAGAATCGAGATTCATCAGTGAACACCACCCTATAGCACTCTTGGTTCCAGTGTAGTCGCAATCTACACCGCTTCAAACGTTGCCGTCGATGTTGAGCAGTTAGTGGTAACACAAGATGTAGCCGATATGATTGTAAGCCGAAAGCTCTTGATTCTGCGGTAAACCGTTCGAAGGGTTACAGGACGACCTTCCTTGGCTAACGATATATATATATATATATATATATATATATATATATATATATATATATACACATACACTGTGTTCATTTTAAAGCTTACCGCCCCCTGTAATTCAAAAACAACAAAACATTCAATAATCGCCAGGACACGTCAATTTTTGTTTTAGGGGTGAAAATTTTTGACAATCAAGGAGTCTTGATATGTACGACCCTGTAACTCCTAGCAACCCCAATTTTAAAATCTCAAATGCAACTACCCCATTTGAAAGCCCCTTTCATTAGCAACACACCTTTTGAAAAATGGGTGAGATTTGAAAAAGTTATGGGCCAAAAACCACTCGGTTGACAAAAACTTTATTTATTTTCTTTAATAGTTAATGTATGGTTTAAATAAAAAAATCAAAGAAGCATTCAAAGAAAAACAATACACATTCGTTGGAGTAAGCTCAAACGTATGTCGTTTTATGAATTATACCAAAAGTGTTCACCATTTCTTTCCAACAATAAAAAAGACGTTAATGAAATTCCTCGCGCACTTTTTGAAAAGTTCCTGACCTGATAGCCCTACACGCAGCTGTTTTTTAAATCTTGAATATTTAGTGGTGCTGTTTTGTAAACTACTGATTTGAGATAACCCGAAAGGAAAAAGTCGTTTGGACTGACTTTACAAGATCTTGGTGGCCATTCTACTGCCCCTCTTCTTCCTATACACCTACCAGGGAATGTGATATTCAACCAATAACGTACGGGTCTTGCGTAGTGCACAGGTGCACCATTTTATTGAAAGTGTATTAGGTCTTGTTGGAGTAAAGTGATCAGTACGTCGTATGTGTCCCGAAGCATATCTAGATACACCTCCCTGGTAAGAGAACCATTTATAAATAAAGGACCTATTATGGTGTTGCCTAAAATGCCTGCCCAAACATTTATTTTCTGGGGGTATTGCGTATGATCTTCCCGGAATAGATGGGGATTTTCATCAGACCAGTAACGACAATTTTGCTTGTTCACTTGACCATTTAGGAAAAAAGTAAACTCATCGGAGAAGCAAATATTTATTAGTAATTATTTCGCAAAATTGAATTCTTCGATCCGGGTCATCTTCTCACAGTTCTTGAAGTGTTTGCAATTTATAGGATGGAACTTATGTAACTTTGTAACCTTATGTATTGAGCCAATCGATATTCCAATTTGTTGTGAAACTTTTCTAATGGAAGTAGTTGGATCTGCCCCAAAATGACCCAACACTTCAATCTGAGCTGCTTCATTTAATACTCGAGACGTATTTCGTTTGGCATTGCCTACTGATCCAGATTGTTTAAATTTTTCACAAGTTGTAACACATAAACATGTGAAACATTTTTATCTGGATGCCTACATTAAATGTTTGCGTTGTCTTTCGTGCTCATTCATTTTTTGCACCATAAATGAAAATCATTTCAACTCTTTATTCTGTAGAATAAACCATTTTGTCTTAAATAATAGCATAATAGTAAAATTGGGTTTTACAACGTTCAAACTACAACAAACAATAGGTTACTTCAGTTTTGATGTTTATCAAATCAAGTAAATCACAGCACTCTTGTGTTCTGTCGACTGAGTGATCTTTGACTCAGTCAAAAAATGTTTTTTGACGTACCATTAAAAAGGACACAAGTGTAAGAATAAGTTTTGTACAACATTCAAACTACATGAAACAAATAATTTTTTCAATGCATGCTTTTTAATTTTTTTAAATTTAAACTATACATTAACTATTAAAGAAAGTAAATCAAGTTTTTGTCAACCGAGTAGTACTTTTCCAAATCTCACGCAATTTTCAAAAGGAACACACTGGTGTGTTGATAATAAAAGGGGCTTTCAAATGATGTATAACAAGTGGGCATTTGAGATTTTAAAATTGGGTTGCTAGGGGTTATAGGATTGAACATATCAAGACCCGTTGACTGTCGAAAATGTACCCCCTAAAACAAAAATTGACGTGTCCTGGCGATTATTAAATGTTTTGTTGTTTTTGAATTACAGGGGTGGTAAGTTTTAAAATGAACAGTGTATTTGCATAACGTAGTAATAACTATATGTTTCTTGTATGATGTATGCCACCTAGCATACCATTACCTAGGGGTCACTTTAGACAGCTGGCGAAGGAGGTTCTGAACTGCACGTTTTACGTACCGGTCTATCACTAGCCTACTAATATCTACTAAATTGCCTTCAAAGTGTTGTTCATAGGAGACTCTTTAGTTCTCTCTTGCATCTTCTATACTCGCACGTGCACGGTGTGTGATGTCTGCAGGCACCAGTCCCAATAGTGGGCTGATTCAAGTAAAGCAAACATAATATGCTTGTTTTAAGTCCACACGGATATGGAGAACCATCATATAGCTATATATGGATGCTACCGTACTTTCAACTACCTAATTCCAACTCCTTTCTAAAGTTCATAAAAATCTACCAAATGGAAGGCACCAAACTTTATCCCATTTGTACGGTAACTATTGCATATTAAATAAGTAGGTCATTTATTATTCAAGTACGTTTCCTAAAAATTGGGTAAAATTTGGTGCTTTTCATTGTGTAGATTTTTATAAACTTTATAAACAGTTGAAACTAAGAAGTTAATGATACGGTACCCCCCCTTTCTTACCTGTTTGAAGCAAATAAAGAAAGGTAATGTGAAAAATATTGTAACTTGAAAGATGTGTAGGCGTGCGTAAATTTGTTTTATGTACAAAATGCTCAAGACATAAGATTTCATTCTATATTTTCATAGTACCATAATACAATAATCATAATTTTCAATGGCAAAATGCCTTTATAACCAATAAATCGATGGATTTTATTACAATACTTTTTTTGTCTAATTCAAATTGATTTAAGCAGCAGTCTATTCTTTTTCTTAATGAATTATATACTTGTCTGAAAATGATGCAACTGGTCCTTTTATAGGTACTCTTTTTCAACTTTTACTAATTAAAAATCCCAAACAGAAATAATTTATTTACAAAATTTACATGATAACATAAATAACTCCAACAATTGTTTAGTTATTACATAATTTTCTCTCACAATAATTGTGATTATATTTAATTAAATAAGGGTTTTATCAAAAAGCATATTAAACTCACAACTCGTTTGTTATAGTTGTGCAAATATTTTCATTATTCGGAATATTATTAAACGTTTAGATATAAAATTCAAGTTCTTACTTGGATGCAATAACGCTGTCCTGGTAACCTCTAAAAACGTAATGCTGATATTTCAAGATAAAGAGCTGTTTTTAAGGGTAGATCTGTATATGTAACAGTTGCCATTTTCAACTATATCAGTACATACCCATCTTTATTTAATCTTGGTGTATCGCGACTATGTAAAACAATTCCGAACTGGGTAAAAAAAGTGTGTTGTTGTCTAGTAAACTAAAGAGATATTGCGGTTGTATATGTATATGTATGTATATATATATATATATATATATATATATATATATATATACAGAGTGTCACTAAATTGCATAGCCAAAAGGATAATGAAGATTACTTACGTGAAAATAAACTGATTTAATTATACTTGCCTTACTCCAAAAGTTGACAATCACATTTTCTTTCATATCTTTCGACTGCTTTGAACTAATTTTATAAAATTTCTTATTGGGGGTTTCTTGTGATGAGAAATTAAAATTTATCATCGATTTCGGTGTATTTCCTAGAGGGCGCTACAACCGACCACTAGGACATGTTTGAACCGATACAACTTTTTTTGCTGCACTGTAGGCCCTTTTAGTATGGAATAATAGTTTTCCCTACCTTTTCTGCTTAAAACCGGTTTCCGAGAAAAACGCATCTAAAACTCATGATGCATCCAAATTATCCAAAAGTAATAATAATTCATAACAATAAGAATAATTCATGAACCCGATTTATTGAAAAAAATAAAGAAGAATGAAGTTTTTCAAGAACAATAATTATTGAAGAAAAAACAAAAGCAATAATTAACAATATGAAAAACAAAATTGAACAATTAAATTGCATTATTATCAACCAAAAGCTAAATAAAAATTAAAAAAATAAAATTATGTAAATTTTGTTTAACAAGTGATGGACTTTTCTGGAAGATATTTAATTTGCTAATTCAACAAATTAATAATTAATATTTAATATGCCCCTTAATTGAGTAAATTTTGAAAAATGTTGCTTTTTAAAATTTTAACTGTCAAATACGCCCTCTAGCGGTGGACCTACAATTCTGAAAATAATTTCCAGGCGTTTCTCTTGTTATAAAAATTTTTTCCCGAACCTGTGCTATAATCCATTCCTGAGATATGGCCGACGGCCGTTCTTAGTTGGCCCCCGGTACATAGACTAAAAGCATATCCACCATTTCGGGAATCAGTAAAACTATGAGCGATAATTATGGATCTTTATCAACGGAAAAACGACAGAAAAAAACTAACGTCGACATGGCAACCAAAAAACAAAGGCGACTAAAGTTTTTTACCTAAGTAAAAGCGCTTGTGCAAATGTGAAATGCATTAGAAAATATTTTTTCCTGGCTAAACCGTTCGTCTTATCCAAATTTTTCACGAGAGAAAAGAAATTCAAAATTAATTAAAACTAATTATTATTGCGGAAAAAAACAGGATAGTCAAATAAGTTATTTTGATGCTATTGGTCCTCTTACCGATATCAAGAAGGTATACCTTTTTTAAGCACAAAGGGTAGGTAAAACTATTATTCCATACTAAAAAGGCCTACAGTGTAGCAAAAAAAGTTGTAGCTGTTTAAACATGTCCTAATGGTCGCTTGTAGCGCCCTCTGGGAAATACACCGAAATCGATGAAAAATTTTAATTTCTCATCTCAAGAAACCACCATATAACGAATTTTATAAAATTAGCTCAAAGCAGTCGAAAGATATGAAAGAAAATGTGATTTATTTTCTCATCTTTGACACCCTCTAGCTTCGTTATTATCAACTTTTGGACTAAGGCAAGTTTAGTTAAATCGGCTTATTTTTACGTAAGTAGTCTTCCTTATACTTTTGGCTATGCAATTTAGGGACACCCTGTATGTAAGTACACATCTGATTTCATACGAATCGTTATTAATAAACTCAAAAGTAACACCATTATCTTAAAGAAAAGATTGGTTGAACTAAAAGGAGGTTTTTGTACATCAAGACTGATTAGGATTTTAGGCTGTTTATATAACAAATTTAAAACAATTCGGTGTAAAACGAAAAACTGCCAAAAAATTTAAGGTTCTTTAAAATAGCGTTTTATACAAGTTTGACTGTATTTCCTTTAGTATGGAAATAGTTTGTCTCCGGGGTTTACATTACCTTGACTTTGTGTGTTTATATTTCAACGTACTTCACGTATAATTCAAGTTAGGGCATGAGAATTTAGTGTACTTCTTAGTAATTTAACATACTTCATTGGGATTTAAATGGCGTGTACACTTACTTCACTGTGTGGTTTACCCTTCGATTATTGCTGTACTTGGCCGTCCTATTCCTCTAATTGGTTTAAATGTACTTGTTTCATGAAAGCGTTGATAAATACATTGGAAAATGTAACAATCAGGAGTCTGGCGTGTGTACTGCATATCGGTCTTTCCAAACACTCGCTAACTAAAGTTAGTAATCGAGTGATTAAAAATGCACTACATGTAATATGTAATTATTAAAGTTATGTTTTCTTTTAACCCTTATGGCCCTGTTTCTTCAAAATAAAGCGTCTTTCCGAATACCATCTCGAGACATAAATCTTCAAATGACCCAAGGAGTGACCCTTGCAAGTAAACACATTGTTTATTATAACCCAAGCAAATTTTCAAAATACTGGAAGTTTAAAGGTATGATAAATGTTTTATAATGCGTATGTTACTTTTAAATGGTCTCTGTAAAATTTCATTTTTCTTCCTTTTATTCAAGAAAATTTCGATGAACTAACTCGAAAAGGTTAAAGCTTATGGAATAGATGTAATTTTCAATAACCAAAAATCATTATACTCCTTTACCCTGAAGAATACAGAAATTGCTCTGAACGTCATTTGTTATTATTTAAAATATCACTAGGTAGGTCATCGTAAATTTAACTAAATTAAAAATTCCAACGAACTAGGTTGATCTAATTTTACTCAAAGAAAAATAAATTCTGTAAAATGGTAAAACAATGTTAATTAATAAGAAAACTAATCAAAATTCTTTTAACACGAGGCGTCAACAAGGCCAGACTTAAGTAAGCGAGAAGTTAACTTAAACAAATTAATTACTCCGTTTCTGATTGATGTATTAATTAATTAAATATACATGACTATAACATGTGTTAATTTATAACCTTTTTTGTAATTTCTTATTTAGCAAATTAATTATCCCATTTACTTTTAAGCAAAATGGGTTTTTAGGAGAGGAGGAATTCGGGAGCCACATTCAGTTATTTGATTACTCATCAATGTTAATTTTCTATCAAACCAAATAAGATTTTATTAGCAGAAAAGTCATATTTAACAAGCTTGGAAATTTTAATAAGCACTATAACGAATCACGGCACAAGGTTTACGGACTAAAATAATTAGTTTTGCACTCGCAAGGGTAAAAGTCTGTACTAAAATAGTGTAGGTAAATAATAATTTGGGTTTTTTTATTTACTGATTACCATGGTATATGTTTTATCGATATTTTATTTTATATTAATATGATGATTCAAAGCTATTGATGAACGCTCTTGAATTTGTTAAAAACTAGGGTGGATCGAAACAATTTTTCTTTTTATTTTTGATTGACCTTACACACCGAAAGTTGACAATAGGTAAAGTGTTTACGTTAGCAAAATCTCAGAATTTTTGAAGGTCATCTTCAGGTTCCCCTTGAGCATCAAAATTTGATAAAATTTACTATGTTTTGTACTTCGTAAAAAAAATCCAAATATTTTCTGTTTAACAATTTCAAGTGACCTTACGTCTCTTTACTATATATAAAAAATGCGGATCTTTTAAAGTACATCAAATATTGACAAATATTTGTCAATTGTCACGGGATAACCATCGAGATTGTACACAAGGAAAATGACACCAATAAACACTTTAACTTTCTCTCTGTTGTCTACTCCCATTTTTAGACCCCCCCCCACCCTCAGCCCCCACTACCACTTCGCCGTCAATCGTCCCACGCGCCTAAAACAGACAAAACCTTTGGTCAGTTACTCGTTGTATCTTGCGTATGCCTAATTGGATCCGAGCTTACCACTTTAAGTCTGTTAACTACATACGATGTAGTCGAAGTTACATAGTGCAGTTAAAATGCCTCGTACAAGGCAGCATGCAGTATATGTCCTTTATTTGGACATCCCAAAATACCAACTATTGCTTTACCTACATACGATGATATCATGAAGTATTACATATTAGATTAACCATGAATTCTTCAGCCAAGTAATAAAGATCCAAGTGTTCGAGACATATTACAATATAATATTAACTGATGTAAAAAATATGGAAAAGTCTATCCCAGTGTTGTCAGACCAACGGATTTTAGAGCTTTTTAGAAACTACCACGATAAATGTCAAACATTTAAAAAACATTTAAAAGATCCGTTACCAGAAAAATGCAAAATATTTGTATCTCACGCTTAAAATACTATTTTTGACATTGCCATTTGCAAATGTGTGGACTACACCCTGTGTGTCTGTACAATGAAGATAGCATTGCAAGAGCGCCCATTTCTTGTCGATCAACGCGCAACGCGGAAAATAATTATGGGTTCTGTAGACTGGACTACTACAAAACAGGTAGCTAAGAGATTACAACGAAAGGAAAATACCAAGCCAATTAATAAAACTATTACTATCGAATCCAGAACTAATTCTTCTCCTCACTTTCAAGATACCAATGAGCAAATTTTATTTGAAAATGCACCTTCGACGTCTCAGCTTGTAACTGATAGTAAAACAAAGCCTTGTACTTCGCAAATTAGACTTAATTTACCTAAATTAGCTGCAGCTTGTGACCGAACTGGCGTTTCAGATAGAACTGCAGCTCTGCTGGTAAGCTCTGTTCTTGAGGACTTCGGTGTGGTTAGTGCAGAGGATTCTGCAAAAATTGTGAACCCATACAAGATAAGATGGATTCGAGAAAAGTATCGAGAATTGCAGCAGACACAAATGCTCGAGTTTGAACTTTTACAAGGTATTTATTTATTTATTCTCTACATTAGCTTTCAGGTGCAATTTATAATAAGAGTTTAAACTAAAGGGGGGGTATTTTGATTTATTTCATTTCTAAGAATTTTATAGTAAGCTTTTGGCTTATGTAGTCTTCTTTACAGGTGTTTACTTTGACGGCCGCAAAGACAGAACTTTGACTTATCATGCAAACGGAAATAAACACTATAAGCGCACCATAACAGAGGAACACATCGTGTTACTTGCAGAACCTGGTTCTAAATATATGGGGCATGTAACGCCACAATCTGGAACTGCAGCCAATATCAAGCGAAGTATTTTGGAGATGCTACAAAATAGTTACAATTATTCGGCGCTCATTGCATTTGGCGCCGATGTATGTTAGAGTCAGAAATTGGTAGACCATTGCACTGGTTCATTTGTCTGTTACATGCTAATGAGCTTCCACTTCGCCACCTACTGCATTCGTTGGATGGTGTAACAGCAGGTCCACTTGGGTTTTCTGGCCCTATAGGAAAGATGTGTGGAATCATGTGAGAAACTTCCTAGTACACAAGTTTAAACCAATTCACCAAATTTTACCAAAAGTGGATGTAAAGCAATTGAGTACAGATCAAAAATATCTTTTCGACATATGTGTGATTGTAGTTTCTGGTAAGTGTCCTGTAGACTTTATTGAAAGGAGTCCATGTAACTTAAATCACTCTAGGTGGGTAACTTGTGCAAACAGGATTTTGCGCTTATACATTGCTACAGAAACACCCATTGTCAATCTTATTATTTTAAGTGAATTTATAATAAAAGTCTACGCACCGACATGGTTCGATATTAAAACAAAATCTTCTTGTTTCGATGGACCACGACATTTACTAAAGGTGATACAACGTTCGAGATATCTTCCAGCACATCTTTTGAATCTAATTGATCCAGTACTGCAAAAGAACGGAGACGAATTCTGAAAGCCCGTTCAAATGGTAACTCAGGAGTTATCAGACAGTTTAAGACGCCTACGTTAAATTTTAAAGCTGAAACCTATGAAGATTTGATAGACTGCAAGTTAAGTGAACCTCCCCTGCTGATCTCCATAACTTTTGCAACAATAAAGGATTGGATTGATGACAAGGTCGACATGGAACTGTTAATGCCCTTATTTCTTTGCCACACCCAGGCTGTGGAACGATGTATTCAACTGGTGACAGAAGCTTCCAAAGCAGTTTCAGGCCACCAAGCTAGAGATGGGTTTGTAAGAGCCAAACTCGAGTTGAGGCGTAAATTACCACAGTTAACAGATTTTCCATTATCTCTTCAATAAAACTAATCATCAAACTATAATTTTCTTATACCAATACTTACTTTAAATACATTTATGTTTGGAACACTTTTCTATTATTTTAACCCTTTATGTCTAAATACTTGTACATGCAGGGGAACCTCTAAACGTATTTTAAAAGATTCGCATTCTTTATATGTAGTAAAGAGTATCATCTAAAATACTTTCCCACGTCAGGTCACTTGAAATTGTCAAACAGAAAATATTTGGATGTTTTTACGAAGTACAAAACATAGTAAATTTTATCAAATTTTGATGCTCGAGGGGAGCCTGAAGATGACCTTCAAAAATTCTGATATTTTGCTAACGTAACCACTTTACTTATTGTCAACTTTCGGTGTGTAAGGTCAATCAAAAATTAAAAAAAAAATTTTTTTCGTTCCACCCTAATATACACCTCTGGAGCGAAATGACATTTTTACCTTGATGCGCTTCTTCACTCTCGGGGTACAAGATACACCTCGAGAAAAATGATGCATTTTTCTCCCTTGATTTATAATATGCTATTCTCTATTCGAAATTAAAATAAGGGAGTTGAATTTAAAAGAAATAAAAAGTGTGTACATGGATGATCCTCGGACAGTGAGGGTCTTTGAAACACCTATATTTGCTCACTCTTAAACCATGCTCTTAACTTATTTCTATTCTGACGTGAATTGCATCCGTCCGAGGACTGAGTTGCGAGCACTGAGGCCTCTTTAGTCTCTGGAAAGTCTCATTTAATAGACTATAACGCGCAGGGTTGGTGAAATGAATGAATTTTGTAAAAAATTGCCTTCGCGGCCAATAATCGGTCATTTCAAGTTCAATGCAAGTTAGTAAGAAGTAAAGCCCAAAGTGCTAATGCATATTTCGGCATTGGTAATTTTGTGCACTTAATACTGTAAGAGACCTTCACAATGACCTTAAAAGATCTACTGAAACTTAAATTTGTACCGAAACTTTAAGAAAAAGGAAACACGACTTAAGCTCAGCAGACCAGTCCACAAGCCACGATTGACTATAAAAAGCACAAGTGTCTCACAAATGAATATCTCTCACCAACACGAAGAAAATTTTAAAACTATCATTAAACTTTCCTTTACTATAGAACTAGAATTAAATTTTCAAAATGTAAACTAAATTTGCTTAAAATTCAAAGACATAGTTCCTGGTCTCGTAATGATTGAAGATAACCTAGAACTGCAACAATTGAAGCAGCTTGTATCACAAAGATCCGTTCTTTACACATATTAACGGAAAGACTTGACGAAGATCTGTCCAATCATTTTGTTTTTTTTTCTTACTTAAACATTCTTTAACAATACCTAAAGTCATTTATTTATTTAGAATTACCGCTATTTTCAAGATTCCCAATCTTGTTTAAGAATATAACAAAACACTAACACAAGTTTAAAAAAAACGACTACTTAGAAACTTGAACAATCAATTAAAGAAACTAACCTTCTTTCCATGTTAGGAGGTGTTGGTGTTAGAACATGTCGTCATTTGGGTATTTCTTGTTTCATTCCATCATACTATAGTATTAAGGGATACATTCACCATTTTCTACCAATATACCAGATCTTATGATTAATCAGATAATTGACTTTTCAAAAACTTTATACAATGAAGATTGACAAAGACCAAATCGCGGATCTCAATATTTTTTGGAACGCAAAAAATGAATCATGAATTTAGCAGCTTCAGAAGGGGATAATCTGGTTGGATTGAAGACACTTGTAAATATGGAGAAAAAGTTATCGTAAGTGAATTGAAGACACTTGTAAATATGGAGAAAAAGTTATCGTAAGTGAACTACATGATTTACCTTGCAAATTGAGTGTTAATTGTTTATACTAATACTATTAAGGTCACAATCAAAAGAAGATTAGTGTATGCCGACATCCATTCGTGAACTTTATGAATTATTGAGGATTGACAGAAAACGCCCAGATGGACTAACACAAGTTCCATGGTCTCACGCTCTCATTAATTCGGGATATCTCGTGTTATGACACATACAGCTCCATACACTTACAAGATTTCTGGATATGCTGCTAAACACGCTGAAGATTCTAAAAATAGGACATATATTGACTTAACTCAAATATATCACTTTGTTCAAGTTTCAGTAGGAACATCATGGGTTTTTGGGTCTATTGTATTTAATTTCATTAACAAAAAAGGAGGTCTAATTAAAAAAAACGAATGAAGCTTGATCCATGCAGCAAAGAAAATTCAAAAAGTGCAGTTAGTGTCCTTAATATTGTTCCTTCTTGATTAAGGTTAGATGAAATATCAGAAATGAAGGGTCTTGTCGAAAAATGATGCGCTGATTTATCCAAACAGTCACAATAAAGTGATACCAGTTTTGTTCCAATAAAAAATATACCGATCTTTATGGAGTCAACAGTGATGAAACTTATTAAAAAGACAAGTCTAATAATAATCCATATTGGAAAAAACCTCTCTTTGTATATGATTAGAATGCTATTTATGGCCAGAAATGTTCTAAAAGATATTTTAACAACAAATATAAAATTGACGCTTTTGTCAATCAACATCAACATCATAGTTCGGCATTTTTTTGTTAATCGTTAAATACTTGACACGAAATTAATACATAAATCATATACTGACAATAATCATCCTAACAGTTGTAGTTCAGAAAATTATTCAGCGAACAGTAGTTACAATATCAAAGTGTTCATGCTGATAATATCTAGGAACTACAATTATTTTTCCAAATAACCTAGCAAATAATTCCGTTAAAAGTTTTCTGGATTACTACCTGCAAACCGAAAAATTATGCATAGATAACCGATACTATTGTGGCACAAGCCAATGCCTGACAGCATTTACAAAATTGGCAGAAATATCGCCTTTTTCTTTTTTACGGTACTTGCAATATCCAATTTTGTTAGGTGCTGGATCTAGTGTGTTTTTAACTATATTTCCAGAGTATTTAATAATTGATTCGCGAATATACGAGTGCAACCCTCGATGATGTGGCTCTAGACGCTGTATGTTCCTTTACCAATTCCATGTCCAACTCCTTTACAAACAATCTTCGTTCCGTACTCCATTCTGCATTCGGATTTGTGTGTCTCGTAATTACGAACATGTTCACATTGGCAACGTTTAGCATCCCATAAAATACAACGTACGGCCACCGTTTTGGGTTTGTTGATATATGATGATACCATTTTATCATCTACGTCAACACCACATTTTGTGGTCTTATCAAATAAGATGATCTCTGGTTTACCACTACTGCAGTCAAATGTACCACTGTGATGAAAAGAAGAAACTAATAATACATTTTTCAATTTTCGTGGTACATACGACACAACCGGCATGTTTTTCCCGAAAGCAAGTATTGACGAATATACTATTTTCTTATTAGTTTTAGTGTTAGTTGTATTCGTTATAATACGTGGCAATGCTCTTTTATTACTTTTAAGTGGTCGCAAATTGGTCAGTTACTGAAATCATTAAAATGTAGAAATTTAAACAATTAACTTCAACCAATAAACTCACTTAATGAAACAAATTTTGAAGTATAGTTGTCGAAACCTGTCGCTTTAAGATAGTCCACTTCTTATATAATTATCTTAATAAATAATTTTCATGAGGGAAGGTTTTGTGTATTTAATCCATACATTTGATAGTTCCGCCTCAGTTTGAGTAATCCATCACCCAACTATTATGGACATATTTACTTATTATTCTGCTGACCGAGCAAGTTTGTTCCATACGTTCAAGAAACTTAGCATAAAATTTAAGAAATCATCACCGAAGATTTGGTTCAACTTTATTTGCTTAAAAGTACAACTTATCCCTGGTTACATCTAGTTGAAGACAAATAACACCTCGATAAGAGTTTTAAACGCTGTTAAGAAAGGGAAGATTCAGTGCCTCACGAATGAAATTAATTACTGGTACAAGTACAGAAATGGTCTAAATTTACAATTATATGATTTACATCTCTCATTAACTAAACACTTTCATAGTCTAGAATAAGATTCATTACTAACATCTGTAAAAGATGAAGTTAAGGTCATTGAATCTGATCTTTTTAAAAACCTTAAACAAAAAGTTAACAATCTTATTTCGATTAACTTCGACACAGAAAAAAGAATTCGTTGGTTCTCAAAACTCTTTAACAACAGCAACTTCACCTTTCACAATAGAGTCATGTACCATTAATGCAGATGAGATTAACACCCTCAATATAGGGTTAAAACATAATCTCACTAAGTTGAATAATTCTCTTTTAGATGTTTTCAAATTAGATCTAGATGTTATCTTGCAAAAAAACTTTCAGCTTCCTGAGGTAGGGCCATTCGCTCCAATAAAATTTAGAACATCAAGATAAAGGTAATGCTCTGGTGATCTTACACAAAAATAATTACATTAACAAGGTTAAAGAATTTCTCAATCCCAACGATTTTAAAATTTCAAATATGAATTTTCAGCAATCTGCTAGTAACGTTAAGAAATTTATTACTAAACACAAAGACAGCTTTTCAAGTCATTTTTATTGTAAATACTATAACTTAATCTTGATGAATCCACGACTTTACGCTTTGCCAAAAATACATAAAGATAACCATCCAATGCGCCCTATCGTTTCGTTTACCAACACACCCGTATCCAAACTTTCTCCGTTGTTTTCTATCAAGAACTATCCAATGACCTATCAGTAGAACAGAATTACCTCTTTCTGTCGTTCGATATAGTTAATCTGTTTCCGAGTGTTTCCTTTGAAGATTGCTTAAATGGCGTTAACACACGTCTTTACTCTTCCAATCTTACGGTTTACATTTGTGATTTTCCTCAGTTACTGCTTTAAATTATGTCATAACTAAATTTTTTTTTAAATTTAACGACAATAACTACATCCATCTTACTGGCTTACCTAGCTGAACTATTTCTGTCTTCTCTTGAAATCAATGTTATTTTCAACAATGATTTAATTAAAAAACATTTTATTTTCTTACAATAGATACGTAGATGACATTTTTGTTGTCTTCATGGGTAATGACCAACAACTGTTTCCAATTTCTCAATAATGTATACCCTCAGATTAATTTCATTGTTGACAAGGAACGCCACAATGATCATACCATTTCTTATGATTCCTTGTCACAAATTAGCCTGCTTTCGTTTCTATCTCAATAGACTTTTCAACCTGTCTTTAAATGAGGAGAATTTCAACAGAGAAATAAACTTAATATTTGAGTTGGCAGACCGTAATGGTTACCCTCGACATGTCATTCACAAGATGTATAGAAGTTTCTCAGGCATTATCAAATTTACAACCAAACCACTTTCCTTCCCATTGAGGACAGTGTGGTTAGTATTTACTTCTCATTACCGTTTATAGGATCGTTATCATATTCTTTTTGTTTAAACAACACAATATCAACATCTCTTTTACTTCTAAACATAATGTGAAAACTATGTTGGTTCATACGAATGACAAAATTGATACGTTAGACAAATGTGGAGTTTACAAACTTTGTTGTGGCACGTGCAATTCCTTTTACATGGTTACGTATTTCATTCCCTTGCATGCTTAAATACATTACGTATATATGCATGGTGGGATAAGGGTGTGGTTAAGATAGAATCAGAAGAAACAAAGTTACGGTTCTGAGGGGGAAATACTACCCCAGCATTCGCCTAAGTAGCCGCACATGGTTTGCGTATATGCAGTGACCATGCCGCTACATGTGTATGAGGAAACCCCTTGAAAAAGCCTCATATAAGGTAGACGGTAACGGGAATCGAACCCATTACCTTCCGAATGCTAAGGAGGTCGTGTCTCCACTACTCTACTACCTTTGTTTGGTTTTAGCATGGAATTTTCTAAATTTATATTTTAATACAAGGGGTACCCCCGCTTTATCCTAATTTTCATAACTAAGTAAGTACATTACTTGGAGCGGCTGTTAAATTTCATAAGTTTCCATATTTTAGATTTACCATATTCAGTTTTATCTAAATTCACCTTTATACTTTAACTACAACTTGGTTATTTCAAACTTAGGCAAGTTGATTTATTGCTTATAGTTATCTTCTAAATTGATGTTCACTTACTAATGGTTCATTCAACTTAAATTTTAATTCATTATATCTCCGTTTTGTTACATTACGACACAGCTCAAGTTCCAATTGGGGTAGCCAGGTACTCCTTTAATGACCTTCAGCTATTAAGGTTTTGTCTGTGGTGGCAGGAGAGGTCACAAATTGGAACTAAATTCCAATGTTATGATTTTTCTTTAATTGTAATTTACTATATTACTATTTTGGCTTTTAGTAAGTATTACAATTTGTACTTCTGTTTAATTATCTTTACAACATATTTTAGATTCACAAATTTAACTTACCTTCAGCAACTAGGATCTGTACTGTGGTGATAGGAGAGATTTGGAACTAATTTTAAACTATCTTCTCCCTTCTGGTTTTCGCTTCAGGAGTTCTACTGAAGCTTCCGACCTCTAATTTTTGGGCCTTCAGCTCAAAGTTTTTGTGCCGTGGTGGCAGTGGAAGGCTACATGTCGTTACATTTTAAATTACTCTTTTCAAAATATTTCAAAGTTTGATTCACGAAGTGAGTTTATTCATTTAAATTATATGTCAAACTTTACAAATTGTAATGTTTTCTGGACTAAATGCCTTGGCGAATTTTAACTATTTTTATTAATTGGCCAATTTGCGATGTTTACCATTGCATTATCATTATGTAAGAACCTTGTTTAGTTAAGCTTTATGTTTTAATTTCATATGTAATTTTAATAGCCTGATGGTGACAGTATAACTGTCTAGTGTAATATTCCGCCCCGTTCCAAATAAATGTTCGCAAATTTTTAATGTTATATCCAAAGTTTACCTATGTAACAAAGTCCATCCGGTTGTCGACCTGCATATACCTCCATATGGCAGGTATAAAGGGTTCTGGCATCCGCGGTTGCTAACACTTTTATCCCATACTTTTTTGGCTTGTTTGGTAACAACTTCATCTTCCTTGAACGGCAAAAAACATTTCGTCATTCGACAACACTATAGCAACGTTTACAGTTCTGGACAAATATTTCAAAAAGTTTTCTTATTGGTGCTTGCCTGTTAGCCATCTCGCATTTCTGTTTCTTTTGTCATCAAATCGAATGGCCCTTAGAAGATGTCTAAACCGTCTTTCTGCCATAGTCGCCACAAATATATCACATCCCATGCCATCTTGCTCCCAAAACTCGTAAATTTTTTCGTAAACCATGATTCTGACAAATATAACAAACCATAAATGCCTTTATTTCAGAAACTAATGTTAGTTCTGTGTCGCTTCCTCTTGCTCAATATCACCTTGATGACTAAATCCCGGGATGTCTTCGTCCTGGATAGAAATACTCGAAAATCGTATACTTCTTCATCAGTAAGTACTTCGTCGTTTAAATTCTGGAGGAGCAATAGTTCTTTATCTGTAAAAAAAACAGTATCCCAATTTTGCTATCACATCAATTTATTCAATTAGCGGTATAAATGTTATGAATTCGACACAACCCCTTGTTTTCTTACACAACCTCAAATAAGTCGTGAAATGTAAGTTACCAATTGTCACACTAATATTAATGCATTTGTTACATTATTTGCAAGTTGTAATCTGTCAGTTATTTTATATTAATCCATTTTATTGTTGTTCTACTGAGTTATTATCGAGTTTATTGTTGTTTTTAAAGTTTCCGTTCCTTTTTCTTCTTCTCGCTCTGAATACCCTTTCTTGTTTTATTGTAAAATTCCCCATTACAATGTATTTTCCAACTCTGAGATTGGCGATATGGTGCGACGTATTGCCAACAGCAATTTAATAGACGAGCAGCAGCAAAATTTATTCCAACGATTAAAAGAACATGGGTGCTTTAAAGCGAGATACCACTCTGGACGTCCAACCCGTTGGAGAGGAAGAAGATATTTTAAGTCGAGTTGAAGAAAATCCTGAAATAAGTATTCGGCAGTTATCTGCAATTACAGCTGTACCCCGGGCGTCCATACATAGCTACGTGCCCAACTTCTTCATCCGTATCACTATTTAAATGCACAGAAGTTGTTGCCGACTGATTTCCCACTAGGATGAATTTTTGTCGGTGGTTGCGTAATAAACAAAATAATGACGCGACATTTTTTAATCGTGTGCTCTTTACTGATGGCAACCTTTACCCGTCGAGGAATAATTAATACCCGCAATTCTCATACTTGGAATGAAGACAATCCCAGTATAGCTAGAACGAAGCATTTTCAGCACGAATTTTCAATTAACGTATGGTGTGGAATTGTCGGGGATTCTTTAATAGAACCATGTGGACTTCTTACTCGGTTCAATGCACAATCATATCTCAACTTTTTGGAAAATACTTTGCCCACCTTATTAAAAGATGTTCCCCTTAACATTAGAAACAATATCTCAATCGCCAAATCTCAGTCCGTTATATTTTTCTTATGGGGTCATATGAAATTCATTGTTTATAAACAATCAAACGCCAATAGAATGGCATTGTCAAGAAAAATTCGAGAAGCTGGAGATTAGAAATAATGCTCATTCATTCTTCCGTGTTGGACAAAATATAGATAAATGTTGTCCAAAGTGCATTGAAGCTAATGGCGTCTATTTTGAGAATCTTTTGTAAATAGCCAATAAAATCTAATACCTACTTAATTCAATTTAATTTTTATTAGAAAGTGCATTAATATTAGTGTGACAAGTGGTAACTTGATACAATCGTATTCCGTGAAAAGCTTTAAATTGGTGCATTCAAACGTTTAGGTGCGTTTTTATTGAAAACTGTAAATTTTGTGGATATGAAACAAGTACACGTTTTTTTTATGTAAAATTAGTTTCACCATCATAAACTTTTACCCCCAGAATCGAAACGAAAGTGTTGATCATAAGAAAAATATGACAGAAACATACGAAAAAAATTTGTCGACAGCGCCCTCTACAATATGCAGTATGGCTCACAAACTGAGAATATTCAGCTTCCCCCGAAGTGGATGTGTTCCAATTTTCATGTTATCTCTGAAATATATCCTGTGTTAAAAGTACTTTTATCACTTTAAAGAGCTGTAACTTCTTCAGGAAGCACATTTGTACTAACGTATGTTTGGTTTAATCGATCCCATTTGACCTGAGGAAGTTGTAGTTAAGTTGTGTCCCTACACTTATAGCACACATATGTTTTCTCATCCATACAGATGTTTATGTCATATTTTTAACCTATAACCTATTACCTACAATATTAATATTGGCCACATTTGATTCTATACCACAAAGTATATTAATTTTTTACAATAAAAATACTTATCTTTTGAATATTAAATCCTGGTATTCATTTTTTATCTTTTATATAAAGGACCACGCACTTTTCTTATGCAAACGAGAGCACCGTAAAATTGTCTGAATTTTTGATATGTAATAGTACTTGATGTTCTGATCAAAAGTCTTCATGGGCCCAATCCTATCTTATAGCTAGATTTCGATATACAGGGCGTTGAAGTTTAAGATCCCGAAATTTTTAAAATGCGTACCAAAAGTCCCTTTTAAATATTTTTGAAAGTTTTTGGCTGATATATGTAGCCAAAATACATACTTAATGATCAAAATAAAAAATATTTATAGTTACATGGCGATTCAAGCTGTCACAGACCTTTTTTGGATATAGCGTGACATAACATTAAAAAAAAAATTTCCGTCAAAGTTTCTGAATGTTTGATATACTGTACATCTCGATGTCCTCGTTTAAAATTCCTAATGATAAAATTATATCCTATGGCTACTTTTCGAGATATTAAACGTTTGATCTATAAAATACCAATTTTGATAGTAACAAAAAATAATAACTTCAAAATAAGGGAAATGTTATAAATTATTTATTTTCACATATTGCGTTAGATTGTGGTACTATCTTATTGTTTAAAGGTGAACTAAAAGAGCCATACTTACAGGGTGATCCCACTTGTAATATGACTAAATTCACAAGTCCAAAACTGATGCTAAATAATCGAAACTAGGTACATATTACCTACTTATTTTATAATAAAAAAAATCTTACGTTTCAATATGCGTTATTAATTGGGTTTTATATATAATACAGGGCCATTCAATACTCCATTACAAAAAAGGTTTAAAGTTTGAAGATAAATTCAAAAATCAGATTATGCACTCGTATTTACCTATATGGTAGATGCAGAAAGGACTGTTCATTTGATCGGATTACAGGTAAGTGGAACTGTGACATATTTGAGTTTTTCTTATTGAACGTATCATTAGATGTTAAGATCGTTTCCACACCACCCGTGACGTAGAGCCTTTGGCGCGTTTTTTTAAGTAAGCCTCTTCCACTGATATTTATTGTAATTGTTAAAGCTATGGGAAAAAACTGTAGTTACTTTATGAGGCTACCGCTCATAAATTAAAGAAAAATAAGTCCAAATAAAGGATTAACGAACCAATGACTGATTCAATTGAAAAAATGCGATAACGTCAAGAATTTAGTAAAATTAAAATATTTAATGGTGGTTGCACTTTAAATATCTTCTATTATGGGACCGAGAACAATATTTTTTGGTTTTCAGCATCCTCGACACAATTTAGTAGACTTGTTGATGGAAATATTAAATTATTCTGGTGTCTAACATATCCAAAAAACCACCAAATCGTTGCACAAGTACTTAAAGGTCTAGTACCGAACGGACACGTGGAGTAGTAGGATGGAGGATTGTCTTCATTAGGTTCCCCTTCGTATGCCAACCACAACGTATACTTAGTTGCATTTCTAAATTTAGAGTGGATTCTAAAACGTAGAAAATTCCCCTCTTAATTCATCAATTTCTAAAACATTAGGTTCGTCTCTTTGTAGTTTATCTTGTATATATGTTGGGCTTAAATATAAATAAAGATGATAAGGCCCAACCAAATCTTTTAGATAATTGATATCTAACCGAGGAAATTCAGGAATATGCATATTATTTAGACTCTGCCAGCGACCATTTCTTATAACTAGATTTTCAGCTTCAACACGTGTTTGGATAACATTTACATCATCTAGTTTATTTAACATTTGAGTTGCCATCTTAATTGTTCCCGGTATATTTATTATTAGATGAAACTTATTTATTAATGCAGCAGAATTTTGATAAAAATCACGCAAGTTGGCAGCATGATGCGGTAGAAGTGCATCCTTTTAAAAACTTAAAAAATAGACTTAAAATGTCCATTTCTGGATTCTATAACCCAAGTCGTTTTAGTTATCAGTCTTGCTTTGTTAGCATCACTAGTATATAATTGACGTTGGTTGCGTGGAAGTAAAGGTGGCATATAAGAAATGAGACCTAGATCTTCAAATGTAGCAATGGCGTCTCTCTAGCCTCTATCTACTATTACCACATCTCCGTCTTCAAACCAGTTTCTCATTCCATCAATATCATTTTGTAAACCCTGCTGTAAAATCGCAGCAACGTTATTTCGTGCGTCAGAAAAATAGGGACCATTAACTGCTAGAATGTATCCATCAGGAGCTACTATAATTTCTGGCTCCTTATATGAGCAATATTACTGACGTAATATTCTAAAATTACTGCTCTTCTCAATGGAGTTATATGTACAGTCTACATAAACAATTGCTCTTGGATTACCTGGTATAGGGTTATAGAGCCTAGTTACAAATTCAGGTGCATGATTGATTATTATAGAATTGTCCCTGGCTATTGATCTGAATCCGATATTGTTAGGCATAAGTGAGAGACGAACATTAGAGATTACTAAACTAGTGACTTGTCTCGAAGAATAATTAAAAAGTAATTTTATAAAGTCATCAGATAACCCATGTCTTAACTTAACAAGAAAAGCAAGCAAATCTTCTTGTCTAATACTTCTTATATTACCATATTGTTCAGTTTGTTCACACAATGCATACAGTTTTCTTGAAAATTTTCTTTCGAAATTGACGTTTAATATTTAAATTCCTCTAAACTAAATGAATTTATATCTTCCCAATTTTTGACACGAGTATTTGAATTAGCAGCAGTTCTGAAACTGGACAAAAACGACTGAATATTATTTAGAAAATACGGTCTATTGACAAAACGCAATTCACTATGTAAATTAGTTTTCGGATATATGATTCTAATTGTCATTACTTTTAATTTTAATTACATATGTTAAATTATTGTAATACCGTGGTTACTTTACATATTTAATTGATAAAGCATTACTTTAAGGTCTAGGAAAAACACAGCAAAAACGATAAACGATAAACTTACCAAAGTTTTTTTTATTACAAAATGCCACCCTATTTAGTCAGAGAATTTTTCTTGTCTGTTGAAATTATTTGAATGCTTATATATTTCAATGGCTTTACATTGTAAACGAACATTTTGTCTCAACAATATTTCTACAAAATCTTGTAGGTAGCGGACGACAAAAATTTTGTAATAAACGTTTGTCAGTGGTTTTTTAATATCGTCGTAATTTGCTAATGTTTCCGGATTAATTTATTTTTTGTATTTTTATGTAATAAATGTGTGAATGTATGCAACTGATATTTGGCTAAGGGTTGAAAAACACATGTCGGGGTTTAACTGCAGGTGTACGCTTAAAAACTGCTTTACTGAAGGGGTGTAACGAATCATTGGAAATTCTTATGCGAGCATTCTTGATGTAAGAATGTCACTAGTTTAATAATTAATTACGTCGGTACACACTGCAATCAAAGACGTCTTTGTTTGTTACTAGGAAATTCGATATTAAATGTAGGGTTTGTTACGGACGAATGCATATTTTTAAAATTAAGATTTCGTTCTATTAGGAATGCGAAAAATGTTCCCACGAAATAATTTCTTGTTTCTTTTTTTATTCGGGGATAAATATAGTTAGTTTGAAATCGGAGGAAAAGGCATTTGCCTTTTTAGGTTTGATTAAGCCGGATTGCTTTTATTGTTTTAATTACAAACTCTCGTTGTAACCGTTCAGTCTATAAATATTTTGTCGTGTACCTTTTAGCAAAACTAAAACGCTAATTCGTTCTTTTCTTTTTGTGTATGTTTTAATGTAAATTTTTCCAAAAATTAATCTATAATTAATCGTCGCGGTGCCGAGTTTTAAACCACGTATGTTAACTCGTCGTGTTGGTGGTAAAGTGTTTAACTAAAGAGAATATATTCAAGTGTAAGTAGGTATTTTTATATAAATGAAAGCTGGCAGCCAATAATTTCACAAGGCTATGTAACGTATTAAAAATCAAACATTGCCTTTCGCACGCGGGCTCATTAAGCTGAAATCTGCTAAAATAAAAGACAGCACAGGTCTCCCTCACTCTGGTATTGGTGTGAATTAGCTTTGTTGGTTGTTGGTTATATTGATATTTGTGTAGAGGTGGGCTAGTGAACGGGTACAAGATACCGCTTTGGTTACTAATTATAATAGGCAATTGCCACGTGTTTACATACTCCCAGGTTCAGATGACCTTTAAACACCTGGAATTTTCTATTTACAACTTATCCTTGTAAGGCTTCGTTTAATGAGTTTTTTTTGTGTCAGTTGTTTGCCTGCGAACGGATTTCTCTTTATATGTAATTTATTGTAACTGTGCGTATGTATTTTGTGCTTTAGTAGTCACCAAACAATGGTGTAAGTGTAAATTCCTTGTCTATTTTTGTTTGTCCTTGCCTTTACCATATTATCACCTGTGCAATTTTACTGTTGTTGTATTTTATATGTTTATTGTTTTATTTGCTTATTTACTTTTTATTCTGATTTATTTATGACCCAATTGTTTGACTGCATGTTTTTTTTATTGTGTTTATGTGTAGCTAAACTGCTTATAATTTAGTTTTTTTTCTCTTAATGTTATAATTTTGTACGCACTTTAACCTGATTTAACGGTGTTTTGTTATATATTTAACCCTTTCATTGTTTTTTGTGTTACTTGATTTATTAATGTAATTGTGCAATTACTTATTTATGAGTAAAGTGAGTTTTATTGGTGGTTCTATCCCACAATAGTACATTAACGGGTTGAACCATCATTGCGCAAAGCTCGTTAATTTTAATTTGAGTAGTTTCATTGTTTACCTGTCCCATTTAATCTCGTCCAGCCTATCTCAGTCAAATAGCACAACGTACCTGCCACTAGACGGCCAATTCTTTTGATCAGATTTGAGATTTGCGAGTAATTAGATATCAGACTTGTAAATAAATTCTAATATTTTAATTATTGCCAGGAAAGTCAATGTTAGGCAAACAATTAATTTGAGTAATAGTAACATTATTGCCAGTAAAGTCAAGATAAATCACTTAACGATTATTTTGTTCTTGAATTTGTATTCTTGCAAATATGTTCAAATTATACTCAGTGCCTGGGGGACACTACAATCTCGAATGTTCTTTACGTGTAGTATCAAAGCTACGTTTTGCGGTTCCAATGTATACTTTTCTACAAGAGCAAGACAATTTATAAACTCCAGAAGCTTTGAAATATCTTTAATCTTTCTTGTAAGTTTAAAAACTGTACTAATGACATGGCGAATCAAAATTTTTTCAACTCTATCTGTAATATTCGTTATGAAAAGATGAAAAGCAGCCAGTGCCGACATTAAGCATTAGTTTTTCTTTATAGTAATCTAATAACATTATTATCTTTCAATGAATACCCATTTCTTTGCAGTGACTTGGTTAAACGTTTATATTAACCTTTCAGAAATTTAGAATCACAAATTCATTTAGCTCGACCTACTAAAGATTTAATAACACCAATTTTATTGATGTGGGTGGTAGTCGATGTGTATTAGTTTTCGGTAAAGCTTAAAAGATAAAAAATTATTAGTTTTAGGTATTAGTATGTCTGGAAACGGTAAACTTCCATACTTCGTTACTTGAAATGTATTTATGTAATAATGTTATAGAAAAGCGAACTTCAAATATGATTTTAAAACGATCATAAAATGCACAAAACAAAGACTGAAGAAACTGAAGAAATGTATAACCTTGTGTTTCTTTTTCACCAATATTTTAATTTAAATTTACAAGAAACTTTTGCACTTTATTGAACAGTCAATATACTTTATAATCATACAGTCGGAATATATCTAAATTTTATAGTTTTAAGGTAAAAGCTTCTTTACAAAGATATAAATAAGTAAAAGCAATAAATTTTATACTTTATCTTGCTCAATAGTTTTGAATATAAATAATTATTTGAAAATGGTATTTTGGTTTAGTTGGATTCATTATATTTATGTTAATATTGGAAGGTATCTAATCAATATATAGCTAATTAATGTTACGCTTACAATTAAGATTTATGTGTTGGATGTGTTTTCACATTTGCAAGTGGAAGTAAATTTTACTACATTTTTACAAATTTATGTAAAATCGATACAGTTCGAGTTGATAACGAATTTTATCATCATTCACGAGACATGTAACGTGATATGTTACCACTTGAGCCTTTTCATAATTGTAATTTAATTCATGGCTTACTTTGGCACAAATAGCTTGCGATTTATTTATTAAATATAAATATATTTTCAAAAACTTTTCATACTGCTGGTCATAAGAATATTCTGATGGCTAATTAGAATACATTATGAAAAGCGTTAAAACTGGGAAAACATTTCGGTAGAAAAATTAGAGTTAATATTTTTATACGTTTTTTTATTACATTATTTTTACATCTTAACTGTTTGGTTTCAAAATAGAGTAGTAAATTAACCATTGACTTAACGGGAGTTACCTGATCGAGGTCTAAATAAGATGTGCCCATCTTTAGTAGATGTGTTATCAAATTGCGAAAGCAGATTTGTAAAAATAAACCATTTATTCCGTAATCCTGGTTTAATGTCAGATACTAACTAGTTCCTGAAGTAACTATTGGTGTGAGTGTGTCTATTTTACATTACGTTTTAATAGAACTAAATTCTGTCCAGAAACGAAGCGAAGGAATAAATTAAAATAGTTCATTTATGTTACATATAAGCGGTACACGATTTTGTATTAAGTATTTAATAGATTTCTTAAACTAGTTTTAGGATATACCGCTTCCATACTATAGCGTTAGAACGTAAGTTATTTATCAATAACTGCTAATCCTTTAACAATGTTGTTGAGTTGTGCAGACAATCAAATGACGATTGCAATGTTTTATTGAAAACTTAACTAATCTGGAAACAGAAAAATTATATTACAAATAGATAATACCCTGGTTCCTTCCCAACTTTTAATTAGTATTAACTAATTTCATTATGACATATCTAATCAATATTACTTCAGTTTTGTATTTTTTATAATAAAACTACCCAACGCCTCTGGAATCTGCCAAAATGTTGATTTATTCCTTCGCTTCGTTTCTGGAGAGACTATACTATGCTGTATAAAGAAATGGTATTACACAATACACAATTCAGATAAGGACAGTCCCTTTTATCTGATTGGAAACCAGAGGGCGGACGCACGTGCGTGCGTCCGCCCTCTGGTTTCTAATTGGTTCTTAGTCCCCACCCAGCCTCTGAGCTCTGATTGGAGGCCTAAGGCTCTGCATTCTGAATGGTTACGGCGGGAAATTTGAAATGTTCTAATAAGGGGGCCCTAATGCTAACATGTAAGACAGCTTTAAGAACTTGTGTTAAGGTCTGCGCCCTCTTGCCGTTCCGTTGTCCCTTGGCTGGAAATAGTATTATAATAATGGGGCCCTAATACTATCTCATAAGACAGCTATAAGAACCTGTGTGAGGGTCTGTGCCCTCTTGTTGTGGCTCCCTTGTTGCGAAATTTGAAGCCGAGAGAGAGAGAGAAATAGGTGGGGGAGAAAGAGAGAGGGAGAGAGAGAAACGGATAAACAAGAGAGTAAGAGAGAATCGTACATGATCAACGATTCTATTCTATTACAGAAAACACGCGCTAGTTTAAATACACCACTAGATGGCGCCACAGAATAATCCCTAATTAATCCTAGAAATATACCACTAGGTGGAGCCACCTTTCTTACAGAAAAAAATGTGCTTTAGTCCATACACCACTAGATGGCCCTACAAACACATTCAAATTTCGCAACAAGGGGGCCGCGACAAGAGAACGCAAACCCTAATACAGGTTCTTATAGCTGTCTTACACGTTAGCATTAGGGCCCCCTAATTAGAACATTTAAAATTTTCCGCCGTAACCAATCCTAATGCAGAGCCTTAGGCCTCCAATCAGAGATCAGAAACTGGGTGCGGACTAAGAACCAATCAGAAACCAGAGGGGCGGACGTACGCACAACCAATCAGGTAAAAGGAGCTGTCCTTAGGACCACCAATCAGAACACTGTATGCGCACGCATTTGTCTACCTTCCAGGGGCTGAACTGCCAAAAAGGCTCTTAATACAACCAAAAGGACCTTAATTAGGGGTGAAAATTCCATCAAGGGGTTGAAAATGGCCCCCGAAAAGAAGCCGTCAAAGAAGTGGGGGGAATGTGTCCCAGCGCGCGGGCGGGGCAATGACGTCACAAAAAACAAAATGGCGGCTCAAGTGCCCATATTCTACTTATATCATATACTGGGTTGCTCAGTAGTGCGTCAAAGTGAATTTGCGGCTAAATTACGGCTAATTGTTTTATACCAAAGTTGCTTAAATTCAAGCACGCTGTAACCTAAAAATATTTTCGCGTATACAGAGTGTTCTTTCTTATTGTAAGTGGAATGGTATAGTTTTTACTGCGGATTTAGTTTCTACTCTGAAAAACAACCACTTTCTATTAAACCTGTCGTATGGCTAAACTGAATCGTTTTTAAAACATTTGTTCTTTTAGATAAAAAATTGTCATTTTTCGTCGTAGTTCAAAATTTTGTTTTGAGGTTATTACCAAATCCATGAATTTGTAACTCCGCATGTAATTAGGATAGATAGACATTGGTCTTTTAAGAAAATATTATGATTTATTTAATTCTTATACAGGGTGTACCAGAAATATGAATTTTATAGTTTTTTTCTTCTACACTCCTAAGGGAGAAGGATAAGAGTGTTGAAGGGGTAGGGGGGCGGAATGGATGGAGGAAAAGGAGAAAACAGCTAATGGGAGAGGTATAAATGAAATGAAATGTAAATAGTAGAAAATAGGTAAAAAATAGAATTTGCAATATTGTAAATATTAGCAAATAAAGATAAACTTATATAGTTTTTTGTTTTAAATGTAAATACCCATCTTACCTTAAATACCACACCCTGTATATTATTACATTATTCGAAAGAAAATTGAAAGACCTACCTTTTTTGTAACAGGCAAATTTTGTCTATAAGTTTTGTATTTTAATTATTCGTGGTATAATGAATGTGCACCCTGTATAATGTTAGGTATATTAACCAGAAAACGATAATAATAGTTATCTATATGGTAAAATGTATTTACTTTTGTCTTACGTATGTGAGTGAGAGTTTAATTTCATAAAAAAAACTTTTAATAGATACAAAAATAATACTATGAAAAAAGAAACTGTTATGATCGTTTTCTGACCAATATACCTAATATTATACAGGGTGCACATTTATTATACCACGAAGAATTAAAATAAAAATCTCAAAATTGTATATATTTCGAAAACCGTTGCGAATAGACAAAATTTGCTTATTACAAAAAATGTAGGTCTTTCACTTTTTTTTCGAATAATGTAACAATATACAGGGTATTATATTTAAGATGAGGTAGTTATTTAATTTAAAACAAAAAACTATAAATTCATATTTCTGGTACACCCTGTATAAAAATTAAATAAGTCATAATATTTCTTAAAAGATCAATGTCTGCACTAATTACATGCCTAGATTTGTTAATAACCTCAAAATAAATTTTTGAAGTACGACGAAAAATGACAATGTTCTATCTAAAAGTACAAATATTTTAAAAACGGATAAGTTTAACTATGCGACATGCTTAATAGAAAGTGGTTGTTTTCCAGAGTAGAAACGAAATCCGCAGTAAAGTTATACCATTCCATTTAAAATAAGAAAGGTAGGTTATGTACCGCTGTTATGGAACACTCTGTGTATGCGAAAATATTGTTATGTGTAGATTGCTTGAATTCAAGCTACTTTTGTATAACACATTTTCTTCTACTGTGCGCAATTTAGCCGCAAATTCACTTTGACGCACTAATGAGCAACCCTGTACACATTTCAACGCAAAAATTCCATAATTAAACTCCTCCTTATTACTTATTTTTGTAATTCACAATTTTATATAAGTAATAATAAGAATAATGTTTATTGTGCAACAAAAAACAATCCAATTATATAGGACGATGATAAAAGAGTAACTACTAAAAGAATACATAAAATAAAATTGATCTCTATAAAAAAATAAACTTTAACTAAAACCAAATAGGTTTCTAATTAACATATTTCTTTGTCCGTCGTACAGTATTAAATGAAATTTTTGCTTGTGACTACTCCAAGAGAAACAAATTATAAAAAAAACTTAAAACTTTAAAAATAATTTAATATCGTAATTCGTTCTACATGTTTCGTATCCGGGAATTTTCCTACTAATGTTTTGTTTAAGATTTAATTTTTTACTTGGAGAAATATTACTTCGGAATTTATGGCAAGGCCTCCGTTTTCATACATCGGTCCTCTTGACGGAAAGTACATTGGTGTTATTAAACCTACGGATTCTGGCTCTAATTATTGCAATTATAAGCTTTTTCAATTTTGTTGTTGACGATATGTGATGCAAACTAAAAGTTTATTTACATCGATCTGGGAGCATAATTATGGAAAATCATCCGATTCTACAGTATTTAAATACTCGATCTTTTTTAAGAAAATGACAGGTGTACTTCTGTGGTGGGAAATAAATAATGTAATAATCGATAATCAAGTAAATTGCCTTTATTTCTATCGAGCGTTAATGCTAAATGTTCAATTTGAAATGTTTCATTATTAATAAACTAAATACTTCGTCTTAAATCATTTAACGATGAGTTTCTTCGTATGAAGTAATAATAAAATCAAATGAATATGACTTGCGTTTATTTGTCAAAGCAGTTTGAAAAACAGCTAAGGTTACATTATTCTTGATACATGTCTACCGGGTTAACCCCGTCGACTAGATTTATCTCGAGAACCAGCTGTGTTAGAGCCTTGTACCTTGGTTTTTTGCTTTAACAAAAGTAAACTTGTAAAGTTTATAGAAAATATTTTTAAGTGCCTAATCTCATAATGTCATAATGTGAGTTAAACGTATAACGCATCAGTTTTGAAAATAAACCGGAGCCGTGAGAAACAGAACTGTGCGAAGTTAGAGCAAAAAATGCGAGCAAATCAGGGTTTTTTCTATTTTAATACGAAAGTCAAAAAGACTAAATAATAAATTTATTTAAAAGTTACCAATAAAAGAATACAACAGAATTTACAGGAAACTAAGCACTAAATAAGTTTTTGAACAGAACTCATCATCGGCTTTATTTTAAATGTTTTAAAAGTTTGCCAACTGCATTGATGCATCTCTGCGTAGTAGACATTACTGCAGCGTCAATTTCTATAACAGGAATGCTATCAATAGCATTATGAATTCTGTTTATCATCTCTTCTCGAGTGGTTGTTGGTGTTTGAATACAATATCTTTTGTTCTGCCCCAGAAGTAAAAGTCGAGGACCGTCAAGCCAGGGGATCTGGGTGAGTTTGGAAATAAACTTCTTCTTCCAATCCATTTCTCCTTATAAGTTTCATCCAAAAACGTCCTAACATTTTAAGAACAATGAGCTGGTCAACCGTCGTGCTGAAACCACACTCTGGTCCTTGTTTCAAGGGAGACATTTTCTAATAATGTCGGTAAATTGTACTGCAAAGTATCTTTCTCCAGTCGCAGCTAAAACACTAACAACATTTGCTTCATTCCGTGCCCCGCGAAGGCGTCCAGGTACTCTTAGAGCTTGAACGTTTCCAGTATCGCGCACACGGTTTGTCAGACGACCAAAAATATTCCTAGAATGATGTCTTTTCAGGATACTGCAGTGCATGTTACCTGGACGCAAGAATATTGAAAATACACACGCAGCATATTGATTGCTTCTTGATTTGAGTACGATGTTTTTAAATAATTAAAGCAGAAGATTAAAGCAGCAGTAAGCAGATGGTAGCAAGATGACAGTTATCATAATTCAGACACAATCGATTATCCGGGAGGATATAATCACCCTCATTTTAAGGGGTATTCTGGCGGATTGTATGATTTTTTGCGTTTATCGCTATAACTTCAGAATGAAAAGAGCTATAAACCTCTTGTGTTCAATGCCCTTACTGAATAGACTTCCATAGTGGCTCACTAAAGTCTTATGCTTCCATTTAAAATATCGGAAAAAAAATGGAAAAGTTTGTGTGGTTGTGATACAACGCCACCTATCTTCCAAGAAATGAAAGTAAAATTTGTAGCTGTCACTTCATAAAAGCAAAAGGTTTTCTAATCGGATCACGTTCGTTGAAATCGGTTCAGTCAAATGTAAGTTGTTTGTAGTTTTCTCTGACATTCTTCAATGTTGTTCCACCTTGTTGTTATGGTAACCAGAAGAAAAAGTTTCAAACAATGGTATCTAATTTAGGCGGGATCATGTTGGCGGTATTTTATACCTACATCATTGTGCCCATTTCACCTGAAAATTCACTTTGTCTTAATTGGTTTCTTCCTTACGCCATCTTACTGCATTTTAGTCACTTGAAAATACTCAATCTTTTTAAGTTTACTTTTGTTGGAGCTCTAACACTGATGGTTCTCGAGATAAATCCGGCCGACGGGCTTAACCATACACCCGGTACAGCGAAAACTGTGTCACTGATCAATCAGCTGAAAAAAACATTTACGCCGCTACAGATGTTTTTAAATTATTCTCGCATATATGATCACGTAACATGTCTACCTTTCATTATTTTTACTGTAACATATTTTCTTTCAAACTAAAAATTAATTGAAATAGTTTCTTATGCGTAATGTCCACTACATGTAATGGTTACTCGTGCGACCGTGTAATTTTTTAAAGTTAACATCGATAACGTGAAATAAGCTTGCATTTATTTAAATATCCTCTAAATTGAAAATAAATGAGGTATACAGGGTGTTTCAGTAGCAAATGTAGTTACTCTAGTGTGTTGTTATTCTACGTGTAATTTTAAGCAGAAAGTGCCTATACACTTATGTTCGGAAACGCTTGGTTTAGGATGTACAGGGTGTAAAAGTTAAACAAAGAAATCAATTTTTTTTTAATATCTCTCGATCACCTCGAGCTAATTTCACGAAATTTTGTATCCGGGGGTTTCTTGGCACTAGAAATTTAAATTCATTGGCGATTTCTGTGTATCTTCTAGAGAGCGCCATAAGCGGCCATTATGACACCCTTAAACCACTATAACTTTTTTGTGCCACATTGTATGTCACTTTCGGTTGGAAAAATAGTTTTCCTTACCTTTTCTGTTTAAAAAATGTATACCTCATTGAAGTCGCTAGGACCAACGGTTTCCGAGAAAAACGCATCTAAAGTTGATGGTACACATAATTTAATAAAATTAACTTAAATAGGGTAACAACAATAATACTACAACAAAAAAAAACACTTAAAACTACCAAATTATCACTACTAAATTAATTCTCAAATACCTGGTTCAAAAATAACAAAAATACTAAAATTTCACTCTTGTATTTGGAACCGTTCTATTAGGAAATCGTCTAGTAGACTTACATCAAATAGTTGACATTTAATTAAAAGTGCCATAAAAATTTGTATCCAAATATTAAAAATGCCACACATCTTGACCCATAGTGAGCATGCTGATATGTTGTTCTGTTATGGTTTTTCTAGTGGAAATTCATGGACTGCACGTACATAACATCGGAGGCGATTTACTAATAGAACGGTTCCAGATGCAAGAGTGTTTTCTAACACATTTGACAAAATACCTGAATTCGGTGTCCTTCCAAGTAGTCATTATCATTCTGAACGAGCAGATAACCTAAATGCCAATGAAACAAAAAATATTCTTGAATCAATAGAACGAAGACCGTCGACAAGCACAAGAATGATTTCCTTACAAATGAACATTCCTTATGTAAGAGTATGGCGTACGTTACGCAAACACGGATAGTATCATGTCCACATTCAAACCGTACAAAACTTTTTGTGAATGGATCAGCGCTAATCGTCAACTAGTTCCAATGATACTTTTTACTGACGAAGCCACTTTTACTCGGAATGGTATTAATAACCAGCACAACAATCATCGTTGGTCCGATAACAATCCACATGCTAGTGTTGAAACAAATTTCCAACATGGATTTAGTGTAAATATCTGGTGTGGAGTGATTGGTCATCAATTGATTGGCTCATTTGTACTACCGGATCGTCTAACAGCGGCCATATATTTAGAGTTTTTGCAGAATGATCTTCCAGTGTTATTAGAGGATGTTCCCTTGAACAAACGACTAAGGATGATTTTTCAGCATGACGGTGCTCCGTCCCATTATAGCCGACAAGTAACCCATTTCCTAAATGAACAATTTGAAGAGAGATGGATTGATCGTGGCGGACCTATCAATTGGCCGGCTAGGTCTCCGGACCTAACCCGTATGGATTATGGACTTTGCGGATGCATGAAACAAGATGTTTATCGTGAAACAGTAAATACACGTGATGGGTTGATCTGTCGTATAATGGCCACATCTACGCAAATAAAAGAGCTTCCTGTAAAATTAAATAACACTATACGTAACACTATACGTAACATTTTCCGTAGAATTGAAAAATGTAAGTTGGTGTTGGTATTTTTTAACCAAGTCTTTGAGAATTAATTTATTAGTGTTAATTTGGTAGTGTTAAGTTGTTTTCTTGTGGTTATGTTGTTGTAGTATTATTGTTGTTACCGTATTTAAGTTAATTTTATTAAATTATTTGCATCATCAACTTTAGATGCGTTTTTAGCGACTTCAATAAGGTATAACTTTTTTAAACAGGAAAGGTAAGAAAAAAGATTTTTCCAATCGAAAGTGACATACAATGTGGCACAAAAAGGTTATAGTGGTTTAAAGGTGTCATAATGGTCGCTTGTGGCGTTTCTGAACATAAGTTTATAGGCACTTTTTGCTTAAAATTAAACGTAGAATAACATTCTTCCTGAAACACCTTGTATATGAGCTGATTTTGAAAATCAAACTAAAATGAATACCTATTAAGTGTGAAGTGATTTTACCTGTATTTACTTGTTGGTAATAATAGTCATAAGCATTGTTCCGATTACTAAATTCATCCCAATATAATTTTCATTACGTGATTTAAGTAGGGTGGAGTAAGTAACTTCTTGCTATAATAGAAAAGTTAACTTTTGAATATAAAAATAAAATTTTAAATAGTGGCTAGTTTCCTTTAACAGAATGTTTAAATACCATCGGCTCGTAAGAATGAATCATTAAATATCTCAAGTTATTAATCACAAAACCATATTAATCTTGTACTTGACGTGGAATCGTACTTATTAAAATTTAGAAGAAATAGTAAGAGCAATACTTGACAGCTATTAAACATTAAAGTGAAACATTGGAACTCAAACGAGCGCTACAAACTTTCCTTAAGAAACTAATAAAAGTGATGAAACGAACACAAATACTGCACAAACTAAACAGTAACTATATCTATATGAGATTGTTCACAATTTGTTTGCTCAACCGCCTTAACTAAAACCAAAAATGTTTTATGGTACACAATAAATTAGTTCTTTAGATCTATTCTTTGAAGTGAAACATTCATATCTACTATAATAGTTTATTTTTATATTCTCGACTCGCAAAGTATACGGAAACGCATATACATAATTTTTCACTTTTATATCTAGATTATTAATATAATTGCTTGCTTTGGAAACCTTGATTTAATCTTTTTAAGAAATGTATTTATCGTAATTAGTATCTACATATTTGTTAAATATTTGTAATATAGTTTTTTGCAATCTCTTAGTAAAACTATATATGTGATACCAGCTTATTTACTATGCTCACTAAGCTATTTTTTTATTCATAATAGTTGCTTAGATCATGTGGATAGGGTATAAAAATGCACGTCATCAATTCCTACTGTAACCTTTATTTCGAATTATTTACGTGTTACACTACAATTGTCATCTGTATAGCGACAGTACTGCATCTTACCAAATTTGTTTCATTAACACAAAACTGATGATGTTAAACGAAAAGGAACCAAGCGCTAAATTGCGAAAATTGAGTAAAGGGCACCATCCGACAGAGCAGAGTTAAATCTTTATGTGGAAAAAGATCCATACTACAATTACGTATTGTATCGACATCTATTAAACAGAGTCCCAAGCACCATCATTTTACAGGGATCTTATTAATTTGTCTAAAATAATCCAAGCGACAATTCCTTTTATATGTACGTCAGTTGTCTGTTGGTTCTATTTAAATGTTTGTGTGCTACGTGTTTTTCGTGCTACACTGAAAAAGAGTATAAAAATGAGTGTTAGGTCTAAAGGAATTATCATGACTGCTCGGCAGATAATAGCAGAACAGGAAAACCAAATCAAAAAGCTTAAAACAGGCCAAAATGAACCAGTAAGTATTTGTTTAGGTTTTTCAGAATGCTGCCAGCAGCGTTACACGTGCAGGTGGGAAATTGAAAACGAAACGATAGAGTTGGAGGTGGAAAACTGCAAGGCACAGAATCTTACTAACAAAGTTGTTGTTGAAACCTGTAACGAGCTAGACATAGCAGAAAAATGTACAACCGAATCTACATATTTTCAAACGAATTCAGGTACTTATACTCCAGTCCCTTCAACATCGCAAAATAATTCGCATTTGTGAGAAGATTCGGACGACAGTATCAAGGATCAAAACTATATTCCATCTGATTCTTCAAGTGAGAGTGAAGACCATGAGTTTTTACAAGAAGAAAAAGAAAACCTTGAGGATGAAAATGCAATAACGCAACAACTAAAGGAGGAGCGCACAAATTGGAAGGGAAGGTCTAAAAAAGGAAGACGAAAGAAATATCCAGGACAGACTTCGAGAAGCAGAAAAATATTAAAAGACACCAACCAGTCCTATTATTCTATGAAAGGAAAACTTAAGTAAAGTAAACCATTTTTAAATAACTACCAATGTAAATGCAATGAAAAAGTCAGTGAAGAAATAAGAAAAACGCTTTTTGAGAAATGTTGGAGCCTTGGATATTATGACTTACAGACAAATTTTATTGGAACAAGAATTGAAGAATTTGCTGTGAAACGAAAGAGAACAAAGAACTCAGAAGGAAATACTAGAACGTATATGTTGAACAATGTTCCTGTGTGCCGAAACCTGTTTGTAAATACCTATCGCATATCAACAAAAAGAGTCAATACGGCTTTAAATAAAGTGCGTACCAGTCAGCTAAGGGATCAACGGGGACGAACAACTTCCGGTGGCAGGAAGAAAATAAATCCAGAAGTGGTACAAAAAATAGTCGATCAAATAAACCGCTTCGGTCCCAAACAACTGCCAAATTTTTGCCAACTGAACTAACGGAAAGTAAATTGTATTAAATGTATCTGGAAGGCGCCAATGCCAGAGTAAGTTTTTCTTTTTATAAAACGATATTTTATAAACATTTTAATTTGAAAATTAAGCCTCCTTCCAAAGATACATAATAGTAAGTGCAACAAAATTAAAGCGCACATTAAAAATAGCATGGATGAGAATGAAATAGAAAGTGTGAAATCCGCACATGAAGAGCATCAGAAGAAAGCAGAGATAGCTGGAAACTCAATGAATAACGACCTAAAGGGAGCTAAAGTAAATCATCTTCTTGAAACGCTAACCTATGATATGGAAAAAGTTTTAGATTTGTCAAAGCTTCCCACAAATATAGTATACTACAAACGCCAATTAAGTATATATATAAAGAAGACATGCGCGCTGGATCAAGCCATGTTCCTTATTGCTTTATTTGGAAAGAGGGTACTGCAGGAAGGAGGGCACAAGAAGTGGTGTCTTGTCTTGCAAAATATATAAATCTGTACAAGGAGTAGAAACCCAAATATTGTGGTCTGATGGTTGTGATGGCCAGAATAGAAATGTGAAAATTGTGTTAATGTTAAAAACAATTTTATTAAATCATCCCACTTTAAAGACTATCAGTTTCACGTTTCTAGAGTCTGGTCATAGCTATCTTCAGAACGATACGGATTTTGGCCTAAGTGAACGCGCCATTTTGACAAATCAGAGTTTCACTTTGGATGATTTTAAAGAAGTTATTAGAAACAACAAAAAGGAAAAAAATGTATTGTCGAAACAATGGAAAAAGAAGACTTATTCTACCGAACAAATAAACAAACAAATATGCAATAGAAAACTCGTTGTAAACAAAGAAAGAATTAGCTGGCTAAATGCAAAAGAGATTAAGATCGAAAAGTCAAAACCCTATTCAATATTCTTTAAAGAATCCCATGAACCAGAAATACTATTTACGGAACTGGATATTTCAAAAATAGTAAAACGGCCAAAACGAAAAGAAGTTTTTCATTTCACTATGCTGTATCCAAATGGAAAAGCAATTTCTAACAAAAGCAAAAGCTCAAGAATTTTATAGAATGAGTGTCACAGAAGATTTTGAAGATGATTTGGAAGGTTTCGGGCCAGCTATGGATTTCCTGTTAGAAGAAGATGAATGAAAAAATATTTTTCATTAGAATGTTTTTAGCGGATCCTTATAACTTCACATACATAAGTTAGTACATGTACATGTAGTTTTTCTTTTTTTTATTTCTTTTTTTAATAAAAAATTAATAAAACATCTCTGTTTAAAAAAAAACATGTAGTTTTTCTTTTTGGTTAAAAGGAACCATGGACTTGGTTCCTTTTAAAATTAATAACAGTTAAATAGGTATTTCTTAAAATGCGCCAAATGTCTGTCGAAATGTGTAACTTTTAAGGCTTCTTTTGTCAATTTATTCTTGTACTCACTTTACATCAATTTTTTCAAAAATTTTACCTACATTAATTATTTCTAAATAAATAAATATTTAAAATCCAATATCTGAAAATCCCAGTTTGGCGCTTGGATCACTTTCTTTTAACATTATCCAAATCAAGTGACAGAACCTTTTAAATAAATGAAAATTCAGTCATTTGGCTTCATTTGGATAATTAACTTGATACAAAAATATTATGCCGATGGTTTGTTTATTAGTAAATAAAGATTGTTCTAAATGTCATGGGTTATGAGGTGCGCGTCGGGAAAATTCGGAACTTGCCGAAGATGCGAAAGAAATTCTGACTAAAAATATTAGCAGTAAACCTAATGTCAGTGTTTCGTTTAATACAAATATTAATTTTTGGAGTGGCCCCAGTAAAGTTTTTTACATTAGACGAATGTATTGTTGAAATGGTATGTTTACTTAGTGTCTATCCGTAACCCAAGTTTATGGCTATGTTAAGCAAGCAATGTTTTGTCTGTGGCATATAATGAACAGTAAGTACGAATCTTATGTTCATTGATTGGTAATAACGAAATATTTTAGGTGTAATAATGATGTGGTATATAGTTAAAAACAATTATTTAATTTCAACCCACTTTTAAAGAGATGTTCCGCTACTTTTTGCGATACTTGCATTTTAGATGAATGGACGTAACTGAGATTCATTTTGGGAAAATTGTACTATGGGACGTTGATTATTGCTTTATAAAATAACTGGGCTAGTGCTTCGTTATGAATAAATATTAATTCGTTGATATACAATCTGAAATGAATGGTTTATATTCTGAAATTAGAATTCAATGCAAAAGTGATATTCAGAATTTAGTAAATTAAATTAAATAGGTATATATATATATATATATATATATATATATATATATATATATATATATATATATATTCGTGAGGTTCTTTCAAAACGTCCGTTCAACGTCAGCATCTAACCATAAAATTGTGTGAGAGGCTTACTTGTTTGTGCTGACTATATTGAACGAACACAATAATTAATTCATAAATAAGTCATACCTGTAATTTGTTTCTACCCTTTAATGCCCAGATAATGAAAAACTGTAAAATGTTCGATTTTTGGCCATTATGATTGCTAATAAGTTAAAAGAGCTTCCTATTTTTTTTTTTAAATTTTAGTTTTAAATTTACGAAAAACCAAAAAAATTAACTTGTTAGTACGGTCAGGAATAGTCTTGACGAACTATAGGTATACGTTAGAAATATTTTAACTTTTTATATAATTTAAATATTTTATAATTACAAAAAAATGTACAAAAGAATGAAAACAAATTATTGCAATTAATTCATTTCATGATTGATATTCCAGGAAACAGTTTTTGTTTTGAATGCAACACAAAAATACACCACAGGTGCGACACTTATTAAAAGGTCTTGATTGTATTGATCGTGATTTCACATCTTCCCCGCCTAGTTTCGAAGACACCCGAATGCGACCCACGGTTTCCAAGCCTCACATCATCTGGTATACTATAGTTATACATTCATATGTTTACTATTGGTCCAAATTTTCTTGGAGTGGCTGTACTGTGACTTATTGACATGACACCCATACAAATTGACCTTCTAAATTTCAACGTTGTTATTTTTTCAAATCGTAAGTTATATATTAATTTTTTTCAAAACCATTTATCGTCATACAATTAACATAAAGACCTAAGCATTCACTGGTATTTCAGTAATAGTTCCATCCAGGTGATCGATGATAAGCCATACGAAAATTGATGCGTACAAACGCTAGTAACTCTTCTTTAGTCAACTTCAAGATTTCGCCGTGTTGAGTTGCATATAAATTAATCTTAAAGATATTGTTTTGCAAACCTTTCCTTTTCTCTTCAGAAGATCTATTCATCACCTGTATGTAACTTATTATCCCAATTCATAATTATCCAACAAGATTTCAAATTTCACACTTGTCATATACTCTACCTACTAAAAAACAAATGGCACAAAATAACTTCACTTTTCACGTACTTAACTACTTACAATCAAAGTCCAACATTAATCACTACTTTTCTTTATCTTATCAGTCTTTAATGACAAACCTTAAAAAAATGCTTGCTCCACTGAATATAAGAGAGGTTCAAGATATTCTACTGGTCCAAACTTAAAAGTTTATCAATTCTTAATTAAGTAATTAAAACATCTTTCTCCAAATTCAAAATTTTTCAGAATTTCGTAATACTTTATATAATAATCTACCCCGCAGTAAACATCAACAAATTCTTAAATTTAGATATTTACTGCAGGAGTTATCTTCATCGTACAACGTATATGTATCAAAATTTATTGTCATTCCTTTATTTTGAATTTTACATTTGTAGTTTTGTCAATAGTATTACTACTGTAATTCTAATTTCGTTTTCTCCAAATAAACGGTTTATTATTATTATTATTATTATTATTATGTACAGGGTCTTTTCTCATAATTAAACAGCTCCTAGACACTTTGAGGTAGCAAAAAAGTTTTATACAAAAGTGTTAAAACTGCGTCAATTTATCCGAATCTGTTATCAGAAAAAACAAATAAAAGACAAATAGGTTTTTTAACCCACTAGGTAATATATATTTTAAATAGAACACTTTGTCTATTATTGCATGCATGAACAGATAACATTTCCTTTCCAAAAGGATATATAGGTAGTCTACATTTACTTCAGCCATTTTTTAAATATTTAATGTTGAAGAAATCAAAGTATTTAGTTCTGTTTGCTATTTTTATAAAGTAAATTGAGGCAGCCATGGATCTGTTGAAATAAACAATTATTACATTTGTTGTCAAACAAAAATTAAATTGTCATTTCTGCCTTAAAGTATTTTCAAACATGGTTTGTTCTGAAGAAGAGAAATGTGAAGTAGTCGGTTTTTTACAAAAATAATAAAAACTCCAAGAGTCGAATACCGCCGCATACATCCTAATTTTAGGCGACGTAAAAATGTTGAAGGAAATAAAGGGAAGTCCTAGTAAATGATGAAGAATCAGATATACTACTGTATTATGAAGGTAAAAAAATAAATAGTATTTTAATAATTTTAGAATGCTGATGACTGATGCCAAGAGATACTTAATAAATCTGAAGAAAAGATTCATGCAACATTACATAAATATAAATATCACCCGTATAATATTTTGTCTGTTCAAAAACTTACTGGTATCCATAAATATCGCAGATTAGATTTCTGTAGGGACATGCTTCAAGGAAAAGAAAATAATAGAAATTTTTTAAACAAATGTTATGGAGTGATGAAGCCTTACTTGGGTCAATTTTATACTACGGTCTTAACTGGAGTGAGATATTTACAT
Organism: Vesta saturnalis; assembly: GCA_036346205.1. Classification (NCBI taxonomy): domain Eukaryota; kingdom Metazoa; phylum Arthropoda; class Insecta; order Coleoptera; family Lampyridae; genus Vesta; species Vesta saturnalis. Next base: position 749,998 of record JARFJB010002494.1, read on the forward strand.
TTTCTCGAGGACGAAATTAAGAATATTTACTTGCCTGTTAGGCAATACAATAATTTAACACGGCATCAAGATGGAGCGCCACCGCATAATACTGCGCGTGTGAGAAATTATCGGAATATCGCCACCAATTGACTGGTCACCAAATATCCCTGATCTAACCCCTCTAGATGCTTTCTTATGTGACTTTCTAAAAGATGAAGTGTATAAAGTTCGATGTGAAGTAAATTAACAGTCTAAATTTTTCACTGCATAGATAATTTATATTAAGAAAAATCACATTTTATAATCAATGCTGTTAATAAATTGCACGAAGATTTCATTTGTAAAAAGTTTTATAGATTATTTTAAATATAAAATTTTTTGTAATTATATTTAATTTTCTATTTTAAAAAAATTATTATTCAACATCAATTATTTAAAATGGGTGAAGCAAATATAGACAAATTTTAACGTCTATTGATGTTATGCAGTAATATACAGTTGGTAAAAAAAACCTTATGTGTCATTAATTTTTTTTTTCGTTGTGATAACAAATTCTGATAATTTGACGCGATTCTTAAAACTTTTGTATAAAACTTTTTTGCTATCTACAAAAACAAAGTTTCTCTAGGGGCTGTTTAATTATGAGGAAAGGCCTTGTACATACATTATTATGGTATTTGAAATTACGCTTTTAAAAGTAAAGTTTATTTTTTAAACAAGTAAGTTAAAAAAAACTTGGTTCAATAATTATAAATTTCAATTTCATTCGATTAAAATTTAATGAGACTCAGTCGTTTCTGTGACACCATTAATATAAAATTAACTTATGGAGAAGTTAAAGAAGTATAATAAAAAAATTGTGGTGCACTAGCAACTATTTCTGCGTTTTTACTTACCGTTCTAAATATCAGTCTCACTACTGATACTGTTATAAAGAATTGAAAAAAATAAATTAACCCAAAGAGTTATTACGATAAAGATTAGTACACACGTTAAATAAAAGAAAATGAATAGCGAAATGTTATTTATATGTTTGTCTCGAACCGCAAATAAAAAATCAAAACGGATCAATATCACTTTAGAAATAACTTTATAGAATAATGTATATTTAAAAGTTACACTGTTATAATTAGAGCTGGGATTATACGCAAAATGGACTCGCATTCAATTCCGCTATAGGCTTCATAGTTATCATTTCACTACACTATTTTAACAGTGCAAAATGAAAAAAACGATTTCTTCAATTATTCTATCTTTAAAGTTAATGGTTGGAAGTGTCGATGATCGAAATATTGCATGAATCTTATTCTTTATGCTAACAATTAAGCAGATACTAATAACTACTAGATAATGAAAGGAACAAACGTGAGCGTTAATAATTCTAAGTCACTATTTATTATTTATTGTAGACCTGTATTTTTCATATCGCTACACAAAATATTTTAGATTGATATCACCTTATTTTTAATTTTAGATTTTGGAAGTGTATTAATTTACTTTGTCAGTATTATTAAGTAGCTGCCTTTGTGCTGTGTTTATTTTAAAAATACAGAAAATTATTTCCTCCTCAGAACTGACGTTAGCATACTTTGTGGAAAAATTGTAAGTAGGGTATATTTTTAGTATTTGTCTTAACATTTTTCGATGCTATGATAGTTTTGTTATATCAACAGGATGGTGCACCACCACGTCATGCAGGTGCTTTGCGACGATACTTAGATGATGTATTTTGTAAATAGATGCATCGGAATCGAGGACCAGTTGAGTGACCAGCGAGGTCTACCGCTCTTTTTATGCATTATATTTCGTTTCAAAAGACCAAATTTAACATTAATAATTTACTATTTACTCGCATTCCAAAATTTAATTGGAATTTTGTTTAAAAAGATGTTTATGACATATCTACTATTTCACAAACTAGTTCCTTAATATGTTTAGTTCATATTACTCATACATTTAATATACATTAGAAACTAAAGTAAATAAAAGTGTAATTCTTTAAATTCTAAGGGAATATAACACCATCACTTTAGACTAGTATAGAAGGAACCTACTACCCTGACAGGTACACAAATTAATTTATTTCTGTTACATTTAACATCAGTATTAATGTGAAAAAGAGAAAAAGACCACGGGCTGCTCGAGCTTGCCAAGCTCCTTCAGCCGCAATCATGGATTCCCAGCATACGTGTCAATTAACTATATTATGTATATATATATATATATATATATATATATATATATATATATATATATATATATATATATATATATATATATAATAAACGTATTAATAAGTACTTTGCTGACCTGATATTAGTTATAATAAAAGATGAAGTGTATTATCAAAATTGGAAATGAAAGTCAACTTGTTTATATGCCCTCGGGCATTTGCCCATTTTCAATAACGACTTGATGTATTCAAGCGTGTTTATAAATCTAAGACCCTTTTAACAGAGGTTGGTTTCAAATCAATATCTTAGACTTGAATTTTAATTCTTTTTTCTATATCAAAGATGTTTTGATAGAAACTGGTTTTAGATGACCATATTAAACACGTTTCCGATATTACTTAACGTTTTAATAATTGGGAAGTAATTAAAATCTTAAATTATTATTAGCTTTGTTATGAACGAATAAGTTCAAAAATATGTAATTAAAAATTATTATTAATTTTATTAAATACGTAGATCAAAAGTTTACCTCGAGTAGGAGTTGAACCTTCGACCTGTACTTTACTAGAGTACCTCGCTTGAATCTCGATTGCTCAGTTGGTTAGCGCGGTACTCTGGCAAAGTACAGGTCGCAGGTTCAAATCCTACTCGAGGTAAATATTTTATTTATGTATTTAATAAAATTAATATTAATTTTTAATGAAAATCTGTTTATGGATTTGCTTGTAAACGTTTTAATAACTAGAGTCACGGCAAAATCTTTTCTGTTGTGGGGGTGAAATTGTTAGAGAGAGACAAACTTAACATACCAACTTCCATAATAACCCTGATAATTAGAAATGATATATCTATGTTAGTGAAATACACGTTGTTGGGTTGTTAGAACTGCCGAATAAATTACAATGTTGTCAGCTCTTCTGTTTACACATAACTTCTAATTTTGACGTTTTCCACATTTTGAGATTTTCGATTCGTGTGGCTTGCATTGTTCAAAATGTTACAATTGCTTAATCATCGCAAAATGATCTAAGAACTGTTAAAAGTATTGTTACTTAGTTGAGAACGAGTATTTCCATCAAAAACTAATTTTCAAAATAAATGTAAACAATACAACCTAAGTATTATGTTCACGTCGAATTTCATACGTTTGGCAACAATGTCAAGCGCTGACGTTTATCCCCACATTGGACTATACTACTAAAAATGAAGTGTATTATCAAGATTGGAGATGAAAGTCAATTGCATCCTGCATCTTGAACAAGCTGTACGAGTTGAGAACGATCTTAGACATAAATGGGGTTTAGGACAATCTCAAACTGTCTAATATGATGGTATAAATGGTGCTGAGAACCCTGTGTTGTTTAAAACTGTAACTTTTCCCGGTTTCGATCAGCATCTTGTATTGAGAACTGCAGCACTATCTAGGATCTACTTTGGCTGATGCTGGCTATAGCTGGTATCTTGGGATGACATTTTGGTCAGGCGTACCCATCTTGAACAAGTTTTACGAGTTAAGAACCAACTCGTTCGTAAATGGGAATTAGGACAATCTCAAACTGTCTAATTTGATGCTAGAAACGGTGCTCAGAACCCTGTGCAGTCTAAAACTGTAACTTTGCCCTGTTTCGATCAGCCGCTTGTATTAAGGCCTGCAGCAGTATCTAGGGTCCACTTTGGTTGATGCTGGGTATAACCGGTACCTTGTGATGACATTTTGGTAAGACGATCCCCAACTACAAGAATGTGTTTCGGCTTATATGTGTTTCTAATCAACTACCGAGGAACGCACCTAGACCGTGTGCAATTATCGTAAACATCGATTCTGCAAACAAACCAGGTCAGCATTGGATTGCTATCTACATTGACGAGAATGGTAACAAGGAATATTTCGATTCCTTTGGACCGCAAGGGTATCATTTACGCTTCCTAGAGAAAAATTCTAGATGGTTCCATTATAACACAACGACTATTCGAATGTGTGTGGACTTTATACGTTAATGTTTCTATATTTTAGATTACATAATTTGTCTATGTTTAATTTTGTAAATAAGTTTTTCACTGTATCTTTAATCTTAAATGACGAGTTAATCAAATCATTCTACAAGTTTTGTTTCCCTACTATTCTAGTCTGATAAATAAAAAAAGAGATTTTACTACTTTGTTTTTTAATTAAGCGTTACATGATACATACTGTCATTTCTTTCTTTTAATCGTAAACAAAATATGCTACTTAATATTGGTATTATATAATTACACCAACTGTAATTAACTCTATGTTATATTTTAATGAGGATTTTATAATGAATTCGTTTTCTATAAAACAATTTTGTGTGTATGTATAGCATATATTATTTTATTTACATTCCAAAAATTACTTTTACTCGATAACCACTTTTATATCAATTAAGCATAAGTTAAAACATAGAAAGTGGTATTAGTGTGCCTTTACGTGCAGCAGAACGCGGTAGTAATAACCTTAATTTATTTATTTAGTTGCACAGATTTAATTACAGCTAGTGTAAACAACATATCTTTTTTAAAAATATTGAGGGTTTGGATACCGAGGACCTGCGTATATACAACAATTTTAACAAGAGGATGGTGATTAAAGATATTTCAAAGGTAATCAACCAGTTTTAATATTCGTTTAGAAAAACAATATTCTGATTACTGTGCCGTGTAATTAACTTTAAAGAATTTTTTCCATTGCGTGTTGAGGTTAATTTAAAATGGCAGTGAAATTTAATTATTAGAATACAACCCCAATGTATAAATAAATTTTCGTATAGGTAAAAGATCGCAATCTGTAGATAGGAATTAAAAGAAATACAGTTATGCAATCTCGTTTGATAAAATAAAAATGGGTCCTAATACATATTAATAAACTCAGCTTAAATAGAAATCTTTTTCAATTAGAACACGTGCAATTGCCTAACCTCCAGGGGTTGTACTGCTCTTAATATTACCAAAAGGACCTTAATTAGGGATGAAAAAGGCCCCCCGAAAAGAAGCCGTCACGCAGCCCCAGCTCCCAAATCCAAGACCCGCGCCTGGATCAACCCCAAGTCCAAGACCAACCCCAAGACCAAACCCTAAATACACCCCTCACGTGAGCAAGTACAAAAAACGCATGGCTGTCAAAAAGGCGCTAGTACAACAAAAAGGGTTGAAAATTCCATCAAGGGCTGAAAAAGGCCTCCGAAAAGAAACAATAAAATAAGACCGACAAAAAAATTTCTGTCAAAAACAATAATTAGGGATGAAAATTCCATGAAGGGGTTGATGGGGGCCTTGTGACGTCAAAATCCAAGATGGCGGAAGGTGTCCGGGTTCTACTTATATTATTTCTGTGTACCTTTTTGGCTTCCAACTGTCTTGTTTACACAGCGAAACTTTTTACTTCAAATCAACATTTTAAAATTTCATCATCAATATTTTTGTATCTAGGACTATCTAACTGAAACTGGTTTTAGGTCAGCATACTGATAAGTGGAATAAGGCGATCGAGTTGAAACGAATTCTGAAAATGTATTTGTCGACAGAAGCTGACAAGTCAACTAAGGTGATCAAGATGAAAAGAATTCTTGATTAAACTTGTTTGTAAATGTAAGGCGTTTTTGACAGAGGCTAGATTCACATCAACGTCTTAGACCTGAATTTTAGATCTTGTTTCTGTATCTAAGATCTTTTGATAGAAAGTGGTTTTAGATCATTTCTAATATAACTTAGCGAATTTAATAATTGTGAATTTAAATTTGGGAATAAAAACAGTTACTAATTGCCAAATCCGAGTCGTGGGGCAGAATTCAACTTCACGGTCGTTAGCCTCGGCCAACCTAATTTTCGCTATGTGATCCAAAACGCTGTCCGCCCAGCAACAACGCACCTCTGGCCTCTTTAACCTGGCTTCGATACTTCCATTTAATTGCAAAAGTGTTTTATCTATAGTTATCACTGAATCTGCATATAGCTGAAATCGAGTCAATAGTTGCGTAAAAATGTCAAGTCCGTTTTGCTTGTGTTTTGCATTGAGCATCTGTAACACCCAATGCGAGGAAGATTTTTCATCCACAGAATATTAACGAGGATCATTTGTCCATTTGTTTCGGTGGTTCTAGAGTTGTGGGCGGTCTGATTCAATGTTAGACTGCGGCCAGAAAGGACAATTTCCATAATTTTAACAATAATTCCGAGATATGAAAATATAAACTTTCACCATTATTACACATATTTAAAACACTTACTTAATTTTAATTTCTACTAGATAAGTTAAATTACTATAGTGCTATGGTAGCTTAACATACAATTGGTAAAGCGTTTATTTCAAGGTCACCGTCACCTTCAGCTTCACCATGACTGTCACCGAAACATTACTATAACCGTGAAGTGTATAAATAAGTAAGGAAATTGTAAAATACTTAGTCCGAAAAAAAATAAAGTGAGGCTTTCCCGTCTATTCACGTAACGCGGACATGTGTAGTCGAAAAGTGTAAGAACAAGAAACTTTGTGCACTTGCCCGGTGGAACAATAAAATAAATTATTGTCAAGTAGAACTTCTATTGTAGGGGGCATGTTAGTACGGTTACTGTATAGCCATTAAGTGTGAGTTCAGAAGCGACATGTTCCGTTAAACACATTAACTTATTCCTAAAAGACCACTAATCAATATTTGGCATTACGCGCGAAAGGGACCAGTGCGTGGCACTTCTGCCGTTTGCGCAGTACAGACGCATGACGACATCTGACATATAACTGCATTAGAGATAGGCTACATTGGGTATATCATGCTTTTGAAGGGAAGCTGCGTCGTAAACATACGAAAAAAGACCCAGATAACTCCATTTACGGAAAATATTCTCAAAAAGAAAAAGTTTTTAAATCTTGACCTCAACAGTTTACATATTGTTATGACTTACTAAATATTGTTCAATATTACGGTAGATGTCCTCAAAGGTATCCTCCAACCAGTAGTACTATAAGAAATTTCATCTAAGTTCAGTTGGGCATCATTAACGTATGTAAATAGTCCTAACGTTCTAGATTGTTTCTATCTCCTTTTGAGTCATGGGGACATACGAAATAGTAGCATAAATAATTTGTTGGAACTAGCTAAATAAATTTATGACGTGCATCGCCTTTTTCGTGGAATTACCTATATATGAGTTACTTCAATATTTTTATAGGTATCTTTTAAGACCTTAGTTGGCATTAGACTCCTCAAATGCACCTTTCAGTGCATAGTAATTCGGATCTTTAATTTTAATGAAGTATATCAGCAAAGTGTATGTGGCAGTATCGCATATGTAATACCGCCCAATCAAAACATCATCGGCAGTATCCCACATTGGAGCTATACGTTTGACGGCAAATGAAAAGAAACTGCATTATAGATAGACTACGTGTAGCATAGAATGATAACGAAAATAAACTACTTGAAAATATGTTACACAGAAGTTGTAATTCTAACAACACGTTACAGCAATGCAAAGATTATTGCATCGGGTATGTAAAAAACCTTCAAAAATTCTAAGCTGTTTCTCGCTAAAAAATTAGTTTTTAAGAATGCAAAATGTATAGTATTTACACATGAGAATTCAAAATCTTGAAGGAATAATTAGAGTATATGGGTTATCGTTATGTTAAGTCTTCAAAGGTACACCATCCTTAAAATAGTATCATTTAGATTATACTGCTCATATTAGAATAGGTGTTAGCGCACTTTGTAGTACCTAATGCAAACCAGGCAATAACCGAATAAAAAAATTTCCCTTCAAAAAGTGGTGGGGGCGCGTGCTCAAATCTACGCCATAATATATATATATATATATATATATATATATATATATATATATATATATATATATTCAGTATGTATATACATTTGTTATACTGGCTTAAAACCAGTCGTTATTTTGACATATGAATCATATTTACAATAATTTTAGTAAAGGCCAACACTGAAGCTAGTTAGTATCACTGCCCATTAGGATAAATTAAATGATTTTACTTCAATGATGTAGCAATTGTGTTGACATCTCGATGGTGTTTGTTTATTATTCATTATATATATATATATATATATATATATATATATATATATATATATATAGTTAATGTACTTATTGTGTTTTTAAAGGTAAACCCATTTATTGTACAGCATATTTATGCTCATTTTAAGTGTTTGTTTTTGTTTTGTTTTTTTGAGATTGAGTCATTAAATTAACGTTATTATAAGTTTTTGTTATGAACGAATAAGTTCAAAGGTAAATATGTAATTAAAAATTATTGTTAATTTTATTAAATACATAAATAAAAATATGAAAATGTAAAGTTTCACCATTAACACTCATAATAAAATACTTATCTTTTTGGAATTTTTTAATGGTGTACTTTAAATTATACAATCTAAACGTTTCGATAACACTTACAGTTATCTTCGTCAGTAGTAATGTTTGTTAAAATTGTTAAAGATGTAGTAAACAATTTTGTCAAAATTTCGAGTAGGATTTGAACCTACGACCTGTACTTTGCTAGAGTACCGCGCTAACTAACTGCGCCATCAAGGTTCAAGCCCCAATCGATGTAAATTTTGTCTTTATGTATGTAGAACTGATGTAAATTCTAAATATAATGAGATTACAATCAAATTACTTATATTAATGGAATGTGAGCCTGCAATATCGCAAGGATTCACACATACCAAAGCAACTTGACTAACATTAAATTATTATAAGTTTTTGTTATGAACGAATAAGTTCAAAACTAAATTAACAATAATTTTTAATTAAATTAACGTCATTATTTTTGTATTTATTTGAAGTAAAGTATTTTTGAATTTTAACGTAACTTTTAAATGTTGATTATTTTCTCGAATTTGAACATATTTTATAGCGGATTGATTGATTTAATTTCATGTGGTATATATAATTGAAGTTAAATTTTAATAGACATACCGTTACGTAAATGTAAAGAAAATAGGTCGTTGATCGAACATCTCGCTTATTTGCGTGCCAGTATTATTTTGCGAGTAGTTGCAATTGTTTTTGAAGCAATTTTTATAGCAATGATTGCAGAAATCATTGATTTTTCTAAACAAGTAAGCGAATTTAATTATTTGTTATGGCGAAGCTGAATATTTTCCCGAATTTAGAAATTACACCTTTTGTCGTTTATTAAATTTTAGGATTTTACAATTTTTCGATCGCGTTTAGTTTTGTTGTGACGTATTTTTCGTTTGAAGGTGAATAATTAATTACTGTTTTGATCAATTATTTTTTGGTATTTGGGCCAATGATTTTGGCGCTAAGTTTATCGAAACATTTAAGTAGTTTTTTTAGTTGTATTATCGCATATTGCGGATTTTATATGAAGCTTAAGATTTTATTGAGGTTTGGATGAACTTTGCGTACCTAAATGTTTTTGGAGTAGAATTTTAGTAGAGGTCAGGGTTTTATGTTGAGTGAATATAATGGTTTCCTGTTAGGCCATTATTAGATCTAGTTCATGACGTTTTCCCGCTATAAACGTATCTAACAGGCGCATTTTTGACGTTTTTGGAGTTGTGACGAGTGCCCTTTTGCAGCATTAAGTAAAGAACCCCGCCCACACCACTAAGCTGTACCGTGCGCACAAATTTCCTTTACGGACTTGATGCTCTAATGAATATTTGGCCTGTAACAATACACCCCCCTTCTTCTTTCCAATGAAAAACTACCTGCCGTTAGCACTTATAGTAAGTAACCCAATATTAGAATTGTTCACAATTTTTAGAATTTGATTTCATTGAAAGCGATAATATTTATGACGATTATTCTTGCTTGAAATTTTTCCAATACGAGATTAAATACATAGTTGTTTTATGTAATTTATTAATTTTTTTGTCAGCTGATAAATAAATTTGAAAGTTTTATGCAGCATCTCTCGTCTCATTGTAACAAAAACACGTTGAATTTATGCTTTAAGACTGTAAGGTTTAAATGCACTTCTAACTTTAAATTAGTATTTCGAACGCTTTTGCTACTTCAGTAATATAATTTATTAATAGCATCCCAACTTGGAGTAAAGCAAAACTTTCCCATAGTAATCAATTTAATCATGTTTAAACCTTATTGTAAGTTTTTGCCACGTTGCTACACAATATTCAAAGATGCAAAAAAATTGTTTTAACTTTTTGAGTTGAGCAATTATTATTCGGAATGTGTACTACTTTCATTTTATTTATCTTATACTGTCTAGGAGTGAATTTCATTTTTAACTGAAGATTGATTGTGTTCACTGCTCCAAGTGATATTATGAATTTTCATAAAGTTGCAAAACACATAAATTATAAAACATTTATTCGTGCATACTCATAAATATTAAAACGTAATTTAATTTGTCACTTAGTTTCTGCATTGAAACGAAGATAAAAACGTTCAATGGAGACTTTTCATGTGACTAGAGCAACTCGAATGCACGGGGGAAACTTCAAAAAGCTTTGAAGTTTCTGCGATATCTTTCATACATTTTCTATGAGAGTAAAGACTAGCTTAATAACGCAAGCTTTTCTGTGTAATACGTATCAACATCTTTTGAAATTTTAAAACATAACGGAGATTTTGTGGTGTTTTATTGTGGACTTATCCTTACTTCTTAAAAGTGTACGGATCGCTAACATTTTGTTCCCTTCAACTTTTACGCAGCTGCCTTCGACAGCTGGTGGTCGAAGAAAAGAGACGCGGATTTCAATATTTTGATCTCTTTTCAGTTTTAAAACATTTTTAAATGCCATGTTGCAATGTAATTTACGCGACTTAACTAAAATAGGGGTTATGTAAATATTATGTAATTTGCTTTTTATTGTAATTACCGTGTTCGTGGTTTAATTTTTAATCTTAATGTGAAGCGCGTGTCATTGTTAGAATAAGATAGACTTATTTATTAAAATCGCGTTAAAGCGAGAAAATTGATATGCAGGTGATGCTTATAATTAGGGCAGGTGCTGAATATATAACTTATTAAAAAAGGGAAATATTACCTATTCTTTTGTTATAACGCATGCACTTACATAATAACTCTCAATATTAATTAAACAATATGTTAAATAAACTGCTTTAACAATTTTCAACGAGGTCTATACTTGAATAATTATATAAGCATTAAGGGTTGTTCTAAAATTAATTTAACTTTAAATTTAAATAGTTTACCTTGAAGTAATTATTTAGAAGGATTTGTGTAAATTAAATTAAATTTCATACTTTTTAATTACATCACTAACAGTAAATGATTAATTAAAAAGGTTTAAATCATACTAAAATATTTAATGCAAATTCACCCTCGAGCAACATCTGTAATTTTAATGAAAATTATGTCTTTGTTATCAAGTGGAAAGGCAAGGTAGATGAAATATTTCTTTTTTTATTAAACATTTTTACTTTTGTAATGATGTTTTTAATTATATTTTAAACAACTGTATGAGATTATTGTGTTGATTATGGGTTATGTATGATATGTAGAAATAATTAATACAGAATATTTAAAGTTGAACAATATATTTAATTTAAGGAAAAATGTGTCATGAAAATGACCAACTATTTAGTACTAACCAAACGTCAAACATAAGGTAAAGAGAAAAAAGTCATCAGTTGAATAATGTAGGTATAATAAGCATTTTTGATCATTTTTTTATAAGAATAAATAAATTTAAACTTATGCTAATATTTTTTTAAGTCACATACGGGAGCATTATTCAAGTTTGCTATTTAAGTAATTAATTTATTCATGACACACATGGTGTGAAAGAAAATAAATGACACTATAGGTGATAAGATTTTGACTCTGCCTTTGTTGTTGAGAGTAAATTGTTTTTTTAATCCCAGTATTTGCTCTTTTTAATTGAATTAGGTTAAAATAAGTTTGCGGAAACATTTTAGTTTATGTTATAACCAGAGGCGTGCCACTTCCTAAACTTTACATACATAATTATAAATACATCTTAGTCAAACGTATCTGGAATATGTATTTAGTATTTAACATTGTTTCCACATTTCTTGGTAATTATAAATATCTGTCAAGCGGATTTTATATCCGTAGATTTAATAGCACATTGAGACAAGTTTTCGATATTTATTGTTTATTGTTACGCGCTAAGCTCCCACTAGGTGTATGTAAAATACGCGGGTTGCTGAGTAAACTCGTCCAAGACGGTCCTAGTTCATAGTAAGATGTCAATAATCTGAAAAAATGCTTTAAAATCCACACTTGCGGTTACATGAAACTAAAATTTCACAGACGCCACTAAGATTCAAATTTCTCTGTCAAACGTCGTTGGGTTAGACGTTAAGAATCTTGAATGATCGTAGAAAACAAGGAAATTGCCCATTCGTTAGAATACTAACTCACTTTCAAACTGAAAACGTAATAGTTATTCACTATATATATATATATATATATATATATATATATATATATATATGTATCTCAATCATTCTAATCGTGTAAATGAGTATTTGCGCACGAAAAGTATCACCGATAATAACATAGCATTAATTATATTATCCCTGATTGTAAAATAAACAGAGTAATCAAAACTAACTATATTCAAGCTAGAACATAGAGTAAATGAAATGAGTTGCCGTTGATAATAATTTAATCCACATAATATGAGATTTTTTTTTGTATGTTCAAGATCAAATAACGATTGAAATTTCATTAAGTTTTGTGGAATTACATAGTCTAATGGCCAGTGTAATGTAAGAAGTTTACATGAATTGATCGTATCAAATTTAAAATTATTACGAAACAAGCCTTTGAAGGTTGAGAAAAATGATAGTTTAGACAAATGAAATAAGGGATACACTCTACATTATTCAGTATAGTTAGCTAGAATGTTTATTTTTTATTATGTGCAATATATACCGATACGCCGATTTATATTATCACATTACACTGGCCATTAGACTATGTAACATTATATTATATTATACATTATATAGTGTATTCCAGAATCCGGTGCTATAATCTACTCATGAAGTATTTGCCATTGATGGAAAATTTTAAATTATTATTATTATCAGAATACTCTCCTTAACAGGCATACTGCGCCCAATTACTTAGGAAGAGAACTAGCGGTATCAAATTTACAATAAACAGAAATTATGATTTACTACCTAGAGTCTTAAGATTAAATACCTACATTCAAAAAATATTGGTTTAAGGTATATTATGAATGGATAGATTACGAGTCGCTATAGCCGATTTGATCTGCTTAATAGTACAGTTAAAAATATCGAGATTAGCTTCGATTGGAGAGTAAGCGGAGATCATTCTGTACAAAGAGGAATATAAAAGGACGTTAGTTCGAGTTCAAGTAATGTGTTCCACCATTACTTGAACGAGAATTAATTCGTGGAACTCTAAATTGGATTATGTTGAGTATCTCTGTGCAGTCGATTAAAGGCGATATAACTTTATGTAAAAATATTACTGCGTACATCTTTCTTCTAACCTCTAAGGATACAAACCTATATTCATTCAATAAACATTCATGAGAAAAGTTTCGAGGTGGATAGTGATTATATTTTCGGAAAAACAAATACTTTAATAAACGTCTTTGAACCTTCTCAAGAGCACTAGTGTACACAGCGTAGAAAGGGCACCATACCACTGCTCCTTATTCCAGTTTCGCACGAACATAAGAGTTGTACAGAATAATAATAGATAGATTAAATTAGTATGTTTAGAAAATTTATTTGATGATCGTTTATTCATTGTTTTGATTTTAAATAAATTTAATAGATTTATCAAATTTAAAGTGAATAACTATTACGTTTTCAGTTTGAAACTGAGTTAGTATTCTAACGAATGGGCAATTTCCTTGTTTTCTACGATCATTCAAGATTCTTAACATCTAGCCCAACGACGTTTTACTGAGAAATTTCAATCTTAGTGGCGCCAGTGAAATTTTAGTTTCATGTAACAGCAAGTGTGGATTTTAAAGCAATTTTTCAGATTATTAACATCTTACTATGAGCTACGACCGTCTTGGACGAGTTTAGTCGGCAACCCGCTTATTTTACTAAGTCTAGTGGGAGCTTAGCGCGTAACAATAAACAATAAATATCGTAAACTTGTCTCAATGTACTATTAAATCTATGGATATAAAATCCGCTTCAGATATTTATAATTACACGATTAGAATGATTGATATATATATATATATATATATATATATATATATATATATATATATATATATATACACACACCTCACAAACCAAGTGGAGTGCCTACTCACTATCAATTAATTCAAATATAATGCGTGAAACATTTTAACTTTAAAAGAGTTGGTTAAGACGAACGAACATCCTAAATGTTTATATTGGTCTAGAATCAATGCGTTTTAAAACGTACGCGCAGGCACAAAGAGAAACATTAATTACTAGATTAAATTCATATAATAAAGCTCTGAAAATAAAAATGGACGCGGTTACAATTAAATAATGCAAAAATTATTTTTATTTACGGCTTTGTTTGTACCGGAAATAAACAACAAATAATTAATAAATAACTGGCAAGAATAGATATCATTGTAATGCTGCGGGCAGCGTAGATTTGTAAACTTCAACCATTTCTTAGAGGTTACGACCTTAATATTGATAACTATGCTCAGTGCGATTTTTTAGTCATACGTTACTTTTTTTTTTTGAACCAGCTTTCACATGAAGCTACTGCCATACAATTTCAATAAAAAAATGGTGGAGTTATTATAATTTGTTATTCGTGATCTTTTTCCCAAAGCGATTTTGCAGAAATAAATATGAAAAACATATGATTTTTATTTGTTAGAAAATTACTTTACATCTTTCGTAGTTGCCAAATCGACTGACAATGTCGTAACATTATTAATTTTTGCGAAAAGCAGAATACACAAATAGATTTTTACAAAAACAATTCGATCAATAGAGCATTTATATTGCACACTTTTAAAATACATTCAAACTCACAACTTTAACTGGTTTCATTTAATTATCATTAATAGTTAATAAATTTTGAGAAACAGCAGTATAGTGTGTTTTTTCAATAACTTCTTTGTTTATTAAATAACTTTTTTATTTCATACAACTTCACGAAAGTCCACAATTATCTAAATTGAAAAGTTTTTGAGACAAGCGAAAAGGTGATTTCGCCATATTAATAGTTTAAAAATATTAGCAATAAAAATTGATGAATCTCTAGATGATATACATCCCAAAGAATGTCTGTCCACAGTCAAATCCGTCTATTCACTTTTTGCAATTTTCGGTTGTCTAACTTGACTAGTTATTTGATGCATCCTTCTCATTTGATTAGATTTGAATACTAGAGGACACGCGTCATTACTATTAATGACGTGATTGAAAGCTATTTAAGTATACACATGAAGGAACCCATGGCTTCTTCGTTTTTAAGACTTGAGGGCGAAACGTTGGCTAAGTAAGCGTGCAGTATAAGCTTTTTGCGTATCGCATAGAACAAAAATAGTTCTAAACTCCGAACCGTGCTGCATTTTATTAAGCGATATTTGTATCTACTTTTGAAGCATAGTGTGGTGAGAAAACGTTTTCAAATGTTGAAGCAGTTTCCAATTTTATTTTAAAGAAATAGTAGCTCAGTTGATTTAAAAAATAACTTTGCGGTAGTTGTGTGCGTTGTGCCAAAACAGTTACACAACAGTTATAAAGTGTAAATAACCTTAATCTGTTGAGTTAGAAAAGAAGCAAAGTTAAGAATTAATTATTATGACTAGACTGTTATTTAAGCGCTATTAGAAACGTAATCATGAGACATATTGTGTACGATACCAAAATCAAAGTACCAAAAGTAAAGATGAATGAACACAACAGGGGCGATCCTACCGTACATTATGATAGTAAAACAGAATCGCATATATGCCATTTGTTCAATAAGTCAACACTGACACGTTATATAGTGCGGTCGTTTTTCATTATCTGTAGTACTGTGACTGGTGGCCTTAGTGACCTATGAAGGATACCATCATTTATCATTATCGTAAAGTATTTAACTTCTTCGCCGAGATTAATGTAAGAATTAGGTTGTAAGAATTGCATTTGATCGTTCTGTTTAATCCCTTTGAATGAGATTTATGTAATTTAGTGCAGAGTTTAAACTTTCATTTATATTAACAATATTTCTTTTGCATGTCTTAGATATAATTACCCAGTATTGATAATAGTTACGTGTGCACAAGGTACAGTAAAACCTTAGTGCAATTAATCAAAATGCTGCTTTAATTAATATTTTGAGCTTCAACGATTGTATAAGCTGTTTTTTATCAAAATTTTGATTTATTTATGTAAGTAAATATCATAATGTTACCATTCAATAAATACGCTCAATTTAATAAGTATTCTGAATCTAATAATCATTTATGGTTTTGTTTTCTATTATTGGTAGACAGTAAAGTTTCGAATTGTTAGAAAATTATAATACAATTGAGATCGATATGCAACGCGTACTTCAGTAAAACACAGATTATTCATTTAAACAGTAAGGTATTAAATAACATTACTCTTAGCAAGTTTGAAACAATACATTAGAACAATTCGGTGAAACAGTTGTCGCTTTAGATATCTCAAAAGCATTTGACCAAGTTTGGCATTATTGTTTACTTGCCAAACCCACCTCGTTTGGGTTAAATGATACTATCATCAACTGGGTTTATAGTTTCCTTGGTAAAAGTCGATTACGTCTCGGAGATGATGGCAGGCGTGCCACAGGAATCACTTATAGCGCCTACATTTTTTTTGCTGTACATAAATGATCTTGTTCTTCGACGACTAACTAAGTCTACTGCTTTGCTAACGACAACACACTTCATTGTAGATCGCCTCAGTCTACTCAAGCAAATCAAATCAAGACATTAAAGCTGAAATGCTAATTTCAATCAACATAAACATTCAACGTATCCTTGACTGCATCTTTAAATCTATCATGGGTTGACCAACTTGTCAGTTACTAAAACAGATGTTTCTAAAATAGGCTTTTTGTACAGATCTAAGTAGTACTTTACCTCTTTCTGTTGTATAAGGCACAGATTTGACCTCATCTAGAATATAATTCTCACCTCTGGGTTGGTGCTCCAAAATACGCTCTCGATGTCATTTATCGTATTTAAAAAAGAGCGATTAGGCTTATAAATGACGCGTCCTAGACTTTTGACATACAGTCCCTTGAGCATAAAAGAACCGTTTCAGTTCGTTCTTTGTGTTATGGCTATTACGCTGATGAATGCGCACCTTTGCTGGGAATTCTAGGTTCGCTCATTCACATCATCAGTATGCAGTACAAATCGCTACTCGTCATACCAAACGGGCCCAATCCACATTTTTCTACATGGCTTCTAAACCTGTTCCCTAGTTCCTGTTTTTCACTTATAATATGATAAAATTTAAGGTAGGTAAGTATCTCTTGGCAATTCAATATCCCCCTATCTATACTATAAAGTGTCCCTGAGACCTTTAGCACGGTAGGCTAAACTTGGCTTGTTCAGGACCACAATTCATGTTTGTTCATTTTATTGATGTGTAATTTTAGCAAATATTTTGAATTCAAAAGTATATAGGAAACATTTGTTGACATGAATATACAGAGTATACCCAATATTTCTCTTGCAAACTTTATGTTTCAAAATCTATTTAAGCTTTGGGTAATTTTGCCTTTACTATTAATTAAACTTTTGAGTTTTTAAATTTATTTTGGGCCAAAATCAATTATGCAAACGAACCTTAACCAACTCTTTTAAAGATAAAGTGTTTCACGTATTATATGTGGAGTTGAATTAATTGTTTACTGAGTAGGCATCCAACTTGGTTTCATTGATGAAAATGGTAACGGGGAGTGTATTGATTCATTTGGACTAACCCTCACTAGGGTATTATTTGCGCTTCCCGGAGAAGAATTGTAGATGCGGTACAACGAAACGGCACACAGGGTTACCGCTCGGATATGTGTGGACTTTATACGATAATGTTTCTGTATTTTAGATTAAATAATTTATCAATAACTGATTTTTTGTATAGATTATCAAATAATCAAGTTACTGTATAATGCTCGTTTTTGTGCAATTTTACTGTGATAAACAAAAAAGAGTTTTTATTACTTTAGTGTTTTAATTGCGTCTTAGGGTGAATGTAACGCTTGATGCTGACCTGAAGCCAGTTTCAGTCAGAGGATCCTGGATGCAGAAATAAAGTGAAAGCCTAATATGTTGATTTGAATCAGTTTCTACCCAAAGGACTTTAGATGCGGAAACATGCTGAAAGATACCTCTGTTAAAAGAGCCTGGATAAGGATGCAATCCCCACCGAAATCTGCATCTGTCAAAAGAACCTAGATACGGATACAGCACTCACTGAAACCTGCATCTGCCAGAAGCACATACGGATGCAACCTTCGAGACACCGACCCAATGTACACTAGCCAATTTTTTCTCCTTTTGATGACACGAAAAACCAATTATGCTGAATTCCAGGAATTAAACTTGGAAAAACCAATACAAGTCATTAAAATGCAATTAGAAAGTCCAAGAAGGCGGTTAGTTCAGGGCTTCCATTTACAGCTGTGTAGATTTATTCGTATTACTTAGATGCATTAGAATACACCTGACACCAAAAGAATGACAAGATTAGAGATACTACTTGTATTCAATCAATAAGTTTAAAGTTTTGTCTCGAAAAGAGGCAATTGTATTAAAATATACAATCGATAGGTACATCTGATTTTCAGATTCAACATTTCAATCTTCAATAACCTGTTGGTAGTAATAGATGCAGAAATCATTAAGATAATAAAATTGCAAGTTAGAGTATATTATTTGACAAAGAGCGCCTCTTAGGAGAACAATTTTATAAAATAGATGATGTGCACATATAAATAATAAAATATTATGGTCGTGTAAATAAAATAAAATTATAAAACAAGCAGTACAATAAGAGAAAGCTAAAAACGTAGCGCTCAAAGCGTTACAGCATAAAAGCGAGAATTTATGTTTCAGTTTCTATCTTCATACTTTATGGTATGTGTTTTACAACTTTTTTATATTTAATATTAATAAACTTCTGATTCACATCATACACTATTTCTCGTTTAGTTATGTATAATGATAACCGTTCATTTTCAATCTTCACATCCAAAAATAATTCTAAAATTATATATCGACTTCACGAGTTGAGTAAAATTTACGATCAATGCCAAAGTCGTAATAACCCGATTATCCAGTAAGTCGTGTTTTGAACGCCTTATTATATAATGAAGATACTACAGTTATTAAACATGATTTAACGACATCGACTGTATTTAAAATGGGCCATTAATTACTAATTTATTACTCGTTCTGTAAGGTATTGTTTTAAGATCGGCCTTTATCGTAGTATTTTCATAAATGGAAGGTTCCTTATCTTACGTCAATTCGATCAACTGCCACTTGAACCTGTAACTTTACTAATGACGTTCTGTAAAGGACTTCAAAAAGTGTACATTTTTCAAAAAGGGTAGAGAATAAAATTGAAAAAAAAAATTATTTTTCCCTATATTGCAAAAACGAAGTGAGCCATTCTAAAAAAAAATTAAACACATTCTCTATTTAAATAAATAAACCACCAATTTTATCTCTTAAAATCCTTCACCAAACGTATACAGCATGTCCCCTTTTTAATTGCGTTTCAGGGCGTTTCGGTTATGTGTGAAGATTGACGGATCGGGTTTTAGCAAAACTGTGCGGTCGAAAAAACCATGTCGCTTTCATAATTGTTATAGCCTCGATTGGTTTAGTAAACATTGGTATTGGTAAATTGTTTTACTCAATTCCGATAGCAATCCAACTTATTTTTTTTAATAAAGCACCCTATACATTTTCAGCTCATTGAATGCGTCTGTATTAAAGCTTTTCGAAAATATATACAGGGTGTATATAAATAACACCGAAAAAATGTAAGAGGTGATTCTCCGATGAAAATTAAGGGGGGTTTCCGGTATAAAATTTTCGAACGTCCCGCCAAAGATTCTAAAAAAATTGTTTTTCTTTTTTATCTTTCCTGTATATTAAGCTAAAGAAACAAAACTTGGTGAACAGTATCTGTTAATAAAACTACACTTTCTGAAATTTTTCACCCTTGTAGTATCTTTCTAAGGGGTTGAAATAATCAACCCTAAGATTCTTATAACTTTTTTTTCGACAAAACTTTTTACATTTCAAAAGTATTTCTAAGAAATCCCATTCATGGATTAACTTTTTGATCTCTTCAAGTTTTTTAGAAAGGTTTAGAGATTAATGAGAAAACAAAGTAAATGTATTGCAATGCATTTTCAAAACATTCGATTTATTACGTGGTTAGGTTAGTTTAAGTTGGGTTAATCAACAACTTTATTTAATCACTTTTTAAACAACCTTTGCGTCGTCTTTTTGAAAATATATTGCAATACATTTACTTTGTTTTCTCATTAATCTCTAAACCTTTCTAAAAAACTTGAAGAGATCAAAAAGTTAATCAATGAATGTAAATTTTTAGATACACTTTTTAAATGTAAAAAGTTTTGTCGAAAGAAAAGTTATAAGAAAAAACACCTTAGGGGTTGATTATCTCAACCCCTTAGAAAAATATTACAGGGATGAAAACATTTCAGAAAGTGTAGTTTTATTAACAGATACTGTTCATCAAGTTTCGTTTCCTTAGCTTAATATACAGGGAAGATAAAAAAGAAAAACAATTTGTTTTTAAAATTCTTGGAGGGGCGTAACTTTTCTTCGGAGAATCACTTCTTAAATTTGTTTGCTGTTATTTAGATACACCCTGTATTACTTTTTAAACAACTGAGAAATTCATATTTTTCTGTTTTCTTGAATTTTGAATTCAAAGACGTCCTATATTAGAAGAACGAGGTAGTTTTTTCTCATGTGACATTTTACTTTCCCAAAGCTCTGCGATATTCTATTACCAAGATACCATCTTAGTGGGACACTTAAGACAAAAAAAATGGGTTTTGATATAAGGTAGTCTGGAGGTGTTTTAACATCAATAAAACAGCACGGTCCATAATGGCAATTTCTTTCGGTATTAATTTGTTGTTAACACCCGTGATACCTTGTAGGCCAAAGTGTGCATCCATGTTTCTTTAGCCGATGCTCATGATCTAGAGTTGCTTCTTTTAACGCGTAAATTCTACGACATTTGCATGTTTATCGATCTCGATCATGTTATCGAATTCGGCGTACACCAAGCAGTAATGCTTTCTGCAAGAGCTTCTTCAAAGCCGACCTCCAGATGCAGAAAACCGTTTGTAACTAAATTCCAGATAAGTCAGGTGTTAGGTCAAAGACCATTACGCTGTAGCCGTTGGGGTAATCGCTTCTCAACATATCCGCACCGCAAAATAAGGTGTAACTTGGTCTTACACACAAACCATTAGCTATAAAATGACTTCGAAGGAATTTTCTGACCGTCAATATACAAAGACATGTAGTTAATATTGATGTAGTGAAAATCAAAAGGATTTGAGGGATAATCACTATTGAAGGCCCTATGTGCTACAAAAACCCTACGATACATCGTTTAGGTAACTGACCTAGGAAAACTTCATCTAATGATAGTTATGGTTAACACTTTTACATCGATCCAGGCAATTGTTTCTAAAGCTTTAACGTGCGCATTTAGAATGGTAGAATTAATCTTATTGCGTCGCACAAGTAAACTAGCATCCATAATCTTCGTCATGTAATTTGAATCGACTGGAGTTATTAAACTTAAGGAATCTCTTGATCGCATAAATTTGGCCTTCATTTCAACATTGCTTATCAGAAACTGTGCTTAATTATCATCTCAACCTGTTTACTGGCCGCTGCACGTGTCTGACGTTTCAAGAAACCGTTATTTGCGTTTTCCAAAGGTGTAATCGAAAAGTTAAGTGTGGGATACCTTTCCATAATTTAGCAGCATCTCGCTATGTGAGCGGTAGGCATAGGTGTTGTTCGATTGCGACATCATCTTCTGATTTAAGTAAACTGCAATTGTGAAGAAATCGAATGCGTCCAGTTGTTTACCGGTACTGCTGTGTAAGTAAGAGCTGTATTATCTGTTTTAGAACTTTAGCTTTGATGTACAACATACCCTGACTTAAATGTATGTAATAATTCCATTTCCGGTCACTACACACTCTAGTGGGGTGTCATCACTCAGCGCAGATAAGGGTTTGTAAAATATCCATTCACCACTCTCGATACTTGTCTGCGTCGATGGCAAATCAAACAAATCCAATTCGAACTTTATTCATTCACACATTTTATATCTCGAACCCCCCATCAGTTTATCGATTTTCCCTTCAGCTTTATGTTTATGATTTTGACCTGCCTCGTGAAATCATTCTTGAAACGACTCTTTAATAAGACGATCTTCTATCACGACACCAAAGATGTTGTTCAATAACGGTGTTATACTACTAATATACCGCCTAGCCTGCGTCCTATTCCATATCCACGTTCATATAGCGCGTAAGTGCACTCGATACCGGCCTGATTCAAATAATATTGCTGGTAGGGCCAAACCTTCATTGCAGTTTCTTAAAATGTAGTCTCAAGCGCGACGTTCCAAACTCTAATCGCATCGGCGTACCCTTATCGGTCTTTATATTAATCTCAATATTTTTAGATTCCCTTGTCATCACAGACATGTGGTGTGCAGATGAAAAAACCACATCTTAATGACTCTCGTAAGAATAGTTTTCCGAAATACAAGTGCATAAGTGGTGATAACTCGTTCCCCATATTTATGTTTCAACGATGTCGCGGTAAACAATCATTTGTGTTAGTGAACCTATCTGTATACTAGTGGGGTGCGGTGGTATTGATTCCATAACTGTGTATCGATACGTTCGTTAACCTAAGTGGAAGGTTAAATGTTGAGAGAATAGTGAACGCGATGTTTTTAATTTCGTAGAGACGCGCTTACGTAGATTATCGCATTCCATTGTGAACAATGTACCTATTAGGTCCCGATTATTTATCTTGTTAGTAATTTCTTATATTCTATCATAATTCCACGAAGCGCAACTTGACACATACAATATGTCTTTTATATTTTCTCGCTGTCGTGTTGAAAACAGGCTGCAGCCTTTTTTAATATCGCTTCTAGCTATAGGTTTCTCAGTTCTATAATGAATTACAGCGGCTAAAAAACAAGGATACTGAATTTCTCATATGCCTACAATCTATGAGCCCGTTAATCCTATTCGTTTTAGCAGTTGCGTAATAAAACCACGTCGTATTACTAGGAAAATACGTCAACGGAACTATTATTCAATAGGGTGAGATAAAACTTCATTTTTGTATATCTCTTACTTACGAAGCTAATACCAAACTACTACATTTCTCACTGCATACTAGCCACTTAACCACGTACTGTTTATTTCTGCCACAGCCCATCTCCAATAAAATCTTATCGGCTTTGAATAGGGTGTCTGTCAACCGTAACAACTCCTCCCCCTCATTCCAATTAGTTTCATATTTCTTTTCCAAGGTAAATTTAGTTTTTCTGATTCTGACACACTCACGGACTTTATGTTTAGTATGGTGGACTGTGCCTAAGCCTTTCGCATACAGGTTATTCGACACTCCCAAAATGTCTTGATCGTTTACAGCTGCAGGCGTCATCTTTATACTTGCATGATAGGGCAGTCCGAACCTCGGTATCGAAATATAGCAGGAGCGAAGAACGCACATAAAATAAGCATCCAGGACACCGCCACCGCCAACTACATGATCGACGTCGCGTAAAACAATAGGTACCGGTTAATAAAAAGTATTTTTTAATTAATTTTAATTTATTGTTTTATTTTAACACTTGTTCTCCTTTTCTATTTGCGTCTCTGATTTCCAAGTCTATTCCTCGAGGTGTGAGACTTCACCGCAGCGGAGACCCGGCCTTTATTTAAAACAGTTTCTTTCTTTACTCCTTTTACAACCTTAATAACAACCGCGATGGTTAAGCGCGGTCGCCACCGTGCTACCGTAATGGTTGTATCCCCAACCCCGACGTCGCCGTCCACCTACACCTACACACACAGCACACACAACCCTCACATACGCACACTCGCCTCGCCACCACCATCCTCACGTACATGCTCTCATTCAAACGTCTCGTCCATTTTCACCTCATCCACACACTCCTACTTCTCTACACGTTACACCCCCTCCACAAAACCACAAACCCGCACACACACACACACACACACACAAACAGACAAACCTGCACAAGCACACAAACCCGCCCTCTTACCCACACCCTTCCAGCCACCTGTACCTGCCGTGATTTCTACATCCGCTTCCCCCAATCCTAATCCCACCCCCTCTCAATCCTCGAGGTATTGCATCCGCAATATCCGAAATTCATAACTACCCAGAAACCCTATTCAATTCTCTTAAACTCCTAAACCTTCCCTGGTTAAACTTAACATTTAACAACAACCACACCTGTCTCTTAGAGACCTCTCCCTTTCCGGATGGTACACAGCTTAGGCTGCGACACCACGTCAGCGATCCTACCGTCACCCTTACCCATCTCTCCGGTCCCCGTCCCTCGAACTCCACTCCTAGACCCCCTTCCTTTTCCTGCGTGATTCTTCACGTGGATAAGGACATCCTAGCCGAAGAGGTCCCAGATACCATCGATCTTCCACAAGTGAACAAGGTCGTTCGTATCACATCTATCTATCCGCGTCATAACCCCATCCAAAACCACCTTCGACTTCCTCCTCGCATTATGTTCGGGCGACACTATAGTTGCGAACCATCCCTTATCCCGCAACCTCTTCTATTGTTCTACCTGCACGCAGGTGGCACATGCCGCTGAGGAGTGCCCTTCCCGCTCCATCCGTTGCGCTAACTGGCGAAAGCCACAGATCCTCGTGAAAATCCTCGGCTAACCCAAGGTGTAACAACTGCGGGGAAGCACATCCTACCTTTTCTTTTAAGTGCCGGAAGCGACCGGAACCTCCCAGTTCCCCGTCGAAGATGGCAACCCTCGAACCCATCCTGTCTTCCGAAGAGGCCGACTCGGAAGACACCGCCCACCTCAAACCCACCCCGACACCGATCCCCTTACCTTTAAAGACTTCCTGCAAGTCCTAGCCCACTCCCATTCCACATGTTCCCCGACCGGCGAAATAGGGTTGCTCGCATCCTTCCAACGGAGAATAGGCGCCTGCGTATCCGGTATGCGGATAAAGGTCTCCGTAATCCGACAATCCAATCCTTAACTCCCTCCAAAATGGATATCCTAGCAGGAACCGTTAATGCCAGGGGCGTTCATCGGAAACGCCCTTTACTTAAACACTTTCTACACGAACATAGTATACACATCCTTTCCATCACGGAAAGAAAGCTGACTAACAGATGCACACTTAATTTCAACTCATATCACACCTTCTTAAACAACAGCCAACACGGAACCGCCCTCTTAATTAAAAATTGCTTCCCATCCACACCTTTTCAACTTCCTGCGCACCTACAGCATCTCGAATGCGTTGCTGCGATGGTGCACATTCCCACTCCTGTAGCATTTACTTCTTATTACAACCCGCCTGGCCACAACACCCTATCCGATGACCTTTTAATCTACGACTCTAGCCTCCCTAATGCAGTTATACTAGGTGATTTCATTGCCCGCCACATCCAGTTTGGTGACATCGCAACTAATTGCAACGGTAACAGGGTATCGTCCGCTCTGTTGCAGTTGCCGCTCTTGCGAATCGCCAACGCACAGCCGTCATATTTAGGTGCCTCAATAGTAGATCATATAATAGTTTCCGAACCCATAGCACACTATTTCGATCGTGAGTGCTTCCTAGGCACCACGATCACATCAGATCACATACCCCTACTGGTCAAAACTTCATTTTGTCCAGCTCCCTTGCACCTCCTCACTACGGTCATTAAAGATTTTTCGAAAGCAGACTAGAATGTGTTCTCCGAACACATCTCCAACAACCTTCCTACACCCAATCTTCAAACGACCCAAGATCTCTAGAGACCATTAGAGACGTAACTTATGTAATTACGGAAGCGATCGGTATCTCTGTCCCATTAAAAACATTTCCCGAAAACCGCTCCCACGGTACATCGTGACTGGATCAAAGAGAAAAGACGAATCTATCGTCAATTACTGAGATCTAGGGATCTGGCTCTCAAGACCGAATACAATCGCCTTAACGCCCTAATCAGGCGAGAAGCCAATAAACACGCCGAGTCCTGGACCAAAGCCACCTCCCAGTTAGATTATAGAAATGGTAAACTCTTCTGGCAACAGTTCGATAGACTGACCAGAAGGAAAGTCAACCCTAAATCCCATCTAACCGACCTTCCGGGCAACCTAATCTCCTCCGACCAAGGAAAGGCCGATTTCTTTGGTCATCACCTACAATCCATTTTCCGATCCCCAGATGATCCCCAATTCGATAACCTTCCTAAAATCCAACTCTATAACGAGAATCCTTTTTATGCCCCTATCACGACCGACGAGATCCACACATTTCAAAAAAGGAAAAAATTCTGCGCCAGGTCATGACGGCCTAAATTGAAAAATCCTCCGCCATTTACCCGATCCAGCGCTCCGATTACTCTTCAACATCTACAACCAATGCTTAATCCTATCCCACTTCCCGACGGACTGGAAATCGGCCTCCAACGTCATGATACCCAAACCCCACGCCGACCTAACCTCACTTTCATCCTATAGACCAATCTCCCTCCTCAGTTGCCTCGGAAAATACTTTGAGCAGATTCTAGCCAAGCGACTCAGTGACCACCTCGAATTTAACGACCTCCTTCCCAACAGCCAATTTGGCTTCCGTCCCAACCGAATATGTCATGATCCCTTGTTGAAGCTCCTTACAGAGACCACCAGAGCATTCAATCACAAGCAATGCATTCTGGCTGAGTTTCTGGACATTAAGCAAGCATTCAACAGGGTCTGGCACGCCGGTCTGCTGCGCAAGGTCGGTAACCTCAACATTCCCGACTCCTCCAAACTCCTACTCTCGTACCTGACCAATCGGTCAGTTCGGGTCAAAGTAGGGAAAACCTTCTCAGATCCTTTCCAGCCTACAGCAGGCGTACCGCAAGGTTCTGCCTTAGCCCCGATCCTCTATATTATCTTCGCATCCGACATTCCCGAAGTCGCACAATCCGAAGTAGTCGTTGCACATTTTGCAGGTGACACCGCCTTCTGGACGGTTAATCGGAACAGCTAAACAGCCTCCCGCCTCATCCAAAACCCTACTGAGCTTCTCCAACTGGGCGAACCTGTGTAGAATCTCGGCCAATCCCACCAAAACCCAAACAATCCTCTTCCCACATCCTAATTACACTGAAGATAAGTTCCCAAAGCTTGCCTACAGAAATGTTTCACTCACCCTAAACCAAGAAAGACTCACACTCCTCTTCACTAGAACCCTCAGTTGGCTCCCCGATGTAAAAAGAACACTCAATAGGATTAGAAACCGCGCAAACCTACTGGGCGCCCCCCGGGGTAGAATCAAGGGTTGCCTCCCCAAATAACTTCAACACACCTACAAAACATACATCCGCCCTGTTATGGATTTCCGAGCACCCATATACACCAATATAAACCCCAATCATCTTTCCTCCATTGCCTCCTGTGAACGCTGAATTTTTAGACGCATACGTAGGTTACCCCTCAGGTACCCTAGTGACCTCACAACACAACACGCAAAAACTAAATTAAAATTCAAGCATCCCGCGATCCTTTCATAACTCCTTGACGACCTCCCCGAGGAGATAGAAGAATCCCTAGATAACATCCCATATGCCCTCCGTATCCCCCCGTCTATTCGATGACAACCTAGCATGAAACCGGACAACGAATCGGATTAAACACACTAAGCACGCTACACTTAAACCAATTAACCCATTATTAAATATTCAAATAAATCGAAATCTTTTTTTTACACCAAAAATAATCACATCTCATGATTGCAAACTATAGAATAACACAAATCATCGCAACACCAACAAGCATGGATTGACCAGGGCGGAAGAGGAGAAGGACTTCTGAACAGTCTACGACTAAGATATATATATATATATATATATATATATATATATATACATAAATAAGTGATTACTAACCATAAGCATGAGCATACTAACACAAAAAATACTTGAATGGGGGCTGTTGTAAGCGCTCATAAGTTTTGGAGTACATCAATATACTTGTAGGAATTTGTGTAAGTAAAATGACGCCACATCTTTGTTTTCAATGTTTTATTACATATTTCAACTACGATGCTTTTACATCAGGGTTATTTACATAATGTTTTGTTTCTTTTGTACACTACTCGTCCAAACACCGTCTGTAAATTTTCCTATGTGTTAAGCCACTCAAGAATATCGATGAATGCTTCAAATGTAGTAGGGGCTTTCTTCTTTTTAAGAGACTCCCCAGGCCCTCTTACTAAACACATCAATAACTTTTAGTGTGTATTTTATCCATTATTGTGTTTGCTTAAAGTCTGCATGTCGCAACAATCCGCTTGCTACAACTCGTAAAGATTGCTCACTGTATAACTATTGCGCGGAAGCTTTTTTCTGATGGGTATATGCACCGCATAGGGTTGGTGTCGGCAATTTTGTACTTTTTACAGCGTTAGCTATGTTGAGAGAGCTGCTGTTTCTGGGCGCTCGACAATGGGACGCCACCTTTTAAATCTTTATGCGCGCAGGCGTAGACGCATAGAACCTGCCTATTACGTAAACATTTCCATATAGCATCACGTTGACTTTGACTTAATTTGACGCGATGGATATCGGTCTTTTTGCTTAAAACACCAGCCTTCATTCTTGACGTAATCTTTGTGTCTGTAGGGCTTAAATCCTTTTTTCGCTATATATTTTCCAAATTCTCTATATCATAGAACGCCCGATGCTTTTGCTTTCAAGCAACCATTCAGTACCCGAACCCTAGTACGCATCCCCTAAAAATTTCGGATTGTCAGGCGAAATCTGTCTTGATAAAGGTTTTAACTGAGCTCTGTCACACTGATTTATAAACAAAATTATGTATAATGATCGTTGAGAAAAATATCTCTTTGTTCACGTCCTTGGTGCATTATGTTTTACATATCAATGAAGATTTTATATTGGCCTTGTCTAAAACGATGTCAAAAAGGTAAAACAATCTTTAGTTGCTGCCTATTAATACAATAGCATTTTTCTGTTCCAAACAAAGATTGAATTGCAAATAAAGCACTAAACGGCATCAGTCCAGTAAGAAATTGGATGCAAATGATGATGGAAATTTATAATGCCATGCACAAGTTTCGAGTGAAATAAGTGTACGTGGTGTTAGATTCGTTATATAGAACCTCTAACCTCAATTTATGAGAAAGGTCATGAAGTGAAGTAACATATAGATACATATATGCAACTTAATGTTGTTATTTATCTCCATGTTTGATTTTCAACTACTTTGAATCTTATTACATTTCAAGAAATAAAACAGCCTCCCCATACACATCTTGAACCGTTATCACCATAGAACTCGGGTCTTGGGATTTTATTAAACTAACACAATATTTTAAAAACAATTGCCTGAAAGGAATAAAACGCCAGGTTAATTGAAGGTCACTAAATAAAAAGGTTACATACACAGAAACACAATACTTACCAGTACTACAACCAGTACTCAAGATCGTGGATTCTAGCAACAGTTCACAATGTGTAGTTTATGAACGAGTGCATAATTAAATTTATAATTATCAATGTTAAAACAGCGTAAGTATATCAAACAATTTGTAAATAATAATGACTATGGCAGGAATTGATATTAAAGTGGCAAACGTCACAATTCACATTAAAATAATAATAACATACTTAAAATATATCTTCATACTTTACATGCAATAATATAAAAATAAACTACCACACCTTAACTTGAGTTAGAATCATTTCGATGAGATCTAAATTCTCTATCTACTAAACATTATACAATCATGTACAATATACAGAGTATCAATTCGCTCATTAATAACATTACCAGCTATCAAATGTTGGCATAGTTAAAACGTTTTATATGTGAAAAGCAAACTCCTATACACATTGAAGGTACAACTTGACTAGCCTTTCTACAAACAACTTGGTTACACCCACTTGTTTAATATCAGATATACTAACTGCCGTCATAACTTTCATATCCAGCATTTGTATGTTTTCCAAACTAAATTGATACATTATTAACTATTTTGATATATCTATCAAAATCTGAGTGGTCCGCAAAAGTGAATTCTTGAACGTGGAGATAATGCTCAAGGAGATTTTTCGCAACGAAGTTGAATAAATCGTGATTTTGACATCTCTTGGTCAAAAATGCACGTGGTATAACAAAAGAAAATATATGCCTACTTATGACAAAAAATAAATCGGCTGTGACTTAAAATTTGTCACATCGAAAGAAGAATTTAAAAACTATTAAAAGTAGTTTTGTACCGGTTGCTTACTCACCCGATATCTAAGTTAAAATATTTACTATATACTGTAAAATGAGAAGTCTTAGAGCTATAAACTACATCTGCGTTTGTAAAATACGAGAAAACCAGAAACTTGTAGTTTAGTATCATATGTAAACTCAGTAAATTAATAATGATTACCGTTTTATTTCTGCATAAATGCATTTAGTAATAGTTCGGACAGAAATGTAATTGTTCGTAAAGCTATACCAGAATGAAACTAATTGTTAAGAAGAACCTTTTAACTACACACAAAATACAATCTATCTTACGTAGAATTACTTTAGAATGAAAACTCATACTGAACCCGAATGAATAGTTCAATGTAACAACTCAAATTTATAACCTATGGCTACATGTAGACTGACGCACATCTAAGTTCGTTTGGTTTTACATTACCAAAATACAAGCAATATTCTTCAATAACATAGAGGTAAAGGTAATATATTATCGATCCAAGCAGACTATTGCATTTTACTACGAATGTAGGCATAACCAGAAATGCGAGCGACAGCAAGAAGTATTATTCCAACTAAAATATTTACTTAAGCTATCTCCAATACTAATCATCACCGGTATTAGTATCGTGGTTCCCAAATTTTACAAACTTACAGGATTGGAGGCTCCGTTTTAAAAACACAATAAATTGAGACAAGAATGCAAAGAAAATTCAATACACTAAAGGAGATGCGTCTGTAGCGAAACGTGCAACAGAAATGACGCTCTATTAACTGGCCACACATAAATGACAATTGGTTAACTCACTAGCCACGTGTAATAAAAATATACTGTTCGCTCAGAAAGGACATACCTATAATACTAACGATAATACGTCAATATATTACACTAAATCTAAATATTAAGAGAAAAAATGTTTGAGTATGCTTAAATATGCCCTGAATAATGCGAAGAAAGTTATAAATAGCAACCAAAATTTTAATGCAAAAATGGGCACGTTACAGTAGTCACAGAAAATGCATGCAATTCAATTCTTGGGCATTGAGCTAATGTATTTGGAGGTGTTATAAACGAAATTGGTGCATAAATAACTCTTTTGGCATCTTTTTATCAAATTGCATGCACATAATTTATATACGATCTCAAGGATGCGTAACAATCTAAAGTCAACAATTTCGAGCGGAGTACGGAGAGGCCAACTTCATCGTATAAAATGTTATAAAAACATGGCGAAATACATTCACAGTCCAACTCTTCAGCTGAATGCTTCAAAATGAATTCCCAGTTCTTTGACGTGAAATCACAATGATCGCCATTTTGTTACTTACCAATCTTTTACGTTATCTGTTTCTATGATTAGTGCTTTACGTATACTATTAAAAGTAGAATACTATTGTATGCCTTGCAACATCGAATCGTGCACTTTTTAAAGTATTCACGACTCTATCCATTTACATAACTTTTTTAAATGAGCTTAAACATAAAATTATTTGCATTTCAATATACAGTTTTTATACAGTTTTCATCTGAGTTTATGGGGTGGTTTGCTTACTTGTACGTCTTGAAAAGCTTGGAAATACGGAATTAAGTACAAATCTAAAAATAAGGTTTCAGTGGAAAACGGATATTAAGATAGAAGATGAAAAAACACTTGAAATTCGCAAACAAAAATAAGAAGATGAAAATGCGTTTTTTTTATTTCATTAATTTTGAATGACAATCTAGTATCTTTTACTATAAAAAGGTAAAAATCAAATTAAATTTCTCTAAAAACTATATGAATTTATTTCAAATGAATCTGTGAATCATACTAGGACCGATTTATTACAAATTAAAAAGTGACAAGTACCTATTAGGTGAAATTGAAATTGCACAAACCCATTAAAAGTCTCTGTTCGTAAAAATATTTATGTAAATATTGCAAATGTAACGCTTTTGTTTCGAATTTTTATGTTCGAAGTAAATCACAGTAATGCCATTTATTATTGCTAATGTATACGTCGTAAATAATGAGCAAGACCTTTAGTTGCAATTTTAATTTTAAACTCCGTCTTATACCTCGTAATTATGGCGTCACATAAATATGGCCTCTATATTGTATTGCACCAAATGTATTAGTTCTTACATAATTTGCTTCTTAGTACCTAGGTTGTAATTATAGATTTATAATGGAATGTTTATATTTTACATATACGTATCGTAGTGAGCTACTTTTTGAGCAGTTTTCGCATCAAAGGTTAGCAACAAATGAATACATGTCAAAACCTGAACATAAAATATAACCATTACCTTTTCTTATCAGAAATATGTAAGATCTGTGCACGGTGAGTCAAGCTCAACGGGACGGCAAACGGTAAGAAATAATAAAAAGTCCTTTTACATGCATATTATGTAGATTAGTAACGGCTGGCTACAATTTAAAATGAATCTCACATATATAGGGTGTCTCAAATTCGAGTAACATATCAAAGTTATGTTATTTCAAATGGAACGCCCAGTATTTGAAAATAATTAATTGCAGCTTATCAAGTCAATTTCAAGCTGTAATGTTTTTGCTTATTTATTCTGCACACTTCTGGTTTTCTATCGGTATAATTACAATAATAAACTGTTATACAGGGTGTTCCTGACAATTGGTTTAATTTTCATCACCTTTTTTGTGCAATGTCTTTGTTATTTTAAATGGAACACCCTGTATTTACAGGCATATGTAGATTACTAACGGCTACAATTCAAAATTAATCTCACATATACAGGGTGTTTCAAATTCGAGTAACATGTTTTTTTAAATGGAACGCCCAGTATTTTATTAAATTTTTCAATTACTTTTTAAAAAATAATGTCTTCTTGAAAATAATTAATTGCAGCTTATCAAGTCAGTTTCAAGCTGTAATATTTTTGCTTATTTATTCTATACTTTTCAGGTTTTTCTATCGGTATAATTACAATAATAAATTGTTATACAGGGTGTTCCTGACATTTTGTTTAATTTTTATCATCTTTTTTGTGCAATTTCTGTGTTATTTTAAATGGAACACCCTGTATTTTATTACATTTTTGAATTTACCATACTAAAATACAGTTTATTTGTTAAGAGTTTCGTATGCCTATTTTTAATACTTTCCGAGTAATTTGCATTAGATTACTAAAATTAGTGCATTTTATTATTTTAATACAAAATTTATAATAAATGTTCAATATGATGTCCATTTTCACGAATGCACATTACTATCCTTTTTTCAAATGATCTTCTCACATTCCTTAGCATGTCAGAAGTTATTGTGGCGAATGCCTTTTGAATACGTATTTTCATGTCTTCAATGGTTGTTAAGGGTTTCGTATGTCTATTTTTAATACGTTCCGAATAATTTGTGTTAGTTTACTCAAGATACATAAAATTTGTATTTTATTCACAACGGAGGCTGTGACTTTAATGTAGTATCTGGCAAATGTGCTTAATTTTAATAAAGCATTGCTAATTTCATATCTAGTTTTTTGTCATTGACTATAAAATGAAGAAGTATTCGTTAGAAGATCGTGTCAATATGATTTTAATTCTTGGGGAATGTTTGGAAAATTGTTTACTGGCAGCACGAGTGTATGCAGAAAGATTTCCTTTAGAAAATCATCCTCGCAAGGAAGTATTTGAAAGACTATTGGAAAGATTTCGTGAAACAGCTAGCATGGCATATAAAAAAACGAGAATTGGAGAAACTTAAAACGGGAAACGAGAATACGGAATTATTGGTGTTGCAATCAGCAATCGAAAATCATAACATTAGTACAAGTAGATGTAAGTCAATCAAGTGTTAAAAGAATTCTTAAAAAACATGGTTATCATCCATATCACATTGATATGCACCAAAATATATACGAACACGATTTTGAAAACAGGCTTGAATTTTGTTTACGATTTCTTGAAAATAAGGTAAAGAAGAACACTTTTTAAACAAAATCCTATTTACCGATGAAACTACTTTCGATAACAATGGACTAGTTAACCCGTATAATTTTCACTATTACAGTACTGAAAATAACCACCAGTACTCAACAACAAATCATCAAAATCGATGGTGTCTGAATGTTTATGGAGGGATAATACGAGACGTAATAGGGCCACATTTTTTTATGGTTATTTAAACGGAAGAAATTTTATTAGAGTTTTAAGATGTGATTTTTGGGTTCTTTTACAAGACATTCCATTAAACGTCAGAAGAGAAATGTGGTTGCAACTAGACGGCGCTCCAGCAAATTTTTCGCGTAATGTAAGACAATATTTAAATAAACATTTCCCAGAAAAATGGATCGGCAGAGGCGGTCCTTATCATTAGCCCCCAAAATCACCTGAACTAACACCAATGGATTTTTTTTTGTGGGAACACGTTATAAATATCGTTTTTAATACCTTTCCTACAACCCTCGAAGACATGAAAATACGTATTCAAAATGCATTCGCCACGATAACTCCTGACATGCTATGGAATGTGAGAAGGTCATTTGTAAAAAGGATAATAATGCACATTCGTGAAAATGGACATCATATTGAACATTTATTATAAATTTTGTATTAAAATAATAAAATGCACTAATTTTAGTAATCTAACGCAAATTACTCGGAAAGTATTAAAAATAGGCATACGAAACTCTTAACAAATAAACTGTATCTTTGTACGGTAAATTCAAAAATGTAATAAAATACAGGGTGTCCCATTTAAAATAACAAAGAAATTGCACAAAAAAGATGATGAAAATTAAACCAATTGTCAGGAACACCGTGTATAACAATTTATTATTGTAATTATACCGATAGAAAACCTGAAAAGTATAAAATAAATAAGCAAAAAAATTACAGCTTGAAATTGACTTGATAAGCTGCAATTAATTATTTTCAAGAAGACCGTATTTTCACAAAATGTCAAATAAATCGAAAACTATCAAACTTAGCTATAAGCTACCTTTAATAAACTGACATTATTTTTTAAAAAGTAATTGAAAAATTTAATAAAATACTGGGCGTTCCATTTAAAAAAACATAACTTTGATGTTACTCGAATTTGAAACACCTTGTATATGTGAGATTAATTTTAAATTGTAGCCGTTAGTAATCTGCATATGCGTGTAAAAGGATTTTGTATTATTTCTTACTGTTTGCCCAGGAGATTCCGTCCTGTTGAGCTTGACTCAAATTGAAATGTCTGTATGTTATTTTCAAATAAGTATCCGTTCTGAAGCTCATATGGTTATTTAAACGTTATCGGAACACAAACACCACTTTTTTATCTGCATTTTTGTCTAATGAGTAATCTATGCTACTAATACCTTGGAAATATTTATGGTTCTTGCCCAAAATTCTTTGGTTTTTAAAATTCTAGATGGGCGCAGGCACGGGTAGCGGTTAGTTAATAAAATGTAATTGTATTTGCGTGAATTCTCTATATGAATACCTAATAAGCTAAGGGTTCGGAATATGTTGACGTATGTAACGGATTGTTGCAGAAAGATGGTGACAGAGTCTTTAAGCTATAACCCCGCAGTTGGCGATTGTAATTAAAGCACTTAACAGTAGGCGCCATTCACTAAAACCATAAAAAGTGAGTAAAAAAGGAAAAGCTGTTACAGAAAATATAAATTAGCGTATACTCACATACAGATATAAATATGACACAATGTTAAGTACTCTGTGATATTGTTTTGACGCACTGGGTATATGCAATCTTGAATGGTTAGTAAAGCGTTGAGTATTATGTAAAAGCATGTGGTATACATATTATTGCGTCGGAAGTAGTAAATTTGAATGAAAAATAATGTTTTAGTAACACTTCTATTGAGACGATAATAAATACTGCTGTATTTGGATACTGTATTTTAAGGAATGCAGAGTTTAAAATTACTGTAAATTTCAAGATTCGTCTTGGATCAGGGTAGAAGACAGGCAGGAGTTGTACTTAGAGAGGACGGTCGCGCGCAAGTATGTTGTAAAGGCGTAACGATTTACGCTAGTTTTTATTTATTTTTATTTTTATTTTTGGTGACGCAGTATTTATTAATGTTCTGCAAAAACAAATTTTGGGGATGAAGTATTTAAAAAGTTCACAAGAAAAGGAAATTATTGTAAGTTTTAAATTGTTATAAAACTTTTCCAAAGTTTAGGAAGTACTTAAACACATTTGTAATAAACGACAATCGTTGAATTACAAACGTATTGTGTATAAAACCCGTGCGATAGAAAAGAAACTTTCAAAGGGATCCTTTATATAATTAAAGGTGTTAATCTTTGTAAATCGAAATACACAGTAATGCACAATAATACTGAGTTAAACATGTATGCGTTTATTAACAGCATTAAATCGATCCAAGTTTATAGACACTTAAGAATTTAGTTATCACGTAAAATTCACATATTCTGTCCAAATTAACGTATTTAGTATACGCAGAAAAGCCTCAGCTTTCATCCTACATGAAGACGGCGGTGTTGATACTATTTCCTCGTCTCCCAAACCTTTGTGTATCGGTAAATCTCTAATATCATCAGCATCACCGTTGATTGTTATGCTAGGGGGTTGACGTAACTGATTGGAAAGTGTAGATATCGATGAAGGACTTTGTTGTACTGCTGCCGTTTGTCATGGTCGGTCATTTTGCCTGTCATTTTCCTGTACACTTGAACTTTTGCTATAGAAAACATCACAATAATCAAATGAGATTAAGATGAAAGCGTTTATAACTTTGAGCTTAATGTTACTTGGGAGTACATATTTAAATGTATACAGACAGTTTAAAGATGTGAGGTGAACGTCAGATTTGCATCTACAATCAATCCTAGATTTTGAACATCTTTTGTCACCTGAAGTACCATTAAGTACACACTTGTGCTTTAATACCTGTTTATGCGTATTAGTTTGTTTGGTGATTCCAAGTAGTATGATTGCCGATTTGTTAGGATGGATTAATAAGACATGGTTGTCTGGTCAAATAGGCAAGCTTTGTAAATCAGCGATAAATAACTGTATAGACTATAGAAGTATTATTAAAAGAGAAATACATATGTATATGATCAGCATAGTTGAGAACAGTACTGACTTCAAAGATATTAATTATGTCTTAGATATACAGATTAAAAAGTAAAGGTATCCTTATGGAGGCTCGAGGTACTCCTTTACGTACGCCTTTATAGTCTGAACACATTATTCCATGTGACATTTGTTACAGATCAAACCGGACTAGGCGTGGTAAAGGCCTATCAAGGTAAGCGTGTTACCAAGCTAACTGCAGTGGAGATGGGCGAGTTCGATATAAGGCGTAAAACGGTTGAGATTTAAATTCGAACACCTTACACTTGCCAAAAAACAACAAGTGACAACATCAGATCCAGGAAAAAAAGTCTCTAGGCGCCACCACAATCTGAAATTTCTCTGAAATAAATAGCCCTAGGCGAGTTGTTATGTTAATCCTACCTCACTGTGGAAGATGGAATTGTAGCCTACTCGATAAAATCATACATAATTAAAGTTCAAACATACAATTCGTACTACACCCTTTTGCTTTAAAATAACAAGTTAAACTGCGTCACAGTGTTGTAAATACACGTCAGGTCACTTAGGAAAATATTTAAGTTAAATTAATTACATAGCTTAAGAAAATTTTGAAACATACGTTAAAGTAAACTTATTGATCACACCCTGTATAAGCACAAAATCAAAGTAGTAAAACGTTATCTGAATAGTTTCAAATTCATTCTCGTATACGCATAAACTAATATTTATAACTGTCATGTAAATTCCGAAATAAATATCACCCAATTTGGAAATATAATAATTAATTATATTAATTTTTAACTACACAAACATTCACTCGTACGATCAGTACTTCTTGTGTGAATCATACATCTTCTCAAATACTGCTGATTCTAATGGATGCAATTAAATTGTGTAATCGATCTGACTCAAAATAAACAATTTTCAGATCAATCATAACCAAAATATCAAAAATCTCCAAACGGTGCAATCCTTTATGCAATTTCACACACAAAAGAAAACAATGAGATCTAATAATATAATATTGGTTCTTTTTAAAGCTGTAGATTAAATCTTCACGTGAATCAAATTTTACAATGAAACTGTAGGGAAGGTCCATCAGAATTTAAACAAAGAAGTTAACTAAACGTACTCTGTGCAAATCTTTCAAGAATATTTACATACATTGCTTCCGTGAAGCACCACATACAAAAAGAAAACAATTCTTATAGACCATGGTTTCTAATAAATCTTATAATGTAAGCTTATAATAACAGATAATGGGCATTGATTACGCTTAATGCCTGAAATTTACAATATTAACAATAATATTTCTGAAGATAATCAAACGCCCACCATTCAAATATCTAAAATTATTGTTACACTCCGTGGTCTGTTATCCGGTGCAAAGTCATATCCAGTGGGGTTGATTTGCTTTAATCCTAAGAATGTACACTCAGCACTAATAACAGGACTTCACAAGGTTTAGCATTGTCCTTCGTACCATTAGCGCTGACTGTAATGTCCGCTTTTATTTCGACTCTTCTAACGTGTGTAAAAATTGGGCAATTTGATTTACTGGATGCCCTTTTAAATGTTTGTCACAGAGTATTATTAACACTTGATGACTAAATTCTTATTTGTCTATAAACGGTCGATTAAGTGCTGCTACTAAACGGACATATATTTACGTCAGTATTATTAATGTCCACTACAGTCTAATTTACAATACTTAACACCTTTAGTTATATAAAGGATCACTTTAAAAGTTTCTTTTCGATCGCACGGATTTTATACACAATACTCTCTTAACCCAATGTTTGCTGGTTATTACAAATTTGTTTAAACACTTCTAAAATTTTGGAAAAGTTTAATAACATTACTCACATTAATCGTTCTGTTTGTAAACGTTTTAAATGCTTCATCCCCAAAAGGGTTTTTGCAGTAAATTAATAGATACTGCACCACTAATTATTTACAAATAATTTGGTCGTGATTTTTCAAAATGTTTGCGCGCGACCGCGTGATACGTCTATCCTGTCCCTCTTCCCAGGCATCCATATTCTACTAAAACCAAAACAATCTGTCCCAGAGGAGTTTATAACGCGTGTCTACAGCACAAAAATTCTGCAAGGCCCCAACCCAAAACTGGGAATCAATCTATCAGCTATTTTGGAATTTTTATAAAAATTATAATAATTCTTCGAAACAACCAAATTCCGCATTCATATTCATTCTACTTAACATTAAGATCTAGATTCAACTTTTTATGAAAGTTTCACATACACGCGACATTTGCCTCCGCAACAATAAGTACAATTTCAACACCATTTGTCCTTGAGCTTACATACAATTTTCCATTTAATATAATATCAACGTATCATAAATTCGCGCCATCCATTTACAGTAGTTTTAAACTACATTCCTTAAAATACAGTAGCCAAATACAGTAGTATGCATTATGTCTCAATAAGGGTGTTACTATAACATTTCTCATTCAAATTTAATACATCCAACTCTTAAATATTTATACCACATTTAAATATGCTTTACATAATACTCAACGCTTTACTATATATTCCAGTGGCGTAACATTTACACCAACTTATATTATGTATACACACTAACATTTTTCGTGCAAACTCACGTCCTACACACAGCACAAGATCGCATATACCCAGAGCGTCAAAGTAATCTCACACCTCCCCCACAAGGTTTCTTCCAGTTGACCACTACGTCTAAAATCAAAACACTTCACCGAGGACAGCTTGTGAAGCTACAATACAGCTAACGATGTGTGGTGGAGAGTGGATCAACTCTGCACACCATCACCAGGGCAACGATAATTTCACACAACTGTGCCGCATCACAGCCTAAGAACAACGGCTTCAGTAAAGCCATACTAAGTCCAAAATCATTACACTTCACCGGGGACAGCTTGTGAAGCTGCAATACAATAACGGTGTGTGCTGGAGAGTGGAACAACTCCGATCACCATTACCAGGACAACGTTACAGAAAACTGCGCTGCATTACCGCCAATACGCCACAGCCGAGGACTATAGGCCCTCGAACCTGAAACAGGGTGGGCAGCAACTACACCCTGGCATGGCCTCTCTGAAAAACGATTCAATTCCATGGAGACAGTCACTCTTACGGACCGGTGAATCCACACTAACTACCACCTACGCCACACACACTTCACGCGCGGGAGGTATAGTAGCCGTGCCCCAAGTGACCCCTCCCTACCCAGCGCCCACGTCCTGGCCTCGACTTCATACCAAAAAAAACCAACACATTTAATCAAAAACAAAACAAGTAACCCCAAATCTGGGAATAAATAAGTCGATAAAAATCGATAAATGCTCAAGTCACTAATCTAGAGGTCAAAAATCGGCACGTAAATTTCTCAAATCAAAGTCGTCAACCCGTTATAGTATCATAAGCTTCAAATTATTATCGTAATCAAACTTCATAAAACTAGCTTAATCTAATCTAAACGTAAGCCTACCTAAAAGAACAACTAACCTAACTCTAGCGTAAACCCAAAATGTCAAAATCCGTCTATACGCGATACTACGTAACTATTACGGTCGAAAAACCGGTCCCTACCCAGCGAAAACGAATAAAACAAACACAATCAAAGGAAACTTAACATTGACCACGCCCAATAGTTTCCCGACTAACCTACCAACAGCCATCTGGCCGTAAAAATGCTGGAAACTAAAACATTACCAATATCCAAAACTGTAACTCAGTAACGTAAAATATTCATGCGTCAAAATAATCTTACACATGTTAATTTGAACTTTTTGTAAAATATTTGTGAGAGGAGCAATTAAGGGAAATTCCAAGATGTCATTAAAGGGCAATTAAAAACACTTTAAAGTCAAAACTTGAAGGACAAGTTTATGTTTGCAAATAGTGGAAATCAAATAACTAAATAGCAAATTGTGGATTTGACCATTGTTTCATACCCGACATATGTAAAATGTTTATTCGTATTCCATGTTCATTAGACCTGACATCTTGAAAATATTGGTTTGTACTCCTAATTCATTGGGAAATACTAATTGAATTGTTTTGTTGGACAACTAAAATTTGTTTTAGTAGTTTGGACATTATTTTGGACACAATATATTGATTTATTGGCATTGTTTTGATGGAGAACAATTAACTTTTGTCTTTTTTATTCTTTATTCCATTGTTTACGACTCAACATTTCCACCAAATATGTAAGCAATTATGTTGACTTTAATAATTTCATTAGACACTTCATACTCATAACTATAGTACGTCCCAAAATATCAGAAAGTAATAAATCATCTTGACAGCAACAGGTCAGTGGCGCACGTTTTGTTTTATCAAACCAAATGTTTGTTAACGTGCATTTAATCTGTTTCAAGTTCCAGCAGAGAAACCGTTTGTGACGTCATTATCATGTTTTCGTTTTTAATTTAGGTAATTTAGCGTTTCAGTTAATACGAAATGAAGCGACAACTCCCATTGTTAGTTACGTACAAATTGTTTGAGATTGAATTTAATACAAACTCCATCTTTACTGACGCATGTAATACATTATTGTACGGGATAGCGAGGATCGTGCGAAATTCCAAGAAAATTTATATAAGTAGTACTCATTACACTATTATCTAATTATATGTAAATTAGAAATATGACTCACTTAATGGCCGATGCAATTACCATATTTGTTATTTCAAAACAAGTACTTTAAAATTCTCAGTTATTTTCGAGTTTTGGTTGAAAACGGTGGTGAAAATGGCATCTTCCGGTTTCTGTCCAGCAAAACGTTTGAAACTTGGTTCGCTCTCTGGGAATGAAAAAATTATCATTTTAAAGTACCAAAATCCGACAAATAGTGTAGTACAAATGTGTCTAATTAAAAGAACATAAAGAGGGTGTTTTGAAAGAACCGGCTTGCTCATCAGGAAGAAAAAAATAATGTTTAAGTGAAGAAGAAACTGTTCATATTAGAAGAAAAATCCATTCCCACTACTTCAATAAAGAAATTCCTTCCCTCAACAAAATAGTAGCATTACTAAAAGAAGACGTTGATGAACCACAATTGTCTCGCTCGACACTACACAGGACGCTACAGGGACTTAATTTTTTAATCAATGCTAATTGATAAATCTCCAAATTGTTTCTTGGAGACGCAAATACCTTCGTGAAATGAAGAAGTTTCGTGCCAAAGAACGGTAAATCTTTTATCTCGATGAGACTTGGTTGAACGAGAGATATTCTGTAAAAAAATGTTGGCAAGATGAAAATGTTACAAGGCGCCATCAAGAAGTCCAAGAGGGTTGGTCAACTGGAATAAATCCACTATGGGGCAAAGGTCGACGATTAATTATTACACATATAGGCAGCGCGAATAGGATTCTTAAAAAATGGTTTATTTGTGTTCGAGTCCAAGCACACAGAGGATTATCAGGAACGCTAATGTTTTTGAAGAATATTTTGAACAAACGATAGCAAACATTCCACGGGGAGCTGTAATTCTGGATAATGCAAGTTACCATTCTTGGTAAGTCAAACGCTTACCAACAATTGCATTCAAAAAAGGAGACATTGCCAAATCGTTAACATCAAAACAGATACAATTTGAAGAAACTAAGCGAGAGCTTTTAGCTATAGCAAATCAGCATACACAACAATTTGTTTAGTACGTTATTGATGAACCCTGTGCCTCTCGCGGGATTAACGTCCATAGATTAAAGTGAAGTAGGACAGTAGGTCGTACCAATACGACTTTTAAATTAAGTGAAGTGCGACAGCTTTTAATGCAAGTAATAGACAATGTCCATGTAGAAAAGTGGAAAAGTGTGTTGATCATGTAATTAAAGAGAAACAATGTGATAATAGAAGAAACTATAGAACCCGTTATAATAGCCGTAGTACAAAATGACAGCTCTTCCGAATCCGATGAGAATGATAAAGACTGATTGTTAGTTACATATCGCATTTGTTTTGTAAACCTACCTTTATGACAATATTAAATGTAAAAAAATTAATGTATACTACATTTATAATTATTTGATATTAATCAAAACATCAGCATTTTGAAATAGCCACGTCTAATATAAATTCATGCCTTTCAATTATGTCATAAATTAACCTACAATTTTTAATACACTGAAATCCTAACCGCACGTCTATGAGTTGTCTGATCTTCAGACTTAAGTCGAATTTTAAAGGGTCGTCTTTTGTTTGCCGTTTACATGAACAGTCTTTATTTAACTCAAAATTTGACAAGAGGTACATTTACAGCTTCTTCGTTTAAACTAGTCCGGTTTGCTATTGATTTCTGTTTGCTGCTTCCATACAGAAACCTGAATGTTTTGTATGCTGTTACGGTATAACCTGGCAGTAGAACGGGATCACATGTAAAGTTGGGGTTTCGCTCGACTAGCTCGGTGGTTGGGGAGATTACCATAAATAAGTCGAGATAGAGGTTGTGGTTGACATAAAAACCGAAAAGGGCGCCAGAACATAATCACAGGTGGACCTGAGATCAACAGATCTTCGCTACACCTGAAAGGCTAATCTGAAAAAACAATAATTCTGTTGTTACGCTACTTTAATTAATAAATCTGAATTTCAAACAAATTATACTTCAAGCAAAGAAACCACTTTACTTC
Source organism: Vesta saturnalis (assembly GCA_036346205.1). Taxonomy (NCBI): domain Eukaryota; kingdom Metazoa; phylum Arthropoda; class Insecta; order Coleoptera; family Lampyridae; genus Vesta; species Vesta saturnalis. The sequence continues at coordinate 794,335 of JARFJB010002494.1, forward strand.
AATTTACAACCAGTTGAAATTCATCAATCCTTTATAAAATATGCTCAAACTCATAAAAATAATGCATTGACGCATTGACCTTTAAATGTTACGTTAGAATTAAATAATCACTTGTAGAGCTTTCGAACGTAATTGCTTCATTTAAAATAAACACAAAAATATTGACGTTAATTCATTGATCTCAATCAATACAAAACAAATACTTAAAATGCGCGTAAATATTGTCCTGTACAATAAATGGGGTTCCAATCTGGATTCACATTAAAAAAAAACACAAGCTCGTTAACCTAAAGATATGTATTATGAAATCATCACCTTCGAGATAACCACACAATCATTACAGTAATTTGTTTCTATTCCAATTAAATCGTTTCATTTACCTAATAGGCGGTGATACTAACTAGTTTCAACGTCAGCCTTTACTAACATTACTGTAAATATTACTCATAGGCCAAAATAAATGGCTATCACAAATAAGCTGCGTTCCCCTCGTAACGCAATTATCACATTAAATTTCTGTACAAAATAACCAACACTACAAACCAAAGGATTCACATAAATTTGACTATAGCACGGATGAACATGATTAAAAATTTAAACTATCGACTACTAAGAAATTAATCCAAAATAATAAAACAAAGCAGCGCATTCAACCGTTAGAACATACAGGAAAAAAAATACACACAATACTTTATTAAAAATTTTGTCAGCCACAGCAAAAGTGTGAACTGAATGAATACCTTAAATTTTGATCAGCCCCTTTTGTTATACATGCACCTGGTAGGAATCCAGAGCATACACTTTGCTGCGGCGTTGGTAATGTGTTCGAAATTGTAACTGCGCTCGAAACTCCAAGTACGACGCCCCTCGAAAAGGAATGTGGCGCGTCGGTTTAAAATACCACTTTGCGATCGATTATCATCCCAATTGGTTACTAGTGAACTTTACTCTACTTATGACCTAGTTCTGGTTGATACTTATTATTCTTAACTATTTACATCGAGTTATTCGTTACAGGCGATCTGTGAAATTATTGTCTGGAATTAGAAACGAACGTTTGGTTTCTTCCACACCAAAGCGATGACCAATCCAAAGAACAGAGAAATCACTAGGAAATAATGCTTAACACCTTTTCTAGGACAAACTGCACTTAACTATACGTCAATATCGTATTGGTTGAATTGGGCATTCTGCCCCTACGAACGGAAGTTCTTTCAACACGGATTTGGGGTAACGCCGTTCCGCAATAATTCACTGGCTGCCGTAACGGTAACTGTTAACGCCTCTACGTCTAAACTAAGAGTCCCTCCGCGTACCTAAAAGCTAAAGTCTTTGTTTAAGACCAACAATTTTATCGAAAAAACCCGCCAATTTGTCGCTTAAAACGAAATATGCTTCTCTACACTACATAACAATTTTAATACGATAAAAAGTTTCCACTGACGCAATTTTACGTAAACGACTATATTTAACGATATCTATAAAATTACAAAGAAACTACTTAATTCGTAACCAAATTAGTGAAAGGGATTCCACTAAGTATCGGTATCACTAATCGTTAATTTTAAACTTCCATATAAACGTGATTAACAAACCAAAACTTATATTTCGTTTTCAGAATTACGATCCTAAATGCGATTACCATTTGTAAAAAAGTTCGAATACTTTCCAAATACGTAAAAGGCGAAATTAAAAACGTTACAATCGAAAAGCTTCTAAGAATGTATGCGTTATCAAATTCAACAGCATGAACTTATACATACTACATTTCAGATGTACGGTACTGCAGAATAATTTATAATTTCGGAATTAACAGCAAATATTTGATGAAATCACGACCACGTGACAATGCCGTCTCTAAAAGTAGTAAACATGATAAATGTGTAATGCTTTATAGTATTTTACTTTTATTCCAATTGTAGTACATTACTGTTCGAACACTAGCTTAAAGCTTAGCTTTCGTATGGCACGCCATTTTACTATTTGATAATAAACTTTTTAAATATAAAAATAATAATACAGGCCTTATTTAAAATAAAAATGTAAATATATTAAAAACATTACTGTTATGTCTGCTCATAAAATGAACTAAATTAAATTTATGTCTACACATAAAATTAATTTGAAATACACGTGCGAGGATAGGTAAAATACTGAATTATAATTATGTCTACACATAAATTTAATTCATTTTTGTTATTACTCGAAATAATAATAATATATTTTTATTATGTCGCGACATAATAATAACAATACAAAACGCTGTTTAGCTGAACTAAACCGAATGTTATAACTATTGCGTGTTGTATTGTATGAAAAATTTATAACTGGAATAGTTTATAATTAGTTTATTTACTGAATTATTATTATGCCATTAAATAATTTTAATATGTCCTAGTAAATTATTATTATGCCTGGACATGAAGGAAATTTTGAATTATTATTTTATTAAAAAGTATTAGTGTAAGTTTAGTAATAACATACTTCTTATTTTAAATTATTATGTACATAATCTTAATTTTAGGATTAATGTTATGTACATTAAATCTCATATTAAATATGAGATTTTAAGGTTTGAATTATTATGCGCCAAACATACTTCCGCAGCATTGAATTAAAGTTATGTACAAAATTTTAATTCTTCAATTATTATTATGTACATAATTTTATTTCTCCAATTATTAATTTTGCAAGATGACCGCCAGGAGGCGTAACCTCCATCCTAAACTTTTAGAGTGATTTTTTACTGAAATCCACCTAGTAAATGTACCAAAAAGTTATATGCTTTTTAAAGCTCAGCTTTATTCGAGTAATGTTTGTTTGACGTATCTATTAAAATAAAGTGGTGGGGGGTGATTCAGTGATTTTTTAAATAAACAGCTGTAACTCCTAAACGACTGAACTGATTTTAATAAACTTACTCTCGTTGGAAAGAGCATTTATTGCTCCATCTAATCTATCTTACCTGTACTATGTCTAATTTTTAGTGATTCCGCTAGAGCGCGTTTTTTGATATATCAGAGAATTGAAAAATTCTCTAAAAAATTAAATGCAACAATATGGCTTTTTTTCATAAAAATTAGATGAAATCATCCCTAAATAGGTTAGTGAAAACTGCATCTCGATATCTTATTCCTACCCTAAAATATCGAAGAAAGAAATGTAGTTATAAAATTTGAAAGTCGATATTACACCGGTATTTATTCTTATTTATTTGTCTTTTTTCAAGATGCAATGAAAAATTTCATCTTTTTATAATTTTTAAATAATAAAAGTTTTCATAGTTTTAAAAATAAAAAAAAAAACATGTAGTGGCATAATAATCAATGCATTGAATATGCAAGTGCAGAATAGGCAGAATATTAGGAGTAGGCCATTGAGAAAAAACAAATACCTAAAATCAAATTGTAAACAAATATTAAAATTTGACAGGCAGTGTAATTTATGTTTGTTGCACAAGTAAGTCCTTAAAACTACCTATAATGTCTTTTAGAAATGATGAAGCTGTTGATATGATTGCGGTATATTTTGAATGTTTTCAAAATGCGACATTGCGAGATTTTTTCCGCGTTTAGTTCAAAATTTGCGTAATATTGGAAACTTTCGACCAAAGTTGCGAAGTCACTCGGCTAGAAGAATGGAAGACAATATTGTTATTGTCTTAGCATACATGTTATTGAATCCCCACGTTAGCACGAGAGCAATGTCTCTCGCGTTGAATATGTCACGAATCACTATTCAAAATATTTTAAAGGATCATAGGTAAGTTCTTATGTCACTGAAGATACTACTTTACATGTTTCACAATGTGTTTTTAATTTCAAATTTATAGAATGCACCCGTATCATATGGTTTTACATCAAGCCCTTCATGACGAAGACTTTGACCGACGGATAGATTATTGTCATTGGATGTTGGGCATGATCAGGGAAAATAGAAGATTTTTATCTGAAATTCTTTGGACGGAAAAGTGATGGAAACGTTAATTTGCATAATATGCATTATTGGTCTGACACCAATCCTCACTGGTTGCACGAGATCCAACATCAAGCTCGTTGGAGTGTTAATGTGTGGTGTGGCATCCTGGACGGAACTATTATAGGTCCCTATTTCTTTGATGAACCACTAAATAGTGCCGTGTTTCTTGATTTTGTGGTAAACCAATTGCCTATTTTATTAGATGTGCCCTTGCAATTACGGCAAAATATGTTTTTACAACGAGATGGTTGCCCAGCACATTTTTCAATAAATGTGCGAGAACACTTAAATTTAATATTTCACCAGAGGTGGATTGGACGAGGAAGTCTATTTCCTTGGCCACCCCGATCCCCAGACTTAAACTGTTTGGACTTTTATCTATGGGGACGGTTAAAAGATATTGTTTACGAAACTTCACCAACAACGAGAGACGGCATGAAAGTACGAATTCGAGACCATTCTTAGCCTGTCAAGAGCAGAAGTTGAAGCTGCTGTAATGTCCACGCATGGCGGTTCCAACAATGCATCGAGGTCGATGGGAGACAATTCGAGCATTTAAGTAGGCATCAATTAGGTACTTAATGCCTACTTAATCCCTACTTAAGTAGGCATTATTGCTCATAAATAAAATTAATAAAAAGAATTCCGCAAATTTGGAATAATACCTTTCAAAAATAAATATTATCATATTATTACATTTAATTTTTGAAATTATGAAAACTTTTATTATTTAAAAATTATAAAATGATGAAATTTTTCATTGAATCTTGAAAAAAGACAAATAAATAAGAATAAATACCGGTGTAATATCAACTTTTTCAAATTTTATAATCACTAAATTTTCTTTCTTCGATATTCTAGGGTGTGAATAAGCAATAAATTCTCTTTACAACAAGACTAAGTTTATTAAAACCAGTTCAGTCGTTTAGGAGTTACAGCTGTTTATTTAAAAAATCATTGAATCACCCCTCGCCACTTTATTGTAATAGATAGGTTAAACAAAAATTACTCGAATAAAGTTGAGCTTTAAAAAGCATATAATTTTTTGGTACATTTACTAGGGGGATTTCAGTAAAAAATCTCTTTAAAAGTTTAGGATGCAGTTACGCCCCCTGGCGGTCATCTTGCAAATTTGAAAATACTTTCCACGCTTTTTTTTTGACCACAATTGTTTACCGCAACTCTCTACGACGAATAGTTTCCGAGAAACAGCACTTTGCATCTTATCTGGCCACCTGGTACATAATTTTAATTCTAAATTATCACTATGTACATCACAATAATTTCTGAAGAATAATTCGAATATTATTTAGTAGAATGAGTTATTTTCTTTAACTATAGCTTTAATTCGTGTAATTACTATTATGTTATCACATTATAATAAAGGCAGAACTAAAATTATGACTAGCCTGAATAATAATTTTGTTAATTTATTAATTATTATATCATGACAAACATTTAATTTTTGTAATAACTTTTTACACTCGACGTAATTCTTTTTATGATATTAAATAGCAAAATGGCGTGCCATACTTTCGTGTAACTTAGTTTAAGAATAATAATTTCCTTTATCTTCCCTCTTATTATAGATTCATTCGTTAGAACACCTGAACGGACACTTAGTTTTGCTTACAAAATTTACTGCATTTTTAAATAAATATTTCTATAAAATTATCGTATTATTTTCCACAATTTAGGTAATCCGGTCATAAGAAAGAATCACTTATTACAGTTTATAACAGATGGGTACTTCATTAAAATGTCATTTAAACACAGTCGTTTTTTTAATCATTTATAGCGTACTTAAATTTATGTTTTGAAGGGAAAATGTTGCTTTGTAAATTTTAAGTTTCGTTTCGGGAAATATGATTTAAAACTTCATGAATATAAATTGCTTGAACTGGACATATTTTGAGAGAGAAATAAGCGGGTCATTTCGCCATTTGCGAAAAGAAAATCCCTGATTATATCGGAGGGTAAATTCAGATTCTCTAAGCTATGAATAGGGTAATAAATCAATGGCACTTAAATATTTTGTAGTGTAAGCGCTCCTCGATTACTTTTTCTGTGCTTTCATTAATTTAGAATAGATCCTTTAATCAAATTTGCTTTCTTTGATTATTTAGCTCAATCTGTCTTGAAAGGGTTATTAAACTGAAGCTTGAAAAGATACGATTTATACTAATCCTAAAATTTCTATTTTGTGATACACGTTACCAAAAATAGATGGATAATGGGTGGTGTTGTATGTACGATGCCAAATAGCCGAATTCTATGACTAGTCTGGGTATAAATCAGACGGTCATCGCCTCGTTACGCCTACTTCACAATAGCCAATATTAACAACTCACTTTCCGCATTGAGATTTTTTTTCTATTTACCATTTAAATTTGTCTTAATATTAAAAAAGCACTGAAAGAAGATGATAATTTTAAAATTAAATCCCTGAAACTGTCTCTTGTTAAACCTCCCTGTAAGAATTTTGCATATAAATGAAGTCGTTATCATTTTACGTTTCACAAACCTTTGAAACTGATGTAATGCTAATTTTTGATAAGGTTGTAATGTTTTGTAAAAAACATCATCATCGTTTATTATACGTCGTTTTTATTTCTACCTCTTAATCTTTTATTCTTCACTTTTTGTGGAATGTTTTGATAATTTATAATGCAAGAAATATTTTTATATACTTCGTCCAGTTAACTTATTTACTATTAAACATCAGTATTCCCTTTTCAATGTAATTTAGTGTTAACTTATCTGGGAACTGAATTTTAAATTATGTATAAATAAAGGCACAAAACCACACATGCTTTTGTGAATAAAATTGTTACGTACTCTTCACATCGGGAACAAGTGCTATAATCTCCTTTGTGCTTCTCTGCATAAGACAGGTTTTTAAGATAAGGGTGAATTTCTCGTTTACCTGCGCTCAGGAAGCAAAATACCCTTCCGGAACGAACGATTGCATTACCTACATGTTTTTTTATTGAATGCTGCACATCTGCCTGTGACCGCCACTATCTTATATCTCATGTTTTATTTATGATTATTTATAGCAGGGTTTGATTTTCTGTGTGTAAATATTTGAAACATGTTCGATTTGTGTAAGGTGTTTTCACACCTATACGTAGTTGTTCGACAAGGTTTAATAAACCATATAATATTAATATTTATGGATAAAATCCTATTATTACATAACCACCCTAATACTCACTTAATTTATTCAGTTATATTTCTAGGTATAACTGAATCATGTATTTTGTACAAATAGAATGCTAAATTTCACTAATGTAATTATAGCAATTTTTGAAATCCTAAAATGTTTAATGAATTCGCAACATTTGGTACATAGTTTAAGATACTATTTAAAACTTGTATTTCACACATTAAGGTTTTAGGATTCTTAATCACAAATTCAAGCTGCTAATTCATGCGTGAAGCAAGGCTACCACAGTATTACCACATGATCGAAAATTTGCGTTAACCCAAAATATTTAAAATTTATATTATAATTCTGATTTCTGCGTGACAAGCAAAAGTTTTTATTTTGTGATATTCTATACAAATTATCTAAGTATTAATAGTTGTTTATTGGCTAATGACAATATTTCTTGTGAGACCAGTTAAACCCTCAACGTTCGTGATGCTTATACTATTTTTGTACTCGCTAGAAATCTGTTTCTACGAACACAAAACTGACTAAAATCGCATCTTATTCCCCAAGCATATAGTGATAATAAAATCTCCCTCGGGTTTATAGATATTTATTATAAATCAGAAAGTCAAACTCGTTGTGAAAATACATATTTCATTTTCTACTAACATGATCATTTAAAGTTATTCACGAACAGAGACGAACCTATTGGGGCCCTGGGCACATTAGGATAATAGGGCGTCTATGACCTTGACAGAGCACTATTTTGTTAGAATAGACAAAGAAAGTAGATAAACAAGGTATTAGATTTATTGTTATTTCTTTACAGTCACATTAAATGAATAGATAACATTATACAGGGTGTTTCATAGGTAAACCGACATACGTTATCCGCAAATAAAGGGCACTTGGGTGATTCGAAATAACCTAGGTTTACTGGGTCTAACGCTTTTAATAACTGAGATATAGGGTGTTTTATCAATTTAGTCTAATACTTTTATAAGCCATAACTTTGGAACCACTCTGTAGATTTTTTTTTCATATTTGTTACAGGTTTTTAAAATTTGATCATTCCCAAAACAACACCCTGTATATCAGATTTTTAAAAATTGGACCGAATATTTAAAAGTACGTACGGAAAAAAATAATATTAACATTTTCCTGAGCCCTAACTTTAGAAGCGTCCTGTAGATTTCTTTCATATTTGGTGTAGGTGTGTAAAAGTAGAAGCTCAATCAGCTGCTATGAAAATTTAAGTTACAATCCAGGACATTTTTACAAGTGCAGATTATATTCAACTACTAAAATTATTAAAGCCAAAATTCATTAAATGTAGCACTTTAGTACCATCCTACAGACTGTAAGAGGTTAAGGTAAATTGCCTAAAAAAATTGTACCATTTAGCTAAGTCCCAAAATAACACCCTGAATATTAAAAATGTTTAGAAAAAAAAAACTCACTAATATTTCACGAATATTTTTAACAGCGTACATTTTATGCTACATATTATTACAATTTTAAATTAAAATTCGTTACAACCAATAGTTTTTTTTAAAAGCATAACTTTAGAACCGTCTATAGTGTAAAACTGGTTACACTAAAATATTTTGTTAATGCGCATTTCTTCGATTACCTAACATTTTTAAATTATCCAATTTTTCCAGAAAATTCGTATAGTTCATACAAAACTCACTGGATTATAAAATCAGCTTAGACTAAGGTGTCGTATTATTATGAATAATTTATGACAGCTGAATTTATACAAATTTTATTTTAAATAAATATTAATGATTTTAAAGATTAATTTCACCACATATGTATAATTTTAAGGAAAATTTGTAATACATACAATATTCATTAAATTATCAAGTAGGCTAGGCTAAGATGACATCTTTGACAGTTAGTTTTCTTATAAATATTATATTTTATGACAACGTAATTTATGCAATTATCAATTTATTTTATTTTAGATAATAATACGTCACATCAATTCGCAAAGGAAGAATATTCAGACATATTCCTAACCTAACTTAAACTAACTTAAGATATGTAGCAACAATAAGGCATATAACTACATGGTATAATATTTCATTTCACATAGCACGATCTTCGGCGTCTTGTGCCTCGTCACGTCGTTGTCGTCGTAGTTCCATAATCCCGCGATGACGGGATTTGAATAGGTCGCTAGTACCATCTCCTGGTTGGCTGCGGCGGTTTTCATGAAGTCCATTAGGGTGACCATCTTGAGGTCCTTGTGGAGTCGGTCGTTCCTGACGTACCAGGGAGCGTCGGTGATGATCTGGATACACTTGTTCTGGATGGTCTGAAGGCGCTTGATGGTCGAGGGAGCGGTGTATGCCCATGCTTCGCAGGCGTAGGTCAGCGTCGGGGATGATCGACTTGTAGATCAGCATCTTGTTGTCGGTCGTTAGGATGCTGTTCCGCCCCATGAGCGGATACGTCTTCTTGATGATCCCGTAGGCATTTGCTCTTCTGTTTGCGACGTGCTGGTTCCATCGGAGCTTTCTGTCCATGAGGAGCCCCAGGTACTTCACGGAATCTCTCCATGGGATGTCCTGGCCGAACATAGAGATGTTCCTCGTGGGCCTCATGTGTCTTGGGTGAACAGGACCACGGTGCTTTTATCGGGGTTGATTCCTATGCGCCATTTGGAGTACCGCTGCTTTTTGTAGGATCTTGCCCGCCTGGTGGTTGCTGTGTGACTGGAGGAGGACTGCGTAGGTAGCTAGGGTGGTTACGTCGGTCTTGGGCAAATCTGAAACCTTGAGGAACTCCCGCTGTGGTTCTCCTGGGAAGCGACCTGAAGTGGGGTAGTTTCGTCCTGAAGCATCGACTGGTCAAGTAGGATCGGATCATCTTTCCCATGGGTAGCAAAATCCCACGTTCCAGCATCTTGGAGAGGAGTCCGTGGTGCCAAACCTTGTCGAAAGCCTTGGATATGTCCAGAAACATCCCTCCGGTGAACTTCTTCCAGTTGAATCCACGCAATATGTGTTCCACGACTCGGAGCGCTTGTTGTGTGATCGACTGGCGAGGACGGAAGGCGAATTGCTCGTCGGGAAGGATCTTGAGTTCTTCGATTTCTTCCTGTAGTCGGGTGTGGATGATCTTCTCCAGTAGTTTTCCCATCGTTGGTAGTAGGCTGATCGAGCGGTAGTTTTGAGGGTGGCTGCGTTTCTTTCCGGGCTTCGGGATCATCACGGTGTCCGCTTCTTTCCATCTGATTGGGAAGTGTCGGAGTCTTATGCAGACATAATTTTTGTTTACGGTTTTTGTAACGGAATCGGTACAGAAGCAGCAAGGGAATATGAAAGGCGGTTCCCTAATCGTCGAACACCGTATCATGAGACTTTTGCACAAGTTTTTCGTTATCTTCGACAACAGGGTAGATTTCCTACAGCAAAATCCAATGATTGCCTTGAAAGACAACATTTGGACATCGAAGATGACATATTAGGTAGATTGAAGATTTATTTTAATACTAGATAATTCTAGTCAATGATAAAAATAAATTTCTTTTTGTTCATCCATACCTTGCGCAATTTTTTTGAATTAATATTAATAAAATGTCAGTAATAAGATACGTGCCTAAATAAAAAATAAATAAATATGCATAAATAAATAAATGGATAAAAAAATTAATAAGTAAATAAATTATTTTATTTTAGATGTGGTTGAAAAAAACCTGGAAATCAGTACAAGGCGCATTCGACATTCATTAAATGGACCCCATACTACCGTTTGGAGTAGATTAAAAAAATCCTTGTGATACAAGACACACACATTCACAATATTAATTTTCGGTTAATGTATGGTGTGGTGGTTTAGACAATCGTCTTATAGGACCATACGTCATACCACGTACTTTAAATGGGGAATACTATCTGGATTTTTTTGCAGAATATGTTAGCGGTGTTGTTAGATGATGCAGATGCTGATATTGGAGGAATATATTTCAACCATTTTCTTGACAAAAATTTACGAAATAAGCGGATAGGTAGGGGTGGACCTCATACCTGGCCTACTCGTTCACCAGATTTCAACCCACTGGATTACCACGTTATCTGAATCTGATATCTGAAATCGAAATTATACGCCTAAGAGATCAATAGCAGAGAAGAACTTGTTAACAGAATACATAATGCTTGTGAGGAAATGAGGGATATTAATAATCAGAAAGACTCTCAGAACATACTTACGAGAGCTCGAAAATGTATTAAACAAAACGGTGGACATTTTGAACATCTATTAAAATAAGTTTTTTATATGTATACGCTTTTGTTTGAAAGAATTTGTATCCATTTCGTTAAAATATTTTCTTACGTGTAGTTTTTTTTTAAATATATTCAATTAATAAATTTAAATATTGATACGTAAGTAGTGTTAAGCAATAATTATCCATTCATTGAATTTTGGCTTTAAACATTTCATTAGTAGAATTAAATGCGCACTTATAAAAATATTTCAGTGTAACTTATTTTTTCCGTACTTTTAATATATTCGGGCCAATTTTTAAAAATCTGATATACAAGGTGTTGTTTTGGGAATTATCAAATTTTACAAATTTTCCTAAAGACGGACCTGGATTTTGACTCAAATTTTCGCAGTGGACGATTGGGCTTTTGAAGCCATATACCTTTACTAAATATGAAAAAATCTACATGGTGGTTCCAAAGTTATGACTTATATAAATATCGGACTAAATTGATAAAATACCCTATATCTCAATTATTAAAAGCGTTAGACCCAGTAAAGCTAGGTTATTTCGAATCACTCAAGTGCCCTGTATTTGCGGGTAACATATGTCGGTTTACCTATGAAACACCCTGTATAATCCACTAAAGTAACTCTTTTAGCATTCACAGGTTAGTGCTTAAAAATCTATGTTGATTGAAGAGGTACCCTTCTAAATTTGAGATGGGAAAAATCGTTAATCACTTCTTCAAAATGTATGTTTTTGAGCAAATCACATTCTACGAACCGCAGCGACAAACTGGTTAATCTCTCTTGAAGCATTGTACTTCTTAATTCATTTTTTATTCTTTTTAATTCGAAGAAGGAGCATTCCCCAATGCAGTTAGTTACCATCATGCTTAAAAAGATTCTCAATGTAATTTTTACGTTTGGTAATGTGTGTTCAATTTTGATTTCTTTCAAAAGATGATATATTTCCCATATACTATTAGTTCCTTCATTTTCACTATGAACAATTTCCAAGTATTCTGTTAAATGCAGACATTTCATTTCCAACTCTTTCTCGTTAACGTCTTCATAATAGATTTCAGCAAATTGTTTTCAACTTTGTCTTCGGAATTCAGAATTTTCAAGCGAAAAAATAAACCAAAACGTTAACTAATGTTCTTATACGAACTTAATCGATGTTTTAGATGAACACACAGGGTATCAATTATGGGAAGAAAGGTTTCTACTTTGAATTTCTCTTTTCCATTCAGTTGGACTGACGGCGCAGAACCATAAAAAAACTCTGGCGTGAGCTTCTACGTTTTATTCTTTGAGATAAGTTCTTGTAATCAGATTTCGGGTTTCTTTCTTTGGCGGACGATTCGAAGTAATCAAATTTATCCCTGAGGTTAATAATAAAATCATTAAGTGAAGTAAACAAATTAGTTGCAACGTCTAGTGTTATTGTTTCTTTCTCAAGATAATTACTTGTTTTGTCTATTCTTTCCAATATAGAGCTCCAAATTTCCGTTAGTATAATAAATTCTAGCTTTCCCATTTTTCTGGGCATACTAAGGGCCTCGTCTCTAGTTTCTCGTGCCTGTTCGGTATCTTTTGCGATGGGAATCAAAGCTTCTAGAATTTGTTTATGACCTTCATGCAAAGCGTTCGGGCTGACCATCTGGTTTTTGAAAGACTTTTAATAACTTTTTTTGAACCTAAATGTTCCGTCAATATATTCCATCGGTGGGTAGAGCCCGAAAAAAAGTTGTACACCATTTCAAAAAACTTTGTTGCCTCTGAAACACGCCCAGCAACATGGACACTTACCAAGTTTAGTGAATGTCCCGCATATGGTACAAATGTTGCAAATTCACATTTCTAATTGATCCTTGCTTGTAGACCAGTATACTTCTCCAACATATTTGAAGCAGTCGTAGCTTTGTCCTCTGCAATCTTTTATGGGAATATCATGATTCTCTAAAAAATTCAAGATGGTTTCCGCTAAATACTCAGATTTACACGGTCTTTTACGTATCGAATTATAAAAGTTAGCTGGTCAACATGAGACAGATCGGGCGTAGTGTCAACGCTAATGGAAAAATGTTTTGCTTATTTAACTTCATTTATAATTTTTTTAGGACCTGTTTTCACATTACGTCAATAAACTCATTACAAATATTCGCTGATAAATGGATAAAATTCACTCAATAATTCCACACATCCCAAATAATTTTCATTATTGTGAGATTCTAGGATTTCATTGTCACGGCGAAACAGAAGCCCTCTCGATGCCAACAATTTTATAACCGCTACAATCCGTTAAAGTAAATTTTTCCAGTAATCCATTTCTTTTTGATGTTGAGATAATAAATCTATATCTACTCTACCAACCGTTATACTTCGTGCCAGATAAGTCATCATAGATTGCCTATGTACTGGGCAATTTTCATGTGTTAAAATTATGTGATTAATGTGCTTCCAATCATTACATCTACCCGGAGAGCGTAGGTTTACATCAGAAGGTTTAAATAAGCAACACGAAAAACAAAAGTTTTTGGAAGGCGAGTACAGCAACCATTTTCTTTCGACGCTTTCATTGTTCTTTAATTTGCGAATAATAATGCTTTGTTGAAATACCTAGTTACAGATTTATTACCATATTTGTAGGTTCTCGATGCCTCGAAAATCTTTATTTTGAAAATATACAGGTCCCTTACGAATCAAAATTTCGCGATTTTTTTCTGTAAAATTTTCATGAAACTAATCGGGGGCGTGCGATATTTCTTCTGGGTTGAAAAACTGTTGTTCAACTGACACAATTGTTGCACTTTCGTCATAGGGACGGTCGCTTTCTGATTCTATCTCTTTTCCAAAATATGTAGAAATTGGTGTAGAACATGAAGATTCGGAGATTCCCGCAATTTGTGATCGACACGACGCATCACGTGGAAGATTTATTATTCGATTGCTACTTACAGAAGTTGCTCCAGTAGTAGTAGTAAAATATGATGTTAATTTTGGTAAGTTTTAAACTATTTCCTTCTGATGTACAGATTTTTCCTTTTTTCAGATCCACATTTTATATTATAATTGAGTATTTATTTTTACACAGAAAATAGTCGCTAACACAAAACAAAACAGGCAACGACGATTTAATCAAAGTATACCTCAGAGCACAGTGAGTAACAACTACAAACAAAACAAACGTCAACACTACAAACAATTACAGGGGAATTCCCGATCGTCGAGTCAGTTTATTTAAGTCGGGCGGCCACGTTCAGTTTTACGCCGCTATAGGGATCCCGCGAGTAGATCGTAGCGCTGTCTATTGCCGAAAACTAGAACGTCAGTCCGTTGACAATTAATCCGAAAAATTTATTTATAAAAAAATAACAATAAATAATAAATATTAAAAATCGGTCTAGTAAAATAATACTTATTTCATAAATTTCCCATGAATAGTGTGCACAATAAAATTTTAATTTTTTTGTATAAAACATGAAGAATTTTAAACATAACGTAAAACACATTTTGTATCAAACTTGGCGCTTCACGCTTCGCTTCGTTCACTTAAATCAAATGGAACGAGTCACTACCGTAACTCTTGATGAAAGACACAAAAAAAATTAAGTATATGAAAAACTGATGATTTTTATTTAAAAAATGCTACTAGTAGGTACTTAGTATATCATTAAACTGTATTTTTATATATTTAAATTTATCTAAGCATGCTGAGATCGGAAAGCCTGATTTTCGAGCGAGAGTAGTCAGTATAGTAGCTTCGGGCATGCAAAATCTAATAAGCAAGTAGGTATTGTAGTCAGTTATTATCGTTTGATTTTTTCGAAATAAATATCGGTTATCGTTTGGTGATTTGGCAGGAACTAGGGGACTCCTATCGATCGCGAGGCCCTGGGCACGTGCCCAGAGTGCCCAGTGGGAAAGAGGGCCCTGTTGACAAACACTTTTAAATCTGTTAAAAGCTATGTAAACGTATGCACGAGTGCAAAAAATAGTGTATACACCTTTGAAGGGAAATGCCATTTTTCGGTTAGTGAAGTGTACCTCTTGGGCTTTGCCCTCAGGGTACAAATTTCACTGCGGTAAAAAATAATGTATTGCGCTACCTATATGTATAATATATTATTTTCGATGGATCAATCTTTCTTTTACTTCTTTTGCTGTGTGATGAAAGCGAAATTATAGAGTAATTATGGTTGCCATAGATACAAATGCATGATTAAACATAATTGTTTTTACCTACCTTATCGGTTGCATTTTTGAGCAGTTTGTCTTAAATAGATTATAATTTACAGATGTTATTTCTATAAACTGCATTGTTTTATCTGGACTGTTTTCTTTATCCTAACCATTTTTTCCTACTTTCTTTGCTCTTGTTTCTGTGCTATAATGTACTTTCTGTTATTAAATCTGCTTAAAAGATAGATCATGTGGAACTCGTGGTGGAGGTATAGATATTTATGTTAAGAATCACCATAAGTCTTCTGTAATTAAATCTCTTGCTGATTGTTTGGCTTTAGAACAATTATGCGTAAAGTTGCATCTGCATAATTTTTGTGTAAGTATTGTAGTAATTTATATGCGAAACAAGTTTATGCATACTGAATTTATTAGTGCACTAGAGGAAACTGTTACTGTAACTGCAAACTCATGTAGTGATACGTTGTACAACTTATTACAAATCTCAGATTTAGCCACAATAGATTTTATGTCAATGTTACAATCTTGAGTCCAAAAACAGATTATTAAATTACCAAACAGAATTGCAAATACAAGTGCCTGTCCAATTGATCACATGTTGGTGTCCAAACACGTAAATGTATCCTCGTCATAGCTTGTCTGATCACCACTTAATTTATTATTCCTAACCCATCAAACATACTGGTCCTCTTAAACCAGTATTATGCACCTACATGGATTACCATAATTTTCATTTAACTCGGATTTAAGTCCAATTCCGTGGGGTTTGGTACGTATGATGCCAGATATTAATGATCAAGTAGAATTATTTAATTATTCTATTGTTAATTTATTTATCATAAATGCTCTTTTTAAAACTATTAAGCTGGCAGATAACGTCAAGTTGTTGATTTCGCTTCGGACCAAAGCGTTGAGGAAATATAAAAAGACAAAAAAAACCTGACCATTGGGACTACTACAAGGCATTACGTAACTACACCACAGTTGCTATACGTTCTGAAAATCAAGCAGTTTTAAAGTCTTGTAAAAATAATTTGAAGGCTGTTTGAAATGTGTTACGTAGCGCTGATGTGTACAAACCTAAAAGTTACGAAATTCCACCCGAAATCTGTGATGTTAATGAAATTAAGAAAGCATTTAGCGGCGTTTACCTTCAACTTCAGTAATTTAATACTATAGTACTATGGTGCACATAAATTTAGAGAGTTCACATCCATGTTTAAATTTAAAAGCGTAACTGAAGGTGGGGTGCTGAAGTCTGTAAATATGATAAAATCGAATGCTATGGGTGATGTTCAGATAAGCTTTCGAATGCTTCAATTATGCCTACCTAACTTAGCTAACATGACTCGCATAATTAATCATTTTTTAAATACAAGCACTTTTCCAGATGTCTGGCAACAGTAATACCTTTACCAAAGATTAATGAACCAAGGGTGTATTCTAATTTGAAACCCATTAGTATTTTATCGTTTATTTTGGGTTTGACAAATCTCAGCAGGTTTCTTTACATGGAAATGTCTGAAATGTTCTCCCTGTATGTACTGGTGTACCTTAGGGATCTATATTTGACCCGTTACTTTGTCATTTATACACGCAATTTTCATCACTGCCTAAAATAGTGTTCTTACCATCTTTATGTAGACAATACACCACTTTTGTATGAATTTTATGCCTCCGATATGAAACTAGCTTGTTTAAAGATTAATTAGGATTTAAACTAGTTAGTAGATACATTATAAAAACGCCGACTTCACATTAATTGAAATAAGTCTCTGGTAATGTTATTTGGAACCTCTAAGATGGTTGCGAAGTGTAAATGAGATTTATTAGTTAAATCAAGGAAATTCCGTTACCGGTAGTTGAGGAAGGCAACAATCTTAGACTTACTTTTTTTGATACTAGCCTTCACTTTAGAAATCGTGTTGCTAAAATTATTAGTAGAGAATACTTATCTTTTTTGGGATTTTTTAATGGTGTACTTTAAATTATACAATCTATAATTTGTATAATTTAAAGTACACCATTAAAAAATCCCAAAAAAGATAAGTATTTTATTATGAGTGTTAATGGTGAAAGTTTACATTTTCATATTATTAGTAGAGAGTTTGTCAATCTGAAATTAATTTTTAATAATAGGTTTACTTTTTAACTAGAGACATACCGATTATGTTATGTGACGCACTTGTATTATCTCAATTTATTTATTGTCATAGCTTATATGGGCCATGTTTGGTAGTTAACGACTTTACACGTATTCAAGATTCATGGATTTTACTTATTACTTACTTATTATAGTATACGCAAGCACGAACGAATAAGTCACAAACTAGAAGATATTCCTTGACTAAACATGTGTTATCGTAGATTATCGCACCCTGGTTGTTTGTATCGTAAAGTAATAACTTCTAAAACGCCCGGATTTTGATATAAGATTGTTAGGGTAGATTAATAGTGTGAACGTAGTTTCATGATTGCAATACCTTCACATAAAACCTCTTTATTTTATTTTGCCACCATAATGTTCTTTATACGCCTCCAAATGCGGGCGTAATGTGGTCTTTATAGCACGGAAATGTCATTGATGCTAAGCAGCATGATTGACAGCAAACACATGACATGATATATAATAGCAATATCACAGTATCTTAGTAACAACAAATTAGCCTACTGTCAACTTTATTTCACTGCATTTGCATTTAAAAACTTGCCGAAAATACTGAATCTTTTTAATATTTTGTTCCAGCTTCATGGTGCAAAATAAAATGAAACATTGTATGTACCACGGGCATAATTGTAGATTATGGCTCTCAGGAATATAAAAGCCCTCCGCTTCGCGTCGGGCTTTTAACATTCCCTCGAGCCATAATCTTGTGATTATGCCCTTAATACATAAATATCTATTATTTTATTTTGCATCATGAAACTGGAACAAAATATTAAAAAGATTCAGTATTTTCGGCAAGTTTTTAAATGCAAATGCAGTGAAATAAAGTTGACAGTAGGCTAATTTGTTGTTACTAAGATACTGTGATATTGCTATTATATATCATGTCATGTGTTTGCTGTCAATCATGCTGCTTAGCATCAATGACATTTCCGTGCTATAAAGACCACATTACGCCCGCATTTGGAGGCATATAAAGAACATTATCGTGGCAAAATAAAATAAAACATTGTATGTACCACGGGCATAATTGTAGATTATGCCCTTAATACATAAATATCTATTATATCAACGTTCCCTCAATTACAATGTAGCTAAAATATACAACCAGTTACCTGATCGATTCTACCAATTATCTTGTAATACTTTTTAAAACAATTTGTTTAACATATTTTAATGAAGCAGTAAGGTATTTAATGATTTAACCTTTTATTATTTTTCTTTTTTCTTTTCAGTGTAGTATATACCATTTTCTTTTATTGTTATGAACTAATTGAATGTTTTTTTTTTGTGCTATTTATGTTGTTTAGTTATTCATTTGAGTTTTTTTTTATTATTAGCGTTTTAGGGCTTTTTGAACCCTAGTAATAATAATTCAGAATAGGGTTAAGTGGTGGAACACGTGTGACAATCGTAATACTAGACTGAACGTAGCCCTTTTGAGTTTATACATTTATGCCTGTTGTTGTTATTATATAACTTTATTTGATATGTGTTTTGTAACTGCGGCCTCGTATTAGAGTGTATCGGCCTATTGTCACAGTTTTGGTTTTTATTGTGCGATTTATCGAAAGCAGGCCCTGCATCCGTCGTCAGGACCTTTATCACTGTGCCTCTAAGAATTTCAATATATAATTTTTAGAAATTTATTTTTGTCTGAACATATTTTATGAGGTTTTAATCCCAATAATAATAGGCATGTTGGGTAATGTTGTACAAAATTATGAATTGAATGAATTTAATATTGACAATTAGATTAGCTATGGCATCTATAACTGTTTCAACATGATTTGCGCAACATATAATTATCAAATTTCTTATTAACGTAAATACAAAGGCAATTGAGATTAATCACATTAAAAAATGGTTGTAAGAAAAAAATCACACAACAGTATTCGATAGGTACAGATGCTTTCAGGACGGGCATGAACGCGTATCAAACCTGACGAAAGCTACCTGTCGGGCGGCTGCCTTGAATTCTGGGAATATTAAAAAAAGTACCCATTCGTAATAATAACCCCATTACTGGGAGATTAAGCATTAGGGTTGGCAGTATTGAAACTACTGTTCGTGGCAAGCTTAACTATATTAAGGTAATGTAAAGAAATTAATATCATCCAAGCTCACTTGTATTCAAGAAAGTCAAAACACGGCTATCGTCTGGCGAAGTTGACTTCCATATTTTAGAATGTTGTTGAACCCGTTTCACAAGAAAAATTCAAATTGAAAGTAGTATTTATTTTCTACAAGAAAATGAAAATTGCACTATTAATTCATTATAATTGTGACAAAAAATATACATAAAAAAGACAATTTGAGGTTTCAGAAGTTATTTCAATTTTATCACATACGCTGTTTTTGGTAACATTTTCAGTTAGGTGAAAAAATTCGAGTGCGGGAAATATGATTTACCAGACTCAAATGAGTCTAGTAAAATTATTTTTACTTGTAAGTATGATAAAAGTAATTAATAGCAGAGAAAATGGTGGAGCTTGAGCAACAGCCAAATCACCGTTGTCAGAAAATAATCAAAAGTTTGAAGTAAAAGCAAGTTTTACTAGTCAAAACTGACTAAAATTATTTAATCTTAATTTTAGCGGTTGGTGAAAGCATTTTGTGTTTTCGTGTGTCCTATAAAAAGCTAGTACTTTATGTACTAATGAAACATGACTATTATCTGCTCAAGCTTACATTCAGCTAGTATTGAGTTTTTAAGAGATTTTAAGATCGAGGCATAATACGTAATATGTAAATGCATTAATTGAATATTTAAATCTTAGTTCTGAGGTAACTATTGTGTACATCTTAACCATGCTCCATATTTCCATTTTTATGGGATACGTAGTATTTACAGAATAAAACGGCTTTGTTAGGTTACATACCTATTGCATTTTTAAGTTAGGTTAATGTTCGCGCGCAAGCATTGACCTAACCTAAACCGTGCGTTTATTAATCTAACCTAATATTGTACGAGAGAGACGAGCACGGTCAACTTCTATTACAGAAAACATTCGATAGTTTCTGTGTGTTTTCGCGTTTGTGTGTGTTTTCGTGTTTGTTTGTTTGTGTGTTTGTGTGTTTTCGTATTTGCGTGTTTTCGTGTTTGCGTGTTTTCGTGTTTGCGTGTTTTCGCGTTTACGTGGTTGCGTGTTGGAAAAGAAGCTCTAAGGACAGGCACCAATATTCTCGATTACGTCATAGATGATCGGCCTATTAAGGAAAGGGGGCGAAGACCCTAACACAAGTTCCTATAGGTATAGGAACTTGTGATAGTATAAAATTTTTAGGCGATTCTAGATTTAGGGCACGTGACAGAATTTGATGGCACAATAGACGAAAATCCTGAATATTTTTAGCACACCATGCCGTAATTAAAGGCTAGTAGCATTGTAGGGTTGTTCTTGATGCTTTCGCGAAAACAAATTCAGGTTATTCACTAAACGATGTACAACATTCCGGATCAAACTTGCAAAATGATATTGCGTCGATTTTACTTAGATTTAGACAGTACTTATTTGTTATTACCATGGACATTTCTAAGATGTACCAAAATATTTTGATAGATGAAAATGAACGATGTTTGCAAAAGATATTGTGGCGTTTTAATCCTGATGATGAAATGAAATGTTATAAATTAAATACTGTAACATACGGAACG
Source organism: Vesta saturnalis (assembly GCA_036346205.1). NCBI lineage: Eukaryota > Metazoa > Arthropoda > Insecta > Coleoptera > Lampyridae > Vesta > Vesta saturnalis. The sequence goes on from JARFJB010002494.1 coordinate 815,722, forward strand.
TCATCAGCCCCATTTCTAGCAATGCGTTCATTACAACAAATTGCCACAAAAAATAAATCCTAATTTGCACATATTAATGAGATTATTATCAGAGACTTTTATATGGATGATTTGTTGACCGGTGCGGATAACGTAGACGGTTTGGTTACAATCCAAAACAATATTTACGATATTCCGTCAAGTTACGGTTTTGAGTTGTGACAGTGGCTATCAAATGTTCACGATTCATACGATACTTTTAAATTTAATGTTAAGTTAGATTAAAATATTTTAGAGTTAGGCATGCATTGGAAATGCATGTAACGACACAATTCAATCCTCCATTAATGACAATATTGGTAGTAACATTTCAAAACGAACAATTTTATCAGCTATATGTCAGATATTTGATCCCCTTGGATAGGTAGGTCCAACTATAATTATCGGAAAGATTATAATTCAAAAATTGTGGCAATTAAAGATAGACTGGGATCAACCTATTCCAAATTATGTTTCATCAGAGTGGATCAAATTTAAGCGCCGAATTATTTCTATTAAACAATTTAAATATTAAGCGATATGTTTTAATTTCGGAATCCATAGAAATTGTATTGCATGGGTTTGCCGACACTTTGGAAAATGCGTACGCTGAATGCATATATACTAGAATCAAAAATGCAAATAACACATATGTAAGTAGTTTGTTGTTGTTAAATCAAATTTCCTTACCACGATTAGAGCTCTGTGCTGCAGTTTTGTTAAAAAATCTAATGAAGAAGGTGTGCGATTCATTAACAATTTAAGGTAGATAAAATATGCTACTACAGTGACAGTTCTATTACACTAGGTTGGATTAAAGGGCCCCAAAATAAGTGGAAAACGTTTGTAGCGAACCGGGTAAGCGAAATTCAAATTGTAATCAATGGTACTATATAAAGTCTGGAGAAAACCCTGCGGATTTGCTGTCCCGAGGAGTGTTCCCAAAGTAATTATCAAGTTTAGGCATTTGGTGCCATGGTCCGCCTTTTTTAAGAACGCGTGTACTAATTACAAATTATTTAAATTCTTTCTATACCTTCTCACCAGAGCAACGTCATATTCTATGCTAGGCTTAGTCGCTAATAATTTCAAGTTATTCGTTCCATTATAAACTGCAGCGTGTTGTTGTGTACTGTTTTAGATTTTTTCATAACATGAAAAATCCGACGGAAAGAAAAACAGGCCCATTAACAGTTGATGAATTAAAACTATCACTTCATAGGTTAATATTAAACTGTCAAAAACAGTGCTTCCACAACGACTATCAAACTCAGTGAAAATAAGTTTCTATCAAAGCATAGCAATATAGTAATGCTTAATCAATTCATAGATTCTTTTAGTCTTATTCGAGTAGGAGGGAGGTTACCATATTCCCAATTAAGGGATAGTGAAAAACATGCAATCGTTCTACCTAAGAAACATCATTTGGCCATTCTAATCATGACCAATGAACGCAAACGACTGTGGTGCACAACAATTACTGTATGCGGTACGAGAGTGGCCTATATCTGGCCCAAAATTTAGCAAAAAGGGTCGTTCGAGAATGTATATTGTGCTTTAGGCATAACCCTAAACTTTATGATACCATTATGGGTAACTTGCCAGAATCTCGAGTTAACCAGTTTTCCCCTTTTTGTAATACGGGCGTAGATTACGCCGGTCCATTTACAATTAAAGATAAAAAAACCAGGGGCTGCAAATTGATAAAATGTTACATTTGTCTATTTGTTTGTTTCTCGACTAAGGCCATTGATCTTGATTTGGTGACTGACCTCATGACTGAAACGTTTTTAAATTGTGATAAAAGATTTATTTCACGTACAGGTAAACCTCTGAATATTTATTCGGATAATGGTGCAAGCTTTGTCGGCGCTAGTAAAATCTTACAAAATTTGTTAAGGCAACAGTCTGATTCTATAACTTATTCAATCGCAAAGGAATGAATTAATTGGCACTTCATCCCTCCACGTGCACCTCATTTTGGGTGTCTATGGGAAGCAGGTATTAGAAGTGCTAAACACCATTTAAGAAGAATTTTAGGTAATAGTAACTTAATTTATGAAGAATTTTATACAATACTGACGCAGATTGAGGCAATTTTGAATTCCCGTCCATTATGTCCGCTATCCACTGACCCTACTGATCCTTTTCCATGAACACCCAGTCATTTTTTGATCGGAAAAACGTTGACCGCCACTCCAGAGCCTTGCTTGAGATGGTATAAATGTTAATAGACTTAACCATTATCAACATATACAAGCTATAATTCCACACTTCTGGAAACGGTGGCACAAAGAATATTTGAATGAATTGCAAATTCGAAAAAAATGGAAATGATTGTGTAAATTTAAACTACTTCCCTAGAACGGCATATTGTAAGTGCTACTTACTTGATTGACAGTGAAAAAACTATATTTATTGAACTTCTCCCTTCTAGTACGCGAATTTTTATTTTTCATTACTAAAAATGTTTTCAAGTAAAAGAAGGTTGGTACTAAGACTGTATGTATTCATGTTTACCTTCCAACCTATACACAGTGAATTTTTTTTTATTATTTGTATGGGGATCTCGGAAACCATAAGAGTTACACATTTGCGTAAATAGGGAAAGATTGGCTTCTTTAGAAGACTAATTCAGATTTTTGTTGGTTTAAAAAATGCACGGCTTACTAGATATTTGTAAAAAAGTAAAATACTCCAAAATCGTTTCAGCGCTTTAACTCGTTTATTTATAATGATAGATGAAAATTGTTCAAATAGAATTTGTAGATAATTTTATACCGGAATAACGTCACCGTACTAGCTTTTTAATTTTGCTTAGCATATTGAAATTATGAAGCAAAGTTGAATTTTTTTTTAAATGCAAACCATAGTTGGCTATGACATATTTTAATATCACATTTTTTTCTGATTGTAATGATGCAAGGGTTGAATCACGTATTTTAATAAATAAAAGCACAATGCACGTTTTTCTATTATTAGGTTTAACGAAAATCATATCTTGCCACGAAAAACAAAAGTAAAGCAGCTGAAACCTTGTTTATCTTCATCTTTGACAGTTTGTTCGTTACTGTAATTCCTATCGGTTTAGTCAGTGTGGAGTTGCTTTAGAAAATTAATTATGGTGCAAGCAAGTTTCGAGAAACTTGGTATGATCGAATATTACATCATTTGTAACAAAAACAGTTAAGGTGCGGTCGAACGCTATTTTTACTGTATTTTGATCGTCCTCAACCATCTTTAGACACCTTGAAGAATTTATACAACAATATAAAAGAGTTTTGGAATTTTGTAAAGCGCAGAAATAGGGGTTAATATTGATGAAAACGTGCAGATAAATATTCTAGCTATTTTTAATCAAGATATATCTGCATCAACACAATGCAATCTCACAACGCACAGTAGTGAGAACTTTTGCAAAACATTTATAAATATTCAGTTGGACAAACTTTGCACCCTGGTGATGATGAAAGAAGATTAAATTTTTGTAATTGGTTCATCAATATGTGCCATGAAAATAACAACTTTCCGATGCATGGATCGACGAAACTTATTTTACAAACTGTGGTATGTTCAATCGCCATAATGAACTCCAGTTGATCCAAACAAATCCTCACCGTTTATAAGAAAAACGGCCTCAGATTAAATTAGGCTTCAATGTGTTAATCGTTCGCAGCTTGTTGGGCCATTTACTTTTAATGAGAATTTAACTGGAAATCGATGTTTGCAATTTCTTAGGGAAGATTTTAACAATATCATAGATGAATTGAACCCTGCAAACATACAATGGTATCAACACGACGGTGCTCCACCCCACTACCAGGCGCAAGTTAAACGATATTTAGGTGAAATTTTTCCAAACTCGTGGATAGTCAGAAGCGGTCCTGTTTTATGGGTTCCAAGTTCCCCCGATCTTTCACCTTTAGACTGTTTTGTATTTGGAGTAATAAAAGATCTCGTATATGTGCGATCATATGCAAACTAGCAGGACCTACAGGAAGCTGTTATTAATGCGTTTAACAGATTAGATGGGCGTAAAATTAGGAAGGCTGTTAACTCCGTGTTGAAAAGGTGTCGCATGTTTGTAGCTAACAATGGTGGACATGTCGAACACTTACTGTAAATTTCTTTTATTTTCCATGGCAAGATATGATTTTTGTTATACCTAATAATAGAAAAACATGTATTGTGCTGTTATTTATTAAAATCAGTGATACAAACCTTCCATCCTACTATGGTTTCCATTTAAAAAAATTCAACTTTGCTTCATAACTTCAAAATGCTAAGCAAAATTTTAAAACCAGTTTCCGGGATATTAATCGGCACAAAATTATTTACAAATTGTATTTAAACTTTTTTTATCTATTTTTAGAAATAAACGAATTAAAGTGCTGAAACGATTTTGGAGAATTTTACTTTTTTACAAATATCTAGTAAGCCATGCATTTTCTTGAATCAACAAAAGCCTATCTGGATTAGTCTTATAAAGAAGCAAATATTTTGCCATTTAAGCAAATGTGTAACTCTTATAGTGTCCCAGATCCCCATACAAATAATGAAAAAAAAACTCACTCTGTATATACATAAGTAGGTATAGAAGGTTATGCAATCGACTCAATCGTTTTTCACTATCGCTAAATCGACTTTTTTTTCCCTATCGCTAAATCGACTTATTAGCTCATTTTAAAACTTTTGGCTAAGTTTAGCCTAGATCAGCCATCATGCCTGAACGAAAATACCTACGTATTTAAGATTTTGTATTTAAGCTTGTTTTCATATGGCTTAGAGCTGATTAGATTTTGGGAGAAATCGAGTGGCGTAGAGGGGTGGGGGTTTATTAGGGGACTTTTTGGTTTTTATTAAATATTTCAAAACAGTTGCATATTTCAAAGATATAAAAATACCTAGATATGGACCTTAAAGATATTGATTTATTATGTTCTATGCAATTTTTTGATATGACGCGTAATTTAGCAGCAAAAAAAAATCCTAAGGTAAAATTTTAAGTGTTAGTTCAAATTTTTTCATTATCTGAATAACGATTAATTTTATACGAAAAACTGTAGACGTATTTTTAAAGAAAATGTAATTTGCATAAATTTTCTTATAAAGGTTTTTAATGTAAAGCGAAATAAATGTAAAAATTAAATAAATATAATTGAGAATACTGAAGCTGTATTATGGATATTTTTATAGAAGCGGGCGGCTTTGTCATTCTGGCATAGATTATTGTTTTTGTTTGTACACTGTTGCCTGTTTTCGTTATGAACGTATAAAAATAGTTATCCTAAAAAAATTATTTCTATTAACCTCTGTCTGCCATGAAGTTTTAACTGTTTGACATAGATTGTGGTTTTTTGCGTTTACAATGTTGCCTATTATCTTAATGAACTTCTTATAAAAGAGGTTGCATAATTATCCTAAAAAAATGTTATTAAAATGATTTCATTTCTTTTAATTTTCATTTTGTAGGTTGGAAGGTCGTGTGGTGTTCCACCCCAGATATTTTCGATTAAAGTCTTAGCTGTAGATATACAAGTTTTTAGGTGTTTCTTTGTCGCCCTGATTCCTTTTATTTGCGATCAAATTTAATATAATTTTCGAAACTAAGAAATATTTTGTTCACCACAATAAAGATTAATTTATAGAAATTAATCGTTTTGTTTAAGAAAAAACAGACACGGGGCGAAACCTGTTCAAGGCGGTTTTAATACTAGTGTAGACGCCTCTTAAATCTATATCTTTTGAACAATTGACCTACCAAGCTTACCATTTTTTGAGAAATATAAGAAGCATTTATTTTTGAAAATAGATTTTAATTTCTTTTGCTTGTTAAATAATGTATAAGAAAATAAGTCTTTTATTTTAAAATGTGAATTTTATCGTCTTTCACGTTAATTCTTGGAATTCAACCTATTAATTAAATCATTTAACGTAATAACTCACGTAATCATCAAATGATGATGAGAATAATTAATTTTGTTATTCCATTGTCATAATCTCTTGTGTTACCTACCTGACAGTAATAATTACAAATTTTCTTCGGTAACAATTATTAATTAATTTTCTTTCATTCACTGTTAGCATGTTAATTAAGAAATCAAATAGCAACCATTATTTAAATTACTGTTTGATTAATTTTTGTTGATGTATTTTAATTAACGTACCTAGAATTATATGTTAGCAACAGATACATCATTACTTGTAATCTAACTAATTGTCAACATTCATTGGTTTTCTAAAGATTTGTGATATATAAATTCGGTGGTTTACTACATAATGTATTTCAAACTGCAAGTTCAATATAATTAGAAATCTTAAATGCATTTTTGACATTAGTTAATATAAATGGCGTAAACAATTTTTATGTATAATTGCTATTTATTTATTATTACTTCAATTAAATTTTTATATTCTTTAATCCAGTTCCTCCGTGTATAAAATAGCCGTTAAGGTTTACTGAATTGTTCTCGACTTTCCTTAATACTCTAGTTGGTATATTACCAACTAGAGTATTAAGGAAATAGGCATGAAGGCATTCGTAAGAAATGTTGAATGTAACCTACTATTACAGGGAGAAACGCCAAACAAATAATACCAATGTCACAGCTTATAAGCTGTGCCAATGTTAAAAGAAACTTTGTTGGGTTATTACGGTTAAAATTATTCTTATAATCATCATAGGTTTACTTAGTTAAACTGTTTTTACATGTTTCTCGATTTCAATTACGTGTACTTAGGTTAGTTTTTTACATATACCAGTTTTGCTATTTTTGAACATTTTCTACTTACAGTTTTTCTGATTTCCCGAATATATATATATATATATATATATATATATATATATATATATATATATATATATAACTGCCAATAAATTGTCCAGCATTCTTAATTACTAGAACAAGATATCAGATTTGGTTAAATTAGATGAATTACTCCTAAGGATTAGGTGAAATTCATAGGACACTTCTCCAATTTCCATCTAATTTTTACGTTTGCAAATGGAACAATAGAAAAATGTCAAGATTTCTTTCCTCTTATGTAAATATCTTTTGGTTATATTAGACATATAAATTTTATTTGCAACTTTGCTAAATATTTTTATTAATAGTTTGTGAAATCAATTTGACTCTTTTCATTTATTTAAATTTAACCCTAAATTAAATTTTTCTTACGAACTAAGTCGGCTTAGAAATAATTGATCATGTTTTTGCAACATATTGTTAGCACATTGCAACTTAATAGTTTTAAGACAAAAATAAAAGTTAAAATGTATTAATTAAAGACTCTAAATCAATAGCCTAACTACATATTAGACGTCTTAGTTAAAGATATACATATAGTATTATTACAGCATATGAGCGTCAAGGTCTATTCAATAATATGTTTAAATAAAATCAATACAATCTAATGTTATTTAAATAGCTGCCAATGTAGAAGAGATACATTTTCAAGTAAGTGGTTAATGGACAAATGAATAATGAAGCGTTCAGAATTTGTTTTAAATCAGTTATTCAACCACTTTATTTATCAGACACAATTTGAAAATTCATTTGCTCCATTTGAGATATTTAAAAATTATAATATCTTCATCACTCAATCCAAAGAAAGTCCCGGTTCGATTTGTTTAGGCGTGGATGTTTGTTAAGGTGTCGCTGAAAGATCGCGGCAATTGGTCACCGAAAATTGTCGCGACATTTGAAGCACTCAAAATATCTAGCGAAAAAGGGCGCCGACGAAAAAGATCGCGGACAAATGGTGGCACTAAAAATTTAAATTTTGGTTAACAATTATCTAAATACCAGACTGGAACACTGCGACGCGGCGTTGATTTCACTCAGTACACTCTAAATTTGAAGGTGAGTGTATAGATCGTTTGGATCGACGACACCAGAGACGACAAACCGCAGTTTTCAAGAAATCTTTGGAATGTTTTGAATTCATAGAGGAAGTCATACCATATACAAATTATTCTGCAGAAGGATGGCACAATAGTGTCTCCTCTATATTAAATGCAGCACATCTAAATTTGTAGAAATTTATCAATTCGTTAAAGAAAGAGGAAAGTTTACATTGTTTGAAAATTGAACACTACATAGCTGGAAACGAACAGCCACTCAAAAAAATTTGTAAAGATACGGCTCAGCGACAGAAAACTATTTGTCAATAATATGCCAATCATCATTAGGAGTATTTAAGGGCGGTTGCTCATAACTTCGAGTTACCAATATAAAAAGCAGAAAAGCAAGAACCAACAAAAAAAAATAAAAAAATCATAAAATCTAAAAACATAAAAAAAAAACTTTTAAACATGGCAGTTATTAACTGCCAGTCCTAAGCCTGGATAAAATGTGGAGGAATGTTTAATAGTTATATTTTTCTACGTGACATTTTCTCACGTGATCATTTGTCCGCGACCTTTTTTCGCTGGCGACCTTTTGATGTGCGCGACATTTTTTCGCGCGACCAATTGTCCGCGACCTTTTTTCGTACATTCGTTTTTTAAGTATAGTGAATTAGATGTAGAGCAGCCTTGCATAAAACCCCGGCTTTTGAAAGTCAATAAAATTTTCAACAGGGAAAAGAATGATACAGGTTCAGTGGAAGCATTGTGTGTCGCCCTATTATTAGGAACTAGTAGTGCTGTTTATGGACATGGATGGGTGTCGTACTCATTATACCTCTCTGAGTATAACACAAAGTACTCAACTTTAGTTCTAAAAGTACAAATACGCCAGCGACATGGACGTTCTGATAAACGATAAACACACATGCTTGCACATGTACTGATGCACAAGCACAGACGCGCGCATGCGCAGACACGAGGTTAATAATAGAACTGGTTTCTAAACGCCCTAAACGGTACTAATTTAACTTAGTCGCACTAAAAAAAATAATTTTGATAAATAAACGGTCTCATCGTAACAAGTTACTACGTAATTCAAAATTAAGACACTTGTTTCTTAATCTACATTCTGCAGTTCGTTATAGGTTTACTAAGCAAAAGGATGAATATACTTCGCGGTAAAACTTTCGGTTAAACTATCTACTTCTAAGAATTGAAACAAGTACTAATTCAAAATTAAATCTATGAAGTGTCGATTAAAACTATGAATTTGGTGTACAAAGTTATTTAATTAATTTTAAACGGATTTTTTTATATTTGTACACACATAATATAGAAGCGAATCGAAATGCGATTTAAAACGTCACCCTTTTAAAATAAGGGTAATAATGTCATCTCAACTGTTAATAATAAGTAAATTTGCATTGGATTATATCATCTGGTAACGTTCGAATGAACTGGGTGTCCCAAGCAAAATTACTAATACAAACAACTTGTAGTTATCTACCTATGACAAAACTGAAAAACATATTAACCAATTTGCATTTTTAATTTTTACATTTATCTGTAAATTTTATTATTTTCTGGTGTGTACATAGAATGGTGTATTTGAGGTGCATGAGGTAGCTAATCTTGCTTAGAACAAAAAGTATGTATATATGTTAATATATGACTTCAGAATGATTTACAAAATAATGCATGTGTGAGTTCATAATGATGTTAAGTAACATCAATTGTATATCTAGGTAGAATGACGCCAGAAGGCTGTAGACTGTAAATAAAGAATAAAGAATATTAGAAATTGGTTTTACAGTGTTGCCATTTAAACACGTCTGAAAGATTGTAAATGTACAGAATAAATACAATAAAAGTATATTTAGAAATAGCGCCGTGACGGCAAAGTGCTGAACTAAGTTTGTATACAATTTTACGAATTACACGATTTTGGCGTCGATAAGTTTTTAAAAAATCTCAACGTAGGAGTATGGAATGGGCCCCATACTCAGAATGAGTATTATAGGATTCTATCAGAATTGTCTTTTGTCAACGGTGCTTCTCTAACACTCATACCAAGAAAATTATTAAGGATTGTAATCTGGCGTCCATATACAGACGCCACTTTGCAAATGTTGCCAGATTGATGGTAAATGCCAAATAGATGGAGCATAACATGATATGAATGATGTTATATATATATATATATATATATATATATATATATATATATATATATATATATATATATATATTGTGTGTGTGTGTGTGTAAACGTGTCCCAGATAACATTTCCTGCATGGATCTCTTATTATAAAAGATACAGATTTGGTTAAATTAGATGAATTAGTGAAATTATAGGACACTCTCCAATTTCCAAATTTCCATGTATTTTAAGATTAGGCAAGAAAAAGAAAAATGTCAAATTTCTTTTCTTGTAATATCTTTTGTTATATTAGACATATAAATTTTATTTGCACTTTCTTAAGATATTTTTATGCAGAATTTAAATATCAATTTGGATTTTTTTTGCACTTTCTATTTTTAGTTTCAACCCTAAATTAAATTTTTCTTATGGAACGACAAGTCGGCTTTGAAATAATTGATCGTGTTTTTTTATCCTCTTTACAATGATATAGCACATGTACTATCTATTTTTAAAACAACAAAGAAAATTTAAAAAAATGTATTTTATTAAAGACTCTAACAATAAGTAGGCCGTGAAACATGAGAAAACGACAAATAATAGATAACAACAAGAGTTAAGCAGGTAATAGTATTGGAGATAATTATCCAATTATAAAAGATGTTCAAACAATTGACCATTCCGTTCTAAACATAATTGTGCCCTGCGTAGTGTCGACGTAATTGCTCTGCATAGTTTTTGGCGTTTAATGCTACCAAATGCTGCAAGAACAGCTTCACGAAGATCTTCGGCATTCTCAAATGTTTGCACGTACACTCGATTTTTTACGTAGCCCCAAAGGAAAAAGTCCAAGGGCGTTAAGTCTGGAGATCTGGGTGGCCATAAAATCGGCCCTCGATTACCAATCCATGAATTTGGAAACCGATTATTAAGATATTCGCTGATGATGTTTGAATTGTAGGGTGGGGCGCCATCTTGTTGGAAGCAGATATTAATATTCTCAATCAGTGGTAAATCATCAAATTTATTTTCTAAATCAGTTTGTAGTAAATTCAAATACCTTTCACTATTTAATGTTTCGTTAAAAAATATGGGCCCAATAAGTTTAGCGCCTAAAATGCCACACCAGACTTTAAAACCAAATCTCACTTGATGCCGACTTTCCTTAACAACGTGAGGATTTTCACGGTCCCAAAAGTGAACATTGCGTCGATTGAAAAGGCCATTATTTGTAAATCTGTTTTCGTCAGACCACAAAATCGTAGCTGGAAAATTATTGTTAATTTTCACATTGATTAACATACCATTGGCAAAATTGTAATCTTCTCCCCTGATCTCCATCTCTAAGTCCCTGCAGAATGGTGTACTTATACGGATTATACCTGTGACGTTTTAAAATTCTTTGTGATGTAGTTTTCGAAATACCAGTGTTATGTTCAATTTCTCTAACAGATGTTGGAGGATTTTCAATAACTGATTGTAATACATTTAGTTCTGCATCTTCATTCCGTAATTTCGGATTTCTAGTAGGTTTTGAAAATAAACCATATTCTTTTAAATTAATTACCAAATTTCTGTACGTACGAGCACTGGGCTGCATTCTTTCAGGATACAGCCTCAAGTACATCCGTTCAGCTTCTATACTGTTTTTATGAGACAAGATGTAACAACTCAACATATCAAACTTTTCAGTATTAGTAAATAAAGCCATGTTTGACACAAAAATATTCTGGAACGAATAATTTTTAAGTGACATTAAATTCAATTGTGTTTTTATGTTTTACGGCCTGCTTATTGTTAGAGTCTTTAATAAAATACATTTTTTTAAATTTTCTTTGTTGTTTTTAAAAATAGATAGTAGTACATGTGCTATATCATTGTAAAGAGGATAAAAAAACACGATCAATTATTTCAAAGCCGACTTGTCGTTCCATAAGAAAAATTTAATTTAGAGGTGCAAATAAAAATCCAAATTGAAATTTAAATTCTGCATAAAAAATATCTTAAGAAAGTGCAAATAAAATTTATATGTCTAATATAACAAAAAAGATATTACAAGAAAAAAAAATTTGACATTTTTCTTTTTCTTGTCATAAGTCTTAAAATACATGGAAATTTGGAAATTGGAGAGTGTCCTATAATTTCACTAATCCTTAGGAGTAATTCATCTGATTTAACCAAATCTGTATCTTTTATAATAAGCGAGATCCCCATGCTGGAAATGTTATCTGGGACACGTTGTATATATATATATATATATATATATATATATATGTATATATATATATATATATATATAGTATATATACTTAGAACGGTTTTAATATTTACTGAAAGTTTATATCCTTAACGTTCTTGTTACAACTTTAGTAAGCTTGTTATATTTTCTTGTGAATGTAGGTAATCTGAGTCTAATAATTGAAATATAACTTTGCTATACCAGAAACTTTGTTTTACATGTACTAAATCAAGTTTTCATGTTATAAGCCTACATGAATATTAAAATAAATTCGTTACTTTGTATATTTTTATTTTAGAATAATGTATAAATTTTAAAGCAAAGTAAAGTAATTAATTAATTAAGTTTATAGCATCACTTTCAATTTATTACCTAAGGCTAAATCTGTCAAAATCAGATCTCAATTCAAAGTTCTAGAATCTTCAATGGTGCACTAGAATAATTAGGTGTAAGGAGTAATTTCTCTTGTAGTAAAGTAATTACGGATTTAAGACTTTGTACGATCACTGATGCTTTATTATGTACGAGTGTACGAGGATACTTTGGGAAGTTCGCAAACTGAAGCACAGGTGACAGCATTGGTTCGAATATAATATACGCTATAATGGACACCAACTGTCTTGTGCACAAATGTGATATTGTTCTGTCAGTAGTATCTATTTAACGCCGCTATAATAAAACTAGTTGTGTGAGTTTTGAAAAATGGCGTACGGTTATCATATAAGAAGGTGACTGAAGATGCCTCGCTCAGTGGACACCAGAAACTGCCACAATCTCTAAAATCGTCGAGAAAGTCGGGTATAAACATCTCAGATGAAGGAACATGTCATATCCTAAATGTGGAATTAGGGATGAAAAAGCTTTCGGCCAGGTGGGTACCGCGCATATTAGTAATGGACCAAAAGCTTCAAATAAATCCAATTTCGTCCCACAGATGAAACTAAGGGCGTCTATTACACTCTGGAGACGAAGCACCAATCAATATAATGGAGATTCAGGGGTTCTCCACCACTAAAGAAGTAAATTAAGGTCAAAACAGTTGGAAAAGTTACGCCTGGACTATCTCCCCAATTACTAAACAATTACCAGTGAATATTACGCTAAATTTCTAGACCAAGTGGATAAATTCATGAAAAAGACCTGGTTTAATCGGTTTTCATCACAACAATAATAATATAGAATTCAATGCCCAACAGATCGATTGATCCTATTACAGGACAGTACTTTACAGTTGTAGCGAAAAAAAACGCTTAATTCTAGGCACATACGAGCTCTAAATGAGTGATACTAAAATAAAAAATAAAAGGAAATACCTTATTATATGTTTCTAAATGAAATATAATCTTTAAATCAAAGACTGAACTACCACTTGAATGCGAGATTTGACAACTATGCTAACTAATAGAATTTTATCATGGATGTCATTCTTGTAATTAACCAGAGACGTATTTAATTTCAGTTATAGTCCATTGATTACTATCACAAACAGAAATATTATTGAAGTTTTTACACACAATGAATACAGGAAATTTAAGTACAAGATTAGTATTTGCAATAGGGCAGTTAAAGGTTATACATCGAGACAAGAAACGTGATCATGAAACTGAAGAGAAGATAATAGATACAGCAATCAATTTTTCCATGCAAAAGTTTGTACAAGAATATAAAACTACTGACAACCCCCTATTTCTGTAATGACTCTAAATCATATGTTTCCAGTAAGATATTTTGTTTGATACCAATTTCCGGATAAACTCTATCAACTTTGGCAGATAAAAATTTGTGAAAATTTCTTTCTACTGTTTTTAATGTTTTTTAATTTTCATAAAAGGGGTACCAATTTAACGCTCCTTACTTCAGTTTTAATCGGAAAAGAGCTCTACACTATAATATAAAGTGGTGTAAATGGTATAATAATAAATTTAATAATAAATAAATGTAATAAAGCAAATGAGAAATAAGTAAAATAAATGTAAAAAGTTCTCCAAAACACAAATCCTCAAACTGACTGAAGATACAAGCATTCACCACAAATAATGCCTTTGTCCCAGTCGGAAGATTCAATAGGGTCGGTTCAATAATTTTGATTTGCTCAATTACCACTAAATCTGCTCGATTATTTTCACTGAACATAAATAATAAAAGATTGTAACACTAATAAAATGATCTCGGACGCCAAGTTATTTTTTTTAATTATCTCGGAACAACTAAATCGAGTTTGTTAACAATATCAAAATGTAAAACAATAAAAATATACAAATGTTTATTGACAGTTAATCTGATATTGTTAAATAAAATATATCTTAAAACTAATTGTAAAAACCTTAAAATACTAAAAAAATCATTACATAAATACCTTTGTAAAAGTTTTGTACACAAATTTTTTAATAACCTCTGGTATCTAAATGTTTACGAAACGGTCAACCAAGGTGATGTCATTCTTGCACCATTATTACGCAATATCTTAAATAATGTTATCAGCCACACCCAAACTGGAATTATCCTTATTATAAATTAATCTTCGTGAAATTTAAAAATGTATTTATTGCATTTCTTGTAATTTTGAATGCAAAAATTGAAATCATAAAATGGAAACGTACGCAACAGTAAAATTAATTGTGCAATCCAAAGCAGTAATATTAAATGTAAAAGTAAAAAATAAAAGTGCAGTAAAAAAAAGTACCTGAAAAGAGCAAATGTTTTAATTTTTAGTATAACAAGTTAAAAGATATCTTACCATCAAATCAATGGCACTTTTACATAAATTTTAGGGGAAAAACCACAACAAAGCTTCCTGCTTCTCTTAACGTTCATCAGGAAGGGAAAAAAATGGATGCTTACGAAGTAGGATGATCAGATGATGATGTAGTCCTGCGCAAAGGGTTAAGTTATGACGCGTTGCTCAAATCAAATTATTAGAAAACAATATTTGGGAATTACCTTTAAGAAATATGCACTATGAAGATATGCAAATTAAGTTGCCTACCTCATAGCTATATTTCAATAATTAATAAAATTTTCTTATATTTATAACTAAATGAATGAAAGACCTTAAATTAAGGTATATTTTAAAACATCTCAAAAAAGGGTTGTTACAACACCAAGATTTCAATGCAACCATGCTAGTAAACGAGCGACAATTTCGAATTAAACATCCATGAGAAAAGCACAACTGCATGTAGAAGAAACATGATCATTAAAAGAGAGTTTACTATCCATAAGTAACTCCAAGATCTTTTATTGCAGAACTACAGTTAAATAAATCAGAGTTGCATTCATATGGATAATATATAGGTCTGAGTTTCTTACAATAAGTAACCACTTTGCATTTACTCATGTTAAGTTGTAATTTATTACTAATTCCTGTAGTTTCCCAATTTGCATTTGAAGTGTATCGCAATCATTAATCGAATTAATTACTGAATACATTTCTAAGTCGTCAGCGTACATCAAAACATTGCAGGACAACAATTGAGGCAAGTCCTTACAAATAACAAAAACAGAAAAGGACCTAAGTTAGATCCCTGAGGGACTCCTGACGTAACTAACGAAGTATCAATTTTCTCAAAAGTGTTGGTAAAATCTGTGTAAAGTACGTTTAGCTGTTAATGATTGTAAAAGAAAGCTATGCCAACTACTGATTCTGGTATTAATGCACTTACTGATCTGGTGTCCAAATGGCTGTATAGTAAATTTCATAATTTCTCCTACCAACAGCCCAACTTTAGAGTTTCAAATCTGTATGAATTTATTGATAAAATTAAAAACATTGAACTTCCAGAAGATAAAATTTTAATCACATTCGACATTTGTTCTAATGAACAATTTTCCGAACATTCCAATAAATCAAACTGTAGTTTATTTAGAAAATGTTTTAAAACAAAATCATTTGAACGGTGCAGATCTAGAAAAATTCCGTAAATTAAGAGAGTTGTGTATGAAACAAACCTTTTTCAAAATTAACCTTGGGCAACAGCTTATATCCGTTTATAGAATATAAACTCGATTTGCCGTTGGATTAGATACATGTATGCTGTGTTTTCCATCCTTAAATTGTAGTGTTGAAAAGTTTGTAGAATTCTAAATTTACGACAATAAAATTTACCTATGACAGACAAATGGCAGACTCCGCTTTCTTGCTACTCTGGTAACAAGAAATGGTTGTAAACTAGATAAAAATTTATATCTTAAGGAAACTAGCACTAAAAGATCTGTACTCACTGTAAGCAGCAAAAACTCGTTGGCCTTTTTTTTGTTCATAGTTTGTTTAATTTTCCTCTTTCAGTTCAAAATTATAATAAATAATTGCGCACTATTAAAAGAATTGCTGCTTAGATTGGATTTTAAGATGAAGTGGTTCTGAATATAGTTAGTAAACAAACACTTAGGATGAGAATTAAGAATGTAACTACATTAGGTAACTCTACAGAACAAATAGAAACAAAATATGTAATATTACCAAACTATCCTGCTTATACAAAAGATCTATCTAAAATCTTTGAAACAGTCACTGCTTCAAATAATACATTGCAAACTCTTTAAACAATCCAAAAGATCAAGTGGATAGGTCGGGAATTTATAAAATTAATTGTAAAAATTTTGCACAAATATATGTAGGACAAACTAAACGGCCTATGAAAATTGTCTTTAAAGAACATTTAGCTTATATCAAATGCAAACGCTGCGAGTTTGCCGTAGCCCTACATAAGTTTGATAAAAATCATGTAGATAAGGTATCTTTAATCAAACATGTAAGTAATCAGTACGAACTTAATCGTTATGAATGTTTAGAGATCTTCAAAAACAAACAAATTCTAATGAATAAAGACGATCAAGGACATTTAGGTTACTCAGAACAGCTTAGCTTAATATTTTGTTTGTTGCAGGTCATACCTCAGTTTCAATGTTCCAGATTTTTAAAATATGTATATATATATATATATATATATATATATATATATATATATAGAGGTGGTGGCGTGGGAGTGTATGTGAAAACTCAATATAGTATAAAAAAATTAGCTTGTTCCTTGGTATCAAGTGAGATCGTGCAACTTTGGCTACGTACTTTCATTAATAAATTTAAATTGGCTGTACATATATATATATATATATATATATATATATATATATATATATATATATATATATATATATATATATACAACTGTTTACTGAACCAACACGAATTTCAAAAAATTCAGGAACTGATTGATCTAATAACTGCTAAATAAAAAAAAAATTGTTGATTCAGGTTTCGTTCATGATCATTATTTATCAAATCAATTCTTTTATTTTTTGTAATCTGAAGATAGAAATCATCCATAAGTCATCAACATTAAAACTTACTGGAAGTTAAAATATTTTAATTATAGTGAATTTACTCGTTATATGTGCGATATCCCATAGAATATTATCTATAATATTATTGGCATTGATGAAAAGCTTATTTTCCTTGTTATCAGTATTCTTTATTTATTTCATAAACGTGCACCATATGCAAGTAAAAAATTCGGAGAGAAAAATTGTTGCCATAGATTACAGATGCTTTCAAAGCTATGATGTGCTCAAAAATAATATTATACATTCCTTAGAAATTATGTACCGCCTTCAAATCGAATTAAAATTCAAAGAAATAGGGTATGTATAATGCAAACAAAAAATATTGACATACCAAATCAGGCTTTGAATAAATTATCTCCTGATTATTATCTGATAATAGATGCATACGGACTTGATGGGTTAAACATTACTCTAATCAAGTTGTTACCTAAAGCCATCCATTTATAAGGTTCTAAACATATTGGTTCTGCTACATTAGATTGATTGCAACTATAAGTCATTACAAGTTTTTCAATCGTGTCTAACAGACGTAAGGTGGTGGAATTGCACGGCATCATGTCGGATAAGCTTCAGTTGTTTAGGGGCTAACCTTAAGTTTAAATCTTGGGCCAATTGCTTTTTATTATTTACACGAGCCAGTATCTTAGAAACCTAAAGAGTGTGGTTCGCATTTATATGCAGATCATACACAGTTATGCTACTCATTTGATGTCGCAAATCTATTTCAAGCAAATGACGATATAAATAACGCTTTAAGGTTTATCTACGAACAATCTGTATCTCATTGCCTTCATTTAAAATTTAAAGAGTCGAAGCTTTATTTTTTAGTAAAGAAACAGTGTCAACTGACAATTTATAGTTAGCTTAAATGTATTTCAACTGTGTGAATTGTGGTAAAAATCGATAGAATTCGATACCAATCAATCTTAGATTTAGGATGCATAGGTCAGGTAATCCATAACTCCTTTTTTTGCATTAAAAACGATTTATGGTCAGATCAGAGTGCTAAGTCGCGCAATAAAAATTAAATTATGTGAGTCGGCAGTTAAATTTTAATTATTTGTATCTCGTTATTTAGCCCTTGTTTGGAGTCTTATGACAAGCATAGATTGCAAAAAGTACAAAATGCTGCCTTCAATTAGTCTCTGGAATAAAACAAGCGATAGAATTTCACTTGTGCTCAAATGTTATGATTGGTTCAATATGACCAATAGAATGATTTTTCACTCTCCTGTACTTATTCTACTTCAAAGTCTTCAAATTTAAAAACACCACCATACCCTGTCGAATATATTAACTGTTTTTTTTTTAAATTAAACTTTTAAAGTACATACAGTAAAAAATTAACTCGAGTAGGTGTTGAAATCACGACCTCTATATATATATATATATATATATATATATATATATATATATATATATATATATATATATTAAGAAAATAATTCTGCCTTAAAACCACCCATGCACAAAAATGAGTTACCAGGTTATTTAAAAAGCCTCTCCTTTCTGATATTATTTAAATCTAATTAAATTTAAAGTTATAGAACATCTTTTATTATTGACAATCGACGGGTTTACCACAGATATTGCGCAACACATCTGCGTCCAGCGTCATCGGATTTTCACTGTGGTTTTCATGTCGCGACCGATCGGACCTTGATTTAAAAAAACATAGCCCTCATACAATTTAATCTTCTGAATTTTCAGTTATAACTAATTACATGTGCTCCATGTTAATTCACCATTTACTTCATTAAATTTATAAATATTAAAATACTTATATTTTTTTGGGTTTTTTATGGTTTTATATTTAAGTTATACAGTCGAAACGTTTCAATTTATCAAATTTCACAAAATTATTTCAACATCTTTAACAATTTTTAAAGATAATATTAATACTGACGAAGATAACTGTAAGTGTTATCGAAACGTTTAGATTGTATAAATTAAATATGAAAGTAAACCATAAAAAATCCAAAAAAAGATACGTATTTTAATATGTGTAATAATGGATGAAAGTTTAAATTTTCAAATTTATAAATAATTTATAAATTTTTATATTTGTTAGTTCCTTTAATGAACAACATTTACTAGTGTCTAACTTAAATGCACAACACAATATTTATTTATTCAGTCAAATCTCGTAATTCGACGCGTAGGCCGTTTTAAATCCAATATACGATCACTAATAGATACAATCTATTAACATTTTAAAATTTTAAATTTTATACAACTACATAATTAAACTGGCCGTAAAAATTAAGCAAAAATGAAGACTGTGTAATGACACTTCAAAATGGTACGCGATTGGATTTGCGACCGGCCCCATTAATGTTAAATGAACACTGTCATTATTCTGTTTATACATGTCGCGTCTCCAGCGTATTAATACGTTCAATTTTCTTCAATAAAAATTCATATATACAGCACCCGTTAGATGGTCTTGGTTTGTTAGGTTGTGTTTATATTTAATGCGTCAAATAATACAACTGCCAGAATAGTTTGCTAAATCTAATATGAATTTCCAATTTAAAAATTTTTATAAAACTTGGATATCCTAACATAAATGAACTAGGTTTTTACCAGATCAAAATCGATTATGTCAATTTTTAATTAATTTTATACTGAACTTTTTAATCCGCCATAAGAAGTAGTCTCCGTTGAACCTATTTTTGCAAAAATATAAAGTACGCAAAAATTGTTTGCAAAATTAATATGTAATCTTGGTTGACCAAAATAATGATGTTTCAAACGCTATTTTCTTTAAATTCTTAACAATTTTTATATTAATTTTATTGGTAAGTGCTTTGCAATTTCCAAAACTTTAAATTTGTTATTGATGTAAATACTAATTTATACTAGTTAAAATTAGTTAACAGTTTTAGATATTACTTTGTAAACTTATTTTGAACTTGAATGTATGAGTCATGTTATATTTACACAAAACGTTTTAATATGTTTACAATTTATTTTCAACCTTTTCCAGTGGCGCAGTTTCATTCTTAAATATATGAATTTTTGTTACAAGATTCATCTTTACTAACTCGATGTATATTTCACTAATTTAATAACAAACCTAGAACTTTCTTTCCACATAAGCTTAATACTTAATAAAAATAAAGTAACGCTCAATTCAGGATAATAAAAATAATGTAACCAAAAAAAGTGTTTCACATCAGTCTGTAAACAATGAATCTTTTAATATTCATTAGTGTTAAACGAATTTATAAAATATGAAAATGCAAATGTTTCAACAATCATGTATTTTTATTGTGTTTGATGTTTGTTGATTCTGTTTTCATACAACACGTCCAACGCCCAGCACCTTACGACTGATTGTATATTACCGTCACCCAAGCGTCTAAGTGAATGTATTTATTAGCAAATTTAAGCCTGTTTCCAAAATTATATGCAAACCCACATTTATGAAGTGTGCTGATTTTCGTTTGTCCTTTTGTTTCTGATCATTTCAAATTCTGTATACAATGGGTTTGTCGTATTTAAAACATTCCAAATGTAAATTTATGCTACTAGAAAGTGATGTAAAAATAATATAAAATAGGCCATTTCAACTTACTGATATGACCGTAAGGTTTATTGTACGTAACAGAAAGTGATCTACATTTTTTTTCTTTTCGATTTCAGATTATTTTCATTTTTTTGCTTACTTTTTATTTAAAAAATAGTAGTTCTGGTATTTTCTTTAATCTTAAGTAATGCTTTGTAAATTTTAATTTATGGCTGTCATTTCATTTTTTAATAGGTAAATTCTGTGATTGATAGTTCATAATAAACAAATAAAAACCGCCAAGTTCAATGTATTTCGTATTTTAAAATAAATGTTAAATCATCTCGGACATTTTATCAAACTGTGATGCAGGTTTTACTAATTCTTAATCTAATAGTGTAACAAAACAAAATGCGCTAGATGTGTTTCCTGCACTTGGATGCCTATTTGTGACAATTTTAGCTAATGTGACCATATAAAAAATCTATCGGCTTTACAGATTTCATTGATTTTTTTTTAAGTTTTATAATACTTTGTAGAAGGTTTTACAGATTTCAAACTTTGCTTTTTAAATTGATTTTGACAGGTTTCGGACGCAAATGTCATTTAACAGCTGCATCGGTTGGGATTTATCTATCGAGGGTGTATTCTTTGTGAAGTGTAAGTATCCACTAAGAAAGGACTTTTCGAAATTCCACCTCTAAGAGGGTGAAATGGGAGGTTGAAGGTTTTTGTGAAACTTTTCATTCTATGGGTCGATTGACTCGAAAATTGGTAAGCATACTCTTCAATTAAAATTATGAGACACGTGTATCACAAAATTTTAATATCGTTCCACCCCCTTTCCCCATTCTTAGGTCGCAGCAACGCGCGACAGGTACGGCTAGTAAATTATAAATACTTATCTTCTGAATGAATTAGTTTTAAAAAACTCTCATTATGACGAATTTCTTTTAGGAAACCTTCAAAAAAATCTTTAATGTTACATTTCAACGACCCACCAGGTACTTTTAATGTTGATCTATTGAATAGTTTTCTCTGGCTGTCATAACATTTTAAAATACCATTCATCAAACAATCTTCTGTTGACGATGTCGTGATGGAAAATCAATAATTCAGTACTCAGTTGACATCTTCCCATTCCAAAGGATGTTTGACAGAATGTATCCTTAAAATTTTAAATTGTTCTATCCACAATTCATAATATTTTAGGCTATTGTAAACATTTTGTTGATTCTACAAACGATTTGATTCCTGTATAAACGTTGATAACTGATTTCTAACAGTAAATGGAAAACGTTCCATTCTCTCATTCAACGTGTTAAATTTTCATTTCTTGAGATATTTCAATGGTAGTAATGTTGATCACCTTAGAGCCATTTATTGTGTTGAAAATGAATAAGATTGATTGTGAACAATGTAACTCTAAGTAATTCCTAATGTTTCATTATTAAAAATTTGAATAACACTTGGACAGTGTCATTTAAATTAGATCTTTAAATTGAAATAGTTGTTACTTCCTACATTCGAAAATTTAGGTATTCTGGTAACAAATTTTACTTATTACCTTTTACAAACTTGTTTAGTGATACTCACAATATAAGAGTAAATTTTTACTACTGTTTCCCACATCTATTGGTAATAAATCTGCCCCCGTTTGCACATGTGATGCACATCCAATTTCAATAATATTTTGTTGAAAGGATTTATTTACTTTTCTAAATATTATTTATGCCACGCCTCGCCAAGCCTCCAAAGTTAGTGTTGGCATTATCCGCACAAATCCCTACAACTTTAGCAGTTGCATTGTTCTTCTTTAAAATTTCAAGTATAGAACTTGAGACAATTTCAGACATTTCTCCAGGCATCAAAACCAAATCTAAAATTTTAACTCATTTATATCAAATTATCGCACAAGGGTTGGGAATAATTTTAAATCCTTATGGTTTGATGCATCTGAGTATATTGACACATAGTTCACTAACTTTAATTCTACATGTAATTTATTTATTTGGTGTGGTGCAATCACGTTCTTAACAATAGCTTCTGTTTTAGTTCGTTTGCATACAAATTTTTTTTCGAACAATTATACTATTTTGTGTAGTACAGACCATGAATCTAAAACTTTGACTGTGTTGCACTGTATGATACGCGTACATTGCTTCGGAAATAGCTAAATGTTTTTCGGTGTCACCAAATTTAGTTTTTTTGAAAAAAATGTCAACTTTGCTACTTGACCCTGTTGATGTCAGAAATTTTACATGTTTATCGCTTTTCATACGACGATTCACATCATATTTCCCACCCGAAGAAATTGAAAACTGGCTGTTGCAAAGTTGACAGCAGACTGCGAAAATCAAATTTGGTTGTTTTAATAACTGGAAACTCTTTCAGTAATGCGTCGGTTACTTTACATTTCCTTTTTGGAGGAGGCATACTGAAAGGAAACAAAATGTGAAATGTAAGGTTTTGAGAGACAGATAAGTTTAAACTATTGTTTGTAAATTATTGGAATCGAGCCCTTGAATAATTGTAATTTATTAAATATTAAATAATATTAATTGATTTTATAAGAATCGCTAATTAAGTTATTTTGTTGTTTGACATTTTTAATAGTGGAAAATAAATTATTAATCTTTTGCAGATTATTTTTCACGGAAACCACACATTTTTACCGCATATACACTGTGTCCCAAGTTGGTGCTGCATGTATGGCTCTCTGTTATTATAAGAGCTGCAAAATCGGTCAAATGGACAATGTTTCTCAGGATTCTATTACTATTCCAGAAGTGCTATTACATTTTATCAATTGTTTCTGGTTTTTGAAGAAATCTAGGGAAACCAAAATGGTTCCTTTTTGACAGACCCCCGTTATTAGAGAACGTACGGTATTTTGGTTTAAACATTCTACAGGTGCCACGTCGATCATATTTGAGAGTGTGGTCTCTGGGAAAAGTAAAATGAACCTTGGTTTGAGAAAAATTGAAAAGATAGATTTAATACAACAAATAAGTTTTAACATTATTTATTTTAAGGAAAATTAACATAAAGCTCATTAAAAACAAACTCGTTTTTTACACACATCGAACTAAAACATACAAGATACATATTTCTTAACTTAAGAACCTAGGAAAAAATAAAAAGTAAATTACATGGAAAATTAATGTTTTTTATTGAAACATTTGGGGCTGTCGCAGGCACGGTCGCAATAAGTGTTTGTTAGTTTGGCTTTGATTTTGCAACATTACGTTCCGATTCCTTTTTAATTTTGACGTAGCGCACTAAACACCTACGGCCGGGAAAACTGTGAAAAACGTGCGTCAATCATATTTGAGAAACGTGTCCACCGGCGCAAATATCATGCCTTTTTTTCTGCAGGGCCATGTCGCCCATATATGATACACACAAAAAAAGTGAAAAAAAACTACAAACCAAAAAAAACAACATAATGTCAGAAAAGCCTTTATTCTAGTTAATACATACAAATATTACAAAAAAGTAGCTTGGCCTCTGGGGCTATTTTCGCGATTACAGCGTGGCACGCAATGTGTTAAGAACTTTACAATAAAAAATAAAACAAAAGAATATCTTTTTCAGATTTCGAGATAATGACTATAGCTTTCTTTTTCCTTATGGGCGCCATATTGGATTATTAGTGCATTAAATAGAATTTTTTTCTCTTTTCAAAAATGTGTAACATGGTATTTCCTTTTCAATGAATACTGAAATAAGAAAAAAATGTTAGTTTACCTGTAAATCGCAAAAAATTGTTAATCTACTGAGGCCATGGTTCACTATAACGTTCAAGTTTTTGACGTTCATTATTAATACCTCCTTCAATAGGCAACTGAATGCTTCAATAATTATGAAAAAGCACAAGCTAGACAATTAGGAAATTATTCTTGAATTATTATCGATAAAATTTATCGATCAGTTACAATAAAAGCTGATACAAATAAATTATAACGGTCTAATTTAAAAGAATTGTTCTATGTGGCCATCACCTTGATCAAAACATATTTGACAACGATTTTGCTGAGAGTTTATTGCTCTCATTAATGTGTTTCTATTCACAGTATGCATAGCGTTTCGGACTTTTTCTAAAATTGCAATATTTTCTGGAGCTTGAAATGCGAAAGTTTCGTTCTTAATGTGTCCCCATAAAAAGAAGTCAAGGGGATTTATGTCAGGGATTTAGCAGGCCAAAAAATGTTGTCATTATTCGCAATTAATCAATTGGGAAAGATTTGTTCTAAATAATTCTTTCCGACGGCAGCATTATGAGCTGGACATTCCATCGTTCATAAACCAAATTTGATCCAAGTTCCCCACAGCTGCCTTTACAGTTGGCATTATTTGTTCTTGTAAGTGTTCAAGATATCGTGCTGCATTTAAATTGAAATTAAAAATGAATGGCCCAATTAATTGATTTCCTAAAAGTAATAATTTCCAAAATTTCATATTTAAATTTCATTTTATATCTACCTATTATACCGCACCAAACATTAAATCCAAATTTTGTTTGAAATCGTCTTTGTGGGGTGAGTTGTGGGTTTTGTACAGCCCAGTGATGGGTAATGCGCCTGTTGAAAACTCCGTAATTGGTAAATCGAGTTTCATCAGTCCATAATATTTTCATAGAAAAACTGTGATTTTCTCGCATATTTTGGATGTACCATTCACAAAATCTTACTCTTCATGGAAAATCAAGTGCCGATAAACCTTGTACTATCCTAGACTTGTATGGATGGTATTTATTGGCGTCCAGTACTCGATGGACGGATGACTTAGGAATATTTGTTTCATTACCAATTTTTCTAACCGATTGTTAGTGTATTGTAACACAAGATTATTTCTTTCCTCATTTTCAACAGCATATCTATGATTTCTGGGTTTTACAAAACTTCCATAATTCAGCAAATTCAATAACATATTCCTAAAATGTCTTGCGTTTGGTTAATGTCGTTCAGGAAATTTATTTTCATAAACTTCAGCAGCCGCTGCTGCGTTTCTGTGGGCTTCGAAGTAGGTTTCTAACATGTCAATTTTTTCTTCATTTGTATAATTAAGGGTCATGTCTAATGGTTGGGAATTTGAAAATTATAATTTAATGGAAATTAAATTAAACACCAAAAACAAGCAATTGCGAATTAAAAAAAACGAATTAAATGCAATAGACTCAACACAAAAGCTAATTTTAAAAGTCTCTTTTTTCATTCGTTCAATAAATTTTATCGATAATAATTCAAGAATAATTTCCTAATTGTCTAGCTTGTGCTTTTTCACAATTATTGAAGTATTCAGTTGCCTATTGAAGGAGGTATTAACAAGTGAACGTCAAAAAACGAACGTTATAGTGAAACATGACCTAACTAGATTAACAATGTTTTTCTTATTTCAGTATTCATTGAAAAGAAAATACATACCATGTTGTGATACATTTTTGAAAAGAGGAAAAAATGCTATTTAATGCATTAATAATCCAATATGGCGTCCATAAGAAAAAAGAAATCTATAGTCATTATCTCGAAATCTGAAAAAGATAGTGTTTTGTTTCATTTTTTATTGTAAAATTCTTAAAAAAATACCCATAGAATGTTTAAACCAAAATACCGCATGTTCTCTAATAACCAAGCTACGGGGTCCGTCAAAAATGCACCATTTTGATGAATCCTAATTTGGGACACAGTGTATATTGACTCTTTTTAAGCGCATAAAAAACCTATTAATTCAAAATGAATTAATAGGTACGTACGTTACTAACTTGAATCAGACAACAGAAGTTGTTTAACTTAATTATATTAGAACATCCATTATTTTTATTCACAGAACTGAACCTCTTTCACTTTTGGAATGAAACGCTTACTGGTTAATAATTAAAATTAGTCCTGAGTGCGTGGCTGCGGAATGCGCAGAGATGGCGGCATTCCAGTATTTGATAGAAATAACTTGGATTTTAATAATGTTATGACGTATTGCAATTACGATAGACATTTTGCGGGACAGCATTCTCTGTGCCATTCTCAATTTTAAAACGGGACAATCCCGCCTAATGCGAGACGAATGGTATTAGTTTTAGCACGTGTTTACACAGGGTTTTGGCTTCTATGCTTCAAGTGGTAAATGTGTGCAGCAACTATTATATCTATATTCAATAAACAGTAAAAAATCTATTAGTGCTTTTTGCAATTGTGCAATCATTAAATAAAATCCAAAAAATCATTCAAATAAAATACAACTTGAACAGGTGTGCTGCTGAAATAATTTTTTATAGTTTAGCTAAGTTTCTTTCAGAGGCTCCTTACAATTAATTCGCTTACATTTATTTTGTGTGTCATTCTGTAAATTATAGGTAAAAAAGTTTAATAATATTTAACAATGTCGGTAATGCAGAGAGAATTCTCGATTACGTTTTACAAGTTTTTGTCTGTTACATCATGTAACAGACTTTTCAATATTCTACTATAGTTTATGCGACAGTTTCTCATTTATGCAATGTTTCAGACTGCAAATACAGACGGTGACTGCGTGATTTATAGCCTATTTCGGTAAATTTAATGAATGAGTTTAAACTGTATAGTAAATTTAATGTAGGGTTATTAGGTTCTTTACATGAGGATTAGCGTGAACGTATACAAATTTGCATGTTGTTAAACTTCGGTATTTATGATGACGTGGCAGCTTCGTCGATAAGACAAGTATTTGTTACAGTCTTTTCGATGTGTATACTTGTATCTAATTTACATATACTATTATATCGGTTTATCTTTAATTACGTTGTAAAAACCGCACGTATAATAAATACTTGCATATATATCTATATTTTTTTTCTGTATATGCAAGAATCCTGCGGTGTTAATTTGATCGTCCGTATACTGATAATAAAATTGTTTATAATGTAACTATATGTATAGATAACTAAGAAGCTCAAAGAGTTATAATGTACTGCTGCTATTTTATTACCTCTTTACAAACTGTTTAATTTACTACTTTTCTTTTTAACGTTAAATATAATATGAACTTTTAACTTCAGTTTAATAAAGACGATCAATAAACTACCACATTTTCTTAAAAAAAATTGAGATAATATATATACGTTGCTGTGATATAAAAGTCTAAGACCCGCCTGAGCTTAATGTTCACCATATAACAAAAGGCCGACAGTTATTAATTCAATAACTTTAATTAACAACCCATGTACATTTTTTAAATGAACCAGGCAGGAATACTACCGTTGCGATATTTTTAGCATGATTTTGAAATTACGCGTAAGATCCAAAAACTTACCCAGTTTTTTCAATTTTTAGTTGCTAAAATGAACAAAAAGAGCTGTGAAATACTTACTAAAAAATCAGTTAAACTGGTTAAAACTATGTCGTCTAAAGAAACGCGCATTTATCATTTTGCAAACAAAATTCCTTATAAATAGATATTGTATTAGGTTGTTGCAAATGAAATGGCCGATTTTCTATTAAACATTTAAATAACAATATTTTTGGTTAAACATAATTTTATTTATCATGTACGGTAAAAGTCTGAATTTATGGATGCGATGAATTGCACAATCGTTTTTGATGCCCGCTCCATGAGCTCCATTAGACTCAATACACTTTTCCTAACGCGTTACAAGTGAATTTATCATGGTCATACCATATATTATACGGTGACCATACGTACTTATTTTAGTAGGACAGTACTTTCTTTTCTGCCAGTGTCCTAAGGTCCTTAATAGAAGCATGAAGTACACTAAAATGTACTTTCTTTTTCTTGAAGATGCAAATATCGCAAATAGGTATACCAAAATATTTATTTTTATTTAAAAGTATGCTTATCAGTGATTCACTGATCATGATGCAATAACGACGTTAAGAAGTTGTTGAGAATGTTCGCGTAATTTGTTTCCCAACGTTCCAGTCCGCCCTCGATTATCCTAGACGCACAGCCCAGAATGCTCCGCGACTGGAACGTGCGAGAATCGAAGCGAAGTTTAGCGAGCCGCATATAAATAGCGACAGCGCTCGGACTAAGACTAAACAAGTTCAATTCTACACGAGTTCTACGTTCGACAGCAAGCGAACATATTATTTGTTAATTGTTTTGTTGAATGCAGTCTGGTTTTCTGTGCTGGTTTCGCTTACTAAAAAGCAACGTCGTTTGATTTCAGTTACCTACTTGTGCATTATTTGCGTAAACATGGCACCGCCTCGAAGAAAGTGTCATTTTAATTTGGAGTTACAGAAAGAATATCCGTTTATGAAAATAAAAATAAATTGAGTCCGCATATTGTGTACTGTGAAATTTGTAGAAGTGATGTTGATATTTCCAACAGTGGTCCCAGCAATATTAAGGCTCATCTAACCAAGAAAAAGCATACATTAGCTGCAAATACGAAGTCTAAAAGCGCTACACTAAACACTTTTTCAAAAGTGAAAACTTCAGCTCTGAAAATATGTTAATTGCAGCCAAGGAAGGTACTTTCGCGTATCATACGATCAAGCATCAGCAGAGTTTTAGATCTTTGGATTGCACATCAAAGCTAATAGCGAACATGTTTGAGCCCAAATTTATGGCAGCTCGAACCAAAACTGAAGCCATTGTAAAAATGTTTTTGCTAAAGAATCCCAGTTGCGATTGGAACTTGATCTACACAAAGCACATTTTGTTAGCATCATGATCGATTCGTCCAACCACAAAGAAATTAAAATAGTACCTTTGTTGGTGAGATACTTTAATTGTGAAAAAGGTATTCAAGTGAAATTACTTCAGTTGCAAGACTTACCTGGTGAAACATCAGAACAGTTAAATAGTTATGTCTTTAATACTTTGAAAACCCACAATTTAGTGGACAAGTGTATTGGATTAGCTGCTGATAATACCAATACAAATTTTGGCGGAATGAAAAGAAAGGGAGTGAACAACCTATTTGCAAAATTGAATGCTTCTCGTGGCAAACCTCTGGTTGGCATTGGTTGTGTTGCACACATTTTGAACAATTGCGTACAAAATGCTACGGACGTCTTACCAAATTGACGTTGAGGTTATTGTTGTTAAGTTATTTAAGCATTTCTATATTTATACAGTGAGAGTAAATCAACTTAAACAATTCTGCGACTTTGTTAATGTTGAATACAAAAAGATGTTATCATTTTCTAAAACAAGATTTTTAAGTCTGATGCCCGCAATTGAACGAATTCTACAAATGTACGAACCGTTGAAAGCATACTGTTTGTCTATTGAAAATTGTCCAATGATTTTGAAGCAATTTTTTGAGTGTCGCACCAGCGAAATTTGGATGTGGTTTGTACACAACATTGCTTCTATGTTTCACAAAGTCATATTAAAGGTAGAGGGTGACAAAATATGCGCAACAGAGGCCGCTCTAGAGTATTTCGATCTTTAAAATAAGCTTGAAAATCGTTTGAATGAATTATTTTTGCCGCTTAAAGTAAGAGAATCCCTTTTACAACTTGACAATTGGGAAGGTAGTTTAAACTATCGAGATGACTTTATCTCACAGGTTAGATTATTTTATTCAAATTGTGTGAGTTACTTGAAGAATTGGAGTACAAATTTAAATGAATTAAGGCTCTTTGAATGGATAAATTTGAGAAACCAAGTTTCATGGAATCAAATTTTGTGTTCATGTGCTGCTTTTAAAGACTACTTGGGTTCGACACTGAATGAGGACGAACTCTTCGATGAAGTTAGTCTATTACAAGCTAAACTGTCAGAAGATAAAATTGCCGAGTGGAACTCGAAAAATATAACTACCGAAGATCGATGGGTTGAAGTATTTAAATGGAATCAAGGGTCTGGATCAAGTGAAGATTTCAAAAATTGTGAGATTTTATGTCAGTTTATTTTTTGTCTTCCTGGAACAAGTGCGTCAATTGAGCGACTATTCTCTAATATTAATAACTACTGGAGTTAGAAGCTGTGATGCAAGTGTACACAAACTTCGATGAGACTTGCAGTGAAATGTTCCAGTTTTTGAAGACCAGAAAGCAAATTTTGGAATCTATCCTAAGCTCTCAAAAATACGATTGGCACAAAGGTGACCCCACTGATGGCGTTGCAGGCACGTCAAAATAATTAATAACATTACACATTTCTGCCAGAGTATTTTATGTGTTTGTATTTTTTCTAATATAGGAATATAGGTACATATATTATGTATATGCATGTGTCATTAAAAATTATTTTATTTTTTATTCTCATTTTGATGCTTGGCTATGTCACTCTACATTTAGTTCTTTGATTTGTCCGTTTTTATCTATTCCTAATACAACTTTTTGTTACTTTTTATTTCTGTACTTATTTTTCTGAAAATAAATATGGTCACCCAATATATATAGCACGCGATAAATGGTCGCAATATTGCTTTAGGCCAAATATGTGTGTTTTTAAATCAGCCGTTTTCACAAATAGACGATACCATTACAGCTATGCGTATTTGTTCTACTGAAATCGCGCTATTTTTTTAATCACTACCATTCCTCTAATCAGTGCAAATTTATGCATGTTTCACACGATTCACCCTAATCGGTCGCAATTTGTTCAGTATCATTGAAGCAGCGTTGTAGGTCAGTAGTAAGATGGCCAAGAAAGTGGAAAAGAATGCATATGATCATTTAAAACTGATTGAACTGTTCGAACAAAGACGGTGCATTGGGGACAAAACAATAGATGATTACAAAGATAGATTGAAGGAAACGAAAACGTGGACGGAGGTTTATCACAGGCAACGAATAAATTTTAAAAAAGTCAGTATTTATTTATATGAAAAGTAATAATGATTTTTACGTGATAAGTACAAAATAGCTATTTGTGTATTAAGAGCGAAAAGTGCTACTTTGCTGCTTGAGATAAAAAGTTGCCGCGCACGCGCCAGCGGAGCGCGGCAATTTATCGAACGCGGCAAAAAGCTTTCCGCTCGAATTACACACAAGATTTGTTCTACAATCACACGATATTAAAATTTTCTGAATATTTTTTAACTTTTCTGGACTGACAAGAAGTTATAAAAAGTCTGTACTTACTCATTTTCATACTGTTTTTTTGGATTTTTCTCACACTCAGATTAATTATATCTACGATCACACAATATTACAATTTTCTACATAGGTTCTTTTTGCATTTTATTAGAACACAATACAGATATTGAACACTAGAAACTGGTTGGAATTTAAAAATAGAATACACAAATAACTAAAAACTAACCATTCATTTACTAACCATGTTAGAATTAAATGTACAATTTTGACAATTGTTAATGTTTATGCCAGATGTTGATGGTTCAAAAGAATTGGAGCTGTTACAAATATTTCATGTTACATCTAAATTTTCTTGTACGTGAGATGTAGATTGACCGGATATTTTTTTAAACGTTTCTATTGTATTACTAATCGAATCGTCAATATAACCTTCAGCAACATTGCTACCTTTACACCCCACTTTTTTTTCAGTTGTATCAAATCACCACCACCATAATGCAATCAATTTTGCATATTGAATAATATCAATATTATTTATTATTTTTAAAGTTTGTCTTAACATTGAATATTTTGACCAAAGAGTTGATGATTTTAGGTCTTTTGACCTGTCTCCAAAATAAGTAACAAGTGCGTTTTCTGAATGTTTTTTAACTTTTCTTGACTGACACCATGATATAAAAGAACTGTATTCATTCTCATATTTTTGTTTGGATTTTTCTTTTAACGTAACATTTCTTTTCACTCTCACTAAGTTCCATTATTTTACAGTTTTGAGAACTACACAAATATGTGCCTGATTAAATAGAATTATGACAATGTGTATGTTGTTGTTTCCTATCGAGATATTATTATGGTAGTTTGAAAACACAGTAAGTAATCTGTTTTAATTTAAATAGGTTTATTTAAGGACCGATTTTTCATTGATATTCAGATTAGTCTACATTTCGTTATTAAATACTAATTAGCTTTATTAATGACTGACACTTTTGTTTATTTTGAAGTAAAATAGGCGACCGGCAAGGTAACTTTTCCTCTTTAGAGCGCCAATAGTGTCAAATTATGACAGATCACGGGAAACGTCAACTTTCCAGTTAGATTTGAATGTGCAAAAGCCTACTTTGGATAGTGATTGTAGAAAACCTATATTTTCGTCATTTGCCAAGGCAAAGAGCCTGCGCAAATTCATCTCTTAGCTCATTAGCATGTCGTCCACCTCTAACGGATCTACCTTGGGGTAGGTTTTGTAACCCTCTTGTATGTGCAGCAACATACGTGTCACTAGAACGAAAACTGCCTCTTTGACGAACCACATTATTTAAAATTGCGGCAGCTTTTACAATATCTTTTGCAAATGGTTTAGAAACATTCAAAGTCTATTCCCATATGTTCTACATAAATAAACTTAGAATCAGAATCTGCCACTGCCATCAGAACTAGCGAGAAATGGTGTTTATAATTCAAGTTCATACAGCCACTGTTCCGGGATTTTTGAACCCTTATATGTCATCTACAACTCCAATACAATGTGGAACCAATCACCCAATCTTCTTGGAAAGGAGTGGACAGATATTCTTCTCTTGAATGGTTCCATAACTGTCGACAGACCGTTCGAACACTTTCACTTATACCTATGTAGGTATAATATAGATCCGTAAATGTATTCCCATTAGCGAGATATCTGTAAATAATAAAATATTGTTTTTAAATTGTTATCCTCCACATATAAAAAAATAATAAAATATACATTTTTGTGCCTTCGTTTGTAATAGGGCATATGCATACCACAAATGCGTCCAAAAAGTATGCGCTTTCCGGCCTAGGCAAAAATAATACTAAATTACAGTTGGTATCCGTTGTAGTGACAGAACTGACATCGAGATTTGACGTAACACAAAGCCTAACAGGGCCGGATTTGGGGTAGAGCAGGCGGGGCTACTGCCCTGGGGCCTCCACAAGAGAGGGGCCATCACAATAGAGATAAAAATTTAAACAAAATCAAAGCTTCGACGGGGCAGCAACTTATGCTTTACCACATAGATTATATATTGATTGTTACAGTTTCAGAAACTAAAAATAATATTAATTAAGGAGTATCATAAGTTTTTGTTATGAACTTGTTCGTTCATAACACAAAATAATAATTTAATAATAGTCAAGTTGCCTTGGTATGTGTGAATCCTTGCGATATTGCAGGCTCACATTCCATTAATATAAGTAATTTGATTGTAATCTCATTATATTTAGAATTTACATCAGTTCTGCATGCATAAAGACAAAATTTACATCGATTGGGGCTTGAATCTCGATAGCGCAGTTGGTTAGCGCGGTATTCTAACAAAGTACAGGTCGTAGGTTCAAATCCTACGCGAGGTAAACATTTTATTTATGTATTTAATAAAATTAATAACAATTTTTAATTACATATTTACCTTTGAACTTATTCGTTCATAAGTCTTTTTTCGCATTTTTACCGATAATGCTTGCACAAACGTAATAATATTGTTCTTGAATATTAAAAACAATATATCCATATTTCTTCACTTCAATCCGTAAAACATCGATATATTCGAAAGTTCCGATTGCGAGTTTCCATTAACTATCAATTTTTGATTTGATGGAGCATCTCGGTGGCAATAATTTTTTGAAGCCTCGAAAGTTCAGTGTTGGATTCGTCGATTCGTAAATTCGTCACGATTTTTTCACCTAAAAATTGTAAATCTAATTTAATAATCGTATGTGAACAATCGGTATTATTCTATTCTTAAACCAAATAAATAAGTGCTATCGACTAGACAGTATTTTATCTATATTTTCTTATTTAGCCAGATATATAAGTAGTTTTGTTAAGCAATAAGGATTTTTTCACGCAATTTAAATCTTACGGCTGGCATCTGGCAGCACTGTCGGGGTTAAGAAGTGTCTACTTGTAGCGTGCTCGTAAGCGAGGAATCCCCGAAATTTTATTCGAAGCTTTATTAGAAGTTTTGCAAGTGCAAGAAATGGGAATTTATATCAACAAACACACGTAAGTATTTTCGTATTTATCTTGTGACCTATAATATACGGTGTATATTATAGGTCACAAGATAAATACAAATTATTGGCGGATTTCATAACGCTATAGCTTTACTAATACTTAACATAAATGTGAACACTACGTGTGATATGGCAGACGTCCAGCCGGTGATCACATTCCCGCCAAACAGGAAGAAATCACACACAGTAAGATCAGGTGAACGTGGAGGTCAGGTGCCGTTCAAAAGTTAGATGAAGATGAAAAACTGTTTCGCATGGGAGTACTAACATTAATTAAACAAATTAAAGAAAAAAGATAAGCGCGAGAACTCAGACCTCCACCGATGAGCTCCTATCACCATACGTCTGTCCTATAATTCGTCTTATTCAACTCCAACTTCCGAATACTAGTCCAGAGACTATACGTTTGAGCAATTGTAATAGTACGACGTTAGAGTCATTATTAATTGCATTATTATTTTCTACAATATTTCAAGCATTAGGTGTTGTTATGTTAGGTTATTATTGTTGTGCTTTGTTATTTACAGTTCATACGACTAATTTTTAGTTATTTGTAATAGAAGAAATACATTTCATTTGCCTCAAAGTAACTACTACCATTTCTTTAGGCGGAATACTTAATCTCATTGTTGTTCTCTTTCCGTATAGATTCTGATAAACACTCTAACAAAAAAATAAAAGTATCTTGGCTCATACGTATAAAAGGCACCATCTACGTATCTTGCCTGTAACAAGAGATGAATCCAGAAACGGCGATTTTTGCGTGGAGCTTCTCTTTGTTTAGTTAGCTCCAATGGTAGATTTCTACGTCTTCTCTCCATGCACTACATAATATACTGAGCAATGCCTTAAGGCCATAAAAGTTCGTTCTTACCCTTATAAATGACGTTTTTGGGCAAAATGATAACCATGGTCCAAAATTATAAAATTCTGTGGTCGCCCATCTAAGTAATACGTTTGGTCGTTTTCCCAACCACGTTCATGAGTGAATAAAGTATTTACGCATCATTGCTCATAAATAATCAACGCTATTAAACTGTATTATTTTAGTACTTATGCATCTGTTTTGTGTTTGGCCGTTGTCCCAACAAAATAGGCGTATAAGCAAAGCTTTTGGGTATCTTTGAACCCAAATGAAGACCAACGCTCTGAGGTAATGCGTTTAGTCCTTTTCCTGAGGATACACGCGCATAAGCACCATTTTTGGGCGTGTTTGGCCCAAAATGATTATCCATAAAACCATAACACTTTGACGTTTACTAATATATAACATTTTTGGGCAGTTTTGTCCCCAAAAGATTACAAAATAAAATCATAAATCGAAACGGAAACATAGTTTTTTCCCAATTGATATATCAGAGACGCAGTCCAACAAAATATAACTTGGAAGTTTAGATTTTCTCTTACTTAAACTACCTGATTTCAATTTTTCTAAGATGAGGATATTATAAAGTTTGACAATGAAGGATAGCTTAAATTTTACTGCATAACTTTTGATTTGGGTTTCCGTTTAGTACTATTCAATAGTGATCAACTAGAATGTATAAAGCACCGGTGTCCAACGTTGGGACAAAATCGGTCAACCCGGTTTACAGATCTTTTTGTTCATACATCCATACAAACTAAACTCAACTTCAATACGTAACTCATGCTGAAGCTTTCGCTGTTTAATAAAGGAAGTGCGTACGTACATTGAACCTATACAGAAAATTCTGAATTAAAAGTGGAATAATAGGGGTGATAAAGTGGGATAAACATCTGCATGCTTTGTTACAAAAAACTCCACCACATTTTATTTTGGTTGCCAATCTGTTGCACCTGGACTATTTGGAAAGTAGTGAGCAGGGTAATTGATCTATTAGTTTTGCACACACCGTCTCCGTTTAACGATTGTACACATTGTGAACTCCCCCAATCACTCTTTCTTCCATAGAAGTCTTGACCTATATAAAGCTTCCATCTGAATATGCACATACGAGCAGAATAATGTAATGTTAATGATTGCAGTGAAAGTCTATCGATCCAGCATGCGGTATCTTCTGAGTTTGGATCTGCTTCCCATTTAACTTTCTGATATAGTTGAGGAGATTCTAAAACTTTTGAATCCTTTGTCTTATGGTGGTCTACATATTAGCATACTTTCGAACTACAGAGTTTGCCATGTAGCAATTACTGTTGCAGCTGGTTGAATCTCTTGGAACAACGTAAAGATCAAAGAATACCATAGATGTACCACTCCACAAATACCTTAAAATGTATGTTATTGACAAAGCTATTCAAAAATAGTGGGATAGGTATGCGCGGTTTCTTGTCGAGCACCGTTCAGGTGCTGCAACCCTTTTCGATAGAGCCCGATGACCACCTTTTAGACGAAACGTGAACATTGTTATGAATACCATAAATCATGTTTCAAAAAATCAACATCACATTTTTTATTTTTATGTTCACCATCATTTTATTTTGTTGGACACTGTTTTGTATTGTATGACCAAAGATTCTGGTGCATGAGTAGTCCAGTTCATAAATAATACTGCGGCTAGTGTGGACATGGCCAAAAGTACCTTAGGTTGTTGGGCGTTGTGTTTGGTTGTTAGGTGGATGGGCCGGAGTTCCATGATATTCCAAACTAGTTGATTCGATGGAATGAATATTGAACTTTCCAGTGAACGCCGCAATATTACTTTACTATAAGGTTCTCTGTCCTAATCAGTAATTTAAATGGTGTATCGTGGATACTTGAACCACTACTACAGTAAACTTCGAAATTGTTAATCATAAATTTATTTACAACACATAAACACAAACTTCTAAGCATAACAAGAGCTTTTGAAATTCCCAATGACAAGTTCAAGTGTTACAGTACTTAAAATTAATACATTATTAGTTACATTGAACAAGAGTGGGAAGGACTCGACTTCAGTTATCTTAATAATATCAATTATTATAAGTTTTTGTTATGAACGAATAAGTTCAAAGGTAAATATATAATTACAAATTATTATTAATGTTATTAAATCCATAAATAAAAAGTATACCTCGAGTAGGATTCGAGCCTACGACCTCTACTTTGCTAGTGTACCGCGCTAACCATCTGCGCTATCGAGATTTAAGCACCAACCAATGTAAACTTTGTCTTTATGTATGTAGAACTGATGTACATTCTAAATATAATGAGATTACAATCAAATTACTTATATTAATGGAATGTGAGCCTGAATGTCGCAAGGAATCACACACACCAAAGCAACTAGACTATTATTAAATTATTATAAGTTTTTGTTATGAACGAATAAGTTCAAAGGTAAATATGTAATTAAAAATTATTATTAATTTTATTAAATACATAAATAAAAAGTCTACCTCGAGGATTCGAACCTACGACCTGTACTTTGCTAGAGTACCGCGCTAACCATCTGCGTCATCGAGATTCAAGCCTCAATCGTCTTTATGTATGTAGAACTGATGTAAATTCTAAATATAATGAGATTACAATCAAATTACTTATATGAATGGAATGTGAGCCTGCAATATCGCAAGGAATCACACATACCAAAGCAATTGTAATCTCATTATATTTAGAATTTAGATCAGTCCTACATACATAAAGACAAAATTTATATCGATTGAGGCTTGAATCTCGATGGCGGAGATGGTTAGCGCGGTACTGTAGCAAAGTACAGGTCGTAGGTTTGAATCCTACTCGAGGTAGACTTTATATTTATGTATTTAATAAAATTAATAATAATTTTTAATAATATCAAGTTCGAAAATAAATTAATGTATTCTTCCAATAAGGAATAAAAACTGCCGGAAGTGTTTATTGATAACTATTGATAGCAAAAATTCTAACTCGCGTGTTACTTCTAACTTTTAGAAGTATTTAAAAGTTCCTCAGTAGGGTTAACAAATGTGTGTGTTTTCCAATCAAACTAAATATTCGACCAACTAATACACACTCATATTTCATAAATTTGTTTTAACATCTCAAGTGATTCTTAAAGATATTACCAGTTACTGAGAACGATATCTGTATTTGATATCGAAACGACAAATAAAAAAAAACTTTCTTTGGATAAAAAAACGTGTCACCGTTATAAAGAGAAGAAAACGAGATGTCGCTAACTTTAAATTTTACACCAGTGGCGTTTCAGATTATATCAAATGAATTGAAATAAAACGTAATTACGGAGAACTAGTTATGCACAAAGTTAATGTCTATTTACGAGTGTAAGACAAATGTCAGGAATTATGTAAATACAGTAAATTTACAACATAAGACGTTAGCGTAAAAATGTTAATGTATGCATAATTTCTTTGAACCAGAAATGCATATCTGAAATCGTAAGTTCCACTTAATGAAACAAAGTGCTATATAAAAAATCATTATTTAGGTCCATTCTCGTTGGTTTAAAACATTGTGGCAAATGTGCGAATCCATACTGGGCTCAAAGAAATAAATATAACATTAAAATATGTCTTTGTACAAAAAATACTGGGTATAAAAATTAGTAGGCATAGTCTATGTAAACTTTCAAAACCACGTGATCTATGTCGTCAGAATGACGTTTTATTATACCAACGTACCATTGCAAATCGCAGAGAGTTTTAGTGAATTTCGCTCGAGCGATTTGGTGGAATTCTTTTAAAATAATCCACGTTGCCATTTGTCTTGTTTAATTTCTAACCTCATATTTTGATTTATTTCGTTTCGTGCCTCGAGAGTTTTACGTGTTTTGCAACGGTCGTAATACCTTTGGTTACTACTTGTGTTTGTTTCCACCCCGCTATAAAGAATAATATTAGGGTTCTTTACAATTGTTAATAATTTCACAGCCATTAAAAATTTATATTATGTGCTTGAGAGTTTTATATGATTACCCTTTTTATTTTAATCGGAATTGGTTTGATTTATAGAGATATCATCTACTAGTTTAATTTTCGCTTGCTATTTAATTTCAGTTGCTTAAATGAACTTTAATATTTACGTTTGCGAATTCTTATCTTATCAAGATAAGATAACTCAAATGTTAAAAGAAATGGTCACTGTTATCAATTACCAAAATTTATACTCAATTTGATTTTCTTATTTATTTGGATTTCTATTGAGTTTACTTCCTTCCGCATTTATGTATTCAATATTTGTATAAGCTTTTAATATTAACAGTCTAATAATAAAAATTAATCAAACGTTATATTTATTTAATTAAACTAAAATTCGCAGTGCAGAAATGTTTTGTTTACAACAACATGTAACAATCAAACCTTTCATTGTAAGTAATATTCTTAATAGTAACTTGCAACAAAAAACCCTTTATCAAAATTGAATGGAATGTTTTCCGTTCAAATTTGATATTCCAATTCAAAGAAAATAAACACATAAACGTTTCTTTATTTACACCATTAGAAATTGTACTTATCTGTCACTTCGTTGAAAACTGATGACGTAGCTCTGCGTTTATAGGCCTTTGCTTAGAAGAGGCCTACCTTGGGTTGTTTCGTTACACTTTCAGTGATGTGGACTTCGGACGCCTTGCTCTCTTTGTTCTTTCGATACCTTTCTTGGAGCTTTATTGTGTAATAAGATGTTTCTCCCTTTCTTTTCAACAATTTAATGATTTTGTTATTATTTGCTGGATATATTTAGTTTTTATTTATCACTTCAATTGTCAATTTTAACTACAAAAGGCGTGCTGCAACAAACAGTAACGATCCACAAACCGCCACGCCTTTTCCTTGAACATCAATGATTTCGAGTTATTGTTCTTTATATATTAATTTATTACACTGAATCGTTTGTCGTATTCGATATTTATCGTTCAATGTTTAAACACAATCGTGGACGACTTTCGGTATCTACAAAAAAAAAATGATCTTAAATTATTACGTAACCTTTAACGCGATTACGCAATCTTTTTTATTATCATCAACTTGACACTATATACATTTAATTATTTACTTTAGCCCTTTATTATATTAATAAGGAAGGCAATTTCACTTCTTCCCTATTGTATTTTATCTTACTTTATTTCTAAAATGAGGATAATGCTGACTATTACCCTCTTTGGTTATTCTCAACCCACTCTGACTGCTTCGCGCTTCCTTAAAGCAACTGTTTGAAAACTGCATGTCATGAAAGCGTCTCTCCCTCTACAAAACATTTACGCTTCCGCAACTGCTGCGTTTATTTAAATACTTTCTAATTAAATATGTAGATAACTTATTGAAATAAACTCAAGCTTTTCATCTTAACATTAATTACATTTACCTACAAATAACCAACAACCATTTCTTTATCTAGAAAAATAATAATACAACTATTTAATGTAATAGAGTTTCGCGCGAAATTTCAAATTTTCTAATGCACCCGTTACAGTTTACATACCGCCTTCGTTATAAAAAATCTCTTCTTTTCAGAACAAAAATTTCGTTATACATATTCGATTTTACGTTTATAATTATTTCTCGCAAGCGATTTGGTAATAGAGGAAAAGCGATGATTGTATCTTTAATTTCGTTTTTCAATGTTAATAGATTTAAATGAAGATAGTGATTCTGAAAGCGATGTTGATATTTAATATTAGGTAATTAATTAAGGATTATTTAGTTTAATACAATTTAACATCACATCTTAGTCTATAATTTATTATTATTATAATGCTTATTATTTGAATATTTTTAAAGAATTTTTGTGTAAAATAGAACAATCGTCTGAAACTGAACTTTCGTCTACGATCCATGTATATTTGGATGATCGATTTTCATAAGTCTGGGGCATTTATTAGAGCCTTGGTACAAAATTATTAGTGTCTTTTAGGTTTGATTGTGAAATTTATCAACTTAAGTCTGGAAAATACATAAAGAATTTTAATAACTTAACCTTTCTATTGAATGTTGAAATGTAAGCAAACATTTGACAACACTGTTTAAATTTGAGGTTATGAAGTTTGATCACGTGCAATTGAAAAGATTTTACATACTGTCCTCGCTCCTCGCCAGGAATATTTACTGCTACGTCATCATATACAATCATATGGTGTAATATGAAAAATATGAGTCAACATTATTTTTGTTATAATAAATTCTGATTAGAAAGTATACCCCGAGATGGCAGCATTTAAAGCTGAAGTACTCCAAAATACAATTATTTATTTATTGTAATTTAGTTTGTAAAAATTAGAGAACGTTGATTATCGTAATGATAACGGTTGAAAAACAGTATTCTTGAACTCTAACAGGTGTTTGGTACGTTATTTTTACAGCCTGATGGTTATGTAGGTTATAACCTACAAACAATGGCATTTTCAACAAGATGTAAACATTTAATAATTGCAGTGGAATGATTCAATTTATAGGTTAAACAATTTGCATGGACCAACTGTCGTGCTGCATTATTTACACCTCGCAAGGCTACTACGTTTCATAATCATAATTTCTTATTGTTGATACCCATTCAGTAGCAATTATGACCCACAATAAGCTGGTAGCATTAATACACAAAATGGATGTTGAGTTACGTGCCTAAATAAAATGGAACTATTTATTCGTAGGAAGATGACATTTAATCTGGAACATAAATTCTATGGGAAATGTGTGAATTAACATATTGAGAAGCATTTTACCACAAAATATATTGTACTTACATTACTGAAACACATTACTAATAGAAATTGTTTTAAATATGAACTAACACATTTGTATTTACTAATTGTACGTTGTAGAAACATGCTTTTTAAAGTGTAAAGCTTTCTAATCGGAGTCACTATCTACATCCGAGCTTTCAGAATAATTTCCGATGTTAATAACCAGTTCGCCAACTGTGACGTCCAACATTTCTTCCCGTTTATACCATTGCTTTATTGATTCTGTAGTATGTCGCACACAATTATCCCATACGGTTTCATCACATTGGTGTAAAGCTTCGTTCCACATAGCAATTACGTTCTCATCTTTATAGCCATCTCGTCCAATATGCTTGTCATAATATCCCTTTGCGTGTGCCCATACTAATTCTGTCGCATTAAACTTACAGTGATGTGGTGGTAATCTTACTACTTCGTGTCCGTAGCTTCTTATTATTTTGGAGTAGATCCACGTTTCATCCATAAATACTACTTGCCGACGATTAGGTGAATTGACCTCTTTAATGTATTTAAAAATTATTATTAATTTTATTCAATACATAAATAAAAAGTTTACCTCGAGTAAGATTTGAACTTGTACCTTGCTAGAGTACCGCGCTAACCAACTGCGCCATCGAGATTCAAGCCCCAATCGATGTAAATTTTGTCTTTATGTATTGTTTAAGAAATTTAATTCGCATTTCTGCGATATAACTTTTTCCAATAAAGCTCTACGGTTAGAGTCTTTTTTGAATTTGAACCCTAGCGATTGGATTGCACGATGAAGATTTCTGTCACTTATTAATATGTGACTGTTACGAATTTCTGAATTTAAACTTGCAACTGTGACACGTTTTTTCTGTAAATAAATTAGTATGTCAAACATGTGTAAAAGATTGTGATGTAATATTACTCACTTTGTGTATACATATTGTATAACGTATTCCTTTTGCCTATTTTGGATGTTTCAGGTAGATCGTCGGATTTTGTTTTCTTGCGTGGTCGTTTTTTACCCGGACTTGTTAAAACAGGGTTAGATACAGCGCGAGACTTGATATTTCTCACCGTCTTCTCAGATATACCCAACGCGCTTGCCACACGCTGTAATTTCGTAATTGTAATGAATTAAGATATAAACACATATTGTTATACTTACAACTTACTTCTTGGACGGCAGATACTGATATCAGAGGACC
This sequence comes from Vesta saturnalis, assembly GCA_036346205.1. NCBI lineage: Eukaryota > Metazoa > Arthropoda > Insecta > Coleoptera > Lampyridae > Vesta > Vesta saturnalis. Next base: position 859,667 of record JARFJB010002494.1, read on the forward strand.
CCCGTTTTCAATCTCACTCTCGAAATACTGCAGTAAATTTAACACAAACTGCTGTGCTTGTGTGTGCTAGGTTTTACCCTGTGCAGACATTAGGGTGGCAGAGACTAAAATAAATAGTAAGAAAGGCGAAAATGAATAACAAAGGGAATAGTTCTTAAAAGAACTGATTTAAAGTGAGTGTAATGATTAAAGAAAGTGAAAGTATAGTGGGAAAGGTTCAAATGAATAACAAAGCGAGTAGTTCTGAAAAAAACTTATTTAAAGTGTGTGATAAATGATTAAAAGTTAAAAATGAGGAAACATTCAAAGGATAAACAAACAAATGGAGGTCACGTAACATTAGTCAAATGAGAATTAAATTCATATGCATATAAAACAAATGAATTTCGCGTTTATAGGTTTACTCTTTCTATTACATTTGCTTATTCAATACCGTATGTCGATTTCGTCAAATACACTACGAATGTTCACCATCCTTATTTAATTCACTGTTTTATATGAGAAGACAGTATAAACAAATTGGATAAATTAATGACGCAGCGGTAAACATTCCTGGCGAGGACAGTAGACTTTATGTTATTTTCCAGATGGGTGTATTTACGATGACTAACAGCGCCTTTAAAGGTTTTTAATGGAATAAAAAAATAAAAGTTGTAACTTTAAAATTAAAGCTTAAAAAATACTACGTTCTATTTAAAGTCTTCGAGAAAATTGAAACAAACAACAAATTTAAAGAAAAATCCTAAAATTTCTTAATTGGTGGTAAATTAAAATTTTTAAGTTTCATCAATCACAAATTTTATTGTGTTCGCTATTTCATAAGCTGCTTGACAAATGTTGAGCCATTTTGAAAGCATATCTGCATTTGCGATGTGTCCATGAATAGTCTAAAAAAATATACAGGATTCCACTTAAAATTCTTGACTTGTCATCCACTTCCGAAAGTTTGCTTTATTCTTAAAATTATTGACCCCAATGAGCACAAATATCAAACTTTAAAACCGAATGAATGGCGCCATGTACATTGATTTCGTTGTCACCCAGTATATCACGATTTTAGGTTATTAGTTATTTTGCATCTAATGCATGTTACTAGTAGCCCAAAAAGGAATTTATTTTGTTTAGATCCGGAAAATCATGGTTTTCATTGTTGATACCCGTTTAGATTAATAGTATTGCAACAAATTCTTAGGTAGATGGGGTATGTAATGCGAATGTTTATATTCTTAAGATATTATTTTCTTACAGAAAATAATCTTTATAGCATTTTTTCTTTCTTATTTATTTGCTATAGCACTAACATGTTAAGAATATAATATTGGAATTACACGTTTGATCTACATAATAAATTGCTATTTCACAAAAGCTGCCGTTTTATTATATTTGTTACTTAAGAACACTGACACAATTTAAAAGTATTTTTATTATAACACGTGAATTATGTTTTCTTTAAAAATTATGAAAAATCGAAACCCTACTAATCAAACTATATACAGATACTATACACCATCTCTTTATTATTCATTCACCGCAAACTAATAAAACAACCCTAATGAGTGTATCCGACAACCGGATGTATTATGGCCGGATGTGCCAGATGCCCTATATAAGAATCTACAATTCTATACAATCGGGCATAAATATTACAATTTGTTTTGCCTCAAACCGCTTATTTAATAAATTAAAACCTGGGGTAAGAGTACTACTAATGAATTAAATGAGCATAAAAATCTATAAAAGTTTGAGGGTAATTTAATTTAAGTTGACCAAGATATTGAAAGTCCTTATAAGCTGAACTTAGAGTTTTAATAAGTGCCAAATCTTCCAGTCTGTCTGATCTAATTTACTCTCTTTAATTTTTTCATCTTGATTTCTTTCTGACGAAAAATTAGGAATGAGATTTAATCAAAGTTTGTATTAATTACGAACATAAAGCATTGCTAATCCAAACATTTAATTTCTGAAATTTCATTAAGTGTACGTAATAAGTACCTGCAAAATTCTGAAACAGCACATTTAGAAAATGAACGTAGTAACTTAATATTAATTTTATGACCGCTTTATATAAGTTGAATGAAAACATACTTATGCTTTATTAAAGGTTTATTTAAATAGTAAAGATAAACTAAAAATTTATTTTTCGCATGTTTGCTTAAATAGAGTAAGTAACTTATGAATCAATTTTAGGTATTTGTTCATTTTGCTTTGGAATGAGCTAAAACGGAACAACTTTTCGTCACGGATCGATATGACAATTGTCTTTATTTATTTAATTTTTTTTACTCCAAAAGGTTGAACTGTTAATTCAATAATTGTTTGTATGTTATTGTATAATTTAGTATTGTGTAGTGCCGTAAAATAAAAAATATGGAAAAATGTGGACTACCCCTAATAATTTTGTAGTTTTCAAATTTACTTGAAAACGCTCGCTCAGGTCAATTTAGTTTTTCAGTTTCCGACTTTCTGGTAGATTTCATTTGTTTTCTTTCTCAGTACGATCCTAGAGTTTTCTGCGATTCTGTCGCGCGCGCGCCGCTTCTGTTTTGTCAGACAAACTATCATACACACAAATACAGTTCTAAGGGTTTTTCATTCAATACCTGCCCTTACATTCAGCCTCTTGGCCTGAGCTTGTTTTTAAATCAATGGTGGAAGAAGAAATTCAGTATCTCAGTGTCGTTGCAATAGCAGTTTTGATCATATTAAGCTTAGAAAAACCAAACACAAAGTAACGTCAGTATTTAATGTCAATATTTATTAACCCTGCAAGCGGGGCGCCAAGAATTGTACCACGAGACGGGGTGCTGGGTGTCAGAGACTTTTTTATTTATACTGTAAAGGCTTTTTGTCATAAATACTATATAACTAGATTAAATAGACCTTGGTTTAAGAGATAAGTACAGGGTGGTTCATTTTCGATGTTTTCTTATGGGAGTAGCATTTCTATTACAGATAGACAAAAAGTAATATGGGGTCCTTGTGCTCGATTTTGGTGTTAATTAAGATCCAATAGTGATAATCAAGATATCTCTGACCGTTATTGTTCAATTAGCCAAAATTGAAAAAAATGGCGATTTTAAAAAACTTGAGTAACTTTTTTATTTCTAAATGTATCGACAAACGGTAAAAACCTCTATGACATAAGGTTGTATTTTCTTATATGGAAACCATAGTTGGCTATGACATGTTTAAATGACATTTTTTTTGTGCTTTTCAAAAATATATAACACTTCTATGCTATTTTAATAATTAATTGATTTTTTAAGTTTTTCTTATTTACGTTTTATATTAAGAATACACAGTAGACATAGGAGGCTGAGATTTATTTAAGTAAAAACAAATGATACCTATATGTCAAATAATAAATTAAAAATTAGAAGTGTGCAACAAAGTGATCTTGGAATTTAGTTATTAACATGCCTAATTATACAAATTCAGAAAAGTTTTGCATGTTATAGTGTTTTATACTACCCGAACGTGATAAGAATGTGGCATCGGAATTATATTTATAAAATTTTCCTAAAAGGCCAGCAGCCAAATAAAAATATTTTTGAACGGTATAGTTAATAAAAATTAAAATGTTTGGTAGCTCAAAACAATATCTTAATTAATTTTAGGTTGCAGCAAAATATTATTGAATTCGATTCTTTTAAAAATCCCAGACTAAAAACTTACTTTAAACGAAATTCTGAAGAAAATTCAATGGTCGTCTTAGGACAAGTCGAAGCAGAGCCAACAACTTCATCTAGACAGATGGTTAATCTAGGCGTGTCTGGAAGCAAATCCCTTCGAATTTTAAATAAACACAAATACCATTGGTATAGAAAATGTAAACTTTCACCATTAACACTCATAATAAAATACTTATCTTTTTGGGATTTTTAATGGTGTACTTTAAATTATACAATCTAAACGTTTCGATAACACTTACAGTTATCTTCGTCAGTAGTAATGTTTGTTAAAATTGTTAAAGATGTAGTAAACAATTTTGTCAAATTTGAAAAATTCAAACATAAACATAAGCCTGCTATTAATATAACAGTTTGAGAAACGTATAAGCCAACTATAAAATTGTAGTAAAGAATAACTAGGTCATTAAAATTAAATATTGTTAAACTGCCTCAAAGATGACAAACCAGAACACTCTCTACGACGAAAGTTAACAGATTTAGTTAAAACACATTTAACATTTAATCGAGTTATGATAGTAAGTTGTGAAAAACTTCAATCATTTTAAAATTGAAGTTTTTCACAACTTTACACTTACATCATAACTCGATTAAATTTTGTTAAATGTGTTTTTGGCTGGCAAATTTCATCAAAATGAACCACCCTGTACAAAACAAATGTTTTTATTTAACATTTGAACAAAATCAAAAAGTTCACTACAAAAAGGGAACCGACATCTTGAAAAATTAACAAAGTCTAAACTTTCAAAACTAAACACAATTTTTTAGAACACCAAGCTTCCAGATAGCAGATTTTTTTACATTTTTTACAAAAGAATCTTGTTTTTGTATCTGTTGGACAAAAGTAACATCTTTTTCTTTGTCCGGGACGGATTATTTACTTTTGTTGAGATGTACCAGCAACCTCTTGTCTTCTCTTTCTTACGGTTGGAGCAATATTTTTCGCCAATGAACGCCGTTGTAAATGTTCTTTAGTTAGAGCTAATCCAACTTCCCTCGGATACAATCTTCGATGCATTTTGTAGGTTTTATTGTTGCACGCATAAATAATTTGGGAATTTACTCCTGCCATGTTCAGTAATGCATAAAAGATGACCATAGGCCATCTTCTGGTATTTCTAGCAACACTGTAGGTAGCCCCTAGTTGATCCAAAGTATCCACGCCGGTTTTTGTTTTGTTATAATATGTAATAATATCAGGTTTATACTTCTCGTTTGTAGATACATCAATATTGTCATCATCATGGTGTAAACTCGAAATTAGAATTACATTTTTGTACTTTTTAGGTACGTAGGAAACAATTGTATAGTTTTCTTGAAACCCAAATACTGAAGAATACGGTTGTCTAGCTGTAGTATTTGTAAATTATAGTGGAAGTTCCCTCCTATTTTTTTTCTTTGTACCCACGAATGTTAATTTGTGATCATGAAATAATTTTCTAACCACATTTACAATCGTGTACCAATTTTCACACGTCAGATTGCGATTCGTTCCAGAAATAGGCTTTATCAGTCTTTCAACAACACTACAAGTGTCATTTGATTACTTGTAAGGACCTTCAGGCTGTTGCCCAACATAAACCTCCAAATTTAAGGTATAAGAAGTAGCTGAATCTACTAGTGCGAATATTTTTATTCCGTAACGGCTCGGTTTATTCGATATATATTGTAGAAAGGAGCATCTCCCCCTGAAAGCCTCGAGCTTCACGTCAAGCGTTGTATTTAGCCCAACTGTATATGATTTTTGACAATTATTTACAAAAATGTCAAATACCTCTCTTATCGGTGCTTATTTGTGAGTTTCTCTCCTTTCCTCCCGTGTTGTTAAATTATCAAATCTTAAAGATCTCAGCAATAAATGACAACGATCCTCGGGCATAACGACCCAAAATCTTTCAACTCCAATTATCTCTTTGTCCCACAACTCTCGAGTATTTAGCCGACCTCCTCTAAGAATCCCGGTTAGATATAACAGACCGAAAAAAGCTTTCATTTCGCAAATGTCCTTGGGTTCAGCTCTCCTTTCTCTTGCATAGCCAGTTGACAACCTGGATATAAAAAGATTTGTGTTTGTTACGATAATATTCGATATTTCGTGTGTTACAAATAGGGACCAACATTCCAAAACTGTTCCAGCAGATTTTCCATATTCTTTGACACCTGGTAATCGAACAATAATATTTTCTTTTCTAGTTCGTACCGATTTAGTAGGGAAATGTTTTTCCAACGTGTGATTCCGTCTTTACCGATAAACATCGGTACTCTTGGGATAGCCCTGGGAGAATCTTCGTCGTCTTTATTTTGTTCATCCTTATCACAATCCTGCTCCGATTCACTGTCAGTTTCCCTTTCTTCAATAATTCTAGGTTCAGAACTAAGTTCTTCCTCTGCGTCATTTATTTCTTCATCAGGCTCTACTTCTTCCCAAAGCCCCCGTAGCATTTCCTGCTCTAGTTCATAACTTATTATCTATAGTAATTAAAAATGTTTACAACTAAATATAAAAAATAACGTTGAAATATTTTTTCTAATAAAAAAAGTGTCGCAATCCGGGGCGCCGGGTCTCACAGACTTTTTTGGCTGCATCTTTTAAAAATTAAAACGTCTACTTACACCGCTTGCACAAGGTGTACTGAGTCACAAGCTAGGAAGGTACATGGAGCCGCAACTAGGCGAACAGTCCAATACAATTCGGCAGTTCTTCGGCCTGTGTAGTCTCTCAGACCCGGCGCCCTGATTGCAGGGTTAACATCAGTATTGGCAAGTTTTTTGGTAAGGTTAAATATTAATCAAGTTTTACTGTCGTTACATTGTAATTCAAAAGTTCCTTTTTTAATAAACCCAAAATGTCGCTCAGTAAAATGGCCGTATTAAAACTCTTAGGCTGGTGGGTTTCGGAGATCGTCACAGTTTTTTACTAACGAGGTACGCCAACTTTTCAATCAAATTCATCCAGACCGAAAGAAAATATGAAGAACATGGCCATGTTAAAATTTTTCTTAAAAATGAAAGGCCGAAGGTAGATGAAAATATGCAACTTGATGTCCTATTGGCTCTTGAAGAAAATCCGTATAGTACCAGTCGGCAACTAGAAGTTAATATGGGAATAAGTCGTACCACAACGGTACTGTAAACAGGTAGAATTGTCAATATTGGATTAAAGAAGCTCATTGTCAACCACCTCAGAAAGTTAAGGGGCCGGCATATTGAAAAATAGGGCGTTAGGACCATTTTTCTTTGAAGGAAACCTTATAAGTGAAGCCTACTTGAATTTTTTTACGTTTAGAACTTTTGCCTAGTCCAGAAATTTGGCTGCCACAAGGTGATGTTTTCAGGAAAATGGTTTGGCCGACAGGATCCCATTGTCTAACCAGACCCCATAACTTCTTTTTTGTGGAGTTAGTTGAAATCCAACGTTTTTTTTAATAGATCAAGATATATTGTTATTCTAAAGTGCGTCATAAGAACGTAAATAACAAAAATTTCACTAGAAATAATACAAAATGTTCAAGAAGAATTTGTTTCTAGACTTGGGCTAGGCATTTATTGAACTAAGTTTTTTCTATTTATGTGTTTTATCCTCAACACTTATTTTATTATTATTTTTATAATTATTTGATTATTCTTTGTTGTGTTCTTGGTTTTTTTTTTAATTTTACGTGTTCCTCTAATTTGATTGATAATAGAACTTCGGAAACTGAAAACTAAATTGACGTGTTCCGAGTATTTTTCAGTAAACTTGAAAACTACCGAATTATAAGGGTAGTCCATACTTTTTTTTCCACACTGTGTATAGTTTGTGATATAAGAAAACAAAGCATATTTCAAGATAATTTATTTCATAAATGTTCATAGTAATCTTTGTAAACCGAAATGCACTTATTTGTCACTCATCAAAAGTCAAGCGCCACTTTATTTTGAAATACTGCCAAAATATTCACCAGTAGCTGCGTCTATTTCATTTTCGATATCTTCCTGTATGTTTTTTTAACTTAAAGAATAGCCAAAAGTCGCACGTAACTAAATCAGGCGAATGAAGAGTATATGCAATGATTTTAACTTTCTTTTTTTCAAAAAATCTGCTGTTACACAAGCAGTATGAGACGAAGCATTATTGTGGTACAACAAAAGATCTCTTACTCGAAGAGCCCCAAGAATTTCTCCCAAAAACTGTCTTACATAATAGATAGCTGTAACTATGTGCTGTTCTTCAAGCTTAATAGCTAAACGCACACTTCTAAAGAAAAAATCATACATCACTTTTCTATTAGGCGCTATTTTATTGGAGTTGGAGTTGGGTCATCTTCCTATATGTACGCGGGGGACTCCTGGTGAGTTGGAACATCGTAAACTGGTATGTATGTTTCATTTCCATCTACGATTTTGGAATAATTCTATGACCCTCTTACTCCGACATTTGCAGCGTTTGCGCACTAATACGTACGCATTCTCTTTTTTGGAACTCACTCAACAATAAACAAGTTTTTGATCATTCTGTTACGGGGTAACGGATAAAATTTATTTACTGCGATACTTTTGTTTCTTGAGCCAGCCATGACCCTATGATTCCCAAATTTTGTGAATTTAACGTTCTTTATTAACCCGTACTAGGCGTAATTATCCGAGGGTGAAAGTAGCACTATATTCAAACACTACCCTCTATCAAGGATTCTTTAACGGTATCCAATAGGGACGTACCGTACGTAACGATAGGATTTTTCCGCGATGGTCGAAACAATTTCAATATCCCCCGTAAGGGGTTAACAGGGAAAGTACCCTTAAGGAAAGTTGATTTATCACGGAACTAAACGTAATGCACTACCTTGAACATTCAGTGTTTCTACATTCGTTGGCTACTCTGACTAAAATGATCCAAGGATCTTCAGTGCTCGCCAGTTTTATCTCTCTTAATTAACATAGCTTCGTTACTTTAAATTTCCATACTCGCCCAAAACGAAGACATATCGGAACTGAATCGGGAAAAAAATTACCTCATAGATACAAACTGCGTTCTCAAATGTACCTCGGCTTATCGTTGAAATCTCTGTTTGTGACAGATTTCTTCCTACGAAAATGAGCTTTAAAACCTCGTCTTTAGAAATCTAACTCTTTGTGTTTAAAACAAAATTTATCAAAAGGAAGTGCGGAAGATTGTCGCGTACAGTTTTAAATTTTCAACCGATGTACCATACAAAGTAACGAGTTTATATTTAATATAATCTTACATAATGTATTTTCATTTCTAAGTAATGAAATTTACCAAAATTTAAAATAACGAGGGCTAACAATTATTTACACAAGCTGAACTAAAATCTCTTTTCCCTGAATAGGAAACTTACGCGCGGAAATGACTCATAATTTTACAAACGATTCCAGTTTATTAACGGCAACAACAAAAAAAAAGGTCTGTATTATTTGCAGAAACGAGAGACTGAATTTTAATTAGTAACACCCGAGACATCCTCAACTAACAAAAAAAAGGTGATTAACGTAATGTTTCCAAACATTTACACCCTGATAAGTTCCATTTTGAACCAACTATACTACCTTTCTGAAGGCGGACAGTAGTGAAAGACCGAAAGTTCGATAAACAGCGATGGTTCGTTAGATTTTTGGACACACGTGAAATGCAACATTTTTGGAACTGCTGTGAACCGATTTCCATTGACTATTCCATGAACCTGTATGTGTAGCGTCGATCTTCGTTTGTATAATTTACATTTGCATTTACATTTATAATTAACATTTTGATACAGCACATTTACTTTAGCAAAAGCCAAACAAACGCGATATGAACACATTTGAAATCGTATTAAATTCGAAAGTGTTCCAGATTAAATTTCATGTTAGTCAGAAATTAATTACGTTTGTTTTCGACAAATAATTATTGGTTGCCATGGTTTTTGTAAGAGGTGATTACTAGATAAATTAGCTGTCTATTTGCAATAATAATATTTTTATGAAGTTACAGCGTATCTCAAAATGTACAATTGAATACGATTTGCAATTTTGAAATCTAGTAGTTTTTTGCTTTATCTCAGTAGAATGGGGAAAGCTTCGAGGTCTTTGATTGGGACCTTCGAGTGAGTGCACTATAGGGATGCAACCTCCGCGCATGTGCCCTGTGTAGTTTGTAATTCTATCTCCTGGAGGGTAGTCAACCGTGGACACGTATCTTAATTGCAGGCTTCTTTTCAAGCTCGATTTTCAACCGTGATGACGTATTTAGAACAGATTTTTAATTACAACTCAAGTCCTAAAGTGGTATAGAAATAAATTATTTTCTGAATTTCCCAGTTATGTAACCGCAATGACTTCCTTTCACTATTCAAATGCCTATGAGGTACTTGGAAAAACCCCGTAATTAGCTAATTACCGCAAACGGACCTTGAAAACACAATTAGAATGTTCACGTTCTTTTGTGTGTGCGGCGTGAGGATTCCCCAGTTATGTAACGAACAATAACAATCTTTCACTATTCAAATACCGTGTTTTAGAAAAAAAAAACAGGTAATTACATAAAAGACAGACAAGTCTACTTCAATCACCGATTTTGATAATTGCTTCTGCCAACCTTACCCGATTTAACACAAAAAACAAAAACAATGTGCAATTCTAGGACGTTGATTTGAAATGAGGTTCTGCCAACCTTATTGCGGTATATAGTTTTGTAAAACCAACTTTCGTATGAGTCAACGTAGAATGACTGGATCGCGTTACAGTGTTGTCAACTTTGGCTAATTGTAAAATTTCAGTTTTTTAAATACATCATGTATATTATGCGGTATTGAAATGGAGAAAGAATTAACAGACAGATTCAACTATATACGACGATAAGGTTGGCAGAAGCTCATTTCAAATCAACATCCTAGGCTTACATCTTGTTTTTGTTTTTGTACTAAATCGAATAAAGTTGGTAGAAGCTGATTTCAAATCAACATCCTAGACTTGGATATTTTTTTGGTTTTGTATTAAATCAAATAAGGTTGGCAAAAGCTGCGTTCAAATCAACGTCCACATTGTTTTTGTTTTTTGTGTTAAATCGGGTAAGGTTGGCAGAAGCAATTATCAAAATCGGTGATTAAAGTAGACTTGTCTGTCTTTTATGTAATTACCTGTTTTTTTTCTAAAACACGGTATTTGAATAGTGAAAGATTGTTATTGTTCGTTACATAACTGGTGAATCCTCACGCCGCACACACAAAAGAACGTGAACATTCTAATTGTGCTTTCAAGGTCTGTTTGCCTTTTAAGTAATTAGCTAATTACGCGGGTTTTCCAAGTACTTCAGAGGCGTTTGAATAATGAAAGGATTTTACTGCGGTTACTAACTAATAAATCCAGAAAATAATTACTTTATATTAATGATTAGGTAAAACCGTTAAGTACTTAGAATTGAGTTGTAATTAAGCTCTTAATACTGTCAAAAAGGCCCTAATTGCGGGGTTAGGATCATAAATACGTCATCACGGTTGAAAATAGCGCCTGAAAAGAAGCCTCCAATTAAGATACGTGTCCACGGTTGACTACCCTCATGGGGATGGAATTAAAACTACACATAGCGCATACGCAGAGGTTGTGTCCCTATAGTCCACCCACTCAAAGGTCCGGATCAAAGACCTCGATGCTGTCCTCATTCTACTTATCTCCTTTATGAATATTTCAAGGTAGATTAAAAACGCTAACTTAAATGCGATTTTTTATTCAACACGTTAAAAACTATAAAAATGATTTGATTAGATTAGTTTGTGAATGACAAACAAACATTTCAGTTTACTTTTAAGATGCGATTACAGGTTACTAATTAATCCATACACAAACAATTATTTTATGGATAATAACAGTTTTCCGTTTTCCGTCACATATTTGAAGTAGGTAACAACTTCTTTAACAGCAATTTTATTCTCAAATAAAAAACGTGAATTACTTTACTCCTTCAATCGAAATTCAATTACAATAGTAATATTGTTTACGCATTTCTAATCTATTAACTTCGGCAACTTTAATCTTAATTTGTAGATTAAAACTGGTTTATTATCAAAAGCTAAATTGACTGCGTACATGAAAATTTTAAGTGAAACGAAACCACTAATTTGGGAAAGAATAACACTTCGCTTAGAGGGAAAAAAACGAATGGTTCAGCACTTTTACGATAAATGTACTCCTGGGTTTTCTCTCGAGTTGATTCACTTTATATTTACTTCTGTGATTTACAAATAGATTGTTCAGATTTGCGGTAGCACGATGTTATATCGACATCGTGATACGGCACGTTCCAACCCCCAACTCGAACATTACGGAATCGCCTTCAGCTCTTCCAGTTTACCAACTCATTAACCTACCTGCTGTTTTACGAGTCGTAGATTATGGTTTTTAAGTCAGCTTTATAAAAATAAATATAAAAAAGGTGAACGTTTAATTTTGTGTAAAAGCTCTAAATTGAGTAATTAATTTTAAATATATGATTATAAAATATAGCCTACAGTGAAGATATAAAGATATTGAAATTTGAAAGTTTCAGTAATGGTAGTTACCATAAATCAAGAACGCGTGTGGCATTCGGTGGTTTGTATGTTTAGCCATTGTTAACATTTGTAAAATCCCGAAAGAATTGTGTCTGACAACTATTAAGACCTGTTTTACAACCTCTCTGTTGTGCACAAAAGAACACGTTAGGGATGTTATTTTGTAAGAATTAGCGCCTATTGATTCCTTTAATATTTAAATACATGACAAATTTATTTTTTTCTCCATTGAGACTTTGTACACTTTTTGGAATACCTATAATAAAGCTTATAATTTATAGTTAATTAATAGGCTCCTGCTTAAAGAAATGTAGAAATATGTTTGTATTAGGTATGCATTATGTACTTTTTTTTTATGAAATTCGTTTTTCCATACTTCCATACTTGAATTATTGTGAAAGATGTTTCCGTTTTAAGAGGTTAATTAGTTCAATTAAAATATGTATGTAACTAACTCATTACCTATGCGTTACATCTTGTGTACTGTAATATTTTTATAATTTTAAACTTTAATTAAAATAATTCTACTTTTTGGTTTAAGTGTTAAAAAACCCAATAACAAAATGTACCAAACCGGTTGGATTATAAAAATAATTTATTATAATGCGTAAATTTCTTATTAATTATAGGTACAATTATATTTTTTTTCTAAAGGATTGGTTGGGTCTATAATTCAAAAATAATTTAATTATCAATACTTATTAAGTAAATTTTAATTAAAATGGAAGTCATAATACACGATAATAAATTCTGTAATTCTTAGAGCTAATTTGCATGTACATTTCACTAATTTCTGTTTATTTAATAACTTAATACTTACATTTAAGTAGCAATATTTTCTTTAATTCTTAACTATTATTAATTTCTTTAGGGTATAAACAAATGATTCAAAAACTTAATCAATTAACATTTTTTTAAATTTATGTTTTTATTAACCTTATGTAAAGGTCCGCATGAAAAAATGGAAATCATGTAATGTATTATTATCGGAAATAGCGAACATTTTATATGTTTTAATTTAGTGGATGTTTTTGTTGATTACGTTTACTTGGCTAAACAGGGTGATTCTAAATAGAGTAGCACTAGCGATACCAGTGCATCTAGATCAAAAAATAAGGCGAATGTACTAAATATACCTTACCCATATTTCCTTCAATTTATCTAGAACGATGTGGTGTAAAGCATTCATATTTGGTACACACATTTGTCCAGTGCTTACATATACTTCTTATTAATATTGTTTAAATGTATCCACCAGAGGCGCTGCTGTCGACTACATGCAACATTAATCTAAATAATTGTTCACCATGTATGAAAATATACTCTATGACATAAAAAGTGTAACACCAAGATGGCGATGGAATTTTTGGACCAAACTTGGCAGAAATGTTTAACTAGTCAAATGTAGTAATTGATTAAAATTTCAAAGAAACTAAATAAAAGATAAAGGCATTATTAATGTGTTAGACCACCCATATTAGAATCACACTCCCGTACCCTTATTGGCATGGATTCCAACAGGTGGTCGATGTCTTCCCGAGGTATTGCATCCCAGGCGATCTGTAATTCATGTCGGAGAGCTTCTAGTGTCTGTGGAAGATTGGCTAATTGCTTGAGTCTTCTACTCATCATATCCCACACGTGACGTTAGCCTCTTCGAAGCGCTCCATTGAATGCCTTGCAATGTTGGGATGGGCATTATGCTGTTGGAAAATCGGGACCTCCAGCTCCCGAAGGAATGGAAGGATATGGGGTTGTACGACTTCATCAACATATAGGTGGCATTCATATTGCCTCGGATGAATACCAACTGAGACCTGCTTCCATAAATAATAGCACCTCATACCATAACCCCACAGTGTGGTGCACATGCCGCTCAACAGAAAACTGCACATTGCGACGTTCTCCACGTCTACGCCTGACCCTCATGCGACCATCGTGCATTCCCAAGCATACTCGGGATTCGTCACTGAAGACCACCCTATGTCATTCCACGTCCCATTCCAGTCGCAAGGTACACCACTCCAAACGTTGCTGTCTATGACGACCCGTCAGCGGAAGCACAAGATATGGTCGATATGACTGCAAGCTCAATTCGACGGTAAACTGTACGAAGCGTTACAGGACGTCTTTGGTTTCCAAACCATTGATCGGCTATTGATCTTCTACTCGAGAATCGGTCTCTTAATGTCATTAATCGGAGATGGCGGCCTTGGACCATATTTGTCTGTCTTGGCCGTCCACTTCTTCTTCTACGACGTTCTTAACCTTTTCTAGACCATACTTGATAACACCGTACTACAGTGGATTGATTACGGTTAAGATGATTAGCAAATTCTCTGAATGAAAAACCACCTTCGTATAAGCCAATAATGCGACCTCTGTCGAATTCACTTATTTGTCGATAATTTTCACGATTCCGCACTCTAGGTATAATCGCAGCTTCAAAACGCAAAGAAGAACACAAATCAAAAGAATTACAACCAAAAACAACACCGAAATCGACTTAATCTCTCAAAAAATACACCCGATAGTAAAACATCAAATTTTCCATGGCTACTGGATTATTTTGAATGAAATTTTAATCAATTACTACATTTGACTGATTAAACATTTCTGCCAAGTTTGGTACAAAAACTCCAACGATATCTTGGCGTTGCATTTTTTTTGTCACAGAGTATACATATCTGATTCACATTTTCAGACGCAATAACTAAAACCAAAAATTTATTCTCTCTTGCATTTTTTCGATAAAAGCGATAGTTTTTCTAGATAATTTACAAAAACAAACTGCGAAAATTTTACAGCGCCAGTGGACGCAGTAACATAAAAACATCAACGCACCACTCTTTAATCACAAAAATAAAACGCTTTTCTCGTACAGTAATTGTAATAAATGTATTTTCAAGGAATAGTATTCATTATGTTACCAATAAACTTATTTTAAGTAATAATATCTTAATTTAAAACTACCTACTGTAAAGTCGAATGTAATACCAAAAAGATTCTAAAGAATATTGTCAAAGTAGTTCCCATCTGACACGACGATTTGTTTGAGGATTTTCTGCTTAAATTGATAAGTATGGGTTTACGCCGCCAACTAAAAAAACCAAATAAATCGGAAACAAGTTTGATAAATAAACAATTTGACATTTTTGTGTTCATGTGTCAGTGTCATTAACGGTTTCAAATAATAGATTGTACCGTAACAAATATCCAAATCGCCGGGTGCCTCCCCACAGGCAAACTTTTTCAGCTGTTGAAAGAAGGTTTGCAGAAACTGGCCAAATTCAACCTAAGTGTGAGGGTAATGCACAAAGACGGTATATCAGAAATGTAAAACTTGAAGAAGCTATACTTATCAATTTAGAAGAAGACTGGCTACACAGTATAACGTTTCACAAAGCCTTGTTTGGAACTTGATTCCAGATAACCTTTTACGCCCGTTTCACCACCAGCCGGTTCAAGAGTTAACCGCAAATGATTTACATGCAAGGATTTCTTTTTGCCAATGTACAGACACAACAAATTTTTTATCTCATATTTTGTTCACCGATGAAGCATGTTTTCAAAGACATAGCTTAGTTAACCATCATAATGTCCATCAAGATTTTAGCACCATGTAAATGTATGGACAGGAATTGTTGGAATGCTGACGGCTCTTGAATATCTTGGATTTTTAAATGAAAATCTCACAATACTATTTGAGGATATACCGCTAAGTGTACGGCAAGTTATGTTGTACATGCATGACGGGGCTCCGGCACATAGTATCATAGCTGTCAGGCAATTTTTTTACTAATAGTATTCCTGAACAGGCTAAGATCTGCCTAACGAGCTAAAGCACTCAAGAACACTGGGAGGGGTTTAGGGATATTGTTAGGCTGCCGAGAAACGTTTATGAATGGCTACCTTAAATTTGGTTCAAAGTTTAGAGGAAAACAGGAACTGGGTAGTGAATTCCACAATTTGGTCGCGATGTGGAAAAATGTAGATTGCACCCGTTTAGTGTGACAAGATGGAGTTTTGAGTCCGTAATTATGGGGCGAATGGGCAGACCGAGTGTCTCTAGCGAAAATGGCCTGCGAAAGAAGTGTATTTCGGAGGCACACTTGCCATTGTAATAGCGATAGAACAAGGAAAGAACCGAAACTATTCTTCTGTGCTCAAGACACTATAGATCAGAAGTTAAAAACATTTATAAGTCTTATAGCTCTTTTTTGGATGCGGTTTGCCATATTAAGGGCGTAATGGGGAGCACTGACCCAGAGGTGGGAATCGTATTCCAGATGAAGTTGAATTTGAGCTTTATATCAAGGAGTTGTTGCGATGTGAAGTACTATTTAAATCTGTATAAGACCAGTTTACGGGTAGCTGTTTTTCTGGCTGACAAAAGGTGGTCAACCCATGAAAGGTTCGATGATACGAATATCCCTAACATAGAAATAGAGTTTGAGATCTAAGCCATTCATATTTACAGCAGGAAATGATCGGTCTTTCTTATCAGACACCAGGTAACACTGGGTTTTGTCGGCGATGAACGTGAGTAGATTATTCCTTCCCTATTCAAGGGCTGAATTTAAATTTTCCGGGACATTGGATAGGTCGTTGTGTCGATGCACACGTACGTTGGCCTACCCGTTCACCGGACATTACGTCACTTGATTTGTTCTTATGGGGACACCTGAGAAGTATTGTTTATGTTACTGCTGTTAATACTGTTGTAGAATTGCGTCAAACAATCTTTCGTGTAGCAGACGAGATTCGTAACAACTCAGAAATATTTACAAGAGATTGTGTTCACAGGAAAGTGGGAACTACTTTGAAAATATTTTTTAGAATACTAGTCTCAAGCTTTCCAAAGGTATAATTATTATAAGCCAAATATACGTTGTGTTGTCCTGGAATTCAATTTTCACTCACTGTTATGTATTTAACTCTATTATTGACTTTAGATAAGTAATTTGTAATTTTTGAAACAAATGTTAATAGGTTATCTCCTGTAAAACTAAAATTATGGTTCTTCAACATTGAAAACAAGAAGAACCCTCCATAAATATTTGAAAAAAATTGAGAGTAATGTCCTTAGAATGTTTACAACTTTTTATCACTAATGCATCAACTGTTATAATCCTGCTCTAATTAAAAATCTATCCTAAAGATGAGTTAATTTAGTGAAAAATAAAACAAAGAAATCTAAGCCTTTACGATATTTATTCGCGCAATGAACAAGAATTAACAGCTAAACGTTTCCTTATGTATATGATCTTCACGTCTTCATTTGGTAACCCTTTTGTTTTAATCAATTAGGCACTACACATACTTCCAAGGAAACCAGTCACAGTTGTGACAGAACGCATCACCTTTTATACGTACTAAGTTATGTATGAGCATCGTGGATCAAAACTAATCGATCGTGAACTAAATTTTATACTTCACATAATTGTGCACTTACTAACTCTTACTTATCTCTTAATGGACGTTCTTCCAAATAACTTGTAATTTATTCTTCACTCGTTGATTAAACTTTATCTAAGGAACTCTTACTTTTTTCCAACTATTATCCCATAAACATGGAATTCTAAATTAACCACGTTAATTACGTCACTAATTCTATGGCAAATTTTAAGCGATAACAGCCTTAAGGAAGGATCGACTGCTTCTTTTACATGGTCGCCTTAGTATCAAACTTCATCATGAGTAATTTCGGGAAAACTGTTTTGTAGTCGTATGGTTTGCTTTAAATTGTAAGCGCTGCTATTTGGCATTTCTACTTTATATAAACTGGTAGCAAATAGTAGCACATAGTGACGCGATTATAATTGTTACGTTACTCTTTACAATGTTATATCTAAGACAATTCCTTATATATTCAAATATTTTTTTCTAGGTTTAAATAACATTTTCAATGATCAAATTACGCTAGGTAAAATGTACAAAAAATGAATTTTAGTGTGAGGTGTACAAAATGGCTATTCTGTGTTCGTTATCCGATTCTTAATGTTGGTCACGAGATAGACGTGAAGATTTCAAGTACATAAGGGGTACTGTTAAGGGATTCTTTTGTTTCCCTGCGAAGATCACGAAAGCGTTGGGTTCAGATGTTTAAACTTGCGTTTAGGTTTTTGCATGAATATAGAGGTAGGCATTAGTAGTTTTAACGTGTGGGTACTTCCTTGGTAGGAACTGAAGGTCCTTCGGTGTGTAGATTTTTGTTTGTTATGGCTGGAATGTTTGCATGTAGTGTAGTGAGGTTACTGGTGTGTCTACAATGAAATTTGTATATTCGTGGTCGATTGGGCGAATATTGCAGGAGCAATGGAAGAAAGGGGACATCTTGTAATGTTTGTACACAAGTGAGCTGGGTGATCTATAACAGTGCGAATAAAGTGGTTGTATGTGTATTGTAAATTTTGGGGTGGCAACATCTAGTACGACTCCAGAGAGTGCATAGAAGATTTGCGCTTTGCATATTCTGTCTAATGTTTTTCATACGTTGAGAAACCAATTTAGAGATTTAGTGAAAAGGATTCTCTGGTATTTGTCTTAGTCGTTTATTGTCAACGGTAATCGCTACATTTCATTTGGATAGATTAGAAGTTTTTTGTGTTTTGATAGACGGATATTTTCTACCGTTAGCCCAGCTGCAGAAGTTTTCCAGAATCTTTGAGAGCAGTTTTGCTGTTCCGAAACACTGCTCAGATAGCATTGTCAGGTATCAGAGCAGGAGTTTAGAAAAGTGGGCTGGGATATCCAGGGAACAGATTTTGTCCAATAAGTGCTGCATGTCAATTCGGTTTGGTTAGATCGACAATCAAATTCGCTGTTAAGAAGAATATTGTTGGTATTTATGTAGTCTCCAAGTCGTCTGGTGAGAATTTGCTCAAAGCATTTTCCAAGACAGCGTAGTAGCAAAATAGGTGTATAGGAAGAGGGGGTCGTTAATTCAGAATCAGAGCGTGCAAGATTTTATGTGACCACCGCAGGTAAATAATTTTAGGTTATTTTGTGAAGCATATAAGGACCTTAGGTACAGTATCACTATTGATAATACACAATTCAATATTAAATTCATCGAACCCCCGTGCATCATCTACTTTTATTGTGTAATTACGTTTTTTAAATTGTTGTTTTGGTTGTAGGTTAGGTATTTGAAAAACATAAAATTTGAAAATTTAAACTTTCACCATTATTACACATAATAAAATACTTATCTTTATTGGGTTTTTTAATGGTGTATTTTAAATTATTAATAACACTTGCACTTATTGATAAAGATATCTCTTTGTTAGATTTAACTTTATTTGATTTTGTTAAATGTGTTTTTGGCTGACATTTTTCATTGTTAGCTTTCGCCGTTAGAGAGTGTTCTGATTTGTCATCTTTAAGACAGTTTAACAGTATTTAATTTTTAATGACCTAGTTATTCTTTAATAAAATTTAATTCTATAGCTGGCTTTATACGTTTGTCAAACTGTTGTTTATGATGTTTATGTTTTAATTTTTTAACTTTGACAAAATGGTTTATATCTTTAACAATTTTAATGATATTACTACTGACGAAGATAACTGTAAGTGTTATCGAAACGTTTAGATTGTATAATTTAAAATACACCATTAAAAACCCAAAAAGATAAGTATTTTATTATGAGTGTTAATGGTGAAAGTTTACATTTTCAAATTTCATTAATAACACCATAACCCAAAAAGATAAGTATTTTATTAAAACATAAAATTTGATTACAAATATTAGTATTTTTTTATATTCGTATTATTAAGATGTTGGAAAATAATCTCACCACATACACTTCGTGAAATTATTTCTCAAGCATTTCATTTTTAGGGAGATCGTTCAAGCTAAAATGTGGGCTCTTATTAAAGACTAAAATTTAATACACGGATAAACGTTTTAGTTTTCACGATCTTTTCAAAACAAAAGATTTTCGTGGTCTAGGTACATTTCAACCGAATATGGGACGAGATTCCTTTCTAATTAGCATTACCTGGATAACGAAAAGAAATTTTTCAGTTCTATAAAAATAGCGTAGAGTCTTTGGAGTTACTTAATGGAATGATAATATCTATCTTTCCCACGCACCCGCTAGGAATTTTTGTGGAAGACATCATCAAATAGAACGTATTTTGGAGCTGATATCTGATCAAGTTTCCAAAGATCTAGGTAGTTAACGAAGCATGCATATGTTCATGTTTTTTTTTGTGGAAATATACAAAATAAATGATTTGAACAGCTGAAATTTTTAAACGAGAACCTCTAAATTATTTTAGTACTAAAATAAAATTTTATTTTGTAAAAGTACTATTCTAAAACACTATTTATGCTTAAACGTTATTTACACCGGTATTCACAAACTGCGCCCAAGCCAGGTAATATTGAAAATAAAATGTGGTTGCGTTAATCCCTCGTACAATCTGCGCCCAAATGAGAATTTAATCAACCTAATTTTCTGCAGTCGGTCACATCCGAATAATTAGGTATTTTCAAATGATTAGTATAATACGTATGTATAAAAAATTAAGAAAGTAAGGAAAGTTAGATTTTATAAATAACAACGGACTACCCGTAAAACTCTGAATGCGGAGTATTTTTGCATTGGTTATTTGGCCTTACATTGTTACCTGCCTAAGAAGTTGAAGAATTCTTTGCATTTGATTTAGCTGTAGTAGAGCCTGTAGGCGATGATAAATTAAAAGAATTTTTAGACTATCTAGTAGAAAATTATATAATAAAGTTATTGGCGCTAACTCTGAAAATAAAAAGGATAGAGGTTTCCCATTTGCCCCTGAAATACGTCGTGTTAGACGCTGTCGTAAGTGTTGTATATTTTTACAGAATTGAAAAATAGAGTTGTAAGTAATTAAATGTATTAGGCTGATGCATAAGTAATGGCGTTTTTTTTTAATTTAAAAGTTGGCTCTGAAATAACAAAATTTTGATTACTCAATATTCAGCTTGTCAGATAATTAATAGTTCTGTCATATAGTGTGTTTGCTTTTGTATTTCGTTCTTAATTGTTAAAGTTTAACCTTATTATAATGGAATGTCAAGTAGACAAAAACCAGCATTACCGACATTATCTTCTTTGTTTAATCGAGGTGCCAAAGCCAGTGAAGCTGCTCGTGAGATTTGCGATGTTTACGGTGAAGGTGCAAAGCCTGTTAGGACAGCGCAAAACTGGTTTAAACGTTTCAAAAGCGTAATTTTCGACCTTAATGATATGGGTCGTTCAGGACGTCCTGTTAGGTTCGATGAAGAGCGATTGAATCAACTTCTTCATGAAAATTCAAGCCAGTCAACTAGAGAGTTGGCCTAGGAAATGGAATGTGATCATTCAAAGATATGTCGACATCTGAAATCCTTAGGAAAAGTTCAGAAACTTGGCGCTTGGGTTCCTCATGTTTTGAGCGAGAACAACAAAAATCAACGTTCCACAATTTCCGCTGGATTGCTCGCTCGGAATCGTGCTACTCATGGTCGCAATCAGAGGTTCCTCTACCGAATCGTTACCGGCGACGAGAAATTGTGTTTGTATGTGAATACGAAGCAGAGAAAGCAGTAGCTAAGCCCCAATGAACGCATAGAGCGAAATAAGATCTTCACCCTCGAAAGACGGTGTTACGCGATTGGTGGGACTGGTAAGGTATCATTCACTATGAATTTCCCGGGCGTAACAAAACAGTGAATACAGAGCTATATGTGGGTGGGAAGTATTGCCGCACCCTCCATATTCTCCTGATTTGGCTCCGTCAGATTTTCACCTATTTCGATCACTTTCGAACGGACTTGATTGGATCTTTTTTTTTTGAGTCTAGGCCGATCGATTTTTACCGTAGAGGTATCGAGAAACTTGTTGAACGCTGGGAGGAAATCGTTAATAATAACGGAGAATATATAATTGATTAAAATGTAAATAATATGTAAATTTTTGTAGTAAAATAATAAAATTAAATAAATAAAATATCAAAACATGGTTCCGGTTTGTATATTTTATTGGGTATTATTACTGTACTATTGAGCACTGTCGTATAAAGCTTTATTCAATCCGAAGTTGACCTATATTATACAACTCATTTTACAATTTTATTGTTTCATCGATTTTCCTCCCAGTTGCGTTAATAAAGCCATTTCATTTTTCAACCGTATTTGTGGGTGTGATTAAATGTCATAGATAATTACAAAAACATTTGAGCTTGAATTATAATTTAAATTGTATATGTTTAATTTTGAAATATTTCACAATTTATTGCTACGCTTAAGATTGTCTTTGAAGTTGAGTATGAATATCTTTGTGGTCAATCACTAATTTTCAATTCATTCAACTGCAGCTTTATTATAGAGTTTCCATGTTGTATATATGCAACTTGGTCTTTTTATGAAGATAACACAAAATATACTCTGTGACATAAAAAATGCAACACTAAGATGGTGTTGGAATTTTTCGACCAAACTTGGCAGAAATGTTTAACTAGTCAAATGTAGTAAATGTAAGTAAAGATAAAGGCAATTAAATAATGTGTTATACCACCCCTATTAGCTTCACACTCCCGCGCCCTTCTAGGTATGGATTCCAACAGGTGGTCGATTTCTTGCTGAGGTATTGCATCCCAGGCAATCTGTAATTATTTGAGTATTCTACCCATCATGTCCCACACATGTTCGAATGGCGAAAGGTCGGGAGATCTGGGTGGCCACGGCAAGATATGGGAGTTAGCCTCTTCGAAGTCCTCCATAGAATGCCTTGCAATGTAGGTATCCTGTTGGAAAATCGGGTCCTCCAGCTCCTGGAGTAATGGAAGGATATGGGGTTCTACTACTTCATCAACATATCGGTGGGCAATGATATTGGCTCGGATGAATACCAACCGAGAGCTGCTTTCATAAACAATAGCACCTCACACATAACTCCCACAGTGCGGTGCACATGTCGCTCAACAGAAACATGCACATTGTGACGTTCTCCACGTCTGCGTCTCATCCTCATGCGACCACCGTGCATTCCCAAGCAGAATCGGGATTCGTCACTGAAGACCAACCTATGCCATTCCACGTCCCAATCCAATTACACAAGATGTGATCGATAGGACTGCAAGCCAAAAGCTCTAATTCGACGGTAAATTGTACGAAGGGTTACAGGACGTCCGTCGTTTCCAAACCATTGATCGGCTATTGATCTTGTACTCGAGAATCGGTCTCTTAATGCCATTAATCGGAAATGGCGGCCCTGGACCACATTTGTCTGACGTGGGGCGGTCCACTTCCTCTTCTACGACGTTCTTAACCTTCTCTAGACCATGCTTGATAACACCGTACTACAGAGGATTACGGTTAAGATAATTAGCAATTTCTCTGAATGAAAAACCACCGTTACGTAAGCCTATAATGCGACATCTGCCGAATACACTCAGTTGTCGATAATTTTCACGTTGTCTCACTCTAGGCATAATCGCAGGCTCAAAATGCAAAGAAGAACACAAAAGCAAAAGAATTGCAACCAAAAACAATACCGAAATCGACTTAGTCTCTCAAGAAATAATACCCGATAATTTCGATTGTTACAAGTAAAACGTCAAATTTTCCATGGCTACTGTATTATTTTGAATGAAATTTTAATCAATTACTAAATTTGACTAGTTAAACATTTCTGCCAAGTTTGGTCCAACAATTGAAACGCCATCTTGGTATTACATTTTTTATGTCACAGAGTACACTAAATTTGCTGTATTATATAAAAATGATTTTTATTTCTTAAGGATAATAAATATTTTTTTCTTCAAACGTCAAAATAGTAGGTCACTGTTCGACTGAGTAGTAGGAACATTTTCGCTAGAGCAGATTTTACTTTTCCTTTTCCTGTGATCGGAGGGAAAAGTGTTGTTATGGAAACACAACAACTTAATTTTCATTTATTCAAAAAATTATAATTAATTTTCAGACCTATTCATTATATAATATTAAATGTACAATTGATAAGTGTTGCATTTTGAAAATTGAAGCCGTGTAGCGATGAAGTAGACCCTGTTAAAGTTTTTACTGATGGTCGTTTCGGGCGATGACCTCGGCGTTGACGATGCTATTAGATTTCCTGCGTCTGTTTCCGTTACCACAGTTTCGTTTAAGTTTAATATTCGAGCAGCATTCTATTTTTGTTGCGACTAGACTCTTCTATGTATCCTTCCGCCACAAAAGTCGATCACCAAATCCCGTGGCGCTTTAACGAATCCATACTTCCTCCACCATCGATTAATAATGTAGCCGAAGTACGCCGTAAACAGTGACCCGTATATTCCTGAGTATTGCTTAATTTTAGAAATTTGGCGACTTTTTTCGACTACAGCACAGATCGTATGAATCCTCATGACATTTCTATAGCTCTTCCTATTTTGATATTTCAAAAAAAATCTTCTGCCTTGTATATCTGTCGGTCTTAATCAAGCGTACTTGTGGTAAATCTTGATGATTGTAAACCACCGCATTTTTCTCGTTTTGCTTTCGGGAATTTTTATTAAAATGAAATTTTAATGTTATCTATATTCATTCTCATCATCTCGTCGCATCTGCAAGCACCGGTTACTCCAATTAGTAAACAATCTGAATAAATCATATTACATTGGGACGGCACAAAATTAAAACTGATTTAAATTTACCTTTATTCCTAAATGTACTTCATCTGGTGCATCCATTAAAAATCTTTTATCTGTTCTTTAGTAAACGTTTTTGACTTTTTTGCAGAATATCCTTTATTTTCCTTTTTCAGAAAACTCCGTGCTCCGAGTTAATAATTAATTGGGAATTGATGATGGAATAACGGGACCACGTTGTCGAAGATTTCCATTTCTTATCTTTTTGCATTTGGTTAAAGTACACAAAAAGTACATTTCCCGAATAAATGTTAACATTCTTTTCATAACGCCATTGGATAAAGTGTTGATTCGCAGCAAAATACTTTTCACCGGATTTCGACGGTCCAAGGCACGATACTACTTCATTCGCTTTAACGGCAATTTCGGGCGGCGTGCATTGCATTCGAAAACCAACTAATTTATAACAACTATCTTTTTAGTGATTTAATTTACTTACATCTTTTTTATTAAAAATTACGAACTGAGAGATAATTTTTTCACTCAATAATTAGATTATTTATTGCGTTACTAAGAAATCAGCACCTACATATTCATGAAAACAAAGTACCTGGGACAATGGCGTTTAATTTAACGAACGCTAATAGTATCCCTTAGAAACCTATCATTAAAAACAAATGTTTTGCATTTATTTGCGGAAGTTTGTTCGGCGGCTAAACACAGGCGCGTTATGAAAAGTAATACTTCTGCATGTAAAATAATCTACTATAAAATATCTCATGTATAACAAAGTACATGAATAATACAATTCTATTTCTCTTTTCAGGTAAGCCAACTTTTTTCAAATGCGCAAGTTAACAATCTCGTATTTCATTGGTAAGTTACAGTTTTATTTAAATTACATAAATAAAAAACCTATTTCCAAATGCTTGTTAAAGTGCAAAAAAACAGATTGTAATCTTATTTCATCCAGGTAAACAAAGAGAGAAGTTGATATGGCCAATTTATATCCTGGTATTTATATTATTACACTTCTTATTTATGGTTGCTATAACAAAAAATCGCACTCTTTGCAGAAATAACACATTTCTCATTATTATACTCTTTTTATAAAATAACTATTCTATAAAAATTGAAAAATATAGTAGATTTATATGATTTGAATTCTGATATCTACGGAATTAGTGAATATGAAAACACCTTCAACGTAATAAACTTTCATTTCAAAAAATAGTCTTATGTATCTCATACATTTATGTTATTTGTATTGTAGGTAGCGGACCGCGAAAATTTTATTATTGTAATAAACGTTTGTCAAATCGCCAGTGTTACCGCGATAGAAAAGATAATTAGTGGATTTTCAATATCATGATAATACGTCGTAATTTGCAAATGTTTTCGGAATATTTTATTTTGTGTAAGAATTGTGGGAATTTATGTAATTGATATTTGAGTAAAGGTTGAACAGAAAAAGGAAACATATATTAGGGTAGAGAAACAGGTGTTCTGCCAAAACTGGCGTAACGAATTGTTGAAAATTTCTATACGCGCGCTCTTGAAGTAAAAATGTCATTGATTTAATAATTAATTACTGCTGAGCATAGTCCAAATCAAAGGGATCTTTGTTTGGTACGTTGAAACTCGAGACCTAAATGTAAAGCTTGTTACGGACGAATGCATATTTTTAAAATTAAGATGTCGTTCAATAAGTAATATGAAACTGTTCCAACGTAATAGTTTCTTGTTTTTTTATTACTTTTGCAAAACGGGGTTTGAAATCAGAGAAAAAGGGAGTTACAGTTAGAGCGTCGATCGAGCCAGATCGAGTTGGTTAATTAAATACCTTCATTGTAAACGGTTTGTCTTTAAACTATTTCTTGCGGGTACATTTTCTCTAGAATTGTCTATTATTTCGGGTGTTAGTTTTTATGTGTTTTCCAAATATTAATCTATAAATAAGTCACCTTTTTTGAAGTTAAACCGCGTATGTTAACGATTTATGTCTGTGATCAATTAAAGTATATATATATATATATATATATATATATATATATATATATATATATATATATATATATATATATATATTCAAGTGTAAGTAGGTATTTTTATATAAATTAAGGGTGGCAGCAAATAATTCTACAAGCCTGTGTAACGTATTAAAAATCGGACATCTCATTCACACGCGGGTTCATTAAGCTGAAATCTGCTAAAAGACTTGTATTTGTGTGAATTAGCATTGTTGTTTGTTATTTAGATTTATATTTGTGTAGAGGTGGGCGTGGGCGAACGGGTACAGGATACTGCACGGTTATTAATTATAATGTGCAATTGCCGAGTGTATACATACTCCCGCGTCCAGATGACCATTACACACCTCGAATTTTATTTTTATTGCTTTTATTGTTGTATAGATGAATGTGTAACCTGAGAAAGGGGCGCTGTATTTTTCTAATGCACTCAAACTTATATATCGGTTGCGATGTTATGATCTGTTTATAACTTACCCTTGTAAGACTTTGTTTTAATGAGATTTTTTTTTGTGTCAGTTTGTTTAAGTAGAATTGTTTGCCTGCCAACTAATTTCTATTTATATGTAATTTATTGTGATTTTACGTATGTATTTTGTGTTTTAGTAGTAACTAAACAATTGTGTTTGTGTAAATTCCTTCTCTATTTTTTTCTTTTTCCTTGCATTTACCTTATTATCACCTTTGCAATTTTACTGTTGTTATATTTTATATGTACCGTAATTTTCGTTATTGTTTTATGTGCTTATTTCTTAAAGGGACACGTGTTCGGTATTACGATTTTTATTCTGATTATTTATGACACAATTGTGGGTGTGACTACATGTTTTTTTTATTGTGTTTATGTGTAACTAAACTACGTTTTATTTATTTTTCTCTTAATGTTATAAGTTTGTACGCACTTTAACCTGATTTAATGGTGTTTTGTTATATATTTAATCCTTTCATTGTTTTTTTGTGTTATTTGATTTATTAATGTACTTGTGCAATTACCTATTTATGAATAAAGTGGGTTTTATTGGTGGTTCTTTCCCACAATTGTATATTAACGGGCTGAACCACCATTGCGCAGAGCTCGTTAATTTTAATTTGAGTAGTTTTATTGTTTACCTGCCTCACATGATGCAAGACAACCTCGTCCAACCTACCTCAGTCAAATAGCACAACGTACCTACCACTAGACGAG
This sequence comes from Vesta saturnalis, assembly GCA_036346205.1. Taxonomy (NCBI): domain Eukaryota; kingdom Metazoa; phylum Arthropoda; class Insecta; order Coleoptera; family Lampyridae; genus Vesta; species Vesta saturnalis. The sequence goes on from JARFJB010002494.1 coordinate 887,694, forward strand.
TAATTAATTTTCAGACTTTTAAATAAATGTTTTAATTATTGCCAGGAAGATCAAAGTAAGGCAGGCAATTAATTTGAGTAATAGTAACATTATTGTCAGTAAAGTCAAGGTAAATCGCTTAGCGATTGTTTGTTCTTGAATTTGCATTATTGCAAATAAGTTCAAGTTACACTTCTCGAGATAGGGTACCTGGGGGACGCTACAGTATCAACATTTTTCATGTCTTTTAAAATTCCTTATTTACCATTTATTCCTGGGTACGCAAGTTTATGTAATGAATGAACTAACAAATAGTACGCCAGTAAAATGCGTACACCTTTTGTGGGGGGGGGGGGTATGTTACGTACATCTGACAACCCTCAGAAAGTATGGAATTCGCTCATAGGCCATACTCACTCAAAACCTATCGAGCGGCAAATGTACCAGTACATTAAATAAGAAAACATAGATGGGAAGAAAAAATAAATAAATAAATAACATTAGGGAATTATAAAATATGAACTATTCGGTAAATTATTAATAAATTTATTCTGTAACGGTTATTTTATTTAAGGCTATTTAAGGAAATGCCCATTGAATATGTTTGCACGATAACAATTTTATGTAATTAAATACATTGTTAAATAATAAATCAAGAAGTCATAATTGATCGTCTTTGCTAGATGATGAGACCATAAAAACAAATTTATTTTCATAGACACAATTAGGATTTTCCAGTTTACGTCATAAATTCCTCCCAAGCAGCTGATGCGGGTCAGACTTTGTTAATGTTTATATGGGGAATTGAGGAAAATTCATGTTTATTTAATAAAAGTATCGTTTTTGAAAGTGTGTTCTGTTGAATAGAGTTAAGCCTGTGTAAAATAAACAATTGTGAGGTGAAGTTTCGTTTTTGTATGTGGCTTAGACCACAATTAATTATAAATATTGTACGTCGTTTCTTACCAATAGCTTTGTTAAATAATCAGTTTTAAACAAAAAAGGAAAAATCTATGAATTATCACACGGCTGCTAGGTACCTACGTCTACTGATCATTCATGAATTACATTTTTTTTATTAAACTGTACATTATACATGTATACAAGTTGTAACACTAATGACCTCATTTTTATTAGAAATTTAATAATAGTAATTGAGGTTAACTTGCAACCAAATGTTTTAAAAACGTTACTCAGACTGAACTTAAATTTTTCTTAGTACAAATTGTGAAAGTACATCCACGTCCTTTATTTGTAATCAGATTGTATTTAAAAAGGAAGCATTCGTCATTCGTAATAAAAGTGAAAAACATTAATGAATTCTTAATTCAACCCTAAACTGGTTTAAGTTACTTTAAATTAAATGACAGCATAATAAACTTGATGTGCTATATAACACAGTACAAAATCTTGTCATATTTTAACCTTGCATTTCACCCATTCCACAGAAAATTGTTCACAGATTGTCACCGACCACAAACACGCTCATCATAATTAAAGATTTTTGAAATTAAAAAGAATAATTTTATTGCTTTGTCCCTTGAAATATTTTTTTGCCACACCGTTTATTTAAACGCATACAAATCGTTGCTCCCGATCAGCTGTTTTTTAACATTTGACATGCGCTTCTGACGTCACGAGGAAAAGCTCATTTATGGATGGAGCGTTATCCTTACTTGACCATCTGATGCCAAAAACTTAATTTCAGTTCAGGGACAAAATCGTGGCTGGAACGTTATCTTAACTGAGGAAGTAGTTACGAAGTTTGTGTCACTATCATATTTCACACATAAATATGTTATGTAACCTTATATAAAGTAACCCTTACTTGATCACCCTATGTAGGGTGATGCTAGAACAAAAAAATTATTTCCGTTCAAAGACAAAATCGTGGACACAGGATTACCATAACTGGAAAATTAGTTACAAATTTTGTATCACTTTCTTATTTCACACAGATATTGTATAAAATTTTATAAAACAATCCATACTCGATAACCCTAGCTAGGCGATGAAGACAAAATTGTCTCTGGAACCATTATCTTAACTGATGAAGCAGTTCCGAACTTTGTATCACACACATTAATTCTCAATAAAGCACTTGTTGAAATAGTTTCTTAGCATGGGAATGAAATGGCAAAAATATAATTTCCGTTCGGTGAACAAGTAGTTACAAACTTTGTATCACTAACATTTGCCACATATGAATACTTTATAAAATCCTCTATAAAATAATCCTTAGATTAGGATGAGAAATAATTTTCTATCAGATACAAAATTGTGGCTGTAGCGTTTTCTTAACTGAAGAAGTAGTTACGAACTTTTGATCACGTACATTAATACTCAATAAAGCAGTTTCTAAATAGGTTTTACTTGATCACCTTAACTTTACAATGCTCAATTATTTATTGTTACACCCAAAAAATAGGGCAAATAAAATAGAATTGTTTAAAAGTATTAAAAAAAATTGAACTCTATTTTTTATTTTTGAGAATTTTGGAAATGTATCAAATATGATGTACTGAGCACCTGGAGATACAGGAGTGCATTTTAAAATATATTTATTTTATTGGTGAAATTCATAGAAACAATTTTTACATTTTTTGTAGCGTGTTCTATTATTCGTATATGTCCAATGTTCAATGTATCCAGGTGTTGACAATCGTCATGTCAATAAGATGGTAGATGGTAGAAGATTCGAAGATACCATTGATTAGTTCTCATCTTAATTTTATTTTTGACAATCCAAAAAGTCGACCTCGCCGATATGGCGGTACGAAATTTTAATTTGTTTATTGGACTTTTGGTCAAAACACTGGATTTCTTGCAATGGCAATTCTAGAGAGAAGTTGGATTTTAATGTAACACTTTTGTTGTCTTTCAATACTACGATGGAGATATCTGTACAATCGGTATTTGCAACGTATTCATACGAAGCGCCCCTTTTCTCTTTTTTCAGTTGGTCTTCTGCAGGTCATTCGGTATTCGATTCGGTCTAATACTGCCTAAAGAATAAATGTCCCGACTAGCTAGCTACACCACTAATGGAATTGAAGAATAGTAATTGTCACAGTATGCTCTGTAGAATTCATTTTTGGAACCTTTCTACATAATCTTACTATGAAATTGGCGCTTGCTTTTTAATCTGGTTCAGAAGGCAGCCTATTTTTATTTTCTATTCTACTATAAATTTCAATTCTATAGGCGACAGCACACACACACCACTTAAAACAAGGAGTTTGGGACCCCATTTATGTAGCTTTAGGGGCAGATATTGTTTGAGGTAGTGTCGAGCCTTTGTAGAATGCAACTGCTCATCCACACATAAGCATTGTTCGTGAGGGACACTTTGAAATTTAAAATTTAGAGGGTTAAGGCGAGGCCTCAATTTATAAAGACTGTCAGCTTGAGGATCATTTTTTTTGTTTTATTTTGGAGTTATCAGCAAGATGAATACTAGCTCGTTTATTGTCAAAGGTGTGTTGACACATCGGTTCTTTTATTTGAGGTTTGCTGTAAATGAATATTCCCATAAACTTTTTAAGTCATCAGTAGAAATGTTAGGGTTTGCGGGCTGAACAGCATATATAAATTTGATTCCTCCGCGATCTTTGAAAATAGTGTGTCGTCAACAAATTATCTGAACAACCGATAAGTTCGCTAATGTGCATTGGTAGCGTAGCGTTACCTTTGTAGGAGAAAATGTTCTCATTCAAAACCAGATTTTTCTTTTTCCATTTAAGTCGCTTTGAATAATAGCAAATTGTTCTCTATGCCACCGCTAAATCTAGCTAGGGTGATCAAGTAAAGACTATTTTATATCTTTATGGAGTATTCATGTATGAAAGATGGTTCGTATCTACTTACTCAGTTTAGGTTACTCTCCAGGCATGATTGTCTGTAACAAAATTAGTTTTTTGCCCTCTACTCGTGTAGCTAGGATTAGGACTAAGTTGGGCGTCTCTTTATAAGACATTAAGTGAAATAACCGTTAGAGAAGCTATTTATTAATCATTTACCCAACAAATCCTGTTTTATAATTCTTTAATATCATTTATTTTTATTTTTATGTACATTTATGTTAGTTTTAAAAGGGCTCTTATGTGAATTAAGTAAGCCTTTTGAGTAAGTTTTCTGTCTTAACGTACCAATTCATTTGCCGCTCTATATTCATTGTGAGTAATACAAAATTCATTGCTAGATTGATATATCTCGCAGGAAACTCCTGTGTGCCTTTTTTAATTTACACTTATATTTGGTTTCCATTCTCTTGTTCTGTTCTTTCTAGTGTTTCTTTTCCTTTCATAACCTCTGTAATACATTTTTCCATTTTTGTTTGATTTCCAACATAGTTTCTAGTGTGTATTTTTTATTTACCACTTACACTATTTTTGTGTTCATTACGGCTCTTTTTTCCATTCATTTTTGCCATACAAACAATGCATGTTAGAATCATCTTCTTTACCCCAAAAGCTACACTTTGTTGTCTCTCTCTTATTAATTTTGCACAAGTATTTATTAAAACTTCCATGTCCTGTCAGCGCTTGTACATTAGTTCCCATTTTATATTTAACCATGATTGTAGTTGTGTTACGAGTTGGTAAGTCTAAGTGTCATTTTTCGAATTGTTCATTTTGGCTGCGATAATGAAAATTCTTTAAAGGGATGTATCTTTTGTTTCCCGTCTATCACCACTCGGGGATACGGCTGGTTAAGTTGAAATCTTATGATTCGGTACCCATCTCAGAAAATATCAATTTCCAACTTATTACTTTTCAAGTGTCAATGTAGCATACAACATCCTATCAGTAGCACCTGGTCTAAATTCTCCCAGTTTATAGTTATCTTCCGTGAGTGGCCATGTCGTCTTTGTTATGGCAGCAACTATTTCTTATCTTGGTCTACTTACATCCATATGGTTAATGAATATCGTACGTTTTATGTTCCTCTCGTTGATAGTTCGGTTTCTGCCCCCGTACCTTTTTATGGTGGGTAGAAACTTATTATACGTATATCACTTGTTAACAACAGGGAGTTGTATTAACTTATATCGTAACAGTGACTAGGTGTACTTCTGTCATGTAGATAAATACAATACTCTGTTGTTGAAAAGTTGTGTACTTATTAAGTTTCTATTGACCTGGAATTCATTACCGTCTAGCTCAGGTCGTAAATTATTCGTCTAGTAAATGAGAGCACATGGGTTCGAATCCAATTCGGGGAAATCTTTGTGTGTGTGTGTGTGTGTGTGCGTACGTGCGCGCGTGGGTGCGCGTGTGGGTGCACGTGTGGGTGCGCGTGTGCGTGTGCGTGCGCGGGTGAGTGTGCGGGTGCGCGCTCGTGCGTGCGTGCGCGTGTGTTCGAGTGTGTATATATATATATATATATATATATATATATATATATATATATATATATATATATATATATATATATATATTAGCGTAATCTGCAAATTTTGATTTTATTTAAAATCATTACCTTAGTATACAAGAATTAATTAAAATTGGCTATTTTAAATTTCTTTGATCTTATCTCTCAAATTGAGGCTTTAAAGTGTTAATAAAATCGCTGCCCATCGTTAATAATTGTTCATTTTAGAAAACTTCCCAGAACTCGTATTAAATCAAGAAGTTATTTTATATTTAAATAACGTTCATTATGGTATCGCGGTTGCGTCAGGATTCTATGAGTTTTTTCCGATTTTGTGCCACTAGCATATTTATGGTAATGCATACGTCATCAACCTTCTTTAATACTTTTCATGCACAAAGTTCATCAGAGCCTATTGAAACTTTCATTACAAGGTGACGTGAAGGTGAAAATTATCAATATCTTCGTTCTAGTTGTATTTAAAAAAAAATCAATAATGAACTTTAATTTAAACCATAAAAGAAATCTATTTTTACCATTTTATAATCACCCTCACAATCTCTTTACATTAACAAATTTCACACACTTTAAAAAGTTGATATTATTGATTAAAGGTCTGAAATATGTAAAATAAATGTTTTTAAACACTAACAAAGTAGGCATTTTTCTCACACAAAGCTACTGAATTAATATTAAAACGTCGTTTCGATCATTATAGTAATTTACTTCATAAGTCCGATGTGGTAAATAACGGACACGGTAGTAGTTTGTAAACCGAGGTTTATAACCAACCAAATTAGGTATTTGCATATTGGCCGTGTGTCGTTCAACTTCGTAATATCGTAATATGTAACAAAATTGTGAAATTTTATTATCTGAATGTTATTTTAGTTCGTTTTTATGTCAACGAGGGGAGAATACTGTTATTGAATTATAACGTGTACGAGGTGTGGCTATAAAATAACGAGACTGATTCTTCCACAGAAGAAGTGCGTGAAGTCTTCTCTTTCGAACGCGGTGTCTCTCCTGTCAGGAAACAAATTAGTCTGGCCATGGCCTTCGTTTGTATAAAAGCTGATGTTCTGTTTTGTGGGAAAAATAACAAGTGTAGTATCAGAGCATCGAATCATCGTGAAATTTCAAATGAAACGTGGAAAAAGCGCTACTGAAACTTATCTTTTATTAAATGAAGTGTATGGCAATGAATGTTTATCACGTCGCGAGTTTTTGAGTATTATAAGCGTTTCCAAAATGGCCGAGAAAACGTGTAAGATAATTCATACCCGGATCGCCCTCCCACATCAAAAACGGACGAAACCATTGAAAAAGTCGGTAATCTGATTCGATCTGACCGTCGGTTAACTATTCGTGCGATTGCTGAAACTGTAGGAATTGACAAAGAATGCGTAAGGCAAATTTTACACAACAATTATAACATGTAAAAAATGTGTGCTAAAGTGGTGCCTAAAATTCTCACGATTGAACAAAAAGAAGCTCGCGAAAATGTTTGTATTGACACTTTGAATGCCATTGAAAATGACCTGAACTTCTTGGAAAAGAGTGATAACATTGACAAATCTTGGTTTTTCACTTGTAATCCTGCAACTAAGCGCCAATCCATGCATTGGAAGGGCTCAACTTCACGGAGAGCCAAAAAAGCTCGAATGAGCAAATCAAGATTCACAGCGATGATGATTGTTTTTTCGATATTCATGCGATTGTGTACCTTCACTTGGTTCCAGAAGGCCAAACTATTAATCAACATTACTACCTTGTGATTCTTGCTCAACTCCCTGAAAGAATAAGAAAAAAAAACGACCCGAATTGTAGAAAAACAAGTCATTGGTTCTCCGGCAAGACAACTCGCGGAGTCATTCTGCATTGTCTGTCGAGACGTTTCAATGCGACTTTTATCTGCTCCCCAAGTTCAAATGTGTATTAAAAGGAACCAAATTTCAGTCCGTTGAAGCTGTGAAACAAAAAGCGACACACGTCATGAAGGAACTCATAGAAGAAGATTTCCGGCACTGGTTCGAACAATGCAATATTCGCATGAAGCGTTGTAAGGAAAGAGGAGGGTTTATATTGAAGGTGATAATAACTAAAAATGTATACATTCAAAATAAATGTTTTGCAGTAATAGTCTCGTTATTTTATAGCCACACCTTGTAGATATTATGAAAAACTCATCGTGATATTTATACAATAAGTAGCCAGTCTTACTTTTACAATTGGGCATAATATTTTCCCCACAAAATTTATAAATTCTTTACTACGAGAAATTCGTCCATCAAACCTCTTTCTATAAAAATTTCATTATGCAATAATGTAATTATAAACGTTTTTATATGAAAACTTGTTTAATAAATTACCAGTCAATTGAATTATTTGCATTGGTTTGAGCTTTCTGAAAATTTGCAATTCACTGGCAAAGTTTTAATTTTACAAAGTAACATTAAATGCACCGTTCTGATTATTTTAAATGGGTCTATTACTCTGTTTTACTTTCAAATATTTTATTTTGTGGCGTTAATTAATACGTCTCCTATTCCAGTGCCGTGCGTATAATTTCTTTCCATTTTTACGTTTAAAAATAATGGTTTAAATAGCCAAAGATTGTTCATTTTATCCTCTATCACTAATGACATTATACGGAACGTTGCAACCATCAATAGCTAAGCATTATTTACGATCGGTAAAATATACTACAAAAAAATTTTCTTGCAGAAATACTCCTACATACATCCTACAAGTTACGTTACTTACACCGTACGTTACGAAATAATACGTAATAAGCCTAAACAGTAACTGCTAAAACAGAATTTACATACCTAAGCATTTAATACAACGCGTACATAGGCTTCTTTTATAAATAAGTTTGTACAGTAACATATTGAAAAAGTGTTATAAATTAAAAATGCTAGTAATTTTGGTCTAATTAGTTGGCAGCATTGTAAAAATTCCCACATAAAATATTGCCATTGAGTTAGTATAGAGGGAGAAGGCGGTAGACTTAAATTACGCAAGGATGAACGGTACTACGCTTATTGTCTTTTATTTCCTTTAAAAAGTAAAACTGAATGCCCTTGCATTTTTAGTTTTATTTAAATAGTTTAACCTAGTATCTTGAAATAACAGATTTTATGAACAGTATTCTTGATTATTAGGCGATTTACTATGTTCAATTAATTGTTCAAAAACACTTCTAGAAATTAAACCTTTTAAAATACATGTAAGAGCTTGGATAGACATTAATTTGACATTATGAATAATGTTTTTTATTTTGACAAATTAACACTAGATACACCTGAACAACATGTGCATGCAAAGAACTAACCTTTGAAATGTTACACCTGTTTATTTTTTATTCGCACCGCTTCTACTGCCACATGAACATGGCACACATACGACGTCATTTTTGTATGTACCGGGTGTCCCAAATTCGTTGTAATTACGGGGTATCTCGGTTGTTATAAAAGATAGAAACTTGCGGTTGTCGCGAACCTTTGCTACTTTTTTATAAAACTTAAGATGGCGTAATCAGATTTTTGTAACTGTTTTATTTGGGGAGATACAGGGCGATTTTGAAAAGTGTGTCGTTTTGGACCCCTCGATATCTCGGTTATCTTTAAAGATATCAAAAAGATTTAAACGCTATCTTATACATTTTTTACGCCAAGTTCAGTGGCGTGCTTAATTTTTTTTCGGGGGTACCGTTTTTAAGATATAGGCCAAAATTATAATTTTTAAATGGGACACCTTGTATTTTTAAGCTCAATAATCCTTTTTTCTCATTTCAGTGATATATATCACTTGCCACTTTTCATTTTTTAAACATATTTTTTTAAACATTTTAAAATATAACGACATATGATTCTTAAATGGAACACCCTATATATATTTTAAGTTTAATAAATTGTATTGCAATTCTATAAAAGTCATATATTGATCCAGCACTTGCTATATTTAGTAATTATTAATGTATTGACTTTTATTTCTGTTTAATTATTAGGTATTAGTAGTGAAAAAACGTAACAACAATAATTATACAGGTTATTATTATATGTATTCGTATTTTCTATATTAGATTTAAATAAATAAAATAATAAAATCATGTGTATCTTACTTGTCCTTTACTTATATACCTAAGCTAGGTTTTGCTGGTTGTTTTAATTTGGAGGTGTTGATCAATTCCTATGAAAAAATAGGTGGCTATGCCAATCGAAATAAAAGATAGTTAAATCTAGTAGACCTATCATAGTGTATATGTCATTATTAAATAATTACATATTTATTATCTCTAACGTTTTATTAATTTATTTTGCTATGGCAGATAATCAACCCTTTGAATATTATGAAAAGTATGATATGCTTAAATGCTATATAGCATGTAATGAAAATTCAGAATTATATTTTAATCGGCAAGATTGTTATAAAGTAAATATTATAACACCAATATTAAAGAATCATACTTTTAGATTTCCTGAGAGAAGGCAGCCAAACAAGGCAATTTTTGACGAATTACATATAATTTATTAAATTTTGGTTCATTTATAAAACCCAGACAACATAAGTATAGTTTAAAAGAAAATCAAGAAAATGAGGAAATTAACGTTTTGGCACATGTATCCGTAAATCCTCGAACTTCCTGCAGGAAAATCGAAAATAGTGTTGGGGTTTCAAAACGAATGCACAGCGTATATTAAGAAAACAGTTTTGTTCCTTGTAAAGATCATGTAGTCCAACAACTGCTTCCAGGCGATTTTGAACGCCGCTTGAATTCCTGCAACTGGTTCCTGTAAATGTGTCGCGAAAATGTTAATTTTGCAAGACAAGTAATTTGATCTGATGAGGCGCACATAACGAGTGCAGGAATTTTTAATCGACACAACTCAAGATATTGGTCAAAAGAAAACAATTACTTAATTTTTCAACAGCAACAACAAGGTCGTCTGGGTTCTCTGTTGCGTGCTTTGTTTTGGAACAAAAATAAGGTATCAGTTTTTGACGGAGGTTTGACATCTATTCGCTACCAGCAAATTTTAGAAAATATGTTGCCCGAATTACTTGAAGACGTTCCACTAGCCCACAGAAATCAAGTTTATTTTCAGCAGGATGGGACCCCGCACATAATGCACATATTATTAGACCATTTCTAGATGAGCATTTTCCCAATCAGTGGATAGGCACACGTAGCCCTGTAAATTGGCCTCCAAGGTCACCGGACTTGTCCATTTTAGACTTTTTTTTATGGGGGCATATTCAAAACGAAATTTATTCAAGGAGGTATGATACCCTCCTTCAATTACAAAATGCTACACACGAGACCCTTAGGAATTTACAAAATAAACCCTTATATATATATATATATATATATAAGTGCTTTAAATAGAATATTTAAGGTTTGCCAAAAATGTGTAGAAGAAAATGGGAACCATTTTGAACAATTTAGAATATAATGTTGTTTTTAATATTTAAGTTTAATTTCGTTGTAAGATAATAAAGTTCTAAGAGTTGTAAGATAAATGTATTGATAAAATTAATTAAAAATATATAGAATGTTTCAGTTAAGAACTATATGTCGTTATATTTTAAAATGTTTACGATCAATATGGTTAATAAAAAAGTGGCAAGTGATATATATCACTGAAATGAGAAAACAAAATGGGATTTATTGAGCTTAAAAGATACAGGGTGTCCCATTTAAAAAATATATATTTGGCCCATATCTTAAAACGGTACCCCGAAAAAAATTGAGCGTAAAAAATGTATAAGATAGCGTTTAAATCTTTTGATATCTTTAAAGATAACCGAGATATCGAGGGGTCCAAAACGGCACACTTTTCAAAATCGCCCTGTATCTCCCAAACTAAAACAGTTACAAAAATCTGATTACGCCATCTTAGGTTTTATAAAAAAGTAGCAAAGGTTCGCGTCATCCGTAAGTTTCTATCTTTTATAACAACCGAGATATCCCGCAATTACAACGAATTTGGGACACCCGGTACAGTGGAAATTTTAAATTTATACATTACTTTGTCAAAAATTAATGCATTTATTAAATAAAACGAATACCAATATGGCCAATCTGCATTAGAACAGTAAATATTGTCAACTACAGCGCATCATAGTTGCAATTTTCGTTGTCACAAAATGCTTATTGTTACACTGTTTTTAATAAAAACAGTTACACAGTACACAGTATACAGGGTGCGGAATTAGTGCGTCGAAGTACGATATATCCGTTATTAAAGGAGATATCAAAAAAAGTTATTTACAAAAATTATAGGCAACCTCAAACTTCACATTATAAAATTATTTTCGTATTTACATGGTGTTACATATTACCAGGTTGAACCAAACATACTTTTTTTAAATGGGACACCCTATATATTATTTCAAATTTAGATTAAGCTCATCTCCCCCATACTTCCAATATAGGGTTTTATTACGTTATACAGGGTATTTCAAAAGTTATGGTCAATTGTACACGAAAATCATTCCCATTTCAACGTCCTTTATACCTTAGACAGAACAACCTAACAATAATTTTTTCCAGGCATAACTTTTTGACATTGGTACAGTGTTACGAGAAAGTGCTATTTCTTTATTATTGCACCAATTGAATATAGAGCGAGCCAAAACTCAAACACATGATTTTGTCAATTTTTTCAAATGAATCACCCTGTATTTTATTTTAAAAAGTGAAAATATACTTTATGTTCTTTCATTTTTATTAATCACTCTCTATAGCTAACTAAAATCGTTAATTTCTGAGATATTGTCGGGGATACTAGTGTTATGATTATATCGTTGATAGCTCGAGTTAAAACCGATGAAAATCAAACGAGTGCGAACAGGTTTTAACGAGTGGTATCATCGATTATTAATCATAACACGTGTTATATTTGGTAAGAGAATATAATGAACGTTAATAGAAGATATATTTTTTAAAGTAAAAAAGGGAAGGACAAAACCTGTACTTAACGAGGAAAATGAATTTAACGTGATGCTTGAAGTTATGCATAAACCACATGTTAGTACAAGTGAAATCTCGCGTCAGCATGATATCAGTGACAGGTCTGTCCGAAGAATACTGCGTAAAAATAAGATGCATCCATACCATATCCAGTTGCAACAAGAGTTACTCGAAGATGACTATACCAGAAGCGTTGCTTTTTGTGAATGGGCTCAACAACAAATCCACAATCAGGCGGATTTCTTTGATTCTGTCCTCTTTGGAGACGAAGCCACCTCACATAAAAATTGAACTGTGAATAGACACAATTTCCATTATTATTCGACAAGTAATCCCCATATTATAGCAACTCATAGTCAAACTAGGTGGTCATTGAATGTTTGGGGTGGTATAGTTGGAGATCTTGTAATTAGAGCACATTTTTTCGATGGAGCAGTGTATGGTCAGACTGCAATGCTGTATTGATGTTTTCGGTGGATGGTAGTCCCCGAAGTCTAACATATAAATTTCACGAAGTTTTGACGTGCAATTTTGGTATATTTTGTTCCTGGATATGGATTTTGTCGTTTTTAGAACCAGAAGTCTGTCATATAAATTTCATGAAGATTTGGTATGCGATTTTCGAATTATGGCACGTTTGGTTCGTATGTACAGTTATGCCTGTTTAAACGATGTTTCAAGTAAATTTTTCCATACGTCAAATTTTGTCAGAAATTCGTCGTTAACTTTACACCAATTAAAAATTCTCGCATTCTCCTATACGGTTACCATACACTTTTTATATTCAATACAAACATCAACAGGCACCTACTAATTTACTTTGTAATATGCAACCAACTTCAAAAAGTTGGTTAATTAATTCGTCTGGATGTCTGTGTGTCTCTATGTCTATCTGTCTGTCTGTGTGTCTGTGCGTTGCATGACGTTACAGGGTTTAGAAAGCTGAAAGTGGTGTCATCGTATAGGAAATTCTTTGTTGATTCCAAATATCTGGTAGATTTTTTGATCTGATCACCTGTTCGCGGAAAGCGGCTACGATTCTTTGTACACTCCCCGTATATGTCGTCAGAATAGACGTGCATTCGATAGATTCGATAGATGGTAGTCCCCGAAGTATACCGTATAAATTTCATGAAGTTTTGATGTGCGATTTTGGAATTATGGCACATTTTGTTCCTGGACATGTAATATTTCATACAACCTCCGTATATGTGTGCAGAATTTTTGTGTACGTGATTCTGTAGATTTTAGAACCAAAGGTTTATCATACGAATTTAATTAAGATTTGATATGCTATTTTGGTGTTGATGAAGTTTACATGTGCGATTTTGGAGTTATGGCACATTTATCGTGAATATGTCGTGTAGATTATGTGTGTACGTGGTTTGATTTTGAAAACAAATATCGGCTAGTTACAAATCAAAAAAATCTAAAAAATCAAAGGTAGATAAAGGGAATATATTGATTGTAAAAGTACCTCATACAAAAACGAAGCAGGAGAGAGTATTTACTGTAACCGATAGACATACGAACAATATAAAATTATATAGAAAATATGCATTACTATGCCCTCCCGTTGTTTCTAATCATCGCCTGGTTGGGGCCCTCGCATGCTCGGACGCCCAACTTCCAGGTTCGTGATTAAATGAAACACTTTGCTCACTTGTTCTAACAATATACAGGGTGGGTGTCTACTGTATGGACGGAGGATTTCTCCTTAACTATTAGAGATATCAAAATCAATTTGGATGTGGTAATACACGATCATTGGACCTACATTCTAAAAATATTTAGGTATATACAGGGTGATTGACAAAAATATGCCAACCCAAATCGGTGTTTTTTTTAATGGAACACCCTGTGTATTTTTGCATTTTTCGATTCACTGTTACATTTAGAATAAAAGTATAGACATTTGTATCTGTATCATTAACTCTCCTGCAGATATCGTCACTTTAGTAGCAAAATAGTGTTCACTTTGGAACCTCGATGCGAGTGTTGTCACCACGATTTTGTAACTCTGTTTATACCACCGATTATTAATAGAGTCTACTAACAAACAAACTGGGAAATTTTTCGAAAACATGTAAAACTATAGCCATAACACGGACCCTTCTTGAGATATTGACGCTTTTACGTAAACATATTCTAAAATACTTTACTATGACAATAGAATTCAACAAAACAAATCAGGTAGGCTAGCCACTCGTAATAAAGAAGAACAATTGCATCTATTGTTTTGACGTTTGTATAATCATTAAAATATTGTTCCATTAGTTTTTGTGTTTTTCGATTGTCGTTTTGTCAATTTTTGTATAAAATGAATTTTTACAAAAAAGAAATGGTCGTATGATCTTTATTTGCGACGAAGCTGAAAGAACTGCTTTGCTGGCTACCCGTTTGTACTGTAAACGATACCCAGAGATAAAACAGCCGCGGAAAGAATCGTTTATGAATGTAGCTGAGAGATTTATAAATTCTGGAAGTGTGTGTTATCCCAAGCGCGCAAAAACAAGCCCAAATGAAGAAATTGAGTTTCAAGTTGTGGCATCTCTTATAAAAAATCCGCAAATTAGTACCAGGGAGCTAAGCACACACCTAGACCTAAATAGAAATACAGTTCGCAGCCTTATTTAAAAAAAAACAAATTGTATCCTTATAATATCGAGCAACATCAAGCTTTAAGTGAAATAGATTTTCAAAAACGTGAATCTTTCTGTCAATGGGTAACTACTAACGTAAATGAAGAACCCAATTTTCTCTTCTCTTCTCTTACTGGAGAAAGATATTTACAGTTTTTGGAAAATGATTTACCCGAGCTTTTGGAAAACATCGAGGTAGATAATATACAGTGTATTGCATTTGCAAAAATTGAGAAAAATTACATTTCACGTAAGTTAATCATTCTGTATAGTTTTACATGTTTTCAAAAAATTTCCCAGTTTGTTTGCTAGTAGACTATTATTAATAGTCGGTGGTATAAACAGATTTATAAAATCGTGGTGACATCGCTCGCATCGTAGTTTGAAACTCTATTTTGGTACTAAAGTGACGATATCTGCAGAACGGTTAGTGATGCAGATACAAATTTCTATACTTTTATTCTAAATGCAATAGTGAATCCAAAAACGCAAAAATATACAGGATGTTCTATTAAAAAAACACAGGTGTAGGGTGGCATATTTTTGTCAATCACCCTGTATATACCTAAATAGTTTTAGAATGTAGGCCCAATGATCGTATATTACCACACCAAAATTGGTTTTAATATCTCTAATTGTTAAGGAGAAATTCTCCGTCCACGCAGTAGACACCCACCCTGTATAAGGATTATTTATTAAGGATATACTTATGGTAAAAAGTAAATGAATAAATACAGAGAGTTTTATAATCCCTTAAATAATTGTTTGTTATTAAATCTATTGTCTGTTTCATGTATTGAGGTATATTTTGTTGGTATTATTGCCATCTGTGTGTAATCCTTCCAACTATTCCATGAATATAGCTAAATAAATTTAAGTAAACACTACGTCGCCTAAAGCTATTTAGAAACAATGCACTCTAACCTTTTCAAATTAGGTACCTGTATCTCATGAAGGTATTTGCTTAAATAATTCAATTAAGCGGTCCATGCCAAGATTATAATCTTGTTTTCCGCTTAAATATATAGTCACATTATCATTGTTCTATCACATATTTGCATATTACTAAGCAAAGGGAGAATGTGTTTAGAACCTAATTTGTAAATAAATGACATTAACAATGGAATGCTCAAAATCTGTAATTATCTTTTGAATGATATATAAAAATACAAATGATATATATTGTTATATTGACAATCAAAGGGCGTTAACAATGAATCGTAATAGACATTTAATGATATGAAATCCGTGTTTCCTAATATGTAATCACCCCTTACTATTGAATTACTTCCACCCTAACTATTCTATAAATTTATTAGCAAAAGTCGAAATCATACCACACTCAAATTCACTCACGTGTAAGCGGTAAAACACCCCATGCTTATTCAAACCCTCTTTTTTATTTAAGTAATTGTAGAGAAATAAAATGTCAAAACACCTACTTTAATTTTTGTTTTCCCGCCCTTGTCAAATAAACCACCTCATTTAAAAATATTGTTTATTTGTTTACACTTTTTCTACAGTTGCCTGCAATATATTGAAATTTCCCAACGTGCAGCGGTTGTCAATATTCTTTACACATCAATATGAAAGCGTCTATTTCAGTCGATTTCTTTGTTGCTCACTTTATGATTATTTATTGCTTTGGGAATACCAAGACGTAGTAACATTTTTTGCATTAATATCAAAAGTATCCTTTTACTAACATAATATTTTATATTAGTAAACTGGAATATAGATAATATTGTATGATGGGCTTTTAACCCGATGAATATTTAATGCTCCTTTTATGTTGTGCCTTCACCACCTTTTAAAAATTAAACCAGGCTAAAGCTTAAAATGTCGATTCCACTTAAAATTAGCCTGTGTTTGATAGTCAAACCCAATCTGTAATTTTTTGAGGAACTTGATATTCATTTAATTAAGAATACTTTCATACTTAACTGTAGCCCACACATGTTGTATACAACTTGATATCCATTCCAATTTTAGAACTTTAGAAATCAGTAGGCTATAAAAGTATAATCCAACGAATTTACATAGATTTTTTCAATCGGAACGACATAAATTTTGTACTATTATTGGATTCACAAAAATTAATTCTGTTTGAATTAACTTATAGATCTTAGAGCCCTTAGAGGGCTTTGACAATTTTAATTAAAATATATTTAAGTAACTTGTATCTAATACAGTCATATTTGCATTAAATATTAGAAAACGTTGAAAATTTTGATATGAACTAGTATTAGTGTACGCCGTACAGTGTTGGCGGTTGTACAAAAATGGTCCCAACCAAGCGGACGTGAAAGTAGTTACGACACAAAATCCTAGTCATGTAAGACCAATAACCACAACCAAACGCGTGGGTACGACTATAGGAAAATACACATTAAAAAGTTTTCTTTTTTGAATAACTGCATAGGCTAACTTTATTTGTGCTCTTTACGTGTTGATTTATTTGACTAATTAGAAGGTATTTTGTTGGTGATTCTCCAAAAAATGTCGTTAGATCTGTTTAGCCGCGATTGGGCTTAAGGGGATTTGTTAAGGACAACGTGTTGATACCGGTTCATAATGACTAATCTGAGTTAAACGCAAACAAATTAAATAATTTATAAAGCAAAAGAAGATATTTAACAGTGTAAAAAGTTGAAATTATTTACATAAGGTAACCTGGTTAACCATGGTATTTATGAGAATGTAAACTTTCACACATAATCAAAATACTTCGCTTTTTTGGGGTTTTTAAATGGTGTGTTTTTATATTTATATTTTACATAAATCTATACGTTTCGATAACAATTACAGTTATCATCCTCAGTAGTGGTATCATCTTTAAGAATCGTTTAAGATGTTAGAATAAATTTATGAAATATGAAAAATATGGAAACGCAAACATACACCTGCTATTAATATAACAGTTTGATAAAGAAATAAAGCCAACTATGGAATCTAATTTTAGTAAAGAATAATTAGATCCTTAATACACTTAAGTATTATTAAACTGTCTTGAAGATGGCAAATCAGAACACACTCTAATGGTCGTAGACTAACAGTGAAAAATGCCACAATCAAAGAGCAAATTTGACAAAATTTAATCAAATTATGATATAACTGTAAACTTGTGAAAAACTTTAATTTGAAATTGATAAAACACTAAAGTATAGAAACTTGACATATCAATTAAAGACCTAGTAAAAAAAAGTCAAGTGTCATTAATACCATGCGTATTTGTAACCGTTGTCGTAGTAACACTTGCAGCTTCGGATGACAAAATATTTAGAAATGTCATTTTGAACAGAATTTATATACGAGGATAGATCGAAAAATTTCTAGAACGAGACGGAAAAAAGTACTTTTTGGGTAAAATCGTATTTATTTTTCTACATATTCTCCTGCCAACTGTACAAATTTAGTCCAACGCTTTTCAAGACCCTTCAACACTTCACAAAAATAATAATTATTCAAACCTTCAAACTATCCATTTCTTGAGGTTTGGGAACAAGAAGAAATCCGAAGGAGCCAAGTCTGGCGAATAGGGCGTATGTTCAATTAACTGGAATTGTAATTCGTGCAGTTTCGTCATCGCAATTGCCAACTTGTGAGATTGGGCGTTGTCCTGGTGGTACAAGACATTTTATTTGCCAAATGAGACCTTTTATCTTTGATTTCTTTTTTGTCTGTTTAATAACGGCGCATAATACTCGCCCGTTATTCTCCCGTGTTGCAAGTAATCAATAAAAATTATTCCTCGGAAATCTCAAATACGGTAGCCATGACTTGACTAGCAGGTGGAATCGTCTTTGCCTTCTTTGGAGTTGGCTCTCCACGTCTTGTCCATTGCCTTGAGTGCTCATTGGTCTCCGGAGTCTAGTGCTGAATCCACGTTTTGTCAACAGTTATAAAACGTCGCAAAAAATCTTTTTCATTACGTTTGAACATGTCTAGACATTGCTGAGAAATGATCATTCGAACTCACTTTTGGCCGATTGCCAGCAGAAACGGCACCCATCTAGCACTAAGCGATCCTTCATCACGATTTCATAGACTTTTTCAATTGTTTCTTCATCGGTAGCTGTTTTTGGTGTGCCAGAACGTGGTGAATCTTCTATGCTTGTTCTACCGCGGTTAAATTCAGCAACCCAGTTTGCAACTGTTGCATACGAAGGCGAATACTCGCCATGAACTTCATCTAACTCCGTTTTTATTTGTTTAGTATTTAAGCCTTTAAAAAAGAAATGTTTTATCACTGCTCGAAAATCGTTTTTGTTCATGATCAAGAAAATGCACAAATTGTTTAATTGTACCGATAGTAACGGCATGTGTTTATCTCCAATCCGTTTGAAAATTTGACTACTGTTGTACGAACAATGGTGCTTTCAAAACAAGTGATCATTACGCACGCATAACGCCATCTTGTGATTCATTTTTAATATAATGTACGAATAAATAACAAATATAATATGTTACATTATATACAACATGGAATAAGCTTCCAACCTATAAAAACTTTGTAATCATGGTAATAATGTCAAATACTATTGGCTCCTCTTCTGTAAATAAGAAAACTGTTTCAAAATCTTACACACCCCAGGCCTCCACTATTTACACCACCTGCGCGTAATAGGCTGTAAGAACCAGAAGCTGTGACAGCTCACATCCTGGTAGAATATAACTGGGATGCTTGCTTACAGAATAGGAACCGAGCTGGTCGGTCAGTGGTACACGATCTGTTTAGCATTCGGGTTTTTTCAGGATGTTTTCCTCACAAATATATAGAGACTTGTGACTGCGATACACAATTCATATGTTGCTACTTTGGCGAATGTTCAGGTAATAACTTCCTGTTGAGCACCATTACTCCTTTCCTTTCGATCCTGTCCTGATCGCACTTAATGTATGCATATTGGAAATCCTTTACTGTGCTTGAAGGAACTAGGAAATCTTACAAAGTAGCGCGTCCTCCCTTTGGGAAGGCGTTGACTTTTTACAGAATAGGAGTTATTTTTGGGACGTTTGTCGCTTCGGGGTCTCTCTATGCCTACCGCCTAACCATCCGTGACCTGTAGTTGTTTTGAGATTCGATCATACTTCTATGTAAACTTCACCCAGTGTGGTTTCCTTCGATCCGAGCATCCCTAGTAGGCGCAGGTATAGAGCCCTGGTCCGTTAGGACAACTATTCACAAATATACACTCACGCTTCCGAGGAGATTCTAGAAGTACAGTGTTGTTGCATTCAAAACATAGAACAAGGTCCAAATCATTAACTTTTGTCAGCTTCAGATGTATAATCCAGTTTTTTCTTGTTGGCTGTCCCTGAAGTAAATACTGCAAGTATTACTTTAAGCATTTTTTCTGTTTATAATATTCTTAACACCTGATTAGATTAAACTTAGTTTATTATAAACCCGTCAGTCCAGATGTAGATTTGTACTTAACGTAATTATGCTGTATTCCAGGGTTAAATATCAACTCGGTCTGTTACAATCTATTTTCAATGAAATTGAATCGCTTATTTCTCCTGGTTAAAGACCCTCTCTATAATATATTTAAAGTGTTTCAAATTCTACCATCCGCTCGTGTTTTGCCTTTGTGAAAGACTCTCCGCAGCTTAATATTTCTAAAGCTTTCTAGAGCATTATGTTAACCTGAAAAACCCAGTCTTTGAATTGCATTAGTAAAGTTTAAAGAGCTTGTTCTCAATATATTAGTTAGTCAGATATCCAGTAAGATTAATCCTGATTAATTGTTTATTAAAGAAGTCCTTCTTATTAACCTATCACACTAAATTCCAATATCGGACATGGTATCCATCTAAAGGTAATAATAAAATTCCTGTTTCACACCAAACTTCATTGTTTAATAAAATGACATTTCTTATCGTACAACCAAACCGTAACGCTTGATTGGGTTTTTGCACGATCTACCCTAGCTACATTTACTGCATTAAAGTTATAGTTAGCAAGTTTGGGATTACTTGTGCTGCAAACAGTCTAGTTATATACAGGGTGGGTGCGATGTAGCTCCCTGGTTTTAAATGTTTATAATGTTGTTGCTAACGAATATTTTCATACGGAATTAGTTGTGCTCGTTTCCCAGGGTTATGGGAATGTGTGTACCACACTAAAATTCCACAGTCTCCTGCGTTGTCGACCAAACAACGTAAGCGTATAGGAATGCCATCAATTGACTTCTGCGGGCAGATTCTGAAGTACATATCCGAGAACAACGTTGATTTTTCTTATCTAATTCGCCCAGAGTGCGTGGTTTTGTTCGGTATACTTCTTCTTTGGCCCAACCCCACAAAAAGAAGTCCCAAGGAATAAGGTCGGCACTTTTAGGAAACCATGCATGTGGTTCTAGTCAACGTCCTGGAAAGTGTTCGTCCAGGCAGTCACAAACGATTAGGACAAAATGAGGGGGTGATTCTTCTTGCTGGAAAATGATTTCAGCAAAATTACCTCATTATAATATCACCGGCCTCACACATTCTTTCAGCATGTGGCGATACCGGTCGCTTTTCATGGTGCCTTGTCATATGAATGGGCCAGTGATACGATCCGAGTCATACCGCAGCAGACTGTCAATGTTGGTCGACTTTGGATTTTTCAATCGTCACCCCAAGATTTGTTTCTTCCCAATAATGGCTGTTAATAATGTTTTTTAACACGTTTGGTCAATCGTTATGGCATGACAGCATAATTTCCCCATATTCCACTCACCTGTCACAATCTTCCAACGATAACTTCTGAACGTAACGGGGTTTCCAGGGTCTCTTGATCAGGCCCTTCTTTAACACACCACGCACTGTGTGTCTGCTGATTCCACTCTCACGCGCTACCTGGCGTGTTGATTTACCAGGATTACGAATAATTATCTCCCTCACTCCGCTAAATTGTCTGGAGATCGCGTTATCAAATGCGTTTTCCTTTTAGTTTATCCACAACTGACCCAGTTGACATTAGCTTGTGTGACCATTCCTAATGGTTTTAGCGTCAAGCGTGACATGATGCCATGAACACTCCGCCACCATCGCTGAACAAGGACTACAGATCGCCACACTTCAAACCACGAAGCAACCTGGGCGCACTTTTTTAAAGTCAACCTTCCTGTCATCTCGTCATTTGCAGGAATAATGTCATGGTCAGGGTATTCTCAAGGATACTGTAATAAAACGAAACAATTTTTATTAATAAATAGCAACAGTTATAAAAGCAATGAATATTTAAAACTAGGGAGCTACATCGCACCAACCGTGTACATTATTGGTATCATTTGGTTTGTAAGCGTCATGAATGTTTCGAATCCACAAAAACAAATAGTAGGCATTTAGAAAAAGTTGCCACCTAATGGTAAATCATTAATCAATATTAACAAGAAAAGAAACTCTACCTGTTTAATACACTTAATTTGTAAACACCGCTAAATTTGTAGTCACAAACCCGTGTTTCAGATATTCAACTACGACTGTCATAAGACTACGTTGAAAATACTATAAGAAAGGTTCAAAGTTAAAACTTTTAAATCATTTAAAATTTTGGATAATTTATGTTCTAGGAAATATTGAAAACGGATTGATAATTTCTAGGGAGGGATAATAAGTACCAAAAAAATGGATCTCCAAGTTTTTACTATGGAATTACTAACAGAAATCCGACTACACAACGGCAATCATAATCTGTACAACTTTGCGATAATACACTTGGTAAATGTCAATTATTCATTAAATAAACAAACTGTAATATTAAATTACACGCTTGTTTAATCTGTTATCTATTCTATTACTCGTATATACCATTCCCAATATAATTCTAGGCCGGAAATTACTCTAGGACGCAGTTTTTCAGCAATTATCAGTGTTTTGCAGTTTTTCTAGAATTCCAAAGAGAACCATATTTTTACAATATCTATGATGATAATTTTCGAATTCTATTTGCAAAACTACCTCAGATACATATTTTCAACCAATTAAAGAATAAAGGATATCCATATATCTTTATAAATAGACATTTTAAAGTGAGACGTACCAGATTATGTTTTATTCAAGTACAAAATATATTATATTTATTTTTTTCAATATTACAGCAGTAGTTATACATTGACAATGAACAAACATAAACATTCCTATAAATTGTAGAGTAAGGTCAGATCAAGGATCTTTATATTTACTGACGTTGAGCATGAAATTAGAAATAATTAGCAACCGGTACTAATGTACAAGCAATTTAAAGGTATGTAAAGCATTTTATGTGAAGATTTGGCTAATAAATTTTAATTTAAATCATTCAGTGAAGTGTAACTGAAAGCTATAAACATAACTTTATTCAAGGTTTAGTGTTACAGAAACCTTCTAATTTATTAAATTGTATTATAATAAATATTATAATGTGGCCGTAAAAATTTAAATTTGAGTTTACCGCCAGGAAATGGGGAAAGGAGATTTTGTAGAAAGCAGTTGGTACTGTTTTTAGTGGCGAGGTAGAAAGAAAACAGGTCGACTTCGAGATGTCTATGTATTACTACACTATTGCAGTAAATACGCCATTCTCTTCATATATATATATATATATATATATATATATATATATATATATATATATATATATATATATATATATATATATATCCGGATGCCCACGAGATCACTTTCCGGCTGCCATTTTTTATTTATCTTTCGATTTAAATGAAACTTGGCAGGGTTGTTACTCTAACCAAACGTCATTTTAGGAATTTTGACAAGCATTTCCGACTTCCGGTTTCACCGGAAATGACCTTAACTTTTGATTTTTAAATGACACCCCCTGTATATTTTTAGTTTTTCGGATTCTGGAGGTCATTTTACGGCCGATTGCGTAATATTTAAATCGATTTTTTTCCAAATGTAATTTTAAAATTGAATTTTATTTTCTCATCCAGAGTGCCATGACCATCTTCAAATCATTCTACATACTTAACTCGCTTCCAGAAAAATGCAAACTCACTTTTATCTTTGTTAACTTTTTTACTAGAACGTTCTAAACTTTATTTTTGCCGTAGCTCAAAAAAATTAAATGGAAGCATACCACTTTCATAAAACTACTAAATGCAGTATTTTAAAACGAATTTAATGACGTATAACACGTTTTGTCATTTTTACCCATTTTCGATTAAAACATTTTTATTTTTATATTTACGTCTTACTCATTAATAAAATACACTTCCTATGTCACAGCACATCAGAGTTGCCATGAAAACAATAGGTGGCTAGGTTGCCATGGAAACACTATGGTAAATTTAAAAGTTTGACAGGTAATAATAAAGGTTGTTGTTTATTAACATAAATCTAATATTTTAGTTAAAAATTAAATTAAAGTTTGTACTTAGTTTAATTATAAAATTAACAAAAATGTTTACCAAGAGTGAGCAGGTTGACATACTTATTATGTATGGACAATGTGCCAAAAATGCAGCGGAAACCGAACGAGTTTATTGGCAAGAATATCCTGAGCGTCTTCATCATTATCTACCTTATAACAAAAATGCGCCAAGAACCAGATAATTTGCAACAACATTTTATTATTAATGAACAAACGGAAGAAAATGTAATAGCATATGTCATACAAAACCCCACAGCATCCACAAGGGAAATTGCCTTTGAATTAGACATTGGCGCAGAATCAGCAAGAAAGATCTTGAAGAAACATGGATACAAATCATTTAAGTACCAGCTTCACCAACATTTGTACGAGGGAGATTTTGTTAGAAAACTGGAATATTGCAACTGGTTCTTGGAACATAACGATGCCGATAATAGCCTAGCCAATTCTATTTTGTATTCTGACGAGTCGAGATTTACCAATAATGGAATGTTCAACCGGCAAAATACAAGATATTGGTCAACGATAAATGAACACCGAATGATGGAAGGTAATTTTCAAGAGATATATGGAGTAAATGTATGGGCTGGAATAATTGGTACTCGTATTGTGGAACCGATTCTTTTCCAAGGGCATTTAAATGCAGAACGATATTTGGGTTTTTTACAACAAGAAATTGAAAATTTTTTGAGGGAATTACCGTTGGAAATAAATAATCAACACCTTTATTAGCAACAAGATGGTGCGCCGCCTCACAACGCTATTGTTGTGAGAAATTACTTAGAAGAACGATTTGGAGAACATGTTATCTCTACCCGTGGGCCGATCAGGTGGCCTCCTCGTTCGCCTGACCTTACACCTCTTGACTTTTTTTTGTGGGGCCATATTAAGGAGATTGTTTACCGAACACCGCCAACAACACTTAACATCTTAGAAAACCGTATAGGAGCGGCATTTGCTAGCATTACCCCCGACATGCTTAGGAATGTCGTAGAAAACAACGTTTTTCGTGTTAGGAAATGTCATGAGGTGGAAGGGCCGCACTTTGAAAATTTAATTGGTGGTTAAAAGGTCCAAACTTTATAATCTAATACCTATTGTCAATGTTATACGTATTATTGTTAATGTTATTAATTTTTTTAAATAATTTTTAATACTGTTTAAAATTATTACACTCTGTTTGTTTTAAAATAAATTTTGTTCAATCGTTGACTGAAAAAATTAGGAAAATACGCAAAGCAATGCATTAAAATTGTGCTGCTTTAAAAACAACTCTCAGACGCGCCCATAATGTGTCTATCCTTTTCTTTCTTTTTTTGCTACGGCAAAAATAAAGTTTAGAACGTTCTAGTAAAAAAGTTAACAAAGATAAAAGTGAGTTTGCATTTTTCTGGAAGTGAGTTAAGTATGTAGAATGATTTGAAGATGGTCATGGCACTCTGGATGAGAAAATAAAATTCAATTTTAAAATTACATTTGGAAAAAAATCGATTTAGATATTACGCAATCGGCCGTAAGATGACCTCCAGAATCCGAAAAACTAAAAATATACAGGGGATGTCATTTAAAAATCAAAAGTTAAGGTCATTTCCGGTGACACCGGAAGTCGGAAATGCTTGTCAAAAATTCCTAAAAATGACGTTTGGTTAGAGTAACAACCCTGCCAAGTTTCATTTAAATCGATAGATAAATAAAAAAATGGCAGCCGGAAAGTGATCTCGTGGGCATCCGGTATATGTATGTATATATATATATATATATATATATATATATATATATATATATATATATATATATATATATATATATATATATGTATGTATATATACCGGTGTAAATCAAATAGGGGCCATCTTGAACGGGTCGTTAGATTTTGTTGAAATGTTAGTGTCAGTTTGGGATTTTTTACATAAAGAAACAATATGGCCTAATCCCGTTTTTACCGGAAATGACGTAAAAGCTGAAAATTTAAATTGAACACCCTGTATATTTTTACATATTTGGATCCTAGGACTTCAAATACATACATTTCATCTGTCGCCATTTCAATTTTATTTTTTTAAATATTTTATTTTTAGATCATTATCACATCAGCTAAATTATAGACAATTGACGTACAATTTACCCCCACAATATTATTTTTCCTAATAATTAACTTTTGTGAAGTTTGTTAACGACTAAATTTAAAAATTAACTAAAACTCACTGTTCCCAATACAAACATATATGTGCCACCCTGTATATTAAATAGCTCTTTCAATTCAATTCAATGTTTTATTAACACAACATGCTTCTGAAACCGACTCTGTCAAAATAAAATGGCGTTTGAGTTGACATTTGGCAGATGAACTGTATGTATTTGAAGCCGTAGAATCCAAACATGTAAAAATATACAGTTTGTTCCATTTAAATTTTCAGCTTTTGTGTCATTTCCGGTAAAACCGGAAGTCGGTCATATTGTTTTTTTTATGTAAAAAAAACTTTAACAAAACCTAGCGACCCGTGCAACAGTTACAGGTGTGGTCTCTATTTGATTTACACCCGGTATATACATGTACATACAGGGTCTCCCTTTAGTACTCCGTTCTTCGGTGGTGGTATTATGTCAAATCTGTCACAAAAATGACTGAATGAATCATTAATGAGGCAAACTGAAGTACTTTAACGAATTATTTTAAAATATTCAGGGTGGTCTAAACATTAATGGCAAACAGATTTTTTTTAATGCCGCACCCTGTATATTATTACATTTTTAGATTCCTCTATAAATCTACTTTACATTGCTATGAGGTTTATTAAGTTATTGATAAAGGTGTTGCGGTTTTTTTGAAAAGAGCGCTCCGAAATTGTGGGGTTTTTACAAAATGACAAATTTTTGGAATATGCGATGTTAGTACTACAGCCGTTAATTAAGAATAACATATTTAAATTTTAACTTAGAAAAACTCAATACCATACAGGGTGTTCCATAATTTAAGTCGAATTATCATATTCTCAAACATAGATAACTCAATTTTTTAAATGGAATGACCCAATTTTTTGTGTCGGAACTCAATGTGGATTTAAATTCTATATCAAAATGATTTAAAGCTTGTGTATCATAAAATGAACTGCAAGTTAGTTATTTTCTAACTGTGGAAATAATTGTATGAACTGGTCTTAAGACAATGTAAATTTTTATTTAGTACTCAATTTTCAGTAGGCTGTAACACGTAAATTTAAAACAACGTTTTTTATTATGAATTTCAGCAAATCGTGCATTCTGTCCTATTGTAATTTTAACATAAATTCCATTTTACCTATCAGTAGTAGAAAATCCAAACGTTAGTGTTTGAGAAATTAGTAAAAGTTTAATTAGTAAAAATTTTCTATTGATAAATGTTTAATTACTAATACGTTCAACCCGTACCAACCACTTTCAATTGCATCAAGAATTAATTGAAGATAATTATGTAAGGGCAGTGATTTTCTGCGAATGTGCTGAAAATAAAATTAGAGAAAGTGCCGATTTTTTTCAAATACCCATTATATACTAACGAATCTACATTTCACAGAAGTGGCTTTGTGAATCGTCGTAATTTTCCGTATTGCGCAGTTTGACAGAGCCTATATTTTTGCAATCTCTTCGCCCAGATCTACCACGTTCTACCACCTTCCGCAGCATGTAAAAAGAGCTAGGTGGCTACAACTCGATGGAGTCCCAGCTCATTTTATTCTTCATTTTAGACAATGTCTTGAAAAATGCTTCCCTGAAAAATGGCTAGGACGCGGTTTAGCAATTAGTAGCAAGATAACCTGACTTGACCCGTATGGATTTTTTTTTGTAGGGAAATGTTAAATCTCAGGCGTAAGGAGAGGCTATAACAACGAGACAAGGCATGGTGGAAAGAATAGGTCTATCCTTTCGCAATATTAGTCCAGAAATGCTAGAAGGCATTTTGAGCATTTAATGTAATTTTTTCTTCTTCAAATATTCATTGTTCACATCATACTTAATCAATACAGATTTGCATTGTTTTAACACGAGTTCCTACAAATTTTTCGACAATTTTCAAAATTATTCACTTGCAGTTAATTATATGATACAAAACTTTAAATCATGTTGATAGAGAATTTAAATCCGAATCGAGTTCTGATTAAAAAATTGGGTAATTGCATTTATAAAAAATGAGTTATGCTTGTTCGTTAAATATGATAATCCAGCTTAAATTACGGAACACCATGCATGCTATTGAATTTTTTTAAGTTAAAATTTAAATACGTTATTCTTTACTAAATGTTGTACGTACTTAAAGCGCATATTCCAAAAAAAAAATAAAAAATAAAAAAATAGATATATATATATATATATATATATATATATATATATATATATATATATATATATATATATATACATACAGTGCTGTCATTTAATATAGGAACTCAGAAATATTAATTTCTGTGATAATTTTCCGAAAAACCGTAGATTTTTATTTTGTAATGTGCACATTTTGACTCATCGAAAACATTTTTCTGGCCATATTTAAAAGAGCTATGACATCATCGTAACTTTGGATGGGCGGTGAAATTCTAAAAATGGCTATATGTAAAAGTATTGCACTGCTGTTGATAATTTCGAAAAAAGTGGTATCAAAATTCAAAGAGTCAAGCCTCAAAATTCGTGCAACAGAATTACTATTATTACAACAAAACACATTGATAAACATTAAAAACCGAACATTTAATTCAACAAAAATAACAAAACAACATTTAATTCAGCAAAACGAGCAAAATAACATTCAACAGAGATATTTGAATTGTAGTCCACGAACTTCTTGACACAGAGCAAGCCTGTATTGGAAATTCTGTAGAACGTTCCCGATTGTTTCTGCAGTGATTGCTCGAATTTCGGCACGTATTCGTTGTTTTAAGTCCTCGTGAGTATGAGGCCTATTCACAAACAGTTTGCTTTTAAGATAACCCCATAAAAAGATCTGGTGATCGTGCAGGTCATTCAATAAAACCCCTTCTTCCAATCGATCTGTTTGGAAATAATTCTATCATAGTGTGCTGGTACCATAAGATGTCGTTTGGTATATCTAGGTCGTTAACACATTGTCATTTTTAGAATTTCACCGCCTATCCAAATATGATGAAAAAACATATGGTTGTTATTTAAAAAAAAGTTGCGATGACGTCCTAGGTCTTTTAAATATGTCGAGAAAAAAGTTTCCGATGGGTCAAAATGTGCGCATTAAAAAATAAAAATCGACGGGTCTTAGGATTTTTTCGGAAAATTATCGCAGAAATTAATATTTCTAAGTTTCCATATTAAATTACCGCACTGTATATACAGGGTGTTCCAACGAAAATTTGACTCCCCAGAAACTCAGAGACCAAGAGTTTCTTCAAAATTTAAAAAAAACACGTCAAATTTTATTGGGAAGGGGACGAGTTTTCATACAAAATTCATACCCAGAAATGCAACCCCCTGCAGCCCCGCATCAACTCCAATTTTTTTTAAATAGCAAGTGTGGTCGAGTGACACATCATTTGAAAGGTAATTTATTTCTCTACATAACATTGTAATTTTTTTTAATTTATGAAATAACTTTGAAGATATTTTAGATTTAACTAATTTATTTGTTGAATATCAGTAATAACAAAAAAACTTAAAATTTCACCAAATTAACGATTTAGATGTTCGAAATTATCTCCGCTGGCCTCCATACAATGATACAATCTATTTTCAAAGGCTTTTCTTACATTTGCAAATACCTCCGATGTCAGTAATCGGCATTCTGTCACAATTCTCTGTCGCAACTCTGCAAGATCTGTAGGCGGTGTGGCGTATATTTTTGATTTTAGGTGTCCCCACAAAAAGAAATCCAAAGGCGAGAGATCTGGTGATCTGGCCGGCCACTCTATTGGATCCCTTCTACCAATCCAACAGCCTGGAAAACGTTGGTTCAAAAACTTCTCTTACGCGTCTATCATAATGTGGGGGGCCCGTCCTGTTGGAAAGTTAGTTATTATCATGTTCCAATTTGTCAGTAATCATTGGATCAATAACGTCTTCTAACAGATTCAAATAAGTTGTTCCATTGAGATTTCCGTCAAGAAATAATGGTCTAATCATGTGATTCCCTAAAATGCCAACCCATACATTTCATTTCGGTTTGTGTATATGCCTCTATCAATAAATGAGGATTACTCTCAGTCCAACAACAACAGTATTAACTTCAACATTTAACATAAACGTACACTCGTCGGAAAAACACGTATTGTACAATCGATGTGGGTTGTTATTTAATAAGTCACTAAATTGAAGCCGACGATCAGGATCATCTTCGTTTAATTCATGCAGCAATCTTATTTTATAAGAGTGATATTTATGGTATTTTACAATTCGATGAACACTAGATCCTGATACACCAGATGCTCGAGATAGTCGTCTGATAGCCTGTGGATTGTTCATTTGTAAATGACCCAATACCGCCACTTCAACTGCTTCATTTCGCACTGGACGTTCTACTTCGTGCTTTTTATTTTTAACGTCACCGAAGACTTCAAACATCTATTAACTGCTTAATGTATTGGTGACTTACGGTTTTTTCCAGGTAGATGGTATTAAACCTCCTTGTCGTAGCCTTAGCACACTGATCATTTCTATAACCACTTAACGATTTCTATTCTTTCCTCGCTAGAATATACCATTTTCGTAAGTGTTGACAATAATCTGTCTGATTAATCAGTAGTTGACAATTCTAAAATCAAATGTAACTTGATGTTGGCTTCACTACTTCCTAGAGACACTTATTTTACAACAGATGGAAACAAAGTAGTAAAATTTCAGTTTACTGTAAGCTCCTCCTTTTATTTCATGTAAACAAGTTCTTTACGAAATGTGGTTTATTTTAACGCCTGAAGAAGGATTAGGGTCAGGTACCTGACATTCTTTTCACTAAATTTATATTATTGTAATATAATATTATTGGTAATCGTTCGGACCGTAAAAGAATGATATATTTATGTTTGCTTCAAAAGGTTACATTAATAATTAGTTTTAATTATTATCAAATTAAATATAGTTATAATATTTATTGACTAACAGAATAATTCCACTTACAGGACAATACATAAAATAAAATTATTACAAAGTATGTACGTAAGTATTAATTTCTATTTAACGGAAATCTAATGAGTTGAAATTACACTATTAACTATAAAAAATATAATATACATAAAAATGTATGAAAAGTGCAATATCGAGCAGCAATTGAATTTATATTGTATTTAATACCCATTTGGGATCTCGTATTCGCATATTCTACAGATTCTTGGGTCAATTATTTCCGGTAGAATGCAATCCATATAAAATCTGTTTAATTTTGGTAGCATGGTCTTATTCCATAACTCTTCATCCCTGTAAATTCTTTCAATAGAAAAGTCTGTTTCGCAATATGTGATAAAGTCGCAGAAATTTCTCCTGCTTATATTTAGTTGACCCTGAACTTGGTAAAAATAGTTGTGGTTTCTTTTTAATCTGAAACAAACTTTGTATTGCCGCCGCATAGAAATAAATATTCTTACCTAGTTTTTCCATCAACTATTTCATAACATAGTTTATTCGTCAGTGATCTATTTTCTTCCAAATATGGGTCCAACAATTTTTCCCCATCTACAATGCCATCGTCACCAATTAACCCATCGGGACTTGCTCCTAAAAAGTAATGTTCTGTGTCTAGAAACAATCCGCACTCTAATATGTCTGTTCCCATCTTTGAGATATATAACTCCTTAGCTAAACGCTCATTTGTTCGACCGTATAAAATAGATGACGTATTTACGTCCCTTCCATATAGTAAATTTCGAATAAAATTATGACACGACGTTGAATCGCGTCTCTTGATAACTGTACCAAAATTAGATGCAGTAAGGTACTCTTTCCTGATGGACCTCCAATTTTCATTTTCATGTTGGCCACGTGTTATTTTCTGTATTTCATTAACCTTATCTATTGTATTTACCCTTTCTCTTAAGGTTTTTAAAAAATGATTCTTTTTTTCACTGAATAGGTTTTCATCCATATCGGGTTGAGATGCATCTGGGCCGTAATTGCAGTCTGCTTCCGACTGTTGCGCACGAAATTTTCGGCGAATGACTCCTTTTCTTCGCTCCAAGGCACATTGTCTCTTATTCAATATCCTTTCTCTCATTTGGCCATTTCTTTGATTTTTCAAGTGGCGAATATGCCATGTAGGACCCCCCATATACGGTAATGCGGCAGCATGAACTCTTGCTGTATATGATAAGCGCTTATTATAATTAATGCGTTTACCTCCCACACATTTGGAAACCAGCGACATAAATCTAAAACAACATATTTTTATGTTATTCAGGCTTCTGCGTATACATATGTTGACGTACCTTTCAGCCGCGTTTGTAGTTTTATTGAGAACCAACATGTCACTTTTTTGTACCATTGGTTCCAAGAATTTTTGAATTTCACGTAATACTCCACTTGATTGAGCTATACTTAATATGTTTTCATTTTCCACCGTTTTCTTACAAAAAGATATACTGCAATAAAAATAAATATTAAACTACACATACTGCGGTAGCAACTTGTAGATATATTCTAACCTGCATTTTGTGTGACACCCAAAAACATGGAACGGTGCATTTAATAAGTTTTCACGCAAATGTAAAGAGCCCTGCTCATTATTATTTTTTATCGCAGTCCGAACACCTTTAACCAATCGCTCAATCCTTGTGAAACCGTCAAATTTTTCTAGTAAGATTTTACGTCCTTCTAATGAGAAGCTGGTGTTTTCTGATAGCCTGTGCAACTTTTCGCTCAAGCAACGTGTCATATGGTTTGCTCATTCTATTTTACTGACATAACGACCATATGAAACCTTCTCTTTTATTTTTGCAAAGACATTTGAGTCACCATCGCCTGGAATAAAATGTTTATATTATTATACATATATTATGTAAGTATAGTAGATATATCTGTACTTACCTATAAAGTATTTATAAATTAATCCATGTTGTTCTTGACTGTTTGAGAATCCTTCCGTAATTATAGCACTTTCTATGGCCGTTGAAGGACCAAAGAAATTGAGTACACATTCGTGTTTCTTTGGAGTCTCTTTACGCATTTTATAGAATTGACATTTCGAGCACATCTTATTTTTTACACCGGCATATAATATTTTATTTGTAGCTGCTCCAATAATGACGGCCTATAAATAATCATTATTTACACTGAAATATACATTATTTTATAGTGTAGCTTACAACCCCAGAAGACGCATTATAGCCATGACCGTAACTTCGTTAGGACCAACCTCCATCCACAATTACAGTAATATATGGGATTTTCTCACGATTTAGTTCAAACCATTGGTTAGAATCTATAGCGAGCCGCTTTTCCTCCTCGCCTGCCAGGCGCATTTCTTCAAACAATTGTGATTCCCAAATCTAACAAAAATATTAATTGAGCTCAATTTTCATATAACTAACGATTTCTCACCTTCTTCACCGCAGAAGTGTTACGATGGAAAGTTTCGTATCTCATAAATGGTAAATTTAGTACGCCAAATAATTCTTCACATTGTGAATGACCAATTCCCGTACTTAGGCAGCCCCAAACCAACTTTTTGTTGACATCTTTTACATGATCTGGGTGTTCTGAATGAATAACAATCGTTTTGTCACAATTGTCACATTGAAAATGCCAAGCGTGGTGGAGTCCTAGTTTCACTTCCTTTTGAATTTTCATTGATCCCATTGTACATTTGTACTTATGATTAGCAACATTTTCATATTGGAGAAGTACATATGCCAAATCAACTATTCTTTTCCCTTGTATTATGTCATTAAGAATTAACGGTGGGTTTGCATCAACTTCCATCTCAAGGGGTGGTAAATACTCGATACTGAAAAGTAGGGAGTTTAGTATGCACAGTATTGTAATAACAATAAATCACTTACTGAACCAAGCTATTATCGTTGTCGCTGTTAGCAATTTGAGGCTCAATATCGTGTTCCCTGTAATAAATAAGGAATATATTTAGGAAATTGTAAAAGAATAAAATTTTTTTAACATACGATCTACAAACAATACAAAAGCTCTATTTTTTCTATTGTAATAAAATAAAATTACTCACTCAACAATGCCATTAACGTTATTCTCAACATTTCTTGTTGTATTAGATCCAACATAGTTTTTGCTATAACAAAACAAAATATGTTTAGGAAAACAACTTCTACAATAGACGAAAATCTTAATTTTTTAAAGAATAATAGGATAAAATCAGTATCTATACTTACGATTTATTACACAAGTTTTTTATTATTCTAGATCTGCTTGTTCGCTTACGGCGTCTTGACAAAGACGGTTTTGCTTTAGGCATCTTGAATACTATGAAACTCTAGGAACGAATACACACTACACACTGATGATACAGAATAAACATAAATCCAAAAAGAAGGACCTTATATAGGTAAATTCAAAGTATACCTACTCTCTTTCTAAATTACTAATGGGTTTACGCATAACAATAAACCGGTAATGAATGCATTTTAATCCTTTGTACTTAAGAACTTAATCTTACAGTACAGCGGATTTCATTTAATGAAGAATTTCCGTTAACTATAAGTTTAATTAACAAATTTTTTAAATAGCCCTTTGCTATTTTTCTTTGAGTACATCTATAGCATTTTATACAAATGAGTCAGTCTTGTACATTTTAAAATTGTCAGGTCGAGCGTCATTAGGGCTGCTTACTATATAATGCACATTTATCTTGTATAGGTACCTTAATTCCTATTGGTTATTGCCGGAATTGTTAGGCGTGAACCTGTGAAGGGCGTATTTGTTAATACAATTACTTTCCCATCTTAATTATCCATATATTTTTTTGATTGTTTATAGTCATTTTATATTATTCATTATAATACCTGTATCCTGTTGTCCAGAATACTTATAATTTTTTAAAAGGGGCTACAATAGCACGCTTCGAAGTACTTCGTATTTTACAAATGTTATAACACTTTTAACAAAAACATTTTTTAAAATATAACACCAACAGGACGTAGTGAACTGCATATTGTTTCAGTATTATCAATTTCATAGCTGTTAATGCAAAAGAAAACATGTTGTGAATGTAGAAAATTTCTTAATTTTCAACGTTTATCCAACTATTCTGAAGCTCCTGTTATCAAAATAATTTTATAATTATTTTTTTAGGGAACCCTCAAACACGTACTTCTATACTCCCAAATATTTTATACTAAAAATAATTTTTTGTTTTCATGTTTTAAGGTAGTGTAGCCCCTAGTTAGGATTGTTTATCTTCTTGTTTTTAAAAGATTACCATAGCAAAAAATGATATTTTTACAAAAACATTGTATTTTCAATTCATTGGCGGGGTGATAACGATTTGCAGGTAGATTGTATCATTGTATGGAGGTCAGCGGATGTCATTTCGAACAGTTAATTCGTTAATTTGGTGAAATTTTAAGTTTTTGTGTTATTACTGATATTCAACAAATAAATTAGTTAGATCCAAAATATTTTCAGTTATTTCATATATTAAAAAAAAATTACAATGTTGTGTAGAGAAATAAATTGCCATCTAATGGAATGAGAATTAAGACCAACCCTGAATCCTCTATCTCGAAAACCGTGAATAGTACCAAGTTGACATTTTCAGATTATATTACTATCTAATTAGTAATGAAGGTATAGAAATAATATGTGATGCAGCTACCGTCTAAGGGGGTGAAAATTGAGACCAACCCTTAATTCTCGATCTCGAAAACCGTGCATAGTATCAAGTTGACATTTTCAGGTTGCATTTCTGACTAATAAATAATGAAGATATAAAATAATATGTGATGGAGCTGCCGTCTAAAGGGATGGAAATTGAGACAAATTTCTTACCTTCGGTCTCGAAAACCGTGCATGGTATCAAGTTGAAATTTTCAGAATATATTATTATCTAATTAACAATGAAGATAAAAAAATATGTGACAAAGGTGCCGTCCAAGGGGGTGAAATTGAGACCAATCCCCTATGTTTGATCATGAAATCTGTGTATAGTATCAAATTGAAATTTTCAGAATATAGTACTACTTATTTAATTAAAAATAAAGATAAAAAAATATGTGATGGAGCGGCCGTCTGTGGGGCTGAAAATCGAGACCAACCCCTATCTTCAATCTCAATAACCGCGCTTTATTTGGGAAAAAATCGTGTAATTATTTGTTCGCGTGGTTTAATTAAAATGGCACATGGAGGAAGTTTCAATTCTTATAACTAAATTAATTAACAATTGTTAACTAGGTGCGGTTTGTAAAATCCAGGTTAAATGAGCGGCCTTAATTTTAAGCCCTTGGGCGGCAGCTCCATCACATACTATTTTCCACCTTCTTTATTCATTATTTAGTAATGTAATCTGAAAATGTCAACTTGATACTATGAGTGGTTTTCGAGATCGAGGATTAAGGGTTGATCTTCATTTTCACCCCCTTAGACGGCAGCTTCGTCACATATTATTTGTTTATGTTTATTATTAATTGGATAGTAATATATTTTGAAAATTTCAAGTTGGTAGTAAGCACGGTTTACGAGATCAAAGATAGGGAGTTGGTCTAAATTTTCATCCCCTTAGACGGCAGCTCCATCACATATTATTTTTTACATTTCTTGTTAATTAGATAGTTACGGAAGCGCTGGAACGCCAAAAATTTTAATTTATTTTTTCCTTAAATTTCGAGTTTTAAGACGAATTTAACAAAATTTCGACTTCAAAGTCGAAATTTAACAAAACTTCGACTTTAAAGTCGAAATTTAACAAAATTTCGACTTCAAAGTCGAAATTTAACAAAATTTCGACTTCAAAGTCGAAATTTAACAAAACTTCGAGTTTGAAGTCGAAATTTAACAAAATTTCGACTTCAAAGTCGAAATTTAACAAAATTTCGACTTCAAAGTCGAAATTTAACAAAACTTCGAGTTTGAAGTCGAAATTTAACAAAACTTCGACTTTAAAGTCGAAATTTAACAAAATTTCGACTTTAAAGTCGAAATTTTACAAAATTTCGAGTTTAAAGTCGAAATTTAATAAATCGTTGATATTAGGAGTATACAACACTTTGTTGGTGATAGTGGTGTTTTGATTATTACTTTATTTTAATAAATGGCGGAAGAGGTAAGTATAAAAATGTTTGATTTCCCATTGTGTCGATGTATAATTATATACTTCTGTGTAACATATATTTTTGTGTCTCGTGAAATCTTCTTCTAAAGTATTTGCAGAAAACTTTACAATAATTTTTGTTGTCCGTTACACCTATCGAGTAACAATTTCTAACTGCAGCCGAATTGAAAATTTGGCAAATTGAGCCGAATGATCTGCCAATACTGTCGGTTCGTTTCGTGACTGTCACAGACCATTAACCATTTATTAGTCTGTGGTGGGTATCGTTCACCTTTAATGGAGCGGAGGTATACTTTAAAAGCAACAAGTGTCGCCTTAATATGAGGCGCGGGAAAAATTCTCAATGAGAGAAAATGCCACAGGAGAAAATTTGCCGGATTAATTATCAAAAGTAATGCAACTTTTTTTTACGTAGCAGTTATGATAAAACACCTTACTTATACTGATACTCATACCAAATGGCTCACGTTCACTTTCCCAAACACTCAAACCTAGTGAAAGTTTGAGATATACATACTCGCATCCACGTACTAGAAAAATGAAGGAAAAAAAAGTAAATATTTACGCCGCTGAACCTATTCCACCTATACAAATCAGTCCCGGCGCTGCAATCGGCATCGAACTGGTACTCCGCCGCCAGAACTGCAACGATATTGGTACCGGCGTCTTAATTACGCGAATGCGTCTTCCGGCGCACCCAGAAATCTCCCTGCTTCCCGCCTGTCACAGCCTTCCCTGTTGTTATACCCATGATAGCGGAGTGAACTCGTGTTCTGTGTCGTATTATTCCTGAAGAAGGTATTTATTTATATATTTTTTTATTATTAAGAAGTGCCAACAATGACTGTAGATACAATTTAAAGGTATGAAAGTGGAGACATATCGGCAATACCAATTCTAAAAATGCGAAAAATTTTAAAATAAAACAAATGAAATTTACTTTTCTGTTTCTGCATTCTACCATAAAATATAATTCTAAACACCTGTTATTACTGATTTTTTATGGCTTTAATTTAAAATAATCGCTTTAACTCATACTGTGAATGCGAAGTTTAATCAAAATGACGTGTCATTTTACACTGATAGTATTAAGCTAAATCAGTTTTGTGCTTCTACAAATATAAAACATGTGTTTTGTCATTTTGCTTTCTCATATACGTACGTATATTTACTGTTATGTAAGTTTCATCTAAGCTTTTATAGATAAACAATTTTAATTCAGGAGTTGTACTTTTGGAAAAATCATTATATTGTTGGATTTAAACACAAGATTAAAGAGAAATGTGATGGATATGAATGTGGCCCAGGGCGGCTCCAACTATGAACATAATTCGTTAAATGATAAATGTTAATATTTAATGCAGATATATATATATATATATATATATATATATATATATATATATATATATATATATATATGTGTGTGTGTGTGTGTGTGTGTGTGTGTGTGCGTGTGGTGTGTGTGTCGTGTGTCGTGTGGTGTGCGTGTGTCGTGTGCGTGTGTGTCGTGTGCGTGTGTGCGTGTGCGTGGTGGTGTGTGCGTGTGCGTGTGTGTGTGTGTGCGTGTGCGTGTGTGCGTGTGTGCGTGTGTGTGTGTGTGTGTAGAATAATACATAAACTTCTCTTTGGTTCTGGTTAAAATTATTACTCGATAGGTATAGAAGACAAATTCTGCCCAGGCACATATTACTTTTTCTTATAATCGCTGTGAGAAAAATTACGACGACATTTCATTCTGTTTCTTAATTTGCCAGATTTTTTACTCAGCAAAAATAAAATTTGAAGTTCATGTAACGAATATGTGCTATGTCAAAGCTCAATTTCTAAATAAAAGGGTTTTGAAAAGAAAAATGTAGTTAATTCCGTGGAAGTTATTATTGGAAAATTACAATGCCTACATATGCTTATGCGAACTTTTGATTTTATGCAGTGAAAGATTTAATATTACCAATTGTTTCAAGGTCAATGACAGCGACGACGCTACAATGAGTTTAAGGGAATTTTTGGAAGGTCGAGGGCTTACTGAAACAACGATTAAATTGTTGGAAGATGAGAAGGTATACAAAGTTCCATAGTAAATAATTAACATAGGTAGAGTGAACATGAGAGAGAACATAATAGCTCAAACAGAAATAAAGAGATTGAAAAAATATATCTAATACTATTATATTACTAGTGGGATAGGGCGAAATCATTACGGTGCAGACCAGATGTACCTTGCATATCAAACGCATGTGTGTAGGTTTTACGCGCTTGTGTATCACAATCCCAACCAATCTACCCTGTCCGAATCCTGAAGGCTTGCACACAAGAGGTCACGTACATCATTTTTTGTCTTGCTTAGTCCGTGATACCTTCGCTTATGGGGTCTAGCAATATAGTAGTATTATATATATATATATATATATATATATATATATATATATATATATATATATATAATATAATTGAAGACATACATCTAATACTTCTATATCGCTATTGCCCATTAGTATCACAGAGTGAGTGGGATAGAAAAGTGGAAGCGTTCTGGATGCGGATAGTTTGAATCGTGCTACAAACAGCGTACCAATATGCCAATAAGACGCGACGTACCTTTGAAAGTATATCTGTTTGAACTCCTAACAGCGATATAGTAGTATTAAATATATGATAGCAAATCCATAGTTAATTTCTTTTGTACGTATTAAAAACAATATTATTACTTATAGATCGACGTGAATGTCATCTTACTCATGTGTGATAACGAGTTGAAGAAATTCATACCCGCATATGGCGACAGAGCCGCACTTATCAGTTATTGTAAGAAAAAAAATAACATGACCCGAAAGAGTTTATTTGAAAAAATTAAAGAAAAGTTGGAAGTTGTTAAATCAAAAAAAACCCAGATACAATCTCAACCTAATTCTTCATCAAATTGCTTAGGACCTCGCAAGAAGAAAGATACCCGAAAAATTGATATCGGGTGGATGAATATGTCCAAGGCACAAAATAAATTATTGCAGGTGAGGACCAAAGCTGGAGGAGGAACACGTAAAATCTCATTTACCAGGTCTGCAACAGGTTATGATATCTTAACCAAAGCAAAATCATTATTTTTCCTCAAGGGGTATCTTTACTTGGCCCAGTAAGTGATTTCCGAACCGAATTATTAGATTATAAGTGTCATAAATTTAATATGTCCATGACGATTTGCGAAATATACGAACTTACGCAATTAAATATTTTGCGTTTTTACTTGGCAACTTACAACAACTCAGAAGAAGTTGATGATGAAGAATTCTATATTCCTGCCTCGTCAACATCTCAACCAGAAAGTTCTTTAGACAATATTTCTATATCGATGCCGCGGCGTTCTCAACGGCTACTTGGAGATACTGCAGCGAATTATTTAGCAACCTTTGAGTCAGAAGAATCAGAAGAAATTGTTAAAAATTCAAACGTGTCGCTGACAACTGTATTTGATGCTCATACTGATATGGACAATTTTGAAATTGTGAGTATTTTTCAAATAGTATCTTTTAATCCCGAGCCTGAAGTGTATTGTGAATAACCACATGAGGAATTAAAAAATAATTTATTTCTAAAGTGTATTTTTGCATCAGGCGTTACTACAACTTGTCGCCAATGCAAATAATGTTAAAATCATGCCTTATAAAATAATGCTATTAATAGTATATTATATTACTACTGTCTGTACTGTTTTCAGGATTTTCAGGATACTGGTTTATCCTTTAATTTTGAAAATTCGGATACCGGAAACGAAAATAATGCTCCAGCTATGTACTACGATTTATCCCAACTATCACCCATTCCGGAAGTGATCGGCGCAAGTGGTGTCGAAAAAATTGTAGTTCATAGGGGAAATGTTTTTAAAGAATTGATAGATATAATTAAAAACAGAACAATTAATTTTAAAAGGTCGAAATTGAATGATACTTCCTAATGGTGCATTTGAGCAGGCGGAAGATATGGGAGGCGTTTTAAGGGACTGTTTTTCCGAATTTTTTTCGACGTTTTATAACACTTGTACCATGGGCGCAGATTTTAAAGTTCCATGTTTGCGACATGATTTTCAAGAAGAAGAGTGGAACGCAATTGGAAATATTATATGTCAAAGTTACATAACAGAAGGATACTTTCCAATTAAAATTGCTCCAGTATTTGTAAAATATTGCATAGATAATGCCATTCAAGAGGAAGAAGTTTTATCAAATTTTCTGAAATACGTCTCGCCTTCCGACTCTGCATTGTTAGGTAAAGCTATGGTGAATTATGATGATGTCGATAGTGACGATATTATAGAATTTTGTACTACATACGAAGCAAAAAGTGTGCCAACAAAGCATAATCTCACAATAATGTTAAACCAAATCGCAAAAGAAGAGTTGTTGCAAAAACCTTCTTTTGTGAAGAATTGTTTTTATCCTCATATGATATCTATTAAACATAAATTGGACTTGACTGCTATATACGCAAAATTAGAACCTACGGATAAAAATATTATTCCTCTTTTTAAGACGGATGAGAACTTGTCGTCAGAAGAAAAGCAAATATTTAACTACCTAAAAAAATTTATTAAAGAAAGTGACGTTAAAATAAAAGAATCATTTTTAAGATTTTGTACAGGTTCTGATGTAGCGAATCAAAATATCAAAATTGAATTCATAAAGTCAGACGGACTAAGCAGAGCACCTATAGCTCACACATGTTCGAAACTTCTTCAACTTCCATTAAGTTACGAAAATTTCATGGCATTTAGGACAGAATTTAAAGAATTGCTTTTTTCCAACGTGTGGGTAATGGATATAATTTAAAAAAACAGGAGTGATATATTTCACTAACTTATGCTGCTATTCTGCAATTACTTATAAGTTATAACCTATGTAAGTTCTATAGCCTCGGGTTTTTACACTAAATGCAAGTTTACGGTTTTTTAAATAGTGGTTAATTTATGTAATACAGAATCAATTACTTTTTTTTTTATTTATAAGACCCCAGGCTATCTAGATTAAAGTTTTATGATATCTTAAAGTTATGTTTAATATATTTTTTTACTTTTTCTCCTTTATTTTGAATTGTTGTTGTGAATAATAAGATATGTACCTACATTACGAAGAGATATATATCACATGAACATTCTTATCATGTAATGAACTAGAATTATTAGTTTAATATATTGTTTACTGTTTCTCTAATACTTATTTTACTCTATTGTCGATACCTATTGCAAGCCCACTTATTCTTGTAAAAAAAAGGTGAGTGAATATAAGAATGGCACATGCCGACGATTCCGCAAGAGCTCACTTTCAGAAAGTCCGATGTATATATAACCCAACTAGGCTCTATGGCAAATTTCAATATAAAAACGAACGAAGAACTTTATCTCCCGTGTTTTTGATGGCATTAACAGTTTTAGGTAATCTTTCCCGTATAATTGCAAAGTATACTGAAAAAATAATTGGCATTCCTTTGACATTTTGAAATTCAAACTTTTGTTGAAAACGGTACGTGACCAAATACCAACTAATCATTTTTGCAACTTAAAGTTTCTAATAATAAAATTACAAGAATTTAGTTGTAAATTTTTTATCGA
The DNA here is from genome assembly GCA_036346205.1 of Vesta saturnalis. NCBI lineage: Eukaryota > Metazoa > Arthropoda > Insecta > Coleoptera > Lampyridae > Vesta > Vesta saturnalis. The sequence continues at coordinate 930,840 of JARFJB010002494.1, forward strand.
AACTAAAGAAAAAAGTGTTATAGATGGGTTAAGGATCACTTGGATACTACCATGCACGATTCACCTTCATTGCAAACGCACTGTATCATAAAAATTGCAGGCACAATTTTGTTTTTAAATTTTCTTTTACAGTGTAAATGTTGATTTGAAAAAGAAGTATATAAGTGTTGAGTAAATTATTTTATACTTCTTTAAACAATTTTAATATAATAATAATTCTATGTATTTAAATTTAGAATAACGTCTTCGGCACAAAGGTTATAAGTAAGTTATTAATAAATATGGCTACAATTCATATATCGTTTAGTATGTCGAAATCGAACAATAACATTATTATTTTAAAAAATGTGTCGAAAGTTTCTGCCAATTTAGGTTGTTTTAATTTTAGATATTTGCTTCATGTGCTGATTTCTTTACTGAGGGGGCAAAATGCTTTATCGCACTTATTGTTAGTAAGACAGTTAGGTAGTTAATAACTAATAACAATATATACAAAAATGTTTAATAGCATCTAATTACAAAAAAAATTATGTACTAAAAAATGACCACATACACATAATTGTTTATTTTATTATTTAGGCCAATGAAAATAAAATCAATAAGAAATGATGGTTATGATATTCATAAATTTATATTTAATAAACCTAGTACTTAACACAACTCGACATAAATATTTTTGGACGATTTTAGCTAATAATATGAAACTTAGCGCTTTACTTGAAATGTTTATATCTTGTGTGGGTCAGAGCTGAACCATCTGAACCTCATGCTAAGCAATATAGAATCCTTTAGTATTCACACCACGTGATACATCTGTATTCCAGGGTTATTAAAATTACGAAAAATCTGAACTTCTATACAAGTTTTGACCAGATATCGTGTTACTTCATGTTTCAATATCCTTAATAAAACGAAATCTGGCCAGTAATTATCTAAAAGATTGCGTTAACGCCGTATTTTCATAACTCTGGAATACAATAGTATCTTGCGTGAGTACTGTAGGGTTAAAATTGAAAGACTGAATTATGAAGTATGTAACTGGCATCAAAATTGAAATGAAATTTCCGTAGACTCCTCCAAACGGCAATCTTTGAGTGAGTTATGTGGCCAACTTGTCAGTTAAAACTTAACTAACATTTTTTTACTATTGCTAACCAGTATCTTCCTGACATCTATAAAGACCAACTACATAGAGTTTAATTCTAATTTAATAATGCGCCTCAAATTGATATATAGATCTACTGTTTCAAATGGATGTATAGAACGTTTGTATCCATTTTCCGACATTAGAAAATTAGATAAATGGAATACATCCTCGTCACAAGGAAATTTTAAAACAGAATATTGCGATTGAAGAGCTTCTAAACCAAAGTTGGGTACTGTAACAATACAATTATTCGCGTTGTAGAGTGATGGCATTTCAAACATGATGGCAGGTCGTCCTGAAGGAGCAATACTATTTCTTGTTTTCCGGATCTTGTGAATATTCCACTGTAGAACAACTTCATAAAGGTCTTCCTGAAAATTAATCTCAATTAAGGTTGACTTACACTATAGGTACGATCTTTAAACGTTCTCGATGCGCTCTTAGTTCGATAAAACAGGTGTGTTCGTACTATCGCTAGCGATAGTTTACATAGTCCGCTCACTATTTCCTTTGTATAATTTTATCGTACCAAGAGTGTCATCAAGAGTGGCATTACAGTGTGTATGAATCAAAATATACAATAAACTATCAGCTTTTTTTAATTCTATTTTTTCTTTAAAGTTATGCAAAAATACGATTACGACAAGAAAACTGTAGAGGTAAAATTAAATATCCAATGTATAAAAATTAATTTTATAAAAGTTTAATTATTAATATTGAAAGAACGACATTATTGGAACTTTAGAAATACTTACTTTACGGTTTACTTATATTTTATTACAGCTATTACTTTAAAATATAGTAATAAAAAATTATTTGTATAATGATTTCAATACGGGATTATTCTATTTTATAATCCATACTAAATATCAAGATGATTTAACCAAATAATAAGAATATCACTCATAATGGCAAGGAAACAGCTACGCCTCATTTTCTTAATAACGTAGCGAAAGATATGAAAAACCTACCTGCATATAAACTTGTATCATAATATGTGTTGGTTATACGTGAAACCATATGCTCTGTAGAGTGAAATTTAAAATTAGTTGCCACTTTTATAGCTAAACAAATGTTGGATGTATTGTATACATACTAATACCTTTTCTTTTAATGATATTTAAATTATGTACTCAGTACTGACCTGAATAAGATCCAAGAAACAGAACTGTATTAATGATTTGTCTAGAAAGGAGCCATCAAATTCGTCATTATCTCTCAGCATTTGAAAAAGGTTCATCCAGAATTGTGCATTATGCTTTCGTAGTATTCCCCACCAAGCTTCAATTCTTTGATTATGTGTACTTTTTCCATAAAGAAAACATGGTTTGCTTGAAGGGTTTTCATTAAACACCGAATGTAAGCATGTTTGAATCTTTTCTATGGATACATTTTCTGTTCCTAAGTCACATCTTAAGGATTTGGGTACACCACCTATTTTCTTAATTGCTTCGACGAAATACCCTCCAATCACCTAGGAAACCAAATGAAATATTTATTAGACCTAGTTATAATTTGGAAATGAGTACCTACCATAACATACAACGTATACCATAAAATATACATATGAACTATTATTACGATTATAACTCGTATATTAAATTATTAAAAACCCCAATGACCGGTTTGAGAATATAATTTGAACTCACCTTTGGATCACTTGTTGTGCTACTAGCCTTTATCCAGATTATGTGCCTAGAAAATCCATCTATACAGCCACTGATACAAATTCCGTAAGGCTTTAGTTTGTCATATGAATCAACGTGCCACAAATAATTAGGTCCTTGACTATAATACTGTCTGCGATGCAATCTTCTTCGAGAACGAATTTCAACACCTTCAGGATCTACACATTTTAAAATTTCCCTCACTGTCTCCTGAGTTACGATTAAATTATTTTGAATGCATTTTAGGTGCATCCACTTATAACCATGCAACCGACTTGATTTTTCAAGTTCTCTTTCAATAAATTTAACAACACTTTCAATGCTAGAAAAATTTTTCCGTCGATAGAGATTAAGTATGGATAAAATTCTCTGCAAAGTACGATATGATATATTTATATTATGTAGTTGTTTTAGGAAATTAAGGATCTCTGTATTGTGAAAACCGTATCGAAAATACTTATTCACAAGTATTTAGGTATCGTTCATCTGAAAAGTAAAAACCAAATAAATTGATAAATAAACAGTTACTTGATTTATGAGTATTTGTCTGTATCGTAAATAACCAAACACTTACCCTAACTAAACAATGCAATACACATTCACTAAATATCACTAACAAAGAGCTGTATAAACCTTTCGTTCATAATCATTACATTTCGACATTAACTCGAAATTTTGTTAAATTTCGACTTTAAAGTCGAAATTTTGTTAAATTTCGACATTAAAGTCGAAGTTTTGTTAAATTTCGACTTTGAAGTCGAAATTTTGTTAAATTTCGACTTTGAAGTCGAAATTTTGTTAAATTTCGACTTTAAAGTCGAAATTTTGTTAAATTTCGACTTTGAAGTCGAAATTTTGTTAAATTTCGACTTTAAAGTCGAAGTTTTGTTAAATTTCGTCTTACAAACTCGAAATTTAAGGAAAAAAATAAATTACAATTTTTTGGCGTTCCAGCGCTTCCGTAGATAGTAATATAATCTGAAATTTTCAGCGTGATAACTATGCACGGTTTTCGATATCGAAGATTGGTGGTTGGTCTCAATTTTCACCCCTTTAGACGACAGCTCCATCACATATTATTAATTAGACAGTAATAAAACCTGAAATTGTCATCGTGATACTATGTGTGGGCTACAAATTACTGCATTTATACGTTACTGTGACTTCGGTAATGATCGGTGGCCGCTAGAATTGGCCGCTCTTTTCACAACGGTATTTTTAGTATAGTATATATGCAATAATTATGTTTCTTTTGAATTCTAAAGTATTGATAAATGCCCTTTACGTCAAATAATAAAATCACGAATATCAGAATATATTGAGAAGGATTAGCTAAAAGGTTGATTTCCCTATCCTTTTTATTTCCGGATCTAAGGAATACTTTTTCTTTTTTACGCAAAAATGCCTAAAAAGAAATCGCCAGTGTTGTTATTGCCTAGTTCATAAAATTAAAAGCAAAATAACGATAGCCAAAGAAATTATGCAACATTTATATACCTATAATTTAGCCTAGGTAGGGTTCTATAATATAACTGAGATAGTTCATTCAATGTCGCATTTACGGCGTATTGTGATTGTATACATGGAGCAAACTGGAAGATTAAAAGTCTTTATACATAGAATAGAAGTAAATTGCATTCATATCTCTTCGGTGTATGTCGGTAATTCGAAATGGACATTACGCTCAATAAAAATTCAAAATAAATTCTTTTTATTAAATATGGTTGTAAGTGAATAATAATGAAACACGATTTTTAATCTATGCTAATTAATACATTACTTAATAGAGTCAATTCTAAACCCACCAGTTCTTCTAACGTGTTGTTTTTTTGTCTATACGTGATTAACTAAATCTTCATTGTTTGACATAATTTAACTATTAATAGGGAACTACACATTTTGTCGGTTGAATTAACTAAAAATGTTTGTAACTAGATCTCGAAAAACAAAGTAATTGTACGTTTGAATTGCTCCCAAACTCAATTTTTTCCAATTTATTCTCACACATTAACAAACTTTATTTGCTTACAAGGTAAATAAAAATGTGTAACACGGAGTTCATCACATTAAATTTCATTACCTACATGCACAAACATAGAACTAACAAAACATTTGTTTTGTCTAACTTGATATGTACACTATTTGAGTTCATCATCCATGTCGTTTACGAACCCTACTGAGAGTAGACAGAATCAATACCGTGTTAAAAAATATTACTACATGTAACACCTTCATAAAAAAAAAAGTTGGTTAATATTAAAAAGGTGTAAAACTTTATATTGTTTTTCTTATTTAGTTCATGTATATAGTTAACTGCATTCACTAATTAAATTTCAAGTGATAACACAGTACGTGTGTTTAATATAATACAAGCTTGGGTTTAGTAATATAATACAAAGGGAGAAAATGTGAAGTTAAAGGGAGTAGCGTTTTGTAAATTGAATGCAAAGCTCATTTTGGCGTCACTGACTATTAACGCCCTCGGTTATAGGCGCCACGACGTCACGTAATCGCCTCCAACGTTTTTCTAATGCGTCAAAGCAACATGTTGGTTGATATAAACAAATCTAACTTTAAAAGGTGCAAACTTTTTCGTGTTACATAAAAATGTTAATTTAAATGTATTGAAGTGATGGCGTTTACAATCTTACCTTCTACATTTTATTTAATGTAATATAAAAGACCGAAATGCAAACATAAATTGCTTATTGAAACGTTTCCCAGTGAGCTCTGTAAGAAACTAAAACTGACACTTATAGTAATAAAGATAACTTTATTTATTAATCGTGTAGTACGAAAATCAAATATTAAAGTGAATTTTTATTTCATTCTTTGTAGGTCAGTTTGCTAAATTGATTACGAATGAGAAGAAATACTTTTACAATGAATTGTTCCATCAGTTTCTAGTTTACTAGCAATGATAATGGAGAGAGTCTTTTTATTAGATCATTTTAAATGTATAGAAATCTAACTTCATATCTTTAACTTGTATACATTCATAATTATTCTTTTGACTTGTAACTAGGACCTTTTTTAATTCATAAAATTGGTTGCTAAACTAAGAAGTCTGCTTTACACATAAGTAAAAAATGACCAAATAAGACAATGGGCAACATTAATAATTTCACACGTCAGAATGTACATTTTGTATAAACACTTGATTTTTTATTGTTGAATAGATCCAAGTTTACTTGTTCAATCAGTACTTCTTTTATAAATCTTATTTAAATTAAATTGGGTAGCTGAGACTGGCTGTTGCAAGTTCTAATCCTCTAAACCCTTTAATCCTCCAATAATAAAACAAGGAAATGGCCTGTTTTGCACAATAGGAGAGGGCACAGGTTGTCAATTCTATAATTTTCCATCGCTTTCACTTTTCCTTTTTAATTCATAACATCTCTTTTCATCTATGCAAGTAAGTTGTAAGTTGGTTCAATTTTAATTAATTACTCACATGATATGGTACATATAAGAAGAAATAACATAGGACTTTTAATAAATTTATTAGTATAAAAGTATATATATATATATATATATATATATATATATATATCATATATATATATATATATATATATATATATATATATATATATATATATATATATATATATATACACATACAAGGGTGACTTACGACTATTCCCTCGGTCTCTTATGCCTAAACGGTACGAGAAATCACCTTAATTTTTTGGTGACATATGTAAATTAATAAGGAATTTTTAAATTATTTTGAATTATACATGGTGATTCAGAAAATTGTAATGTATCTAAGTTAGGTTTTTTATACAACGCACTGTATTTTATGTCATTTTAGATTAAACATCAATAGTCAACTTTATTCAACGTTCCCTATACCTCTCGCTTACCAATTTTGAGAAAATTGTGATTTTAAGAGATATATTGTAGCGTCCCCCTGCAAAGTGTAATTTGAACTGATTCGCAGTACTGCAAATCTAAGAACAAAACAATCGCTAAGTGATCTATCTTGACCTTACTGACAATAATGTTACTATTACTCAAATTAATTGCTTGCCTTACATGGACTTTCTTGACAATAAATAAAGGATTAGAATTTATTTACAAGTCTGATATTTCATTTTTCGCAAGCCTCAAATCTGATCAAATGAAGTGGCCGTCTAGTGGCAGGTACGTTGTGCTATTTGAATGAAATAGGCTGGATGAGGTAAGTGTTGCATCATGTGGGGCAGGTAAACAATGAAACTACTCAAATTAAAATTAAAGAGCTTTGCCCAATGGTGGTTCAGCCCGCTAATGTACTATTGTGGAAAAGAACCACTAATAAAACCCACTTTATTCATAAATAAGTAATTGCACAAGTACATTAGTAAATAAAAAAAAAAATGAAAGAGTTAAATATACAGTGCGTTCATAAACTGTGGAAACGGCCCATTATCTCACGAGTTAACTATTTTCAGAGGTATAGGTCGGGCACGTCGATTTTTATTTTTGTTTTTTTATTTGTTTTAAAAAAATAATTTTTACCCCCACTACCTTATCAGATGTGACGTCATCGAGAATTTTTTTAATTAAAAACTTTTTTTATATCAAAAATTAACAGCCCATATTTTTCAATCATACCAAATTTGTCACATAAAATATTTTAAGCTACAGTATACTGAGTATAATGAAAATCAAATATTTTTTCATTATGCTGTAACAGGTAGAAATTTTTTAAACCGAACTTTTCCCAATCGCTGGATTGGACGACGCGGTCAAATTGAATGGCCTGCTAGGTCGCTAGATTTAAATCCCATGGGCTTTTCGATCTGGGGTTATTTAAAAAGTAAAGTATATGTAAACCGACCTACCACTTTAGAAAATCTCAAAGAGAGAATTCGTGCTGAAATGCAACAAATTACACAAGTGCTGTTGTCAAACATAACCCAAGAGTTCATTGGACGTCTTGGGTACTGTCAATTAACCCAAGGAGCTCAATTCGAGCATTTATTATAATTATGTTATTTGTTAAATAAATATTGAATTAAATATTTAAAAATCCAACCGTTGTTTTCATTATACTCAGTATACTGTAGCTTGAAATATTTTATGTGACAAATTTGATATGGTTGAACTCAGAAAAATATGGGCTGTTAATTTTTGATATAAAAATATACAGTTTCTATTTAAAAAAATTCTCGATGACGTCACATCTGATAAGTTAGTGGGGGTAAAAATTATTTTTTTAAAACAAATAAAAAAACAAAAATAAAAATCGACGTGTCCTAGCTTTACTTTTGAAAATAGTTATCTCGTGAGATAATGGGCCGTTTCCACACTTTATGAATGCACTGTATAACAAAACACCATTAAATCAGGTTAAAGTGCGTACAAAATTATAACATTAAGAGAAAAATAAATACAAAGCAGTTTAGTTACACATAAACACAAAAAAACATGTAGTCACACCCACAATTGTGTCGTAAGTCATCAGGATAAAAATCGTAATACCAAACATGTGGCCCTTTAAAACCAATCATGCCGGACTTTAAGTAAATATGCACATAAAACAATAAGGCAAATTACGGTACATATAAAATACAACAACAGTAAAATTGCACAGGTGATAATAAGGTAAAGGCAAAGACAAAAGAAAATAGACAAGGAATTTACACGTACAAAATTGTTTAGTGACTAGTCAAGTTCAAAATACATAGGTACAGTTACAATAAATTACATATAAACAGAAATTAGTTCACAGGCAAACAATTCTACTTAACAAACTGACACAAAAAACTCATTAAAAAAGCCTTACAAAGGTAATTTGTAAATAGATCATAACATCGTGACCGATATATAAGTTTGAGTACGTTAGAAAAATACAGCGCCACTTTCTCAGGTTACATATTCATCATACAACAATAAAACAATAAAATAAAGTTCGAGGTGTTTAATGGTCACCTGGGCCCGGGAGTATGTACACTCTCGGCAATTGCACATTACAATTAATAACCAGAGCGGTACCCTGTACCCTTTCTGCCACACCACCTCTTCACATATATAAATATAAACAACAAACAACAATGCTAATTCACACAAATACAAGAGTGAGGGAGCCCTGTGCTGTCTTTCATTTTTCAAATTTTAGCTTAATGAGCCCGCGTGCGAATGAGATACCTTTGCAAGGCAATAAATTAATATTTGAAAAACACATTAAAACTAACACTCGAAAGAAAAGACAAATTAGCGTTGGCTAATTCAAAAGAAAATGTACACACAAAAATTATTTTAAAGACAAACTGTTTACAATGAAGGTATTTAATTGGCCGTATCGATCTGGCTCGGTCGACACTCTAACTATAACTACCTTTTTCCCCCGATTTCAAAGCTAACTATATTTACTCCCGCACTCAACCCCCATTCTTCAAAAGTAATAAAAAAAACAAAAAAAATTATAATGTTGGAACAGTTTCATATTAATTATTGAACGACAGCTTAATTTTAAAAATATGCATTCGTCCGAAACAAACCCTACATTTAGGTCATGAGTTTCCAAGTACCAAACAAAGACGTCTTTGATTGAAGTGTGTACCGACGTAATTAATTACTAACTAGTGACATTTTTACATCAAGAGTGTGCACATAAGAATTTTCAATGAGTCATTGCGCCCCTTCAGTAAAGCAGCTTTTAAGCGTACATCTGCTAGTCAAACCTCAAAACACATGTTTTCAACCCTCACCCAAATATTAGTTACAAAAATAAAATATTCCGAAAACCATGCTCAAATAACGACTTAATATTTAATAAAATATGTTAAACCCCATTAATTAACTTTCCTATCGTGGTAATAATTTCGATTTTAAAAATGTTTGTTGCAATAATAAGATTTTCACAGTCCGCTACCTGCAATATGTAATTTAAACAAGAACTAGAGCATGGAAACCTCTTACTTTGAGGAACACAAATTTATGTCGACCTTCAAGTCTTCCATTTGCACTGTGTAGGATTTCGATGTTTAGTACAGGGTATTTATGAAAAGGATTCTTATTTTATATTTTTCAAAAATCAAAAACCCACCCTGTATAATTTTTATATATGTGAAATAATCAAAAACTATGGGTAATGCATATGTGTAAAATTAACGATTAAAAAGTTCATAAGATTTTTCTCTTTCTATGGAAATGTTTTTTGTTTGTTTTTTTTTTTACTAAAATAGTAATATTACTACTGACGAAGATAACTGTAAGTGTTATCGAAACGTTTAGATTGTATAACTTAAATATACAAATACACCATATAAAGACCCAGAAAAAATAAGTAGTTTATTATATGTAATAATGGTGAACGTTTACATGTCCATATGAAAATGTAAACTTTCACCATTATCACACATAATAAAATACTTATCTTTTTTGGGGTTTTTAAGGGTGTGTTTTAAATTATACAATCTAAACATTTCGATAACACTTACAGGTATCTTCGTCAGTAGTAATATCTATTAAAATTGTTAAATATGTTTGTAAACAATTTTGTCAAAGTAGAAAAATTTTTCCACTGACTGACAAGCAAAAGTTATTTTGCTGTGTGCGGCATCCAGCGTTGACCCTAAAAAGCCTAAATACAACACAAACTCAAAACTAACTACAAAAGTAAAACCGAAGTTCTAGGAAAAGCTCTCCTGAAAACTAGCGTATCAGTTTTAAATCAAACGTAAAAAAAAACAGTTAACCCAAAATAATAACCAACATATTTCGCTTAGATGTCTACCATTGCGTCTTTCGTAAACACCACAACATAAATTTAAAGATAAATAAGCAGTACAGGCAAAACACATATTAAGGAGGGAAAATTTCACACAGCAATCAGAAAGTGTTAGGTTACTACTATTTCTATATACCTAATAGCAAAAGCGTAATTTAGAATTCTTACAATTACCAAAAATTCAAAGCAAATAATGTTTCATCCTATGGCTGAGGGCCGAAACAGTTAGAGACAAAGAAAATTGTACAGCTTCCTTATTATGATAGCGTTATATTGTAGATAAATATACAAAAAAAAATGAAGTATAAAACACGCATTAATCATTTAGAATAAACATCTATAACATTTAGATATGAGTAACCCTATCTATAATCGGTCTAGTTCAATAAGCACAAATATTAACATAGCTCATGAAGCACTCTGTGTATTGTATAACAGTAGTTGCGTAAGTAACAGAATTCACAGTTTACCAACAGCTGGTTGAGACAAAGTAGTAGGTATTCAGATGTAACAGCTGTTTAAACACTGCAACTTTGTTTCAATGTAAAGTCTTTACGCATGAAAATATCCAAAAGATTGAAGCTAATAATATCGATATCGATAATTAGTAATGAATGTTGGTGGAAGTAAAGTTCATGATATTTCCACTAAAGCGTAACAACTTTTATCTTTACAAGAACATAACCTCGGTAGATGTAATATCATTAAAAGTGCAGGCAAGAATGTTACGCACACAAAATTTAGAAGCATAGTGTTATACTTAACATTGAAATGAGTTATAGTAACGAATTGCTCTTAAAATTCTACAGATTAACTACAGCAATTTTTTGGTATAGCGAGAGCTTCGTCATGAAGGTATAACATGTAAAAGAAACTCGCCAAGATTTTGCTTGTGTATAATTACTTGACTGAGTGTTTTATTACTATGTACAAACCTATTTGTGTGTAGTCAGGTATTGGTCCGATATGAAGTAGTACCCATAAAGTATCCTAGAATTAGTTATCGGAGACCATTTGCACGTCACATCACAAATCAGAAGAACGTTGACCAGTTACAGTGATAGAATCGGTCACAGCAATATCTTGAAGAACGAAGGACGATAATAACCAGTAGCAAGAAAAACCTCTTGATCCAACGAAGGCTTTGTTAGAAACTATTATATCCGTGGAATCACTACAATATGTAGTATAAAATTTAAGTATAGTAGAGAATGTAAAACCATCAAGTAATTATTTTATAGATAAATTACAGAAAAATCTCTACACACCAGAAACTAGAAAGAAGTCACAAAACGGCCGAGGGTCTTGATTGTCATAATTAAAACCAAAATATATCGTACGTAACAGGAGGTTGAGACCCTGTTGCATACGTCGTACTTAAAACTTGGTGTTAGACTCCTTACTTCAAATTTACCCCATAACCATTACAGGGTGCTGTATGCATTTTTAAATATACCGCTAGGTGACGCCACAAGCAAATTCTAACTTGTGGTCAAGGAGCAAAGGCCTGAGAGCAAGTTGCTAATCCCTACGCCTGTCTCGCAAGTTAGCATTACAAGTTAGCATTAGGACCCTCTTATAAGAATACAAATTCAAACTTCCCGCCTTAACCAATCAGAATGCAGAGACTTAAGTTTCCAATCAGAGCACAGCTGGTGAGTAGTGGTGACCACCAGAAGCCAGAGGGGCGGCCGCTTGCACAACCAATGGCTGTGGTGTAGCCTTAGCCCCGCCTTAATACACGTACAACCAATCAGGTTAAAGGAATGGGTGTGGCCTTGTCTTAACACCCCCCTTAATGAAGCCATAAGAGTCTTATCTACTCTTAGTGGCAACCCCTCACCCGGTCCCCTGCGCGCGTTTGCCAACCCTCCAAGAGCTGAACTGCAAAAAAGGGTGAAAATAACGTCAAGGGGCTGAAAATTACGTCAATGGGTTGAAAATCGCCCCCGAAAAGAAGGAATTGGGGTGGGAATGGGCACGCCCTCGTGGACGTGACCTCCCCCGCTCCATTTTGTCCTCCGGTGCCTTCATTCTACTAGCGACACTTTTTAAAAAGAAATTTTTAAAAATTATTCTAAATAGCCAGGCACATAATTCAGTATAGTTTTGGTATTAGTGGTTATATTTGAAAATTAATTTAAAATAGATGTTTGTTATAATTGTTTTGTTGCATAGATGAAAATCGGATCTTCTATTCGAAGCAGTGGTGGCTCCTGACATTTCAAGGTGGGTGGTCTGCACGAACCACAACCAGTTTAAAGTAATAATAATAATAATAATAATAACCCGATAGTAAAATATATATATATATATATATCCATTTTTACATCAAATTGACACATAATTGTAATTTTAAATCGCCCGCGTTGCGTACGCTACCATTGACCGACTTTCACTGATGAGTGACTACTGGTACTGAGCTGTCGAATATGCAGCTAAATTCGACGTTATCACGGGCGTTTGCCACACACCGTCGGGTTTCCTCGATTTACCTCGTGTACGGATTTATCTTATTGCAACGAGCTGAAGATAGGACTTGCTTGGAAATTATGAATGCTATGGATATATTAGTAGTATTATGAGGTCTATGATGCTGTGGCAATTTTCGTAGGAGGCGTGAAAGTATACATAGTGTTAACATTAATTCTATTTCAAAGTGCTGAATTTGTTATAATAAAAACGATTATCGAATTAAAAAAGGAGTTATCTTATACTTGTGCTTTAACCGTATAAATGTTACTTTGTACTGTCTTAAGTTTCATCACAATTACCTGATAATTATACATTGATAGTATTCAGCTTTGTACTTCTACAAATATAAATTATGCAACAAACATGTGTTTTGTTATTTTTACTATTAGGTAAATTTCATCTAAGCTTTCATAACATAAACAATTTTAATTCAGGAGTTGTACTTTTGGAAAATCCACTATCATTACTCGATGAAATTATGGAAATTGAATATTTTTAGTGAAATAATAAGTAAACGCTAAATGTTAATATTTAATGCATACATTGAGAATTTATTCTGGTGGTTCTGCAGCTCAGAACGCACTAATTGAGGAGCCGCCCCTGATTCGAAGGGTTCTAATCTTGTCCTGTTAACTCTCTATTTACATTAAATATATATAATTATAGATTTGTATGTAAGTAAGTTAATAAATGTTATTATTATTATTATTATTAATTATAAAAAACGGTATTATTGAAGGAAAAAGTTTAATTGGCCTTCAGCACTCTTGCTAGTACGGAAAAATGCAGGTACGGAAAAAAAACAAAAAATGAGAGTAATTATAGATTATCGGGAGTAAAAATATAGAAGATGATGTTTTTTCACCAAGTATAGCATAAATTTTAGATTCCATTGGAAGTTCAGTTCACATTTAGAATTAACACAGTCATATTATACAATTGAATTAGACGAGAAAAGCAGAAAATATACTACAAAGGTCAACATCAAATGACAAGATTACCAATGGGGTTAAAGATTAGTCCCAACGCTCGGGGGTAGCTCTATCTGCTTTAAATTTTGATTCATGTTTTGGTTATTACGTAGTAACATCAAAACTTACTAGTATGTTTTCTACAATACATCCTCAAGAATGAATGCGTTTATTAAATGATTTTGTATTTAATAATAATGCTGAATTAGCTATAAGAGCGGAGTTAATTGAATCATTTGATCTTTGTATTAGTCAAATTATTTCATATTCAATAATAAGATTTATCTAGAAAAAGATAGTTTCCCAATGGCAGTCACCTATTTTACTTAATATCTTTATCGATAATTTAGAAGATCAAATTTTTTAATTAAATGGTTTTTATAAAATTGTATTTTGGTTATGTCGATGATATTTTAGCATGTTTTAATAATTCATCAGATTTTATTGATGAGTTTTTAATTTAAATTAACAATTTACATCCCAACATAAAATGTACACTAGAGAAGAACAAAATAGAGCTATTAATTTTTTAGATTTAAACATACACAGAAAATGTCACCATAAAGTACATAGATCAGCTGCAAATAAATCATTAGTACATAGAGTAATGTGATTACTATTAAACCAAACAAATTTCAATGAAGTAATATCAATTATAAAACAAATTGGACAAGCAAATGGTTACATTTCCAACATAATCGACCCTTTAGTTATAAATCTAGATTAAATATTATCTATCAAAAATAGTTACCCAGTTAATACAGAACTGGCAGAAAATAAATACAAATCAATTTAATATATTAGCTCACATATTACAAAAAGACAAGAAGTTCAATAGCTTTAAAGACTAATATGAATATTATTAAATGTTTATCTAATGCAAAAGATTCAACTAACTACATTTTGAAGTCGGGTATTTACAAATTAAACTGCACATTCTGTAATTGTGTTTATATTGAACAAACACTTAGGAACTCGGATATTAGATGCAAAGAACAAATTATATGTTACAAATACAAACACACAGACCTATCAAATTATGCCAAACATTTAATAGTAAATAATCACCTTATAACTTCACAGAACAAGATTAAATTATGCATTTTTGTAATGAAGATAAATTGAATGTTTTGGAAGCATTCGAAAATTATAAACATAAACAGAAAGCACATTTAATGAGCGAAAAGGTTGATTTTATAGCCTAACCTTTAACAGATAGTTTAAATATAGAATTATAATTTACATCAACTTTGCTGTTTTACCCTAATGATTTGTTATCATAACTACATGTTATTTTAATGTAAAACAAAATAGGAAATAAAGTGTAAGGGAAGACAAAAAAAAACAAAGTTATGTTTATCTTTTTTTATTAGCGACGCATGGGGGGAGGGGTGTAGTGTGCAAGTAACAATATAAGAAGTTATGTAAACCTTCTCCGTAAGGGAGTAAGCCAAAAGTAGCCGTACGCTTATCCCTGATTTCCTTATAAAGAAAACGCCTAACGCACCTAATACACATTTATCTATAATCAACGATATTTTTAACAGTCTATAAAAATTTAACACAGCATGAAATACTATTTTCGTTTCAACATCCTAAATACCTATTTGTAGATTTGTTCTGAATGAATAATTACCGCTAAGAATAATTGTATGGGCCTAATCAATTTTATTGAATAAAAATTATCCCAATGACATTTTACCATAATTTTGTGGATGGAAGTAGTGTGCGTTATTCAATGTTAATCAGATCCTATTCTGATTTAAATCCTTCATTTTATTGGTTACAGTAATGTAAGGGAAATAGTCTAATTAAATTTGATTGAATCGTAAGGTAAATCATTTCACAATCGTTACACAAAGAGCCTTTTCCTAACGGTCCCATCGTAATAGCTACGTTAATGTTATTGCAAAATGTACTGCTTTTGAACTATTTCTTTACACAGTTATGCATAAAATATTTGATCGTGGTCAATCTTCCTAAACCATTCGGTACAGCATTGACTATCGTTGTCCAAACTTCGTAGATTTATGGTCTTATTAAAACTAGAATATAAGTTATTAAAAATTGCGAAATTTATCTAACATAGTCGAAATGTACCTTCAATTTTGTGAATTGTAAAGGAAAACGAACTTCAAACTTTACATGTGTTAAAGTTTCAAAAGTCACTTCAACAACAATCCCGACGTGAGAGAGACTGTCATGAAAATGCTTTTGTAATTACCTTTCTACCTTGTTTATGTCACCTTACAGCAGAATGAATATTTTTCCTTTCGAAATGCATGTAAGTAGTGACATAAAATGAGCATTCAATAAATTTCTCAACGGTTCTCTTTGATATTTGTTTGCAGTATTTCTTTATAAATTTTGTATACATAAGAAACGTCAAAACATTCAACCTCATACAATATTCATGAATGTGGAGTGGAATTTGATTTTATTGTTTTATACAAATTTTATCATGTGATCCTAGGTCATTAATTAATCATTTACACGTTTCACAACTGCAACTGAATCCTTAATTATCTGGAAATGAATTCTGTTTCTTGGTTATAAAATTACATCATTGCAATATGTAAAGCGATATTTGTAAAGAGAATCCCCCGAGACGTTTAACGGATATTATTACAAAGACTAGGCGTCGCGGCTCTTTATGCAAATGTGTATATGCATATTCGAGTTGTAATTTCAAAGAAGAAAAACTTTTTTATTTTGATTTCTAGTAAAAATTTGTTCTTTACAAAATATTCTACTTGGTCTCAAACTATAATACACTTACAAATTTTTATTTTGTGTATTATTTGCGTTATTTTTTCTGAAATTCTGTTCTCTGTATGATTGAGAATATGATTTACGTATATTTTCAAACCCGTGATATTGTAACGTGTTAAATTGGGCTATTGGTAGTTTCTCTATTCTCTGCTCTATTTTGTGGATACCGAATTACCTTCAATTGTATTTATTCGACATCAGTTTTTACATTTGTTACATTGTCAGCAATTTTTAAACAATTTAAGTATTGGTTTAATACACTTACAGAAAGACGAATTGACCACCGTCCAAGTCTGCGGGAAGACTTTTACAGTTGGCGTCCTAAAATTGAAGAACATTTCGTATTTTTTTCTTTTTTTGGGTTTTCTTGAATAAAATAACGGACGCCTCGAACAATACGGTGAAGTGTAAGATGGATTTCTATAATTTTTAATTAGAAGACAGTGAACACTGAATTTTACATCTTCCATTCAATTTCGGGAAAGGGCCTACGTTCATTATTGCTATGGTTTAAGACCTTTCTACAGCTAAGCTGGGTTTTGTACACACGTGGTTAACGGAGGTGAAAATTTCTTCTGGTATTTCATATATATATATATATATATATATATATATATATATATATATATAATCGGTAATTTGAATATACGATTGACAGATGACACTGGAACTTATTCATCGAGCACATCGCCAACAGCCTACCCAACCACAACCTAGACTCACCACAGAGGACTGCAGTATTAGATAAAGTTGTGAAAGTGCGATTACCGAGAGCAGCATCAACACGCTAGTATTTCAATACTAAATTCGTGGAAACAGTGTTTAGACATCGAAGCGATATACTTCTTTGTCCAGAAGAAATTTTAGATACCGAAGAGGACCCTAATACTCTCAACATGGCTGTTTGTTTAAATGGATACTTAAATAACGAGCATTTTCTCTATTGCCTGGAATTCTTTCACTCAATTTTACCACACTGCGACATTCTTTTTAATCAACTGCAGAAATGAAGTCTTGATGTCATAACAGTCTAAAAACATATTAGTGATTTTGAAACGAATTTTTCAAGAAATCGACAGACAATCTCCGACAATAAAAGTCTTAGTTCTTATCAGGAAAGAAATTCCCGAAAAAGAAATGATGGTAATAAACGTCGGATCACAATCGAGGTATGTGATACAATTATCTCGGAGATAAAGTACCGGTTTGGCTTCAACAGCTTCTTGGTTATATCTCAGTTATTTTATACCGAAAATTATAAAGAATATTGTAAGAAGTTCTCTACAGAAACTGAGAAGTTAGTTAAAGTATCTTACCCTATAGTAGACGACCTAAAATTGAAAACAGAACTTTATGTACTTTACCAGCGAAAACATTTTCATAAAGGAAATAAAGAAAATAAACCTGCCGCATTAACTATGTTACAGTTTTTCATCCATAATAATTTATGTCAAACATTTTCTGAATGTTTTAAATTTCTAAAAATTCTATGTATTTTGCCGATGACTACAGTAGAAACTGAACTGTTTCTCTACATTAAAACGAATAACAGGATCTTGTGCTCATTAGGTATGTTAAGCATTGGGAAAACTTATCAAAAGCATTCTGAACTTCAATGAATTGGTGATCGAACATTTTGCTAACAAAGGAAATGAGAATTGAACTGAAGTACAAGTCTTAAGTGTTATATTGCAATTGACCCACCAGATATTTCGCCCACGAGCCGCCACTGTCGCATATTTCCTAACGGAATGGAAATCCGCTTCCACCGTTATGAAGGTTACACCACGTTCAGAGCCCACACAATCCACCTCATATGTACCAATATCCATAATAAGCTGCGTAGGCAAATGCCTAGGACCAATCATGTCCAGAAGGCTAAGAAACTATCTCGAAGTCAAGAATTTCATCGCAGACAGTCAATTCGGCTTCAGATCCACCACTGCTCAAGTCACTAGTTAGCTGTACATCGACGTTTTCAGATTCCTTAACCAGCAAAACTGCTGCCTAGCGTTAAGTCTGGTACGACGGACTAATACACAAACCACTTGTTCTAAACATCACAATTGGCTTCGCCCAACTCCTTTCATATATGCCTAACAGGTCTGTGAAGGTCAATGTAATCTCAACCACATCTGAACTATTCACACAAACAGCAGGCGCACCACAAGGTTCAGCCTTAACCCCCCTGTTATACTTAATCTATCCACACAACATTATATTACTTACGAAATACGACACCGCCGTAAGGGCGACCAGCTGGAAAAGCGAGACCGCAAACAGACTTTTCTCACAGCGACTACAACATTTCTCCAGCTGGGCTAACCCGTGTAGAATTACCATCAACCCCAACAAAATACAAACAATACTATTTCGACTTGCCAGCCTAACAAGACAACCTCGACAACCTACCGAATACGTTAACCAACATAGGAGACGTACAACTCCAAGACAAAATAGTGTACCTAAAAGTTACCTTCTCCAAAACATTAAACAGGTAACAAGACTTAAAAGAGACAAGGTGCGCAACCGTGCGAACCTGTTGAAAGGTCTCTGAGGACATGGCAGAGGATGCCACCCCAAAACTTTACAACACACATACAAGACCACAACTAGAGTACCGTGAGCCATTGTACCCCACCGTCAATAATAATAACCAAAATCCACCTCGACCTGTGAACGAAGCATACTACGGAACATACACAGGCTACACTACAGACATCCCAACGTTAGGACAATAGAAACATACAACCCGTTACAGATAGACTGTAGTCACTACAAACAAAATACCTCTACCGTTCACGACGAAACAACCGCGACCAAAAACATCCCCAAAACCTGCTACACCAACAGGCGGTTATACAACCCCAGAAAACCTAAGAGAAAACTCAGAGACCTCCCTGCATTACTGACACAACTACTAGACGACATACCAGAAGAATTTGACAAAATCCTAGATAACGCCCTCTACCTACTCCGATAACCCATGCTCAAAAAATGACGACCAGCGCTCACGAAAATGGCAAACTCTAAACCAATGAAACGCGCAAACACACAACACCAATAAAATAATAAAATAACAAAAAACTTTTTTCTTTTTTACTATACAAAACATACACCACAAGCAATTCCAAAAACTAAAACACACAAAGC
Organism: Vesta saturnalis; assembly: GCA_036346205.1. Lineage (NCBI taxonomy): Eukaryota > Metazoa > Arthropoda > Insecta > Coleoptera > Lampyridae > Vesta > Vesta saturnalis. The sequence goes on from JARFJB010002494.1 coordinate 950,748, forward strand.
AGAAGACCCACGGCTGAAGTGGGAGAAGATTCCTAAACTGCCTGTAAAAGAACACAACGCAAGCTATAAATTAAGTAAACTAAAAACGATAAAAAAATCGGGTTTTTATGTTGTGCTGGGTAATAAAATACATTAAACAGAATTCTAATTGGCAACGGATCCGTAGTGCTTATGCAGTGTACCATTAAAATAGTATATTAAAAGTCCAGTTATTGAAGGTAAAATACGGCGATACTGAGGTTTTTACTCTGGGGTGGACCCTTTCGGGAGTGAAAAATGTTTCATTGAAAATAAGTCCGGATAGACTGACTAATTTTCTATAAAGTTTTTCTGAAAGTCAATACTTTTCGACTTCATCGCGAGTGAAAGTGTCCATTTTTTACCCAAAAAAACCACGTTCTCATACGGTTTTTGGCGAATAACTCAAAAAGTAAGTATTTTATCGAAAAAAATCATGCTTATTAAAAATGTAGCTTATAAAAAAACAAATAATGGTGGGCTTATGGTGTCTGTAGACCAAATACAAACGAGAGTAGCACTTTATTTATGTAATGTGCTCTAGAAGTTTGGCGGGTTTAAAGTGCTTAGTTTTGAAAAAATCTGAGCGTGAGTTACCCTATAAAACGACTCTTGTTTTTGTAATTCGATTAAAAAATTTTCTTGACACAGATAAATTTGAATGCTTTGTAAAATTAAATTCCTTGGAAAACCTACAATTTTGTTCACAAAATTTTGCGTATTATTAATAGTTTTTGACATATTTTGAAGAAAAGGCAATTGTTTGAAAAATTACAAAAATGTCTTTTCACTTCAAGCTCAATTTTTATCAAAACTAAGCACTTTAAACCGGTCAAATTTCTAGAGCACATTACAAGTACATAAATAAAGTGAGTTATAAAGGTAACGATTATTTTCAATTGGGGCGGTGATTAGGGGGTGATTTTCACATTTTTTGTCGCCGAAAAAAATAGGGACCAACTTTCTTTTCGTCATAACTCTCTTAGCTTTGTTGCTTGGGACTTTGATAAACAACAAAAATAAAGGTTTTTTCAAGCACTCTAACAAAGGTTCTATAAGTTTTCCCCGAAAAATGCATTGTTTTTTGGTTATTTCACATTGAAACTTTCAATTTTAGCGTTTGACGAATAAGAACCAACCTTCAACAAGCTATCACTGTTTGTATTGGGTCTACAGACATCATAAACCCACCATTTTTTGTTTTCTTATAAGCTACATTTTTAACAAGAACGATTTTTTCGATAAAATAATTACTTTTTGAGTTATTCGCGAAAAACCGTGTGTAAACGTGGTTTTTTGGTTGACACTTTCACTCGCGAATAAGTCAGAAAAACTTTCTACAACAAAAGTTGCTTATTTTGAAAGAAACATTTTTCACCCCGAGAAGGGGTGGCATCCAGCCTCCAGGCTAAAAGCAACCTCCGGTACAGGGTCAACTTTGAAGTAGAGGGTGAAATTATACGGGAAAACGGTCATTGACTGGACTATTAAAAAACAAGTTTCATAAGACCAATCTTGAAGCACGAATTCAAGTTTAAAAAAAAACGTATAACCATGAGTTTTTTAAAGAATGAGTGCTTCAAGGTCTTATGAAACACGTTTTAATTTGCCCTTTTTATGCCGTTTTTAAACAAAAATTTCTACTTTAATCAGTGCCGTAGCTAGGCCCTCGGGAGCTTCGGGGCAGAAAGTTGTACGGGGACCCTCCCGGAGTGAGTGACTTGGAGGGGGTAATTTTCAACACTCAGCCTTTAGCCAATACATAATATTGGATACTAAAGTCTTATTATAAAGCCTACATTTATATTCATTTTATCACTACATAATGAGTATTAATGCCATTAATGGTTTTGTTACCTTCAAAACTCAACCCTTCCTCTCCCCTTTTCACACACCGATAATTTATTCAAAATTTTCAATATTAATATTGTGATCAACCAAACATTTAATTGGGTGATTAATTTAGTTATTATTCTATACAATTAAATTTTGTGAATTTTGAATAATTTAAATATTTTATACTTATTTAAAGTGGATTGGGATAATTTTTAAGGGGCTTGGTTTACATAACAGAATACACCATATTTCCTCTTGACTCTCTCTTCGTGTACTTTGCTTAGTGTTTGCTAATATCCCGCGTCGGGGCCTTTTAAGCCCGGGGGTCCCGGGGCAATCCCTCAGCTACTCCATTGTAGCTACCGTCCTGACGTAAGGATGTAAGATTTTGTGGCTGTTGATAATGTGAAAGTGAAATTTTGATCCAGTGGCCTTTTATTTTATCCAAATTTGTCACAAAACACGAAAATGGAAGATAATCTTACATGTACGCCCCCTAAAATACGTGAAATTACCAAAAATAAGCTCGCGAATTTGGTCACATCAAAGTTTTCTACTGGGCCCCATCCCGTTTTTAACACATTTTGTAAGAGTGACCATGCATGACATAATTCCGGATCAAGCTTTGCCGACCTACAAAATTTTCGTAACATGTTCCGTGAATTAATGGCTATAATGACATCGCAAATGATGACGTCGCATTTCTTAATATGTCTATTAAGGAATCAAAATGGAAGCAAATAACAAAAATACTATTTGCGTCTTGAACTCATTTTTCTGGTTAGCAACCTACCCGATCTTATAATTTTACGACCAAAATGTGTGAATATCTTCTAAATTAAGGTATTAAGACATCAAAGTATTGCTTCTTAAGGGTCCTATGCAGTGAAACTAAAATTGTAATTTTTGATATGCAACACACAATACCTAAAATATTTAAAAATTGTTGACATGTATCTCGCCACAGGAGGGCCTTGTAAACTACTCAGACCTTTATAATCCTATTACCGAAAATCAGTAGGTAAATAAATAAAGTGAAAATGTTTAAATGCATTTTAGAAGAACATGTTTAATTTTAATATGGATTACTGGTTAGGTACAAAATTAATGAGCACTACTTACGGTTATATAATTCACTAATTCTATCTGCTGAATAATTATTACATTAATTTTTAATTGTATTTCTACCTACATAGTGATTTTTTATCGATTTAAGCTTCGTTTGGATTCTTCTTTTCTGCCTCCTGCTCGATAGTGAGTCAAATTAGTGGAGTTTTAATGCATTGTTTAAATATTGAGTAATGTTAGTAAATTAATAAATACTCCTTTTTTTGTTAGTTTTATAACAATGAAGCAATTTTATAACCACAACACCTTCAATCAATAAAAATCACCCCATATGTACCTATCTTATAATTTGTACTTATTGTCAAAGATACACAAATTTATGAAGGACGATGTAAGTAATTAGAATAGTAACAATAATTACAACAAATGTTTCGAACATCAGCTATTCCGTAACAGGTTTTTTAATTTAGTATACGCGATGATCACTTAGAAATGAATGTCACTTTTTTATTAGTTAGAAAAGTAAAGTATTTGTAAACTTGCAGGGCCGGATACACTTCACACAATAATAATAAGTGATAGTATTTTAATTTCTTCACAAATATATCGCCGCCTCATTAAACCGATTTAATTACAATTCTCGAGTTAGTAGCAAATTATCAATACAAGGTATTTTAAAGATCTTTAGCAAAAATATTTCTGAGTTGTAGATTACGACTAATGCGAGAATCTATAATTTCTGGCAAAAGTGCGGAAAAGTAAAATTTTTCTAATTTTGAGCACATATTTTCCCAAAAACTACTATAGCCTGTCCGGTAGAACTGAACGGGTATCGGATTAACAAGGAGGATTGTCAATATATGGTTCTATTGTGCTTGAAACCGCCTTAATGCTTTGCTGTCTCGTACTTATTGTACGTGACAAAGAAAGATGGATATATTATGAATAATGCCTCTATTTCTGCCGAACAAAAGCGTTTGCAACTTTCACACATAATGACAAGGCAATAAGAATCAGATGCAGGTAGAATAGAAATTCAATAGGTATAATAAAATGCCAGTGGTTCTCAACACTGCTTTAACATTACATTTAAAATTTATGGAAGAATGCAAGTTTTTATAATAAACATTTATAAAAGCCATTCATAATAATGAATATTCGATTAAGTATAGGTATTTCAATTTACATTTAGAAAGTTCATTGTATACCTAAGTATGGTAATGACGTTTTAGTGTACTCCAATTACAAAAGAATCCAAATAAATATGCAATACTGTAACAATAAGTAATTAATAATAGATTATTATACCATTTAGTAGGTACATATAGGTATAAATAAAACAACTGCAATATCTATATTATCATTATTCTTTGAGTAAGCGTTTATATAAACTAACCATTAATATAATGCCGAAAAAGTTGAGTAAAGAAATTCGCGAATTAGTTTTAAATACAGTCGATTATTTTAAAGAAGAAAAAGAAAATGGTGGTCCACTATTATCTACATTTTCTGTTCAACAAAGAACAGCAAACGCGTTAACGAAGATGTTCTTAATACGTGGAACGACGCATTAAAAACAGTTAGTGCGGAAATATGGCAAAAATGTATTGATCATACGGATAAAATAATTAAAGATACTTTTGTTAATGAAGAGATTGTGGATGAAGTAAGACCTCTTATTTTCACAGTTAACACTGAAGAAAGTGATGACGATGATCTTTTCCAAGATTTGGATGACTCAGGAAGTGATGAATCTGAAGCCGAATGACAATTATAATTTTTACATTTAATTATAAAAGTATATCTTTGTAATTTAATTAATATTTACTAACTATAATAAAAATGTATTTGTTATTGTTGTTATAAGTATAAGTGAAAGGTGTCAATTGAAATTACTTATAGGTAATTAGTAATCGATTATTATTTTTATTATACAAAAGTTGCATTTCTTCACAAATTATATAATGTTAAAGCAGTGTTGAGAACCACTGGCATTTTATTATACCTATTGAATTTCTATTCTACCTGCATCTGATTCTTATTGCCTTGTCATTATGTGTGAAAGTTGCAAACGCTTTTGTTCGGCAGAAATAGAGGCATTATTCATAATATATCCATCTTTCTTTGTGACGTACAATAAGTACGAGACAGCAAAGCATTAAGGCGGTTTCAAGCACAATAGAACCATATATTGACAATCCTCCTTGTTAATCCGATACCCGTTCAGTTCTACCGGACAGGCTTTATCTTGTGGTACATCTATACATACAAGGTCTTTAGAAGTGTATATAACAAAATAGCACAACGACCTCTGAGTCATTCGCAATTGCCCTTGTATTTGGTACATATAAGCATGATTCTTCTTTAATTTTATTTCATCATTTACGTCGACATATAGATAGGTAATTATTTTTTATGAATTCCTTCACGAATTTCAATATCGCGAGCAGCGTATGGACATTTACTTCTATTATAGCATTTTCACCTAATATTAGCCCATCAGGCGAAGCAGCTAAAATGTATAGTTGTGGTCAATAAACAAACCACATGGTTGTACCGCTTTATTAAATTTGAAACAAAATTGTTTTATAGCTTTTGCTCATTTAAAACACCATACTCTAATGATTTAGCACCAATTTTGTTTGCATATAAAATAGCTTTGACAGTGGTAACAGTGGATGTCATCGGTCTCATGTTACATATTTTACCAAAATTGCTGGAAGTAAGACGAATAGATTTTTCACGAAACCATTGCGGGTTTGAAGATTGTCCTCTTGTATTCATCTCCACATCTGCAATATCTACCGCATTTAATTCAGACAAAAACTTTGTTTTCAAATTTTCGTATTCTTGACCACATTTATCTTCTACAACATCACATGTTCCATAGTCAGCATCCTCCAACGAAACTTCTCTCTGCCTTTTACGAGATTTTTTAGCAGGTGCAACAGTTTCAAAATGTTGAAAATACTTATTCGTATAGTAACCCACTGCATTTCTGTTTAATTGTCTTTGGATGTATAATACAAATGGTTTTTCATTATAATTTAAAGGAGCAGCATAACATCTGTACTCGTAACTCCCTTTGAGACTAAAATATACTCTTTTACCCCCTATTGTTTTATTAACCTGGCTGTTAAAACTCTCTGCTGCGTTTGTATGAGAATTGATTAATAAACTGGCCGCATGATTCGCAATTCTATGGACTATTCTGTCAAACTCGTCACTAATGCTGCTTTCTACAAATAGCGGATATAAATTTTCTTCTCCACACTTAGGTCCTTTACAATAATACTTATATTGTCCTACTGAATTGACACACATATCGTGACATCCCATAATATGTTTAGGACCATTTAAAATATCTTCTTTTAAATTTTCTATTTTATATAATTACATGAATTTTCACACATTCTGTGTCTAGCGGCACTTACTATTGCTGTGCGGAAACGCAGAACATTATTTTTCAAAAAATATTTAATTTTTGGATTTAGTTTTGGAGTTTTTCCTAAATCTCTAATTCTAGTGCAGAAATTTCGTAGTAAATGATTTTTACATTCGATCTTCTCGACAAAAAAGGTTGGTCCGTATGGTTTGGTGACACGAATGTTTCTAGTCACACTACTATCACCGTCCCCAATAATTTTAGCATACTTAATGCCATGTGTATCTAAGGAATTTTTTAGCCCATCTAAAATAATTGCTGATTCCATCGAGGTTGACGTTCACTCCAATTTTGAAACATTTGTGATTTTCAGTGCAACGTTCTCCTTATCTTTATTTTGCTGCTGGCATGTTCTGCAAAATTTATTTTTACACCTATGTACATTATTTTTTGGTCTGCGCTCCAATAATGCATGCGACACCGAAGAAGCGTTGTAATTAGTTTTGTATGAACGCTTACTCCAAGCACCATCTACAGTTGCGGTAATTAATGGAATACCGTTGTCATCAACATCTCCGTTTGCAATTGCTAATGCTGCCTCTTCTTTACCAACTTGCACCATATCTTCAAGAATTGTTTGTTAATGACGGATTGGACACGTTCTTCATGCGAGGCGAATGTATGTGGCGACATATATGGTATATCCATTGAGGCCAATAGCTCTGATAACTGCTATAACCTATACCAATAGAGTATGCACCACACGGAAGCCTTATTTATGTCTATTTCCTCTATAGAGTGTGTTGAGAAGTTACTTTGTAATTACATACTTGACACATTACGTAGAATGTGCTTGAAAGACCACTACGTTTTCAGAAGTAATCTGGAGATCATAAACTCACATCCAAAACCAGAGTGCTTCAGTCGCATTAAACCTTGCCACAAATGGTTAATATTTATTATGCGTCTTCCATACAAATTGTGTGTTGTCTCTGGAAAAGCTTCAAATTCTATCTGCAATTCAGGTAATTCTGGATCATCTACCCCTGAACGTTGATGTGTTTCTGTTTGGTCTTTGCTGTAAACACGTTAAATTGTAGAAATAAAAATAAAATTAATGTAACCAGGATCACTCAGAAAGAAATATGAGTGATATTTTTAAATAGTCAACAGAGACGTTTTAAAAATTTCACTCATGATAAAATTAATGTTCTAAAATTATAACTTATGAAAAAATTAATAATTAAATGTATCAGTCATGATAATATTAATGTTTTAAAAATATCACTCATGATTAAATTAATTGTACTATTTACATTTATCATGAGTGATATTTTTAATAATTAATTTTATTATGAGTGATATTTTTAAAACATTACTTTTATCATGACAACATTTTTAAGTAGTGAAAATTAGATTACAGTTGTGTTTAAAGAAAGTCTGACAAAGATGCATTAAAAAGTAAAACGGCGTTCCATAGAATACTACAATGTTTGTGTGTCTGTGTTGATCTATTTTTATTGTTAAAAACCAATTAAATAAATCTCGCCGATGAACTTCGGCACAACACTTTCTCGTATACTACTTCCCTACAAAAATTATTTTTTTCTTATTCACCCCGTATTTTGCAAATCACTACATATTTGGATAGCATAGAAATTAGCCTTGAAATATTTTAGATTTGTGTTTAAAATATTGACACATTAAAAAATAAAAAATTTTATTTTAGGCTAAACCGGAAGCGCTAAAAATATTCCAATATAGCAGTTAGCTATGTATGTCTATTATGTAATTCCTTATTTTGTTATTAGAAGCATAGTTATTAGGGATTGAAATTTTGAAATTTGAAAATTCCTGTGACTATAAAATACTTCTCTTAGTATACGTAGAGCGCGAGAAAGTAAAAATTAATTGTTTAATTATTACTACTTTTTGAGTGACCTCGTAGGTAATTCTTGTTTTGGAAAACCTACTTACCTTCGCTTCTTCCAGCGTTCTTTTGCCAGATTTTTTTTACTTTTTCGCTGTGCTCCACAGGTTTTGTTACTTTTACTATGAAGACCCATTTTATAACAAATTGTAAAGTATATATACCACCCAATTCGCTCGCGCACATACACACACAAACTAATTAATTCAGGTCCTTTATAATATCAAAACAAATATAAAGCGCAACTAATGAAATCGCGACTTTCTTACACAAAACGACTACTACGAATAAACATGCATAAATTCTGTCTTGAACAAAATTGTGTACTTTTTGGGTCTTTCATTTAAATCTACCTGCGGTGAGTGGTGTAAAGTACTTCACTCAACGATTTTACTGGTATTATCTGCATCTATTGTTCTCTAAATAAGCTGTTGTAAATCATGCTAAAATGACGTGAACAAGACTCTGATTCTTCGTACTTTTGTAATGTTGCTTGCCTATTTTTAAATTTTAATTAATTAACTACAGCTCATATATACGTTTCAAAGAAAAATCTTTTTAACACCGTTTTAGAGTTTATTGTGTTTCACCTGATGCCAAAAATTCAATTTCAAAGAACATACACGTTTCTTATAATCTTATTAGAAAGATTTATGGTTATTTAAAGGTTTTATCAAACTGATCAAATTAAACGTAAATCAGACATAATAGGGTGATAGAAAACAAAGTCCTGCATTACCTGCGTAATTTTAGCTTTTCAAATGAAAACAAAGACACAATCTTATTGTAAAGTTAGCACGGTAATAGACATGACTGCATAGGACCCTTAATGGGCTATTTTGTTAAATCTTATTTTCAACGGTTGTTGCAGTTTACAATTGGATTAATAAAACTTGACTCTTTTAATCTAAAATTGCAAGTATTATTAAAATTAATTTCACTGCAACAACAACGTAGAGAAATAAATTTATGGAAAAGCTTTAATATTACTTATATATTGGTTATTAAACTTGGTGGTTGCTGTAATAACAATCTCTTTAAGATTTGGGAAATTCAATTTGCATACGCTATTACCGTCAATTTGTCCAGGCAACTTTATTAGAAACTGCCTTGAACAATAAAGTGTTCATTAAAGTAGATTAGGTAGGTTGCATTCGAGTTAATTACCGTTAACAAGTCTATATTACAATACTTAACAAAATTAGTTAGACTCGACCCACGTTTACAAACGATCTACCTGTAAAATATTTATTAGAAACTGCGTGGTACTACTTATTTACTTGTGTGGGTACTTCATTAAATTTATCTTACAAACTTTTAAGTATAAATTTGTGTAAAACATTTAGTTCATTCAATCTTTTTATTTACGAGTCGTAATTTATTGCAGTTGTAATGAGGAATCGACCGGAGGCCTTCATGTAAATAAAACATTACAGGAAGGCATTTCACAAATGATCAGAGTTGCATTAATTAATGTTTTAGTGAATTTGTATGCAAGGAATATTTTCTCGCTGCCGGCGACTTTAAATTAAATATTGATGTACGTTTCAACTTACCAAGTCTTAAAGCTATTAATAAATACAAATCACGTATCTATATCTATTTGTCTTCAGTTTATTATTGAATAATATGATGCGAAATGCCGTAATTGTATTTAATTTGTGAACGTTTAATTTTATACCTTAAAGGAAACTAATAAATAATATTTTATAGGTGCAAAATAAGCGGTTGGATTTACTTTTAATCATTAACGATCAATTTCAATAAATATGCGTTTTGTCACTTTTTGCAGTTGAGGCTTTAATGTAGATTAAATTGAATGTAATTTAGTTTAGGTTACTAATCCTGTAACTTGAAAATAAATCTGCTTGTGTCGGTAGACGAAGAGGGTTTTCCCCTAAATCGGTTTGAAAGCCAATTTACTTACCGGATTTATTATGAAGTAAAATGCCCCTTTATCAAATATTACCGGCATGTGGGTGTAATAACTTTACCAATCCTTTAGTTTTTACTTCGTAACGTGGCGGAATACAAAAAACCATAATACATTCAATTTATTCCGAGTACAATCATCGGTGGAATCCAATAAAATTATTATCTTGTAGAAGTAGTTGTCTAAACGAAATCTGCCGATCCATAAGTTTTCTCTGAAATAAAAGGACCAATAAATTTGATAGCAGTGTCAAATTTGATTTTAAGGCTATAAAAAAGTTGATCAGTTTGTCCTGTATTTATAGTTAAATAAAGGAATTATGTTTAATCGATTTGTATAATTTATTTTATATAATCACGTTTACAGCAAGCGCTATGCGAAATAATTTTTTTCATTTCTATTTTCATAAAATAACGATAATAAAAATATGAATTTCACTCAATTTTAATTTTAAATTTAAAGTATATTGTCTTGTAAATATTTAGCATTTGTGTAAAGTACGTCTTAGAATATCAGAGAGTAATAAAACATGTTATTAGTGGAATAGTGTCGTTCTTTTTGCATGGAAGCCGCTTCCATGCAAAAAGAACAGAGAAATTAGTAGCAAACCCGGCTAGTTTAAACGAAGATGATGTAAATGTGCCGCTTGCAAAATATTATGTTAAATATACACCGTTCATACATTGACTAATGAATCATAGACGTGCGGTTGAGATTTCACTGTATTAAAAATTGTAGATTAATTATCAAACAATTTAAAGGCGTGAAAGTATTAAACATTTATTTCAGATGTGGCTGATGTTTTGATAAATGTAAAATAATTATAAATGTAGTTTGCATTAATTTTTTACATTTAATGTTGTAGGTCTTTATCATCCTCATTCGATTCGGAAAAAGCTGTCATCTTGTCCTACGGATGGTTCTGTATTTTCTTCCATTATCCCAAGTTCCCACACACGCTGTTCCTCTTTAATTACATGACTAGTGTAATGAGCACTTAAAGGCGTGAAAGTATTAAACATTTATTTTAGATGTGGCTGATGTTTTGATAAATGTAAAATAATTATAAATGTAGTTTGCATTAATTTTTTTACATTTAATGTTGTAGGTCTTTATCATCCTCATTCGTTTGGGAAAAAGCTGTCATCTTGTCCTACGGATGGTTCTGTACTTTCTTCCATTATCACAAGTTCCCACACACGCTGTTCCTTTTTAATTACATGACTAGTGTAATGAGCACTTTTTAAATTTCAGACGATCCTCGTTATCCGGTACAGTAATGTACTATCTGCTTCAGTAAAGAGGTTGTCAAGGAGTTGTCTTAGGATCGCGAGGGGGGGGGGGGGGTGAATTTTAATTTGCGGGTTTTTCGTGGGAATTGAAGAAATAGGTAGTTGTAGTGGTAAGGATCTCTCTGGTTGGGATTGTGTCGCCGAACATTATTTTGTGTGCAAAGTTTCTTTGTAATATCTATTCTGTGTGTTTGCGTTTGTATTGTGAGGTCGCTAGGGTACCTGAAAGGTAACCTGTGTATGCGTCTGAGTATTCGGTGTTTACAGGAAGCGATAGAGGAGGGGTGATTGGGATTTATGTTGGTGGATATGGGTGCTTGGAAATCTATAACAGGGCATATGTATGTTTTGTAGGTGTGTTGTAGTGTTTTGGGGTGGCAGCCTTTGATTCTTCCCCGGAAGGCGCCCAGTAGGTTTGCTCGGTTTCTTATTCTGTTAAGTGTTCTTTGTACATCGGGAAGCTAATTTAGGGTTTTGGTAAAAAAGTATGACTTGTTGTTGAAGTGGGAGTCTTTATTGATTCAGGGTGAGGGAAACATTGTTGTTGGCTAGCTTTGGGAATTTATCTTCGGTGTAGTTAGGATATCGGAAGAGGATTGTTTTGGTTTTTGTGGGTTAACGAAGACTCTCCACCGGTTTGCCCAGTTGGAAGGTTTTGGATATGAGGCGAGAGGCCATTGCGCTGTTACCCCGGGTTGTGTAACTTCGGAAATGTCGGATGCGAAGATAGCGTAAAGGATCGGGGCTAAGGCAGAACCTTACGGTACGCCTGCTGTAGGTTACAAAGGATCGGAGGTGTTTCCTACTTCGGCTCGAACTTACCGATTAGTCAGGTTCGAGAGTTTGGAGATGGGGTCGGGTATGTTGAGGTTGCGGATCTTGTGTAAGAGACGGGCGTGCCAGTCACGCTGTCAATTGCTTGCTTAATGTCCAGAAATTGCCAGGTTGCATTGCTTGTGATTGAATGCTCTGGTGGTTTTCGTCAGTAGCTTCAGCAAGGGATCATGACACGTTCGGTTGGGACGGAAGCCGAATTGGCTGTTGGGAGGAGTTCGTTGAATTCAAGGTGGTCCCTGAGTCGCCTGACTAGAATTTGCTTAAAGCATTTTCCGAGGCAACTCAGGAGGTAGATAGGCGTATAAGAGGAAGGTGTGGTTAGGTCGGCGCGGTGTTTGGATATCATGATGGTGGAGGCCGATTTCCAGTCCGCCGGGAAGTGGGATAGGATTAGACATTTGTTGTAAATATCGGAGTGTTGGGTCGGGTAGGTACCGGAGAATTTTCCGATTTAGGCCGTCATCATCTGGGGCTGAACTTCCTTTTTTAAAGTACGCGTTGACCTGGGTGGGAATGATGGAGGCATAGAAGGGATTCTCGTTATCGAGTTGTGTTTGGGGAAGGTTAATGGTACGGAATTCTTTAAGGCGACTCTCAAGGAGTCCCTTGAACTGATTGTCGAATTGGGGATCTTTTGTGGTCAGTCTATCGAACTGTTGCCAGAAGAGTTTCCCTTTTCTATAGTCTAGCTGGGAGGTAGCTTTGGTCCAAGAGTCTTCGGCGTGTTTGTTCGCTTCTCGCTTGATTAAAGCGTTAAGGCGATTGTATTCAGTTTTGAGAGCAGAGTGCCTGGATTGTAGGAATTGACAATAGATTCGTCTTTTCTCTTTGATCCAATTCACGATGTGCCGTGGGAGCGGTTTGCGGGAAATGTCGATGTTTTTCAAATTGACAGAGATATCAACCGCTTCCGTAATTACGGAAGTTAGGTATCTAATGACTCTCTCGAGACCTTGGGTCGTTAGAAGATTGGGTGTTGCTTTCAAATAAGCTTTAGTGACTGTATATTGAGGAGATGCTGGGGGAGCTGGACAAAATGAGGTTTTCAACAGAAGTGATCTGAAGTGATCGTGGTGCTTAATAAGCACTCACGATCGAAATAAGGTGCTATGGGTTCTGAAACAATGATATGGTTAGCGACTTGCAAAAGCGGAAACTATAACAAAGCTGATGATAGCCTGATATCGTTGCCAATACTTTTGCAGTCACCAATTTGGGTATGGCGGGCATTGAAAGCACCTAGAATGACTTCATTGGGGAGGCTGGAGGTGTAAATTACGAGGTCATCGGATAGGTCCGGCGATATTTCCGAGATATAAAGTCATTATTTGATGATTTCTGAAAATGTAATTAGATCAGGATAATTAGCAAATACTTAATACAAAAAATTTCACACTTGTGAAATGTACACAATGAATACACTAAATTGAATAAAAATAAGTCGTGTGATCTAACTAAATAATCTTTTTGTTTTCAGGTAAGCAATAGAAAAACACCGTTTCGCAACTTTTAGTTGGTAAGTTTCCTGTAGTTGAGGGTATCATATTTGAAAAGATGGCAAAAAGACATTGATAATGACAAATCACAGTTTTTTAGTAAAACCTAATACTTCTAAATTGGTTCAACTCGCAAAAACACAGTTAGGAATAGCATATACAAATAAAATGGTTATCCGTAAATTCATTAAATTTTTACGAATAGTTGGTCGCCTTTCTATTCCTAGACAAATTAATTAAAGGCATTTATTGATATAACAAATTGTTTTTAAAACATTTTTTTCAAACTAAACTTAAAAACGTAATAGAATAAGTCTAGGATTTATTTAAGTGCATCATTACTAAAGTCTGAAGTTGTTGTCAGTTACTTTAAACTACTGCAAAGTAGTTGAGACTGAGCTAGAGAAGTAGCTTGAGGTTTTCACAGAGTGAAAATGCTTTAAAGTCTCAAGGAACATGTTGATGTAAAAGCCATAAATAAGTGTATAAATTTACAAAAAAAAATGCTTTAAAATAGCTAAACTCATTAGCTTTGTAGTTACATTGTAACTCTGGACAAGCAGTCTGTTGGTATTTACTTTAATGTAACTACGAACGCTTTGTATAACATTAAAGCAAATTTATCTCGGTAATTACATTTTAGCAGTTACTTCAGGTATTAAATGATTTTAGTCCTTTTTGTGCTATTTAATAATCGTTTCCAAATACATGTTTAAAATATTTTTATTATGGTAAGCAATGTTATTTGGTTACGAAGGTTTATTATCTAGAGAAATTGAGATACCTACTTTTTAAATAAATTTTTACAAACTTACATTTTTATTTATTGATCAATTTTAGTCAGATTGAAACTGCTTGCCAAAGTTCAGAATCCTGACAGTTTGTCGATAGTATAAAAGAATATCCACTGAATTTTGTAAGATAAAGTACTTAAAGTTTACAACGGTTTATTAAAAACTAACCTTCAGTCTTTCTTTATCTAAAAAAACTGAACTAAATTATGTATTAAACTCACTTTAATATTTTTCTTTATTATAAATAATGTATTGCTTAACTGAAAAAAATTATTATTAATTTTATTAAATACATAAATAAAAAGTTTACCTCGAGTAGGATTTGAACCTACGACCTTATTTACTTTTGAACTTATTCGTTCATAGCAAAACTTATAATAAATTATTGCTTAACTACTTGAAGAGTTTTTTTATTTCCATGCATGTTTATGTTTATCCGTTATTACACAAGATTTCTTTTAAACTTCTGTAGAGTAAGTTCCTTTCCAAAATGCTTATTGCTACCGTGCAAACAATAAAAAAAAAAAATTATTCAATTGTCTCCTTTGTCTCTGTATTTGAGTAGAATTTATTCATGCCTACAAACCATTTTACTAGTAGGATCCCACTGCTTATGAAGTAATAATGAACATTAAACTCTGTTTCATCTTATTTTGCACTATAAGAGTGTGGTAGCACTGTCAAAAGAAGAAAAAGTTATAAGGCTTGATTTTTAAAAATTTTAGGTTATATTGTTAAAATGAAACTAATTCAGGGTTGCAACATAGCTTTTCTCGCTATTTAGACTTTGTTTGCATGAAAATAGTTGAATGTTGAGTGATCGATTTAAATATAACTAAATTTTAATCTTCAGACCTTGGAACGTTATTACCTACATAAAACGGAAATTGTACATTCTTTACATTGATCATAAGTGACAACTTCGTGTCTTATCTAATAAAATGAGATGTTTTGTTAATCAAATTTAGGTAAAAACTAATAAGGATGCCTTCTGCCGTCCTAACAGAAAACGCAGTAAGTCGATTTTTATTGATTTTGCGATTTTAGCTGATTTGTATTCTTGAATGTCTTTTCCATCTTTCTTTTATATCAGTTTATTGAAAAAAATTTCTTTTTCTCAAAGTTTGAGAAAAAAGATTGCAGTAACTCTGCCACGTCATAGCTAATAAAAAACGCAGCAAACATGAATCCTAACGAGAAGCAGTATTTTGAAATGTACTTTGCATTGTCATTAAACTACGTCACATAATTCTAACCTGAACTGCAGTTATCTTGTTATACTAGAACAGTGCAGTAAATCATAGCTTGCGGCAATCTATGCTTGTACAGACAATTAAACAACATCATTTCTTACTAAGAAAAAACGCAGTAAAATCGACGTACCAAATTATAATGCTGTATTCTTGTCTGTGTGGTAAACAGTCCTGACATATAAGCAAAGGATATATGGGTCAAATATTTTGAACCAGGTCATACTTATATGAGCGCGGTCAGTTCCCACCATCAGGTGGAACTTTCCATGAAGTATAAGGGCATCCTATGCGATTTGAAATATTTTTGTTATTCTGTACAGGGTTCCAACTCAGAAAAAGTTACTGTGATAGAAATTGAAATCGGGCAGTTTTACGATTGGGTGGATCACAGCTCCCAAGCAAAAATAAAGAAAACGGAGCCTCGGCCATACTTGGCCCAAATGACAATGATAGTTGCAGAGCGGGGAAAAATTCTTTAAAATATTTTAGCAATATTACGATCCGGCCACCCCAACAATTTTAAAATTTTTTAAAGCAAATCCTGATAGGGATGGTATACAAAAATCTACCTCTCGAACAAAAGCTAGAGGAATTAATAAAGAGAAAAAGGTAGGCATGATAAATAATATAAATAATAAATAATAAATAAATTATGACAGAAGAAGGAAGGCAGTTATGGTATAAAATTGACGTTGATGACGTCAGTGAATTAAATACTTTATCATTATTGGAATACGTAGTTTGCGACACAATAGGGTTGTGATAAATTGATAGGGCGCCAGGGTGTTTAGAAATACCCAAGTAGAGGCCAAAATACCTAATTACCAAGGTTCACAGCTAGTCTAAACAATCAAAACTCGCTTGCCTTTATCGCAGATACAGATGAATGGAAATAACAGTTGGTACGCTGATTCCTAAAAGCTGCAAAACAATATTGAAAAGTAATCGAACTATGCCACTGTAAAATTGTGTAAATCAACCATTTCCGTAAACAAATAAATCACTCAGCCTGAAGATAAACAAAATATCTCATCTTTTAAATTTGGTTCAAACGTAATTAATAATGCAGTAGAAAGAGATGAGGACTCAGAATGAAATATTGGATAGTGACAAGTTATTGAACTAGATTAACTAAAATGGTGTACACTATAGGCCATAGGGTTAAAATTATTGCCCTACACCTTATTGCTAAATTTACTCAGACTGGATCTGTTGCAAACATGAAATGTAATCAGCCAAGAGTTTTAGATGAAGTCGGTTAAATTGAAGTCTGTGTCATTTCGGCATAAATCCTAATACTTCATTACGCAATATTGCTGCTGCAGTTGGAGTTTCCTTGGTTCTGTATACAAAATTACAAAATTCATACATTTCATCCATATAAAATGAAAATATATCAAGATCTAACCGAAGACGATTTTGATAGGATAGTTTAGTTTGTGAACAAGTGACAACTCAATTAATAATAACGACGTACTGTAAAAATATCTGCTTTAGTTATGAATGCACATTTTAATTAAATCGATTTGTAAATAAACACAATTGCAGATATTGAAGTAATGAAAATTTACGTGTGTTTACTGAAGGACATACCAGTATCCGAAAAAATACTGTATGGATATTTTAGGAGACCAAGTAATTGGGCCATTGTTTATTAATGAAAATTTAAATGGCGATGTTTATCCGACTAAAAAGATAGCATTGTTTCATTTTTGTTTTCTTGAATTATGATATTGTCTTTATTTATTTTATATTGTGACAAATTCAACAAAATAAAAAATGTTTACAATTTTCAACTTTATCACTAAACAATTCAAAAACACTTAGGAATAGGTAGTAAAAGTGAGTATCTATTGCAAGCCCGTAAAAATGCTATTCAAATCTGTAATAAAATACAGTGTGCCATTTAAAAAAATTACAAAAATAAACATTACAACATGGACCATCCTGTATATGCAAAGAAAAGAGTCTGCAATCTGAATGTAGAAGTTAAAACTAGACAGATTGGAAAAACAAATCCCAAAATTTCACTCGATATCTTTCAAGATGGCGGAACAGGAGCCTACTTAATTGACTAACCTTTTCATAGAAATGTCAATAACTTAGGAACCGTTAATCGTAGCATAGTACCTTATATAATTTTGCTCATCATTTAACAGAGAATTCAAATATATAAATATATAGGGTGTTCCATTACAAAAACACTAATGTATATACAAAATATACAAAAATATTTATACAAGATGCTCCTCGTTGTTGACTATAATAATCTTTTATAAGATTTTTATTAAATCAACAGTACAGGCGTAATCTTACCCGCAAATCGATGGGACACCTGTATATATATATATATATATATATATATATATATATATATATATATATATATATATATATACTGGGTGTCCGGATAAGGGTACGGAGCGGCTATATCTCGACAATGGTAGGGCCTAGAGGTTTGGAAGAAAATCCTTATAAGTAAAATGGGCAAGAGAAATAGCTGGAAATTGTTTTGAAGTTATTAATTTGACCGCTAGGGGACGTAACTACTATGGAGAAACATAAAATTCACGCTATCTTGGAAAGTTAGACGATGAGCTATAGCTTTCAAAACATCATTTGACAGCTTGGGTAATACCGCACCATTTCGCTTTACGGCATTTTTCGTACATATCATAATAAGGAGAGGGATCCAAAGGATTTGTCAATATTTGCATTTTAATATCGCCTAAACCGTTCAACCGATTTGAATATTTTTGGTCTTATTTGAAAGAATACTTTATGCTCTTTTAAAGAAATTTTGGTAAACTGTTTAGTTTAAAGTAAATAAACTAGAGGTGTTATCTGCAGTGTTTACACATTTTGTGATTTTCGGAAAAAAGCTAAATGCTAAATTTTAGTGAAAACCGCATCTCGATATCTCCAACCGATCTTGATTTATATGAGAAAATGTCAAAATTGGAGTGCTTTAATCAGATTAAGTTACCTTATCGAGAAAACAAATGCCGTAGCCATGGCAACTGGCGTAATTTAAATTTTGATTAAACTTTCTTCCCATTTAGCACAAAATCGTTAACATGTCGAGCCTTCCTTCACACTTTATCCAGGCTTAGAACTGGTTCAAAATTAGTTTTGAAGCGTGTTTAAATGCCAACGGGCCAACTAACCACAAAACAAATGAAAAAACCACAATACCCTTAAACTTACTTAAATTAGTCATAAAAGCTCACAAGTGTTCAAAATGTTTTCCGTCATTATCAATGTATTTATTTAATCTATTTTCGGTGGAAAAACCGCTGCTTCAATTTCAGCCCTGGACAAGCTTCTAACAGCATTTCGAATTCGTTCCATCATATCTTCCCTGGTTGTTGGTTTCTTTTGAAAAATCAGGTCTTTTAGTCTACCCATAGATAAAATCTAAACAAGTTAAATCCGGCGAACGCGGCGGCCAGAAACAAACTTCCTCTCCCAATAACACGATTCGGATATTCTTCCTCTAAATGCTCACGATTTGGGTATAATGTGCCGGACAAGCATCAAGCTGACACCGCATATTTCTTCTCTAAGGGACATCTTCTAACAGTGGTGGAAGGAAAGTATTCAGAAATTCCAAAACCTTTCTCCATTAAGGGTTTGGTCGAAAAAATATGGGCCTATAATTTCTCCTTCCACGATGCCGCACCATACGTTTAAACTCCAGCGATTTTGATGTTCTACTTGCCGCATCCAATGTGGGTTTTCCTGAGACCAGTAATACATGTTATACAAATTTACACCTCCTGCGCTATTAAAAGTTGCTTCGTCCGTCCATAATATTAGTGACAGAAAATTTGGATTTTCCCGAATCATATTTAACAGCCAGGAACAGTGGTTCAGTCTTCTGTCATAATCTGTATCTTGTATCCTGATGTAAAACAATGTGGTAGGGATGCATTTTATTTTCTTTAAGAATCGCGTGGACAATTGTTTTGGGACCCCAGGTCGTTCGAAATTGTTCTAGTGCTTAAGGTATCGTATTCCACGTAGGCCAAAACATTAATAATATTTTCTTCAATACGTGTTCTTCGAGGTGCTTGCATAGGATGAACGTTGTCTGTCTCCGTAATTGCCTAGCCAATCTTGAAAATACTTCTCGGGAAAAATGTTGCCTTGGTGTATATTGACGCGACGCAATTACAGGATTTTCGTAACATTGAAAATAAATCCGTAACATATCATATTCTTCCGCGTTAGTAAATTGCATGTCGATTATCGAATTAAAAAGTAAATCTGAGACACAAAAACTATAAGAACTAACTATTGACAGTTATAAAATCAGTATTTTTCAATTTAGCAGTTACAATGGCTGCGACATTTGTTTTTCTCGATAAGGTAACTTAATCTGATCACTCCAATTTTGACATTTTCTCATATAAATCAAGATCGGTTGGAGATATCTGATACGGTTTTCACTAAAATTTAGCTATTTTTATATTGGTTTAGAGTCTTTCAAGAAAGCAATATTTTTCCATTTAACTTTTTCCGAAAATCACAAAATGTGTAAACGCTGCAGATAACGCCCTCTAGTTTATTTACTTTAAACTAAACAGGTTACCAAAAATTTTCCTTAATAGAGTATACAATACTCTTTCAAATGAGACAAAAATATTCAAATCGGTTGAACGGTTCAGGCGATATTGAAATACAAATATTGACAAATCCTTTGGCTCCCACCTCCTTATTATGATATGTACGAAAAAACGTCGTAAAGCAAAATGGTGCGGTATTACCCAAGCTGTCAAATGATCTTTTGAAAATTATAGCTCATCGTCTAACTTTCCAAGATAGCGTGAATTTTATGTTTCTTCATAGTAGTTACGCCTAGCGGTCAAATTACGAACTTCAAAATAATTTTCAAATATTTCTCTTGCCATTGTACTAAGGATTTTTCTCAGACCTCTAGGCCCTACCATTGTCGAGATACAGCCTCCGTACCCTTATCCGGACACCATGTGTAGTATATATATATATATATATATATATATATATATATATATATATAAGAGAGAGAAGAGAGAGAGAGAAAATGTCCCAAAATTTCTGGGACACAGAGCTACCACATGTAGTAGAGGTCAAAATAAGTCGATTGGACCTAATTTATTTATATACCAAAAGTTTGTTCGTGAGAAGAGTTCAAAGTTTACATAAAAACACATTTTGTACGCTGTTCAGGAATGAGTGAAACAAATTGAATGAAATTTGACAAAAGTGCATTTTAGAGGATTACTCACCTTTCGGTAATCAAAGAAACCCAAAAGAAATTGTAGAAGGGTTAAAACTACCTTCATCCCCTGATATTTTTAGAACTTTCTTAAGGGTGGTAGTACGGTTCTCTTTCTCTTTTTAGCGAGAAGACTGGTTAATTATCTTCATTCTGTTACTCTTGTAAAAATTTCGCATAGTTTCGAAGGAAAAAATGTTTTATTAAATGCTGCTAACAGATATTCCTAGTACAAGTTTAATAAAATTGTAATACAAAATTTAGTTGGCAGTGGAAATAAAGGCAAAACGTTTTTTATAATTAATGTTCAATATGACAGCCACCTTCATCAATACATCAATTCGACGTAAAAATTGAAATGCACCCTTCTTAGGACATCGTCGTTTTCTCGTAATGCGTTTACGGCATTTTGGATTCTGTTCTACAGCTGTTCGGAAGTATTCATTTGAACCTCGTGCACTTTTGTTTTTAACGCTCCCTAGATAAAGAAGTCGCATGGATTTAAATCTGGAGACTGCGGATGCCATTGAATAGGTGTTTCTTGTCCCTACCAATCTATCTAGCAGGAAATTGTTCATTTAGATATTCTCTTATTGCACGTGCGAATTGAGGTGGTGCTCCGTCGTGCATGAAGAACATGTTTCGATGAAGATTAAGGTGCAAGTCGTCTAATAAATCTGGCAACATTTTTGAAGGAAGCGAAGGTAACTGACACGATTTAGACGATCTGGCAATCGGATCGGCCCAACCAAAAATTGCCGATAAATCCAATACAAATATTAATTTTAAATCCTCGTTGATAGTGTCTAGCTTTAATAGCATGTGGGTTTTCATCAGCATAAATATCTTATTGTGCAGGTTCGTCATGCAACCACGTGTAAAACAAGACTCATCAGTAAACAAGATGGTAGTGTGAAATCTGCTGTCAAGTATTCTGCGTTCCCGAACAATTTGTGAAAATTTTAACCGTGATCCGTTGTCAAATGGTAATAACTCTTGCACTGGCTGTATGTGAAATGGATGAATTAATTGTTCTCTGCAGATCCGATTTACAGTGCATTTTGGAATTCCTGTTTGTCGTTGCACAGATCTGGTACTGGTCTCAGGATTGTCATCGATTATTTCAAGAACAGCTTGTTACGCATTAAGTCCTCGGACTCGGGTCTTCCAGTGTTAATTCTGACTGGTTTCAACTTCCTATTTCTCAAAATGTCTCTCGATTCGGGCAAAAGTTTTATTATTCGGAATTCTCCGGTTCGGATACCTCTCTTGATATACGCGGCAGTTACCTTGACATAATCCAAGAACTAAGATCATGTCGGTCTGCTCATTAAAGAGAAATCCATATTTAATAGCAGTTAAAGTAACAACAACAATTAAATAATAAGTAATGGTACTCGCGATAATAACAAAATTGAAGAAATTATTGGAACATTTACAGTCAACAACAAACTGGAATGATTATGAATTTGTTTCCTGTCAAAATCACGACTTGTGTTGTTTTTGTATCTACTGCCAACTAAATTTTGTATTACAATTTTATTAAACTTGTACTAGGAATATCTGTTAGCAGTATTTAAGAAAACATTTTTTCCTTCGAAACTATGCGGAATACGAAATTTTTACAAGAGTAACAAAATGAAGATAATTAATCAGTCTTCTCGCTAAAAAAATTGAGAACCGTATTACCATCCCTAAGAAAGTTCTGAAAAAATATCAGGGATGAGGGTGGATTTAACCCTTTACAATTTCTTTTGGGTATCTTTGATTACCGAAAGGAGAGTAATCCTTTAAAATGCACTTTTGTCAAATTTCATTCAATTTGTTTCACTCATTTTTGAACAGCGTACAAAAATTCACGATTTATTAACTAACACAGTCTAACGTGCTGTGATTTTTGGTGTAGAAAACCGATTTGTCAACAGTTATAGTACTTTCATATTGATATGTGCACTAAATGTCGTTGGGCAGTAGAAAATAAAAACCACAAATATTATGGATTTATACACGACAGAAGTTGCAGAAAGCAGACTTGGTAGTACGAGAAAAATAATCACATAGACACAGGTGATGCACAATCTATAAAGGAACGATATTATCAAACGTCCCCAGTCGTACTTAAGCATTTAAATAATGAAATAGATGAAACGTATTGTTGGATGTAATCCAACCATCGCAACCTTCTTGGTGATCTCTAATCAACCTGTTTAAAAGGAAAAATGGGGAATACTAACTACACTTTGACGGTAGGCAAATTTATCGTTTAAGAAACGATACGTACGAGTCGTTACTAGATTTAAAAGAACCGTAGATTTATACCGGAATTTTCGATATTATTGGCCTTGTAATTGAAACGAGAAAAGGTAAAATCAAGAAAAGCATTTAAGAAACTAATAATACTATTGGTATTGTCGTAACCCAGACGTACCCTATCATGCTAAAGGTGTAATTTGTACTTGTTCGCACTAATGCAAATTCAAGAGACAAAACAATAGCTAAAGGATGCATCTTAATTTGACTGCTAAGATGCTATGATTAATTGCTTAAATTGATGTCACTGGGAATGATGCTACGTCGGCTAATGTTAGGCTTACTCCAATTAATAGCTTAAATCTCCCTTACTGGCCGTGATTAAATAATCAGAGTTGATTTACAAATCTGATCTAGAACTCAATTCTAACCTGATAAAAAAACAGTGATCGTCTAGTGGCAAATAACCTACGTTGTGTAATGTGCAGGAGATAGGGTCGGATAAGGTTAATTTGTTGCATAAGGTGGCAGGTAATTAAATGAAACAAAACTGTAATTGAGATAAACGAGTCGCGCTACCTGGTGATTCGCTCGTCATCCTATTTACATCGGGAGAAAAGAATCACCAAGAAAACTCCCTTTATTCCGATAATAATCACACAAAGAAAAACAAAGATCAGATAACACAAGTAATCAAAGCAATCAAAGGATCAACACTACTCTATCGGTATTAAAGGCGTACAAAGTCTATCACATTGCCTAAAACGACGTTTAGTCACAAATAAACATAAAATCAGGTCTATAAATGGTATTCAAATTAAAGCAAAATAAACAAGTAATAAATAACAAACAGGGATCCCTTTTGGAACCAATTCCTGTCTGCTTTTAGTTAAATAATTACATATAAAGCATTATACAGGGTGTGGGACAACCGGACATAAACAGAACACAAAAAACAAAGGACATCATTAAATCAAGTTAAAAGGCGTACCATACAACATTTAAATATCACCAAAATAAAATGCAAGGCAATTTCAATAACTACACATAAAGGCAATAAATATAAACAGTGTGATCGTATCCACAATAAAAGATCGTCAATCAATCTAAAAAGAAAAGGAAAAGTGTAATCCCGATCATGTGGCCCTTTGTTTAACCAATCAGGACGGTTATTAACAACAAAATACATTAAGCACTCTAGTAATACATATTACAAATTCAACCTACATAAAAAAATAACAACAGAAAATTAAACAGGTTACAGATTATTTAAGTAGGCACAAATGAAAGAGGGCAAGTACGTTACACATACAAATTTGTGGATACGAGCACAATAAATGATACACATGTACAGTAACAATGAATGATATAATGGATTACACAGAAAAACCATTCGAAGTATAACCTCTGACATAAAGTCCTGCAACACCGATGCACCCACATGATTAGTACGTATTATTACAAATGCAAGATAATAACGCTCTCAATTCCTCTTAGGCATAAAACAAAACACAAAAATATAGACATATAGGCATATAACGGTAACAAAAGGGACGTTTGTATAGATATAGATCATTAGGATCAGCTTTTCTGATTTTATACCTATGATCGTTTGTGGTTTTATCATTATAAATACAGGTTGGAATTATCAATACACAAAATAGAACACATAAAGAGAAAAGAGAGCGTGCTTCGCTACGCTAGCGTGTAATTTCAATAAACACAACAGTTTTGCAGGTCCGGGTCTCAGTTTGGCTTGAACAATTTAAATGACTAGGTAGAATGACCTTTTCTGTGTAATTTCACAAACCGTAAAATCTTTTCTTTTACTTACGTTATCAATGCAGGTTATCCTTTTAAGCTTTCACCAGCACAAATGTTTAAATACTCGGATTTATCGATTAACACAAAACGACGAAAAGAAGATCTAATTAAACAAACACCGAATCGATCTCAAATCTACTCCCGCGCTTTGAAAATTCTAATCAGACTCCTGTTCTGAGCACAACAAAACGTTTTATTCCATCATCCCTATTTTCTATATCAACTAACAAAAGCAATAAAAATATTTCGTGTGAACGCTTTTGACTTTAATTATACAAAGAAACATTATTTCTAATTAACATGTGCAATCAACCGTAGAAAACCTGTATTTCAAATATCACATTTCAATCCCTGAACAACGTATGCTTTGACCGCGGTGTAATTTTTTGTATAATACTGACAGGTTTATTTCCAAAACGCTTTTATAAACATATTTAGTGATTTGTCTTGCCCTTCGATAAAGGCAGTTTAGCCTCCACCCGCAACTTAAACATCTGCTTGGGGGCCGCCCTTAGTTAAAACCCTACACAAATTTCTTACAACAACAAAGAAATGCAAACCATTCTCAAATAACAATTTTTTATATAATAACCTTCAGTAATTAACTTTTGCTATCGCGACAATAATTTCAATCGGAATATTTTCAATGTATTCATCAAATTTTCGTAGTGTGCTACTTACAGTATCAGCACTAATATTAGCCTTGCCAGATTCTTCCAAACCCTTTAAGGTACAAACTCCAGTGATGTTCGGGTTGTTTCAGGGTATCAATAAAAGTCAAAAAGTTATAGTCGACGCAAGCCGAATGCCGTGAAAGAATGGAATGGAAAAATATTGGAAGACATTATACAAAACCTTCGCCTGTATATTGATGGAGCAAAGTGATTCACTCAAACAGTTGCACAGTATTAAGGGTCAAACTGAAATTAACACAATGTAGCTTGAAATTCAAGCAGTATGACTTTAGTGTACAGCATAGGAAAGGTGAATACAATGTAGTATTTGACGCACTATCAAGAGCACCTATAAAGATATCACAAATAGATTATATGTATTATGTTTTGTGTGTGCGTGAGTGTGTGCGTGTGCGCGTCATGTGCGTGGGCATGCTGTGTGTGGGCATGCGTGTGTGTGTGTCTAAGTGTTTCGTGCTTCCTTGATTACTTCTTTTCATTAGACAATTAAATAAGTATTCTAGCATAACAAATTTATTTCAGGTATGCAGAATTGCACAAATAAATTTAGGTATTCTAGTGACTCTCTAGAAACTGTTTTAAAAATATTTTTTGTAGAATAGAGTAATTTCTTTAAGTTTGTATTTATAAAACAAATCACTATCCAAAATTGATTAAGATCTCTCTACAAATCTCGACACAAATTTACATTTTAATGCTATTAATTTATTTTATGCATTTACTATCCAAATGTACCTTCATTCATGAAATTTCGAGCAAATGTAAACTTTCTACTGCAATAAAACGATATAAATCGTAATGCAGCAGTGCTTGGCGAACGTCCAAAATGGTTTTTATATATTTATCGAGCACCTTATGTTTACGCTTTACATATTGTACTTTGAATTTATTTTCGTTATTTTAATAATTATGTCAAAAGAATTGAACTTTTGATAGGTACGTGAATAAAATGCGTTGTTAACATTACAACTTGGGTTGTTACGGTTACGGATGACCGTAAAGGATGCATATTTACCTTTTAACTGTTGACATGCATTTTACACGCTTTTATGTAACTTACACTGTTTATATATTGTATGCGTCAAAATTTGTAATCAATTTTTCGAGCACTTATATTTTAGATGGGAATATTTGACACGTACAGTCACACCGAGCCTTTTAACACGTCAAACGTATTTATATCATATTAAGCATCTATTATATTTATGTGATGAATATAAAACACACGAAACCTCACAATTGTTATTTGAGGATTACAATCTTATTACTTTGTATTTGTTTTTGTAAAAATGAAATTGTTTGGTTACAAATTATCAGAATTATAATTTCGACATGTTTTTGTTTTTACACACTCGACCCACTCTTAACGCACAAGATTGTTTTACGTTAACTTTTGGTGTAATTTTTTACTTTGCGGCTTTTCCCAAAGGGAATTTTACAAGTGAGCTTTAGTGCACATACGGTGAAAATCATCACATTTCTAGGGGTTTTTTTAATTTTTGCGTTTACACAAAAAACATTAATTTTTTCAGCGTGTTGTGGGATTATATTTTATTTACGACTGTAGTAAATCTATATTTGTCAGTTGATGCCACCAAAATTTATTTAAATACAAAAACAAATATGTTGCAAAACTTAAATTCAGTAACAGTAGTATTGTTTGTTACAAATGTAACAAACCATATAATTTCAAGTCAACATAAATCTGAACAGATTGAGTATAGATTGTATTTATCAACTAACCAACATTATTCTTATCAACGCATTGCCAAGTTGCACTAATCTTTGTAATAATTTTTATAGTGCCTATTACATATACATGTGTTTCAAATGGTGTCGTTTACTACACGTTATATATGTAACAGGTTTTCTTGTTGGACTCATTTCTAATACAATTAGACATATAACGGAAACTAGTGTTGGTTAACTTCTGTATATCAATTTTGATAGTTTTACTCAGTAGGTATTTACCTGCAGTGCTTCCGCCCATCATGCAAAATTCAATACAAGAATCTGCAAACAAATATTTTCTATTGCAAATGTAGGTGTAAATTTCTAACTGTAAAAAAGAATATAAATGAAGCTATTAATTAATACCGCAACTGTTTTACAGTTTCAAGAACAACGTTATTAACACTTGTGCAAGTATTGTTCTAAAACACTTGCTAAATTAACAAGAATTCTTTACTCTTTGGTTTAGCTGAATTGAACTTTTTATATTTATTAGTGTAACTTTGTAAATCCTTTTTTTTCTTATAATGAATAGCAGGATTAATTTTCTTGCAAAGTTTGAAAACGAATAAAATTTTATGTAATCAACGAATGATTAATTATTAATAGTAGGTGTTTAACAATCATAGTAATTTGTTTCCCAATGTTTAATGCACACTGTTAATTTCACTATGTTGTGACCACGTATTTCCTTTATTGTTTAATCCCCATGTCTAATTATGCCATACATACTAATATATATATATATATATATATATATATATATATATATATATATATATATATATATATATATATATATATATATATATATATATATATATAGACACACACACACATAGGGTGTACCAACGATTTGGGGTGGAAAATTACGCCTGTACTGTTGATTTAATAAAAAATCTTATAAACGATGATTGTAGTCAACAACGAAGAGCATCTTGTATAAATTTTTGTATATACAGGGTGTCCCATTTTCGAGTACTACACTAAATTAGTGTTTTTGTAATGGAACACCCTATATATTATTATATATTTGAATTCTCTGTTAAATGCTGAGCAAAATGATATAAGGTACTATGGGTCTACGGTTAACGGTTCCTAAGTTATTGACATTTCTATGTAAAAAAATTAGTCAATTAAAGAGGCTCCTGTTCCGCCATCTTGAAAGGTATCGGAGTGAAATTTTGGGTATTGTTTTTCCAATTTGTCTAGTTTTAACTTCTACATTCAGATTGCACACTCTTTTCTTTGCATATACCATTTTGCTCAATGTTATTTTTCTCATTTTTCTTTAAATAGCACACCCTGTATTTTATTACAGATTTGAATAGCATTCTTTACGGGCTTTCAATTTTACTACTTATTCATAAGTGTTTTTGAATTATTTAGTGATAAAGTTGAAAATTGAAAACATTTTTTATTTTTGTTGAATTTGTCACAATATAAAATAAATATCAATATCATAATTCAAAGAAAAACAAAAATGGAACAATGCTAATTGCTATAAAACCGTGAAGCTGTAGGTTTATGACACAATTCAACATTATGCACTATAAAAGAGCAACGCTTAATAATTATTTAATCACAAAAAAGGTACTCTTGTTACACTTCGATAATTATTACCATTTTCCAGTAATTTAAAGTAAAAGTAAAAGCGTATTTTTATGTAATCGTAACCAAGTAATTAAAGTAGGCTTAGGAATAGAAGCTTCTATTATCAACGATACTTTAATAAAACTTGAAGAAAAGTTATAGCTTTCAAAAGAAGCATACAATAATAATTTAAATTTTAATTGGTCACCAGAATAATGTTTTATAGACAATGTTCAAAGTGTCCTCCATTTTGTTATCTACACAATCTAATTCTTTTTATTAGTGCACGTATTATTCCATTTAATACTATTGCATTGTTTTGTAAGTTTGTAAATTCTTGCTCGATTTTGTCTTTCAACTCATTTAATGTATTAATTGGAGTGTTATACACTTTTGATTTGAAATAACTCCATACAGTAAAACGGATTCGGATCACAACTCCGAGGCGGCCATTTAATTGGTGCATCTGCACCTCCACCAATCCATTCATTAGGGAAGTGGTTATACAACCACCTTCTACAAATTCTAGTATAGCGTGGCGTAGCGCCATCGTGCATAAAAAACATCTTTCTTTGTATGTACAGTGGAATATCTTCTACAACAATATCATAGATAGTATTATCTAGAAAATCGTAATACATGTTTCCATTTAAATTTCTAGGAAAAACGCGGTGTCCTATAAAACGATTTCCTAAAGTTACTGCCCACACATTTATTATAAAAGTATGTTGGAATTGAGTTTCTATGGTAGCCCTGGGAATTTCCTCAGCCCAGAAATGCATATTTCTAGAATTAAACATACGTTGCGTTGTGAATGTGGCTTCGCCCGTAAAAAGAATGCTGTTCAAAAAATTTTGGTCATTTTGCATTTTGTCTTGCACAAAATCCAATCTGAGTAACATGTCGTCCTGTACTTGCCGATTAGTGATATGGGTTAATGCAGAACTCTAAAGCACTTTGATGGGAAATGTTCATTCTTAATCTTAACTTACGTGTACTTATTGTGGGATCGTTCATTACCGTGTCTAGAATTTGTTGTTCAAAGCGAACAGTTCTTGTTCCTCTACGACGACCAGCATCTGTGTTTCCTTTCCGAAGACAACCGGTTTCTCTCAATCGTCGTTCAGTACTTCAATAGGTTTTGGCATTGGGGATAATTCTATTCGGAAACTTTTCTCTATAACGCCTTACAGCGGCAGCAGCATTTCCCTAACATTCTCCCAACACCAAAAGTATGTCTGTCAATTCAGAATTTGAATAGTTTTCCATATTCAGGACATAAATATGAAAAACTTTAGAAAAACGACGTGCTTAACAAAGGAGGGGGCACGTTTTAAATGTAAAATACTTTACGGTCAGAATTTAACCAAATTTTGATATGTTCTAGAACTTGACCAATTGATCAAATGTCTTCATTGCCCGAAAGCTCAAAGCTCAACAGTTTTTGATATACAATATCACTATTTGATACTTTCAATATATCATAAAATGGACATTTTGCCAATATTAACGCAAAACTTAGTGAAATGTTATTTTTTGTGCTACTGGTTACAACCTTTTCTTTACTTTCATTATCTTTGTACATACACCTGATATACAGGGTGAGACCAAATATATGTATCTGAAAAGAATTATACGGTGGTATTGTTTTGATATTTTGGTGAATGGAAGTTAACACATATATATGTCCATTCAAATTATTATTGCAAGTTAAGTCCCCTAGACGTCCGTTATACAGAGTGTTTCATTTCTTTAATAGATTTAATTGTACCAGAAAATATTGGATTTACTGCTACAACAAAAGACAGCTACATCGAAAATCATGTAACTCCTTTTGCAAATCGTCTACATAATCAAAACCTGGATCGGCCTCAAGTTATAGTGTATAATGACTGTACTTATCTAGAAATAGAGAAAAGTTCTTGTTTTAAAGTGTTGCGACAGTCCTACTGTACTTATAAAGGTAAACATCTTATCAAGCCTTCTCTGCTTGTTGCCCCGAGCGGATTTATTCTAGACATTCAAGGGCCATATTTCTCAAATTCTGAAAACAACGATGCTAACATACTTATAAGTGAATTTAATAGAGATGTGAATGGAATGCGTGAATGGTTTAATGAAGGAGATATTTTCAATCTCGACCGTGGGTACTTGGATGCTATTCCAGCTTTAAATAGATTAGGTATTAATTTTAAAATGCCAGCCTTTTCGCCCAGAGGTCAGCTACAGTTATCCACAGAAGAGGTTAATAATAGTTATCTCGTTACGAAAACCAGGTGGATCGTAGAAGTACGCAATGGGCACTTAAAATCAATTTTTAAATTTTTTAACTTTAAGATAAAAACACCCCACATTTGTAATATTGCTGATTTTCTTAAAATTGCTGGGGCAATTATAAATAAATATTTTCCACCCATTTTAATGCAAGATGTACTATTGAGCTAGCTGAAAATATTCTTCAAAAAGTTCAAGAGCCAAATGTTGTTCAAGCCAGGGTTGAGGAGGAAAACCTACGCGCTAGAAGGGGCAGATGGGTTGATTTAAATGAATTATCGTTCCATCATTCCCAGGTTTGTCACATTACTATCTTAAAGAGTTAACTGTAGGTATTTTTCAATTAAAGCTTTCTCCTTCTTATATACAGGACAATGAATAGAGGACCGCCAGGTTCAATATCAGTTTGATGAAAACTACGAACCCGGTTTTATACGGGTAAGGATATATTCTCGCCTCAGAAATGCTACTCGTTACCAGTTGTGGATTGCATTTGTGCCGAATAATGAGGAAGAAGAACCTAACCCAATATTAGGTACTTACTGCACCTGCAAGACTGGTGCCAGAACTTTAGGTACTTGTTCTCATGTGGCAGCTGTACTATGGTTTTTAGGATACGCTAGGTATCAAGAGCTAATCAAATATCCTTCTACAAATGTTTTAAATCATATACTAAATGCAAATAATGTGGAGGTGATAGACATTTCACATTTGATTATGCAACTTTTTGATTTCTATGACAATGGTTATATCAAGACCAAAAATTATTTACTGCTTTCTGCCTCATCAGTTCAGTTAATTGATATCTTATTAAGCTTAGATATTTTTAAAATATTAAAATACGTTCATTAACGTTT
Source organism: Vesta saturnalis (assembly GCA_036346205.1). NCBI lineage: Eukaryota > Metazoa > Arthropoda > Insecta > Coleoptera > Lampyridae > Vesta > Vesta saturnalis. The sequence goes on from JARFJB010002494.1 coordinate 983,074, forward strand.
CTACATAAACATTTCTTATTTCCAATGACTGTACAAAGCGGTAGTGATGATGGAGGTAGACCTACGAAACCGGTCTGTCGATGATGTGAACAGTGAAGACACTAGTATCTTAAAGAATTTTATTTTCTTAGTTTTGCAAAATAAAGATGAACTTCGAAAGCGCTTCTTTATCAAAAGAATCTACTGAAAATTTTATTAGAAAATAGTGAGTATAATAAATGAATCACATCTAACCTTTCTATCTGTCAATCTCCAAAAGCTTTGTATTTCGCAACGACATCCAATTGCAAGGGATTTTTATGTTAACGGTTTTTCCGTATCTATATGAAGTTTAAGATATCGCTTTGGTCCTTTGTACTTGGACACCCAGTATCAGTGTAAACACATCGTGACTATTATGTAGGTATATACAGTTAACAAATAGTTTATTTTAATATAGACATTTCAATTAAGTTATCAGAGAATTAACTAGGAAGTATAATAATACTCAATTAAATCTATTAAAGAAATGAAACACTCTGTATAACGGACATCTAGGGACTTAACTTGCAATAATAATTTAAATGGACATATATATGTGTTAACTTCCATTCATCAAAATATCAAAACAATACCACCGTATAATTCTTTTCAGATACATATATTTGGTCTCACCCTGTATATCAGGTGTATGTACAAAAATAATGAAAGTAAAGAAAAGGTTGTAACCAGTAGCACAAAAAATAACATTTCACTAAGTTTTGCGTTAATATTGGCAAAATGTCCATTTTATGATATATTGAAAGTATCAAATAGTGGTATTGTAGACCCTGTATATCAAAACTGTTGAGCTTTCAGCTTTCGGGCAATGAAGACATTTGATCAATTGGTCAAGTTCTAGAACATATCAAAATTTGGTTAAATTCTGACCGAAAGGTATTTTACATTTAAAATGTGCCCCCTCCTTTAATTTTCAAATATGCTACAAATGTCATTAACACAGTTCAATTCTTATTAGACGTCACGTAGATTTCGTAGAATACTTGATTTTAAAGTATCGTTTATAAGCATACTTACTTATTAAAGGACTTGGTTACGATTACATAAAAATGCACTCTTACTTTTAAAGTGTAACAAGAGTACCTTTTTTTTGCGTAGAATTATCTAGAGAACCATTTTTTAAAGATATTGTTTAAATAATTGCTAATTAAAACAAAATGACGTAATAATTCATACGTACCACCCAAAACTATCCCTTAATCGTAGGGGATGGAATAGATGTTAACATAAATTTAATTACCCTAATGTCCTACACTCACCCCTAAAATATGAACCCGTTGTACAAAAGCGTCTGGAAGATATTTAAAAAAAAATGGTTTTCATTTCACCCCTTTGCTGGGTTGGTTGTATCTCCCTTATTATTAAGTTAAGGAACAAAGTATATAAAGAGGTACCCTTATCTTTAACGTACTATCAGCTCTAGCATTTACGGTATATAATTCTCGACCACCTTGTATATATTTAAAGACGTCATCATCTTAATCTTTTAAGCTCTGTGAAATGAAAACATATTAGTTCAAATACTGTGAATATGTGATGTCACTTAATACACAATTTATAACATCAATGTTTACGAGTTAATTGTTTAATTTGTTATTAAAGTTTATAGGAATTTATCTTTTTACGAACGTACTAAATAGGAGAGATGGATTTCAGAGTAATAATTTTAAATAAATAATTAATTCTAAATTTGGGTTTCATTATGAGGATGATAATTGTAATTGTTTTCAAACCGTATAGACTTATATAAATATAAATATAAAAATACACCATTTAAACCCAAATGATCATTTATAATTTTATTATAATTTCACTTAATCAATTATAATTTGGACGGATTAATTGGGAGTTGTTTTAATTAACTGCTACCGATTACCTTGGCAGTGAAAGACTAAACAATAATTCCACTATTTTCAACGTAACTGTCATCTTCAGACCTAAATCTGTATTACAAGTTGAATCTAACAAATTTAAAATAAAAGGTACTGAATCAAAAATGACGAATGAAAACTTCAAAGAATGAAACCTGTTAGATAGAAAGAATGTCTCCGCTCTGGCTTTCTTCTAGGGTGTAGTAATTTTATTTTTTATTCTTAATTTTTGAAATTTGTTTTTTGTTTTACCCTTTTTGACATTTGTAACATTCAATCTCTAATTATAGATTTAGGTCTGAAGGTGACAATTATGATGAAATTAGTAATCAATAATTTTATAATAATTAGTCCGAGGAACGTTTTGGGTATTTAATAACACCAAATGTTTTAGTAAGAGTATTAAAAACAGACTGAAAAACTAAGTGAAAGATGATGAACATTATATCATTTGAGACAATGAAAATTTTATTTACTTTTTTTTGTAACAAATTGCATCGTTTAATTTGAATAAATTATCAGTATATAAGCTGTCGAACTGGTGACCTCTTTTAAAGGTGTGAGGATGTTTAAATCTAAAAATTATTGTTTAACTGGCAGGCAATATAGCAACATATGTAACGTATTCTAATAAAAAAGTTAAGCGTATTATCTTTCGTATATTATGTTTCTTGTAAGTTAAGAAGATACGCAATCATTTGGTATTTATATAGTGACATATATTGACAATTATTGTTTTCTCGTTAGATAAATAAATGTTTAAATCATTGAATTTTTAACTATAGTTCTAAAAACTGTGCAGAAAACATGAAACCGGAGAATTGTCTTCTTCTAAATGTACAAACTTAATATGTGAATATTTAAAATGTATGTGCATCTTCCTAGCGCATTTTAAAAATACTTTAGTTCTACTTCTAACAATCAATTAATAACACATTAAATAAGGTTATACGAAATAATTAGATCCAGCAAACCCTGGACGTACAAAAATACTTCAGATTATGTGTCTTCATTCAAAATAATTAATTTTTTTAAACAAAAACAATTGTAACCCAATTATTCTAGGAGAGAGATATGCGGAAAGAGCACCCGTAGTGTAAAACATTTCAGTTAATTTTAAAGTTTGTATGTAGTTGGTTTAGCTAATGAAAACTTGTTCAAAGCTTGCACCTGCTGGATTATACTGCCATTAACATGGACATTATTTTACTACACTTACTGTAGAAGTTATAGCACTCCATTAGTACAATAAGGCAGAGAGAAAATATACTTTTCATATTCCCATCCGTAACATACCTTAGTAAATTAACAGGAATACACTCCGCACTTAATTTTTTTAAGGGTTATAATAATCGAGAACGGAAATTGGAACAGTTATAAACTCTAAAATTTAAGCATATCAAATTATGTCTGGTTTCTAAACATATAATTACCTATATACATGTATTTTATATATATATATATATATATATATATATATATATATATATTTATTTATTTATTTATATATGTGTATGTATAGGTATGGAAAAACATTATTGCGGGTCTGACTTATAATAAGCTAGAAAGAAACCCAATAAGCATTATATGAGTCAGAGAGAGACATAACCTTACCGATGTTGCCGCTTGTACATATTTGCATGTAGGCACAAAATATGAACTACTTAAGTCTCCTTCAAACTAGCTTCAACATTTCTAACGAAACCAAAGCAGTTAAGATGATGTTGTAAAGTCGCGTGTTGTTTGAAATTATTAAGTAAATACTTTACATTTACACATTAAATGATAATACCTCAAACATCGAAGTTTATTGTAATTGCGAATGTTTGACATGGTTCGATTACTACTCGTAAGAAGAACCAAGAAGAAACTTACGAGAGCTACAAACAATAACGTTAACATTTACATTGATAGTATAACTTAAGTTTAAGGTTTAACTTTAGCATTATAATTCTTATTGATTCATTTTTAAAAATGAACAGAATACACTTTTTTCAAAACTCTGTAAGATTTGCGAAAAAACCTCCACCTTGCGCAAGGCAGTAATCCAATCTGTGATAAAATTCATTTCTTTGGTAATGCTGTTTAAAGAGTCTGTAATTTTAACACGAAGTTCGTCCAAATTGTTAGCATGTTCATGCCTGTGCCCATAAATTTTCTGGAATACGTATCCCCAAACATAAAAGTCGTTCGGCGCGATATCGGTGAGCGAGGAGAATATTTAATAGTACCTTTTCCACTAATAATACGGTTAGGGAACGTAGTTTCCAAAAACTGTTGAACTCTTATTGCAATAACTTTTTGGGGGCATTGTGTCCGGTAAGGAATACTAATGTGTTTGTTTTTCCGAGAGTAACCAATAGCGACAGACGGATTGTGATGGCCATGTAAGTTAAAAGAACACTCGTCGGTAAACAACATATTTTCAATAAATCTTTCGTTTTCATTAGCCCGATTCATCATATCTTCAGAAAATTCCATACGCTTTTGATGATCTTCTGGAAAAATTTGTTGTGTAGTTTTGTATTTATTCCTTTTCAAGATATTGCGAACTGTTCTTGTTTCAATATTCATTTCTTCAGCAATTTTTGTACTATTGCACGGGAAACTAGTTTCTGCTAAACTACACTGCAATTTTTTGGAGTTCGCGCTCTTCGTTTAAGTTACGACCAGGATGCTCACCATCATTACCATACTTCATTTTCTACAATTATTTCAAGATACACATCTTTCAAACTTACAAACAGTACGCATAATCGTACGTTATGATGGAATTGGCCTATTTTCAAAGGAAAAAGTAAACCTGCCCATTATTACTTGTGTAGTGCTTCCTGAATAATTCCACTTAATCTGTATATTTTCTTCAGTGGAATACATGAGTATTGTGTCGGACTTGCAAAAACACTGATTTTTAATTCTCGTTGACAGTAGCAATTAAATGTGTCATTGATACTAGCCTACTTAAAAGACGCATGTATGGCATCAGCGCTTTTAGTTTGTTGTGTATTCTATCTCACTTAGCACGTGAACTAATTGACTGTCTTTGTTTTACTTAATATAAGTTAGACTTATAATATTTTCCATACTTATATATATATATATATCATATATATATATATATATATATATATATATATATATATATATATATATATATATATATATATATATATATATAATTCAGGTAATTATTTTGACCAATGGCAAAAATGATAAAAAATTAAATAATGTCATTGCAGGAGTGTTTGTCAGTCATACATACATTCATATGGTGTAATATGAAAAACATGATTTTCGTATAATAAATTCTGATTAGAAAATATGTCCGAGATGACAGCATTTAAAGCTGCAGAATTCCAAAATACTATTACTTGTTTATTGTGATTTATTTGTAAAAATTAGAGAACGTTGATTGTCGTAATGATAACGGTTGAAAAACAATCCTTGAAATCTAATATTTGGTACGTTATTTTGACAGCCTGCAGATTATGTAGGTTATAACCCATTGCTGCCCTATTACAAGCAATGCAATTTTCAACAAGATGTAAACAATTAATAATTACAGCGAAATTATGAAAACAGGAGAACGGTTGTGTTGTAAGTTGCTGATAAACAATCATACAATTGATAATTAGAGAATTAAATTTATAGGTTAAACAATTTGCATGGAACAACTGTCGTGCTTCACTATTTATAAGGCTACTACGTTTCATAATCATAATTTTTTATTGTTGTTCTCAATTCAGTAGCAATGATGTATACTTGTTACATAACATCCTATTTTATTTCTGCTATTTCAAAAGGTTATGGACCCAGCACGCTTCCACTGCGCATAACTTCGGCATAATTTTCATCTGATGAAAGAATGTTCGGTGGACTGAGACGTGGATCCTCCTGTTTGCCAATGACAATGTTATATAAGTTTTGTAAGTCCAAATATGCAAAAACCATTGTTCGCCATGAGTGAAAGTTTGATAAACCTTGAAGCTTATCAAATTTTGGAAATTTATCCATGATATTACCTTTCAGCAATTCTGATGTTCTTTATACTTTAAATATTATTCTCCGTATTATAATTAACTGCGTTCTCCTGGGCCCATAACCTTTTGAAATAGCAGAAATAAAATAGGATGTTATGTGACAAGTATATTTTATACGTCAAAATTAAAAACAAAAAACAAACCCATACAACTACAGTGGTACAAAATAAAACGTATAACCTATAGAGTGTACTAAAATAGAGAATTACAGTGCTACATTCAACATGATGGCCCACAATAAGATGGTAACATTATTACACAAAATGGATGTTAAGTTTGTAGCGTCCCCCAGGTACCTATCTTGAAAAGCGTAATTTGAACTTATTTACAATAATGCAAATTCAAGAACATAACAATCGCTAAGTGATTTATCTTGACTTGACTGACAATGATGTCATTATTACTCAAATTAATTGCTGCCTTACTTTGACTTTCCGGGAAATAATTAAAACATTAGCATTTATTTACAAGTCTGATATTTAATTACTCGCAAACCTCAAACCTGATGAAAGGAAGTGGCCGCCTAGCGTTAGGTACATTATGCTATCTAAATGAGATAGTCTGGATGAGGTACGTGTTGCATCATGTGGGGCAGGTAAAAAAAATGAAACTACTCAAATTGAAATCAACGAACTCTACGCAGCGGTGGTTCAGCCGTTAATCTACTATTGTGGGAAATAACCACCAATAAAACCCACTTTATTTTTAATAAGCAATTACACAAGTGCATTAATAAATCAAATAACACAAAAAAAAACAACAAAACACCATTAAATCAGGTTAAAGTGCGTACAAAATTGTAACATTAAAAGAAAATGAATAAAAAGCAGTTCAGTTACACCGAAACACAATAATGAAAAAACACATATGGTCACACTCACAATTGGGTCATAAATAATCAAAATAAAATGATAATAAAAATCAAACATATGGCCCTTTTTAAAAACCAATCATGCCGGTCTTTAAGTAACTAAGCACATAAAATAATAAAGCAAATCACGGTACATATAAAATACAACAACAGTAAAAATTGCACAGGTAATAAGGTAAATGCGAGGACCAAATGAAAACAAACAAGGCATTTAAAAATTACCCAATTGTTTAGTGACAACTAAAGCACAAAATACATGTCACATTGTAATAAAGCACATACAAAAGCAGCTCGCAGGCAAGTAATTCAACTTCAACAAATTAGCGCTATAAAAATACCGTACCTCTCTCTTTCTCTCTCTCTGTCCGGTTACACATTCACCTATACAACAAATAAAAACAATAAAAATAAAATTCGAGGTGTTTAATGGTCTGGCTTGGGAGTGTGTACCAACGGTCAAATGCCTTTTACAATTAATAACCCGCGGCATCCTATACCCATTCACCAGCCACCTTTACACAATTATAAATATAATCAACAACCAACAATGCTAATTCGCACAAATACCCACGGGAGAGTGTCCTGTACTGGCCTTTTATTTTAGCAGATTTCAGCTTAATGAGTCCGCGTACGAATAAGATACCTTTGCAAGACAATGTTTTGGTATTTAATATGTTATCTAGGCTGGTAAAATGATTTGCTGCGAGTTTATATAAAAATACATACTTACACTAGAATAAATATTCCCTTAATTGATCGCAGGCACAAATCGTTAACAGACGCGGTTTAACTCTGAAAGAGAAGACAACTTAGTGTTGGCGAATTCAAAAGAAAAATGTACACGCAAGGATTATTTTAAAGACAAACTGTTTACACTGAAGGTATTTAATTAACCCAAAAATCGATCTGGCTCGATTGAAAAGCTAACTGTCACTGCCCCTCTTCGATTGCAAAACTAACTATATCTACTCCCGAAGAACCACCCCCGTCTTTCAAAAGTAAGTAAATAAAAAACAAGAAATATTAATTTATGTTGGAAACGTTTCATAATAATTCTTGCACGACATCTTAATTTTAAAAATATGCATTCGTCTGTAAGAACCTTATATTTACGTGTTTCGAATTTTTCAGTAACAAAGATATCTTTTAATCGCGGCCGGTCCCGCCACAATCAATCATTAGAGCAATGATATTTTTACATCAAGGGCGCGCACAAGAAAAATTCCAATGATTTGTTACGCCCCTTCAGTAAAGCATTTTTAAGCGTGCACCTGCCACTCATCCCCTAACATGTGTTTACATACATATTAGTTACAAACAATCCTACATTCCTTACATAAAAATATATAAATAAAAATATTTTGAAAACATTAGTAAATTACGACGTATTATCAAGATATTAAAAATCCACTAATTATCTTTTCTATCGTGGTAACAATGGCGATTTGACATACGTTTCTTACAATAAATAAAATTTTCGCGGTCCGCTACCTACAAGTTATGTGCCTAAATAAAATTTTCGTACGAAGATGACATTTAATGTGGAATATAAATTCCATGGGAAATGTGTGAATTAACATCTTGAGAAACGTTTTACCACAAAATATATTGTACTTACATAATTGAAATACATTACTGATAGAAATTGTTTTAAATATGAACTAACGCACTTGTATTCGTAATTGTAGGTTGTAGAAACATGGTTGTCTAAGTGTAAAACTTCTAATCAAAGTCACTATCTACATCCGAGTTTTCTGAATAGTTTCCGATGTTAATAATCAGTCTGTCATTGCTTTATTGTTTCTTCAGTATGTCGCATACAATTAACCCATAATGATTTTATTTAAAAGAGTTTACTTGCCGACGATTAGGTGAATTGAACTCTTTAATGTATTGTTTAAGAAATTTAATTCGCATTTCTGTGATGTAACTTTTTTCCAAGAAATCTCTACAGATGGAGTTTTTTTTTTAATTTGAACCTTAACGACTGGATTACCACGATGGCGATTTCTGTCACTTACAGAGCTTGCAACTGGGACAATTAAATTCATATGCATATAAAACAAATGGACTTCGCGTTGGTGGTTTAATTTTTCTACACATTCAATATCGTATGTCGATTTCGTCAAATGCACTACTAATGTTCGCCATCCTTATTTAATTCACTGTTTTATATGAGTAGATAGTATAAACAAATTGAATAGCTAGATTCATTCATTCATGACGTAGCGGTAAACACTCATGGCGAGGATAGTATAATGTCTCTTAAAAGGAATATTTATGCTGATTATCTCAATTTTTCTTGTTTTCATTATTGAAACTTATGCAATCTTTTTTATATTAGTAATATGTTATGTACAAATAACTAAGATAACATGGAAAAATGAATGGTTAAGTACAGGTATCTCGAGTAAATGTAAATCAAAAAACATAAAATTATAGGGTATAATTTTTTTGTCGGTTGCAGGGAAACGGTTCAACTCCTTTCTCATAACTTAGTGTACTATTGAGAAGATTTATTAATTATTATTCGGAATCGTAACAAAATTACTAGGGAATACAATCCGTTTTTTTGCATTCTAGTTTTCTCTTAAATTAACAGTTATTATTTACACAGTATAGCAATTAAATTCCAGACTGAAGCTACAAAAATGAAACGAAACAATTTTTTTCCAATCTCTTTTTATTTATTCAAAGTATTCTCCTCCTTATTCGATGCACTTTCTACTATGTCTTCTCGAGCTTATTTTTTGGTATTGCCTTCAAGGTGCGTGTCGACGCTCTAAACGCGCCCTTTCAACTTCATTTTTATTTTAAGGAATAGTACAAAGTCACATCAGGTGAATACGGTGAATGATTCAACACACAAATTTGATTTCGTGCCAAACATTGATGAATAATCAACGATGTGTGACTCGGTGCATTATCATATAACACACACCAGTTGTCGAATTTGACGAATTCTGCCCAACAACGTTGTAAAACTCCCAAATAGAAAGCAGCAGTAAGTTTTTGACCAACTGGCACGAACTCGCGGTGGATGATGCCCTTGCTATCGAAGAAAGCAATGAACATTGTCTTGATTTTTGATGGCATTCTTGGTATTTTTTTGGCTTGTGGTGGTGATTTCGACTTCCATGCAGCACTTTGACGCTTTGTTTTCGGGTCATGCTGAAACACTTTGGCTCGTCGACAGTGACAATGGATTTCAGGAAGGTTGGGTTGTTATTTGCTGCTCTTACGATCTCTCTGTAATGTTGCACAGACCCTTGTTTTGCCAAAATCCTCCTTCAGAATTTGACGACTTGTTTGTTTCTTTGTTGATGTTTAATGCCTGTTCCATCATTCTCAGTGTCGCATTGCGATTGTTGCATACGAATCCTTGTACTTTTCGAATCGACTCTGCTGCTCGTCGTCCTCCAGTGACTGTCTGCCTCCCCAAAATCGTTTGTGCCACTCAAACGTCTCTGACCGTGATAAACATTCACTCCCATAAACTTTTTGCCTCATTTTGAACGTTCCTGGGGCTGTAACAAGTTTTGCGTGAAATTAAATAACAGCACGTTGTTCCATAATTGTATTCTGATGCGCAATAAATTGGACTCATGAACAAAAGGTCATAAAACTGACATATGTCAATCGATTTCAATAAAACTTGTAGGTTACCTTCGCAGCCCAAGCTTCAAAATGACATTCAATAGGTGTCGCTTCTGGTTGCTGTGATATTCAGTCCCTGAATTTAATCGCCGCACTGTGTATGTATGAAACCACCAAAGTCATTAGTTAACAAAGAAACAAATAATAACAGAGAAATGAAAAAGAAACTTAAAATTTCACAAACTAAATTGTTCAACTTTTCGTACTTTAAATCTGGTGATGCAGAAGTGCTTGGAACCCAGTTTTTACTTGCGTGCTAAACATGGCAGCAAGCGAGTCGGACGCATTACATACAGTGTCTAATAGAAAATGCAAAAAATGCGGAACTCCTAGTATTGGGTCAAAGTGTGTGAATTGTGTAAATTCAATGCATAGTGGTTGTATAAAATATTATGATAATATTATTAAAATTGGCCAACCATATAAAATCTTGTGCGATTAGTGTAAATGATATAAAACGGTCTTAATTGAGAAAGGCTTTATTGCTAATCTAGGAAATTCTGTAAATGATAATTTTAAGAGTATTAATAGGAATGTCACCGAAATCATCTATTTAAAAGAATTGATAAGTGAGAAAAATTTTGTTATTAAAAACCTTAAGTGACGCGGTGCATTTTTTAAAAGATCAAATGAAAATACTAAATACACTTTTATTAAAAAATGTTAGTAAGGTTGAACAAATATCAATTTTACTGATATGCAAACGTCCTTAAAAAACGTTAACCATCTTTAAATCCAACCAATGTGAATGAAAATTCCGTTGCTTCAAAAAACAAACACAGTCAAAGAAAAACGCCCAGAAGCTTTTAAGCCAAAAACCACAGGCTCAATAGAAAACAAAACGTGGAAATAACAATACAAGTGCTTTTTGTACTAGAAAAACGCCAGAGGCTGCAGAATCCTATCATTGTAATAAAAGGCTTGATAAATCAAATAATAATAGAAATGGATGGAAAACGGTTGTTTGGAAAAACAGGAAGCCATTAACCATGGGAAATCGGCGAAATTCTAAAGATGACTTAATTTCCGAAGTCCCAAAATTAAAATATCTACATATCCGGTAAAAATGGTAGAAAATTTAACTCAATATTTAAAAAACCAAGAAGTAACATGCTTAAATCGTAATTCAAAACATCCAGATATTTATTCATCATTTAAAGTGGGTATGTATGAAGAAAACATTCATAAAGCGCTTGATCCAAATATTCGGTCTTCGGGAGCTCGTGTTAGTCCAACGGCGAATACCAGAGGGAATGAAAACATAAGTGTGAAAAGGAATGAAATACTTGATCAAAATCGTTCACACTTTCTATCTATAGTGCATCAAAATGTACAGTGGATTAAAAACAAAATTGGCGAACGTGTCGTATTTTTATCTGATATATCTAGTATGATATCGATGAATTAAGTACAAATTGTTCCTGGTTTAATACAGTTGGTCATCACTGTAGGACTGTGTCTAAATTTGTTTTTTTTTTTTTTATTAGAAAATCTGAAGCGATCACTGAACTTAATATACAGGTTATTACATTGTGCATAGGAATTGAAAAAATCGTATTTGGATATAGATATATAGAATTCTTATCACACATTGCCTTTCGCAATTCCTTTACAAAGACAACTTGCTGTCAGATACACAGAATGCCGATGTAAACGGCAAATGTACTGAAACTGCATGCTTCGAGTTTGTTGAATTTGTAACTAAAGCAACCGATAAAGGTAACGGTATCGGACATTTCCTTTGGTTTGTCGTGTGCCTTTGACGCTATTAGCCCAAATTTATCTATGAAAAAATTGGAATACCTACGAGTTAGAGGTGTTATTAATTAATGGATTTTATCATTTTTGTTAAACAGAAAAATGTACGTGCAAATGGAACACTAAAAAAGTACCACTTTTGAAATTAATCTGGCACACCTTAGGGTTCCGTATTGGCCCCTCTAATTTATGTATTGTTCGGTAATGACTTAAAATGTTCCTTAACGTCCGCATTTACGATTAGTGTCTGGATATAAACAAAAACGCGATTGACCTGTAAATAGACAGTTTGATCAGTCGACATCGTTCCAGTGTTGGTGGTCACGGGCAAATTGTAGACGATTTCTTTTATGTGCCACAGTCAATTTTGGATGTCGAGCGGGGCATTTGGAGGATTAATTTGCCTCCTTAAGTCTATTTATTATAGTGGCATTGGAAACTTTCACTCCTCTTGATTCAAGCAAAATCTGCTTTACCTGCGTGGAATTTAAATGTCGGTTTTGCAGAACAATTCTTCTCAAAAGTCTATCCATTGCAGAAGTTGTACAGCGCTGTTGTCCTCAGCCGTTTGTGTAATTTGGTGTTTTGTTTTCCAGATATCTTTTCCAAGCTCGATTTACGAAACACTTTGACACACCCAAACGTCTATTGACTTCTCTACGCGAGACACCTGACTCAATCAGTCCAATACACCTTCCCATAAGAACGTTTTCTAATCGAGGCATTTTAATTTAAGTTATAATTATTTTACCGAATTTATCTTTTGATTTACAAAAGATAGAGCTAAAATTTCAAAATTGGTGTGACGACAAATGTAGGTAGCTATTGTACCATACAGTGAATATACAGGGTGTTCTATGAGACTGAGACACTCCACTGAAAAAATTTAAAAAAACCTGCTCACGTATATCACCCAGTAGAGACAGCGTATGAACAAAATTTAAATATGCTTAAACTGACATTTGAAGCTAAGTAATTTAGGGAAAAAATAATTCAAAAATTGTTAAAATCCATCGATAAATAAAAAAGTTACGGCTTTGTAAACTTGATCGATATTTAGGGTACTTACTTCAAATTCGGGTCTGTATATACAGGGTGACCCTAAATAGATGGTTAAAACGAAAACAGCCGATTCCTCTGACCAAGTGAAACAAAAAATAGTTAATAAATATAGGGTCTATTGTAATCGGTTTAAAGATGTATAGTGTTTTTAATTTTTCTCACGAGGTCTCCAGATCTTACCCCTCTGGATTTCTTCTTGTGGGGAACTCTCAAAGAACACGTTTATGCTACTCAACGTAGAACGAAAGAACAGCTCATTGAGGCAATTCACAACTCAAGTCGACTAATACCACAAGCACTGATAACTTCAGTAACAGCTTTCTGTACGTAGGCGATGCCGTCAGTGCATTAAAGCACTGACAATCATTTTGAAGCATTACATAACAATTGAATATTTAGGTTAGGTTAGTTTAGGTTAGGTTTGCTTTGATATAGTAGTATGTCTATTCTCTTATTATTTTTTATTCTTGTTTATTTTATTTTTTTTACATTGTTTACGGTATTTCAATTAATTAACTCTCAGTGTCATAATTCGAAAACTAGTGTGTTAACCTCCGACTTCAGTTAAAGCTTACAGAATACAGAAGTTTTTTTCTTCGTTAGCCGTACATTAAGTGGGTTCCCATAAAAGATTTCTCTTGGAAATTCGTCATAAAGTGTGAAAAAATCTTATTTAGAAATTAATTCAGATCTTAAAAATGGCGAATAATGAATTTGTTTCGAATCGACTCAAGACTCCGGAAGGAAATTTTGTACTCATCAAACTATTCCTTGGGCATATTTCTGTACTTCCTCTAGTTTGGAAAATACAGGGTCGTTATTATTTTAACGCCCTGTACAAAAAAAAATTACTTTTAGCATTCAGGATTTCTTATTATGATGTACAATTGTATTCATAGAAAATGGGTACACTAAAATTGTTATATTGTAAATCGGTTTTGATTGAATTTGACTTAAAATAATGTATGGTTGACAAGCCTGTCAGTGTCAAATTTTCAAAATGCCTCGTCATTTAAGTGAAAATGAAAAGCTCAAATAATAGCCAGAATAGAAGATGGCTGGTCAATACGTGCATTAGCAGATTTTATCGGAAGGAGCAAAACACTATTTCAAGAATTAAGCAACGTTGGATTCAAAAGGTCTTTGAAAAGAAAAGTTGGTACTGGTTCGGACGCATTTCCGTTTTTGAACAAGATGATGCATTTCTGGATATTTAAGGCAAATCCTTTTGAAACTGCAAGAAATGTTGTCATTGAAACAGGACTTTGGGTCTCAACCTACCGGTAGCAAAAGAATAAAAGAATCTGACTTTAAAAACGCGTAGCTGAAAAAATGATGCTCACAGAAGAACGGAAACAGTCTCGTTTACTTTTCGCCCTAAATTATAACTACCGCGACCATCAGTTTTGGAACACGGAAATATTCACTGATGAAAAGGTTTTTCAGTCAACATATAATGGACAAATTCATGTCTACCGACCAGACAATACGATTCGAAGAACGCTACATTAGCGATCTTGCTTTCAGACTTGGGCGATTTTCAGTAAATGTATGGGGTTGATAAGCGCTTATGGACTTGGCGTCTGCTGGCAATTGGAGGAAGGTTTAACGCACTTTGAACATTATAATAATCTGTTCTGGTAGAAATATAATGCTCCCATATTTTTGTTCTGTTATTAAAATATATACAAATAACTCATTCGTCTTTCAGCATGATAACTGCCCGGTCCATACCGCCAAACTATGAGGAACTCGTTCATACGTAATAATATTGAAGTTTTTTCTTGCGCTTACAGTCGATATGGTAATCCCATAAAAGATTTCTCTTGGAAATTCGTCATAAAGTGAAAAATCTTATTTAAGAAATTAATTCAGATCTTAAAATGGCGAATAATGAATTTGTTTCGAATCGACTCAAGACTCGGAAGGAAATTTTGTACTCATCAAACTATTCCTTGGGCATATTTCTGTATCCAGTTTGAAATACAGGGTCGTATTATTTTAACGCCCTGTACAAAATTACTTTTAGCATTCAGGATTTGTATTATGATGTACATTCTGTAAAAATTATTTGTAATTATTGATTATTTCAAGAGTGAGTCAGAACACGCTTACAAAATTTTCTTCATTATTTTAAATGGACCACCCTATATCTTATACGTTTATTAACTCATTCATTTTTGTGAACAATTCCTATACCTACCCCTTTCCGTTTTTTAGATATTTCCAATTAAATAATGAAATACTAATGTTAGTTATTTTTTAATGGGATCAAGTAGCCTTTGTCTTCATTGTCTTGTTTTACACTAAAATATAAATCATGAATCCAAATAATCTGTGCATTGTGAAGTTTCGAATTTGGTCCAAAAGTCGTATGATAGAAAATAAACAATTATCTTTAGCCATAACCATGCAAAAAACTAAGTTTTAGTATTACTAATGATCTCAATTTTTAGATCTAGTTATCCATGAAAAAATAAATCAATTTTCTTTAATTTGACATTTGTCAGTTACAATTATAGAAATTATTATAAGTTTTTGTTATGAACGAATAATCACATTAAATTTAGAATAATACAATTACATCATAAAGACAAAATTTATATCGATTGGGTTGAACCTTGATGGCATTAATGTATTAAAGAGGTCGTAGGTTCAAATACTATCGATAAACTTTATTATGTATTAATAAAATTAATTTATTATTGCGTTTGAAACTGTTTAGTATTGTTGCAAAATCAATCTAATGAATTTGGACAGAAATGAATTAGTAGATATCTATCAACAATTTTAGTAGTGACGAAATTGTCTGGCAGCTAGAACCATGACAATTCGCAGGAAATTCAACGTAAAACATTGAAATTTGTTGGAAAGATTAAACGTACATTGTCAATATGAAAATGAAAGAAAACGAACTAAAGAACAAAATTAATTTGTACATTATGTTACAGAAGATCACAAGTAGTACCTTATGTCTAGTCAAAAAATAGGTATAACTTGCTTCTAAATGAATGAGTTGATAAAGATCTATTCAAACACCATATAAAATGTAGGGTGGTCTATTTAAAATAATGAAGAAAATTTTATAAGCGTGTTCTGGCTCACCCTGTATACAAATTAATCAATAATTACGAAAATAATTTTTTGTATGAATGTACACCATAATAAAAAATCCTGAATGCTAAAAGTAATTTTTTGATTAATTATCTGGGGCTGTAGAGAGAGTTGAAATAATAACGTTTTTTATCTAGACTTGGTCATAACTTTTAAAATACCCAGTATAACCTATCAAAACCTTATATTGGCGTGATGGGTAATGTAAGTGCAATTCAAATTCATAATAATATATAGGGTGTTCCATTAAAAAAACATAACTTTGTTTGACCACGGTGTTATAAAGCACCCAGTATATTCCTTATTAATTTTGAAATGTGAAGCTCATAGCTGGCTACAACTTTACTATAAACAATTTTTTGGTTTCTAGTCTACAAACGGATATATGGGACTTTTACACACTAATGGGACACCTTGTATGTGCATACATGAGTAAGTTAATAAGTAATTTGCACAGTCCTGTTTTAAGAAAACACATTAGAGATCTTGTTCTTGATTTATTACTGTAGTGTTTACTTTTATTTGTTTCGGAGGATTACTATTGAGTAGAACAACACGCCTTTTTGTTTAGTACACCACACCATGCACATTTTATGTATGTGATTAATGAGCAAAATTTAAGGCAACGGTTTAATTCCAGTCAGAATCTACATAAATTATGTTGAACTCGACTCAAGCAAGCACGAAATAATTGGTTAAATAAACATAAAGAAAATTTTGAGCTTATTTTATAACAGAGAGCCAAGACTCATAATCAGCTTGAATGAGATAACGTAGTGTTGCACCTGAACTGAGAAGGGAATTAATAGAAAAAGTATTTTTGAGACAAGTTTCTGCGTTAAAACTCTACGCGAACAAAATGATTGCGCATACGACCGACACACTCGCGAGTAGCTTACAAGAATTTACATTTTTGCTTTTTGTCGTACAGAATCTTAAAGAGTAATCAGTATTTACTTTAACTGATCATATCGAATTATAAATATTTCTAAAATGTTTTTATGGTACATTTTTAGACTGTTCACATATGACACATAAGTAACTTTGCTATGTTAACAATTTTTTTTAAAAAACCTAAATATACGCTATAATAGAACGTGAAAGATGGAACAGAAACATACACTGACGATGTGTAAATTATTAAATTTCTGAATACTTCACGAGGTATGTAAATCTCTCAAGACAATAAGCGAGACGAAGGTAAGTAAATATTTCAATACGTACCATAAATTGCTAATAATAATTAACCAATAGCCGATATCATAAACTGTTTCTGTACTGAAAGGAATTTATTTTGTGTTTTATCTTTCATTTTAAACTGTGCCCAAGGAGAGAAGGGCAAAACTGTTTTATTGGTCTTTCTAATTTTTCTAATTAATACAAATTTTATATTAGAAAGCAAAGTAAAAACGATTAATTACTTTTTGTATTCATTAGCGTTCGTATTATCGCTAGAAAGTTTATCTATACCTCACGTGTTTATATATTTCAGTCTAATGTAATTGTAGCATTGACCATCAAATATCGTTACAATAATTTTTTTAATGAATATTTATTTTCTATCAGGTTGTTTATTGACTTTTTACAATATTTTAGACATAAGTATGTAGAGAAACGAACTATTCACACATGATTATACTCAATAAAATGAAATAAAAAATTTTTGCCAGTTTGTAATGTGAAAATTACTTTCACCTTATATTAAATTTAGTTCAGAATTTGTGGATACGTAATTGTCGCTTGAGATGTTTAACTTTCCTTTTGAAATGCTCATAAATGTCATTAAAACGGCATTTCCAGACGTTATCTTTATTATTTCAAATATTTCGTCGGCATTTGCTAGTATATACATATTATATTGAGATGAAGTTTCAGAATTAGAAATTTCAATGATGTAATGAATTACAAAGTATAAGGGTGATGTGGGTGAGCGCCCTTAAAGTGGTGATTACATTGAATTTCACCCCTTTTGAATTATAATTTAGTAACGATATTAAATCAAATTAATAAAAGTATTAATTTCTCCTTTACATCAAGTTTAATCAAGAGTTTTAAATGATTACTGAATTTTACTGTATTTCTCATTATTGTCAGAAGAAATGAGTTAATTATTATATGCATTAATTATTTAACCAAATAGATTTCCGTAATAACTTTTTTTTCTATACAATAAAATGTTTATGATTAAAACTATTGAAATTTCTTTTTGTAATAAATTGTAGTATTGTAATACATAATTAAGTATAAGAATATTGCTTATTGATCGAAGGCACCGTTTGGAGACTGAGTGAAACAAAGGATTTATAGTTACCCTTTTGTAGAACAGTAAGCAGGCCCGAACTGGCTTCTTCTGGGGCACTCGGCGAGGTACTGAAAAGGGGCCCCCCATCGGGGGACCTGGGGAAATTTTTTTAAAATTATGTAAACCGTATTTTGCTCTATTTTGGGATTTATAAAGTCGTTTAACTGAAGCTACGTTTTTGTATATAAAAAACAATGTTTTTAGGTTTTGATTGACTGACTGTTTATCAAATCGAAATTTCATACTATTTTTATTATATCTAAATTAGATAGAGTCTGTAAAAAATTAGTAATAAACTGTACGTGCAATGAGAAAGTAAAAAGTCTATGAGTAATCCAAGAACACTTACTAAAGAAACATCTATTTCTTGAACAAAATTTATTTATTAAACAATTCTGCCTTATATTTCAGTAGTATACCGGGTGGTGCCCTGCGGGACGCAGCATAGCGATTTCAATGATAATTTTTGTATATTCAATTATTAGCTCCCCTAATTATTTTAAAGTAAAAGTGTAAATACGTTTCTTGTAGAGAAAAAAAAATACTGCACCTTTATTAATTATAATTTTCCGTTTTACTAAACCGTAAAAATCGATAAATAAAGAATTACATTTTATTAAAAATCGGTGATGCTTTGGAATCGACATAAGCCCTATTCAGCGACCTCCTATTCAGCGGTCCCCGTTTCAGCGGCCCCGTTTCGGCGATGTTCCGTTTCGGCGGTGCCCCGTTTCAGCGGTCCCCGTTTCAGCGGTCCCAGTTTCGGCGGTGCACCGTTTCAGCGGCCCCTGTTACAGCGCACCCCGTTTTAACAGGAAAGTGGACCTAGCTGCGTTAGCATTGACCAAACAATGAATTAACTTATCGAGTACTTTGGTTGTTTAGAAAAAAGAATAAAAAGTACAGTTGTCTCAAAATGTAATTATTGGTTATATTCAAAATAGCAGTATCATTTACCTATGTATCTATTTCACTACCAACTTAAAGTAAATTATGGAAAACGACAAAAACGTAATGTTGAAAAAATAATTGCAAACGGTGAGCTCCCCATCCTATTACCCTTACCAAATAGGCAAAGGACCTGAGGAAAAGGTATACCGCCGAAACGGGGACCGCTAAAACGAGAACCGCTATAACGGGTCGCCGCTGAAACTGGGGCTGCGGAAACGGGACCGCTGAATCGAGAACCGCCGAATCGGGGTGTAACATTTGGAATCATATAAACAAACAAGCAACATGCACATCTGCATTATTTGTCATTGTTGCTTGACGTCGACTGATTTTTACATGTAATTCTGCTTTGGCTAAAACTAACAAAAAGTAGAAAGGGTTAAGCTAGTAATGGATTTTAAGTGACGCAGAATAATGAAACAAATTGAATTGAAGGAGAATTTGATATGTATAACACGATAACATAACATAGACACAAACATAATGTAAATTCAGAAAAATAAACAAATTATAACAAATGTTCAATAAAAGCACCATTTACTGCTAAACAATAACCCAATCTGTCGTAAAATTGCCGTCTAACATTGTGTGTGCGTGCGTCTGTGCGTACGTGCGTCCGTGCGTGGGTGCGTGTGTATACGTGTATGTGCGCGTGCGCTTGCGCGCGTGCACTTGCTCTACAATTTCATCTTGCAGAGTAAATACTCTACTCTCCTTTTCACCTTCCCGATGGAATACAATTGTAGTTTTCTTCACGTTTACCTTTAGGCCCATGCTCTCTCAGTCTGTATCAAACTTCCTCAGAGCAGTTTGGAACTCATCCGCACTGTCGCTTAATAAGACTGTGTCATCTGCCTACACCAGATCTCGTACATTTACGTCACCAACCATTACACCGGTTTTATCGGTACATATATATATATATATATATATATATATATATATATATAATAGACATTACAACTAACACTCGAAAGGAAAGACAAATTAGTGTTGGCATTCAAAAGAAAATGTGCACGCACGAAATATTTTAAAGACAAACTGTTTACAATGCTTTAATTTAATTAACCCAAAAATCGATCGGGCTCGATTGACACGCTAAATGTAACTCCCCCCTTCAATTTCAAAACTAACTATATCTACTCCCGAAAACCACCCCCGTTTTTCAAAAGTGATAAAAAACAAGAAACATTAATTTCCGTTGGAACAGTTTCATATTAATTATTGCACATCTTAATTTTAAAATTATGCATTCGTTCGTAACAAACCCTACATTTCTCTCTCGAGTTTCCAAGTAACAAAGATGTCTTTTGATCGCGGTCTGTACCGCCACAATTAATCATTAGATCAATAACATTTTTACATCAATAGCGCGGATAAGAAATTCCAATGATTCGTTACGCCCCTTCAGTAAAGCATTTTTAAGCGTGCACTCGCCCCCTAACATGTGTTTACATACATATTAGTTAAAAACAATCCTACATTCCGTACACAAAAATATATGTAAATAAAATATTACCGACAACAGTGGTACAATGATCACGCTCTTCCAATCACTTGGCACTTTTCCACCCTTAACGCATACATTGAATAATTCAGACAATCTTCGTATAAGCTTTGCACCTTCGTACTTTAGCATTTCATCTACGCCTGCTCCATTACCGTTTTTCAACCTTCCTGACGTTTTCTCTACCTAATTTATCCCAATATTCTTCTCAGTTTCATTCACCATTCCTTCTACATTCCCCATTTCCAGAAGAGTTTTCTGTTTCCTTCAAAATATCTTTTTCTCAGGCTCTTTTTTGCAGCAATCATTGCCATGTACGCATCTTTTTTGTTACATACTGCTTTTTTTACCGATTCACTTCACCAAGCACATTTTTTTCTGTCTACCTACAGTCTAAATTAAATTAAATATTAGATGAAATAATAATAATCATTTCTACCCTGATGCAATAGCGCTTTGTTATAAGCCCACGTGGGGATCGTATTTTGGTTTATTTTGTAATAAACAACTGGATTATTTTTTTATATTAAAGAAGCTAATCAAGGTACAGATAACATATACAATTGATATTTAGATACGCTGTTAAATATATATATATATATATATATATATATATATATATATATATATATATATATATATATAATATATATAGTATATATAATATAATCAAAGTTAATAGGTATTGCGTAATCAGTTAATTAACTTGTTGTTATACAAAAGTGAATGTACGATTTCGCAATTGGACGTAAACAATAATAATAAAACACCGTACATATTTTACATAAATGTATATATGGGGGCTTTTAGCTATCACAGGCTAAATTAATTAGAGAGATGCAATGCAATTGCAAAACAGGTTATTTAATATTATGATGTATGCCGGTGTCTTCTTCTTTAAGCTAGATTTCGCCTCTATATTATTTTACATACATAAAAGCTGTATTTCATCAGAAATACCTCTGTCAAAAAAAAAAACGAAAAACGATAATTAGGTTAAGCATACATGCTGATCGCTTATCAGAGTACTATTTTTAAATTTTCGGGTTTTACCGATAATGGGGTTGCCATACGATCACATAAGTCTATTTTACATACAAGCTCTGCCGTAGCAGAAATACCCCATTTCAAAAGGAACTTAGATTTATAAACAGGTCCCCAGGGAAGATATTAGAGCGCGGTTACAGAAACAAGTAGCGTACACTATACATAAACCTGTAGTGAGAAATTTACTCGAACAGGTGGATTATGGGTAACATTTTTGTTTGAGTTATGACAGGCGGGGTCTTTGCGATATGAGAAATCTAAGTAAATATAATGACTGGTATAATTATATACTGACGGATATCGATTTATTTAGCAAGATGGTGTGCACACGAGATCTGAAGCTGAAAAACTTCATGTTTATAATCGTCATATTTTCGGTTATTTTTCAAAGATGCGAAAACATACCACAAAGTATACAGACGGATAAGGACAAGGATTTTATTCCGAAAAGTGTCCAGCAATTCCTTAACAAAGATCAAATCTAACCATATAGGCAAAATTTAGCGATGCGATGCTTTCACAAGAATCGCGCTAACGGGGTTACAGTTAATGCGAAAGGGGTATAATGCTAACTTGTAATACAGATGCCCCTCGACTAAAAATTTGAATTGACGGTTACAGTTTAAAGCGCGAAACGTGCGAGAAACGAGAATGCTGCTGGCCTTGGGTCTTGTGCGTGGGCACACTCGTCAATGTTCGGGTATATATATATATATATATATATATATATATATATATATATATATATATATATATATATATGTATAATTTAACAGCGTATTTAAAAATCAATTGTATATGTTATCTTTATCTTGATTAGCTTCTTTAATATCAAAAATAATCCAGTTGTTCCGATCCCCGCGTGGACATATAAAAAAGCGCTATTGCATCAGGGTAGAAATGATTATTATTATTATTTCATCTAATATTTAATTTAGATCTTAAATGTTTTGTTGCAGCAGCAAATTTTTAAAATATTTGTAAACACATTAACTATCGAAATGTCGACGACTGATTGCTACTTTCCAATTAACATAAATGAAGTTGTATAACTGTTTAATAATAATAAACACATATTAAGAAGCCCAAGAACAGATTCCCGTCTTACAAGACTAAGGCTGCTTATTAGAATGCAACCCTCCGATGCATAAATAAATTAGGTCACAATCTGTAGATGGGATTAAAAAAATTATAATAATAATTATGCAATCTCCGTTGATAAAAACGGTTCCTAATTAATAACAGATTAAATCTTTTTATTCTCAGGTGAAAAAATACGATCCTCACGTGGAAATAATAAAAAAGTGAAAGTTTAAGTGTCCCACAAAATCCAAGATAGTGGTGCAAGTGTCCCTGTTCTACTCGTATATCTTTTGAAATTTAAACTTAATTAGCACAAAAACGAAAACCGAAAACTTTTTAAACCATAATTTTCTCAAAATATTTCCGACTTATTTAATACATAAATCAGTCTTCCTATTTAAGCAGTTTAATCATTTTACATTGCGTTATCATATCGGAATGATCAAATTAATTCAAATTTCAAGAAATTGATCATCGCAAAAGTACATTTAAATCGGTTTTACTAAAAACGTTGTAGAAAGAAGAGGAAAGAAAAACATACAAATTGATATCTGAGAATGTAAAGATAGACAACACAATATTGATAAATGATGAAAACTTTTTTTTTATATTGTCACGTGTGGTATAAAGCTACCGAAGATTCGTTGTTTTATCAAACTTTAGGAAATTGATTAGTCTCCAGCATCGTGAATGGAATATATAGGTTATTAAAATTGGACATTTTAGAGTATCAATTTTGGAAGCTTTAATTTAGTTACACATATTTACGATTTCATTTCGTAAGACAACTATAGGACTCTGTTTTATTTTACCCAACGCTCATCATTATCATTGAACAACCATAATAAATGTGTGTTTTAATAAAAGAGTTCTTAGAAGGTAGTTTATTACTTTTGGTGTAAATAGTCGTTATTCCTATTATTTTTAAGTAACGTTAATTATAGTTTGTTGAGTTAAATTGCGTCATTGAAAAATTGTTACTTTGTATTAAACATAGTTTGCAGATTTAAAAACATTCGGCGACGATGGGTCGCTTGGATTTCGATAAATTTCATTTTAAAAGAGTTTACGTTAGTTTAGGGTCTATTTTCCTAAGGTTTTAGTCGGGGAAAATATATCAGGTTACGTTGATAATTTGCTCGAGGTACCGTAGAAGTGCAGTTTAATTCGATGACGCAATTTCCTGTTTTAACCTGAAAGGTAAGGTTAAGCGCGTTAAGCGTTCGAACGTAGTGAATTTGCTTGTCGTTCACCGGGGTTATTTTGAAGGTTTCGGAGGGGTAGGTTTTCCTAGCACCCTTAGTGGGATTTTTGAAGGATATTCATTCACCGCGGTAACGTAATAGTGCGGACTAGCGTTTGTCAAAGTTGACATTGTTAAAAATAGTGCTTCCCTGGACTTTGGTTAAAATCTCAAATTTCGCGGATTCAAGATTGCAAATTCATGAACATTAGTGCCTTACGTTCACAGCTAGCCAGATAAACAGAGAAATCGCTGTAAATTTAACTTTCGCTTTAATGAAATTGTATGTAAAAGTTAAAGAGCCAAGAACGCTGTCTAAATAAAATTCAAGTGCAGCTATATTAAACCAAATGGTACAGTAGTCAATCATCTTGTTAAGTAGGTTTTAACAACTTTCATAAGTCAACTTATCAATTGAAAAGCAGTCTTTTGTTGGTTGCGATATTGGAGAATGACATCGGGAGATGCTGCTGGCACCGATCCGTTAACTGGCGGGTCAATAACCGTTAACCTACCTTATACTGCAGCACAAAAAGAAGGGAAGGACGCAGGTTGTCAATTGAGGTGTACGGTTGTGCAGAGCAAGGTAAATTACCTATATAAATTTGGTTTTGTTGACAAATTTTAATAAAGTGTGTTTCTTTAATTGTATCTAGCGAGCGGATGAATCCGATTTTCGTTTATAACTTTGCTTATAAGCCCATCAAACGTTTAAACTAGGTTTATAACGTATATTCGCCCGTGAATTATTCATTGTATGTTATCTCCATTTGATTTTGATTTTGTATATTACAAAATTTCATATTATAAAATCGGTTAAACCTTATATATCCGACATTATCTGTATTCGAGTTGATGTTAATTAACAGTAAGATACTATATATATATATATATATATATATATATATATATATATATATATATATATATATATATATATATATATTATTTTGGGAACGAAGCTTGCAATCATCGCTCTCGGTTACTTACTAAATTAGATGAAATTGAGTGTTTTTTTTTAACTTCTGCATCAACACACCCATTGTCGATTATAATTATGTGTAGTTTTATTCCAATATATGAATGATGTTAATCAACTGGTTATTATTTTCTCAACAGTGTATAAAATTTTGTGATTCCATTCCTTTTACTGCTGCATTATGATTATTTACGTATGATCAAAATTTAAAAGATTAAATCTTGTGTTTACATTCAAGTTACCGAATAATTTATTTATTTTATAAGAATTTTGGATTTATGCAATTTTACAGTGACGACGTTCGATTACTTTTCAATACTTTAGTACAAGCTTTAACGTAACAATTTGCGAATGATTTGTTTATTAGATAATTAGTTACTGTGATTTGATTGATATAATTTCCGTACCAGCTGTAACTGATGGACTCACCTGGATTTGCGACAAAGGTAAGCGAGTTTGCTAGTTTGGACTAGCTATCAACCTTGTGCATTTAAGTATTACAACTTCCCATATTCTCATTTATAAACACACTGGTGCCTAAATGATTTATGACGAAGCCCTAATGTGCCTCACGTATTACAAACTATCCTAAACACATCAATTAGTAACACGCTCACCCCCACTGAGCTACCGACACCCTCTCTCTTATCTGTTACTTCCGGTCTACTTCCATTTTCAATCGTAACAATTGTATACTCTAACTGAAATTGATATTAAGTGTAAAGTTATATTACATATATTTTCTGAAATTTTACTTTTTCAAACACAATCACGAAAACGAAAATCCTTAAAAAGTATTTCCTTCAATTACTTCTTCATTACATAAATTAGTCAGTATAATGGTTTTATAATTTTATTTCTCGTATAAACTCGTTAAAATTAAGTGTATATAGTAAAACAATATGCAATCAAGATATTATTTAAAAAAATTCTTTTAAAACTTCCCAAAAATAGCTTTATAAACAAATAGTTTTTTTTTTAAAATAAATTATTTAACTAAAATCCTTGTAAGTATTTACTTTTCGAAGAAAAAAGAGAAAGAAAGAAACATATTACTATTTGACATTTCCTCTTCGAGAAAAAAAATATAAGATAAATTAAATAACAAAACCAACCCTTATCAAAATGTAAACATTAACTCATCTTAATTCCAACTTATCTATATTTGACTTATCTTTGTGTCCTAAAGGGTGACAGAGCTACTTAACCCAGCGTTCAAACTTTTGAAACTTTTAACAATATCTGAAGTTTTTTTCTTCTTTCTTTCTTAAAATTATTTTCCGCCATAAAATTATAAATTTATTCTCCCCAAGATCACTGAACTACCGACCTGGCCAGTCCGCGCCTTACGGTAAGTAACCACCTATCCGCCATGTTTGCTTTCAACAACAATAGCAACCAATTATGAAGGCTACAGTCAACCTACCGATCTAAACGTGATCGGGCGAAATAATATTTTACATTTAAGCTAGAAAGTTGTAATTAGGCAGTTTCTGTCACCTCGGGCGCCGAATTAATTAAGATACTCTTCGTTACGAGCATTGTAATTGAATTACACCTGCAACAAAAAGAGATAGGACTAGGTACGTCATGTTAGCGCACAAAATAATTCCAATTAAAATGGTTAAGCAGTGCCACTCAAACTTTTTAAAACCATAAAAATACATTTTTAACATTATTTTAAATGGTTTATAATTCTGTCAAGTACATTATTATCTACCAACTGCTTACCCTTACTTATATTAAACTCACTAAGTTATCATTTTCATATATAATACCTGAATGCAAGGAAATTATTGGATAATTTTATGTCTAATTACGAGTGCTTGGTAAAGTCGATTCGCGTACGAATGCTTTTTGTGAGATTTTTCAAACACGTGTTTGACATTTTTGAGAAATTATACAATAATTTCCTTCGCACGAATGGTATTCAATTAAGGAATTTACATTGTGTCAGTAATATTTAATTTTTGAGTTTTGATAGGACCTACTATGGTATTATCAAAAAAAAAATGCAGTGATTGGTTTAAAAATCATAGAAATGCAATCCTCAGTAAACATATAAATTTAAAATTTCAAATTTGAAGCTTAGAAATAGTTTAATACAATGTTTTAATTATTTAGAAAAACTAAAATAATACTAAAATGTAACATAACTTGAAATATGTACATACACAAAAATATTATGTGTTGTAACATTCTTTCTCCACGTCTTCTGAATCACTATCATTTACCGAAATTATTAATTGTTCTGCCGTTACATCGAAAGTTTTTTCGCGAGAGCCCCACTCGGATATTATTTTTTCAGTCTACATCTCACTATTCCATTTTTTAGACTCTTTCCACATTTGCTTTATAGCGTCATCGGAGTAACCATTTCTGTCTATGCGCTGATCGAAGTATGACTTGCAAATTCCCCAAATATCTTCTATGGCTTTGGTCTGACCGTGGTATGGCGGTAATCTGAGTATGAAATGCCCGTGTTCGCAAATGATGTTGTCCACGACATATTGATTTTCATATTTATGCTGTTAAGCAAGATCCAAAAGAATGTGTTTGCAACTCTTCCTTTTTCTTTAGATGACATTTTTCTACGTTACGTGAGTGGTATGATGCGTTGTCCATAACAATTAAAGATGGTTCTTGTAGATTAGGTATTAGCTGATTAACCAGCAACCTCTCAAGGGTTGGTTCTTCCATGTTGTCGTGGTAATCAAACAATTTGAAGAGCGCGGTGAATATGTAACTGCTATTTTCAGTAAAACGATCTTTATTTCCGGCGTGTAATATTATGAACCTGTTACCATTAAAAGAATAATTTGCATTTTTTACTCTTTTTGGTGTGACGTATTCTGTGGTCCTCGAGAGAATACCCACGTTTCATCTAAGAATACAACTGGTAGAGGTGATGATGATTGCATATTATGGACGTACCTTTTTAAAAACTGTGATCTTGCAGATGCCACAATCTAATATTCAATATTTTGCTTACGATTAGCAGTTATGCTACTAGTAATTCTTTTTCTGCTAATGTTTTATATCATCTGATTTAAACTTCTTACGAGGTTTCGGGATAATTTTAGGTAACCGGAGGTCCGTCCCTTTTCTTACTCTCGATGTAATATAGGTACACTGATCTTTAAAGTTTCGGCTGTTCTTTTCACTGCCTCAACATTGACATCACGTTATTAAAGATCATACCTAATAACATACTTTGTATTTGATAATAATAAACCTCTACTTAAAAACATGTTTACAAATATGATTTTAGTAAACTTCTGATTTAAGAATTTTAATTATTTTCTATTGATAATTATAATTTTGGGTCAGTTAAATTCAAATTATGAATATATAATTTCTAGTTTTTTGAAATGCAATTATTTAATTGAATATGATTCGTGCGAAGGAAATTATTGTATAATTTCTCAAAAATGTCTAACACTTCTGCTTGATAAATCTCACAAAAAGCATTCGTGTGGGTATTGACTTTTATCAAACACTCGTGATTAGACATTAAATTATCCATTAATATGCTTGCACTTATGGTATTATATATGAAAATGATAACTTAGTGAGTTTAATATATGTAAGGGTAAGCAGTTGGTAGGTAATAATGTACTTGATAGAATTATAAACCATTTAATATAATGTTATAAATGTATTTGTACGATTTTAAAAATAAATGTAGTTTGAGTGTTTGTTACAGCTTAGTCATTTTAAGGGGAATTATTTTCATAGTGCTCCAACATGACGTACCTGATCCTATTTCCTTTTGTTGCAGATATAACTCAAGTACAATGCCCGTAATGAAGAATATCTTAATTCACCGCTCGCGGTCACAAAAACTGGATAAATGCAACTTTCTAGCACAAGTCCCATGTGTTAGAACGCCAAAGACATATGCAGTCCCAAATAGAGTAGGATAGTATGGGTATTTTTCTTATTATTAAAGATAGAGATTTGGTTAAATGGGTAATATTGTGCCATTTTTGGGGCGAGTTCGATTCCGTTGAGAAATATTTCAATTTCCGAACAGTTTCGAAATTACTTAAAAAAACAAAAATCTCCGATTTCTAAAAATTCAAATACCTCCGTAATTATAAAAGATATGAAAAAAAGTTTCAGATCAAAGTTACTTACTTCGATAAGGCACACTTAAAAATGATGTCAAAATAAAATTCAAGATGACGGTTTCCAAGATATTAATAGCAACTTTCTTATTTTAAATGGGTGCCATATTGGATGTTTACACAGTTAAATCGGATTTTTTCAACGATGTATAACAACCTATGTACGAATAAAAAATTATGGGAAATATTAATTGTTTTCATTTTAAATCAAGTAGCCATTATTCACAATTTGCAAGTAAAAATTATTTATTAAACAAATTAAACACAACGATACACCGTGATATTAGTAAATGCTAAAACCATAATACATTACAATAAACGTTCAAAGTGCTGGCCGTTTTCATGTACACACAATCGATACCGTTTTACAACACTGTTAGTAACTGTTCCCATGTATTTCAATTAACACCGTTAAAGGCGGCCACCACTCCTTCACGTAGTTCTTCTGCATTATTGTAATGGAAATTACTACCCCTTAAATAAAAGTCCAGAGGCGTTAAATCTGCGGATCTGGCTGCCCACTTATTAGGTGTATTGGTGACAATTACTGTATTATCAAAACGATCATTTAAATATCGGATAACATTGCCAGCATTATGTGCGGGAGCGCCATTCTGCTGATACCATATTTGAACATTTTGTGCCAAAGGTCTAATAAATCTTCAAGATATGTTTGCAGAATTTCCATGTAACGCTGCGCTGTTAAGGTTCCATCAAAAATTATACGACCGACTAAAAGATTTCCCAATATGTGTAGATTTTCCCGTGCCCAATGGTGCTCATTATGGCGATTAAATAATCCACAATTGGAGAAGTAGGATTCGTCAGTCCATAAAACTTGATTTATAAGATCACCATTTTCTGCAATTTTATTTAAAAACCATATACAAAAATCTGTTATACGGATATTATCATTTGGTCGCAAAGTCTGCGCAATGTGTAATTTATATGCGTAGAAATTATGGTTTTTTTTTAATTCTTGATAATTTAGTCTTAGACACATTAACTTGAGCTGTAATTTCTCGAGTCGAAATATTCGGATTTACTTGCACGCAAGTTAAAGTTAATTCCTCATCTTCAGTAACCACGTTTATGTTCCTGTTGGGCTTTTTAAGACATTCATAATGCTGCATATTTAAATCTAGTCTTGAAAATATTTTCATGTCCTGTTGCCTACGCTCTGGAAAATTTGTTAGATATTCTTGAGCAGAAAGACGGGAGCTTTTGTAGCACTTTATCTATGTACAAAACATGTCATATTGTTCATTTGTTGAAAAGGTCGCCATTAGAAATAATTAAAGAAAAAATAATTATTATAAATTTTTACTTAATAATACAACACAACAATACTAATTATTTACACAATCTATAAACTAATACAACTTGACAGTTAGACGTATTATAATAAATTTTGTTTTATTGTTAATCATGGCTACTTGATTTAAAATGAAAACAATTAATATTTCGCATAATTTTTATTCGTACATAGGTTGTTATACATCGTTGAAAAGAGAAAATAAAATCCAGTTTAATTGTGTAAAAATCCAATATGGCGCCCATTTAAAATAAGAAAGTTGCTATTAATATCTTGGAAACCGCCATCTTGAATTTTATTTTAACATCATTGTTAAGTTACAATATTGCCCTTTTAACCAAATCTTTAATAATACTATTCTACTCTATTTGGGACACCCTGTATACTGTTGCAATTTAAATATAAGCGTTAAGCCCAGATTGAAAATTATTTATTTTAATGATTATTGCATGGTAAAGTGAAAGAGAAAGTTTACTTACGAGAAATCTATATGCAATGAAATTTTTAAACATTTCATCAGCCGTGACTGAAAGGTATTGCCATGACAACAGGTTACTAATTGTCAAATTACCGTCACATTCACACTGGGCTTTTAATAATAGCAATCAATTTGTCTTTCTAATGTCATGATGCTACTGACTTGCAAAAATTTAGTAGGTCAGCATTAAATTTTACAAATTAGTAGCGTAATTACTTTACTTTGTTCATGTTTAGTTGGAATAATGGATATTTACTAAGAGTAGCAAGTAAAATTATTAAGAAAAAATCGATATTGATGCTTGCGTATCTATCAGCTTTTAGACATTCACATAACAAGGAATTCAATCACAAAAAACAAACTATCGTAAACCGCTTTCAAATCTTGGAACATCTTTTGTTAATATACCTAAAGTGCACTTGTCGAATTGAATCTGTTCTGAAGTATCGAAGTCAGAGTGGAGTATGAGGTATCTATTTTTATTAAATGAAACATAGTATAGGCTTTACAAGAAATGAAAGGTTTAAATATTAAAACGAACGAGATTAAATAACTATGTATAGACTACATAAAGACACTTATTACTAATAATATACGGTATGAAAATGTAAACTTTCACCATTAGTACACATATTTCAAATATGAAAACGATGAAAACACAAATATAACCCTTAAGTTTGCGTTTTCACCTTTTTTCATAAATTTGTTCTAAACATCTGAAGCAATTCTTAGAGTTATTACCATTTACTGAGGACGATAACTGTTATCGAAAAGTATAGATTTATATGAAATATACATATAAAAATACACCATTTAAAACCTGATGATAGAATTTCGAAAGAAACGGTTACGTTCATAAACCAATTTGAAAAATCTGGAATACTGGAACTGTGGCAGGATCTGTAACAAACAAAATACACCCACGTACCGCACAAAATTAAAACACCGATCGCGTTTCAATAGCTACGCTATCATCATCCGCGGTCGACTAGGGCGAATTAAAGAAAACTTCTAATATATATATATATATATATATATATATATATATATATATATATATATATATATATATATATATATATATATATATATATATATATATATATATATATATATGTGAAAGTGAAAGTTATGAAAGTTTAATGAGTGCTGAGTAGCCTAGAGGTCCTTGATCATCACTATTCATTAGAATTTGTTTGTTTTGAAGATCTCTACACTTTCATAACAATCAAGTTCGTGGTTATTATTATTAGCAAACATAGTGTAATGAATAATGGTGATCAAGGACCTTTAGGTTACTCAACTCATTAAACTTTCATAACTTTCACTTTCCCTCTCTTTCACCAGATAATCAACGAAGCGTTACTCGCTGATGGTGTGTGATATATATATATATATATATATATATATATATATATATATATATATATATGATATATATATATATATATATATATATATATATATATATATATATATAGACATTTTCTTTAATTAGCCCTAGTCTGCCGCTGATGATGATAACGTTGCTATTGAAACGCGTTCGGTGTTTTTTAATTTTGTGTTTTCCTTTAGTTACTGATTATAATGAGATAACTGTTGTGTTGATGCCTAAAAACCAAAATAACGTAAAAAATAAGCAATACTCACCTGACATTTTAACCTTAAATCCGCCTTAGCGCAAGAAATAACTTATAACAATTAATCATTCCAAATAATGAGGAATAAGTATATAGCCGACTCTATTCGATGGATTAATTAAATCCAGAAAATATTTGATACTTCTCAAGAATTAAAATGTGGTCTGCAACCACTCGTAGAAGAAAAGAAAAGAAAGCGTCCCTATTGAACGTAGTAACTTGCCATTACCAACTGTAATGTAATAGTAGAAGCAGCAATAACCAGATGATTTAACTGCTTAAATAATATAATAGCAGAAGTAATGGATGTAACAACCTACAATCCGGAAAAGAAGTGTGTGCTGAAGCTTCAATTAAACAAGCGTTAGAGGAAGAGGGTTCTGGATATTGCGTAAATTGGTTTATTTCTGGATCTATCACCGTAGGTTCCACTCTATCAGTTACTGCAACAGGTATAAACTCATCACTAGAAAAATGTTTCTATTGAAAGGGTAAATTTCGGTTACCCGGAAACCCGTTTGAATATTTGATGTATTTGCTACACTTGGTAGAGCATTTTTGAGGATACCTGGAATGTCATATCTTGACATGGTTTTGCCAGGATTGTTTCGCAGCCATGCATCACCCTGGCTGTTAGTATATTTCTTAAGAGGCCCAAATACTGATATGTCCAATGGTTGTAGCTGGTGAGACCAGTGTGGTGGAAGTGACACAACCACTACTCCGTTATCTTTGCAATAATTGGTCAGATCCATCCTGATGGATTTGTACTGCCAATACAGCCTGGACGACTACCGTTCACAAAATAATCTATAATTCTTTTTGGGGGGATCTACTTGCACTAACTGCTAAACAGAAAGTTACTAAGGTACCTCTTTCTGCTAATGTGATCGAACCGACCTGTTTGATGTCTTCCCTTGCTATAATTCTATATCGGGGCGTTGCACTGTAGTCACGTTATTTTCATCAATATTATAAGTATTCAAACACATCTGTCAAAAACCTCTCGCAGATCAAAAAAGTTATTAACATTTGTTCCTGTGAAATTGGTCGCCCGACTGAAACTTGTCGCTTCTGTAGTTCTGATATATAAGAGTTGTGTTTGAGGAAACCGCTTAACCAGTTTTGAGAAGCCATTTTATTTTCTTTCCATTACTTTTGTACAGTTAAACAGTTTAAAAAAAACATTAACAAACAACTCAAACAAGTAGGTCTATGTAACACGGTCATAATAGCGACAACGCAAATTTATCGATATGTAACAACAAAATAATTACACAGACAAACAAACAAAAATTATTATAATAAATGTTCGAACAAGTTTCCTCCTTCTTGAATACAGTAACGAATTCTTCTTCTACAATTGTTTACGCTTCTTTGAATGGTTCGCCTGAGAATTTGACGAAGTTCATTAACAACCCTATTCTGGAGTTCTTCTATATTTTGCGGTGGCGTCTTATAAATCATATTTTTTAAATGGCCCCAGAGGAAGTAATCTGAAGGGGTTAAATCTGGACCTCTTGCTGGCCACCTAAGTGGTCCCCTATTTCCCATCCATTTATCAGGAAATTCGCCGTTAAAATATTCACTTATTATCGCAGCATTATGAGGAGGAGCTCCGTCCATTTGCCACCAGAGAGTCCATCTTTCGTTTAGCGGAACATCATGCAAAAGGTCTGATATTTCGTTTGTTAGAAATGCGAGGTAGCGTTGAGACGTTAGGATACCTTCGTAAATAATTGGCCCAAGGAGCCTATCCTTCCAGATTCCAACCCACACTTTAAAGGACCGGTGGCGTTGTCCTCGCATTTGCCTGTTAATTCGTCGATCAAACCATGAAGTCTTATATATTGCTAAAATCAGCATAACATTCTCCATCTAACGCCATAAAAATATGTCTTAACCCCGATAAGAAAAAATAAACCTGATGATGGTTCAGAATAAACAAAACGTCACATAATATTTTTAATACCGTATTAGTATTGTGCGTAAAAAGTTGCCTTAATAACGTTTAATCGAATTTTGAAAATTCCTAATAATAAGGTAGCCAAACGCGAAAAACAAAATTCGAAATTTTTAGTTTTTTGAGCATAAAACCAAATCTATTCGAGTTAACTCAAATTTCTTTTCAGATTATTACTCGGCATCGAATTTAGCAAAAGTGCCGAATTTAAACCTATATCCTATCTCTTATAATAAGCGAGATCCCCATGCTTGCCCTCGAATTTGGGACAGCCTGTACATTTTGGCTTATTCAATTAAGTAACTTGATTCCATTTCCATTTTTTCAGGAAAGGTCAGTCTATTCTTAATATAACCAACAGTGGCGGGATTCTGTCGAGCTGTTTATAGCAACCATCAGATTACTAACATTTAAATATTACACAGCATAAACTTTCCACACTTTTCTAGCTTTTTACAATATCTCTGCAGTCATAAAATTTATGTTAAAATACTCCGCTACTGTACGATAAGACCGTGCATTCTCTAGTGATTCTTTTGCTGCACGATCGTAAACGGCTTTGGTTGTTTCCCTCGTGTTGCCTTCCTCTTGTAATTCCTCATTTTTCTTAACCTACATTTAAAAACATATCCTTACAGTTAACATAAATGCAAAATAAAAATGCGGTAAGTTGTTATACTGTAACAACAAGCCCCACTTTGTGGGCAACAACTAACCCCAAGCGTGCGTGTTAGATAAAATGAAGGACCTTATTTAATGGAGTTCAACTGAACAGTGGCTATACAGCTTAAAAGGCGCGTTATATTATTGAGAATGAAGAAATTAGGCAGGTCATGAAAAACAAAAAAATGCAGCCTCAGTAAGAGTAACTCTTTACTTGACATTTGACGCTTCATTTGATAGTTTATCTTAGACAGCATTTGAAGAAGATTGTCTTAAGTTTCGAATGGGATTAACCCGAGAACACTTCTGCATAGTAATTTGTTATGAGTTTAAGAAAGGTTTAAGTGCGTATGACTGCAAAGAAAGTTTGGAATCAACATTTGGCGATTAGTCCTCTTCCTTGGACACAATTTATAGATGATATAAGAAATACGAACGTGGAAAAACTACAGTTGATCGCCAGAAAGGCGCAGGCCCTCCCATTACCGCTATGTCAGAGAAAAACATTGCTGCTGTGAAGGAGGTTATGGAACCAGATAACCGAACTAGTTACGCCGTAATAGAGCTCAACTGGGCATTGGATCCTCATCTGTGAAAGCAATAATACACGGCCACTTTCATTTGAAGAAAGTCGTAAGTCGTTTTGTACCCCCCATCATCTTAAGTGCCAAAGAAAGGGATTATGCTACATCACGATAATGCTTCTTCCTACACTGCAGAGCTAACTTAGCAGTATTTGACTGCAAACAAACTTATCCGGAAGGTTTTTTTCAGAGGTAGAAATAGATGCTGCTGTTAGCTTTAATTTTAATAGTATTCCTAAGTCTGCTTGACTTGGAGCGTGTAAGTAGTGGAAGGAAAGAATGGCTAAGTGCATTATATCAGTTACACTGGTTCTTTTATTCTCAATAATAATGGCTTATCCCTCGTATTCCTGGGTGTACATTTAAATGGCCTTCATTGGTTAACATAACATTAGTACTTTGAAATCACTTATTGCCACGAAAAATACATAACCTACCTCTGCGCTTCTGTGTTACTGACAACTGCACTTCTGTACTGAGGTCACTGAGATCTTATAAGTAACGTCGAGGCCTTTGTTCTCCTGACTGATCACGATGCTACAATCCAATTTCATAATTGAAAGCACTTGTAACAACCTGCCTCTATAACAACCAACTCCGGTCCACCGTTCGTCTATAAGCTACGGAACTTCCTCCGACAGAATTAGTTAAGTGCTGTGGCTATTAAACTTTATTAGTAACAAAACAGAACTAACTTGCTTTTCATTGTTGAAGTGATGATGTCTAGAGCTTACCTTGACGATACTGTAGTACACGTGGAATCTACATATTAATATTAAAGATGCAGACCAAAGTGATGACAAAATTCAATTCAATGGGTCTGAAATAACTAGTATGTAGCTGTACCCATTACTGTGATTACTTAAAGATCACATATCACAAAGATCAGTCCACCATAACTCGAAAAAATTTTACTCGCAATGTATCATCCTCGAGTAAATTTCTCGCTGTAGATTTATGCGTGGTGTACACTTTTTGTTTTCTGTAGCAACACTAATATCTCTCCTGGCGTACATTTTATAAATCTAAAAGCTTTTTTTCGACAAGATGTATTTCAACCGAGACAGAACCTGTATGTAAAGCCGTCTTATGTGATAGCATGGCATGGCAGACCCTTATCGGTAAAAATTCGAGAACTAAAATGCTAGTGATCTAATAAGGGGCCGGTATACTTAATTTGATTGTAACCCCTTTTCTGACGGTGGTAATTCAGTTAAGATAGAACTTGTATGCTGTATAGAGGCAAAATCTAGCTTAAAGAAGAATACACAAAACATTTTTTCGGCGTATATACCGCTGTATTGAAGATGCTGTCTTGTGTATTAGAAAACATGCTACTGATCCGGAATTGGATAATCTCAAGAAAGATGTATGCGATACAGCTTCAGGTATGAAGAAGAATTGAAAACCTATGTAGTATTTTAAGGTAGTGTGGAGAAATTAGCTAATAATCCCATATCTGTGTGTAATAAAAATAATAGCGGCAAATAAAGATTGCATATTATCCGCTGCATGTATTTTTTAAAACATAATTACAATGAGTATTATTATGAAGCAGTATCAGGGAATGCCCTTCAGCTAATAGCTGTTTTTACTTGTTAATAATCTATTACAATATAATCGCTCAAGATGAAAACGGTGAAGTTGATGCTGGTAGTGATGTTCTCTTTGAAGATCCTGATAAGTTAAATTACGCTGCCCTTAATTTTGAACATAAGGGGATTTAACATGGGAGAATATGGATTACCTAGATTTGAGGATGTTTTCGATAATTTACTGTTAGACGTAGCACCTTTTTGCGACGCTGATCTATATAAATAAAGAGTAGTTACTTTTAACAGGTATTATAAGCTTTATGGCTATGCATATATTTTACTGTTTTTTAAAGAAAGTATGACATCCCATATCAATAATCAATTTTACGTAATTTAATCTAGGTGTTGAAAGTAATGCAAATGATTTTAAAAGTCATCCCTAAACTAAAACACAATGAAGCGTTAAACAAACAACTGTAATGCATATGTGTAACCATTTAATGCATTTATTTTCTGCTTAGACCTTGTACGCATAATTTTAACTTTCAGCCTTCAATATTTACTTTTAATTAATAACACTATTAAAAGTAGCACGCAGTGAAACGTAGAACAGCCTATAATGCATATGTGTATTAACTAGCGTATTAATGCAATTTTATTTTCCTCTTAAACCTTGAGCATATAATTTAGCTCGACCTTCATTACTTAACTTTTAACTGATAATTGGTGCCACTATTAAATGAAGCGTAAAACATTCTATAACGTATGTGTGTAACCATTTATCGTATTAATGCATTTTATTTCTGCTTAAACCTTGTACATATAATTTTACGTTCTCCAGGTGGAAAATCGTTTAAAGCATGGCAACTTAATTATTCATTTCTAATTATGTATAATGTTGAAGGTGACTTTCTCATGGCAAAATAGATAAATTGTAAAGTAAAATAGGCCTTAAAGAAATATAATAATTTTAATAACAATTATGCAGTTTCCTTTATAATAAACCCTATTACGAAAACACATTGATATTTAAACCTTATATATAAATTAATTAATAGTCATAAATGCAATATGCTAACCCCAGATATTGAAAAAATTTGAGCTAGCGCTTAAATGCAGATTGCATAGAACATAATCGTTTAAGGACTAGGTTTTTATATCCTTGATAAAAATCAAAACAACCCTAATAAATATTAATAATAATAAACTCGGATTAAATAACATATTTTTATTATGAAAACACTTGTCGTCTTTGCATGTCTTATCTATTAATTCTTCTCCTCTTCTCCTCGCGAAGCCCGCGAACAGATTCCTATAACAGCCTTACAAGACTAGGATACTACTCCCAATGTATAAACGTATAAATAAATTTTTTCGTATAGGTGTAAGGTCCCAATCTGTAGAAGGGAGTTAAAAGAAATGTAATAATAATTTTAATAACAGTTATTCAATCTCCTTTGATAAAAATCAAAACGGGTCCTAATGAATATTAATAATAATAAACACAGATTAAATAAAATCTTTTTTTATTCTCAGGTGAAAAAAAATACGATCCCCACGTGGGCATATATAAAAAGTGAAAGTTAAGGTGTCCCAAGGGTGACGTTACAAAAAACCAAATAGCGGCCAAGGGTGCCCCGGTTCTACTATCAATTTTTTCTATTGTTCAAAGATCATAATTATTTATGCATATTTGAGAAATTCTGTTAAACTATTGTAAATAATAATACAAATACACCAGCATGTATTTATTTATTTATAGAAACAAGTTTTCACAAACTTTGCCACAAAATCGAAGTTGTTACAAGTGAAAAAAAAAGGTAGAAAAATGTGCAAAGAAAATTGTGCAAGTCACATAATATGATGTTTTACATGATTTTTTTAATTAAAGATAAAATCGTTTTGATGTTTGTATAATAAATAGCACCCGTTTGCGTTTATCTTGGCTAACAAAAAAAAAAAAAGATAATAATAATAATAATAATATTGATGAAGACAACTGTAAGTGTTATCGAAATGTTTAGATTGTATAACTTTAATATACAAATACATCATTAAAAAACCCAAAAAAGATAAGCATTTTAAATGGTGAAAGGTGACACTTTCATAAAAATATGATAGTATTATGTTATTAAACTAACATGATTTTGTTTCCGACGTAAAATATATAATAGCCAACTAAGAAGGTTACTTGGTTTTAACAGTGGAATGATTTATTTTGTGCTAATATTTTAGTAGTCGAACGGTTAGAGTGGTTACTTTTTACCGACGCGAATCCAACATTCTCATAAGTGTCGGTATTCCCAAAAAATCAATGAACTCTTTCTTTTCATATATGAGTAAATCAGTTGTTCCCATGACAGTAAGATTAAGTATATAAGTGAAGACCGTGGTATATTGGTTGACGAGCAGTGCTATGGCGATTAACGTTAACAATATATAAAATAGTGAATTATGCTCAAAATCTTGCTTTTATGTAGTAGTAAGAAACACTTAAGAGGATGTACTCAATTGAATTCGAAGTCCTGAGCGTCCATAACTAACTAAACCGTTTTGTTTTGCCAAAACAGGTTTTCAGTTTGACAGCGCCGACGACTAAAGCAAGATGATAATGACCGACCAATTGTGGGAAGTAGGGTTTATTAACTAATGTTCACAAAATTTGAAAGGACATCGACGCGGTGACTTCCCATTCATAGTTTAGAGATTTACAAAATTTGTGTATATCTACAACATACACTATAAAACGCATTCTTTATTAATCTTTGTAAATCTAATATCCTACAATTCTTCGTAAATTATTATTAATGTACTAAGTGCATGAAGCGATTTAAAATTTTACATCAAATTCAACTTTTTCATTTTTCTGGGCATGAATATTAAAGTTACTATTATAAGATTTACGTAGCTGTTTTACAATTCTTTTTCTATTTAATTCTTTATCAATTTGACGTACCTAAAATAAAAATATATTCAGTAAAGAAAATGTTTAAACGTTATACTTAACAATAAAAAAAAGCATAGGTAAGTTTCAAATTTGCGTTAGTAAAATTTGGATAATTCTACATAACATTCACTTTATAACATGAAAGATAATAAAGATGAATGTGGAAAAATATTATGAAAAATGGTAGAAGACGTAAAGTGAAAAATGCCGTAAGTACAAATTGCTGTAAATTTACCTCTTTAACGGTTACTAAGCTCTTGAAAACGATTTTTTTAAGTATTACACAGAAATACAAAAAGGCTCATTTTTTTAGTTGTGTGTGTATAAAAGGTTTATTCACGAAAATGTCGAGGTACATTAAATTTATTACAAGTAGGGAAAAGTTAATTTGAAGCTCACATTCGCATTGTGGGCGTTTGTAGATCGTATAAACGTTTATACAAGATGTATTTATTAAAACTGTAAGCGTAGGCGAAACTGTGTTTTTGACCCATTTATTGATTGAAGTATTTCTAGACTTGTAAAATTTTCAGAAATGACGCCAACTGAAAAAAAATGATTATTACATCATTCTTACCGAAGAGGAATAATTTTGCAGAAACGGTTTTTATATTAATCCTTAATTAAGATTGTTTCTGGAAAAGTCAACAGGAAATAAAGAGTATTTAAATTATGGAAAATTCTTAGTATCCCTTAAATTGTCTTAAATTGATACAATTGTATTTTTTTTTTAACAAAATCAACTAGTTACATTTTTTTGTGTAAGCAAAGTGAATAAAATCGAAAAGGCTGAATTGTATTAATCAACTTTCTTGTCTATGAACTGTCAATAAAGTTTGTATTGGAAATTTCTCTCCTGAGAATAAATTTCACACTTCTCTACTTTGAGCCACTCTAGCCATATTTCCCTTCATTTTCGTTAAAAATTAAAATATGATCAAGTCAGTTGTCCCTATTTGGAAGTTTAAACCATAATAAACCTCTCTAGAGTTATTTATAACATGGTTAAAATACAATATATAGTACTCCCACGATATATTTTATATAATTATTTATTTTTCTATGCGTTTCAATACAAAATGTATCATTATCAAGAGAAAATATATAAGTGACATAACGAACAAGTAGTTATGGTAACAAATCATTAAAGTAAAACAGCATATATATATATATATATATATATATATATATATATATATATATATATTGTAGTGGCTATAACGATTTGAAAATATTTATTACTAAATTAAATTGATTTAACTAAGTGGGGATAGGGTTCAAATGGTTTTTAATTATTGTTATTAAATTATAATGTTTTCGTGTCATTTTCGTGAAATCAAAAGAAAATCATTTCACACATTGAAATATTCATGTTAATAATTAAATTGTAATTTGTAATTAATAGTTTCAATGTGAAACAGACTTCGTTGGAATTTGCACAAATTACGCAGGCGTTGCGTCCTTGCTAACTTAAATAAATGCAGCCTTTCAAAAATTTCACCAAAGGATCTAAAATTAGTGAATACAATTTTGATTTGATTCAAAGTAAAATTATTATTTTTATAGATACACCTGTTCATTGACTTTTCCGATATTGATACACGTCGCACAAACATTTATACACAATCAAACAAAAAACATAAATACAGGACATCAAAAAAATAATCAATGCAATAGTTGGGTTATGATAAAAAAATTTAACTCACATGCGTTGTTGCAATTTCCAAAGAATGGTCACATTAGGCTTGTTCCATATTAACATTGGACGTAGACTTCTTTCCATGTATCGATGATACTGCCTTGCTGTTGAAAATGGTGCTGCTTAATTTCCAGAACTTCATCCAAATCCACTAACTGGTGATAAATCTTCCTCGTGGTAAATACGATGTACTTATGTAATATGCTCATTTAAGTTTCAGACAAGCACTTTATTTTATTTGTATGTTTAAATGTTGATTTAAATATTTAATAATTTTTCGGATTTAACTTGTATTTTCTTCTTATAGAAAATTTTATATTTATTTGGACTTTTATTTTAGATGCCAATATGAAGTTAAATTTATTTTATAACCTCCATCACTTTCAGAAAAATAAACATCACATCCAAAATAACTGTAGGATTTTATTGACATAAAAAAATGCACATCACCCGATGTTTAAACACGATTTCGAAATGAAAGAAATACAATATTATCGACAATTATAATCGGTAACCTTAGTTTTAAATTTTGTTGTAGGTTAAAACAATTGTTTCGGAAATCTCAACTCTACGTTGATCGCGTTTCAAATCCGACAATGTTAACGAAAATTTTAACTTACATGTTAACAAAAGCACTACTAGCACTATGACTTGTTAGTCACAAAAAATTACAAAAGCAAGAGAAAGCAAGAGAGCGAGAAACCAGGAGCAATTCCTTCTATACTTTTCTCATGGATATCAAATTTTCAATTTTTTTTCTACATTACATACAAAAGATCCTAGCATCTGATTGGTCTAAACAAAAATGGTAAATTAACTAAAACATAAATTATGCCATAACTTTTTCAAATCAATTCGGATTTGCTTTTTAAATACATTTTTGAAATCAGGGCAAGTTTCTGCATAAAAAGACACCTCACATGCCATACTTCGCTTCAAGAATTTACATTTTGACAAACTAATACCTAAATTTACTAATATCTAACAAATTTTAAATTTTACAACTAAACTAATTACATATTCAACTTCTACATTAAAAACTGTATAAGAATACACCTATTTCTACCCATTTTACCTAGTTTTAT
Organism: Vesta saturnalis; assembly: GCA_036346205.1. Taxonomy (NCBI): domain Eukaryota; kingdom Metazoa; phylum Arthropoda; class Insecta; order Coleoptera; family Lampyridae; genus Vesta; species Vesta saturnalis. The sequence goes on from JARFJB010002494.1 coordinate 1,026,637, forward strand.
CAAAATTTCCACTTTCATACCTTAATTTTAGATAGTTAACACAACTTTTCTACTTTTTTGTTTAGATTACATAATTACTGTTAATTTCTTTGTGAAAATGATGCAAACCTACTATTATATGCTTTTATAATTTATTCTAAACTTATTTTATCCTAAAAAAACTATAAATTTGTAAAATTCTTAAATATAGTACTTAATCTAACTTGATATAATTTACTTTTAATTTTCGTTTTAAACGTCTATATCACTTGAAATGTTTATCTAATATATTCTTATATATGTCTCTATCACAATTACTGTTTATTTGTACTCCATAGTTCATAATTTTGTCTTTTCACATTTCCATATTGTTAACACATTTTGTAAATTTTGTATACAAATTGTAATTATATATTAAATATCACATTGCACAAATGTTGTTCATGTTCTTAGCTATGTTTCTAAGTCACTACCACTTCTTATGCACTTTTTAAACACTTTGTCTGTGATTTACCAATATACTGTGTTCGTACCATAACCCTTTTTTATAGTTCGCAGAGTTTATGCATTGTACCTATTACTATACATGTTCTACACATTAGAATTATCGTACTTCATGTAATCAATATCTGTCACGTGTTTAAATTGCTTAAATAAATTGATTTAAATGTGAAATTACTTATATATCTTAAACGAAACTAAACGTACACACTAATATGAATCGTGTTAACCTTTCTCGCATGCTACTGGTAAAGCTCATTGCTTTTATGAATATAACAACCTTGTGCATACCCCACAAAACCTGTTTTGTTGCATCAAAACCATATTTTTATACTCGTATACTATTTTTTTCTCATAACTATACTTCTTCAATTTTATTCAAACTTGCATACTATATAGAATTTAAGCTCTATAAACTCTAGCCCCTTTATTATGCCTATTTCTAACCATCGCAATATATATATATATATATATATATATATATATATATAAAATATTTAAATGTCTGTTAAAGATGAGTTTATAAGATCAATCTGTTCGTTTATTAAAGGTAGTCTCTGTTTATGTCTATAAATTTCGAATGCTTCCAAAACATCTAATTTGTATTTTTTGTTACAAAAATGTAAAGTCATAGGTTGATTATGTACTATTAAATGTTTGAGATAATTTGATTTGGTTTCGTTACGTTGATGATATATTAAGATGTTTTGATAGTTCATCAGATTTCATTTTAATTAATATTAACAATTTACGTCCTAACATAAAATTTACGCTAGAAAAGGAACAGAATAGAGGCATTCATTTTCTAGATTTAAACATAAAAATTAATACATATAGTAATTTTCAAGAGTCCGAGCAGTTGCGTCACTAATATTAATACAGTCAGAGGACTCCGATGTTGTCAGATTGTAAAAAATAACAGTTTGACAACTGTCAAATGTCAACTTCAGGGGTTATGTTTGTTTTATCACAATACTAAAATTGTAGTATAATATGATTAATCTCAGAAAATATGTGTTATATCAAATGTTTAATGTCAAAAATGCTTCACAACACTGGGCAGAATAGCCAACCTAAATTAGTTCTGCATCATCTCGTGCACAATAGGCGGGTTCTAAATGTGGTAATGAAACAAAGTTAGTTATGATGTAACTGCTCTGGCTCGTGAAAATTGGTATAGAACAAGTTTGAGGTCTCCATACTCAGAAAACGTACACGTATAGACATTACAATTCCAAACGATGCATGTCATCATAAAACACATAAGTTAGCTGCATGTAGAGTATTAGTACATAGAACAATGTCATTAAACAAAACAAATTTCAATAACGAAGTATCAATTATAAAACAAATTGCATAAACTAATGATTACACTTTACTTAAAAATCAAGAGTACAAATTATTTATCAAAAACATTTACCCAGTTAACACACAACCGACAAAAAATAAATACATATCAATTTCATATTTTTAAAAAATATTAGAAAAAATAGCACACAGATTACAAAAAAATCAAGTACAGCGTAGCTTTCAAAACTAATACCATTGTTCTTAAATGTTTTTTTCATTGTTTTAATAAAAAGACAAATTATATGTTTTGGAAGCATTCGAAATTTATAAACATAAAGTACCTTTAATCAACGAACAGGCTGATTTTATAGACTCACCTTTAACAGATATTTTAAACATAGAACTATAATTTACATCAAGTTTGCTGTTTTTTCCTTAATGATTTGTTACCATAACTACTTGTTTGCTATATTGCTTATTTATTTTATTGATAATGCTGCATGTTATATTGAAACGCGTAGAGAAATAAATAATCATATAAGAGAAATTGTAGAATTAAACAATAATGCTACTAAATATGGAATTATATGAAATAAAGCTAAAGAATATTCTAGGTAGCGAACCGCGAAAATTTTATTATTGCAACAAAGATTTTTTAAATCGAAATTGTTACCGCGATTAATTAATGGGGTTTAACATATTTTGTTAAATATTAAGTCGTTATTTGAGCATGGTTTTCGGGATATTTTTATAACTAATATTTGGCTAAGGGTTATAAAACATGTGTTTGAGGTTTGACTAGCAGTTGTACGCTTAAAAGCTGCTTTACTGAAGGGGCGTAACGAATCATTGGAAATTCTTATGCGCACATTCTTAATGTAAAAATGTCAGTAGTTAGTAATTAATTACGTCGGCGCACACTGCAATCAAAGACGTCTTTGTTTGGTACGTTGAAACTTGAGACCTAAATGTAGCGCTTGTTAAGGACGAATGCATATTTTTAAAATTAAGATTTCATGCAGTAATTAATATGAAACTGTTCCAACGTAAATTAATGTTTCTTGTTTTTTTTTATTTATTTTTGAAAGATGGGGGTTGATTTGCGGGAGTAGACACGGTAAGTTGGAAACCAGAGAGGAGTTACAGTTAGAGTGCCGACCGAGCCAGATCGGTGTGGTTACCCTTTTTGAAGTTAAACCGCGTATGTTAACGATTTGTGTCTGTGACCATTAAAGGAATTCACGTGTAAGTAGGTATTTCTTATATAAATTAAGGCTGGCAACAAATAATTCTAGAAACCTATATAACGTATTAAAAATCGAGCATTGCCTTGCAAAGGTATCTTATTTGCACGCGGGCTGAAATCTGCTAAAATAAAAGACAGTACAGGGCGTCCTGACTCTGGTATTTGTTGTTTATATTTATATTTGTGTAGAGGTGGACGTGAGCGAACGGGTACAGGGTACTGCTCGGTTATTAGTTGTAATGTGCAACTGCCGAGAGTGTACATACTCCCGGGTCCAGATGACCATTAAACACCTCGAATTTTGTTTTTATTGTTTTATTCTTGTATAGACGAATGTGTAACCCGAGAAAGGGGCGCTGTATTTTTCTAACACATTCAACCTTATATATCGGTCACGATGTTATGATCTATTTACAACTTACCCTTACAAGTCTTTGTTTTAATGAATTTTTTTGGCAGTTTGTTAAGTAAAATTATTTGCCTGCGAACTAATTTCTCTTTATCTGTAATTTATTGTAATTTTACGTATGTATTTTGTGCTTTAGTAGTCACTAACCAATTGTGTAGGTGTAAAATCCTTGTCTATTTTCTTTTGTCCTTGCATTTACCTTATTATTACCTGTGCAATTTTACTGTTGTTGTATTTTATATGTACCGTAATTTGCCTTATTGTTTTATGTGCTTATCTACTTAACGACCGGCATGATTGGTTTTAAAGGGCCACATGTTTGGTATCACGATTTTTATTCTGATTATTTATAACACAATTGTGAGTGTAACTACAGGGTTTTTTGTTGTGTTTATGTGTAATTAAACGGCTTTTTGTTTATTTTTCTCTTAATGTTATAATTTTGTACGCACTTTAACCTAATTTAATGGTATTTTGTTATATATTTAACCCTTTCATTATTTTTTGTGTTATTTGATTTATTGATGTACTTTTACAATATTTATTTATGAATAAAGTGGGTTTTATTGGTAGTTTTTTCCCTCAGTAGTACATTAACGGGCTGAACCAACATTGCGGAAATCAATTTTGGATAGAGCTGAAAACACAAATACATTGGCCATAAAGGAAGCTCTACATTTTTATCATTTGAAGCCTTCCTTAAATATACAGCTGGACATGGCTTCTCTAAGATTCCTTGATTGATAGCTATACTGTCCACATCAAATGTATACGTACACTTTTGACACCTTTTGAACTAAGTCTAAATTTGTGTACATATTTCTTAATTAATTGAAAATTATTTAAGTTTTGAATAAATCGGAACGTTTTTATTGTTATTATTATGGAGCTTCATTTTCAAGTTTATATTTATCATTAAGTTCAATGGAAAACTTTTATTAACATATTCTGGGTGACCCGAACTGGATGGTCAAAACGAAAACGATTCCTCCGATCAAATGAAACAAAAAATTGTTAATAAATGTAGGGTCTATTGTTCCCGGGTTTCAAGATACAGAGTGTTTTTTTTTTCGATTTCACAGAGTTACCATAAAAATGACTATGTATGCTCCAAACTAAAATTAAAATTAAAGATGATTTATGACAATTCTTGTGTTACAAACAATTCGTTGCCATGGATTTAAACAAAACAATTCATGTACACGAAAGTAACAACATTCGTTAGGTAGCCGAGTGGTTAGGTCTGTTGGTTGGCAGTTGTCATCCTTCTTAAGTTGTGGGTTCGAATCCCGGCAGCGCAAAGCAGTGACTAAGCTGTGGCGAAGAAACAAACAGGTGATCTCAGTGTCATAATTCGAAAACTAGTGTGTTGACCTCCGACTTCAGTTAAAACTTACAAAATTACAGAAGTTTTTCCTTCGTTAGCCGTACATCAAGTGGGATTCCCATAAAAGACAATTACTCTTGGAAACTCGTCATGAAGTTTGAAAAAATCTTATGTTGAAACTAATTCAGGTCTTAAAAATGGTTAATAATGAATTTGTTTCTAATCGATTCAAGATTCCGGAAGGAAATTTTGTGCTCAAGTTTTTCCGTGGCCATATTTCTGTCACTCCTCTAGTTTGTAACATACAGGGTCATTTTCATGGTAACTCTGCCAAATCAAAAAAATTTAAAAAACACTCTGTATCTTGAAAACCGGTAATAATAGAGCCTACATTTATTAACAATTTTTTGTTTCATTTGGTCAGAAAAATCCGCTGTTTTCGTTTTGACCATCGAGTTCGGGCCACCCTGTATAAATAATCGTTATGGTCTTTTCAGTAATGTTTAAAATACTTAGCTTTTTGGGCTTTTTAATGGTATATTTTTGTATTTATGATTGTATGAGTCTAAACGTTTCGATAACACTTGCAGTTATCGTTCTCAGTAGTAATAAGATCTTTAAGAGATTTTTGAGATGTTGAAACTTTTTTTTTAAATATGAAAATGCAAACATAAGCTTGCTATTAATTTAACAGTTTGATAAACGTAGAAAACCAACTATGCAATACAATTTTAGTAAATAAATTAAATAGTGTTAAACTACCTTGAATGTGACACATCAAAACACCCTCTACGGTCAAAGGCTAACAGTGAAAAATGATAAACGTATAAAGCCAACTGTGGAATACAATATTTTAGTAAAGAATAACTAGATCCTTAGTAAATTAAATATTGGTAAACTGCCTTGAAGATGACAAATCAGAACACCCTCTAACGGTCAAAGGCTAACGGTGTTAAGTGTCATAATCAAAGAACGAATTTAACAAAATTTAATCAAATTATGATGTAAGAGCAAAGTTGTGCAAAACTTGTGAATTGTGAATTCTTTTATCAATTTCAAATTAAAATTTTTTACAACTTTAAAGATATCATAATTATATTTAGAATTTACGTCAGTTCTACATACATAAAGACAAAATTTACATCGATTGGGGCTTGAACCTTGATGGCGCAGTTGGTTAGCGTGGTACTCTAGCAAAGTACAGGTCGTAGGTTCAAATCCTACTCGAGGTAAACTTTTTATTTATGTATTTAATAAAATTAATAATAATTTTTAATTACATACCATAATTTGATTAAATTTTCTTAAATTTACTCTTTGATTTTTCACTGTTAGCCTTTGACCGTTAGAGGGTGTTTTGATTTGTCACCTTCAAGGCAGTTTAACAATATATAATTTATTTATTAAAATTGTATATCATAGTTGGCTTTATACGTTTATTAAACTGTTATATTAATAGCAGACTTGTGTTTGCGTTTTCAATTTTCAAATTTTAAAAGACTTATTTCAACCTCTTAAACATTTATAAAAGATTTTATTACTACTGAGGACTATAACAGTACTTATTATCGAAACGTTTAAATTTGTATAACCATAAATACAAAAATACACCATTAAAAATCCCAAAAAGCTTAGTATTTTAAATATGTGTAATAAATAGTGAAAGTTTACATATTCATTTTTCTGTAAAATGTGTTTAATTATTCTTTTGTAATATTTCAAATGAATTATTAGCATATACAACTGATTAGGTAACACGTTTTATCATCTTTTTGCATTACTATAAATCTGGAACTTAAACCAGATTACGTAAGGTTTGCTTATTTTATGTAGATACCGTTTTACGGCTCTTAAAGGTTTTCTGTTAACTTTAAGGTTTCGTTATTATCTATTACGTGAATGCAATTTTCAATATATGTACGAGTGTCAAAGAGTACAATAACTTAGTAATCATGGCTTTCCATCACACGCAGCTCTGGATACGTTCCATAAATGGTTATATATCACGAAAAGTCAAGTAACATAATTTGCTTAGAAATGAATGAGAATTTCAATAACAATTTTTTTTTAAGAAAAAACAGTAGCGTATCATTTTTCTTCAAAGTATATTTACTTCAAGACCCGCACGAACGCCACTGGTAGAAATTAAAAATGTAAATGTTACTATTAATATACTTTATTTGCTTAATTGACAGAAATTTTGCTATTTAAATTTGCCTTCTCTATTTACACTCTTTACAGTCTCTCCTTTCTTTACTTCACTTACACTAGCTTCTTCTCTCTTTTTTCTTCTCCCATTTACTGTCTTCTTCTGTTCCATGTTTCTTGCATCCACTCCGCTCCCCTTTTTCCTTCTTCTAGTATCTTTTCCACCGTCCTCTCCTCCTCCTTTAATTCCCTGCATTCTTGCAACATGTGCTTAAACGACACTATCTCTTCCCCGTACAGCCTACATTTTCTCTTTTCGTCCCTTCTCCAGTATCTGTTTCCCCTTTCTTCGTTTTCACATCTAAATCTCGCTATCATTTTCTTTCTTTCTCCAATCAAATATCTCGGTATCCCTTCTACCTTAATGTTCCTATAGTTTACATTGTATTTTCCTTCTTTTACCTTCGACCATCTTTCCTGCTTTTGCACATCTCTATCCCTTCTAATTATGTCCTCTCTCACGTTCACTCCTTCCCTTCTTAGCCTTTCTACTTCTTCTGTTGCATATCCGATTCTTTCGTAATATTCTTTCCTGGCTTCTTGTCCACATTCTATTCTTCCTTCTCTTATTTCTTTCCAGCATTCTTGTAGAATTTTACACTCCGTTCTTCTCGTACTTTACTGTTCTATTTCCCGCCTCCACCCTTATTTTCTCTACTTGCACCTCCTCTCTAATGATGTATCCTGGTGTTTCTCTTTCCACTCCCAGTATCCACCTCCAGTATTTTTCCTGCAGCCCCTCTATCTCTTTGTATTCTTTCCACCCCCACACTTCCGCCCCGTACAGTACCACACCTTTTATCAGTTTTTCAAATAATATTTTTCTTTTCCTTATGTCCATTCCAAACAGTCTTTCCCCTAAACTCCACACTTGCCCTATTAGCTTATTCCCTTTTCTCAGCCGCTCTTTTACATGTTCCCCATCTTTATTGTCTTGTCTTATTGTGTATCCCAGGTAAGTGAATTCCTTTACTTGCTGTATCTCCTCATCCTTCCATTTAGATTCCTCCATTTTCCTTTTTACGCCCCCTTTTCTCCATACCATTACCTTAGTTTTGCTCCCATTGACTTCCAGATCTTTCCTTTTCAAATATCTTTCCAATGTTTTTAACATTCCCTTCATTTCTTTTTCCTCCCTTGCTAATAACACTATCATCCGCGTATGCCAGCGTCCACACTTTCACGTTCCCCACCACCAGGCCTTCCTCTTGTTTTCCCCTTAATGTCTCCTCCAGGTCTCCAGTATATACCGCAAACAGGCTTGGGCTGAGTGGGCATCCTTATCTCAATCCCTTCCTCGTTACAAATCCTTCACTCAGTTCACCATTTACTTTCACCCTGTTCCTCGTTTCTTCGTATATTTCTTCTATCCTTTCTATTATCTTTTCGCTTATCTTTTTTTTTCTCATGAACTTCTTCAACTTTTGCCTGTTTACCCTATCGAATGCTGCTATTATGTCTACTAATACCGCTACCATTTTACCTCTTTTCTTTCCTAATTCCTTGCTTGCCATATGCTTCAGTATGTATACGTTATCCGTCGTTCTTCTTCCTTTCCTGAATCCTGCCTGTCCATCTGCTAACAGCTTCTTTTCCACCACCTCCATCTTTAACCTTTCTTCCAGAACGTTAGCGTATATTTTGTAGGCAGTGTTTAGCACTGTAATTCCTTTGTAATTTGTCATCCGATTCTTGTCTCCTTTTTTGTATACTGGGCAAATATATCCTTCCCTCCATTTCTCCCTGAATCCTTCTCCTCTCCATATTTTGTTTATTATTTCAGTCATCCTTTTTTTCACCTTTTCTCCTCCGTATATCCACTCCTCACCTTGTATCTCATCTTCTCCTGCCGCTTTCCCTTTTTTTACATTCTTTATTGCCTCTCTTACTTCCTCTTCTTTTATCCCTTCTTCTTTTTCCCATCTCTCGTGTCTTTTGTTACTTTGTTTTCCTTCTCCGTCTTGTATTTGTTCTCCCTCCAGCGCGTCTCTGAAATACCTCTCCCATTCTTTTATTTGTATTCTCATTTGTGTCCTTCTCCGCTTTTCTTTCTTTAACAATTTCCATACGTCTTTCTGTTTTTATCTCCTTAATCTGCTCTTCCTGTTTCTTTTTGCTTTCGTCCTTTTTACTTTCGCATGTTTTCCTGTATATCTTTACTGCTTCTTTATATTCTTCTTTTTCCGTTTTCCCCGTTCTCCACCGTCTTAGTGTTTTTCTTGCCTTCCTCTTGACCTCCTTACATTCTCTATCCCACCATCTTTTCCACCCCATTTTCTCCCCTTTCCATTTTCTAAACTTGACTTTCCGTTGCTTCCTCCATCCTCCACACTTTCTTACTCTCCATTACCTTTCCATCTTATTTTTCCCATTTTTTCTTTGTACCTCTCTTCTGTCCCGATCTTCTTATTTATATATTCCTCTTCTTCTCTGCACTCTTCTCTTTCTCCCCCTTCCATTATCATTTCCAGGGGTTGGTGGTCCGATTCATCCCTCTCCCCTACCCTAAATATCTTCATCTTTTCCTCAGACTCAGCATTCGTAATTACATACTCTATTATTGATTCTCCCCTTGCTCTTATATACGTGTACTCCCCCCTCTCTCTTTCTTCTCTATTTCCATCCATTATTTCCCACCCTCTCTCGTTCCACATTTCTAACAGTTCTTTTCCTTCCGTATTCAACACTTTATCCTTTGTCTGTCTTTTTCCCGTCCCTCTCTTTTCTTGTAGTCTCCCCTCTTCCCCTATTCTCGCGTTAAAATCTATTATTGTCATACCTTCCCCCCTCTCTTCTATCATCTCCTCTAAATTTTCCCTAGTCTCTTTCATCTTTCTGCTGTAGACCGTCACTATTTTTATTTTTTCTTTACCCCACTGTCGGTTTCTTTTTATGATACCTCTTCTTTGTTGCACTTTCTGTTCTTCTTCCAACCATTTTCTTTTTATTCCCACTACTATCCCCCCTTTGCTCTTCCTTTTGTATGGTTCCTTTCCGCGCACTCAACCACCCATGAGAATTCACTTGGCATTTCCCTTAGCACCACGCCCGTCCTTTTTCTTCTAACCATGTCTCTTGTAATCCCACCACGTCCTGCTCCCTGACATACTCCCAAAACTCTTGATCTTTTTTCTTTATGGCCGCCACATTCCAGAACAGTATCTTTAGTTCATCCATCCCTCCGTGTAGTTTTCCCTTACTTTCCCTTTGTTTCCTTTGTTGTTCTTTTCCCTTTCCTTTGCTCCTTTGTCAATTTCGCTGCCGCATCGTCATTCTCCTTTCCCCTCTCCCTCCCACTTCTTTTAGTTTTTTGCTCTTTGTATATCCCTTCTATCTCCCCCTTCTCTGCTTAGCTCCTTCGCTCTCTCATTCCTTATGTATCTTTCCCCATCTATCTCCATTTTTCTATATCCTACCCATACTTTTCTTCCCTCCGCTCTTCTTTCCGCCGCCCTGTTCCGTATTTCTTTTTGTACATTCCTTTCTTCCCTTGTTAGATCGTGGTCTATGTAAATTCCTGTATCCTTCAGTTTTATCGTCTCTGCCATAATCTTCTGTTTCTCCTCCCATCTCTCCATTTCCACCACCACCATCTCATTTTTCTTCTCCTTTTTTATCACCAACACTTTTCTAACTTCTGCTCTTTCATTTAGTTTCTCTTCCATCATCCCTTGCAGCTCTTTCTGTGGCTCCTGGCATCTCCACCCATTTATCACGATGTTATTCTTCCTATTCATTCTCTCCTCATCGGCTACTTTTCTTTCTAATTTTTCTATTCTCTCTATCAATTCGTGTTTTTCCAACTTCCATTCCTTTTCCTTTTCTTCCATTTGTTCTTTATTTCTTTAATGTCGTTCCTTAGTCCCTTCATATATTCTTCCATCAGCTTCCTCATCTCACGGATTAACTCCTTTATTTCCTCAATTTCTTCCTCTTCCTTCCTCTTACCACTTTTTTCCTCCTCTATCTTTTTAACGTCCGGCGATCTTATTCTTTTCTTCCCTTTTCCAAATACTCGTTGCCGTTCTTCCGCTTCCTCTTCTTCCCTTTCCCTTTTATTCATTCCCTTCTTTTGTTTACTTTATCTGCCTTATTTTCATTTTTTTTAGACGTCCTCTGTTCAGTATTTAATATTTCTTCCAATTATACGAATAAATTTATCTACTTCAATGGTAATTTTATGTAAATGCTTTTTAATGGTTAAAAGGTGTATACAAATTTCTCAGAAGCTTATAGGATAGTATCATAAAAATTTTGTTTGTATAAGTTTGTCACCATACAGTTCAAACGTTTCTTTGAAAATGAAGTTTTTTTTTAATGGTTCCAAGAATCACATCCTTCAATGTTAGCTTATTATTAAGTACCTCTCTGTGTAAAATTTGTTTAGATGCCTGCTCCTGCGTGTAGTTATCTAATCGCATCACTTTACGTTACTAAATAATGCAATAGTTTTTTTGTTTGCATTTTGTTTGACTGCACTAGAAACTGCAACATCCCTTTCTCAGCTTACACGTTCATCTATATAGATCTCTGCATTTAAAACCAATAAGAATGGGCTGGTTATAACAGTTAAAGCGGTGGACGACCAAAGAGAATGTTTTGATGGCGTCTAGACATGTTTCTGTAAACCTCGGTATCGTTAATAACAACAATTAAACTGAGGTGTATCGTGCCACGTTTGCCCATGGATTAAGTCCTCTAGGCGGGCGAAAATGTTAGTAAACAATCAAGAACACCACTCATTCCAGCTTTGTGGGGGGGGGGGGGCACTGTTCGGTGTGACGCGGTATTTCAACTTAATAAGCTTGCGAGATGGTGTATTGGCAATTAAATTATTATCGCATTACTACTCTTTGTTATCAAGAGACAATTCTGTACGATTCAATATCTAGTGATGACTAAGTAGTAACTTTTTTACAAGACATTGACCGATTTTCAATAGCTTACACCAGCTTGTTGAATTGCTTGTTCAAAGCTTTAATCTACATTTAAATACCTACTTACTTTTGAATATAACCGTTTAATTAATGGCTTAATCACCAACACTTAACGGGTTAAGGTACGCGGTTTACACTCAAGACGGAGTGGAGTATTTATAGGTATAAGGTGTGTATACGTCCACTTCGCGAATTAAAATGAAATCGGGGTGATTATTTGTCGATCTAAGTTTGTTTACTCGACCGGTTTTATGTTGTGCAAGCTTACTTTAAAAGAAACACAAGAACACATAAAAGGATAAATTTTGCGTTTTTACTAAAACGGAAACGATAATAGATCTATTTATGGTCATAACTGGTTACAATTATGGTTTGTAACAAAACAATAGAACGTCTCCTATCCGGTATGACTCAATCGAACTTCCAATTTCAACTAACTATTTTCTCCTAAATCCACCCCCGTTTTTAAAAGTTATTAAAAAAAATATATATTACGTGCGAATATTTCCATATTTATTATTGAAAGAAGAATTTTTTTTAATATTCTCTCGTCATTAGCAAATCCGATATGTCCCGAATTTTAAGGTAATAAACAAACCCGTCTTTAATTTGCGGTATGTTCCAGTGTAATTAGTTACCAACCGGCGACATTTTGTCCGACTTCGTGCGTATATAAACTCAACGATTTGTTACCGACGCGAACACTTGTTTTTCTGCCCCAATTGTGTTTTCCTTTTCAACCCTTAATTACATAAATTTAAATCTTAGTTACATGAAATACATAACAAAAGTATATACCAAAAAATGTTATCAAATTACGATTTGTTGACAATATATTAAAACCCATTAATTATCTTTTCTTTCGCGGCAACAATTGCGGTTTTCGGTCAGCTACCTACAGATTGCTTTTAAGTTGCACACATATAGCGAAATAACCGATCCACGTTATACATTTATTTAACTAGTTCCAGCAAATTATTCACGTATATCAGAATGACCCAAAAAGAGAAACAATCTCGAACGTTAGCACTATTTACATAAATTAATTACGTGCATTGGAAATCTTGTTGAAGGACTTGTGCCTCTAAATTTATTAATAATTGTACAAATTACATTACCTAATAGCATCGTCCCTTCTCTGAGGACAATGCTTATTTTCCAATGTTGCCTTAACTTGATTTTATTGTTACCAGAGAATCTTACACAGTTGCTTAACTCCAAATTATTTAATATATTATTACATTGGAACATGAATTAGGACAATGATATAAATAAAAATTATTACTTGAAAATTTCAAAACACTAATAGTGTAATGGGAGCATTATTTTGTCGTACGAGTAAAGTCTTTATGCTTATGGCACCAGCTCAGTAAATGTGAATGATACGCCCCTGGAAGTTAGTAATCACAAGGTATTGAATCGAGTTAGCAAAAAAAATGAATGAAAAAAAATGTGTATGTCAATTTTTGTAAACGAACGGTGTGAGAAAAACATGTAAAAGAAAAAGCACGTTTTGGTTAGAGTGAAAGATTTAGCCCATAAGCGGTATAAAAGTGCCTTTGGGTTGGCACGTTTAGTATGATTACGGTAATTTTCGCTATCTCAACCACGTGATTTTCACGTACGTGACACGGGAAGGTCAAGCGTTGCGCGTGTGAAATTGAAAATATAATATCGAGTTCTAATTGACTCAGAATCTCCGAGTAGCTGTAGAGGAACAAGATTTCCCTATAAAGAGGAACTAGTCTGCATTGTTTAATTGTTCGCGTTTGTGCATTATCACGAGCGCATTATGATTCATTGGGACCACTTTTGAAGGAGAACGTGCTGATTAGTGGTTTCCCATTGTTGCACCCACGGATTCTGGACCATTTCAGTCATGTGGAGTAAAGGAGTTTTCCAAGCTTCCGCAAAGCCACACTATTGTGATCAAGCCGCTGTGCAGGGACCAATTAAGGTACATTCTTTAAGTTATCTGTTTTGGTGTTTTCGCGCTAAAGTACAATTATAAGCGCATGTAAAGAACCATATATGTAGTTAGTACAGTTAGTGTAGAGCTTTATCGTTATGGACTACAAAAGTGCAGGGACCTATAGTACTAGGTTCCCTTAAGGGATTGTTATACAGGGTGTCCCTCTATATTTTTCCCTATTTCAAGGGCTTATAACTTTTAAACGAATAAAGTTAGACACTTGCGGTTTTCTCTGAAATGCTTCACAATGATACAAGTTTTGATTGGACTCATCTAAATTTTTTCTTCACTTCCGGGTAGCCAAAAATATTGGTTTTTAGAATTTTTTTGGTTGACTTTTTTTAATGTAACACCCTGTATATTTTGTGATAAGGCGAAAGCCATTTCTTTCCGGTATCCATCGGTATAACATTTTTAAAAATCGATGCAGAATTAACTGAGCAATCAATTTTTAAGTAGAGGCCTGCAAAATCGATAGTCAACAATTATTTATCAGTAATTTTTTAATAGGTACGCTCTGGAATATTTTATCATAAATGTCACAATTTAGTGAGCTGTTGATTACAAGTCTGCAAAATCAATTCATGAAAACAAAATTAAATGTATAAGATCTATTATTTGACAATTTATTTGAGAACAATTTAACAAATAATCACAATACATATTTATATGACCCCCGTTTTCACTAATACAGTTGTGTAAGCGCATTACTAAATTTGTAAATGCCTTTTCTAGCATAAGGGTGTTATAGATTCAAAAGCGCCACGTATGTTGGCTTTTAGATCTTCTAAATTTTGGGGTGCAGGATTATAAGCCAGAGACTTAACATAAATAACCCCATATAAAAAAATCTGGTACCGTCAAATCTGATGAATTTGGAGCCTATTCAATTGGACCTCCCCTGCCGATCCAATTATTACCAAATTTATTGGATACAGATTCTCTAGCAATTAGCGAATAATGGGTAGGTGCTCCATGTTGTTGGAAATAAATTTCATTTTCATTCTGGTCTATTTGGGGATAAAAAATATCTCTAACATGTCCGTATAGTTAGCACCGTTTACTGTTTTTTCAGCAAAAAAGAATGGCCCATAAATTTCGTTTTTACTTACTGCACACCAAACATTTACTCTAGGTGAGTCTCTTACAGTTTCATCAAATTCACGTGCATTCTCTTCACACCAAATCCTGCAGTTGTGTCTATTGACCGCTCCATTTAGATGGAAACTTGCTTCATCGGACATTATTAACTGGAGGTCAGGAGTAATTCTCATTAAATCCAATAAAATCTCAGACATAAAAAGGCGTTTTTCGTAATCCCTTTGATTTATTTTTTGATGTAGCGGAATTTTATATGTTTTAAGTTTCAGTGCTTGTAAGATTCTATGTACTTTAGATCGACTTATATCAAAATGTGACGCGACTTTTCTGATTGATGGCTTAGGAGATCTTGTCATAAACTCATAAATAGCTATTGTATCATTAATAACATTATTGTTACCTGTAATTCGTTTCTTACGTGACAACGATGCATTGTTTTTGAAATTGTTGAACCATTTTCTTATTGTCTTAGCAGTTGGTGGTATTTTATTAAATTTCCTAAAAAGCTTTCTTCTGGTTTGTACAATAGATTTAGTTTCAGCGAAATAAAGGACAATATTTGCCTTTTCTAAATCGGAAAACATCATTTCAATGGCAAAATATCTGGTTATAGAGCTCAAACACAATAATTGTGACATTTATGATAAAAATATTCCAGAGCCTACTTACTAAAAAATTACTGATAAATAATTGTTGACTACTTAAAAATTGATTGCTCAGTTAAATCTGCATCGATTTTCAAAAACTTTATAGCGACGGATAGCTGAAATAAATGGATTTCGTCTTATCAGAAAATATACAGGGTGTTACATTAAAAAAAGTCAACAAAAAACTTGTATCATTGTGAAGCATTTCAGAGAAAACCGCAAGTGTCTAACTTTATTCGTTTAAAAGTTATAAGCCCTTGAAATAGGGGAAAATATAGTGGAACACCCTGTATTATTTCTAGATCAGGGAATTATAGCTTTTGGAAAATATAGTGGGACACCCCGTATTATTTCTAGATTACAGGGTTATAGCTTTTGTATTCTGTTTCAAGTTAGGGTTGAATGTTAATCTTAAATTTAGTAATAATTGTTGCCACCTATTAGTTTCATACTGGCCATTAATAAATTGCCATTAATATATTGATATATTTAATTGAAGTCGTATCACCCAGAGGGGTAGTAATTAGTCATAGAGAGTAACCAAGGTTTGAGGAAACCATTTAACCAATTTCAATCTAATTGCGAGGTAAATATATTAAACGGTCCAATTGATAAAAGGGGCGGACATTGATAACCTTCAGGTTACCATAATTCTTATAATTAACTGGCAAATTTCTTTTTTGTTTCCTTACATAGTTAGCCGGAGCTCACCGATCAAACACGAATCACATCGAGGGACTAACATAGAGGTTGGGATTTTCAACCAGAGTGTTAGGTGCAAATAAGCAAGCTCCTGACCCTGAATTGGAAGGAAAGGAAGTAGTTTGTTACGATTGAAAGAATTATAACACCCACAACAATAGTCGTATTGAAACGTAATCCAAAATTTCATCCAAAAAACCGGTACTTTCAGTTTCAGGAATTGTAGCATAGCTGTCTGGTGAAACAATAAAACATACAGTGTTTGTTATACGTATGAATAGAAGAAGGGAGTAACTGTTGCTTTGATTCAAAACCTTTTTATCGTTTACACAAATAGGTACTGCTTTATAAGATTTTCTAAATTAATTATTCACATGAATGTAATAACAATGGGATGTTAATTTATTCAGGAATAAATGAAAAGAAAATTTGTAACGCAAAGCTGTATGATGTAATCTTAAATGAATGAAATTGTGCACTGTAACCTGTAATTCAATCAGTGTTTCACTAGCAGACTAGTGCGAGTAGTTTTCAGGTTAACAATACGTCCTATTATCACTTTATTACAATAAATCAAACAGTATTCTCACTTGCAAGTTTAAATCTATTCTATGCTGTATTTTTAACATTTTCATAATAAATACTGATAACGTTTACACATGAAGAATTATTGTATTATATAAGCCATTTTAAATGGATTCCGTTCCTAATTTTGTTGTACAATGACTTATAAAAGGTTTTAAAGAGAAAGCTTAAACTAAACTTTGAACCAAGTTAAAGAAAGTTATTTTAAACATTCGCATGAAATATGTATATTGTTAATGGTTTTGTGTATTTTCATTAATTCCCGAATCTTTGGATAAAAGTATTCACAAATTAGAATAGCTATATAAATAATGTAATTGTAGCTAAAAGTCAAATCTTTTCATTTTCTATTGACTACTTTTAACCATTTTGTAAACTACATTTCATTATTGTTTGAATCCAAAAGCCAATTTAGAAAAGTCGTTTCAACGATTCTCACAAATGCGCTGTATTTTTCTTTATCGATGACCTATAAAGAGTCTATTTCCAATCACTAGAAAATTTATCTAAGCAAATTGATCTCTTAATTATAACTTTAAGTATTTAAAACACTTTCAAACAGATTGACGCTTCTACCAATTAGTTGTTCTCTGTGGGTTCCCGTTTATAGTGAAAATAGATTTAGAATTGATTGTGTATGGCCTACTGTAATTATATTCTTTAAGTTTATCTAAAGTATAGGATTTGTTTGAGGTCTAATCATATCACCGTTTTCCTGTTGTGAGACGCAAAGTAATTCCTTTTTTCCAATTCCTATTAATAAAATGGTTATTTTGTATGTCAGATCTCATTATTAAAACAATCTTTTAACCAAAAGGACGAATAAATTGTTTACAGGGACACTTTTATTCACACTGTCATTTACAACGTGAAGTAAAATAAATTTCGCATTACCAGTTTGAGAGATCCGAACTGGTATTATATAATTGTTATATACCAGTTTGAGAGATCCCATTCAAGGGATTAACTCTCACATATCGTCTTCTTTTGTGGCCATGTTATATACGTTCAGAGTCGAGATATTCCAACGCCACCTATTCCTACGATTGCCCCAAACGCCGGGAAACACCCACAACTCTCCCCTAAACCGCCCCTCATATCCTTCCTCCCCGCACCCATTCATCCACCAAATCCGACAACGACACCCAATTCCTTACCACAACACGTTACATCCGCACCCTTACCCTCTTCCTTCTCGGTCCCTTTCCGGATCGTAGGAAAGAGATCATCAGCACTCTCGATACACACACCAAAACTTTCTTCCGAAGACGGACGACCGCTTCATTTACGGGCGCATTTGTAAATGTAGATTGCCCCGTGATCACATAAATCCTGCGGTCCCTCCACTCTAAAATATACGTACAATGGATCTTGTGATCGGTACAATTAATGCCAGTGGTGTGCGTAGAAAGCGCACCCTAATTAAAAACCTAAAATCCGAGAAAATCCAAATTCTATCAGTAACAGAAACCAAACTGTCGGATAGGTGTGCTGTCCACTGTACGAAATACCACACTTTCCTAAGAAACAGTAACCTACAGAGAACCCGAGGCACGGCCCTATTAATCAACAACACATTTCCCTCAACCTGTTTCGAAGTACCCCAGCATTTCCAACACTACGAATGCGTAGCTGCCACAGTTTATTTTCCACAACCAATAATATTCTTTTCTTGTTACAACCCTCCATGCGAAGTCATTTCAATAGCCCATCTAGAATACGTTGCTAGTCTCCCCAATGCGGTTATTCTGGGAGATTTAAACGCCCACCATACTCAGTTGGCCGACACATACACCAATGCCAACGGTAGAACCCTGTCTGATTTACTCCTCAGACTTCCCATCCTACGTATCCGCAACACCCTACCTACATACTTCGAATACCTAGGCACATCAATAGTAGATCACATTCACTGCTCAGAACCACTATTTCAATGATTCGAACCCGATTGCTACTTAGAAACTACAATAACTTCGGACCACTTACGGCTCCTTGCCAAAACATCACTTGCACCCTCTCCTCCGCCACCTCCAACACATATACTCATTCAGGACTTCTCCAAAGCCAATTGGAATGTGTTCCAAGAGCACATCTCCAACCATTTGCCTAATAACGATCTCTTCTCCCGAGAGGATATCGAGAGAGCCGTGCACGACCTAACTAAGCTCCGTTATCACGGACGCGGTTACGTCAGCAGTACCGCTCAAAAACCTAAACATCTCGCTGAAACCTCTGCCCCAGCATATTATGAACTGGATCAAAGAAAAGAGGCGTGTTTACCGACAATTTCGGAGATCCAGGGATTCCGCGCTCAAAACTGAATATAACCGCCTCAATGCAAAAATCTGTAGAGAAATCAATACAATCACCCAAAACAGATGGATCCAGATCACCTCCAAACTCGATTTGCGAAACGGTAAACTCTTCTGGAATAAGTGTGGTAAAACTGACCAGAAGGAGAGTCACCCCCATATCCCACCTAAACAATCCGCAAGGCATCCGCATAGCCACAAACTAAGGAAAAGCCGACTTCTTCAAAACCCACTTCGAACACACGTTCACCTCTCCATATGATCCGTCCTTTGACGACAACTTTAAAAACGAACTCGAACAGGACATGACCAATTTCCAAAACTTAACCTTACCACAACTGCAATTTAACGATGACGACCCCTTCCTCGCCCCAATCACTCCCAAACTAGCCCTCTAATACTTCAAAAAAGGACGAAACTGCACCAGGACATGACGGACTAAGCAGACGCATACTTCGAAAACTTCCCCCTGCATCCATCACATTCCTCACCACAATTGACACCAGATGCCTAGCATTCTCACACTTCCCAATGGGCCGGAAATCGGCCTCAACAGTCATGATTTCCAAGCTCAAATCCGATCCTACCAACCCGTCCTCTTACAGACCCAATACCCTTACTCAGCTGCGTAGGCAAGTGCTTCGAGCAGATCCTATCCGGCAGGCTTAGGAATCACATCGAAAGCAACAAACTAATTCCCCATTTCCAATTTGGATTCAGACCCCACAGAACCTGTCATGACCCCCTGTTGAGGCTGCTGACAGAAATTTCTCGGGCATTCAATCATAAGCAATGCAACCTGGTGATATTTTTGGATATCAAGCAAGCTTTCGACAGGGTGCGGCATGTAGTCCTTCTACACAAAATTTGTTCACCCCATTTCTAAACAGTTAGTCAGAACAGCGCTACAGCCTCCATCCTTATCGCCAACACATTGCGGAATTTATCCAACTGGGCAAACCATTGGAGAGTCTTCGTAAACTCTTCCAAAACCCAAGCCATCCTATTTCACCATCAAAACCATTTTGCCAGAACAAACCAATCAGCCAACCGAGCTCCATTGTACGTCACCCTTAATCACGACTCCCTCAAAAAAATAGCCTCATGTGAACGCCGAATCCTGCGCAGAATACACAATCTAGACCGCATATTTCCAAACATCCTTACCATCCAACACGCTAATATAGCTTCGATCACAGACCGCCTCAAATCCCTACAAACTCAATAAATCTGATCCATTCCCTACACAATCAACCACCGTAGAAATAGATTTAGCAAAAAATCCAAGCACCCTCCTACCCTTCTAACCCAACTCCTCGAAAAGCTCCCAGAGGAATTCGAGGAACTCCTCGATAATACTCCATACGTCCTCAGATAAATCCTAAACTTCAAACACCCCCTCCTAATGATACGTCTTAATCTTGATTTATTTTTTGACTTTTGGTATATCTAGGTTTTTTGCTGTGTTTTTCCTAGACCTTGAGGAAAATGCTTTACCAATTACCACAGCACTATAATTTGACATAAGTAGTTGAAATTAAGATTAAAATTAAAAAATGACGAAAAACGTTCTGCATTATGCTTTTCATTGTTAATAACACTTGCACTTATTTACAAAGATATCTCTTTGTTATGTTTATATTTATGAATGCTTCTATCATTTTGAAATTGAAGTTTTTCACAACTTTACACTGTCATCTTTAAGACAGTTTAACAATATTTAATATTTAATGACCTAGTTATTCTTTACTAAAATTTAATTTTATAGTTGGCTTTATACGTTTCTCAAACTGTTATGTTGATAGCAGGCTGATGTTTATGTTTTAATTTTTCAACTTTGATAAAATTGTTTTCAACATCTTTAACAATTTTAACAGATATTACTAATGACG
The DNA here is from genome assembly GCA_036346205.1 of Vesta saturnalis. Lineage (NCBI taxonomy): Eukaryota > Metazoa > Arthropoda > Insecta > Coleoptera > Lampyridae > Vesta > Vesta saturnalis. Next base: position 1,047,745 of record JARFJB010002494.1, read on the forward strand.
AAGATAACTGTAAGTGTTATCGAAACGTTTAGATTCTATAATTTAAAATACACCATTAAAAAAAACAAAAAAGTTAAGTATTTTATTATGATTAAATGTGAGTTTATCACCCGTAAAATCTCGCGACTTGCCCCCGTCACTAATAATTTTGAAAATATATGCTAATTACGAAACTTTAGTGTTTCACATTGTGATAGTCAGATAAGGCTACACTTATCGTTGGGGTTGAGGTAAAATTGCATGTTGGGATGGGCGTGCACTGTTATTATTGTTGTATGTATTAAAATTTACAAAAATTATTAATTGTGGGTAAATTCATAAATAAATTTACGCTTGTTAAGGGAATTGTTTATCTGTTCTTCCAGTTTCTTTCCTGGTTCAAGCTTTACAGGGACTCTCTTCCCAGAACCAATAATTCTTTGCTTTCCTTAAAGCTTGTGGCGCCTATTTCATGTCTGTTCTTCTTATCCTTCTGCCTACAATTTCGTTCTAGCTTTATAACTAACCTAACCATCTATTTACTTTTTATCAACACTTCACAACACCCACGCTGTCCGAGTGCTCTGTGGTCTCAGGACGTTTCGCTGAGTTACTAGTCGAGCTAACTAATTCCTCCTCATTTTATGTAACGTGGTTGGTTAGACACGTGGCAGATTTTAAATAGGGTATTTTTGATATGTTTGTATGCAAATGCAATTTTTTATTTTTTTTAATATTTGTGAAAAAAATTGATACAAGATATGCGTAGGTAATAAAATATTTGGTTTTGCATTTTAATTTTGCTGTAGCTTTTTAGCTATAATAAAGATATCGAACTGCTTTTTTCACCAATAGTTTGCAAATTTAAGGTATTTTCTGACTATAATAAAATAATGGTATGGTTACATTTAAAAATTGAAAAACTGCTATGTGTTTAGAAAACGTCCTCCAGCGGTGGCTTTAAAGCAAGGTATTATACATTTTTACGTTGTTATATTTAAAAAAAATATTTTTTGTAGAATGAAAACTATTCTGTAAACTAAAATTATAGCGTAATTAAGCATATGACTCCACTCTCCTCCCGCCCTTATTTTGCGGCCTATACCTACCGTAAAGTGTATTACAATAAAGTTTCAAAATATTACAAAATTTATGTTAATAATATTTGTCTTATACAATAATCGCCAAATTTTCTATAAAAAGGCATTTTTTAATAAGATGATGTATGCCGCGCCATCTAGCGGTAGACACACGAACTTAAAAATAATTTCCAGTAGTTTCTCTTGGGCACCTGTATCTTAATTTTTTTTCCGAACGCTCTACGATGAAAGGGTGCGGCGATACCGCCGGGGGCCGATGTTAGCGGGACAGCCAGTATAGTAGTTAAAACAATTATGCCGATGAATTCTACGCACAATTTACTAAAATTCTGCCCTTTAGTTTTCTTCTATCTATTTAAATAAGAAAATTATGAATATGGGACATTATGATAAATCAGCCGGTACTAGTTATTTATTGCAAAAGGGTTTTTTCGTCGTAATTTAATATTATTCTTAATACATTATTTTATAGTGAAGTGGTGCCATTTATGATGGTTGTATATCTAGGAAGTAATTCTCAATATGATTTTTAGTAAAGAAAACTCAGTGTGTGGCATGCTAGACGTTTATTTTTCAATGTCTACTCTTTACGGGTGTTTATCTGATATTTACAATGTTCACAATCGTTAAAGTCGGTCTTGTGGTTGTTGTATTTGCGGTTAACAATAATTGTTTCTTATGTGGTTCAGTAAAAATGATAGGCTGGACATTAAAAAACATATAATTTGCGGTCTCTTTATATGAAGCAATAATATAATAGTCTATAATATGTAACTGTTACATTTGTCTGCATCACTTAATATCATCGAGGAATCATTGTATTTTCTTGAGTTGACCGTGATTCAATAAATGTTTTTATTTTCACAACCTGAACACATTTTACTGAAGGAAATTACAATTGAGAACTACTATGGGAAATAATAATTATTTCCATAATATTTCATGAACATTCCAAAATCAATTTGTAAAATTATAGGGAACGATTCACTCCTAATAGTGTTTTGATTATAGAAACTTGGATTAATTAAATATTACGTTACTATAGAATCCATTATTCAAAATGTAGATGAGAATTTTGACTTAGTTTATATTTATATACTAGACTAGATGACAGATTTCTAGTAAATTTAACGGAAACTTCTAATTTCCAACATTTCCCAAAAATTATTTTTGTTAACAAAACATGTATTATCTTGTTTCATATATCAAAAAGAACAAATTAAGGAAAAAATATCTACAAATCTAAAATTGAAATGTGAATAGCGGATATAAGATTTGTGTAGCGCGTTAGTTCACTGCATTTATAACTAGAACTGGAACATATTGTAATACTGCAACATTAAATTGTCTTCATATGATATTGGTAGAACATCGTGAAGCTTAATGTATTTATTTCCTTTCTCTACATTATTATATACAGTTCTGTTTCCTATATCTTTGAGTTATCAGAATTTATATAATTACAGTATACGGAAACTATTGCTACAACATTTTTCGATCCTATTCATCATGACATGTGTAACTAACGAGTTCTGAATGTTGCATTTATCTATATTTCAAGATGTATCTAACAATGCTAAGCGATAGTTTTAACAGTAAATAAATTTACCCATGTTTCTTTTTTTATTTATCTTGGTGTATAAATTATAACTGTAACCACGTTTACCTACATTTCATACACTTTCGTATTGAGTAAAATGGTACTCCTTTCACAATAGTTATTTCACTAAGAATTAAATTTAATCTATATAAAGTCCTATGAAAGAGCTTTCTTCGTTATTATTAGGTTTCGAATTTCCGGCATCTCCTATATTCTGATCAGAAATATCTATTGTAGCTTTCTCCACCTTCAATTTTCTTTCGCTTAAAATTTTTTATCTCGAATAATTGGTTACAAAAAAATTCCAATTATTTTATTAAAAATTTTTTATAGAAATTGTAATAGGTGTAAAATACGTGTAACCCACAAAAATAAAGTAATTTAATATGCGACACATGAAATCATTGGAAAATCTTATCCTAATTTAGTTTACATCTCAATAATTGGTTTTGAAATAAAAGACATTAAAAGTTTTTAAATTTTTGGTAATTAAAAAGCTAAACAGATTAATATTGGGCAAATCAAATCAACTCTAGATGTAGATGAGAGAAGTAAAAATTATCCATTATATTTTTGTAATCGAGTAGGGGTTATTATCCGGAAATTCCATCTCCAGAAAGATGGTGAATTATTTTAAACATTATTTTATTTTATTCTATCGGTGATTGAAATAAGCATTAGTTTGAGAGGGTATGAGGCGTATAATACGCATGCTGTCTCCAATTTCGTATGCACAGGTTGACTCGATTTGATTTCTTCAGCAGAATATATCAGACAAGTTGTTCAAACATTTCAGTATTAGACATTTTTTGATCGCACGCTACCTCCAAAAGCTTAGTAAGGGTGTGGAAACTGGTTCCCTTATGAACTCAAAACCTATCATGTACGAATTCTGAAGGGCCTTTGCAGTGGAGGTGGTGACTACTCTTTTAAAATATCAGAGAAAGTAGGTTACTTATCGTCGGATAAAATAGCGACAGGCATCCCAAAACATAGTTTTTGCAGGAAGGCAATGTAAAGTTTTTAGTGCGACACGAGTGAAATTATCCACGACAAATTCGTCCCAAATAGCGCCTACTGTTCGTGAAATGACAAGGTGAGAGTTAACAGAGACACATTCCGGACAAAAAACGAAACAAGAACACGAACCTGACTCAGCTTAATCGTGCTCACGGTACAATACAAAGACACCGCGAAAGGAATGGTATATTCTCGAATCCTTTGCTAAGAAGGGGTAAGCAGACCATCGTTGAAAAACTGGCAGGCGCAGTTTACGAGAACTTGTACTTGTACTTGTATGAGTTGATAGGCAATGTCAAGAGATTTATAAGACCAATGGGCCAGCGCTTGTTGCTGATGGCATCGACCGTGCAAATAGGAAGCTGTTATTGAAAAAGAGGGTTGATATGCTCCAGAATAATCATTCCAACTAATTATGTTCTTAGCGATGCTACAGTCACCATCAAAACTACTAATAACGATAATATAATGAGGTTATGTTTACAATAGCTAGTTAAACTACTAACGTTTTCATGTATTTTTCTAACTCGCATAGGATTTTTTAATGTAAGTAAGCAAGCTTGTACTGTCCTGGAAATTCTTACCATTGTGTTTCTGTAATTAACATTCCAATCGACAACGTGTTTAACAGTTACACGAATACGCGACGGTGGTCGATGGAGAACAAATATGCTGCAGTGATTTTTTTTTTTTCAAATATCTATTTAATACTAAATGATTCTGCTTACCCTAAACTTTCGTACAATTCTAATAACAAGTTCAAATTATTAACTGCGAAACTGTTAAAGGAATCAAACTTACCAGCTGAAATAATTAAGCAACTAACACCACAAGATCCTACAATACCAAGATTTTATGGATTGCCAAAAATACACAAACCAAATGCGCTACCTCGACCAATTGTAAGCTTCATAAATTCAACAACCTACGTATTATCTAAATACCTAAATACTCTACTACGATCTTTAATTGGTTCGAGAATTCAGAATATTTTATTGTATTGATTGGCAAATTAACATTAACCCTAGATGATTTGTTAATTAGTTTTGACGTGAACTCCTTGTTCATAAAAGTACCAATAAACGACATCTTACAACTATTAAAACGACATTGCAACCACAATGAGGTCAAATTATTTAAACATTGTCTAACTACATCTTCTTATTTAATAGCGAGTATTATGAACAGTGAGATGGAGTAGCTATGGGATCTCCAATTTCACAATCGTGCAAAGTATTTTATGAAATATTTTGAAGAACATACTTTAAATAATGCATTTAAGAAACTAAAATTTTGACTTTGATATGTTGATGATATTTTTGCGATCAGGCCTTTTGGGGATGAAGAATTAATGGTGTTCCTTAACCATTTAAACAGTCAACGTACAAACATTAAATTTACAATATAAAAAGCAAAAGGTTGTTGTTTTCAATTCCTTAATGTCCTAATTGAAAGAAAACCAGATGGAATCCTAACACATTCCGTATATCGTAAGCCAACACGTACAAATCATTTTATTAATGCTTCATCACACAATCATCCAGCACAACAGTTTAGTACGATACGAACTTTGTACAACCGTGCCACAAAGATGTGTCATTCAGATAAACATGAATTATACCATCTTGAAAAGGTCTTCATAAATAATAGCTTTAACGAACAGCAAATTAAATAATCACTTTAACCGAGACAAATGACGCATACGTATAGTAAATATACAACTTCAAATAAATTTGCCATTTTACCTTTCCTTACAAACACAATGAATAAGATTGGTAAAATATTACAAAAACATAATATAAAAGTAGCTTACAAAAGCCGTATTAAGATTCGAAATCTTCTGAATTCCGTTAAAAGACAAAATATCATTACATACATGTGGTGTTTACGAAGTGCCATGCTCTTGTGGTAAAGTTTACATTGGTAAAACTCGAAGAAGCATTAACACCAGGTTAACATAACACAAAAGACACTTATGCTTACTTCATCCTAACAAATCACCAATTGCTCAACTTACCTTAAACACTCTACACAATATAAAATTAGAGAAACACAATATTTCTAGCTAATGATTAGTATACAAGGAAGATTCGAGAAGCTATTGAAATTCTGAAATAGCCTAACAACTTGAGCAGGGATAATGCATATGAGTTGTCCAATACCTGAGAGTCTATTTTCAAGAACTGAAAGTTTTACAGTCTTTACCAGTGATTTAATTTTAATTCTCTAGTTACTTCATTAACATTTGTCATTTTGATGTTTACCTATCACTTTTAGCCAAAAAAATTTTTTTCTTCGCATCATTTTGAATTAATTTATTTTGAGATCTCAAAAAATTTGAACTATCACTTAAATTCTATCTTAGGAATTTTTTGTCGCAAAATTACGCGTAGTACCAAAAAATTGCATGGGATATAATTAATCGATATGTTTAAGGTTTATATTTAGGTATTTTTATATCTTTGAAATATGCAGTTGTTTTATAAATATTTGATAAAATTTTCTCCCAAAATCTAATCAGATCCAGAGAAATGAAATGCGGCTTAAATACAAAATTTCAAGCACGTACGTGTTATGGTTCTGAAGTTATCGTGGATACTAACATGCATCCACACACAAACACACACGCGCGCGCACGTACACAAACGCACACGCGCTCACGCAGGCACCTACCCCCGCACCACCCACCCGCCCTCCCCAAAGATTCAGTTTCATTTTTGCATTATTCGCAAAGCTTTATTATTTAATTATATAAATCCGCTAGTACTTTTATTGTATGTATACGGGAATGTTGTGTGGAGACACTCTAAATTTTTTAATATTAGTTTACTTGTTGTAGGTAGCGGATCACAAAAATGTTATTATTGTAATAAACATTTGTCAAGTCGCCATTGTTACCGCGATAGTAAAGATAATTAGTGGATTTTTAATATCTTGATAATACGTCTTAATTTGCTAATGTTTTCGGAATATTTTATTTTAGGTATTTTTATGTAAGCAGTGTGGGAATGCATGTAACTGATATTTGGCAAAGGGCTGAAAAACACATGTTGGGGTTTAACTAGCAGGTGTATGTTTAAAAACTGCTTTACTGAAGGGGTGTAACGAATTATTGGAAATCCTTATGCGCACATTCTTGATGTAAAAATGTCACTAGTTAATAATTAATTACGTCGGTACACACTGCAATCAAAGACGTCTTTGTTTGGTACTAGGAAATGTGATATTAAATGTATGTTTGTTTGTTATGGGTGAATGCATACTTTTAAAATTAAGATTTCGTTCTGTTAGGAATGCGAAAAATGTTCCCACGAAATAATTTCTTGTTTCTTTTTTTATAATTACTTGCAATATCGGGGGTTAATTTTCGGGAGTAAATATAGTTAGTTTGAAATCGGAGGAAAACTTACCCTTGTAAGGCTTTGTTTTAATGAGTTTTTCTTGTGTCAGTTTGCTTAAGTAGAATGGTTTTCCTGCGAACGGATTTCTCTTTATATGTAATTTATTGTAACTGTACGTATGTATTTTGGTTTTTCGTAGACACTAAACGATTGTGTACGTGTAAATTCCTTGTCTATTTTCTTTTGCCCTTGCCTTTACCTTATTATCACCTGTGCAATTTTATTGTTGTATTTTATATGTACCATAATTTGCCTTATTGTTCTATTTGCTTATTTACTTAAAGACCGGCGTGATTGGTTTTAGAGGGCCACATGTTTGGTATTACAATTTTTATTCTGATTTATTTATGACACAATTGTGGGTGTGACTACATGGGTTTTCTTTTATTGTGTTTATGTGTAGCTAAACTGCTCGTTATTTATTTTCCTCTTAATGTTATAATTTTGTGCGCACTTTAACCTGATTTAACGGTGTTTTGTTATATATGTAAGCCTTTCATTGTCGTTTTTTGTGTTATTTGATTTATTAATGTACTTGTGCAATTACGTATTTATGAATAGAGTGGGTTTTATTGGTGGTTCTTTCCCACAATAGTACATTAACGGGTTGAACCATCATTGCGCAAAGCTCGTTCATTTTAATTTGTGTAAATTATTATAGGTTTTTATTTATTTATTTATTTAGAATTTACACCAATTCTACATACATAAAGACAAAATTTGCATCGATTCTGGCTTGAAGCTGGATGACGCAGATGGTTAGCGCGGTACTCTATCAAAGTACAGGTCGTAGGTTTGAATCCTACTCGAGGTAAACTTTTTATTTATGTATTTAATAAAATTAATAATAATTTTAATTTGAGTAATTTCATTTTTTTTACCTGCCCCACTTACCTCATCCAGCCTACCTGAGTTAAATAGCACAACGTATCTACCACTAGACGGCCAATGCTTTTGATCAGATTTGAGGTTTGCGAGTAATTAAATATCAGACTTGTAAATATCTAAAAGAAGTTCAAATTATACTTTTCAAGATAGGGCACCTGGGGGACGCTACATTGTTTTTCTTATTTTAAATGATTATATAGTTTTGTGAGGTCTCAAAATAAATTTATCCAAAATGTATGCTTTTTTAAAATTTGTTACTTTTATAAGTTTTAAAGGGGTGTAAGTTTGAGGTAGATTTTACATGATCGAGTAACTTGTTGAACTTTTTATATGTAGCGGCACTGTTGTATGAAAATGATTTACAATGTGGAACTCTGATTAGATTACGTCCTCCGATATTAATGTTGTGGATAACGGTGCAAAACCGAATATTATTATAGAGGTAGCTAGGTGTATGGGTCTTTATGAAAAAACGTTAAAGTATGCATTTTACATGTTTCATACAACTCTTTTCGATCTTCACGTCATCTGGTGAGTTTCTCTCATGGTGGAAGTTGTCCAACCTATTCCTAAAACGGGCGATAAAACCGATCCCTCAAACTGTCAACCAATAGCTATCACTTCCATTCTATCGAAAATCATGGAAAAAGCCATCAACCACCAACTACTTTTTTTCATCGAGTCCAATAAACTCTTAGACAACCACCAGTATGGGTTCAGACAGAGTCATTCAACGGGTGATCTTTTTTCATACGTTGGAGTAACACATTAGAAAGGTTCGGTGAAACAGTCGTAGTATCTTTAGATATTTGAAAGGCTTTTGACAAGGTTTGGCACAAGTGTCTACTTGCCAATCTCACCTCGTTCGGCTTATCCGATACGTTCATCAATTGGGTCTCCAGATTTCTTGACAAATGACGTATACGTGTTGTCGTCGATGGCTTCTTTTCGGAAAAAACTGCTATTAACGCGGACGTACCCCAAGAGTTAGTGATGGCTCCCACACTTTTCCTGCTATTCATAAATGACCTCGTTTCCTCTACAACTAACACGATCTATTGCTTTGCACACTACAGCACATTGTAGTTTTTGTCAGTTTTCCCACAACAATAAGTCTAGTCAGGACGTTAAAGTGAAAATGACAGCCTCAATCAACAGAGACGTATCCTTGAATAAGTAAGGAATAATATACTCAGAATAATGTACTCACGTATAATGCCGACAAAATCCAGTGTTGCCTTGTGTCCACCAAGGAAGACCGATCATTTCCTGCTGTAAATATGAATGGCTTACATCTCAAGTTTTTTAAACCCTATTTCTATGTTAGGAATGTCCATATCATCTAGCCTTTCATGTGTTGACCACCTTTTGTCAGACAGCAAAACAGCTGCCCGTAAACTGGGCTTTCTGTACAGATCCAAACAGTACTTCACTTCGCAACAACTCCTTTTACTGTATAAGGTTAAAATTCTACCTCGCCTGGAATACAATTCCTACCTCTGGGTCATTGCTCCTCAATACGTCCCTGATATGGTAAACCGTATCCAAAAAAGAGCTATAGGACTTATGAATGACCCGTCTGTAACTTCTGACCTACAGTCTGTTGAACATAGAAGAATAGTTTAAATTCTTTCCTTGTTCTATCGGTATCGTAACGGCAAGTGTGCCCCCGAAATACACTCCTTAATACCTTCGCATGCCATTTTCGCCAGGAACACTCGGTTTGCTTATTCACATCATAATTACTCACTCAAAATGCCATCTTGTCACACTAAATGGACACAATCTACATTTTTTCCACACGGCAACCAAATTGTGGCATGCACTACCCAGTTTCTGTTTTCCTCCAGACTTTGATTTAAGCAAATTTAAGGTAACCATTCTTAAACATTTCTCGGCAGCCTAACAATATCCCTAACCCCCTCCCAGTGTTCCTGGGTGTTTTAGCACGTTAGGAAAATCGTAGCCTGTTCAGGAATACTATTAGTAAGAAAAATATGTTACCCAATTTCAACCTATATCCATAAGCCATAATCGGGAAGTGCCTTTTCCACACATCAAATAAATTTTCTACTTTTACTCTACTTCTGACAAGGCTGCTATTGTAGTTTCTTTTTTCTTTCTTCTATCTCAAAATGTAACTATTTGACAAAAATAAAATGAACTCAAATGCTACAATAACTGGTTTATTTCAAGATGGAATAGTAGTATTGCACAAAACTGCAAATAATCAAAAGGAGTTTTCATGGGTATATTTTGATATATGCCACTCTTTCTCACAAATTAGTTAGCATTACAAGCATTAAAATGCAACTGACTTGAGATGGTTTTGTTTAAACTCAGTAACGATATTATTAGATATGACATTATATCGTTGTGATCTCTGAAGTTGGTCGGGCAAGGTACACTTGTGACGTTTTTATATATAAAAGTAGACGTTATTTGGAGTGCGTATAGTACGAAATATCAGAATAACAAGGTTGTGAATTGTGACTCTTCCTCTGAACTGACAATATGGTCAATGAATACTAAAAAAACTCCAGTCAGCCTTGTCGAATTTTATTAATTATGTCAAAAATTTATGAATAAATTGCTGTTAAAACACGAAAATGGGTTTAATCATTCATATTTGACTAAACATAGTTTTGAAGTAATTACAAGTGAAACCGTTTTTTCGAGAGAACGCAACACTCGGAATAGACAAACTGGTATTGTAAACATGAGTAATTCCGAATTTGGTTTATTTGTTTAAAAAAATATGTGCGTTTAATAATTAGCTGTCTCTAAATTAGTAAAAGGAATGCCATTTTTCATTACATCCCGATGGGGGTTGGGGGGGTTTAGTCTAATAAAAAAATGGATGAGTGATGAGCTCGGCTGCGAACTCAGTCTAACGGCGTGGGTGGTTTTGAAGTGTTGATAAACTGTAGATATGTCGCAGGGAAATGATGAAATTGGGGATTTGATCAAATCTCTAAGGGAAATGATCAAATCACGGAAAATAAAATAGAAATAAAAATAAAAAGGAAAATCTATGGTAACTGGGTTACCGTAGATTTACATTTTCCTTTTTATTTTCATACATTTTCCCAGATTTGATCATTTCCCTTAGGGATTTGATAAAATCCCTAATTTCATCATTTCCCTGCGATAGATATATGGTTAGGTTAGTTAGAAAGCAGAAAGAAAATGGTAGTCAGAGTGATAATGAGAACAGACAAAAAAGGGCCCCACAAGCTTTTAAAGAAAAAGCTGAATTATTATTTCTTGAACCAGGAGAAGAAATAGGAATAGAGAATAAACAACAATTCCCTTAATAACCGTAGTTTATTTCACAATTTCAACAATGGACTAGATATATTTAACGGGAAATCTTCCCCAAAAGGACTAGACTAGTTATTTATTCTTATATTTACTATACTTATAATTTGACTAATTAATTTTTCCCCAAATAGTCGCGCATATTTGGGGGTATCCCGAATTGCAGTATCCAAACTTTAACAGCGTATTCTGCGTCCAAAATAAGGCCTAATTTCCTATATAAACATATATCGAGAAATGCTTCGTTTTCGAAATACAGGGTGTTAAAGTTTTAAGAAAAAAAATAATTTTTTATCATATCTTTCATATCACTCTAGATACCTTCTATAAAATTTAATACACATCTTTCGAGCATGAAAGAACATTTTTTGGTGTAAAGTATTTTTTAAAATGTCTACCAGTGGCGTCCGTACGGTATTCGAACTGAATATTATTGAAGGAAAAAATGGTACGCTAGTGCTTTTTTTGAAAATAAATTATTCCATTTAATTTAGAGCAAATTTGATCCCTTGACTTTTTTCCATACGAGGCACCAAATTGATAAAATTTCAATCAATGTTAATTTCAGTGGCAAAACTTGTAAAACGCTTAGAGTTAATTCAATTTTCAAAATGGTACATTATTTTACATTTTATTAACTAAGTTCGTAAATAATTTTACAGAAACTAGCATTCACAACTTTCATTAACTTAGATCGTGAAAAATTGTACAGAGCACTATTAAACTATTTTGTTCATTAACGTATACAGTACATTAATGTGGTTCCAAAAGCTTACAATAATTGCTCAAAATGAGCTCCTCCAACTTTTTTAAAATCTAATATATAGGTTTCCGATATTCATTTCTTGCATTCCCGTTGAGGTCATAATTTCTGAACAACGTATGTATTGTATTGACCATCATTCCTCTATTGTCGAATCTTGGTATGCCATGATTGCATTTTTATGACAATTGAAAAGTTGATACATCTTTTAAAGTATGACAGATGAGTTTTTAAAAGTAAATTATTGTAAACAAACTTCAGATACTTACAGTTAGTGCGAAAAAGATAATTATCAGTCTAACTAGAAATTTGAAAATGGTGTTATTCAGTAACTTTGAGTATGCTGATATTCATCTCGTTTATGGTGTATGTAATGGAAATACAAATGCAGCAGTACTGGAATACCAACGAAACTTTACAAATAGAAGATTACCTTGCAAACAAGTCTTCATTAAAACACATTTAATGTTCAGGAATTTCGGACTCAAAAAGAATCCGAGAAATGAAGGTAGGAGAAATGAATGACAACTGTAGAACATTAAGCATACGAAGAGCAGCTCACCATTTACAAGGCAACGCCGTTTCTAAAAATAAGGTACATCGCGTTTTGAGGTAAGATCACAGGAAGCCATTTCAGATGCAGTCAGTTCAAAACTTGCAACCTGGTGATGCCGATAAACGCGTTAGTTTTTGTAATTGATTATTACGCAAAGTAGAGGAAGAACAAAAAATTTATGGACTGACGAAGCTACATTTACACGAAGCGGCTCAGTAAATTACCACAATTTACGAATCTGAAGCCATGAGGGTCCACATGTTGTACACACCAGAGCATTTCAACACAAATCTTCTGTTAATGTTTGGTGTGGTGTAATAAATCGTATTTGTTGTGGGCCTCGTATTTTACCACCACGCCTAGATGGACAATTATTTAATGATTTCCTGCGAAATGAGTTATTTGAATATTTAGAAGATTTTCCCTTAACTCTTAGAAACGAAATCTGGATTCATGTGGACGGGGCTTCCACGCATGTTGCGCTTGTAAATCGTGGGTTAAATAATAATTATCCAGAACGGTGGTTGGCCACCATGTTCCTCTCACCTCACCCCTGTCGACTTCTTTGTGTGAGGTTATTTGAAACACCGCGTTTATTCGACATCAGCCAGAACTAATTCTAAGGATAGAGCAAGCCTGTGAAACTTTGCAAGCCAATACGAATCTCATAATTAACGCCACTGACTCTGTTAAGCGCAGATGCCGAAAATGTATCGAAGTTGAACGAGCTCATTTTGAACAATTATTTTTAGGGACCACATTAAAATTCTTTATTCGTTAATGAACAAAATAATTTAATAGTGCTCTGTAAAATTTTTCACGGTCTAAGTTAATGAAAGCTGTGAATTCTAGTGTTTATAAAATTATTTACCAACTTAGTTAATAAAGAGTAGTTTTGTAAAATGATGTACCATTTTAGAAATTGAATTACCTCTAATTACCGTATTACAAGTTTTGCCACTGAAATTAACATTCATTGAAATTTTAGCAATTTGGTATGCATGAAACTAGTTTATATTTTTTTACGCGAAAACGGTGCGAGATTTCAAAAATAATTTTTATTTTCAGAAAAAGCAGTGGCGTACCGTTTTTTCCTTCAATAATATTCAGTTCAAATACCGTATGGACGCCATTGGTAGACATTTTAAAAAATCTTTTAAACCAAAAAATGTTCTTTGATGCTCGAAACATGTGTATTAAATTTTATAGAGATATCTAGACTGATATGAAAGGTGTGATAAAAAATTTTTTTTTCTTAAACCTTTAACACCCTGTATTTCGAAAATGAAACATTTCTCGACATATGTTTATATAGGGCTTATTTTGGACACAGAATACGCTGTTAATGTTGGACACTGCAATTCGGGACACCATGCATGGATAATTTGTAATGCAGTAACTAAAGAAAAGTATGAAGTCGATACGAACCGAATATCAATTTCTGCACATTACAATCGACTACAAGGCTAATTTTCTATATATGCTGTGCAAACATCCAAGTCCGGAGGTTGTTTATTTCGTGCATCCGCGAATCGAATCCAGACCAGATTATTTTTATTGGCACATCAATAGGTAACAACTTCCGGCCAGATTGCTATGTATTATTTAGAAAATTGAATTAATTTACGCTAAATTCGTAGATTCGAAAATTTAATGTTATAACAATTCAATTAGCTCTGTATTTTCATTGCAAAGAAGTATTTCTTTACTTAAAAATAAACATGTTTGCCTTCAAAAATATTATATAATAGTAATTTATGTTACAAGAGCTGACAATAAGTGTTTTTTTGCTACTTTAAGTTAAATAAAATAACATCATTACCAAGCATTTGAAATTTGTTGTCACCAAAATCATGTTAATGTTACCTACTGTTATCGTACTTTCTACGAATGTATGATTGCAGTGTTGTCATCCTAACTTACATTTATAAGTATAACCTTAAACTACATACTTTTAAATGATTATTTGGTTAACGTTACAATAGTACTGCGGTATCGCGGATGATACAACAAACAGTCATTCGCATTTCTTTCTTAGCTCTTTTCCAAACCATAAATATAGACATTCCTGAAAAACATTTTCCAAATATTTTTTTTCAACAAGACGGTGCCCTAGCCCATAATGCTTTGCCAGTGAGGAATTACTTAGAAAACCGTTTCTCAAATCGTTGGATTGCAAGATTCGGTTCGGTCTTATGACCGCCACGATCTCCAAATCTGTCAATACTGCATTTCTTCCTATGGAGTTTTCTGAAACACATAATTTATCAAAACCATCATAATGTTTTTCAGGAATGCCTATATTTATATTTTTGAAATGCTAAGATAGAACTGCAGCTGATGGTTGCCAAACCAACTATAATTCCCATAAAAAAATGCAAGTTTATATTATTACTCAAAAACCGCACCCCCTAGAAATTTCTAAACACGCCACTGAATTCGGCACAATACGTAAGCACCGTTGGCGAAATATATCATTATAATAGTATTAAGCGAGGTATGAGCCCTTGAGAAACGTGTAGAAATAACGACGTTTGGCTATAAGTCGAAAACAAAAGAAGATACTAAATTTTCGACTTTGCCATGAAATCTAGGTCGTACGTAAATGTAAAAAACTGCAAACTTCTATCTCTGATAATAACAAACATATTGTTAAAAAACAACTAACGAAATCGGGGTACTCCGTACAGGGTGGCCAACTAAGAATGCGAGGAACTGTATCTGGGAAACTATCCATCGTAGAGGCTTGCGCAAAAAAAAGTTATTACTAAAACTGCCAATACAAAAACCTGGAAAATATTTTCAAGTTTCTGAAATGGTCGCTAGGGTGCGTAACTGCAATCTTGAATCTAAAAAAGTGATGTTTCTGTGAATTCTGCTATGGTAACCTAATAAAAAAATAATTGATCTTTAAAGTCGAGAATAATCTGAACTTCTCTTGTTTGGCACTTTTGGACGTCTGTCTAAAAATAAAGTGGTGGAGCGTATTCAAAGGTTTCCTTAAATAACCCCCTGTATCTTGGAAACGGCTAAGCCGATTTTAATAAACTTGGGCGCGTTGAAGTGAGCTATTCTTGGGCTACAAATGTTACGATATTTGAAGTTTTGTTAGTTTCACATGTCGTCGCTAGAGGGCTTTGTTCGACATTCCGACAGAAACGGTTAATTTTCGCAAAAAAATTATATGCATTGGTATGACTTTTTTTCATGAACAAGTAGCTAAATGATGCCTAAATAAGCTCGCGAAAACCGCATCTCGATATCTTGTTCCTAACCTAAAATATCGTCCAAAGAAAACTTTATACGAAAATCCCTTAAATTTTTATTTTTTTTTAATTATATTTTTCTGGAATCGTTTCTATTATGTAAGTTGTGGCCCTAAAAAGGACCGATTTAAAGGAGGAAGGTTTTTAATGCCCCCGTAAATGCTCGAAATGCTCTGTGCATTGCTGAGGCCTCTTATGGGTAGACAAAACTGCAGCTTCAATTTCGGCTTTGAATAGGTTACCTAGAAATTGCGATTTTAAATGTTTGTAAATTTATACATCAGAATAAAATCACCCTTTTTGAAATTATTACGGGCAAGTAAGCAATGCTAAAGGTCTATTTTTTTGTTTTTTTAAATGCATTTTCACCATGGATATATACGAAAAATACAATTAATAGAAGCAGGCAATGGAAACAGATACCTAAACAAAACATACATAATCCTCAAATTGTCAATAGTTGTTAATACTTTGAGCAATTTTTGTGCTTTCAAAATGCGTTTTACGAATAATGAAGCTGTTGATATGCTTGCGGTTTATTTTGAATGTCTTCAGAATGCCGCAGTAACTAAAAGAGTTTACGTGGCTCGATATCCAAATCGGCGTCCTTCTGATGTAAGGGTTTTTCCCCGATTAGTGGCGAGCTTACGCGCCTACGTTTCAACGGATTGGAAGGACAGAAGAAATTATTAACCGTGTACTGGGCTATATTGAAGGAAATCCTCATGTTAGCACAAAAGCATTATCCACTGAGTTGGGCATATCAGGGACAACGGTTCAAAATATTTTGAAGTACCATATGTAAGTTCTAATGGCCATCAAAATATATAGGTATTCGTTTAAACTTTTTTAATTACTCTAAGAATGCACTCATATCATGTCGTTTTGCATCAGGCCCTGAAAGAGGAAGGTTTTCATCGAAGGTTAGACTATTGCATTGGATGTTAGGCATGATACGCGAAAATAGAGAATGTTTATTTCAAATTCTTTGGACCGATGAAGCCACCTTCAGTAGTGACGGGAGAGTCAATCTGCACAATATGCATTATTGGTCTGCAAAAAATCACCATTGGTTGCGTGAAGTTCAGCGCCAAGCACGTTGGAGTTTAAATGTGTGGTGTGGCATACTGGGGAGCAGAATTATTGGGCCATATTTTTTCGAGCAACCCCTAAATGGCAATGTATTTCTTGACTTTTTGGCCAATCAATTACCGTTGTTGTTGGAAGATGTGCCTCTGGAAACAAGGCTAAAATTGTTATTGCAGCTGGATGGTTGCCCAGCGCATTTTGCTATTAATGTGCGAGAGGATATTAATGCAGTATTTCAACAGCGGTGGTTTGGAAGAGGAAGTCTGTTTCCATGGCCTCCGCGATCGCCAGACTTAACTTGCCTCGATTTTTATTTATGGGGGCGCTTAAAGGTAGGTCGTCGTGTTTTGGACTCAACCTACTACTAGAGAAAATCTGAAAAACCGGATTTGTAACGCAATACGTAACATGCCGAGAGCCGAAATTGAAGCTGCAGTTTTGTCTAGTCATGAGAGGCTTCAGCAATGCATAGAGCGTGATGGTCAGCATTTCGAGCATTTACGGGGGCATTAAAAACCTTCCTCCTTTAAATCGGTCCTTTTTAGGGCCACAACTTACATAATAGAAACAATTCCAGAAAAATATAGTTATATTTTAGGTTAGGAACAAGATATCGAGGTGCAGTTTTTGGCGAGCTTGTTTAGGCATCATTTAGCTACTTGTTCATGAAAAAAAGTCATACCAATGCATTTAATTTTTTTGCGAAAATTAACCGTTTCTGTCGGAATGTCGAACAAAGCCCTCTAGCGACCACATGTGAAACTAACAAAACTTCAATTATTTTAACATTTGTAGCTCAAGAAAAGCTCTTTTCAACGCGCTCAAGTTTGTTAAAATCGGATTAGCCGTTTCGGAGAAACGGGGGGTGATTTAAGGAAACCTTTGAATACCACCACCACCACCACTTTATTTTTATAGATATGTCAAAAAGTGCCAAACAAAAAAAGTTTAGATTATCCTCGACTTCAGTTATTTTTTTATTAGGTTAATATAGCAGAATTCACAGAAACATCACTTTTTTAGATTCAAGATTGTATTTACGCCCCCTAGTGGCCATTTCAAAAACATGAAAATATTTTCCAGGTTTTTGTATTCGCCGTTTTAGTAAAACTTTTTTTTTCCGCAAGCCTCTACGATGTACAGTTTCCCAGATACAGTACCTCGCATTCTTAGTTGGCCACCCCGTACAGAAGAACAATTTGTTTATTAATTTTTATTAAGCTTAAACATATATCTATTTTTTTTTGCTTTTATTCTGTACATGAACGTCGTTCTACTATAATTTGATGTGTCGAAAAACCAGAATAATCTCTAGAAATGTTATATTCTTACTTGAATAAAGCATTTTCGATTCTAAACACTTTTATTTCCTTTCTATAAATAATATAAAATATTAAAAAGATGAATGGAATCGTATACGACACCACAATACCATTCCTGTTCTAAAGAAAGACGATACCATTCTAGGGTTAATATTATGAAGTGCAAATTGATTTTGGTTCATTAATTAGCACATGCTATAATTCTTTTGTAATAGTTCATTTATAAAGTCGAAGTGTGGCTAGACTGAAGTTTGTACTTTGCCGCTCTAGAGCTTTTTGATGTTGATTACAGTACAGTACCCTTAACACAATAACGTACATTTGCGAGCACAAAAAAATTATAAAATTATTTACTTTATTAAATATGTGTTATAGTCAATAAATTTGAACTAGTAATAATAGGGCTATCGACCCACTTATTTAATCTTATATAAGGTAATGAGTGTAGAAATATTAAGGGTACTGTTTGAATAGCGCGCTTGTTATTAAGTAATATGATATTATATTTAACATATGTCCGTTAAATATGTTTAGTTTGCGAATGGAATTGTCAAAAATTAACGTACACGACTTTGCTTAATTTGGGAAAAGATGAATAAGGAAATAATTTGGTTAGTACAATACATATTCATTGGTGCTTAATACATTTTGAGTAAGAAGTGTTCATTGTGTCTTTATTATTTTAATTTCTTACATATCAGAACTGGGATAACCTAAGTGCCGCTTTAATTAAACTTAGGTTTTAGCCTGCATCAGTGATCCGATTGCATTGATTAGTGCGTACATATTTGTGTAATTATGAGTCGCTCGTCAACAACAAACCGTGTAGGTAAAAAGTAAAAGCGTCGGTGTAGTTCATCATCGAGTTCGTCAAGTTCCACGTCTTCTGATGATACGCGGCGTCAAGTGAAAAGTTAAAAAAAAACGCCGAGCGAAAATAAAAAACAGTGCATCAAAATTCGGTGTGTCCATTTGTGACGAAACGCTCATGTCTATATTTGATCCCCAAAAAGATGATTTATCCATTGAAGCGTGGGTATCGCTAATAGACGATGTCGCAGGTACTTATGAGTGGCCCAATAAAGTGGTAGCACAGATTGTTGCGAATCGACTTCGTGGAATGGCCAGACGTTGGTATGATAGCCAACAATATTTAAATGTGGAATGGCGGTATCTCGGAGGGGATTTGACTAAGCAATTTGGTAAATATCGCTTCCGTTCTCTAAGTTGTTGCTCGATGCGGCGAATTACCAGGCTTCTCCTGGACAAGATTTGGGTGAGTACTGTTCTGATAAACTAGCTAAATTGAAGTTGCTCGCTGTGCACATAGCTGAACCGTATCTTGTTGACTG
The DNA here is from genome assembly GCA_036346205.1 of Vesta saturnalis. Taxonomy (NCBI): domain Eukaryota; kingdom Metazoa; phylum Arthropoda; class Insecta; order Coleoptera; family Lampyridae; genus Vesta; species Vesta saturnalis. The sequence continues at coordinate 1,067,402 of JARFJB010002494.1, forward strand.
TAATTGGTGTAATACCGAACCAGAATATTGCTAGGTCAGCTAGATCATTTACTTTCCAAGAGACCAATGAATTGTATGTTTTCTTGAGTACGTCGGGATGTGTCCCAGGTAGGAGAGCTGGTAGTCAAACCTTAGTAAGATATAAGAAACATCCTATAAGCGTATTATCCAATCGTCCTGATGGAACCGAGATATTTAAGCGGAATATCAGTTGTTTAACTGTAAAGGACCCCATTACACGCGTGAGTGGTCCAAGCCTCGTGTAGAATGTTGTAATTGCAATCGATTGGATAATATTCAGAATAAATGTCCTTATAAAAGTACTAAAAGTATCCACCAGGCGAAGACATCTTCTAACCATGATGTCAACGAAGCCAACATACAGCACAGTGGTTTGAAAAATCCTTATCTAAAGTATGCCGTTAATCATAGAAAAGTGAACTGTTTGATCGATACCGGGAGTAAGTTAAGTTTAATTAGGGAATCTATTTTGAAAAAAATGGGTTTGCAGTATCAACCTGATTCAAATAAAATACTACGCGGCCTTGACGGAAACTTGGTCTCCGCTGTTGGACGCGTTAGAACTTTGGTTCAAGTAGATGAAGATATGGTCACTTTAATTGTGATGAGAGATGACAAATTGGTACAATACTGTATAGTGGGTAGAAATTTCTTAAACTCGCCCAATGTAATATTCATGAAAAGTGGGAATAAAGTTATTGTACGTCACTGAATTGCAGTTCTCGCCGCGACCGGAAATCACGAATGTATGTGCCGTAGGGAAACTGAGGGCGCATCCTGTGTTTGACAATGTAAACTCGGATCTAAAAAAACAGTATAACGTATTGTTGAGTACATACCGAGACTATATTTCCTATTCGATGACTGATGTAGGCAAGACAAGTGCGACCAAATTAACCATTAAATGTGTCACCGAAGGACCCATTGCGTATAGACCATACCGAATGCCGCTGAAATAGAAAGATATTTTATTTGGTATAATTGGTGAGCTGTTAGCTAACGGTATAGTCCGACCATCTTTGGCTTCGGGGTTCTGCTAAGTCCCTGTTGCTGAAGAGTTAGTGCCTAAAATCGCTTTTGTCACACCGGATGGTCATCTGGAGTTCCATTTCGTCTTTTAAATGCGGTTTTTAAGAGACTTATGAACAACGTTTTGGGATCTTTCAAAATCTATCGTTTTTCCGTATATTGATGATGTGATCATACCGTGCCCCAATCCTATGGAAGGACTGGGCCGAGTGCGTTAGGTGCTGGAAGCTTTGCGTAAGAACCATCTAACATTGAAGCTGGGAGAAATGTCGAAACTTTCACCAAAATATAGACTATTTAGGTAGGGAAATCACAGTCGAAGGAATAAAACCAGGTGCTCGAAAAGTGTAAGCCATTTTCGAGATGAAATAACCTCAGAAAGTGAAGGAGGTACGGCAATTCCTACAGTTATCGGGGTATTGTCGCCATCATTAAAAAAATTATGGCAGAATGTTGGAGTCGCTAAGCCGTTTATTGCGTGAAACTGTACCGTGGGTCTGGGGACCGCAGCAACAAGGTGCTTTTTTGAATCTATCAAAAGGATGTTAACAACGAGACCAGTGTTGTCGGTTTTTAATTCTGAATTACATACTGATGCCAGTTCACTGGGATTTTATTACAAAAACACGATTAAACTATGCGTAGTAGCGTACTATAGTAAACAGACTACCTTGGAACAAAGGTTTTGTCATTCCTATGAGTTGTAGACGATGGCTGTTGTTTATGCTTTGCGGAATTTTAGAGTATACTTGCTTGGATTAAAATTTCGAGTAGTAACTGAATGCAATGCTTTAAGAACGGCATTCTCAAAAAGGGACTTGATACCACATGTGGCGAGATTGTGGCTCAAAGTACAAGACTTTAATTTTGAAATTGTGTACGGCGCAAGGAGATGCATGTCTTATGTTGATACATTGAGTAGGCAACCGGTCGTCTTACTGGAGATTAACCAAGCCGACTTGACTGAAGGCGATTGGATATTCACAGAAAATGGTAAAAGTGCCTGGGTGGTTCCCAGAAATGTAAGATGGCAAGTATGTCGACTGTGCCATGCTCAAGCAGGTCATGCTGGTATTTAAAGCACGCTAAAGAGCATGCAGAGCTATTATTGGCTTACAAAAATGCGACATTTGTAACGGAGTATGTTCGAGCGTGTGTAAATTTCTCATATTACAAGAAATGTTCTGCCCAGTTTGCGAGGGAATAAATGTTTTTCGTCATAGTGGACGCCTTTACAAGGTTTGTCATCATCGAAGCGGGAAGTCATAAAAGACTCAACCGGTAGTGCTAGTGCTGCAACAGATTGTGTGATCAACCCGTATAATAAGTGATCGAGGTTGTGCTTTTACTAAAGCACATTCGTTTAAATTGTTTTGTGAAACATACATCAAACATGTGCTTAACGCTGTTTCTTTCTACCCCACGCGCAAACAGACAGTCCGAAAGGTATAACCGAACGTTTCTTATTGCGTGTGGTTGACGCCCCACGGACATGACTGTCCAGTTATGTAATTTTTGAGATGTGGTTGTCGTCACACGGATATGACTGTCCAGTTATGTAATTTTTGAGTTATGGTTGTCACCACACGGACATGGCTGTCCAATTTTTGAGATATATACATGGACACCGCTGTCCAGTTTTGAGACGGTATGTAAAGTTTTGATACGTGGTTGTTGCCACACAGGCTTGATCTGCCCAGTGATGTTCAGTATAGCTTGGAAGACGGACTTTGTGGATTTTGAAGAAAACGGAGTTGTGCTGCCCGAGAACAGGCAGTTTGTCAGGATGGTCGAATGTTATAGTCAATAAATTTGAACTAGTTATTATAGGGCTGGCGCCCCATTTAATCGTATATAAGGTAATAAGTGTAGAAATAATAAAGGGACTGTTATTAACTGAATAGCGCGCATGTTAGTAATATGATATTATATTTAAGAAATGTATGTTAAATATGTTTAGTTTACGAATGGAATTGTGAAAAGTCACGTACACGACTTTGCTTAATTAGAGAAAATGTGAATAAGGAAATCAGTTGGTTAGTATACGCTAATTATGTGATACATCGTGATACATTGGTGTTTAATAAATTTTGAGTAAGAAGTGCTGCTCATTGTGTCTTTATTATTTTTATTTCTTTCATATGATTTTTTTAAAATATAGACAGAGATAGGTAGACTAAACATATTGTTGACCTTTCCTAAAATAGGTTATGTATGTTTTATGTAAGTTCTTTTACAGCATTTTCTTATAATGTGTCATTAAAGTAAACAACTCTCTACATACTTCAAAGTCCACGAATTTACAGCAATTTTTAGTGATGTTGAACCACATAAAGTATAAATAGCCATTTTACTGAACGACGGAAATGTTTGCGTTCAATGTGCAATCAATATCAGCGTTAATTATATTTAGAGCTACATCATTCATGTCGTCCATTTCTTTATTACGGTAGAGTTCTTTTTACCCGCAACGGTTAACGACAGCTTTTGCTTAACCGTAATTTATTTGTGTTGCCATTAACACAGTTTTTCTTAAAAGTTGCGGATAATCTTATTTGTACAAATTGGGTATATCTTTTTGTTAACGTTTCTTTCAGGAAACTTAATCCAACTTGTTATATTATAATTTATTTATGAGTGTGTTGCCTTGTTCTACATGCAATGAAGTTTATTTTATTTTAACTAATCTCATAAGTTACAGCTGAAGGTAAGCGGCTAAAATATAATTATATACCCTTTTTAACAAACATCTGAAAAAAAGTTAAATCCAAAACAATTTTATTTAGTTTTTTTTACTAAAAAATACTTAAGATTCATGCAAAGCACTAGATGATTACAGTAATCTCCTCCTTGACGTTTGCTGAAAATACGTCTATGTAATATTATCACAAATTCTACACGTTATAGTGATTTATTGCTCTCACCCGGCAGTAATTGTTTTTCGCCATCGCTAATAAACAACAGTATTACTTAACCCTAGAACACTAACCTTAAAATGCACTAACATTAATACTAACCATTCGTAAATTTTACGACACGTTTATAAAAACTACATAAGTTAACACAAAGTTGTGTTTTAGTATAAATGATAAGGATGAAAGGATAATTAGAACTTATAAATAATTATAAAACATACATAATAGTTATTTATATATCAAGGGAGTTATGAGGGTGTTAATTACCAAGGGCAACGGATTGCAATCTCGAGGACGTTAGTCCCGAGGGATTGAAAGTTACCCAAGATTATTAACATACATAACTCACGTGGTATGATAGATAAATAATTTTATCTCATATTTCATTATAAATGAAATATGAAAACGAAATTTTGTTGGTTATTAAAATTAAACGAACGTTTAAAAATTAAGTAGGCATTGTTAACATGGATATATCAACTGACAAGCTTGCAAATATTTGTCAAAATATATTAGAGGGAGTTATAGATACATAACTACCTACTATAACTCCCTAGGGAGTTATGAACATGTTTACAGTTACGGTAACTAAGGGTTTATTTGTTTATAATGTATTGTATATTATGGTTCCGAGTCACAGGTAACGCAAGATGGTGCGCGATGTCTGCGCAGAATGCGCGTCGGCAGTGCTTGCAATAAAGTGATGTCATTGTACGTTTTTTTTTTGTTGATCAAATGTAACAGGTGGTTCGCTTTTCTGGCATTGGAATGGCCTGATCTTCTGACAAACCGATCCCGATTATATTACTGATAAGGGGCTTCAGTGAACGCTGCAAAGTTGGAATCCTAAAGCGATGTTCTAGCCAAGGTCGTGAAAGTTGGTCTTGAAGTTGGTTCATAAAATCCTTTCTAGTAACCGGTTTCTTTCCTGTTCTTTGTAGATTGTGGTTAAATATGATCCATGCGTTAATATAAACCATGTTAATCATTCCATATAGAATACAAAGTGGCCATCTGCGTGTTTTTCTGGAACAACTCCTACTTCCACAGATTTGATCAAAAGCATCAACACCGCCTTTAGTCTGATTATAATGTAGAATCGTCTCTGGTTTTTAAGTGTCCGGGCAAATTGTTGAACCTTCATGCATAGTCCACAAAACCAGAACGCTCTTATTTGTATTTGTATTGTATGATAATAATTTTTGTTTCTTTGTGGAAACAAAACCTCGAACTTTTCAACTTCTTTTCATCATGTCTATCATTTCAGGAGGTATCTCCCGCTTATTATGCCGCAAAGTACCAAGAATTTTTAAACTGTACGGGTGTTTTAGAAGCTGATCCGCTAAACCAACCCGTATAAACCAAATTATCTATCGTGATGTTTCGATTACTGCCATGTAAATTTGTTATCAGTTTTTTGACAAAATATTCACCGAAAGGTTCTCCGTCTGTTTGTGTGTTTTGCTCGGTACGACTCTGCATTTAGCATATATTTCGTGCCCACATTACATGTCACGACTATCTTAATCCCGTACTTAGCCGGCTCACAAAGAATATACATCCTGAAAGGACATCTCCTTCGAAATCCCAGTACCAGTTCATTAATTGTTATATAACTACCAGGCGTATAGAAAACGTTGCAATTAGAAATAAATTCATCCCAAATCTCTCGAATGGGGGCAAATCTGTCGATTTCTCTTCTCTCAAGACACGTCGCTTTATAGTCAAACCTCAAATTACGTGAAAGAAATTCAAATCTTTCACAAGACATAGTTGCTTTGTAAACTGATCCAGACTTTTTGGAATCAAACATTTCCCTACAGCTCAAGTGGTTGTCTTTCTGAGCTCCGGCAAATATGAAAAGTCCACAAAGGGCACTTAGTTCATCTCTTGTAACATGAGAAATAGTAGATTTATTAGTTTTATATCACTCTGATGTGACACTAATTTGGGAATTAGAATGTATTAATATTTTTTCCAATATAGAGTTTTTCATTACACATTGAAACGCATCTAAGGGAATCAGACAATTCTTTGCTGCACCACTGGGCCCAAAATGCAGAATATTCCGTTTTGAAATTCGCTTTCGTATATTTGAAATGGTACACCAGCGATGGCCATTCATTCCTTTCAAACATGGAGGAAAAAGGTCTCGCAGTTCCTCTCTTCCTAGTTCGTCCCCACCTTGACTTTCCTGATGATATTCTAAGTCGTCCTGTTCGGTTTCCATATCTCCTGCTTCTTCTGTTTCCTGAACAAACAGTTTCCCCTGCGACGTCTCTGCGAGATTCATAGATGCAGCCCCCGTTACACGTTTAGCTTTCTTTCCATAGGCGGAAGAAGAATTGTTTTTTTTCTAAATCTCTTTTAGGGTTGAGAAGTGTCCGTCTCAAAGTATCATCACATGAAACATCCGGTTCAAATTCCGATTCAGAGGAACTGAAGTCGCATTCCGAGTTTTTTTCATCTTCTGAGCCACTGGAATGCTATTCGTTGCTGTCTTGGTTATCTTCATCGAATTCACCCTGCAGCAAGTTTTCCAATTTCAGTTCCAATGCTCTCTGGGTTAAAGGTATTATATCTAGCCGTTTCCGTTCCATAATGTAAAAATACATAAAGACAAAATTGCCCTACAGAACAAAGTTACGTTTTTACTAACCTATCGTAAAAATTACAAATAGACGTGCAGTACAAGGATAGACAGTGCACAAATCAAACACCACACTACTTCGACGTCCTCCGGTAACTGATTGAGGAAGCTGCTCGAGTGGGCAGATACCTGAGTTCATTACATAGTATTGTAGGGTTAATCACACTTCCTTCAAAGAAGGTCTTCATGTTCGAGTAACATTATCCCTCCGAATCGTCACTCTTCTCCTCAAACATTGCTCTACTTGCTCGCAGATACGCCTTACTTGCTCCAACTGTGACAAAGGTCCGATCCACCATATGTAAATCCGCCACTCAACCGAAGTGTAACAACCGCGAGAGAAAACACACATATCCTATTCATTCCAATGCAAAAAGCGTCGGGAACCTCCCAATTCTCCTTCATGAATGATAATCTAGGGACTAATCCTTTCCTGATCCGATTCCGAATCCGAAATTCCTACACACTAGCCTGACGCCGAATCCCCCACCATTAAAGCCTTCCATCAAAACGTAACCTGTACACTTTTCCTGATCTTTCCTGGCCAACGGGAGGAACACATTAACCACATCCTTGACCTCGCATACAACAGCATAGCAGGCACCCTTTTTCCGTTCCCGTTACCCACATCTCTAATCCCTAAATCCTTCATTATGGATATCATAACACGGATGGCATCCGTGTGAAACGCCCCTGACTCAACTTTTTACACGTACATAATATGCATATCTTCTTCATCGCAGAGAGAAAACTCACAGATGGGTGTCGTTTGAACTTCACCAACCTACCTACCTAGGCAGTAGCAAGCTAAACGGCCACAGACAGCTACCCTACTAGTCGTAAATTCTTTCCCAATTTCACTTACCTCCACACCTACAGCATTTCGAATGTGTTGCTTTGACGGTTACTTTTTTTTCTTTTTTTTTATGCTATAACTGACCCTGTCCCGATACCCTTTCCGATGCCCTTTTATTGTACGTAATTGTAGGCGACTTTAATGTCCGCCGTACAATACGGTGACATCACAATCTATAGCAACGGGATTAATCCCTCGTCAGCCTTATTACTCTTGCCTATTCATCGTATCAATAACTCTGAACCCACAGCAGACGTATCGTAAGGTCCCGCCTTACTCCCTATCCTATACATAGTTTGTTGCTGTTTTCTGGGCTGTGTATCGGAACAGTGAAACAGCCTTCCTCAATATTTCAAAGACCATTCTGAACTTTTCCAACTGGGCTAACAGGTGGAGTCTCCGATAAGCCTACTAAAACACAAGCGATCTTCTTTCGACAGATTTACTCTCTAGTGACGAACGTTAGGTTCATTACAGATATTTTTTATATTTTAATTGTATGTTAATAAAATGTTGTTTAGATTTTACAATAATGCATGTAATCATTTCTGTCGAACATGGTATAAATGCTCTTAGTAATACCTACTCACATTATTTATTGTGTTTAAGACATAAACGTTGTAACTAACAGAAACAGTGGGACGTTTGTAGCACTATAGTACTATAGAATTACTCCTTTTTTGGAGGATCCACATACACAAATTGACATTAAAACTTTAGCTACTTTTGGTTGACGTATTTCGTCATATTTTTCACTAGGGAATGTTATAACGGGCTCAAACGGCATTAGAACATCGCACAGGCAAAGAACTGAAAGGGTCAACTAACTCGTTGTGAGGCCATGGATTTTACTAAAATTTTGTAGTTACAATAAAACGGTAAGTGTGATCGGATAACACCACCCTGTCTTAATCCGGGTAAAAGGTACGCAAACAAAAAGCGACGCACTGGAAAATACTTGACCTTACCTTTTTGTTCGCCGCCAACGGTTTCCTGGGTCAATTCTGAAACGTAATACTCCAAAATACCACAATATAGCTCTTACTATTCGGTACTTCAATTTTTACATGTAAAGTAAAGAATTCTCCCCACTATCGAAATCAACTTTTAGTTTACTATCTAATTCAAATGAAACTACCTCAATTAAAATTTGATAATCGGTCACGCCAAATCACTATACATCAACCACGCACCTAAATAAAACAGACCATAAAATATTGGCACTATTTAGTATCAGTACTTTACAATAAAAATCTAGTACTTAAAAGATACTCAATAATTCAATTTTAGCAAATGTCTATTAAATTATTTAATAACAATATAGCAAACAAATTTGTAGCCGGATACGGTTTGAAAGTAAATAATTCCTTAAATCTTTATAATTTCACAAAATTACTGTTCTTTTCTTTTGCTACTACAAAAGCGCTTTTGAGAGCTCAAGATTGGGGGCACATGCCCTTTTTCGTTATACATCAATCAAATAATCACAGAAATATAAACACGACGTCGCCAACATTTAACACTAAACTATAGAAATTTAATGTCTCAAAATATACGTGAATAAATGAATAGCTTCGTAAATATGTCTCTAACAAATAAACATGTAACTTTGTAAATACGATAAACCTGATGACTTGTATTTTATAACATCTAAATTAAAACAAAATTCCATAACCTTCTTTAAAACAAATAACTTTTATATTTCTTGTAACCCGAAATAAGAATAAGCACTTAGATAGTTTTACCTTACATCTTCAGAGTGCCAAAGTAGAAACAATAAAGGAATGCTCAGGGTATCCGATACGATATTGGACCGCTCTCCACAAATTATATTTCTCACCACAAATTATATTTCTCACCACACTCAAAATTCTACTGCATTATCTGGCTGGATACAATTGCCGTCAGCAAGGCTCTACATAATTTCTTGGAGCATTAAAGTTACATCCAATAACAACCTCAGTACTCACGTTCGTTAAACCAACCGTCTTAAGCCTTTAACAAGGCCTTTTACGATAATTTTCCCCTGGGTAATTCTTTTATTCTCTTCTCGTTAACATATTATAAAAACCAGAGTCATCTACTTATTATTCCATATCTACTGTAAATTACACGTATCCCGTCGTTAGATTATTCTGATTCGACATTCGCATGAATCCCTGCCGTAATCTTAACTACAAACACTTTCCCATAACGTAATTTCCACTCGAAACTAAACTATAAATTAACAATTACCTAAAAATACGATTATCCGATATGTGTCATAATAACATCTACTTGCTTTACTTATATCTCCTACAAGGATTAAACGTAAACAACTATACCTATAATTTGCTACAAAGTATCTAGTGGCAACAAACGTTATCGAGAAGACTTGAATTTGTCCACGAAATATGGTTCTGGTAGAAAAAAGGTTTCTATTCTCCCAAGAAGACTAAGAAAGTTGTTGCCAAGCTGCAGCAAAATCCAAACTTGTCAATCAGGAAACTATCTGGTAAAAGTCATGATTTCGGAAGAAACAGCAAGAAGGGCCAAGAAAAGTGTGGGCATAAAGTTTTACAAAATTCAAGCTGTACCAGACGGGAATGCTGTGAAGAACTTTGTAGCCGAAAAGCGCGCACGAGTGCTGAAATGTGACTTTTTCCAGAAAGAGTGTGTTGCATAATGGACGATGAAACCCATGTCCTTGCCGATTTTTCTCAGCGAGAATTTTATTCTGCAGCTGGTTGTGGCAATGTTGATAAGAAATTTCGAACCAAAAGAGGCTAAGTTCCCGAAGACATTCCTTGTTTGGCCTGCCATTTGTAGTTGCGGTGACAGAAGCCAATTCTTTATGACATCCGAGACTATCAACAGCGAGATTTATGCAGAAGAGACTTGCCTTTTATAAGAAAGCACGAAGTGTCTACTTTCTTCTGGTCTAACTGGGCCTCTTGTCACTATAGCAAGGCGGCCAAAAAGTGGTACGAAGAGAACAATGTCGATTTTATTCCGAGAAACTCAAATCCACCAAATTCACCAGAACTCCGTCTAGTGGAAAGATATTGGGCTCTGAGCCTAAAACAGTTGAAAGGAACAAAAAAAAGAAGCGATAACCATGGAAATCTTCAAAAAGAAGTTGAAAACTGCATTGGAAAAGGTTTTAAAAGAAACAGTTAAGTCCTTAATGCCTGGTATACCAAAACAAGATTGCCCAGTTCTACCAACTAATTTTGTTGTATTTTCCGTTAATCTGACGTAAAAATATTTTCTAAAACATTTTGATTTTTTTAAATTGGGTCAAGGGCTTAAAATTTATTTAGGTTTTTGTAATGGTCAATTTTTTCTGACGCAGTCCTTAGTTTGATTTTTATATCATTGTCACCTAATAAATTTGTTATAAACCAAGCAATTTTAATTTCAGAGACAAACACCAAGATAGTGAAAGTCATGAACTCGCCCTGAGAGTCAAAAATAGGGCACAAGAATTAAATTGTAATTTGTAAAGCTAAGAGCAATGCAAATTATTATTACTGAAATTAAGGTTTGCTGGAATCAAATGTTGCATTAGAGATGTAAGTCATGTCCTATTCAACATCTATGGAAGTGCAAGCGCGAGTTATGTCTTATTTAATTGGTATATCACCAAGCACAGATACGTTTCCATAAACAGACTAAGAAAAATTAATTGTAGTCCAGAAGTTCGCTGAGGTACTATTATTAGGCGCTTTTAGTTTTGTTTGATAATGTAAATATAATTATTGTTATTTTTAGATAAGTGGTTTTCCTAATGTACACATACTTGGATATGTAGACGTATATTAATATCCGAACACCGGCTCATAAAGTAATTCGACGTACACGAATCGTCACGATATCCCTAGCATAACCCTCCAAGGAATATGCGATGGAAACAGAAATTTGTTCATTTCTTTTATGCCAGGAATCTTGTTATAAACTTCTAAGAGATCTTGCACATTGTATATAAGTGCCACTCTTGTCCCAAGCGCTTAACCTCACCAACTTCTGCATAAAGTTGATTATATTTTTCTGGACTCACAATGACGGGCTTGCATTTCAATAATTTTTCGAAACGTCCAAAAGCTCGGTCAGCAGGTAAGAAACTACGTCCTCTCCAGGGAAATGCAATATTATTTCACGGACTAATGGAGGCGCCTCAACATGTAACCAGTAGCTCAAAATATGCACTATGGGAGTATTTTTATTTTGCCCACCGCACCTACCGCAGAAGAGACGAATTTTGATACATCGTTTCCAAGAGATGAGTGAAGAGTGCTGATCCTATCTCTCTTGCTCCACGACTAGCTTCCGTTTCATTCCAGGTATAGAAGACAGGAGACCTGGATTTCAACACAACAAAATGCTTAGAAACTGATTTGTCGTTTGTAAAATGCGTCCTGAATAGGAGTTTTAGGTGAAGGATGCACTTGTTGTAGGTCGAAGCACAAAGATATTCTGTCAAGGTGCTTTTCTTTCGTTAGCTTGAAAAACATATTGGCCCTCATTTGGTGAACCATACGCTCTGCTGATTTCTTCCTTGAATTACCTTTCTATGGCATTCTTCAGATTAAGGCACGTTCCGCAAACGTCTGTCGCTAGTGACGAAAAACCAATGTTATATTCTGAATAGAAAATTCTCTTGAACATTGACGTAGATCAATGTATATCATGCAAATAAATGTAGCTAGATTGCACTTATGAAAAACCGAGGTATCCCTCCAACTTCAATTACCGTTTGAATAGATTTCACATAAGAATACTTATCGGCGTCATGTTATTTTTAAAGTTAAAACATTCATATCAATAACAGAATAGATACTTATATCTAAAAAGAATGATTAAGTAAGCATGCATCAACTTTATTGTGATCACGGGACAATGAAATATATTTAAAAAAATGCACTAAGGGCTTGTGCCATGTGATTTAGCATTTGGCATATTTTTTCTGACATTGCTGCCAAACGTCGCTTTCTTTTGGGAGTAGCGGATGACTCTCTGCAAGGCGGACGTCCACATGACAATTGTTTACTTTTACTGCAGTGGGTTGGACGAGTATTGCTGCTCCAGATTGTTGCTTTAATGCAATAGTACTTACAAAAGTACTCTATAATGTATCCCAGCTTCCCCTATGCTTTACCTTTTCCAATCTTTTTGGGCATCTGTCAACAGTTTGATGCGATGAACCAAAATGTTCAGTTTCATTTTCATAACTTCAAATAGTTTAATAATTTTTCTATCTTCTTCATCTCTCATGTTTGGGCGACTCTAATATTTGTATTTTTGTTATCAATATCGTTGTTGCTTGTTAAGCAAGTGCCAATATTGCCATATCATAACGATGTTCACCAGTAACATCAACTTGCTACTTTAAAGCAATATTCGTCATTTCTTGTTATCATTTCTTTCGTAAGATATGCTGCCTTATTAAGTTGTGCTTTAAGAAAAGGTCTTCTTTTATCACTACGACTATTACCAAAATCTCGAAAGCGCCTAATATAATATTGTTCCATGACGATCGATGAAAAATCAACAAGGGCAACAACATTGTACGCTTTACATCTTCTGAGAACTATATCCTTATACAAGCGAACGCTAATTTCAGAAAAGTTATTAGTTTGGTTTCCATGCGTTGCGGCATCACAGTAACAAAGACACCAACTTTCACGACGATTCCAATAGTCAATGATATAATTTACCCAGTGAGGGTATCTACTGGCAACTCTATCAGCAATGGCTGTCCTAGAAGCACAGTCTGCTTTTATCGCCGATAATATTTTTGAAAGATTGATACGGCAATGGGCTATCTTCTTGTAAAACTGCATGCGTTTTGTCCCAAAACCGGAAATTCCTGTTTTAGGGTGCTCCTCATTATGCGTCGCTATCATCCGTCATAAAGAGTTTTGGCGCACCTTTTTCCACCAAATGCCATATTACCAAGACGTTTTTTACAAATTGAAAATCTGATGTATAAATGCACCAAAGTCTGTGTCTTGGTTTTCATAATGGCAAGAGGTGCAGCCTCTCCAGCAGTAACTGTTAACCCTTTTCATCAAAGGTGTAACTATAACAATAGTAAATGGGTCTTAGAACTTTTACTATAATCTCCAATTTTTCATGTTCGTCTTCTTTTGTGATTAATTTCTGCAATTAAAAATTGTATTCAGTCAATTTAGTCACGTGGTGATCAATAATAAAGTATTTTAAAAGTTTAACTTTAGTTATGTAGGTACGTACCTCCAGAACACTTGTACATGGATATAGGTGTAACTTTCGCCAACTTTCATACCAATACCTTACTGTATGGTATTTTGGATACACTGAACCTTTCGCGCTTAATCAGTTTCTCCCAATTGCAGCTCTAATTTTGCAATGTGATAACTAATGGCTTCCGTAATACCCAATCCATCTTCAAAATAAGACTCAAAAACCTTTCGCGTATCAGTTGAAGCAGGCAATGAACCGAATGCATCAGCAGTATCTAAAGTATGAGTATGTTTGTTCTTTATTGTAATTAAAGCAGGTAAATTATCTTAAAAAGTTTAACGTTTGGAACTGATTTTCGATTAAATAATAAAAAATATCGTACCTTAATATGTTGATACCTTCTTCCGTGGTCAATTTAATAAGAATAGAAATACTGGCTGTACAATCTAAATTTTTTTACTTTCGATTCAGATTTTTTTTCCTGTACGAAGTATGATGACACAAGTAATCTTTCAAGTGTCTGCTTCAAATATAAAGCAATTTATTTCAGTAACAAGGCATCCATGCAACATTGCTTCAACAAACCGGCATTTTGAATTATTTGTTTTTATTTGCGTACATATTTTAAAGTAATTATCTATATGTCGCAGTAAGATAGATAAAGCCGTAACATAGTTATACGAAAGCGGTTCATTACTATAAGAATATAATATAATTATAATACGGTCGCAATCTAGTAATATGTTGATCTGACTAAACTAATCTCGTGGAATAGTTATAAATCTATCAAAGAATCAAATAAAACAATTTATTGGTTTTTATTTTTATTACAAAATCAACTTATTGTAACCTTCAATAAGTTACAATACTCTTTAGCAACAATACGTATTAAAGTAATCAACATTAATAAAAACGATCGTATTTTGTATTTAAACAACAACAATACAATTGCCAAAGGTTATTAATTATGAAAAAACTTGGTACTTTGTAAAGTACTTACTAATCAACAGTTTGGAGACAATCTTCTTCAATCCCAATAGTTCTCAGACGCGGAATCATGACATCTAGAATTACATATCACTGATTGCTTCTTACACGCGCACCTTTTAGTAGAACACTGTCTTCTATTTTTTACAGGAACATTTTAAATAACCTTGGCCTCCAAGAGCTGATAATTTTTGGCATATTCCTCTCAGCAACAACTCCTCATTTGGTATAGGATCATTCAAAGTAATGTTTGTTAGCTGTATTGCATTTCTGAGTAACCAATCTTTCAAGATACCAACTGAAGTTTCAATTTTATGACTTTCATTTCGCGTTTCTAAAACTTTTCCCAGTTCATTTTTTTGATTCAAAGGTCCACGATCTAACTTTGGTATCTCTATCAGAACTGAAAATCCAACGTCAATGTCAGGAAATTTGTTTAATGAGCGTTTTCATTTTTTGAGCAGCTTTTTTTTAAGTTCTCGGCAGCTTTGTCTCTTTGGTATTGAATGTTTTTTTCGCTGTTGCATAAATTTCATAATAGCTGCGATCCGTAACCTTCGTCACATGACGTTATCCCACAAATTACGTGAACATTTCGTGTACACGAGTAGCATGAATGTGCTCCTGTACATTCATTACCGCAAACGTCACATAAAATTAAAATTTGTTCTTCCAATTGCAAATTGCTGAGTTCTGCAGGCGCTGCTAATGAATTCCATGGTTGCTGCAAGCTAACAGACTCAACAGGCAATTCGTCATTATCTGTAGGTGCTACCGATAAACAAGATGGTCGCTGATTTAATTATCTTCTCGAGATCTTCCTCAGTTCTTAGTTTACTAAGCAAATTAGCAGGCAACTGTAACAACAAACCAATTTGAGGATCTACTCCAAAAAGAGCTTTATATGGTGTTCTTTTTATAGTTCGATTAAAAGAGCAGTATTTTTGGTACTGTACCAAGCGTAATCCAATCGACCAATTAGTAGAATTATTATCATGTAGCCAAGCCTGTAACATGTTCTCT
The DNA here is from genome assembly GCA_036346205.1 of Vesta saturnalis. NCBI lineage: Eukaryota > Metazoa > Arthropoda > Insecta > Coleoptera > Lampyridae > Vesta > Vesta saturnalis. Next base: position 1,083,087 of record JARFJB010002494.1, read on the forward strand.
ACATCTTGGTTCGCTCACTCCACAGATCCCTTACTAGCTGGATGTCTAGGTCTTTCGTTAATTATTTTACAACTTGGCCACATTTCGACCAATTCCTTTATAACAGACGCTGTGAGTTCTCGGCCGTTATCACTCTGAAGTATCTCAGGACATTCAATATCCAAAACCATTTTTAATAATTCTAACGCAACCTCTGTTGCGCGCTTGGAGGCTAAAGGGAACGCAACCTCTGCTGCGCGCTTGGAGGTTAAAGGGTGAAGAAACGAAAACTTTGTTGTGTGGTCTTGGTAATGAAATATCCATTTATATTCTCTATCTGGTGTCGATTGTAGGTCTATTAAATCTACTTGCCATCTGTTGTTAAATGAGTTTGAAACTATAGGGCGGACTACAATACCTTTCTTCGGAAACTCTTTCTTATTTTGACACGTTACACACTGTTTAACGAAACTGGTAACCACCGACGTAGGTATAAAATATTCAGACTTCAAAGTATGTCACATTTTGTCGCGACCACCGTGTCCTGTGTTTTTGTGAATTTGTAACAGAGCATCATAATATTCTTCAGAGGGCAAAATTTTTATAATGGTATCAGTAGTGGAATTTCGTTTCAAAACTAAATACTTTTGTCCTGATACCTGCATTACGTCATAATGGTTTGCATAAAAATGGTGGTTAGAATTTCTCTTTACGTTCAGCCGAGGCGCCGCTTCATACTCTTCAAAGTAATTTATAACTTCACTTATTTTCTTCCGCGTCCACTCTGGTTTTTTGTTTCTCTCGTATACTAGACGAACTTCCTCTTCAAAACGCCTCCTTGAACTATTTTCTCTATCATTATCAATTGCTGCATGAAGTAATTTGCAATTATAAAACTAATATATAACAGATATTAAAGAAAAAGTGGCGAAAATTCAATTACTATGTACGAAAACGCAACTATGAACGCCGAACAACAACGGATGCCCTACTGAGGCAGCGAGCGACGTGCGGGGTTCACAAATACAACGGAGAACCCCGCGCCGCCGCCGCAGCCACCGCACTTCACTTGTACAATTATTTCACTAAACTTAATCAAGTAATATAATCATATCACTAGACCGTAGCCGTATTGTAATTATATTCCTAGTAAGATAGTAATGAACCGCTTTCGTATAACTATGTTACGGTATATAGTTATATCCCTAGGGATATAACTATATACTACGGCTTTATCTATCTTACTGCGACATATACATCGCATAAAGAACTAATGTACTGCATTAAAAGTAACCTTACATAATGAATATACTAAGTTTAAGTCCTTATAAGAAAGAACTCTTTAATAACTTTAACTATAATTTGGGTAAAAAATTCGTCAAGCAAATAAATGAATAAATCAATGGTCTTTGACTGTAACACAATCTGACAATGTAAGAAATGCCATCAACACTAGAAATTAAACCTGATTGTAAAGCGACGCGGTCTTACGATATTAGTGTTATTATAGTGATTACACAAAATTATTAAGAAGATTTACTCTTATTTGGTTCTGGTTAAAATTTAACCGCCAGTTAAGATTAAAATTACTATTGTTTCTATAGATACTAATTTTTATCATTAACTGGCGGTTAAATTTTAACCAGAATTAGTGCAAAGTTAAAGTTACGCGAGAAGCTCGAAAATCCCTATACATACCTGCATAAAAGACGATTGGACGTCGGTTTACTTCGTCATATAATCAATCCATTTTGTTGAGGATATGTTTGAAAATTCTAAAATCCACTTATCACATTCGTTAGCGGTTTTAATTTCAGCATAAATGGCTAAATCTTCGTTATGTATTTCCTTAATAGACTATCTGAACGTGTCCGGCACATCGTACGGTAAAGTTAAGGACATAATTGCGAAAACAATTAAATTAATAACGCAGTTTCTACATAGCAAGTATATTTTCACACACTTCTGCATGCAGTGAACGAAGGAACACAATGCACCCCGTTTTAGTCAGACATAGCAAGATGTACCCGCGTTCAGACACAACCAATCAGAGAGCTAAAATAAATTCATTATTTTCGAAATCGTTAATTTGTGGTCGAAATCCTGCGACACGTCGATTTTTTATTTTGATTCCGGACTTTATCCTCTGTCGCACATGTAGATAGCGTTGTGCACTTTCCGGTTATGATGCGGTGTTAGTGTTGTCAATGTTTGTGTTAAATTAAGAATCTGGGTACTAAACAGCGCACAACATTTATTAAAATAAACATAAACTGAACGAAAACAAACATAAAATAAGGGTTTTTGTCTTCCGGTGACATAAATACGTACTTCAAGTCTACCTATTACGACGCATAAATATGCAGTTTTCGGCCGCTTGAAAATAAAAAATAAACTCCATATCGAGTTACCTAGTTGCTTGTTGTTTTGACAAAAGCATACATTTGCAATCAGACCAGTGTCGTTCTTGACTAACACCGCACCACTTTTCGAATTATGCCACATTTAATAATTAATATCGCGCATACTGTTTCAAATAATCTCAATAAATAGGGCATTTTTGAACTCAGGAGAAAGGGCTGCATCGATTTCAGCGAAGAACATACAGGGTTGCCAATTAAAAATATGAACTTTGACGTCATATCCCGAAGGAAAAAAAAGTAAAGGGTCACGTATTTTATTCCCTCCCCAAAGGGTGGGCGGGGTGCTCGAGCTTTGCAAGCTCCTTCAGCCACAATCATGGATTCCCAGCATACATTCATACATTACGTATATATGCATGGTTCGATTAAGGATGGGTGTAGTCAGGATAGGATCGGAAGGAACGGAGTTAGGGTTCAGAGGGGGAAAATTCTAACCCGGCATTCGCCCAAGTAGCCGCACATAGTGTGCATATACGCAGTGACCCTCTGAAAAAACCACATACAAGGTAGACGGTAACGGGAATCGAACCCATTACTTCCCGAATGCTAAGCAGATCGTGTCACCACTGCTATACCAGCTCGGTCATACCCGGAAAGTGCGCAGCGCCATCTACATGTGCGACACAGCATAAAGTCCGGAATCAAAATAAAAATCGACGTGTCGCAGGATTTTGACCACAAATTAACGATTTCGAAAATAATGAATTTATCCGTTACTTTCTAAGCGCACTGTATAGCCTGTATCAACGTATTTAATCGACTTTGTTCGATCTGGGTGCATTCATTATTCATGATAAAAGTCCCCGCAGATATTAAAAATGATCTCACTTCACATTTCATCGAAAACGGATATGACCGATTTTGAATAAATGCTCCTCCTTTCCCATGTGTAGCAATCGTATTTTAAGGTTAGGTTTAAACAATCAAACTAAAAAATACGGGTGTTCAATCGAACTGAACTTGCTAGATGTAATTCAGCCGAAAACGGTGTAAGAATATGATAATCTTCTACTACAATTTCTACTCACGGTGACAATGTGTTGATCTAAAATTAATAATACATACGTAATGTTATTGAATGAAAAAAAAATAAACTAAAGCCAAAGGAACATGTTTTTATCATAAAGCTTGTGTAAACACGTGCTGCCTGCATTTTCAATAAATTAATTTATTTCTTTAAACGTCAAATTTAACAATGTGAAATAGTTGTTAACATCTCTACTAAGTGTTGTTTTTGTCGGCGATTTTTCCATAATTTTATTTCAACTACTTTGGAACGTCTTTCGTTAAAAACCTGTATTAATTAGTTTGAATTAAATTAAAATTAGCATCCTTTCGCTTGTCTCTATTTTATGTGTTTATTTTTTTATTTAATTTAAAGAAGAATTTCTATTCAATGACATACGATGATAAAGTAGGGACTAAATCTATAAAAAGGCTATCAATTTTTTCCTCACATTCACAATCTTATTATCTATTAAATAAATTTCAAATTTTATAGATACGTATCCTAATTTTCTTATAATAAGGGTTGTATACGTCGGTTATCGTTGAAACATTCTATGACCGGAAAAGGGCCGCCCGGATTCGTGCTCAATGAACTTCACCATCGATAAGATATCTTTCAAAGTAAAATATCCCTTTTTGATGATAATAACCAACAATATTTGTCTTTGTAAAAATCCTAAATTGTGATCACTTGTTACTATAAAAATATTTACGTAAAAAGATGACATTTTAAATTTAAATATTGTTATTCGCAGTAATCCCTGGGATCGCTTTTACGAATTTTTTAGCAGCTATTTATCAGGATTGTGGATTTATTTTTAAATCGGTTAAACTGTGTTTTCATTAAGTCGAATTCAGCTCTAAATCTGTTAATTTAAAGCTTTTCTTTATATTCGGAAATGATAGTTTTTATTTAGATTCTAGCAACTAAAATCTAATTTCGAAACTAGAGCGGAAATTAAAATCTATGTCGAAAACATAGTGGTAACAAATTGATGCGGTACATCTAAATATGTCTGCTGTATTACTTTGGTTTTGCAAACAATTATTTTACCCTTACACCCACAACAAGAAGGATGTAGTCAGTTTTAATATACACTGTTTATATTTATATTTGTTTCATTTTTTTTAATAACAATTTTCTGTTTCAGGTAAGCAAATTCGTTTTTATATAGTAGTTGGTAAGTTTTTATTATTTATTATTCAATAGTGCTTTTATGACAACTTTTACTACCAAAGAAGGGTTATAGAGAAGTCTTTTTATACGTACTAAACTCCTTGTTTAAAAGAAGTTTCCAAGTTTTTTATTTTTCTCTAACTTTTCAAATAAAATGTTAAATATTAAAACATACATTCAATTGCTATGTTATTCGAAAATGCTTCTTGAATATCAAAATATTTTCATTTTGTTACTTTTGACTTTTTTTTTAAATATACTTTACATAAAATTATTATTTGTTTTCACTTTTATTAACATTTTCTATTAGCAAATCGTCTTCCTTTAAAACTTCATTTTATTTATTAGATTAAGTAATTTTTAATCAATCTTAATTAGTTAATTTAAATGATTTTATTTTTGACATTTAACCGCTACACAATAAATGGTGCTTTAAGCAATATTGGTACATACTTTTTACTTTTTCAGGAAAAAGTAAAACTCTTTAACCTTACTTCGTGGAATACCATATTTAATGGTACTAATGTTTAAAATACAATATAAATCCACAATTTCTTTTATATAATTATATATTTCTCTATGCGTTTCAGTACAACATGTATCATTATCAAGCCGAAATATATAAGTAAAGTAATAACACGTTCACAAATTATTAGGGTAAACAGTAAACTTGATGTAAATTATAATTCTATGTTTAAAATATCTGTTAAAGGTGAGCCTATAAGATCAATCTGTTCGTTCCTTGAAGGTACGTTTTGTTTATTTTATAAATTTCGAATGCTTCCAAAACATCTAATTTGTCTTTTTTATTACAAGAATGTAAAAATTTAATGTTGTTTTGTGATAAAAAAGACACATTTTGTTTTGTATTGGTATTGGTATTAGAAACATAAACAGAAACTACTTTTAGTAAACGAACATGTTGCTCTTATAAGACTCACCTTTAAGGGATATTTTAAATATAAAATTATAATTTACACCAATTTTACTGAATGAAAGGCAACTTGATATTATGTGTCTATCGGAGACAAAGCGCAAAGGAAAGGACGCCGTGGAGATGCAGGATGGCAGTGTAACACTATGGTCAGGAGTTGAGACTGAAATGCAGGAGTGATCGTGAGTGAAAGAGCGAAGAGGTGTGTTAAACAGTACGAATTGGTATCCCCTGCCGGATAATATGGGTTAGAATGAAAGTGGAATTTCGAAAAAATTTTCTCATCGTATGCTATGCACCAGTCAATGGAGAAAGAGAGTAAGTGTGTGAGAACTTTTGGAATGATGTAGAGAACGTGTTGAACGTATGGAAGCCAAACGGAAGAGTGGTGCTGTTGGGAGATATCAATGGATGGGTGAGTGTACAGAGAGAATATACTGAACGCGTCCTAGGAATGTTCGGAGACCAAAGAGTCAATGAGAATGGTGAACCCCTGATGAACATCTGTGTGGAATGAAACCTCTGTTTGTATCGAATACGTAGTTTAATCATGAAAACGTGCATATGTATACATGGCAAAGAGGTGAATCTAAAAGTATGATTGACTTGATAGTTGATAGCGTATGATGAACGACCTAGAAACCTGGTGAAAAAGTAATGCGCGGATTGGGGTGTGGAGCAGACCACTTTTTGGTTGTATCAAGAGTGTGTTTAGGGCAAAAGTGAGTCTAGAAATGTGCAGATGCTGTGAGTAAAGAGTTGAATGTGAATGAAGCAGTGTGAAACGAACAAATAAGAGACATTGACGTTGAAAGTGCATGGATAAGCTTGAAAGACTGTGTTGTCAGTTGTGCCGTACAGATGTGTGGAAGAAGGACTATAGGTAGACAGAAAAAATGTGAAATGAATCGGTAAAAAAGGCGGTATGTAAGAAAAAAGACGCGTACATGGCAATGATTGCTGCATAAAAGGAGATTGAGAAAAGACGATTGTATCAGGTGTACAGACTAGTAAACAAAGAAGCGAAGTGATGCGTATGGAAGGAAAGAAAATGCAAAAAGAGTTTGAGGGAAACAAAAGACTCTTTTGGAAATTTGTCAAAAATACAAAACGTGGTCCAAAACAGAACACTCGAGGAGTGACGAATACGAGCTACGAAATAGTATGAGACGATTGTGAAATATTGAAACGCTGGCAAGAATAATTCGGAAAGTTGGACAGTAGTAAAGAAAATAAGACTGAAGAATTAAATAAAGAGATTGCAATAGGAATGATGTACGAAACTGTGAACGATATTGGGTTAAATAAGACAGAAAAAACGGTAGGGAATTTGAAAAAGGGTTATGGATCAGGCGTTAATGAAACCACTGGAGAAATGCTAAAATATGGAGATACAAAGCGTATACGAAGATTGTGTGAATTATTCATTGTATGCCTTAAGTGTGGAAAAGTGCCGAGTCATTGGAAGGGCGCGATCATTGTAGCACTCTATAAGGGTAAGAGGAACCAGAGTGATTGCAAAACTACAGAGCAATAAGTCTGCTCTGTGTACCTGGTAAAGCATTTGGAAGAGTACACATTTGGAAACTACACAAACTAAGATTTGGCATATGCAGGGTGGCTTGATTCCAGGGAGAGGATATGTTGATCAGAATGTTGCTCTCCTGCAGGTGGTCTAAAAGTGTTTAAGTGTAAAAAGGAAGCTGTACTGTGCGTTGGTAGATCTGGAGAAAGCATATGACACAGTGAATTGGGAGAAGCTGTGGGAAATGTTAAATGAATATGGCGTAAGTAAAGGTCTCATAAACGGAATAAGGGCAGTGTAATATGGTAGCCGGGCATGTTTTAGGGTGAGAGGGTGTTGAATAACTGGGCTAGTTGGTATTTATATCTGGACAGAAGGTTTACTGCAGATGGTACAATGGATGGCGCGATTGGACGACGGGTGAATGCAGGAAGGAAAATGATTGTAAGTATGTAGACGATAATGAAAAACGGAAGCATGACCGTAGCTGCGAAACGAGCAATCTATAATGGCGTGATTGTCCCGTCTGTACTGTATGGAAGTGGGAATGAGTGTCAAAAAAAGCACGAAAGAAAAATAAATGCCGTGGGAATGAGATTGCTGAGAAGCGCATGCGTTAAAACGAGAAGGGATAAGATAAAGAATGAGTGTATAATGAAAGAGTGTGGCGGGGAAAAGACGATAAATAGGTTCGAGCTGTTTTTATTGCTGAAATCTGTGTTATACATACGATCGAGAATAAAACATCTTTTTTAAAGGGCGTTGATTAAACCGACATTACTATGACGCAACATGAGCAGTGTTAGGTTACCTCGCTGGCATCTATATACATTCCATAAAAAAGAGAGTTGATGGTAAGAGCATGAGTGGAAGCCATTGCAAAATACCACATGTCGGAATGGGTAAACAGATAATCGCACATGTTTAGGAAAACTTAACATACGCATAACTTTTGTCTCTACCTCGTTGAAGAGCAAGGTGCTGGCTAAAATAAGAACGTTTTCGAAAGTTACCTTTCCCTGACTGGAATGTGTTCTTTCACTTTCTAGAAGCGAGAACAAAGAAATCTCACGTAGGTCGGTTTTCCCAAGATAAAGTATGATGCTTTTTCCTAATCGTTTATTAGTTTGTAGGTTAGTATTTGTGCTTACAAGTTAGTACATTGTTCTGGAGGCGGTTTAAGGATACTTTAGCTAACCCTTTACTCTGTGTGTTTTTGTATTTTGTTTCATGAATCGTTAATGATTCATTTTTGTTGTGTTTTGTCTGGCAAAAAATTATTTTTTTTTTATTGTGGTTAATGGTAATGTAATTAGGTGGCGTATCGGTATTACTTGTAAAATGTTCCTAATTCTAGAGCGGGTGTTGTCATGATTTGATCTGAAGATTCGTTCGGTAAGTATTCAAGTAGTTGGATTAAGATTTCTGAGTGTTAGAATTTTTTTTTGTTGGTGATAGATGCTAAATTCTTCGTTTCCATCGTGAGATTGTTGGGGTCCTGGTATGGAAGTCCGTATATGTTTCGTAATACTGCCCGTTCGCAGCCGGCGAGATTGTAGTTGTCTCTGTTTTAGGTAGCGTACAATTGGAACTCTGTTGTCTAATAATCTTCGGTATATCTTGTGAGTGAATTGAAGTGATTTGTAGTGGCAGCCTCTTTTAGCTGCCGCCGTTTCGTACTTTGTTTGGGGTGTTCTTTATGTTGGAAAGCTAGTTAAGGATCCTAGAATTCCTCTGTATATTATTTTGTCTTTTCGCCAATTCCTATGTTTTGGTTCTCTTAGCTGGTTTTGGAAAATAGCGTGTTCTATTTTTTGGTGGGATTAATTATGATTCTCCAACGCTTAGTCTAATTGGAAAAATGTTGTGGGCGAATTAAGTAACCGAAACTTTGGTTGGTACTAAAAAATATCGTGTGCGTACACGAGGTATTGTGGGCACACAATCTGCACTACGCCCATTGATGAAAATGATTGAGATGGACTTACTTTTGCCTTCACAAACCTGTCAGTCTGGTATGAAAGAAGTGTTGCGGTTAAGGATAATGTTTTGTGTATGAGGTCTGTGTGCCAAACCCTATCCAATTCCTGTTTAATGTCAAGAAAAACTACAAGGGAAACTCTGCAGTTTAGTGCTTTGATCGTTTCTGTAAAAAGTTTTACAAGAGTGTCGCCGTAGAATGGTTAGGCCTTAAACGAATTGATGGTTTGGAATGTGTTGTATTCGAAATGGTCTCTAGCTTACGGGACAGGTGTCAGGTTACGTTGACGCACCCTGTATGTAGGATGTTATAATGACGTGTATTACGTATTTTGAGTGCGAGTGTGTTGAGTTTGAACAAAAAAAAATTTTTTTTTGTGTATATGTGTAATGTATGTGGGTATATGATACGCCACTGGAAATTTAGGAGAAATATAATTCAGTATGTAGATACGTGTATTTGAATATTAGAGAGACTTTAGTGTTGGAATAATTAGATTCTGATGAATGTAAATGTGAAGAGAAATTTGTCGATGGGACGATAATGCTTACCACTGTATTGCCACTATATGGAATGGAATGTTTGAAGATAAATGAGTAATCTTGGTTAGAAAATGTGAAGAATAAGTGTAGAATGTTTTAGAAAATATGTAGAGAAAGATTGGGTATGTTTAAGTATTAATTTCCGAAGGGTTTTGTAATGTTGTGCAATTGTTTTAAGAATACGTGTATGTATATGGAATTTGAGACCTTAGACGGTACTTATTTTTGCAAATGTTGCGGAAGCAGATCGAGCGCAGGTTGGAGATAAATGTTAAAAGTTGTGTAATGGTCCAGAGTGGCTACTGAATGAATGTGGTGACGAAAAATGATTTCTTCATGAAGTAATTGGAAAATTTGTAAGTAAGAACAAATATGGCGATGTATTGTAATTACACGCGTGCTTGTATAGAGGGTAGCATCTATTGGAACTATGAAATTTTGAATGAATACTATTGGAGAATATAACGCGGAAGGAAGACATGTTTAAAGATGGATGACTGAAGGTATAAATAGGAAAGTCAGGGATTGACGAGTTAGTTAGGGGAGTTAGCTTTTGGCTTTTGGTGAGAGACGCGTGCGCGAAGGTTGTGTGATAGAATGGGATGATGTTGGAGTTATGTTTGTGAATAATAGTGAGGCAGTAATTGTTTAAACAACTGCGTAACTCGAACCGGGGATGAATCGTAAAAGACATTCATAAACAAAACAATAATTAAATTGAAGTTGAAGATAAAATTAGTTTGTTTATTTTCAAGAAAATAATAAGTGCGTACGCAGATTTGAATAAAGATAACAGTTGTAACGTTAGTAGCGTCAAGGTTAGCGCGTGTTCTTGTACCGACATTCAGTTAAAATTATTATGGGACCACCTTTTAAGTGAACGAAGTGTTCGTTGTATATTAAGCCAATGTTTAAATAACGTTGTATGACATTGAAAGTTTATTTATATAAGGGACTAAATTGGTGTAAAGGTTGCTAGAAATTGTTTTTAAAGAGGCAACCAAAGGTTTACCGTTATTACATGTTTTTGGGAGTAATAACCTCGCATAGTGAACTATTCGCGAGTGCACAGAGGAATAAGTTTTGTTGAGCATTTGTAATGTGCTTCAGGCAATTTTAAGGAGTACAAATGGACTACAAATAATTGATTTACGGAAGAAAGAAGCAAGAAAAGCGTAGGATTAATGGACGATTTTAAGTAAGGTTTATATTTAAGTACTTTGAAAATTTAGTAAAGCACGATTATCTCTTTGTTTTGTTCATTTGTGTAATGATGAGTAAATATTAATTAGTTGAGATGCGAAAAGATAATCGTTCTCGAGTTATATGGTTTTGATTGGTTGTTTTATTATTAAGAATTTTGCAGAAATTGGTAGTGACGTGTGGTTTTGATTTTCAACCACGCTGTAGTGGTATATGTAAATATATTTGTGTTTGTCATTTGTTTATTATTTTATGCAGGACAATATATATTTATCGTTATCTTTTTATTTTGTTGTTTATTTAGCCAGGTATGAAACACAGTTGTAACATTTACTTAATTGATCTAGTTTTGACAATTTTAAAAGTAAGCTTTGCATATTTTAATTTTCAGATTTATGAGCAACCTGAAAGGTTATATTTGCCAGGTTGATTGCAAAATTTTCATGTTTGTTTCATTAGCGCAATGCACAATTAACGGATCAGCTGTTGTCTTAAAAATGTCATTAAGTATAACAAAGAGTTGGAGTTTTGAAACCTTAAATATTTACGAATGTCAGTACGATTCAGAAGTGTTATAAAAAGTAAATTAAATTTAAAAGATATCGTTCATGTTAAGAATTTTAAAAATTAATTACCGTTCATTGAATGAATTTGAGTGATAAATTTTATTTTGGAAGTTTTGGTATACGAGGTGTATTCAAAAAGTTTTTAATAACCTGGGTAGTACTAAATATATTTGAGTTTGAGTTGAATTGTTTGGGACGAGTGTTTGTTTTAGAACCTTCGTATAGGAGTTTACCGAGTAAGCACAATCCTACTTTCCACAATCGAGTAGGGTTAATTAACATCCAGCTTAAGACAATTATTTTAGCAAAGTTTCGATTGTGGTGGCGCCTAGAGACATATTTTCCCGGACTGAGCTGTTTGAATGTAGGTGTAAGGTGTTTGAGCATGTTAATCATTCATTTTACTTATTATTTCGACCACGCCCATCTCCCTGTTAGCTGGCTTGGCAACCCGCTTACATTAGTAAGCATGCACGACGCCTAGTGCGGTTTGGACGTGTAACATAGGATAGTGTCAAGGCATTTGCCAATACAACTTAGGAGAGAGATTATTGGCCTATAGGAGGAAGGTTGTCAGATATTAGATCCAGGTTTAGGTTTCATAACAGTGATGACTGACCTCCATTCTGTTGCAAAATAGCGTAGTGATAAGCATTGGTCAAAGATATGCATTAGCTGTTTGGTGGCGTAGTTTAGGGGCAGGTTTAGACGGTTAATCCTGTCTTATTCGTTGGACGAGACAAGGCTTAGGAAGGGTTCGCCTACGACTGGTTCGTAAGGTAACCCACCTTGTGGTGTCTGAAACCTTAAGATATTGTTCTAAATGAACATTGAAGCCGTTATCAAGTTGAGGATCATCTGGTGTGATATTTTGCATGTGAAGGTCAAATAGGTCGTCTGATCTGAAGAAGTGAGATTACTTTGAGAATCTACTAAGTGAGAGTTTGGTGTTGTTTTTTGGTTTTGTGGAGAATTTGAATTGGGTGCTTAACGGTAATCTAGTTTTTAAGTTTCTTATAATTCACTTGTGTTATTCTTTTCGTTTCTAGTCTTCAAATGCTTGCATCAGTTATATGGTTAGTAAGGTCCTGCACTGCAGTGTTGATGTTTTATAGTGAATCTACGTCCGATTTGGTAGGTTATTGGAGGCATGTTATACGAACGTATTTCTATCTGTGTTTCCGAAATCAACGACGTTCTATTACCTTTCGGGGAGGTGTTTCCAAAAAGAGTGTTGACTAGGAGCGAAAGTTTCTTTGGTAGTGCGTTATGTTCAGGGTACCCCGTATGGATATTTTTGTCTCTGTTATTTCTAGTATATGTATTTTGTCATGTGCAATTATGTTTTTAGTGAGAGACAATAACAGTCCTTATTGTAACTTTTATTGTAGTTTAGGGTCCTTGAGAGAATTGGACAACGCGAGTAGTGTTTCCGCCCAGGCAAAATACACTCGTCGGTTCAGAAGATTAAATGGACGAAATCGAACAATTAAATTTTGTAATCCACTTATCTAGAAAAACTTAATTATCAAGCATCACAAATATTGCCAATAATAACAAATTGATTTTTGTAGTAAATTTTGATGATTCATTGTGTAACTTTGCACATAAAAAAAGCTAAGAAATCTAATAAAACATTATTAATCTGTAATACTTAAGCTACTTTTTGCTTTAAGTCTTACAATAAAATTGTTGGGAGAGCCATTATAGCTCAAATAAAAGAATAAGTTGAATGACTAACTATTAAAGCAAACTACTAAGTCTTATTATATTTTCCTAACTAACCACACAAAAAAGGTAGTATTGGGATTTAATTGTCCTTATGACCTAATCAAAATTTACCACACTAGCAATGGCACCTTTACAGGATAATCAATCGTCCACTACTCAACAATATCTAAAATTATTCTTACGTATAGATTTCATAGTCTTTTCTAATTGAACGTCCTAGTTAATGAGAATGTGTTTCTTTAATTAATCCTTGGGATAGTATACACACGCGCCAAATCAGCATTTTCGCTTGCCGGTGCAAACTTATATGTTTTGCTTTCACGTTCTTTAACGCTTGTATTAATTGGACAATTTATTTACTAATTGCCTTCTCAAATGTTCGTCGAATTTAACATTTTAACTCACTTCGTGTCTGAACTTCAATGGTTTAATGTTACTAGCAAACATAGTTAGATTAACATTAACATAGCTACATAGTTACATTAACATGAATAATTATGTAATGCAGTGTTATTTCAATTTACAGCATCGAAAACTTTTACGTAGTTATAACGGATCACTTTAAAAGTTTCTCTTACTATCGCCCGAATTTTATACACCATACTTTCTTTTAACACAACAGTTTCTGTTTCTCCTAAATCTGTTTAAATATATCAACTTTACTTGTAAACGTTTTAATGTTCTATCCCTAAAAATGGCTTCTAGTTGTAAACACGACACTGTTTTAACTTCACTCTTAACTGTTACAACATAAATTAGCACAGATCATTATGTACTTTCTTTTCTGAAATCACACGCGCGATCGTTCTAGCTAAGGGTTCACCAACAAAATACCTGTCTAGCCTCTCTACCCTTCTTGTATGAATTCACGCGCCTCGACAACTTCACCAAGTTCTTACCCCTTACATCAAAACCAACCACTCAAAGGGTTTAAACGTCACGTGCCTTTGCCGAACACAAAGTATGAAACGGAACCAACGGAACAGAAAAAGCATTTTTAGCGCAATCGTAAAATTTTGAAGAAAAATGCAATAACTCTCTGAAATATCAGAATTCTACATTCATATTCATTACTACACTCAAATTCTCTTTCCGCAAGGTTCAATAATATTTGCCCTTGTCTTCACTAAAATTTTCAATTTCGAATCCATTTATACAAGTAGAATATACATACATATCTCTCTACTTTTTAATATAATACCAACATATTAATTCACTTGCGATACCCATTCGTAGCAATTCAAACCTAAATTCCTGAAAATACAGAAGCTATACACAGTGGTACACATTATCGTCCCAATAGGGTTTTTACTAAAGATTATTTTTTATCCAAATTTAGTGCATTTATTTCACAATTTTTGTACAACATCTAAATATGCTTTTCAATAATACTCAATGCTTTACTACACATTCCAGTGACCTAACATTTACAACAAACCAAACTTACATTGTGCTAAAAATTGGCCATTACAAAGACACGTTCGTTTCATATTAGAAATACGTCATATGGACAACATAACACTGAATATACTCAGTGCGTCAAAATAATCTCACATGCTTAAACTGTATTGTCGATCATATATCGACAATACAGTTTAAGCAGGTGGTTTTGACATTTTTAGTTTCAAGTTAGCATCTATTAAGCTCTATTTGACATAAATTATTATTATCGTTTTACAACTTTGTCTGTTTTTATTATGAACGTATCATGCATAATTATCCTAAAAATTGTATTATTTTATTTGATTTAATTTCAACTTTGTGGGTTGAAAAGGTCGTGTGTTGTTCGACACGAGATATTCTTTTTTAATGTAGGGATACTGATTTTGTCCTGCTTCAAAATTACGCAGTGGTCCTAAATTATTTTTCTTTCGGCAAAAGGAAGAATAAAATTTTGTATTGAAATATTGAGAAACATCCTTTCTATGGTGGAATACATTGCATCGCATTCCATTAGAATATGTGCACACTCTGGGTATTTTTAAATTATGGTAATATTCTTGTTGATGACTGCTAATTTTAGAAGGCTGATTGCCAGAATAGCATTCCTCTTTTGATAGGTACATCATCAGAATATAGCATAACAGGGTGTGAATCATTGTTACCAATATTTTTATCAATGAATTTGCAAATCACCGTAGAAGATTCGTACAATTTCTCATTTTAAGGTCATAAATTGTAAAGTTATGAACTGCAAGTTTCATTTTATATCGTATATAGTTGAAGTTTGCAATTTGGGGAAAAAAAATTACAGATTGTAGATCCATTGTAATAACATACATTTCATTTTCCTTGTCTAATTATTTTTGTTATCTTGCACAATTTTTATTGCGAATATGTATCTGGTAAGTATCATCTGTAACGTTGACAGTTTTGTGGCCAACACACATCTCACATTCGTCTTTTTTCGTGTGGTAGAGGTTCAAATTTATTGAATCAAATTTAGCAGTGAATGTTGCTAGTGAAACCAGAGATTCATTTTTCTCTGAAGATACTCTCTTCTTTTCTCTATACAATTCCATTTTTGAAGTTCATAGTAGTTCTAGCTTAGATATAGAAGCTCGACAGTAATGCAATTCGTGCTTAACAAGATAATTGAAGAAGTCAAAAAGCTGAGCAATTTCAATGTGTTTCTTCAAGGCATGATTTTACACACTTTAGCTTTGTTGTTAGATTTGGTGCGTAGATGAGAATATACTGAGCATCCAAGATCTATCAGCATCTATACTTTTTCTCTCCTTCACTGTTTCTCTACAGACTAATACTTTTACATACACCTTTCGTTGTTCCCAATTCATATTCTACCAAAAATGTTTAAATATCTCCATTTGTTCTTCTGCTGAAAAGCTGTTACCACGGAGTTTTTGTAGAATTTCTTCTTTGACTACAGTTAGATCTGGCTTTTATTTTCTCGCTTCCATGGACATCATAATTGCATTTTTCCTCACCAAGCTTTTTAACCCCTTTATATTCAAAGCCTTGCACTCTTGCAGCTTTATTCATATTTTTTGACCAACTGTCTTTTTGCGGTTGTTTCTTGCGTTTTTCAATGTCATTATTTGAGTCTTGAGAAGGAATTTTGTTTTCTGTCAGATTTTGTGAGTCAGATCAATGTTCTGATTCTGCAGGATGGAATGATGAATTGCTGTCGTTAACTTGAGGAACGCCTGTATCAATTTCATCAGTTCTTTCTCCAAGACAGTTATATCCCTCAAAATTGAACTTTGGATTTGACAATGAACACTTCATATTATCTTGCGGAAGGACTTGTTACTCTGATTGTATTTGAAGAACTGTGTGGGGAATATGCACCTTACAGTTTGAATCAGAAGACACTCTAGTGCAATAACCAGTTCACCAGTTTGAGGTTGGACCACATAATAACTTATATATAGCCTATATCTAATTTATTTGATATTTCATCAAATTCATTACATGAGTCGATAACCCAAGCGGGAATTTCAACAGAATCTCGTGAAATATTGCAGACTGAGTATTTGATCTACTCTTGGATTCATTGCTAGAAAAACCAATGAAAACACATAAGTCACATGAAGGTTTTTTGCAATTTTACTGTTTAGATTAATTATGAAATATATTAAAACAGAGAGGGCGCTTACGTATTTCTTGAAACTTTTTATAACAATGGGACCAACTGGAGGAAAAATGTGATCATAAAAAAGGCGCGTCGACCTACCCAACATATCATTAGAAAACCGCTGGCATACGAGATTTTAGCATGTCGTTTTCGAGCTCAATTACGAGTTATAATTATTGCGCACAGATGGCGTTAGAAGCTGAATAGCAAGTTACGAGTGTTTAGAATCATCTATTCTGACAAAAGGGCTCAATATGAGATACTAACTCAATTTTGGCAAAATCCGGACTCATGAATATTTGAAATCAAGGTGACGATATATGATTGAAATCACATTAAAGTATCACTGTATATACGCGTTTGTATAAATTAACGCTTTCCTTTAATGACATGTAATGTGCAGTGAATGTACAGAAAAATATATGGTATGGAACAACACACGACCTTCCAACCTACAAACCGGAAATTTTTAATAACATTTTTTTAGGATAATTATGCAACGTCTTTTATAATGTTAATTACGAAATAGGCAGCACTGTAAAAACAAAAAAACAATAATCTGTTATATATCATGTCAGATAGAAGTTAATAGACATGTACGGTTGCGGTCACGGAAAAGTTACTTACATTTATCTAGCAATTGTTTTTTGAAATTTTTGAATAGAGTAAAAGGACTTTTTATGTCAATATGACGTTCATTTACAGTGGCGTATCATAATGCAAATATTTGAAAATGCTTCAGAATTTAAAAAGTGGCCATGGTGACAGCACTTTCATTTTAATTAAGTTCGTACGCCAATGATTTTCTTTTGAATTACAACAGGAAAATGATAGTGGTAACTTTTCCCTGGCCGCAGTTGTACATGCTAACTTAAACAAATGTCGAAAGACTGCTTCTATAAAAATATCGATAATACAGTTTAAGCATTATCAATCATATTTATTTAATTTTTACACTTATTTATCTTTATATTAAAAAACTTTATAAAGAAAAGTTATGTAAAGTTAAATTTTCTTTGAAAAATATGTCTGCATATTTTCTTATAACATTACTCATTAAATTCTACCTTAGGAATTTTTTTGCCGCTAAATTACGCGTTGTTTCAAAAAATTGCATAGAACCATTAACTATAAACAGAATAAGACTTGTAACTTTATGGGAACGAAACATGCACGAAAATCTGCTTCGAGCTGGGATGGCATTACTCACACAAATTTGTCCCATTTTTTTCGGGTCCGCTCGTATATCCGTCCCGTCACCTTTTAACGCTGGTACGCGTCGCAATTTAAAAGAAGAAAATGAATCTTTCCTTTTCGCTAAAGATTATAATATTACTCATGTAAAATATTTAATACGATCACCTGACGAATTTAATCCTTTTATTAATATTTTGATTTAAAAGTTTCCCACATTTTATGAAAATTATAAATTATCTAACAGCGAACCGTAAAAAAAAAGTAAATTATAACAATTCTAAAAATAAACTTTGAATTTTGTCAACTCAATTAAACTACAGTGAAATTTTACCGTATTCTAGATTTTACTCGAGATGTTATTAATTAATAATACAGTAAAATTTTGATTGTTATTTTCCAGAAATTTTTAATTACCGTTTATTTTTATTAATTTTAATAAAGACCCGAGTTGGAATTTCCAAATGACAGTGTAATGTACTTTTATACACACTGTAACTTTATTTCATTAATTCAATCCATTTCATCAGAACATTTTACTGTTATGGAGTTAGTTTATTATTGTATTTTCTCACGATATTTGTAACTTTAAATATGGTATAATTATAAATCTTTATGGATCTAACATTTTTAAAATCAAAATTTTTCTTTGAACGCAAACGTCAGTGATTTCAACTTAGTACTATTTACCAAAATGTAAAAATGTAAAACTTATAAAACTAGGTCAGAGAGCAGTTAGTTTTTAATTTAGTTTAGTAAAAATCCAACATCTTTAATACGAACTCTCAATTGCAATGAATTTAAATATTGGTGTCAATTATTGTCAAGAAGTGTAAAGTTAGTTGTTAATAAATACCATTAAAAATAATCAATTTTATTTCTTAACTCAAGATCGGGCAAAGTGTGGGGTTTAAGGAACATTACAACAAAACAACACGGAAATAAATTTCGTGTGTATTGCATTATGAAGTAATTGGAGATCCCTATATCACATTTTTGTTTTCGACAATCGCTAAATACAAATTGCTAACTGGCACTAGTAACAGTAAATTCTTACAAGATCACTGGTCTGGTATTAAATTTATACCCACACAATAACCCGAACGGATAGTGAGGAGAGGACTTACTTGCTCTCTTTTCCAGATTCTCTGTTTCGTGCAGAATCCCATATGAATATTTCATTACATTGCATTGCAAGTCTTATTCTGTTTATAGTCATTGATAGAACATAATTAATCGATATGTTTAAGGTCTATATCTAGGTATTCTTGTTTCTTTGAAAATTTTAAACATATTTGATAAAAACCAAAACTGCCCCTAATAAACCCCTCCTATCCGTCAATGAATTTCTCCCAAAATCTAATCAGCGCCAAGCGAAATGAAAACAAGCTTAAATACATCTAGACATCATGGCCGATCTTGCCGAAACTTGGCTAAAAGTTGTAAAAAAAGTCGATTGCATAACTCTCTATACCTACATATGTATATGTATTGTTATCACTTTTTGGCGTAACTACTTCAATTCAAACCGTCTATAACGTAAATCGTAGGCATCACCCGCGTTCAAAAAAACTGTATACACACTTACCTTGTATACCAAATGCCATGTGTTAGAACGAGAACGGCACGAATAGTATTAATGTAGGCGCTAATTCAATTTTGAAACATCCATTTTATCGACTATACTCGCAAAACTATCGTCTCTGGTCTAGTGACACAAATAACTAATATCATTGAGTAAAATTTTTCAGTCAACGCTAATATGTACGACATTGGTTTTATCCGTGGTCTTAGTAAACAATTAATTCGAATAGTAGTGAACAATTTTTATGTTGATTAAGGGATAGGTTTCTAATGACTTTAAGCCAGAAACTGGTATTTAATTTTCCGTAATTCTGTTTTCTAAATGGATAGTGCAATAATAAGTTTGTTAAATTCGTTCTTTTATGGAATTGGAATTTGTAATTTGGTTTTGTAGTAAACACATTAACTTAACTCATTTTGGTAATAAACCAACCTTTACGTAACAGGAATGTTTTAGACACTTCATTTTATCTCGACAAACAATTTACTAGTCGCGTGCTTAAAGCACATACTTTCTCACTAGTTTAATCAACTACCTACTACAAACTATTTATTGTGTTAAATAATTTAAATACCTGTTACGAATGACTATTACAATGGAAATGATTTAGCCTTAAATGATTTGTGAAATTATTCTGATCAATGTTAGAACGTAAAAACTTCAGTCTTTGGAAAGATTTACTTATCATTTATATTATGTTTAACTTTTTACACTTAACAAACATTTGAATAACCTGTTCTACAAGTAACATAATTCTATTTGTACATTTTTTTACGGTAGATGAATAATTTTGATTTCTTGTATTAATAAAGATAATTATACATAATGACATGGCAAATAAAATATTATAGACTAGTCGAAAATTTTGGAGAATGAGCAATAAATAATTTTTTTGCGAAGCCCTGTACTACAGGTCTCTTTTGTGTAAAATATTACATTAAGTTCGTATGTTACAATAGTGTGGTAGATAGCATTTAAAATTTTTTTCACATTATGTCTAATTTGAACAATAGAATGATTTTGAGGAGTCGTATTTTGTATGCATGACACCCTACTATTTTAAGCTATTGTTAAAGTTTATTAACCTAATGTTGTAGTAATGTTTTCAATCCTTTTTTCTAGCTTTAATTTATTGCCGTTTTTTTCCTGGTTGTATTGGTTAGTGTTAAATGCAGTACAAACTACTACTACAAAAATTACATTGCCACAAATGTATATAGATATTTAAATCTCGAATACGGTATAAGAGTGATATGGAATTGTTTTAGTATTTCTTAAATGAAATGTGAATCCTGGTTAATTTACACAAAACAACTTGTTTTCCTTCGAGAAGCATTAAATGGTTCTAGAAATATAATTACTATTTGCCCAGTTGGCTTTGCAAGAGACTTTATAATTGTCAAATTATACAGCAAATACTACACGACCATCAATTTCAATTCTTGTTTAATACAATCAATTATCCCTTTGCCTTGACAAATATATGCTTAATATTGTATTATACTTGCACCTACACTTTTAATGGATGAATCATCACGCTATTAGTAAGTTCATGATTATTGTTGATTTACTTTAGAATTAATTCTACTGAAATGTTAATAAACCCTAATGGGTGAGGCCATCCGCAAGTTGAAGGTTATGGTTAGCTATGCGGGTTTTTAAATTTACGCTAATAATATTTGCATTAAATAGTTTGTGAATTTAAATGACAAGGAAGAAAAATTATTAGATTATTGTATAGTTTATTTATTTTTTGTGTTATAAAATAAGTAATCTTAGGGGTAACGATTGGGAGAGAAATGAATACATATTACCTAGTTTCCACTTTTTTGTATTGTGGTTAATACTCTCTACTTTACTACTTTGGAAGTAGTAATTATTCCAAGGTGAAATAAAAGCTTTTTTTTTGTGTAGTATTTTGTACGTCTTTGGTCCTGAGGAATGAGAATGCTTCTGTTTCAAAACTTGCTAATTATTGAGGAATTCGTAATCAGACATTGACTGCTAGATGGCTATGGGTGATAGCGGTTAATTAATTTCACAGAAATAATTTTGATGTATTTCTTTAAATGTACCGGGTGGCTAACTAAGAACGGCCGTCGGCCATATCTCAAGAATGGATTATAGCACAGATTCGGGAAAAAATTTTTTATAACAAAAGTGGCCTCGAGAAACTCCTGGAATTGTAGGTCCACCGCTAGAGGGCGTATTTGACAGTTAAAATTTTAAAAAGCAAAATTTTTCAAAATTTACTCAATTAAGGGGCATATTAAGTATTATAATTAGATTTCTCGACAAATTCTGCATATTTTTTATTTGACAAGTTTTAGTCTATCTTTTCAAATAAGGGGTGGGGGAGAGTGGGAACCTTGTTACGAAAAAACGCCTTTAATTCAGGTTCTTCTTGACCGATTTTAATAAACTTAATGTTGTTTGAAAGAGCTTTTGTTAAACAATGGAAAATTTCTAAATTTGAAGAAATCTGATTAATAACATAAATGCTAGAGGGTGCTGTATTTTTTTAATATTATGTTTTCTATTTACAATTTGTCTTTGAAAAGTAGACTAAATTAGTAATAAAACAGTGAACACTGCAAGTCGATATATTTTTCGTATCCTGAGATGTCGTAATAAACAGGTAAATGGCGGGAATCGTTCTTCCAACTTCTAGTAGGCTAGTTCGTGTTAACGGAAATTATTAAATTTAGCCTGGATGAAAAGATCTTACATTGGTCTGCAGTAATTTAAACTGTTATCATACTAATGTTATGGTTGCCGCTAGATTACCTAGATGTAATCTAACAATTAAAACCTTAAATAAATAACTACGTAATTAGTGTCGCCCTAGATGTTCGATATGTCGTCCATCATTTTCAATACATGAAATCAATCGCTGACGGGTGGAGAGAACAGCAGTTTCAATTTCTGCCCTTGAAATACTTCGTATTGTCTGTCGTATTCTTTCAATCATGTCAGCTCTTGTTGTGGGTCTATCGGCAGAAACGAGATCTTTTAGTCGCCCCCACAAATAAAAATCTAAACAAGTTAGGTCTGGAGACCTTGGTGGCCAAGTAAATAAACTTCCACGTCCTATCCACCTTTCAGGATATGATTGACCTAAGAAATTCCGAACATCTCTAGAATAAGGTGCCGGGCACCGATCATGTTGCAAGAACATGTCATGACGAATGGCTAAGGGTATGTTTTCTAAAAGAAGTGGCAATTCGTTGCTTAACAAATCTAAATATCTTTCTCCAATAACAGTCTCATTAAAAAAAAGGCCCAATTATTTCTCCACCTAGAATCCCGCACCACACATTTACAGACCAACGACCCTGATGTTGGACCTCCTGCATCCAGTGGGGATTCGTTTCAGACCAGTAGTGCATATTTTGTCGATTTACACTACCATCACTATGAAAAGTAGCCTCATCTGTCCACAGAATTCGTGAAAGTATTTCAGGATCGTCGTGTATCATATTTGAGGGCCAGTTGCAAAAATCCAACCTGGTATCGAAATCTTGAGCATTCAAACTATGGTGTAGGACCATGTGATATGGGTGCAATCCAAAATAGTATATATTATAAAGTAATCAGATCAATAAAACACATTGAAATCCTTCGTTGTTAGTAAACGAAAAAAACTTTAAATGCATTAACTCTCGTAATGTTATTACGAATTTTTTTTACCCGGCCTCTCATTATTTTTTATTATTGGTACCTTTTTACTTTACTTTGCCTCACTTAATTATCATGTTGTTAGTTAAAATCTATTCACATAGCATAAGATAATTTCATATTTTAAACTGTATTTGTTGTTGCTGGGCAAATACCGGTTTTTATTGATATTTTATGCTTTTGATTTACTAACACATCGCTTGAAAACAAATATAACATGCTTATATAATTAAAAAAATGTTAGATTTATCACATTATTATTTTATAATTTGTTCTCATTGTTAGTAGAGACAACATTACATTTAGGTAATCTAGCGGTAACCATAACATTAGTATGATAGCAGTTTAAATTACTGCAGACCAATGTAAGATCTTTTCATCCAGGCTAAATTTAATAATTTCCGTTAACGCGAACTAGCCTACATCTCAGGATACGAAAAATATATCGACTTGCAGTTTTCACTGTTTTATTACTAATTTAGTCTACTTTTTAAAGACCTACTTAAATTTGTATGCTTCCATTTAAAATTGTAAAGAGAAAACACAATATTAAAAAAATATTGAACAACGCCCTCTAGCATTTATGTTATTAATCAGATTGCTTCAAATTTACAAATTTTCTATTGTTTAACAAAAGCTCTTTCAAACAACATCAGGTTTATTAATATTGGTCAAGCAGAACCTGAATTAAAGGCGTTTTTTCGTAACAAGGTTCCCACTCTCCCCCGCCCCTTATTTGAAGAGATAGACTAAAACTTGTCAAATAAAAAATATGCAGAATTTGTCGAGAAATCTGATTATAATATTTAATACGCCCCTTAATTGAGTAAATTTTGAAAAATTTTGCTTTTTAAAATTTTAACTGTCAAATACGCCCTCTAGCGGTGGACCTACAATTCTGAAAATAATTTCCAGGAGTTTCACGAGGCCACTTTTGTTATAAAATTTTTTTCCAGAACCTGTGCTATAATCCATTCCTGAGATATGGCCGACCATACATATGCAAGGTTTTGCCAGTAAAGCCTCCCAAGATTCATACATCAGAAACGAATCATATCCAAATTTTGTAAAAGACGGAAAAATGTTAACTTTCCCGATTGTCCATAAGTGCAAAGATTTGTATATATTTCCAAACTTTAAATGTTTGAACTTCAGTTACCCGAAAAAGATAAGTTTTTGTCTAAAAAGCATTTCCTACACAAAATAAAATCTCATGTTCAACAGGGTGTAATTTAATTGCTGCAGACTTAATAAAAATGAGACTACAAGTTTTAAACACATTATCAAGCAAGAAGCAAAAACGATATGCGTAGGTAAACCATTTATCAGTAAATATAACATTCCTTAAAATATCAGGTGTAAAACAACACACGACCTTCCAACCTACAAAGTGGAAATTAAATAAATGAAATACTTTTTTTCTACAAACGTCAAAAAATGACCAGGTTCGCGGATTAATAACAATATTCGAAATGACACTTTTTTTATTTTCCTACATCACCATAACAGCGTGCGCGAAATAGTGTGCGAAATACATATTTCGCGCACTGCATGTAAACTGTATGAGATTATTGTATTTTAACTTTTGTGGTCCTCAATCAAGCAAAAATCCAAGAAAAAAAGTATTTAAAACAATTTTAAGGGATATACATATTTTGATGGTTGTAGAAAAAAATTTGTTTGTAACACGTGCGCGAACTACTTTGGTGATCTCGACTAATTTTTTAACTCGGCTACGCCGTGTGAAAAAATTCAATTCTCGATCACCAAAGTAGCATTTCGCGCACTAGATACAAAAATAACTATTAATTGTAATTTTTTTGTCGTGGACTAGCATTAGAATGCCTTGGTTATTAATGTCAAAATCGTTAATAATTTGTCACTTTATGGCATGCGTGCTGTAATGTTGTGCCATAAAGTCGTCGAAATAAACGACGAAATACAAACAAAGAAATTAAACAAATAATTTATTTATATTAATACTACAGTTAGAATATAATTTGTAATTAATGTAATATTAAAGAAATTATTGTTTACTGATATTAATATTAATGGTGTAATTGAAATTTCCGATAATTGAAATTCCCCCAGATGTTTCAAGAAAACATTCGCTTGAACTGCTTGAAGATGATATAGATATTTTTCGGTTACTCATTTGTTGTACGCTACTAGTTCCTAAGGTTTTGGCAATTTTCTTCTTGTGTTCGAAGGAGTCTGCCACCTACCCTTCAGCAACAACATCGTTTTTGCAATCCCCATGCCGTTTTAAAGTTCTCAGCTCCTCTGTCTGCCAGGATTGTGGCAGAAGTTCTACGAAATGAATGATCTGTGTATTGATCGGCATTGGGAATATTTAAATATTTGTCAATCTGTCGAGGAATCTGACCAAATGTATTAATGCCAATAGGATTACAAGTACATTTACACCCATTGTAGAATAAAAAATACTTTTCAATCTTCACATGCTTTGGTCTTAAACTCATGTACTTCTGAATGAGGTCAATACAATTTACTCTACTGTTATCGTTTAATATAAGAGGGCGTATTTATATGTTATATACCTAGCCATGAAAAAAGCACATAAGAGAACAAAAAAAAAATTTTCTACATAACTCCCTAATACAACACTAACACTAATACACTTATTCCATCTTTTTTACAATTGCCCCATACGCTCAAAAAAAATTCTTCAACAGCTTCTTTGAGTTCTTCATCAGAAGCAAAACGTTTTCGCCTGTGATGCGTTTTTAAATTTTTGAATAAGAATAAGTCAGACGAAGCTAGGTCGGGCTATAAGGTGGATATCTTAACTCTATAAATCCACAGTCATTGATTATCTGTTGAACTTTGATTGCATTATCCATTTATAGTAGACCTCTTCGGCATATATTCAATAAGCAAGACTCCTTCAGCATCCCAGAACACAGTTGCCATCAGTTTTTTTCCAGAAAATTGTGTCTTGACCTTTTTTGGTGGTGGAGAGCCCTTATGAACCCACTGCATGAATTCTTGTTTAGTAGGAGGGCCCAGTGATGTATCTAAGTCTCACCCCCGATGATAATTCGAAAAAAAAATGTTTGCCCCTTGCCAACTCGGCAAAATTTTCTTGAAAAACTTCTTTTCTGTACAGTTTTTGTTCAGGTGTAAGCAATTTGGGTATCCACCATGCAGACACCTTCATACCGAAATCATCATGTAAAATTTTGAGGTCGCTTGTTTCGGATTTACCAACTTCATTGGCTATGACAAAGATATTTACACGCAGATCTTTCAGTACCAAATTTTCCACTTATCCCACAATGTCTTCAGTTTGAGCTTCAACGGGTCATCCGGACTTTGGGTCAGCATTGATTGATTCTCGACCCCATCGAAAGAGTTTAGACCAATATTTTACTTGGAAATAAGATGGTGCATCTTTCCCATTCTCAGCAACCATTCTTTTATGAATTGCTTTTGGACCATTGCCTTCTTTTGTCAAGAACTTTACTATGCTGCGATATTCAATCTTAGTTTCACTCGATAAATAGACTGTCTCAAATCTCTGTAAACGGCACAAACGAAACACAACTTAGCACGTGACAGCAATTTTTATAATAATTTGTTTAACATTGTCACTTTTTTGTTTCATGGTTAGGTAGATAGCATAAAAATATGCCCTCGTAGTAAAAACCCTGGGTCTATGTGTTTTGGTATCTCTAATATAAACCACAAAGACAGAACCGTCTTCTTTAATATCCCCAACACACAGATTGTACAGTTCTATGCGTCTGCAACCGCCAAACACACCAAATATTGCAACTACCTAAAATGGAATCATATTTATTAAGAATAATCTTAAAAGTAAAAAATTTACCTTCATAAGTAAGTATTTATCGTTGGGTGCTTCAAGAAAAAAATTAAGTAAGTGCTATTTTGAAAACACTAATGACTTCTTTGATATGTACCCAACAGAATAGTTTTTCAAGAATGCCGAAAGTTTTGAAAACTTGCTGATGTCCACATCATTTTTGAGACGTAACATTTAGTTTTTCGACTAATAACAAAGAACGATTACCGTTAATAAATGATATAATGAACTTACCTAATCAAGGAAATACGCAAGCAAAACCTTCTCTGTAACAGTTTCCGTATTATTCTTGAGCATCTACTTAATTAATCTGTCGACCTCTTTCTTATAAATGATTTCGGACTTTTTAGGTATAAGACTCAACTCAGCTTCTTCTGCTTTTTTAAGGATTTCTTTATCCACGTCTGAATCCATTTTTGCAAAATTTGTTTATTTACAAAAAATAAATGACACTTATAATGCAAAACTATGGCAACTGTATGACCGTTCATGAACTCCTGTGAAATGATATTTTTTTGTAACGATCTGAAATTATTATTTCATTTAAATTGTGTCTCAAAGTGGCTAGTTATTCAAAAAGTAAAACATTAACCAAATTTTATTCCGGAATGCAGTGTATTGCATAAAAGAAAATAAGCTTTCTAAGTTTCAATAACTGCAATATATCGTGCAACATTTCTGGAAGCGGTGGAGCCTGAAATATTTGCGTAATTTGCAACAAAGAACAAAGTGGATGCTAAACGATCAAAGTGCAAAGACTGGATGATATTTAATAACAGCATTATTTAATTGCATACGAATAACATTAGTGAACGACAGTGTCACGATAAATAAATCGAACAGCACAATTGCGAGTTTAAAACACTTTGCGTTATATTAAGAAACTTTATAATAAAATTATTATAAGTTTTTGTTATGAACGAATAAGTTCAATATAATTTAATATGTAATTAAAAATTATTATTAATTTTATTAAATACATAAATAAAAAGTTTACCTCGAGTAGGATTTGAACCTACGACCTATACTTTGCTAGAGTACCGGACTAACCAACTGCGCCATCAAGGCTCAGGCCCCAATCGATGCAAATTTTGTCTTTATGCATGTAGAACTGATGTAAATTCTAAATATAATGAGATTACAATCAAATTACTTATATTAATGGAATGTGAGCCTGCAATATCGCAAGGATCCACACATACCAAAGCAACTTGACTAACATTAAATTATTATAAGTTTTTGTTATGAACGAATAAGTTCAAAGGTAAATATATAATTAAAAATTATTATTAATTTTATTAAATACGTAAATAAAAAGTTTACCTCGAGTAGGATTTGAACCTACGACCTGTACTTTGCTAGAGTACCGCACTAACCACCTGCGCCATCAAGATTCAAGCCCCAATCGATGCAAATTTTGTCTTTATGTTTGTAGAACTGATGTCAATTCTAAATATAATGAGATTACAATCAAATTACTTATATTAATGGAATGTGAGCCTGCAATATCGCAAGGATTCACACATACCAAAGCAACTTGACTAACATTAAATTATTATAAGTTTTTGTTATGAACGAATAAGTTCAAAGGTAAATATATAATTAAAAATTATTATTAATTTTATTAAATACATAAATAAAATTTTACCTCGAGTAGGATTTGAACCTACGACCTGTACTTTGCTAGAGTACCGCACTAACCAACTGCGCCATCAAGGTTCAAGCCCAAATCGATGCAAATTTTGTCTTTATGTATGTAGAACTGATATAAATTCTAAATAAAGGGTTTTCCAATAAGAGGTGTTATTTTGAATAGCCCGCTATTTCGGTAGATGTCACTTTTGAAGCTGCCATTTATTGACATTTGACAAGTAAAAACTACGCGATTAATAAAAATTGAACGATACACGCTTCAACAACGCATTGAAATTATTAAAATTCACTATAAAAATGGTGAAAATTTGGCAGAGACGGTTCGTAAAACTAAAACATTTTTGGGTCGTCGTGAAGCACCTTGTCGGACCGCAATACAGAAATTGGTGAACAAATTCGAGCTGTTGGGACAAGTTAATCATGTGAAGAATAAAACCCCTGCACGTCGCTCAAGAACAACTGAGAATATTACTGCTGTAGCCCAAAGTGTTGAAGAAAACCCAGGTTTGTCCATTTCTCGTCGTTCTTTAGAATTGGGCATTCCACAAACGTCATTACACCGTATTTTGCATAAAGACTTGGGTCTTAAGGCTTATAAAGTTCAGTTAACACAAGAACTCAAGCCGGCCGATCATCAACAACGTCGTGTCTTTGCTGATTGGGTCGTTGAAATGCATGAAAATGATCCGGAATTCCATCGAAAAATCATCTTGACTGATGAGGCCCATTTCCACCTCGGTGGGTACGTCAACAGGCAAAATTGTCGCATCTGGGGTCGGAAAACCCAAGAGTTATTGTTGAAAAGCCTCTCCATCCTCAACGTGTGACTGCTTGGTGCGGTTTATGGTCTGGCGTGGTCATTGGACCTTACTTTTTCGAAAATGAGGCTGGAGCAACAGTTACGGTGAATGGATTGCGCTATCGAGAGATGATTAATGATTTTGTATGGCCGGAATTGGATGGTATTGATCTGAACAACGTTTACTTTCAACAAGACGGCGCTACGTGCTACACAAGCAACGAAACCATTGATCTTTTACGGGAAAAGTTTCCGGACCGTGTTATCTCTCGAAGAGGTGATCACAATTGGCCACCGAGATCTTGTGATTTAACACCTTGCGACTTCTTCTTTTGGGGCCACGTGAAAGATAAGGTCTACGCCAACAGCCCAGCGTCGATTCAAGACCTCAAAGATGGAATTCGTGAGGCTATCGATGACATAGGGCAGCCACTTTGCGATTTGGTTATGGAAAATTTCATGAAAAGGATATGGTCCTGTAAGCGTGGTCGTGGTAGCCATTTGGCTGATATTGTTTTCCATTATTAACGGCATACCTTCCTCTTTATAATGAAATAAACATCCGATCAATTATCTCAAAAAATTCCATTTTTATTTGGATATCAAAATAACACCTCTTATTGGAAAACCCTTTATAATGAGATTACAATCAAATTACTTATATTAATGGAATGTGAGCCTGCAATATCGCAACGATTCACACATACCAAAGCAACTTGACTAACATTAAATTATTATAAGTTTTGGTTATGAACGAATACGTTCAAAGGGAAATATGTAATTAAAAATTATTATTAATTTTATTAAGTACGTAAATAAAAAGTTTATCTCGAGTAGGATTTGAACCTACGACCTGTACTTTGCTAGAGTACCGCACTAACCAACTGCGCCATCAAGGTTCAAGCCCCAATCGATGAAAATTTTGTCTTTATGTATGTAGAACTGATGTAAATTCTAAATATAATGAGATTACTTATATTAATGGAATGTGAGCCTGCAATATCGCAAGGATTCACACATACCAAAGCAACTTGACTAACATTAAATTATTATAAGTTTTTTTTGTTATGAACGATTAAGTTCAAAGGTAGATATGTAATTAAAAATTATTATTAATTTTATTAAATATATAAAAAAAAAAATTATAATAAAATGTTATATAAAATTAAATTTTCTTTAAAAAATATGACCACACTTTTTCTTATAAAATGAATCATTATTCGTCGTACCAAAAAATTGCATAGAACTTAATTAATCGATATGTTTAAGGTCTATACCGAGGTGCTTTATATCTTTGATACATGTAGCTGTTTTAGAAATATTAGATAAAAACCAAAAACTAACCCTAAAAAATCCCTCTTCTCCGCCGCTGTATTTATTCCAAAATCTTATCAGCTCCAGGAGAAATTAAGTGAGGCTTAAATACAAAATTTCAAGTACGTACGTATTGTGGTTCTCAAGTGTTCGGGGATGCTAACATACACACAGGTACACGCACGCGCACACTCACACTCCACACGCACGCGCGCCCGCACGCACTCATGCACGCACGAACCCACGAACGCACGCGCTCACCCACACACACACACGCACGCACCCACCCACACACGCACGCACGCACGCACGCACGCACGCACGCACGCACGCACGCACGCACACACACACACACACACACACACACACACACACACACACACACACACACACTCACACACACACACACACACACACACACACACACACACACACACAACGCGCACGCACATGTACAGTCACACACTCACGCACACGCACAGTCACACACCCACACAGTCACACACCCACACACTCACGTACACCCGCGCACACGCGCATACGCGCGCACTCACCACGTATTTCAGACATGGCCGATCTTGGCGAAACTTATCCAAACGTTGTAGAATGAGCTAAAAAGTCGATATAGCGATAGTGGAAAAAGAGTCGATTACATAACCTTCTATACCTACATAAGTATATGAAGGTTCTAAGGTAAAAATCAGTAGAGAGGAGAAGCAATGAATAAGTTAAAAAATACAAAAAACGTGTAAGTTTTTATAATAGATCTGCAGAATTGCCAAAAGGCCTTGCTAATGCTATGTGAACAACTTTTTTATCTATTCACAATATTAGAAAGAGGAACTTTGAAGGAAAAATGTCGAGAAAGTGTCATAAAAAGAGGTACCAAATGTAGTAAACTAGAGAGAACTCACACCGTGAATATCGTTTTAGCTAATACTGTGTTACCAAATTAACAATCTTTTTTTAAGTGACATCCATTACTACATTTTCTGCTTGTAAACAATATTTTTTGTATGATCGACTCATCAAATAAATAACGCTCTTAAATAAATGAGGTAAATATAATGTGGTATTTCCGTTATACATTATAAAGTTCACACACGTGTTGCTATAAGCACTTTTATGGAAATGCTCAGATTTCTTATGGCTTCCATTGCTCCCAAAGTTGCGCTTAGCCATTTAGTTGTTTATGAATGAACGCTCGCCTATTTCGGTACTAGTTATCGACGTAACGTGTTAGAAAAAATGTATCAGGATCTTTTACATTTGAGTTACTGTTTTTGTCAATTTGATGTTAGAGTTTAAGATAACTTATTGCACCTGCTGGACGGACTAGGATTATTGAAACCAATTGATTATGTTTTTTTTTATTTAACAAATACTATTTTTGGTTTGCAGTCTTTTATTTAGTGACTGAGTTCTTTCGTGCTTACCGAGTTACGACTGATGCATTTTTATTTGCTCTACTATGTATTCTTGGAATTTTTTGTTTAGTTTTGGCGTGCTGCATTTCCAAAAGGCCATTATATCTATGTTAAATATGTGTTACATTTGCATAATCGTATTAAAAAAAATTATAAATCGTACTCGTAACGGTTTACTTAAAGTTGTTTAATAGGTTTTTTTGTGTCTAGGTAAGCAAATTAGTAGTTTCCGTCCATAGAATATTTTGGTTTGATTGTGCATTATTCGAATTTTGTACAAGCGAATTACATTTTTATTAATAACACTTCAACACCTAACTTTTATTGATCGACCATTAATTTAATTCCATTCATACATACAGTGTGTACCAACCAAGATTCAACGTTCGATAACTCTTTTGTTTTTATAGATATCAAATAGGTTTCAAAACAAACGTGGTAGAGGGAGTAGCGGTGCACAATTTAAAACTATTTTAAGTTATATAGGGTATTTCGTAATTCAGGGACGAATGTATATTATTTTAAATTCGGAAAGCCCACATCTTTCGGATTCTTTTAATATAGAGTTTCAGTACTTTATACAGGGTATGTCGAAAGATTATTTTGTGTTAAAGAATTATGTATTAGCCAGTTGAATTTTAGGATATGATCTAGTATCGTTACTTATCGTTATTTATTTATTAACCTTCAGATTATATATAGGGTGACGCAAAATTTAGATATTTCATTTTCTCTCTTAATTCCCCTCAATGTTTGTTAGGGCTTCCCTATACCTAAAGTATGTAGTTAGCTTCACATATTTAATGAAGGTGATTTAAAATCTAGAATTGTGATGTTTGTCTGGTAGTTGTTGGGTTTGATAGATGAATTTGACAATTTTGCTATTGTTAGAGAAGGTTTTGACATACAAAGACGTATAATAAATAAATAGTAATTTATTTAGTTCAACGTTTTAACTACTTACTTTATGCTAAATTCAAATTTCGTATATTACAAATGAAATATGATGACAGTAACTATAACAATACTAACACAACAATAACAAACAGCAAAGACATTCGCTACTGACATATTTTGTTAATTTTATTTAATAGTTTAAGAGTTAAATCTTACTACAATGTATGCATTTTACAGAAATTCTGTAAAAACGAATTGTTTTAATGCCACACTGCTGATTGTTCTAATAGATGCCCACTTTACGTATATTCAGTTCACCATTTTAAAAGTTAATTTCTTGTACAACTTTGTAGGAATGGATATAAACTATTATACATTTCTGAAAACCTCGTTTATGAAGATTTTTGATCAGCCAGCACGTGTTGTGATGTACTTGAATCTTCAGCAGTTGCTTTACTGCTTATAATTAGTATCATAAGTGGGTTCGTAATTATATTGTGTTCGGCACAGGAGCTAATGTTGCATTTTGTGGTTGTTGCTTTTGGCCTGGTGCAGTGGATCAGTTGTCTTGAATGTTATTATCATACATGATTTGTTTGTCCTTGTTCTTGAAGTTGCTCATTATCTGGTTGATGAACTCCGTCACTCTCGGCGTGTTTAAATCATTGCCTATTATTAGATTACGAACGTATGTGGGGGGTGCATGAACTATTTGCCGCAAAATTTTTGATTGTGTCGCCTCCATGATTTTTAAGTTGGTTTTTGCGGCTTGGCTCCATACCGGACAACCATATGTTAGTTGTGATCGTATAATAGTTTTATATAGTTGTACTTTCCTGGCGAGGAAAAGTTCGCTCTTGTTGGAGAGTAGCGGTTTTAGCAGTAGTACGGTTAATTTTGTTTTTTCGGCTGCGGATTTTATATGTTGTTTCCATGTAAGTCTTTTATCCAGGAGCACTCCTAGATATCTGACATTGGATACCCATGGTATATCATTGCCATCATATTTTAATGTACGGTTTGTTCTTTTTCTTGTTTTAGTGAAGAAGACGGCTTGGCTTTTCTCCCCATTGATTTCGATACGCCATTGTCTGCACCAATTTTCAATAAGTTCTAGGCATTGTTGAAGCTTATCTATAATAATGTCTGGAGTTTTGCCCCTATATAGTATAGCTGTGTCATCGGCGTATTGTGCGGTCAGAACTGCATTAACTAACGGGATGTCGTGTATGAAGATATTATAGAGTGCAGGAGATAGAACGCTTCCCTGAGGGACTCCTGCATGGATTTCTCTTCTCGTGAAGACGGCGTTGTCACTCCGAACTACAAATGTGTGGTCAGTTACGAAGCTTTGGATAATTTTGACCAGATGTTGTGGGCAGTTTAGGGTTGCAAATTTATAGAGAAGCCCTTTGTGCCACACACGGTCAAAGGCTTTGGCTGCATCCAGAAATATTCCCGCTGTGCTTTTCTTCATTCTGAATCCTTCTTGAATGTAGTCTCGTACTCTAACTAGTTGATGCACTGTTGATAGTCCTGATCTAAATCCATGTTTGCTGTCGGGGATAATTCTGTGATTGTTGACCCAATTTCTTAACTCATATTGAAGTATCTTTTCGAAAATTTTTGCCATATTACATATCAAGCTGATGGGACGGTAGTTCTGCGGAAACTTAATGTCCTTTCCTGGTTTAGGAGGCTCGCATTATATATTGCCGTTAGATGTAAAATGGCTTTGGGTGGTAGATGTTTAAGTACTTTGTTATTAATTCCATCGTGTCCTGGGGCCTTCTTCACTGCGAGTTCTTTAATTACTTTGGTTATTTGTTCCGAGGTGATGTGGTCAAAGTTAAGAGTCTGTGTTTGATCAATGTAGTGCATTGCGTTATCACTTTCGTTGATTAGGTCCTCGGTTGATGTGGGAGGGTTCGGAGTGAATTGTGTTTCAAGGTAGTCTGCAAAAGCCTCGGCCTTGCCTTTGGGTTGATAACCCATGCCATTTCGGCCATGAATGGCCGGAGTTGTGTTAGTGGGTTTCTTTAACCGTTTTGTGAGTAGCCAAAATTTGTTGCTATTTTAGGATACTTCAGTGATGGTACGCTCCCATGCATTGTTTCTGAAGATTCTGAAATGCATTTGCATTGCATTTCTCGTGTCAGACGGTTAAAATTAATGGCTTGATTTATGTGAGTTGTTATTGTATCAACGGCCTGGTCTATTTCAGCTATACTGTTTATTATGGGTATTGTGGGTAAGTTATTGTTAATTTCATTGGTAATGTTGCTCCAGTCTATTCTTTTGATTGTTTGCATGTGAAGGATTGGATCGTGATCTGAACTTAGATCATTTAAACACCATATTTCACCATCGATGTACATGTTTTGTAGTATAAAGAAATCGAGTACATCCGGTCGGAATCCAGATCTATGGTAAAAAGTGGGAGATGCTTGGCTGCAACTTATTACTGTTTCTATGGAGTCAACATATTCTCTTAGTGAGCGTCCTCTTTGACTGGTTATGCGGCTGTACCATGAAGGATGCTTTGCATTGAAATCGCCGCCTATAATAGATTTGTCGTGCCAGTACAATAAGGTGTCGTAATCTTCTACTATAAAGGACTGTTTGGCTTGTGATAGATGCTGGAAACTGAGATTGTTTCGTTTCCGATGCGTGCCAGTATAGTCGTATGTTTCAGGATGTTAGTTTGCAAATTACTGATTAAAGTGTGTTTAATGCCATTTTTGACATCATGGCAGTACCCCCTTTGTGTCCGCCGTACCTTGGTCTCCCATAATATTTGTATACCGGTATGTGGAATCCACGATTGGTGTTAGCATGCGTTTCACAGATAAGCATAATATGTATGTCCTGCCGAAATAAAAGTTCAGATAACTCACCTATTTTTTGATAGAGACCATCCGCATTCCATGATGTAATTCGGCATCCGGTATCAGTGATTGAAGATTGGTTGCTATTAGAATTATCCATTAAGTTGAGGAATTAGATGCTTGGCTAACGCTTCAAGGCGGGTTAAAATTTCAATCATCTTTTCTAATTGCTCTAGTCTATGTATTACAGCTCCAAGTTCAGAGTTGTTATTAATGGGGTTTGCTGAAGGCGTGAAGGAGGGATTTTGTATATGAATTTTAGATTTAGCGGCTACTGTATAACTGAAAATTTTGGGAGCAGGTTTTTTGGGACAACTATTGTAATTAGCGGTATGATTTGCAT
Source organism: Vesta saturnalis (assembly GCA_036346205.1). Classification (NCBI taxonomy): domain Eukaryota; kingdom Metazoa; phylum Arthropoda; class Insecta; order Coleoptera; family Lampyridae; genus Vesta; species Vesta saturnalis. The sequence goes on from JARFJB010002494.1 coordinate 1,119,379, forward strand.
TGCAATTAGTACATTTGGGAGGACCATCGACTTCAGGATTGCGGACACACTCGAAAGTGGAGTGATGTCCGGCACATTTTACACAGCGGAAGGGCATGTAACATCTACTTTGAGCGTGTCCAAACTCTTGACAGCGGTGACATTGGGTAATATTGCCGTCTTGTTTTTTGGTTTCAACATACATTGTTAGTCCGAAAATGGTTTTTACCTTCATCATTATTAGTTAAATGAACTAACACTAACGGGAAATTTCGCTCTTTATTACCCATTCGTTTAACTAATAGTACGGGGTAGCCACGCGCTATTAATTCGGTTTTGACCTCTTCTTCCGGTTATCGTTTCTACTACATTCCGAATAACTACTTTTAAACTTTTATCCTCTTTTAATGTGAAAGTGTAAAAAGGAACTTGATTTTTATGTAGGAGTTTAGTCGCATTTCTGTAATCAGCAGCAGTTGAGGGGAATAGTTTAATACCGTCTGAGAAATTGGTGGCTTTTGTGATTACAATTTTTCTTTGGTTAAGAGCTCCTGATAGCTGGGTGTGATTATTTTTTGATCTGAGGATTATTGGGGGAGGTTTGCTATCATTATTAGAATTTGCGATATTATTAGAATTTATGTTTGATTGAGTTTGAGTTTGGGTTATTTGCTTTATTGGCTTAATTACTACTGGTTTGGCATGGGCAATGGGTTTCAAGGAGGGAAAATCTACCTGTTCTATATTTATATCTACAGACATCTCATTTGGTGTAATAATTTTTTACTTGGGATACTCATATTAGTATTGTTGTCTTGTTTGCGCTTTTTCCTTCTGCATCGTCTTCTTGGGGATCTAAAGCCCTCATTATTTGCCGTTGAATCTATATGCTCGGATGATACAGAAAATTCCGGATCTTCTTCATTAGCTTTAATGGTTGATAATTCCAATTGGAGTTGATCGATAATGTGTTTTAACTGGTCAACTTCCAATTTTAACTGATTGATTTCGTAGTCTTTAGAGTCTTTGGGGTCTCCATCGGCCATGTTGACGGTCGTGGGGACAACACTATCAAAATAGTTTATGCACATACGAAAAAGTGGGGTAAAATTGAACAAAAACACTAACTAAACGAACATAAGCAGTAACTCAACAAAACATTAAAATATAAACACGTAATTAGCTAAAAATAATGAAATTTAGCAGAGCGAGAAAAATTACATATTGTCACTTTGACAATTCAAGGCCGACTTATTTTTGATCAACTATACGTTTTCAATTTCATGGTTCAGTTTACGTGTAAACTTCTGAACAATAAAATAAGAGGAAAAATATAAACTCATTAAGTAAATCGAGACCTTTCATAGCTATCCACGTTTCACACGCTTTACATTTAATGTTGATTTGTAGGCTAGATATCCATAAAAAAACATTTATAAAAATTATCTGCAGATACTAGCGGGCTCCGAACTTATTGGGAAAAATGTGAGGAAAAATCTTTTGTGTTGTCAGCGGAAAAAAAACCGCAGATCCTCATGATCCACAGAGAACAGATTTTTATTTTAGGGTTGCCCTACCAGCAACAAGTACGTCTTGTTATATGTTGAAGTTTTACAAAATCAGAAAACAGCCGGTAACTATTGCGGATTCAAATGGAGAAGCCACACATTGTATTCACTTCTTGTAATTTCGCGTTGCTGATATTTTACATCGCCTTTATCGTGTTAGGGTTGCGTTGTTGCATAGCGCTCCTGCATTCATTTTTCGGTGAAAATATAATTAACAAAGTGCACGCGGGTAGTGTATTCAAGTAGTATAGAAAGAATTCTTACATTTATTTTTTTACTTATAACAAATTCATAGTGATAATTAAAAGGACGTTACTTTGTTTGACTTTTTAAAATTAATACCTTCAAGTGTTCTAAGCGTGAACACTTTCCTATATTGAAGGAGGAAAAACCGTTAAAACATTATTGGATCACACTGCAACTAGAATTTTGAGCATAGATTCCGTGTATAAAAAGGGTTCAAAACATTTACTTTTATACAGTAAATGTGGCTGTAATGGTTCATCTGGTCCAAGCCAATGCAAGCAGAAACTTCTAGAGGAGTCTGAGCTTATTTCTGATGCAAATTTGTTCATCACTTCTTTGGTGCATATCAAATTAATTGATGAGCTAATAGGCGCTGTTGTTTGACAAAATCCAGTACCTTCATCTGTTTTTGTCGACCTATATTAATAGAATTTTGCAAGGAAGCTCCCGAGAAAACTAAAGCTGCTGTGGATGAAATAAAGAGCCAACTAAATTCTTTGGGCCTATCAATAATTAATAAAGAAGGAGAGAGAGTGCAAGTGAAGCGGCTCAGGTATTAACAGAAACGTCTTCCAGTTCCACATGTACAATATGTGGAGCTACTCCACCGCAAATGAACGACTTGGCTAAAGTAACTGCTAGGTATGAAAATGAATATGCATATCAATACAGACTGTCTACATTACATGTCTGAATTCGTTGTATGGAAGTGATATTACATGTTTCCTACAACCTTCCGTTCCAAACATGGTCAGCCAGAAGTGAAGAAAAGAAACAACTAAAGCACCAAAAGAAAATCCTGGTACAAAAACGTTTTCGTGAGGAGTGCAGATTTATCATAGGCAAAGCATTGGTAATACCAATGATGGTAATACTATCAGAAGATTTTTTTATAATGCAAACATATCTGCTGAAATAACAGGAGTGAATGTAGATTTGATTAAACGACTGTACATAATTTTGCAAGCTCTTTCCTGAGGTATAATAAATGCTGAAACATTTGGCAGTTATGCTATAGAAAGTGCCAGAATTTATGTCAGTAATTACGAATGGTACTGTATGCCATCTTCAGTTCACAAAAATTTAATTCATGGAGAAAGTATCATAAAACATTTTGCAATACCTCCTATTGGTCACCTTTTAGAAGATGCGCAAGAATCCCATAATAAGGATTATAAAAAATTTCGCCTACATCATGCCAGGAAATCCTCCCGATTAGCTGTAAATGTGGATGTTGTTCATACTCTTCTTTATACTTCAGATCCGTATATTACCAGCATTAGAAAACCGTATAGTAAAAATGTGAAGGAACTTGATAAAGACACGCTAGATCTTTTGAAAATGAACGAACTCAAACAATAAATATTGATATTATTACCTTTTCAAAATATTTGTTATCATTATTTGTTAAAGTATTAAGAAATTATTTAAATGGGTAACCATTTTGTCTTTTATTCCTATTATAAAGGTGGAGTATTATTTTTACTTTTTGTATACATTATAAACAGTATCGTTAGTTAAAAAAATAAAATTCAAGCCGTTTTTGCAAATTTTTATTTTTATCTTTTTTTTTCTAATATATACATCCCGACCTCGATTTTCCATAGTGATTCATCCCGTATTATACGGGACAGTCACTTTTTTAAACACATAATTTCATATATGTAATTATTTTAATAAATTACGTAAATGTTTCGTATTTATAAAGAAGTCTCTTTTTTGTCCCATTTCTGATGTTTCATTGTTTAGAAGGAAACACACGAAAAAGATAGCGTGGTCTTCAGATAACACACATTAGGATGAAATTACATGTTCTACCATTTACGAGACGTTTCTTGCACTTTTGTCGACTTCAAATAGCATGTGATCAAATCTAGCGCGAAAAGAATTTGCTTACGACGGTGTCTTGTACGTGTGGAAAATAAACATACCAGTGCGTGTAAATAAATATAGTGTAAATAGTTCGTTAGTTAAGGTTAAGTGTTAATAAATAACTGTTTTTAAATAAATAATTGTTATAGTGTAGTGTGTTTCTAGAACGGTAGCAAATAAGAAAATGCCAAAAAGAAAGTGTACATTTAATAGAGATTTTGAAAGTGAATATCCGCTAGTGATGTAAAGTGCTTAAAATGTTTTGCACAATTTTCACTTACACATGGTGGAAAGGCGAATATTCTTCAACACAAATCGACACTTAAAGCCAGATATTGCTGCTTCGAGTACTAGGAAAAGTTTAGTAAAAACACATTTTGAAATGAAGAACAATAGCTAGCTGCGATTTAATGTACTCGGTCATACCACAATGTGATCCACAATCAGTCCTTCCGTTCCAAAGATGGCACTAGTAAGCTAATAAAAAGTTGTTTCCAACAAAAATTAGCATGTGCGAGAACCAAATCTGGAAATATTGTGTGTAACATTTTGCAAAAAGAATCATTAAGCTCCATACAAAATGATTTTGGAACGATCAATTTTGTAACAATTTTGTAAACAATACCGATTGTTCAAATCACGTGAGCTTAAAAAATTGTCCTGTACTCGTAACATATGAAAGACAGAGGCATTCAAATAAAATCTTCCAGGTGAAACTTCAGACATATCGGAATATATAACGGTTACTTTAAAGACCTTTAGTTGGAGTGAACTGTGCTGCTCATATCCTTCATAACTGCTTTCAAATATCAGCATACTGCTTGTCTATTGACATCGAATCCATTATTGTGAAAACCTACGGCTATTTCTACGTGTATACTGTTCGAGTTGAACAATTAAAAGAATTTTGTAACTTTGTTAATGTAGAATATCAAGAACTATTGGGATACAGTAAAACCAGATAGTTAGAGTTGTTACCTTCCATAGAAAGAATATTAAAAATGTTCAAACCGTTACAGCGTTACTTTCCCTCTCAAGAAAAATGTCCCGCATTGGTTCTCAATAGTTTTAAAAACAATTTTTTTTTTAAGTTTGGTTATGGCTTCTTCACTCACAAGCTTATCCATTACATAAATGTATGGTGCAAGTGGAGTGTGAAAAATCATCTTGGTCCTATTAAATTTAAAGCAACAATTAATAGAACGGAAAAATGAAGTCTTTTTGCCAAATTAAGTAAACATGTTAGTAGCTTTGGTAAATGAAGGAGAAGACCAAGCCGCAAGTCAATTAAAGTGACCATTTTTTATACTACTTGTATAGTCTATTTATCCATTACATAAATGTATGGTGCAAGTGGAGTGTGAAAAATCATCTTGGTCCTATTAAATTTAAAGCAACAATTAATAGAACGGAAAAATGAAGTCTTTTTGCCAAATTAAGTAAACATGTTAGTAGCTTTGGTAAATGAAGGAGAAGACCAAGCCGCAAGTCAATTAAAGTGACCATTTTTTATACTACTTGTATAGTCTATTTGGATAAATGGATAAATGGATGCAACATTTTAAAGATACGCAAGCGTTTTGGTCGGTGTTACTACAAAAAGTTCCTCTGTGGAAACTCATTAACTGTTTTTCAAAAAGAACACCCTGATATTCCTATAGATGATTCGGAACTTTTTGATGAAATTGTGTGCATTAAAAAATATACAAAAAAATAAAAGAATGGGAAGTGTCTAGAAGAAATTTCTGTTTCTATTGACAAATAATTGGCCGACCTTTTTAACCATTTCAAAAGTAAAGGTATACCACGCACACTTCAAAGGTAAAGGTATACCACACAACATTTTAAAAATTGTTGAAAGGTGCAGTAAAATACAGAATTAAAATAGATTTTTTTGACGCTTTTGTATTATGACATGAGACGCCTAAAAATGGCCACCTTAACTAAATTGTAAAATAGAAACATTAATCACTTTAGGTGTTCAAAGTGACCCCCACCAACGTCAATACAATTTACATACATTTTACAGCATAGTAGCATTAACATTCCAGAACGCTTCTGTAATTCTAGTTTTCATATCTTATTTGCAGTTGGTAGTTTATTATATACGATATTCTTATCATAGCCCCACATAAAAGTCCACGCTTGTCAAGTCAGGTGACCGAGCAGGCCAATCTTGAGGTGCTTCTCTGCTTATCCATCTTTGCGAGAAATAATTATTTAGGTAGTCCTTATTAGGGCCGGTATTATGTACCGTGTGTCCCGATTTTGTTGCTTTAATCTAATATCTTTGTTATTATCAAATATATAAGTTTGCAGTTTTTAGATTCACGTATTACTATTGTGACCTAGATTTCATGGCAAAATCAAAAATTTCGAATCTTTTGATTTCGGCTTATAGCCAAACGTCGATATTTCTACACTTTTCTCAAGGTCTTATACCTCGCTTAATACTATTATACTGATATATTTCGTGAACGGTATTTATATATTGCGAAGCGCCGAATTCAGTGGCGTGTTTAGAATTTTTCTAGGGGGTGGGGTTTTTGAGTAATAATATAAACCTGAATTTTTTAAATGGGAATCATAGTTGGCTTGGTAACCATCAGCTGCAGTTCTTTCTTAACTCTTTAAAAATATAAACATCGAGATATTTATTTTTAAAACTTGCAAGATAAGCATCGTAAAATTAGTATACTACAGAAACGGAACTATTTCAAAATAAATAAACAACAAGAACAATAACATAACACCAAAATAAAATAGATAGATGTACTTTGGGATATATTCTACACAAATTGCTCAAACTGATTGCCATTTTCTCTCAAACACAATTCATAGCTTTTTGCAATGGCTCTAATTGCATTTAATAAGTGAACCGGTTGCGCCTTGTGAAATGTCTCTTCTACAGCACGCTCAGTTCTGGAATAGTGTTATGGCGGTTTTGATAAATTATGTTTTTCAGAAAACCCCATAGGAAGAAATCCAGTATTGACAGATCTGGAGATTGTGACGGCCATAACACCGAACCGAACGCTGCAATCCAACGATTTGGGATTCCTTCGAAAATATGCAATACTATTCTATTCCCAAGTATAAAGCAGAGCACATTACACCCATATCGGTCTTGAGCAAAAATTGAATGAACGTTTTCATTTGACCAATGACGAGTATTGTGTCTGTTGACTATTTCCTACGCTACTTCTGCCGGTTTCATCAGGCCATATAACATTCTTACCAAAATATGGTAGTTCTTGGCACTTTTGTAAAAACCATTGACAGAAATTAATCCGCCTTTCGGAACGCCAGGATTTGGTTGGTGTAAAATTCGAATTTTATAAGAATAACACATACGACGTTTCAATATCTTGGATACTCTTGTTTTTGAAACTCCAATTTCTGCCTCAAATTCTCTACAGGAAACGCTTGTATTTGTTTCAACAATCGTTTCAAACAATTTTTTATGATGAAATTGTTCCATTTTCTGTGGTATACTGATTTTACAATGCTTATCTTGCCTTTATATCTCGATGTTTATATTTTTGAAAACTAAGAAAGAACTGCAGTTGATGGTTGCCTAGCCAACTATGATTCCCATTTTAAAAAATGCAAGTTTATATTATTACTCAAAAACCGCACCCCCTAGAAAAATTCTAAGCACGCCACTGAATTCGGCACAATATAGAAGTACCGTTGACTAAATTTATCAATATAATAGTATTAAGCGAGTTATAAAACCTTGAAAAAAGTGTAGAAACATCGATGTTTGGCCTATAAGTCGAAAAGAAAAGAAGATACCGTGAAATTTAGGTCAGCAAAGTGGTACGTGAATATATAAACTGCAAACTTCTATCTTTGATAATAACAAATATATCTTTAAAAAACAACTAAAACAACGAAATGGGGACACACGGTACATGTAGGCCATGTAAAAACCACATGTATTGTCGAATGTTCAGGGACACTTCAAAAAGAATTAGTAGATGATTTTGAAGAAAGTGTAAATAAACAGCCATTTACTATTTCTTCAAAAAAAGTGTGAACCTATTACGTAATCCCCTAAAACTCTTTCCTGAACAATCAATGACGAACTTGTTTGGCTGTGTGTACAACAACGAAATCAAGTGAATCAGATTCTTCATTAATTTTTGTTTACGTCCATTCACAAAATGCTAGTATGCTTAGGAAATATCTCTAAATTACTTCTGGGCGTAGTTTAACATGAAAAGGGTGCATTTTATGTAGTGACAGGATTCGTTGCACCAGATCGTGGCTAATGTGTTGTTGTGAGGAAATTTTGTGTATACTGGTATGCGGATTTCATGTTTTGGTGCTTCGCTTTTTTATAACTAACCGATCCGGTACGATCAAAACGGTCCAATAATTTTATTTGGTTGTCCTCGGTCTGAAAATTTTTCTCATTAATAATATAAAATACAGGGTGTACTATTTGAATTAAGAAAAAAAATAAAACATACCGGTAACACTAGTTAATAAATAAGTAACTATAAATAACGATATATATATATATATATATATATATATATATATATATATATATATATATATATATATTCTGAAACTCAACTGGCCAACACATAATTTTTTTCTACAAAGTGTATTGTTCTACAGGGTGTTGATGTAAGTACAGTTTTAACACAAAACAATCCATATGTTTTGAAATACCCTGTATTATGTATTCAAAGAATCAATAATACGTGAGCTTTCCGAATTGAAAACAATATACAGGTGTTCCAATTTAAAAAAGAAACTAAATTTGATTCGAAACATCCTATACAATTCAAAATAATTTTAAATAGTGCTCTTTTTTGATATCTATAAAAAAGATGGAGTTGTCGAACTTTGCATCTTGGTTGGTACACTGTGTACGTTGATACACACAATAAAATCTAGACTGTAATATAAAATTGTTCCTTTTTCAAATTGGATCGTTTTCCTTACACATGGTGTTTCATTGGGTAATATGCATACGTTAGGGGTAGAAAAGGAACACCGAGTTGATTCTAAATAACCTATATTTAATGGGTTTTAGGTGTTCTATAACCAAGATGCAAGGTGATTTATAAATTTTGCACAATTCTTTAATTCTTGACAACTTACGAACCACACCATATTTTTTTTTTCAAACGCCTTGTAGGTGTAAGGCAATTATGATAACGTTTGTTAAAAATGTTAAATTTTAAACAACTAATAAAAAGAGAAAATATTTTCATGCCGAATACTTAATTTAGTTTGAGAAACTTCATCGCTGCAATAATTCTACAAAATACTATGCATTATGTATTAAAAAACTGCCTCGGTGCTGGAATGGTTAGCACCATTTCATCCGAGCGCTGCGGGTTCAAACCTGGCCGAGGTAGCTATTTTTTCTAAAACGGTGAAAAATCAAAGCACTTCTTCTTGTCGGATAGAAAGTAAAACTGTACGTCTCGTGGCAATAATAGGCTAAAATTCTAGTGACGAGTAGTGTTAATAATCATTAGTAGTTGATGCACCTGACTATTTCCGTTTGTATCTGGATCACGATCCACAGATACAAAAAGAATGTGTTAAAAAAGATAACAAGAAACCAAAAATGTACAAAACTTCAAAATATGACCCTAAAGAAATTGAAAACTAACTATTTATAACAATTGATCAAAGTAGCCACCATTTTATTCAATACATGTATGTGTTCTTTTAGTAAGATTTCGAATTAATCGTCTTATCACTACTTACTTGATTTCTTGCCATTTTCTTCCAAACAGGTTTTGCATTAAGATTGTGATCTACAAAGTAAGAATAATAAAATGGTTAATAACTCTATCGATCACAGCTGGAAAATTATGAGCTAGGAAAAGAAATGTATTCTTCAAGTTTTTAAATTTAAGGTATATTAATTTTTCTGCTTTTTTCGAACATACAAACACATTTTCAAAATTATGATATACAAGGTCCTAGTTTGAAGTGAATCACATTTGCTGCGGACCTGGTTAAGATTATAACTCAAACACTTAAAGATTAATGAAAAGGTTAATAATTTTATTGATTACAGCTTGAATATTTATTAATTTGGAAAAAAACTTATTTTTCATAAAATTTTATGCTCACTATTATCGAAATATTTAGATTAGCCTCAAATTAAAGGTAACAAGAGTCTATATGGAAATACCGAAGCCATTCGACATAATTTAATTTTTTGAGCTCTTTTCAAATATACAAAGAAATTTTCAAAATTATCTTGTTTTGAAGTGAATCACAATTTTTTAGGCCGAGCATAAATTTCAATATCTATTTATGTGCTATTCGAGCACATACTGGACGAAAAATATATGTAGTAAATATTGAAAATATACAGTGTGGTTCGTAAGTTATGAGGAACTAAAAAATTGGGCAAAATCGGTAAATTACCCTATATCTTCGTCATAAGGAATCCGATACCCGTTAAATACCACCTGAGTGTCCATTATCTACCCCTAATTTATGCGCACTTCCAAATCAAACACGCTGTATTATGTTTTGTAAATCAGAAAAAAGATCAATCCTAAAATCGACATTGTGCCAAGGTTAAAAAACTAAGCTCAATGTGTAAACAATACATAAAACGCGATATTACTTTTTTGAAATTTATTTAGCGTCCAAGTGTAAATAACTGTTTATAATTACGAATAAAGAAAAGCTACACATCTCGAATAATTAGAGTGTAAAACACAACCACTTGGGGTGTCAGCCTACCAAACCGGCTACTTGAGGAGTCTCAGGCATTGGTAACATCTACATTATCCGATTAACTTTTCATGCCTTCCTGTGTTGGTCAATTTTTCAATTTCCGTCCGCCTTCTGTAACAAGTATTTAAAATTATACCGATTCCTCTTGGTGGGTCCACTTTTCATTTCTTCTTTTTTTTTTATTTTTATCTTCATTTGTAGCTAAATCCTTAGTATTTAAAATTATACATGAATTGTTCTTTTCACTCATGGCTTGCCACGTTATCACGCAATGCCTATGTGACGTCACTTTTGGCACTGGAACGCTTTTTAAATTAGTTTTTAATGACCCTAGGTTTTTCGCCTTAATTGTTTTTATGATCTCTGAAACAACCGGTAGCTCACCTAGAAATTGCTATTTAATAACACGTAAACAGGTGTTGCAATATGTCCTCATAATTTTTAATGACTACATAATAAGTATGAGTCACTGTTTTTTTTTATTTTAATGGGAATAAACAGGCGTAAGCCACAGGTAGTACACAAAATAATTATTTTTTTCATTAGTACAAAAAATGTCAATTTTCGGGACGAGGAAGGAATTTGCTGGTTCTACTAACCACAAATTCAAGTGTATCAATCTGTACCTAAAGTAATTACGACGGGTAAGATTATTGAGTCCTTTACACGCTATAATACTACTTACTCATAAAACTTACAAGTTCGTTTCTTTATTCCCACGCATCCAATATTTCATTACCATCTGAGCTATCCGGCGTACTTTTGATATGTGGCAGATACGGTCATTTTGTGACCTTACTTCACAGGCCGCACGTCGCAAGATTATGTTATATGCATGCGTTGTGAATCAGAGTAAAGTAGAAGTGGTTTCAATAATTCACATACAAAAACTTTAATTTTATGCACAAAAACAGACTATATATATATATATATATATATATATATATATATATATATATATATATATATATATATATACAGGGTGATTCGCGAGGAAGTGGCAATATTTTAAAGATATGTCGAGGAAGCCAAAATAAGTAAAATAAACTCATATGTTTAAGTCCGATTTTCATTTGTTTCAGGGATAATTGACATTTTCTTAAAATGTCAAACTCATCAATTTTTGCCTATTACGAAGTACGTTGATGTATTGACCTTATGCACGTAATTCTGAGAGCGAAATCAGAAAGGAAACTTTAAAATAATTATTGCCCTTTAGTAACTTTAAATTTGGCGGCTAATAAATTCTCACCAAGAACGTTCTCACTATCGCCAATATTTGCAAAATTCCCTAACAGGGTATTTATTTTTAAGACTTGACTTTCTGGATTACGCAACCAGAACTTATGTGTAATTAGGTGAAAGTAGGCAACTGATATGAAAACTGACAGTTAGTTGTTAAAGTGACAGTTGTTCAACATTAGTTTTATGAAGTTGTAAAAATGCCCCACAAACTTAGTCATAAAGAATATGCCGATATGATATTTGTTTATGGGTTCTGTAATGGTAGTAATGTTCGTGCAGTGGAGAAGTATCGACGTCGTTTTCCGAATCGAAGAGTTCCTAACAAGCGAGTATTTCAAACTGTTTTTATACATGCCGGCGAAACTGGGACATTTCCAAGTGCAAGTATTGTTTCTGAAAGAGAACACGGAATCGCTGTTGGACTTGAAGAAGATATTCTGGATGTGGTAGACGAAAATCCAGAGATAAGTACAAGGCGCATCGCAATCCAATTTGAAATACCACAAACAATGGCTTGGAAAACACTTAAGCAACAAGGTTTGAACGCTTATCATTTGCAAAAAGTACAAAATCTCCACGAAGGCGATTATCCTTTAAGGCTACAATTTTGTCATTGGATTCGGGAAAACAGAACATTTTGTGGTCGGATGAAGCTCAATTTACGCGAGATGGAATTAACAATTGCCACAATAATCATCGATGGTCGGACGAAAATCCCCATGCTACGATAGAACACAATTTCCAACATCGATTTAGCATTAACGTTTGGTGCGGTCTTCTAAATGATCAATTAATCGGTCCTTTCGTATTAGATGCGCGCCTTACTGGACAAGGATATTTACGTTTTTTAGAAGACTATTTAGAAGAAATATTGGACGAAGCACCTTTAAATATTCGACAACGAATTATCTTCCAACATGATGGAGCGCCTCCTCACTATTCAAATAATGTACGAAATTTTCTGAATACCACTTTCGGCGATCTTTGGATTGGCAGAGGCGGTCCGCTTCCTTGGCCACCGAGATCACCGGATCTCACTCCCCTCGATTTTTGCCTTTGGGGATGGATGAAGTCGTTAGTTTATGCTACCAAAGTGGAAACGAGGGAAGCGTTACTAGATCGCATTCTTAATGCAGCAGCTATCATTAGAGCGAACAATCGTTCATTGAAACTCGCTACTAGTGCAGTTTATAAACGCGCAAATAAGTGTATCCTCGCGAATCACCCTGTATATATATATTATATATATATATATATATATATATATATATATATATATATATATATATATATATATATAATATATGGGTTAGTTAAAAGTATGGAGACGGCGATTTATTGTCGTTAATATTCATTTTAGGAAATTATGTTCAATACAAAAGTTTGTTATGAAATTATTATCTACATTTGAGAATACTTGAATTATTTTTTTCTTCAATTGTTTTTAAGTTACGACGTCAGTGATATTTTTTTGAAATGACAACCTATATTTCTGATTTTATTGATTTCGATAGTACATTCTATTCTCTTTTCAACGGTATACAATTTTCAATATGTTACATTTGAAAAAAATTGAGAAAAAGTGCCTTAATGTTCAAATATTAAAGATCCATTAAATTAGCAGAATTAATTAACACGGTAACTAGACACATTTATTTGCAATAAACTTACCAGTCACAATCTTATCATTAAAAAAAAATTAATAACTAACTAAATTAAAGTAAGTGTTCAAATTGTTCTCCATTTCTAATTTGACAATGACTCAATCGATTTACAAAACCCTGAATAGAATTTTGTAAAAATTCTCGGGAAATTTTTTCTATCGTTCTGGTAATTCGGATTTTTAAATCTTCGTCATCGTTGGGCTTATCTTTGTAAACCCTGTTTTTTACGTATCCCCAAAGAAAAAAATCTAAAGGGCTTAAATCAGGCGAACGAGCTGGCCATTCAATACTTCCTCGTCTCCCAATCCATCTGTTTGGAAAGACGTTATCCAAATATTGACGAACATTTACACCATAATGTGGTGGGGCGCCATCTTGCTGAAACCAGATACTGTTATTGGGAAGGTGTTCATTGTTTTCATCTGGATACATCATAGCACAAGCAGGTATAATTTCATTTTGCAATAACTGCAAATACAGAGCCAAAGTTAAATTGCCATTGATGAAAAAGGGACCTACAATATGACCCCCTAGAATGCCAACCCAAACATTAACCTTTTGGGGGTACTGCGTATGGTGCTCCATAAACCAAAAAGGATTTTCCGATGATCAATATCTGCAATTATGCCTGTTTACTTCACCGGTAAGACAAAAGGTAGCTTCGTCAGAGAAAAGAATATTGTTGACGAAATTTGCATTATTATTGCAAATATTTGATATTTCTTCACAAAATTGTAGTCTCCTATCAAAATCATCTTCCGTCAACTCGTGTAGAAGTTGTACCTTATAAGGTTTATACTTTTCACTTTTTAAAATTGAAACGACCGATGACTGTGAAATATTGTGATTGGCCGCTAATTGATTGGTTGATAAATGGGAATCTTCAGATACGGCCAATAGAACATTCAGTTTTTTATCATCGTTTTTCGCTGTTCTAGTTCTACCACTCCTTGGCAAATCTTTAACACTATCGGTTTGTTCAAAGCGTTTTAAGGTTTTACCAACAACGGATTTAGAAATTGGATTTCTGTTTGGATGCGTGTCATTAAATAAATTACAAGCGTCTTGTAAACTTCTGCGTCTATTTCCATAACCCAGCATCATAAGTATTTCAATTCTTTCACGTTCACTTAAACTCGCCATTGCTAATATTAACAGCAACAAATTGCACAATTGAAATATGTCAACTATTTGACATAAACAATAACCACTGATAAAGTTACCTCGCTCGAGTTTGATTATCTAGATGAATTCTGCTAATTTAATGGATCTTTAATATTTGAACATTAAGGCACTTTTTCTCAATTTTTTTCAAATGTAACATATTGAAAATTGTATACCGTTGAAAAGAGAATAGAATGTACTATCGAAATCAATAATCAGAAATATAGGTTGTCATTTCAAAAAAATATCGATGACGTCGTAACTTAAAAACAATAAAAGAAAAAAATAATTCAAGTATTCTCAAATGTAGATAATAATTTCATAACAAACTTTTGTATTGAACATAATTTCCTAAAATGAATATTAACGACAATAAATCGCCGTCTCCATATATTTTAACTAGCCCTGTATATATATATATATATATATATATATATATATATATATATATATATATATATACAGGGTTAGTCACGCTCAACGGGACAGAACCTAGCGGTAAAACGGTAAATGATATCAAAAAATCGTTTGACACAAGTATGTAGGTCTATTTGGTCTACAAATTAAAATTAGTGTGGAGTATACTTAAAAAAAAGTTACATATCAAAGTTATGTTTTTTTAAATGGATCACCCTGTATTTGATTACTTTTTTGAATCCTACTTTAAAAAATAATATGTATTTATTCAAGTAACCCTATATCTAAGTTTGATAGTTTTCGAGTTATTCAATTGTTTCTAAAAATGTAGAGTAATTGAAAAAAATTAATTACAACTTAACAGAAATTTTTTAATTAATTTGCTTTTAGATTTCGATTCTACACTTCTTGGACTGTCTATCAAAATAATTACAATAGTAAATTAATATACAGGGTGTTCCTAACTACAACTTTGATTTTCTCCAAGTATTTGGTGTTATTATTTTGTTATTTTAAATGGAACACCCTGTATTTTATTCCTTCATGAGAAGGGAAATTTAATACTCTTTTAAACTGATATAGGGTTCCCTATCCCAATTTTCAGTATTTTCCGAGATATTTCCATAATTTTACCAGTATGCATAAATATTGATGGTTTTATAGCAAATACTGACAAGATAGCCTTGGAATACAAAAGAAAATAAATTAAAAATTTATAATTAAAAATTTACATATTAAAGAAGTTTTTTTTTTTAATGAATCACCTTGAACTTTGTTACATTTTTTAATTGCCCTTAAAAAACTAACGTATTTATTTAGGTCACAGTATACTTAAATTTGATACTTTCCGAATTATTAAATTTTTTCTAAAACTGTAGTGTAAGAAAAAAGTTAATTGCAACTTAATACAGACTTTTTGATTAATTCGCTCCTTGGACTTTCTCATAAAATAAGTAAAATTGTATGTTCCAAACTTTAACTTTGATGTGCATCAAGTTTTTAGTGTTATTATTAAATGGAACACCCTGTATTTTATCCCTGCATGAAAACGAAAATTTAATATTATTTTCCCTATCCGAATTTTCTTTATTTCTGAATTATTTGCATTATTTTATCAGTATGCGTAAATGTTGAAGATTTTATGATAAACACTAAGTAGGCTTTGAGAAAATTAACAAATAAAACATTTTCTTATGCCAGATAGTAAAAACTTATTTACTGTTGATTTCACTATTTAACATAATTAATATAATGAAAGAATACCCAATTGAAGATCGAGTAAATATGATTTTTATATTAGGTGAATGTTTTCAAAATTGCTTATTAGCATCACGTGTTTATGCTGAAACATATCCTCAAAACGACCATCCTCGCAAAGAAGTGTTCGAGAGACTTTTAAACCGATTTATTGAAACTGGCAGTGTTGAATATAAATCACGAGAAATAGCAAAGCTCGTAACGGAAAATGAAGATTTACAACTAGCAGTTTTGCAATCTGTAATTGAAAATCGCAATAACACTTCGACAATGATTTCTCGAGAACTGGATATAAGGCAATTCAGCGCAAGTAGAATAATAAGAAAACATAACTATCATCCGTATCATATACAAATGCATCAGCATTTGTATGGAGTGGATTTTCAACGTAGACTGGAATTTTGTCTATGGTTTCTCGACCATACGGCAGAAGATCAATATTTTTATGATAATTTGTTATTCACTGACGAAGCTACATTTCACAATAATGGACTGGTTAATAGGCATAATTTTCACTATTACGCCACTGAGAATCCTCATCAATTTAGAACAATAGATCGACAAAATCGTTGGTCCCTGAACGTATACGGGGGACTAATAGGAGAACATGTAGTAGGGCCATATTTTTTTAATGGCCATTTGAATGGAAGAGAATTTTTAAGATTTGTGGAAAACGAATCTTGGACTCTCCTAGATGATATTCCTTTAGATGTGAGTCAAAAAATGTGGCTACAATTAGATGGTGCGCCAGCACATTTTTCAAGGAATGTGAGGGAATATTTAGACCGGATATTTGAAGGTAAGTGGGTAGGTCGAGGAGGTCCTAGCAACTGGCCTGTTAGGTCCCCCGACTTAACAACAATGGACTTTTTTTCTGGGGATACATCAAAACCTTTGTGTACCACACTGCTCCAACTACCTCTGAAAACATGAAAATACGCATTAGAGAAGCATTCGCGACAATCACACCCCAAATGCTAAATAATGTGAAACGCTCATTTGAAAAGAGGATAATGCTGTGTATTCAACAAAATGGATATCACATTGAACATTTATTATAAAATGAGTTTAGTAGAGTGATTTTTAATGTTATAATTATGTTAATTGTTATTCGTTTTATTGTTTAATTTGTAAAATTATAATATTTTCAATTTATTTGTTTTATATTTCAAGGCCATCTTGTCAGTATTTACTATAAAACCATCAATATTTATGCATACTGGTAAAATTATGGAAATATCTCGGAAAATACTGAAAATTGGGATAGGGAACCCTATATCAGTTTAAAAGAGTATTAAATTTCCTTTCTCATGAAGGAATAAAATACAGGATGTTCCATTTAAAATAACAAAGTAATAGCACCAAATACTTGGAGAAAATCAAAGTTGAAGTTAGGAACACCCTGCATATTATTTTACTATTGTAATTATTCTGATAGACAGTTCAAGAAGTGTAGCATCGAAATCTAAAAGCAAATTAATTAAAAAATTTCTGTTAAGTTGTAATTAATTTTTTTCAATTACTCTACATTTTTAGAAACAATTGAATAACTCGAAAACTATCAAACTTAGATATAGGGTTACTTGAATAAATACATATTATTTTTTAAAGTAGGATTCAAAAAAGTAATAAAATACAGGGTGATCCATTTAAAAAAACATAACTTTCATATGTAACTTTTTTTTGAGTAACCCTGTATATTCCACACTAATTTTAATTTGTAGACCAAATAGACCTACATACTTGTGTCAAACGATTTTTGATATCATTTACTGTTTTACGCTAGGTTCCGTCCTGTTGAGCGTGACTAACCTGTATATATATATATATATATATATATATATATATATGTGTGATATACAGGGTGTGGCGCGAAGAGTTTTGATTAAAAGTAATGGCGGATACAGTTACGTTAAAAATCTGAAATTACGAAGTTGTAGGTTTTGGATGACGCTGTGTTCAAATATAATATTGTCCTGAATGTGGCACTTCCGGTTATACCGGAAGTAGACGCCAACTTTGTTATTTTAAATGGAACCTAATATTTTTTATCTTATTTTCGAATTTTACATGAAATTCTAGATAAAATTTGTGGACAATGTCCTATACCAAAAATGAAGTATTTTCGAGATATTTTGATTTTTTTTTTAAATTTTGAAAAAATCCTAGTCCACATTGAATAACGGCATCTCCATTAATAATGAAGCTAGTGACGTGAAATTGTAACCAAAAAACAACAAGCGCTTGTCCGTTAACTCCATATATCCATCTCATTGATATTTCATACAGGGTGTTTTAACCTTAGCCGCCAACATGCACAATTTAAATCATTTATAAGTTACTTACTTTAAATAGAACACCCTGTATTTTATTACATTTTCCGCTGTATTTTTTTAAGCCAATTCGTTTGGTATCAGTATTCCCTATACCTAAATCCAACCACTTTTGAGATATTTCATTATCTTAGTTAAAACATAACACTTAATTATTTCAACATTAGTAAAGGGTAGGCCATGGCTGTCAAAGATTTGATTGTTAAAACGTTAATTGTTTATGTTGTTTTGACAGTTTTCTTTACCAATTTGTATTTCATAGTAAATAATGGCAAATGTAGGATTTACTAATGATGATTTTTTAAATCTTATTATTATTTACGGCGAGTGTAATAGAATTGTTAAACGGACTTGCCTGTTTTTGCAGAAAGATATCCAAATCCACCAAATGCAACTGGTGATATTGTAAGAAGATTCCTTAAAAACAGCCGTCAGTTGGTCAATTTAAGACAAAAATTAATAAAAATATACCACTAGTGGGCAGTGACATAAACGAAATTAATGTTTTGGGTTATTATTATATATATATATATATATATATATATATATATATATATATATACTAAAAGTATTCATTGATCTTACTGATTATAAGGTACTAGACCGACTTCTCTATAAAAATCTTTTTAAATGTCACAAACTTATATCGAAATAAGTTTTAATGGCAACTCCTTATATACAGGGTGTTCCATAAATATACCGACATACTTTTAGGGATGGTAGGGTCCACCAAAACCCACATTTTTACCTTTATAAACGTAGTCCGAAAACGCTTCGTTTTCGAGATAGAGGGTGATGAAGTTTATTTTTTGTTATCAAAAAAAACGCTTCAGTCCATTTTAATGAAATTTTCCCAGTTTGTTTCTAACAAGGCATCTTTTGGATCCATTCCAGTAGATACAGTAATTCCAGTGGCGCGCTCACTCAGTGGTTTATTTTGCAGTTTTTTCGAGAAAACAATTTGAACCATAAAATAAGTAATTATGTACTTATTAGTAGGTAAATTTGTTCTTAAAATCGGGTTACCATGAATAACAATTATCCATGGACATGTGATTGTGATAAATTAATTAAATTTTAAATTAACAAACAATAATTCAAAATGTTTATTTAAAATGGATTACTCTTTTGAAGAACTTGCCGATATGTACCTTGCTTATGGAACACCAATTTGTCGTTGTAGAGAAGCTGCCCTACTTTTAGATGAGGTAGGGGACATAGTCCAAAAACGATTCGTTTTGAGATAAAGCGTATTGAAATTTGTAAAAAAAGGTTTTTTTGTTAATCTTTATTAAGTTGATTGCATTTCAATGAAATTATAGTTTACAACAATAGTTCAAAATGTTGACCGTTTGCTTCGATCGTTGACTCGCATATCCTATAGAAGGTTCCAGGGATGTCTGCTACTTGTGTACAAGCGGCCATTATTTCTGCGACAAGATCTTCCTCATTACGAATGGGTGTCTCGTAGACTAAAGATTTCAAATAACCCCAAAGGAAGAAATCAGGGGGTTTAAACCGGGAGAACGCGCAGGCCACGCCAGGGGACCTCCTCTTCCCATTCACAGGTTGCAAAATCGCTAGTCCAGATACTGGCGCACGTTCAAACCAGAGTGTGGAGGTGCTTCATCATGTTGAAACCACATGTTGGACGTAATGTCTAAGGCGACAATTTCTAATAATCCCGGTAAAACATTTTGCAGAAATGTTGATAAAAGTTTGCGTTTAAACGAGCAGGCAGCAAGTAAACTATTAAACTCTTTCCAACAATACCAACCCACCTGTTTCCAGAAAATTGTTGCTGGTGATTTTAGAGACTATGGCATGAGGTTTCGTCACCCCAAATGAGGTTGTTTCTACTATTAAAATAACCATCGCGCGTGGAACATTACTTATCAGAAAACAATATTATTCTCCTTATTCTAGTAGTTATGGTAACAAATCATAAAGACAAAATAGCAAACTTTATATCAATTATAATTTTGTATTTAAAATATGTATTAAAGGTAAATCTATACGATCAACCTGTTCGTTCATTAAAGGTACTTTCTGTTTATGTTTATAAATTTCGAATGCTTCCAAAACATCTAATTTGTCTTTTTTGTTACAAAAATGTAAAAATTTTAAGTTGTTCTGTTAAATCATAAGGTGATTATTTACTATTAGATGTGTGGCATAATTTGATTTGTCTTGTGTTTATATTTGTAACATCTAATGTGTTCTTTGTGTCTAATATCAAAGTTCCTAAATGTTTGTCCCATATAAACTGAATCACAGAATGTGCAG
Source organism: Vesta saturnalis (assembly GCA_036346205.1). Lineage (NCBI taxonomy): Eukaryota > Metazoa > Arthropoda > Insecta > Coleoptera > Lampyridae > Vesta > Vesta saturnalis. Next base: position 1,140,139 of record JARFJB010002494.1, read on the forward strand.
TTCAATTTATAAATACCAGACTTCAAAATGTCATTTGGTGAATCTTTCTTATTAAATAAACATTTAGGAACGTTAGTGTTAGTTTTGAAAGCGACTTTTTAAATATGTAATTATAATTTACATTAAGTTTGCTGTTTGACCTTTATGATTTGTTATCATAACTACATGTTATTTTACTTATATACTTTCTCTCCATAATGATACATGTTGTATTGCAACGCGTTTAATATAGTTATATAAAATAAATTGTGGAATTATATTGTAATTAAAACGTTAGTGCTATTAGCCATAGTTAGACTGATTTAACTTAGTTAACTTTAAACGAATACAGCTAATAACTCAAACAATTCTAACCATTTAATACTGCGTGCTAAACATAGAAGTTGTGTCTGCAATTGAGCTCGAAATGTGAAATTGACGTTCGAAGTTTAGCGACTTCGTTTAGTTGATCCTCATTTATAGAGGTGTTCAATTTATTGCTGTTGTTTCATAAACACCTAGTTCATTTTGCAAAAGCACCTTATATATGAAATTCATCTTTTATAATTGATATAATGCAGTTACTGCAAGTTTTGGTGTGAATTATACGTGACATACTAGGTTGTTTAATAAGTACATACTACTAAATGTAATTCGGAGTGTCTGTTCAGATACGGTTAAATAAGCTTAGTAAAACGCCCTTACAACTAAAAATATCTAGTAATTAAGATATTGAACCCAATTTATACTATATTCATGTATTTATTATAATAGTAGAAACCCACAAAATAAATAAATTTCATTGCTGGCATACATACAACATAACTGAAGAGAAACTTTCAAAAAATTATTGGTATAACTTAAATTTCACGACAGTTGGTTCTAAAATTTAAAGCGACTTTAAGGTACAATTTCCTTATCAGATTGAAGACGATTTTCTATGATGTTATTTTTCCTTGTAACGGTAATCGCCACTGGAAGTTCATATTTTTGTGGCAAATTCGTACCAGTTTTCAAAACGTTATTGTTTAGAAATTTAAGTTCTTGCCATGAAGAATCAGTGTGATTTGTTTTGTAAAATAGGCTATGCTCCCCTCTTCTAATGAATAATGTCGCATAATAAAGCCATATTGTTGTCTTGAGTTCTCTACTTGTTAGTACTGAACTCTGAACTTTGATCACGCGTAGTCTTTCCATTGAAAAAAGTCACCTGGATCCATTTCCGCCACATTTACTTTTTCTGGGGCAGACTTCACTGCATTTTTGGAATCATCAAAATCATATATCTTCTGGTGGTGCAATGAGTCACAGAACATCAAAGTGTGGCCTGGCTCAAAGCGTTGAATGAAAACATTTTTTACTCAATGCTCAAAGTATTTCAATCCGATGATGTATGCGCCTAAATGGACTGAATTGATGCAGAAAACGAGAACGCTCAGAAAGGCCCAAGTCTTGTTTTGTGACGAACCATAATACCACGGTCTTCACATCACGACACGCCGTTTTGCAAATTTGTATCTGACTATATCTTCTTTATTTCGTCCTCGTATGACATCATCCCATAAACATGCAATAATCAGAATTTTTACTTCTTACTAACAAGAACAAAACTTTCATTGTAAACGGTCAGTCGTTGCGTAAAAATAACTGACTTGAACATTTCATACCCTGCGATCATTATTATCTTCTTCATATAAACAGAGTATTTCATAATTGAATCCTCATCCTCATCCTTCTTACTACACTTACCGTTTTAGCTCTTTTGATATGATTGTTCCACACTTGACAAATGCTACAATTCATTTGGGGATTATCTTCCTTAAGTTCATGTAAATTGAAGTGCTTGCATTGTTCGCATTCTTCGTTATCTAATTTCACAAATGACCCGTTCCTTTTCGCCACTTCATTGTTGCGTAGATCGTATGAACATATACAGTCGGGGTGCTTTCTTACATAGTCATCATACATTTGTTTACTGAAATATCACTTGGCAAATAGCGCTTGTTTGGTGCATGCTCTGTATTGATCTATTTTAGGATCGAAGGATTGAATGTGCTTAATAAGTAGTTCATGGTTGAACGTATTTTTTCAATCCATCATTTTCTCTTGTCAGGGTTAAATAATATCTTGCCTTTCTGACCAAAAATAGATTTCAATATTTTGTCATTGTGTTTTTCATACCTTTATGTACCAACGAAAAACACTGTGCAAACCTTTACGGAGGTTCTATTCTTGTTTCTCAAATAAAATTGATTTGTATTAGAACGCATTGAGAATGGAAAAGTCACACTTTTTTCTTTTTCTTCTGTTTCCATCTTTAGTGAACAAGCTTAAACATTGAAGTTGGTTATAATTCTTAGAGGTTGTTGAAAGTTTATTGCCTAAAGGTTTAATATTGACAAAGTCAACTTGTGGGGTATTATAATCATTATTGAAGTAATTATGTTCATCGCACAGGTTAGATAAGATGACTGCACTTAATAATGACATAGAATCTTTACTAAATAGAACTTTCACTCGTCCTTATCTGTAGAATCTATCATAGATAGGCATGAATTGTCTTGATCTGGAGGAACGGATAACAATGAACCATCGTCATTCACTTTATAGCTGTTTCTGTAGGAGTCAATATAATCTGAATAATATCAGGACTAGAAGGCCTACTTGTTACAAATTCAGTGTTAAAACATAATTCTTCTTGAGGAATAACACAAGAAAGATTTCCATTGGATTGGGAATTATCATCATCCTTTCTTGTACTTTTGTTGTTACATATAGCATCTTCTAAAGACCTAAAAATAAGTGCAACTGTCCTTGTAGTAATCTATATATATATATATATATATATATATATATATATATATATATATATATATAAATAATTTTCTTTTTAAATAAAATTATGCTAATTCACCGTAAATTTAATTTAAGTATTTATTTTTATTATCATTTGTAACAACATTTTAAACAATTTAAAACATTTTATTGCAACATCTAACTTCAAATTATTTTTTAATTGTTAAAAACAAGGAAAACACACAAAATCCAAAAACCTTTACCACTGTGTGACGTCTCCTTTATTTTTAATTACGGCTTGAATTCTTTTGGGCATCGTACTTATTAAGTTTTGACACTCATCTTGAATGAAAGTATCCCAAATATTTTGAAGTTTGTGTTTTAATTCGGCTACGTTTCTAGCTGGTTGTATTCGTAATCGTTTTTTCATTGTGTGCCAAAGGGTTTCTATTGGTGACAAGTCGGGACTGTTTGCCACCCACTCCAAAAGTGGGACATTATGATCAGAAAGCCATTTTAAAGATTTTCTTGATGTATGGCAGGCCGCCCCGTCTTGTTGGAACACAAAATTATTATTATTCTGCAATAAATCTGTCATTGTTGGAGGTAATGATTTTCTTAAAATCTCTAAATATTTATTGGTGTTTACAATTCCATCAATGAAGTGAAGTTTTCCAACACCTCTAGCAGACATTGAATCCCATACCATAACTGAAGCAGGAAATTTTACTTTCTTTTTTAAACAATCTGAATTGAAAGCTTCATTTTTCTGACGAATAACTCTGCTTCGATTGTCCCCCACACAAACTTCAAAACGAGACTCATCACTCCAATGGACACTATTCCATTCATCACTCGTCCAATTAATGTGACTTTTAGCCCATTTAAGCCGGTTTTTCTTTTGTTTTAATGTTAAGAAAATTAGTAAAATTAAAAAATTGTTTTTGGAAAAAGTTGCAATAAAATTACCTTGTAAGTTTTAAAACCTAACTTAAGGGCTTCTCTATGGCACGTGGATCTTGAAACACTTCGCCCCACAGCATCGCTCCAAAGAACAGATAATTCACCATAGTTCGAACGCCTGTTTTTTCTAATAATCTTCTTCAATGCCCGTCTATCTGCATCTAATATTTTGGATTTCGACGCATACCGAGGTTTTGTAGCTATTGTACTCGTTGTTTTATAAACTCGAATGATATTTCTGACAGTAAACTTTGATAAATTAACTAGATCGCCTATTTCCGCGTTTCATTTTCCCTTTTCAAATAAATTGATAATAATTGAGCGAATTTTTTCATCAACAACCTTTCCACGCGTCATTTTTACTAATAGTAAAAAAAATCAAACTTTGTTGGACAAAGGCAAAACCTACTTGATTATTTCAGATATTCAAAGATTATTAGAAAATAATAAATTCGAGAAAAGCAAATAACTATTTTTTTTGCATAAATATATGTTTTTAACAATTAAAACATGATTTAAAGTAAAATGTTGCAATAAAATGTTTTAAATTGTTTAAAATATTGTTACAAATGATAATAAAAATAAATACTTATATTAAATTTACCGCGAATTAGCATAATTTTATTTGAAAAGAAAAAATATTCGTGGGCCAATTGAGATGGGACGGGGCTCATATATATATATATATATATATATATATATATATATATATATAACAGTGCTCGTCAAAAGTCCCCTCCCCCTCTTGTTCAACAAAAACGTCCTCGGAATTGGTTCCACATTGGTGTGGAGAACGATAAGGTGTTTTCCTTTTCCCGATCGATCCCGTAACTCCGTTGTTAATCCATTAACAAACGCTTGCCTCGGAGTCAAGATGGTTATATTTTTCCATACTTTGCTTACTGTAGGTTCTTAATGTACTCCTTTTTAATTGAGGCATCTCATCGTGCTCACCAATAGCGGCTACAATTTTATTTAGAGTAGGTGTATCGTTTTGTTCAAAGGAGGAATGGACTACACGCCTAAGATTACTCTTAGTTTCGTCGTCAATGTTGTCCAAAATTGCTCGTTGTCGGTGGTACACAGTCGGGGGATGTAATACATGTGTTTGCTTGTACTCACGTAGAATGTTGTACACACTTTTATCTGTAATACCTAAAATGATAAAGTAATGAACAAAATATGTTTTTATAAAGTTATTATGTTACTTGCTGCTTTTGCTGTAAATGCAACATTTTCAGTCTTGTTATTGTTCGGATTTTCTTGAACACAAACTTTAAAAATGTTTAAGATTCGCTCCTTTTCGTCAACGGAAAAATGCCTAGCCGGGCGTTTTTTCGGGGGCGAAAGATTTCGTTGATCCATAATTATCCATAATTATAAAAATGTAATTATTTGCTAATAGGCTACAAAATTGTAGCCAGTATTGAAAAATACTGTTTTTGAAAATGAAAAGTACTAGAGCAAAAACTTTAACCAAAATAAAGAATGAAAACACAAATGCTAAATGACAAATTACTTTGAAATTTATAGGTTAATATAATACAAAATTTTTCGTGGTTGTGTGAACCCGGCTAACCAATAGAAATGTGCCATTTAAATTTGGTGCTAACTCGTGGGAGGAGCACTTACTGAATCTGTTCATTAAACGGAGAATAGTAGATCTTTTAACTCCCAAAAGTTAAGTGACGATATTCTTACTTACTACCACCAAATTTAGCCGTTACAACCGGTCGTCAACTGTGTTGTGTGTTGTGTGTTGCGTGTTGTGTGTTGTGTGTTGTGTGTTGTGTGTTGTGTGTTGTGTGTTGTGTGTTGTGTGTTGTGTGTTGTGTGTTGTGTGTTGTGTGTTGTGTGTTGCGTGTTGCGTGTTGTGTGTTGTGTGTTGTGTGTTGTGTGTGTTGTGTGTTGTGTGTTGTGTGTTGTGTTGTGTGTTGTGTGTTGTGTGTAAGACAGGGCTATAGAAACCAACTCTTTGAAGCGTTAGGTTTACTAACTTTGAGCTTAGGTAAGGATAAAAACCCTAATAATCCTAAAGTAAAGTGATCATTTAATCTGGCCTACAAATCTAAACGTATGGGTATTATGGAGATAGTGAACTTTGATTAACAAAATTCAATAAGATATTGACAGAGATGTTGATGAATACATTATAAAATATTGGAAATTCAAAAAATGTCTTTAACGGCATTTTGAAACTCATTTGGAAAAAGTGTTAGGGGTTTTCTCCTTTTGCACTATTATAATTCATAATTTTTATACCTGACATAAATATAAAACTACGGATAGGATCAGCTGTGTCGTTTATTTCGTGTTATGTTATTGTTTCCTTACTTAATTTACGATAATATTTTAATTCTAATCTTTTTTCTTTGTTTTAGGTAAGTCCCAGAAATGTCATCCATTATGGGTCTAGTCTTTGTAAGTAAGTTTTGTAGTTTTAATTACGTTATTACCATTAATTAGATTCGAATTAATTAATCCGACGTAACCATGTATTCTCACACTTTTGTTATAATAATTTCTTCTCCACTTATTTCCATTCTTACTTAAAAAGTACTTGTCTCGATCTTGCGTTATTTCAAACATACTTTTGATGACATCATTGTCATCCATGTTTGCCGTAGCACCTGTAACGGAAATATATTTTTTTGTTTTTTCTTAAAAACGGTTAAACTTTGAAATTTCAATTTTGGTACACGTTCTAGTCGAATGCTTTTTTGTGGTGGTGGCTATTCTTAAGCTGATTTATCTGGAGGGGGGGAATATGCAACCCCTAGTTTTATTTCTTTCAGAACATTTTCCTGCAATGACCGATTTCAACAGTTTGCGCGGAAAAAAATAAAAATAGTTTTCCTTCCCCAATTAAACATCTTTTCTGATAAACGCATCGCGGTTACTGTTAAACGCAGTATGAGATTGCTATGTTGATGTTTCACCGTTGTCTTGTCAAACAAATCTCCATTAAGTCTATTATTGAAAGTTTTTGCAAATTTCGTCAAGTTAGTTTTATGTGAAAAATTATTAATAAGAATAACAATTACACTAATGAAGAATATGCTGACTTGAATTTGATTTATGGCGAATGTCGCGGAAATGCTCTTCAAGCCGTAGGAATGTATGCGGAAAGATTTCCCAATCGTCGATCTTTTAAAGATCAACACCGAAATCCAGGAAGGCGAGTTGTAATCGATATTCAGCAGAAACAGTCTTGAATTACTTTGAAGAGGATCCTAGGGAAGTGTCAGAGAAGGATCTAGGTATTTCAATAGGCCTAAAAGAATGGTTACTCATAGATCATGATCTTCGCGTCAGACTTTGTGCAGAAATACTTCACAGGCGTATTAGAAATCCCAGTTTATTGAACGAATACTATTCACTGATGAAACTATATTTACACGACAGTGTATTCTAAATCATCACAACATGCACGAATGGTCTGATGAAAATCCCAATTCTGCCATGACAGGAAAATACCAACATACTTTTTCCCTAAATTTTGAGCTGGCATCCTAGGAGGGTTTTTAATGGGACGTTTTAATTTGCCTAGGTGTTTATAGGAGGAGCTGAATATTTGCACTTTTTAGAAAATAACCTTTTTGAATTGTTGGAAGATGTACCTCTCCAACATAGACAAGATATGTGGTATGTGCAGGACGGAGCTCCGGCCCATTTTACTTTGGCTTTTCGGCAATGGTTTCACGAAAATTTCCAAGGCCGTTGGAACGGGAGGGTTCAGGAGGCACTAATATACTGGCTCCCAAGGTCTCCCGAGTTAAATGCTCTCGACTGCTATTTATGGGGCCATCTGAAAAACATGGTCTATGCAACAGAAGTTAACACCATAGAAGAACTGCAAGAAAGAATTTTTAATATTTACTATGAAATAATATGATACTCTGTTCACACTTACGATCCGTAAATTTTAATTTCATTAAAAAACTACAACTATGTCAACAATGTGTCGGAGGTCATTTTGAACACTTGTAAATTATTATTATTATTAACTACGGGACTAGATACATTTATTTTCATTTGTTCATATTGTTAATAATTGATGAAATTATTTATTTCTCAATTTCTGCTCTTAATCTCTATTTTTATTTTATTTTTTCGCGCAACATTTTGGTTGTATGAAAAAATGACAAGAGTGAAAAAAGTTTTAAAACTAGGTGTAGTAGTTGAAAAAAAAGTTTTGTTGAAATCGGCCATTGCAGGAAAAAGTTCAGAAGGAAGTAAAAATAGGGGCCCTCCAGATTGTAACGGGAGCTTTAGAAAAATCACAATTTCGCGCTAAATTATACGAGATTAGATATTTATATATTATTTTCTGGATAAAGAAACGGTTATTGTTTATTTGTATTTGAATGTAATTAATATTAAGATGAAAAGTTTGAGTTTATATATATATATATATATATATTCAATGTGAAAATATTTAAGTACGCGGCATTTGCAAGTGCATTAATATGTTGGGAAGGGATGACGCTGTCATAATTATGATGTACAGTTTTTAACTCAGTCGCTGAGAGTGAGCGAACACAGGTAGTCGTATACAGTGAGCGATTCACAGAGACTCGCGATAAGTAAGCGATCAGAATTCGCAGTCTAAGCGACATTGTATAGTCACGCTGCCCTGTAAAGTGTTTAAAAATTACAAATAAGAATAAATTAACGATGATAGGGAAGAAGTAAAAAAATACCTTCCTTATTAAAGTGACGTAATAAGTGAAGATAACGCTTGTTGTATATCTCAGAACCGTAATCAATTGTGTTTCAGTAGTGAACAATAAATATAATAGACGGTAATCGACCCAAATTGGGAAATCGAAGTATAACGGACAATAAATCGAATTTAGTGAGGTGTAAAAAGGGAGCCTTTGCGGTTTGTAAAGAGCTTGCAATTTGTTGCGCAGGCTATTTGTAGTTAAATCTGAACGATATAGTAAAAACTATACAGTGGAAATATATCGAACAATTATTTACTAAAATCTTTACTTGACGAAAGAAAATTAGAAGCGTATTCAACTACACAAGGGTATAAGAAAAGATAAGGAAAACAATAGAAAAACGGTACCAAGGTGCCTCCAAGTGACATCATCTGAAGAGCAATTTTTTACTTATCTGACGCCCCCTTTAGTGGGCAAAGAAACGCCAACATTACACCATCAGTTGCAACGAAAATAAGTAAGAGCCTTTTTGTTTGTGTTAATAAAACTTTTTTGTGTTTGATTTCTCGAAACTTTACATTTGATTATCACTATTAAACAAGAACAATCTGTTTAATTCTGATAAGGATATTATTTGTTATATGTTAGCTTTAAGAAGGTTATTGTAGATTTAGGTTTGATTCTATAAATATTTGTAACCAACATATTGATGCATTTTCGTTCAGATTTGGAATTTAATTAAATGAGTATAACGTTTGATTTACTTTTATTGCTAAAGATTATTAATATCACAAGCTTACACAATTATGGAATATATAAATGCAGGTCAACTCAATAGGAACCCAGATAAATAAACAAATCAGAATGAGCATAATTTTGGGCAATGGTAACAGAAATCGTTTCTTTATATTAACTTGAGTTAACAGAGGAGTGAGTAAACATAAAGCTTAAAATTCATTTACGCAAACCGAAATTAATTAGCAAGTAGAAGAAAAAATTAACTAGTAAATGATATCTTTATAAATTGAACCCATTCAGTTTTAATAAAACGTAATAAAATATAATCATCTCAGGTATAAAATTTTCTTCAATAATGTTGATATAATAAAAAAGTTTAAAAGAACTTAAATCTTATTGTTTGGAGTGGGTTAAACAAACAAAAGTAGTATGTAAGGGTACTACACCCGTTGCAAGATACATGAGCCAAAGAATAGACACCACCACAAAATAGCATTCTGCTAGCTGACAATGTGTACCAAAACCGAAATTTCTAAGTTTAGCCGTTTTTAAGGAAAAAGAAAAAAAATATATTTTCCGCCATTTTGAAACTCGAATATCTCAACAGGGAGGACCCTTATTGAAAAATTTCATATGAAGATCCCCTCTAAAATGGCTTGTAGAATACTCGGGTAACATATTTAACACATCATTCTGGAACACCCTGTAAATCAGACAGGTAATAAAAGATACGTACCTCCAAACCACAAGTAATAACTCGTAAACTTTGGTAGAAATCAGTATACACAATATATCTATTTTGTAACACTTTTAGACACGTGGTGTAATTCACCCAAAGTGAACTAAACTAACTGCTAACAATAACTGTGTCGAACTGTCATCAAAACGGCTTCATAAATCATAAGAGAAAGCATCGACTAATTCCAAAAGGTAACGAGACTGACATTTATGCAGCTGCGTTGTTAATACTTTTAGTTTAGTCTGGGTGTGTTAGACCCCACATGTCGGATACCGGGTTAAAAGGCTTACTGTTTGACACTTACGTCCAAGTAGTCATAGTAAGCTAAATAAAAAGAACAGGCCACTTTATTTTACATTGCATTTTTAAATTTTTCCTGTTCACATACGACCATTAAACTTAAGTATTACGTAGAATAAGTTACACAGAATCACCTGGTAACAATAACTCAATTTGTTTGAAAAAATACAGATGCGACCTTTGTACTTCGCACGGCAGAATAGTTTAATATTCGCTCACGACACTCAAGAGTGACGTGCGCTGATCTAAGATATTCAGAGCTTGTCGAGACCTGTTAAAACAAATCACGAATAGTGTGGTTTCTATTAATATTTACAATTAATCTAAAAAATATTTTGCAAGTAATTATGTAATTAGCATAAAGCATTTGTGATGCACAAACATACTACTACAGGACGATCCATATTAAACTATTTTTAGGTTATTTATTTTTTACGAGGTCTTATAAGGATTAGGCAATAATATGGTACTGCAATTCCATACTTAAAGCTGTATTCATGGTAAAAGAATAAGTTCAATTAATATTACCGTATTTAAATTTATTGCTAATTGAGCTATAATTCCTATGTCATACTAAAGCACGACTTATTACAGTATTACGCGCTCTTGCAAGGTTTAATTTACCTATTGTAGCGGAACGGATACTATTGATCTCTCCATAGGAAAACTTCCTACGCTAAAATAAAAATATCTGCTTAACATAAATTACATACGAATGACATTCGAAACGACATCCATAATGTACTTACTAGAAACGTAAAATTGTATATATTACTTAGACGAATAACATTAATTATTCAGCTCCATTTTTGTATTGCCTTTTTAATATTCCATGAGGGAGGAAATATCTTTTATCCTTTCAGTATAATTATTTTGAGATGCTTGTAAAACAACTCCCTGTTAATCTATTATGTAATGTAGTCGTTTATAATTTTAATGAACACAACAATAAGAATAAATTAAATTATATGGGTTTTTGCCAGTAACGTTCCGAAATTTTTTATTTAGCACGTGAAGCAGATTAAAATCGGACGATTAAAACAAATTTATAACGATATTAAATAAAATTTCATTAAACGTTGAATGATTAAATTTTTTTTAAGAAGATGTAAATGGAACAGAAAGAAAAAATAAACGTTTTAAAATTATATGAGATAGTCGTACTAGATGGAATGTCATTTGGGATTTAAACAGCGACGATTTGAATGTTAATTGTTATTAAGTAGACATAATAACTTTATCCTTGAGATTTGCATATGAAGTTATTTTATGGTGCTTTTAACAATGGGTATGACGAAAATAATTACGATTTGTCATTTTTTATTATTTCCCAATGCGATACTTTGTGGTGTCTAGTAAAACAGTTTATATGCTTCAGAACTTTGAGTTTACTTTAAATTGAGCATTGGATTTTCAAATGTGCGAGAAAAACCGTTTACAACTTTGTTATATGAGTATAAGAGTATTACAATGGCAATGTCAGTTTTGTTTTGACCCTGTGAGTTTTATCACTTCACTTTTTGTATGTAATAGTATTATTAATAGTGGAATGGAAAGTATTTCATTGGAGTCGAGTAGTATACGGGAAGGAAAACGTCCACGGAGGATATGGTATACGATTTTAATTTATTCGTTCAATTTTAAGCAGCGTTAAAATACAAGTCTATTGCACTTAATATTAGAAAATGTTGACATTGCTTTAGAGAAAATTTGTTAGTGTTTGTCAAAGTGGTTGCTTATATTAGTTATCTACTTTGTGATTTACAATATAAATAAATTGAACCAAATGCAGATAACTGTGATTTACAGATTGAGAAGTTGCCAGTTTCCAACCGTTTGAGAATTAGATTATTAAAATAAATGCTAACTTCCCGTCTTTTAAAGAGTTTGAAACTACTACTAACATGAAATACTGAAAATCGTAAGGAATAGGAAATTCGTTAAATGGGGAAAAAGGTTCGCATTTAAATGCTCAGGAGTAATTAAAGGTTACAATAGTAACAATCCATTTCGATATTAATACACCGTATGAAAATAAAAAAATTGTTGCTATAAGACTGCTATATTGTAATTATAAGATATAATAGTATAATTTCTATACTTTTTACATTAAAATAAGTGTATATTGACTTCAAATGACAGTAGACAGTAGAAATTACTTATTTAAACCACATAGGGACTCTCCCTATTTATGGTTTGTGTAAGGAATCATTTGAAATTCTTCCAAAAGTTTAATTAGAGAAACAGATTCATGATTTACTTTTTCTTGTGGCACTAGTTCAAGGTCACGTAAAGTACATACGCGGGGAGTTTTTTTATGTTGTTTACCTAGCTATGAAAACAAGGAGTTAGAGAACAAACAAAATTCTATTTTTCAATGTAAGAACGATTAACAGTAGCACACTTATTCCGTTTTTCTAATAACGCTATGCCTTCGAAAAAAATGATTTTGCTAATTTTGCAAAATAGCGTTTTCCAAGTTGTCATTCGATAAATGCAACGTTCTCTCAAGTGTTCTTGAGTTTTGAAAAGAGATAATAGTCACCGGGGAAGAAGTTGGGACTGTAAGGTGGATGTTGTAATTCCTTAAGTCACATTCTTGAACAATTCTGCCTTATGCACCCTGCACTTGTGCAGAAGCAGAAATTTTCTGCGTCTTCGCTTTCTTGGGCGGTGGTGAGCCCTTATCCACCCTTTGCAGAGACTCTTGTTTCGTGGGAGGGTCCCAGTGATGTATCCAAGTCGCATAGTTACCAACCCATATCTAGTTCAGCGTACATGCCGAGTGGAAGTCGCCCGGTCGAGAAGCGTGCCAACCGTATACGAGTTCAGCACGATTTCAGTCGATTGCGTTGATCTCGCATAGGGTGAGGACCACTATAATAAAAGCCACAGAAATATAATTTCTCTCTTGGAGATGTAAACTCATTTGTTTTTTTCCCTCAAAATTGCCGTCTTACGTAATTATAATTTGTATGACTGGTGAACAATTTAGTTTTATTCTTTTTTAGTTTTATTTTTACTATTCTTTTCTGCTACTAATTTTTCGTATGGGATGAAAGCCGCTATAATTAACCATAGAAAATTAATTATTTATTAATTATTAATTATTAATTGCATATGAACTCAATAAATTTATATGCTACTATTTTTTCCTCACCTAAAACTGCCTCAACAGAGATATACTTAACTTAACTTAACCTTCTCGCCATTCCCTTGCAGGGTAGGCAAAACAATCCCTACCTCTTATTTATTTTTCATTCATAATCTTTCTCCATGCTTTCCTATCTCCGCATACCTCCCTAGCTTCCGCAAGATTCATACATAGTCTCTGACATGCCCTTTTGTTTTTAAAACTCCTTATCTTTCTTTCCTTTATCATAGATTCTACTACATTCAGCCAAGTTTTACGCGGCCTACCAGACCCGGCATTTCCCCTAACCTCGCCCACATATATTTGTTTCGTTAATCTTGCGTTGTTCATTCTCTCAATGTGACCAAACCTACGTAATGTACAACTTTTATATCTATCCATCATCGCCTTTTCCTCACCACACTCCGTCATTATGAATTCATTTTTTATCTTGTCCCTTCTCGTTTTACCACATGCGCTTCTCAGGAATCTCATTCCCACGGCATTTATTTTTCTTTCGTGCTTTTTTTGACATACCCATGTCTCACTTCCATACAGTACTGACGGGACGAATACGCCCTTCGTCCAATCTCGTTCTCAATTGTACCATCTGCAGTAAACATTCTACCGAGATACACCAGCTCGTTCACTTGCTCCACAATTTCATCTTGCAGAGTAAATACTCTACTCTCCTTTCCACCTTCCCGATTGAACACCACAATCTTAGTTTTGTTCACGTTTACCTTTAGCTCTCATAGACTGTATCAAACTTCCTCAGAGCGGATTGCAGCTGATCCGCACTGTCACTTAATAAGACTGTGTCCTCGGCATACACCAGAAGTTGTACATTTACGTCACCAACCATTACACCATTTGTATCGATACATGCTTGTCTAAGACATTTATCCATGTATACATTGAACAACCACGGTGACATCACGCAGCCTTGTCACACTCCTTGCTCAATGTTAAAGTGTTCACTCACACCTCCTCTCACCCTAACACATGCCCGACTACCGTTGTATACTGCCATTATTCCATTTATTAGACCTTTATTTTCGCCATATTCATTTAATATTTTCCACAGCTTCTCCCTATTCACTCTGTCATATGCTTTCTCCAGATCTACAAACGCACAGTACAACTTTATTTTTATCTTTAAACACTTTTCGATCACCTGCTGGAGAGCAACCATCTGATCGACACATCCTCTTCCTGGCATGAAGCCACCTTGCACATCCCACATCTTAGTTTGTGTAGTTTCTCGTACTCTATCAATCAGTATTCTTCCAAATACTTTACCAGGCACGATGAGCAAGCTTATTCCTCTGTAGTTCTTACAATCACTGCTGTTCCCCTTACCCTTATACAATGGTACAATGATCGCGCTTTTCCAATCACTCGGCACTTTTCCACACATAAGGCATACATTGAGTATAAGCTTTGCACCACCATACTTGAGCATTTCACCAGTGATTTCATCTACGCCTGCTCCCTTGCCGTTTTTCAACCTTCCTACCGTTTTCGCTACCTAATTTATTCCAATATCCTTCTCAGTTTCATTCATCATTTCTTCTATATTCTCCTTATTTAACCCTTCAGTCTTACTTTTCTCACTACTGTACAGGTTTCCGAAATATTCTTGCCAGCATTTCCTCACTTCACAATCGTCCCACACTATTTCGTTTCTAGCATTCATCACTCCTGCAGCGTTCTGTTTTGGGCCACGTTTTGTATTTTCGACCCATTTCCAGAAGAGTTTTTTGTTTCCTTCAAAATCATTTTGCATTTTATCTCCTTCCACAGCCTTCACTTCCTCTTTACTTATTCTCACTGCCTCCTTCGCTTCTTTGTTTCTTAATCTGTACACCTCATACAATCGCTTCTTTTCAGTCTCATTTTTTACAGTAATCATTGCCAAGTACGCATCTTTTTTCTTACATACTGCCTTTTTTACCGACTCCTTCCACCAAGCACATTTTTTCTGTCTACCTACAGTCACTCTTCCACATATTCGCACGGCACAATTGACAACAGAGTTTTTCAAGCTTATCCATAACTTTCAACGTCAGTGTCTTTTATTTGTTCGTTCCACACTGTTTCATTCACATTCAACTCTTTACTCACAGAATCTGCGTGTTTCATTCTCGCACCATTATCCACTAGTTTGTCAATCCTAATTCTGGACGTTCGCACTACGTTTGCTTTCCTTCTCCAGACCCACTTTTGCCCTAAACACAACCAAAAAGTGGTCCGATCCGTACTCCGCTCCACGCATTACTTTTGTGTCTCACCAGGTTTCTAAGCCGTTCATCATACACTATCAAGTCTATCATACTTTTAGATTCACCTCTTTGCCATGTATACATATGCACATTTTTATGTTTAAACCACGTATTGACTCATTGACTCTTTGGTCTCCGAACTTTCCTAGAACGCGTTCACTATGTTCTCTCTGTACACCCACCCATCCGTTCATATCTCCCATTATAATCACTCTTTGGTTTGGCTTACATACGTTCAACACGTTCTCACGCTCCTGGTCTCT
The DNA here is from genome assembly GCA_036346205.1 of Vesta saturnalis. NCBI lineage: Eukaryota > Metazoa > Arthropoda > Insecta > Coleoptera > Lampyridae > Vesta > Vesta saturnalis. The sequence goes on from JARFJB010002494.1 coordinate 1,156,005, forward strand.
TTCTCCATTCACCGGTGCATAGCATGCAATAAGAAAAATTCTTCGAAACTCCACTTTCATTCTAACCCATATTACCCGGGGAGATACCAATTCGTACTGTTTAACACATCTTTTCGCTCTTTCACTTATGATCATCCCAACTCCTTTTGCGCCATGCACTTCCGTCTCAACTCCTGACCATAGTACTAGGCTCCCATCCTCCATCTCCACAGCATCCTTTCCTTGGCGCTTTGTCTCCGATACACACAGAATATCAAGGTGTCTTTCGTACATGACATTCGCAATTTCAAATTCTTTACCATGCATACCTCTAACATTCCACGTACCGACTCACCATTCATTCCTTGCACAGTCGTCAGCAACGGGACATGTCTGTTTCGACCTTGACCACCCCTTGTAGCCAGGTCGATCCGAGACAATTGTATTGTTTTCTTGAGTAATGCCATAGCGAGCAGACCGGTTACTGGCCAAATCGTGCCCCGGACGATGTAGCATTCCCTACTAACGGTATCGTCCTACTACCGGACAGTTATTTGTCTACTGTCACGACATAATAGATAGATATAAATAATAGATCGTATACTTACTGTATGAATCTCAAAATGTACATATACATGTACATTTTTTTTTCTTACCTACCCTTCAATCACACCACGCGTTTCAACCATACTCCTCTATACGCGATTCCTGGTTCTTCGCCCCTCACCGGACTTGCTGGTATTTATTAGCGACTGCATGTTTCAATTATTATTTATTTATTTTTTTTATTTTTTAGCTTTTCGAGTTATAGTTATTTCAATGTAATTTTATTATTGTCGCGAGCCGTGACAACTTAAATAAATATTTTATTAGTTCTCTATGATTCATTGTTATTGCAAAAATGTTTACCTGTTCGAGTTCAATCCTTAGACAAAAGGTTTACGTTTGCTTTATAATTTTTTTAAGTTAAAGTTTTAACAATCACATGAGTTTAATAGAGCCGTTTTTTTCGTAAATACTGTAGCAATCCTAAATGTTATTTCGCGCCTATTTCAACTAAAGAGCATTTTACTGGTTCAATTATCATTATCTTTGTTTATTATTAATTTTCAAACCGCTGGGTATGAAAACCTGTTCAAACGCTTACCCTTATTTCATTCATTTAGAAGTTGTCATTTAACATGTATTAACATGTATTTAACTGAAAGCACCGAAATAAAGCTAATTATTTAACTTAAAAAGTTAGTTAATCTTTTATGTTTAAATTTTTATTACACAAAAAATTTACAACAGGGATATCAGAGTAAACAAAGTTGTAGTTTTTAATGATAGATATAGAACTTTTTTACATACATGTACAAATAAGAAATAGATTGTTTCACTTTCAATGCCCTTTAGCATTTTTCACATTTGCTACAATCTCGGCACTGGGATTATGCTGTCTTCTGATGCTTCCATTTCCATTTCAAGACTAGCTTGAATGCGTCTGTTGTCCTCTTTTAACCCATGACGAGTCTGTCGCCTTGATACAGATGTGGGATGTATTGCTATACGTCTCTTAAATTGAGACCTAGAAACATATTTCGACATGTCTTTTTCACCTCTGGAACCGAAACTGAAGCGAATCTAAGAGATTACCTAGAAACAAAATTGCTGAAGAATGAACCCAGCTGTGACGTGTTTTTCACAGATCATAGCCTATGATTCATTTTCCTCAGAACCGATAAAATGCTATAATCTTCTTCATTAATTAGGTTCTCAATTTTTCTCTGATTTTCGAAAAATCTGCGTGCTTCCGTTTTATATTCTTCACCTATGTGTTGAATATTAAATGTTGTTTGTAATGGCTAAAAGACCATACCTACATCTACGATCTCAGATTCTGCGGACGATATCACTTTGTTTCTATTTTCCCCATGACAGACGTTTAATTGTTAACCAACATGATTGCTCGATTGGCGCGAGGGTCCTGCTTGCATTGATGCAAGTTGACATCCGACTCTGTTAAATCCCCTATTGCAATTTTTGCGAGCGACACTCGATAATCTTAGTTGCGGTGCCATAGAGATGTTTCCATGTAATCCCTGAATTGCACAAAGATGCCCGCAAAACTTTCTTCCTTGACCTGCAATACACTCGCTTAACTGCAAATACTTCTTGTTTGTATCGTTTCCCCTAGTGAGCAATCTTGGTCTTTTATACAAACACACCATTCGTCGCGTCCCTCTAGAAGCTTCTCGGTGTGATTAAGATAGATCGTGTATTTGTTGCAAATACTGCTGCCATGAAAATGTTTTATAGTTACCTTACATTCTTCTATATGAGCATGTCATATATGTTTGAACATGTGCATCAAATACTGTCTTGTCAGATTTAGGGATACCATGACTGGATTGTGCAACCATCTCCAAAATTGCACAAAAGTAATGTACTTTCTGGAAAAATAGTATTGAGCGCTCATAAATATAAGAGGGTAACCATTCCCATTAAATCGAGCAGGGCCTATTAATTTTTTCAGGTTTTTCAGTGCTTTTCTGTAGTTCTCTTCAGTTTGGTGCGTGTACAAAATACATCCCAAAGGAATTCCCACAACATAAAGGGATACCTTTTCTTTCTTGTAAGGATGAGTGAGATAGTAGACATATATACATGTACGCATATAAAGAAAAATGTACCTTAGATGATCCAAATAAGAAAGTGACGACAAACCCAATTTCATTAGAAAATGTCATTGCATGAACTCGTCGCATTATGGGTGTTACAATTGCCACACTTCCGTTTCATAGTCTACGGATATTTCAACGCCCATTTTATAAAACTCTCCCTATTGATCTAGTAATAATTTTATCGCGTCCAAACGGTCTCTATTTCCAAAGTTGATGTCTCTGATGAAAAAAGGTACATCATGAGACCATCGTCAATAATAAAATGAACTTACCTCCAATGATCATACAGAGTATATCTTTCTATCTTTCTTGGGTTTATTTGTCCATTTGCCAACTTCTTCACGCCAGAATACTTATCGTTATCTTCAGTTAACTCCATTTCATAAAATGCATGTGCCCCTGCTGGAATCATGCCAATTTTAAAATACTCCATATGCGCTTCTTTTGTATGATTTCTCACTATCAGTAAACCATAGGCTTCGGCAACTGTCAATATCTCGGAAGCAATTGAGAATAAGATACAACAGGATGTCATAATTCCTGGAACTTGTAGAGGATTATAAATTTCAGGAAATATACAGAGTATTCTATTAAAAAAAATTAAGGAAAATACGCGTATCTTCAAAAATATGAGAAATATCAAAAATCCGACAAACCCGTTTTCTCCATTTAGTTAGTGGAATAAACAGGTGCACAGAACACAAATTTTAATTCACCCATAAAAACTCTCGAATGGATTGAAATTTAAAATTTTTTGCATAGTCTTAGTTTATTATCTGTATAATTGGCACACAGTGTATAGGGTTTAGGTTTGAGTAATATAAATGACAAACAAAAACTTGTAATCTACACGTTGTATGGTTTTTTATTTAAATTGTTTCATGCAAAAGTTTTTTAACTGACACATCCTGGTCATTATGTAAAGGAAGCTTGAAATATGTGATATTCACTCACCTTGATGCAAACGTTCAGTCCATCTTTTTGTTGTCATTCTTTATAGTATCCGTGGTGATTTTTTTTACAACAATTTACAGCGTTGAATTTAAGATTCCTGATAACGATTTTTTCGACGCATTTTTTCCATTGTTATGGGAATTATGTTGGCATTTAAATATTTTCTTGAATCACCATTTGGTACAAGAAGTTTCGGAATACTGCGTTATCCACCACTGGGGACATTTTGAAATGTCCACGGTATCCAATTTCGTATGCACAGCTACAGTGGAGCATTCAATAGACGTGCAGCTCTGTATCTCTAACTGATTGTATGGATCAAAGCTGAAATACAATGTAACGTTATCACCCGACATTTTACCGCCCGAAATTACACAATTACAACGTCTCTAGATGAATTGAAGTTATGCGTTTTGTTTTTATTGTATCAAAACACGGGGCCGCTGTCTAGCTTTCGCGCCTTTTATAGCGGTCCTTATCCTATGCGGGTTCAGCGCAATCGACTAAAATCGCGCTGAGCGTTGGTGCGCTTCTCGTTTGGGCGACTTCGTCTCGGCATGTGCGCTGAACTTGATAAGGGTCGGTAAATATGCATCCAGGTCACATCTCCTGTTACAATTCTCTAGAAGAAGTCTTTATCTTGGGACAAAGCAGTCAAATTCTCCTCAACATTTTATCGTGTACACAGTTTTTGTTTGAAGCTGATCCGCTTGGGAAACCATGGTGCGACTTCGCTCATTCCCAAATCTTCATGTAGAATTTTAATAAAACTCGTTTCTGATATTCCTATTTCTCTAGCAACAACTAAAACTTTTACTCTGCGGTCAATCAACACCAAATCTTCAACTTTCTTAATGATTTCCTCAACTTGTGCTTCGAGAGGTCTTCCACACTTTGGTTCATCATCAATGGATTTCCTGTCCCATTTGAACTGCTTTCGCCAGTATTTGACCTGGAAATAGGACGGACTATTTTTTCCAGACACCACCATTCTCTCATGGATATTCTTCGGGCTACCGTCTTCTTTCAATAAAAATTTCATGACGATTCTGTGTTTAAGTTGCAAGTCACTCATTTTCGCCTTATTAAACTAATATAAAAATGACAAATGTTTAAGCAATTGAAACCAAACTTGGAGATGACACTATAAAATGTCACTTGACAAGAAAATTTTCGCGGTAGCACATTGTTTTCATAGCAGTTGACCGGATTCTATTGATGGCTAGAAGCCCCCACAAGAGCAGTCAATAGTACTAGTACAATTGATTTCAATGAACAGTAATTCGAAAATTCACCATTGATTAAAAAAAATTTAATCAATGTTACCATTTGAGGCATAATTCATAAATTTATATTTACTTCTTGGAAATCCATATTTACTAGCACTAATGTTTAAAGTACAATATAATTCCACAATATTTTTGATATAATTACTTATTTCTGCATGTGTTTCAATACAACATGTATATTATCATAAATTTAGGCCAGAATTATGATGATCATATAAACAGTTACATTAAAAAAGGTAAACATCTAGTTTATAAATTTAGTTAAATAGTAAATAAGGTTCCCGCTAAACACTTCAATAACAAAATTTACTTATGGGTAAATTACGATACATTTAACTACTAACGTGACGTTTCAATAATAACAGACCAAATCACAAAGGATTTTACATTAAATATAGCTGTCGTGAATGGTAGAATAGCTGAATTTTAATCACTCTGTATATAGGCTGTTAGTTACGTTATTATATTTATTTAACCAAATTGATATGCCTACCTCAAAAAACGTTGATTATAACAACCTTATCTGTACGTAGGGCAAGTATAAAAATTACATTAATGTGTCGAATCACTATCCGTATACCGATCAAGTTGGACATGTGGTAACTCAATCTACTTAGTATTCCGGAGGGAATGGGTTCCATCCCCGTTACCATCTACGTTGCATGAGGTTTTTTCATGTGCGACTATTTAAGCGAATAGTGAGGTAGTATCTTTTCCATCAGAACCCTAACTCCATTCCTTCTGATCCTATCCTGATCGCACCCACCCTTAATCCCGCCATGCATATATACATAATGTATATATGTATGCTGGGAATGCATGACTGTGGCTGAATGAGCGTGGAAAGCTCGAGTAGTCCGTTCTCCCCTTCGGAGTAGGAATGGAACACGTTGCTTTCCTTTTTCTTTTCCTGTCCATATAATATCAATAGAAACCCAAAAAATAGACTTTGTAATTAATCATCACAAGCGTATGCTTTATAGTTAGATAGTAAAACATAAATTAAGCCACACAGTGGCATTGAGCAACGATGCTGTAAGCAATTTAAATTATTGAAATACCTCCAAAAGCGAGTATTACGTGTATGTTTATACTGTTAATAAATCTAAGAGTCTACTAATTTCGATGTCAAGCAGGTCGCAACAGTAAATGACATCTGAATTATAAATCGCATCAGGCGTTAATGTGTGTTACCAAAGTTTCGCTAAATCCGCCTGTGGCTTCCGTAAATGAAACCAAATAAAAAAGCCTTGAATTCCTCAAAGTAGTTGTAAAATCGTCAGCTAAATGTGTAGGTGAAATCTATTTTTAATTCTTCAGCAACAAACTGGTAGTTAAACCCTTGAGATAGCGCGAACGTGAACTTCACACAAATTAAAATTCATTGAAAACCAACTTATTGTATTTCTAGCACCAAAATAACGGTGCTTAAAGTAAAGCAGAACGAGAGAAGGAACGTTGCATGAATTTATTTTTTTTTTATCGTAATTCGTAAATCGTAAATTCACCTTTTACGTGTAAAATTAGCAATAAGCAGAAGTACTAAATTTACTTTTATAGCTAATCTTTCAATGTGTACAACATTAATGTACACAGGGGTTTCTTTCGATCCTAAATAAACCGCAGTTAGGAAATTAAATTGAATGTTACTTAATAAAATACTTATCTTTTTTGGATTTTTTAATGGTGTATTTTAAATTATACAATCTAAACGTTTCGATAACACTTACAGTTTACATTTTCATATGAATGTTACTTTAATTGGGACTCGGTCTACTTCTATTACCGGACATAAGAAACTTTATTCTGCTACAGGCTAAATACTCATTATAGCATCCAGCCCGCAAAGGCAATTGTGCGCACGGCATAGCTCAGTGGTGTGGGTGGGGTTCTTACTTAATGCAGTAAGAGGGCACTCGTCACAACTCAAAAAACGTCAAAATCGGGAGAAAAGTCAAAAAGGCTCCACTTGTTAAATTCATTTATAGCCGGAAAAACGTCATGAACAGATCTTAGATTGGCTTAACAGGGAACCAAAACGTTCACTCAGAAATAAACCACTCTGCCACTAAAAATTCTATTCCAAAAGTTTTTACGCCAAGTTCATCCAAACCTCAATAAAATCTTAAGCTTTATATAAGAGCCGCAAAATGCGATAATAATACTAAAACTTATTAAATATTTTGATAAACTACACACAAAATTGTTATCTCAAGTAACCAAAAAGAAATGAAATACGATAGTTAATTCTTCAATTTAAAATGCAAAATATGTTCCTACAACAAAATTAAGCGTGAAAATTTACGAAACGTCGATATCGGGATGTACTATCTAAATTCGTCAAAAAATTCAGTGCATTTTCAAACAAATAACACACTGCTTACCTTTTGGGAAATCAGGTCAATTAATAATGTCTACAATCGGTAGGTCGATTCCTATAAAAATTACTTCAAAATATTGCGACTATTCGCAAAGCCTTCGTATGCAAAAACAAGCTCCACCTGTTAAATTCATTTATAGCCGGAAAAACGTCATGAACAGATCTTAGATTGGCTTAACAGGGAACCAAAACGTTCACTCAGAAATAAACCACTCTGCCACTAAAAATTCTATTCCAAAAGTCTTTACGCCAAGTTCATCCAAACCTCAATAAAATCTTAAGCTTTATATAAGAGCCGCAAAATGCGATAATAATACTAAAACTTATTAAATATTTTGATAAACTACACACAAAAGTGTTATCTCAAGTAACCAAAAAGAAATGAAATACGATAGTTAATTCTTCAATTTAAAATGCAAAATATGTTCCTACAACAAAATTAAGCGTGAAAATTTACGAAACGTCTATATCGGGATGTACTATCTAAATTCGTCAAAAAATTCAGTGCATTTTCAAACAAATAACACACTGCTTACCTTTTGGGAAATCAGGCCAATTAATAATGTCTACAATCGGTAGGTCGATTCCTATAAAAATTACTTCAAAATATTGCGACTATTCGCAAAACCTTCGTATGCAAAAACAAACAGCTGTTCGGTCAACTACTGATTCTCTACATAATTACGTTACTTTATAATCTAAAATTTCTTTTAAAGTGACTTATTACCAAAATCACAAAAAAAAAACAAACGCTCTAATCGAGAAAAACGGTAAACGGATGTTGTCGCTATAAAATTATTTAACTCGAAATTTCTCATAAAATACTTCATTGAAATCTTCGAAAATCTCTAATCTTTCAATGTATTACCTTACGTCGCCAAACTTATAGGCTTAGAGGATTAAGTCGCAATAAATTTAAATCTCTTAACCCTCCATTCATCTAAGAATACGGATTGTATAATATTTCTTCTTTATTTTTGTAATACTCCCTTAAGCCTCCTATCGTGTTCGGGTCAATATGACCCAATCGCGTTTTTCTAATGTGCATAATTCGTTAATTTATTTAAATATTTCGTTGCCACTGCATTACTTTTATTTCATTACTCTAATAACGGTGTACGTAGATTGATATTAGAAAATTATAATTTTTTTTTTAATGCATTTGTTACACTCACTGCGTTTTGGTCTGTATGACCCGGTGATTTGTGTGGTTCAAATTAGAAGAATGAGAAGCAGATTATTATCATAGACGAATGTATTTTATTAATTTTTATTGTCATAAATATAAATAACTTACATAATATTGTACATTATTGCGCATATTGCATGCGTTATTTGCGTACCTGTAAACAAGCATATAAATGCAGCCAATTAGCACCTGTGTGTTAGTTTCGTAGTAAATATCAACCTTGATGCTACACTCTAATAAGAAATACCTAAAAATTGAAGTTTGTTATTGAAAATGTGTAGTGAGAGAGTGCTTACGGATAGTGAACTTGAGAAACTTGTGTATGTTTCTGATAGCCATTCTAATGCTTCTGAAGAAGAAGACCATTTGACTGAAACCGAGATACATAATAGCGAATCGGATGAGGAAATGGAAGCTACGATTTTCAGATGAAGCTGATACGGATAATCACGTATCTTCAAAAGATGGAAATATACTATGGAATAAAAAGACACATCAATCGGGAAGGTTATCAGCAGCAAATATTATTTCCTTGATTCCTGGGCCAACAAGGTATGCTACGTCGCGAATAATTGATATCAAATCCGCGTACTTCTTATATTTCACACCCAAAATTGTAAACCTAATTTTGAAAATGTCAAATTTAGAAGGCAAAGACTTAGTGGCGACACGTTTCAAGAACTAACATTAGTTGAACTAGAAGCATATTTAGACCTACTGCTTCTAGCTGGAGTGTATAAATCTCATGGGGAGGCAACAGCCAATCTGTGGGATGGAAATGTAGGTCGTCCAATATTCAGAGGAATGATGTCCCTACAACTATTTCATGTAATTGCACGAATAATTCGCTTTGACGATAAAAAACTCGACCACAACGACGCCAAACTGATAAATTAGCTCCCATGCCGGACTTATGGGGTGAATGGGTTGCAATTCTACCTAAGCTCTACAATGTTCACGAAAATGTAACAGTAGGTGAGCAACTGGTACCTTTTAGTGGCCGTTGTCCTTTTAGACAGTACGTCGCGAATAAACCTGCTAAGTACGAAGTCAAAATTTGGACTTTATGCGATTCCATGACTGCTTATATAACAACATATAACATGCAAGTTTACCTCGGGAAAAAAGAAGGTGAACCTCCAGATAGCGGTCAAGGTGAAAGAGTTGTGCTAGATCTTACTTATGGTCTAAAAGGTCACAAAGTAACCTCGTACCATCTGGGGCAGATGCTGTTGAAAAGAAAAATAACTATGCTTGGCACTAATCGCAAAAATAAGCCTAAATTGCCAGCCGCATTGGTCTGCAACAGGAAAGAAGTTCATTCTTCCAAAGTTTACTATACCACGGACACGTCGATAGTTTCCTATATACCGAATCGAAATAAAAATGTTACACTCATGAGCACCATGCACTTGAAGAACTGGGTAATTCCTTGATCACCCCATTATTGTAAGAAAGAAAACGTCTCGCTCGAAGTATTCCTGCAGCTGAAATGATTATAAAGTCACGTTCTTCAACCAGTAATGCCGAAGTAAGGGAAAAATCAACCACAACCAATCGTAAAAGGTGTAATTTTTGTCCCTCTACTACTGCCAAGACTGTAACAAATAAATGTATATACCTAACTACTACGTTTTTCAGATGTTCTTTACATAACATTTATAATATGTAATAAAAATAAAATAACGTAATAAAATGTAATAAATAACAAATACTACATCTTATTTCTTATTATTATTTACTGTTGTATCAATAATAAAACGATAACTATAGGCTCCCGGGTCATAATGACCCGAATACAATAAGTGAAATCAAAATGTTAACACAATAGGAGGGTTAATAAAACAGTTATAAACAGTAACAATGGTTATATATTGGGATATTAAATTTTAGTACAGTTACATAAAAAACATTAAATTGCACAATTCAAAACAAGAAACCAAAAAATAATAATGATCACATTCGGTCAGCGCTTGTAAGGCCATATTATCAATTACTACCTTTTAATCAATGTAACGAAAATAATAACGATATCGGTAACATAAATTTTGATATAATTGCTTGAAATAAAGTTTCATTGCACAACATTACACGGATAAAAAAAATTCAAGATAAATAAATCATATGAATGAATACGCTTGTTTCTAAATTGCCTGAAGGGTATTTCTACAATAATTTACACTAAAGTAAGCGAATGCATCCTCCACATAAACACAAGAAAAAAAACATTTTTATTGATACCAGCGAAATAAAAATAAAAGTTTACCTTACGTGGCACCAACGATAACAGAATGCAGAATACAGAATACAGAATGTTCTTTCTCGGGACTACAATATAATAGGTCGTGCAACGGTTCCAGCAGGTATTGAATTCGATAGCTGAATTTCTACGGTAACGTCGTCCAAATAATCTTTCACAAACGAAAACTTCCTATTCATAATTACACGAACTAAATTTACGACAGTTAATTCAACCACAAGCACACACGTGACAAGCGTAAACAAACAAAAGACGTGAATCTAGCCCTACATCATGGTTCATGGACTTGTCTGACCACCTAAACGCCATCTTCCCTTCTAACCATTTCCATCTTACTTAAATCTTAATTAGCCTGTCATAAAAAAAGGTCGCTTGAATTTTAAGCGCGGTAAAAACGATACTCAAATACGAAAATAATCGAGAGAAAGAAATTACATCATGCTGCAAACTGCAGCATAATTATTTTTCTTTGGTACTTATTGTAGCTCAAATAAATTTTTTCCATTCTAAAATGACAAAATTTGGCAAAAGTGATACGGTATACCACATCCAGAAAGATCTCTGGCACTACATTCCAACGATTTTACATGTGTACATCGGGAACAAAATACTTTTTAATTTTAAACCGTGGAAAATTATACAATTACAATTTCAACTAACTGGAAGTTTATCGAAGAAATCTATTTTAAATACAATACGTCAATTTTAATTCTTACAAAAAAAAAACGTAATATCACTCTTTCAACTAACGGCATTCCTAAAGCTTACAATAACGAGAATACTTATTTACAAAAACCCTTCTAACATTAATCTAATAGTCGCCAGTATCACCTGTGAGTGAAACGTAATTTTACAACTAAAAACTCCATTTAGCTCGCAAAAATTTAAAGTCTTTTATATTCGAAATTCGAAAAAATAGAACAAAACAAAGTATCTACCGTATAATCCTTAAAATTTACACAGGGTGACAATTCGTTACAGTTCTTGAGTACAGTAAAAGGAACTTACACTGCAGAGGTAGATGTTACCACCCTCTTTATGATAATATCACTGAAAGTTTGTTTTTTTTAAAGTAATTTACCCCGTCCAGTCGTCCAACCACAGGCAGCCACCTGAATCCTGTCTGTAATGATGGTCAGGGCTATCACAGCTTTAAAATCGCGAATTGCAGTGTAACCAAAAAATTTGCTTATCTACAAAATAGTTTGTTTACGACAAAATTCTTGTGGGTACAAATGAGTCCTAATTCGAAACGTGTGTTTCTCCAGTTTTATTGGGGTACTAGTATTTTTTTCGTTTTGTATTGAAAAGTCCTCGCTACCATATAACCAGGAACTCGATTTTTAATAAAATAAGTAGTTAACAATAAAATACTCGTGGGTATAAATTAGTCCTAAATTCGAAACACGAGTTTATTGAAATGTTTGTTGTTTTTTTCAAAAGTTTGAGATGATGCTGTCAAATGTGTAGAGAAACGCTGAATTCTTAACAAAATAATTTGTTTACAGATAAATGTTGGTGGGTAAAAATTAGTCCTATATTTATACGTTATGTTTTTTTTATTACTTCAAAAAATTGCCCTTTTTTACTTATAAATTGACAAACTAACTTGGGTACAAATTAGTGTTTAATTTAAAGCACGATAAACATATGGTGATTGAAAGTACTGAATGCAACTATTAATAGTTCAATCGGGAATCATGGGGTTGCTAGCTTGAGTTCAAGTTAGCACATTCACTTTAAAAATTGGTTTTCCGACGAAACTAAGTGGGTACAAATTCTAATTTTGCGGGTACAAATTAGTCTTTAATTAGTCCTAAATTATAGGCATATTTTTATTTAATTTGGGCCAAATGGGGGTGTCAACTTTAATGACCAGTGTCCCGGGATTTTTTTTTAACAAACAGAGGTTCTGAGAAATTAAGAGTTGCAATTTTGAAGTTTTTATTGTATTTGCAAGGATCTCCTTCTACGGTACGCTTTAAATTTGTACCACAAGCAAAAACACGCAGTATTTACTGATCTCGCTATTTTGCAATTCGTGCTTTCAAATGGATCTTTAATATTAAGTTATTGATATGTTTTAATTAAAAAGTTGAAAGCACAACCCAGAGCTGTATCAAAAAGTTAAGTGTTCTATGTATTAGTGGAAGCACTATTGTATATACAGTTAGTTATCCTTTAATTGAATAACTTCTCACAAATTCCATTTTCTACCTTTAATTTGAAAAATATTTAATAACATTTTTTTACATAACAATAACGAGAATCATCTTAAAGATTGCATGATTCAAAAATGAATCTCTGTCTGTGGGATATATTTTGATATGCTTGCATGGAATGTTTCATAACTGTACATAATTTACTCGCCCTCTTCTTATTGTACTCACTGTTACGTTTATCTTTAAGCCAATTTAAATTTCAAACCCACACGTTTTTGTTATAACTATGCTATAACTTACGATTAAAAAATGTATGAAATGAATATACTACAAAGACATATGTAACTTTTAACTTCTAACTTTTGGCGTTCTGCCATAAACCACGATATATGAAAATATGTAATCAATATGTAATATTCTTATATTAAAATTGTAAAATAGGCTACAATATCTAAAGCGTAACTGATTCATATACGTATTTGCAATTGGCAAGTAATGATAGGACTTATTAAGTTTCATTTCGCAAATTTTCTTAAGTTCCGTTTAAATTATCGTTTACAAACTTAAGTCAGCTTTCGTAATTTATGTCATTGTAGCTCAACCGAGTTTACTGGAATTTAACAAAATCGAATTGAATTAAAATATCAGTGTAGCAAAGTAAAATACATTGTACTTAAGTCTTTGTTGAGTTTATTTTTCTCGTGCTCTAAAAAAAAATCTAGAAAAGACTCTTTTAGATTTCTCTAAAGCGTTTGACTCCATTACCATACCACAGGTTTGGCAATGTTAAATTACTAGCTTGCTATCTAAGGGACAGAAAACAGATTGTATTAGCGAACAATAGTCATTTGGAAAAACTGATTGTCAAAAACGGGGTATCCCAAGGTTCCATTTTAGGACCCCTACTGTTCTCAATCTACACTTCTAATATTATTAAAAAAGTCAAATTTTGGAAGTACCATTTATATGCAGACAACACAACTGTATTATTCATTCCCTAATGAAAACACTAACAGTGTTATAAATGAATATCTTAATAACTTTGTTGAATACTCTACAGAACATTGTTTGTACATAAATCCTAAAAATTAATTCTATTTGGTACTTCGCACAACATTCAAAAGGAAATTTACTCTTATGTTTAATATCAAAATCAGTAATAAGAAATTAACATTTGTAGAAGAAGTTAAAAACCTAGGATGAACCATAGACGCAAATTTCACTTTTCAGAAACATCAAAAATTGTTATCAACAATACTTGTATGGAATTAAACAGTTTTTTATCTCATTCTTTTAAAATAATACTGTGTAAGTCACTTCTGTCATTCCGTTTTTTCCCATTGTCGTTCCTTTGTGTTTCTACCCTTCAACACCATTACTCATTAATTAAGGCAATATCTTTACATTGGAACTTAGTATAGGGACAGAGCTTTATATTACTCTTTCAAGAATAATTAACATTGCACATAAGCGTAAACAAAGGATCTACATTAACATGATTGTTCGTCTTCTGCATTTATGTGTAGTTCCAATTTACTTATATTCTCGTGCCATTATTTGAATTCGTATTAGTTTTGGTAACGTAATCTGCTTATAAATGGGAACTTTCAAAAAAAATAAAAAACAAAAAACAAAAAACCAAGGAAACACTATATTAAAACAACATTTATTTCAGGGAGGGCGGGGAGAGTGGACACACAATGTAAAATTTTGTAGACTTAATAGCGCCCTCGTACAACTTGGGAGAAAGTATTTTCTTACAACGCACGAAATTTAAATTAAAATTTTTATTTATTTTGAAATCATTTACCTTTATTCAAACTTATAATTTGTATGTGTGAAACACGTTACATATTTAACAAGCAAGTAGTAAAACTTTATGTTTTAGTAGTTTTATGTAAAAGTGCAAATTCCCATTTTTTTTTCTGTACTGTCCAATCAACTTTTTGCAAAAGAGACATTTACTTAGCTAATCAACTTAATTAAGGTAGTTATTTTTTGACAATACATTTTCAGGTTTTTAAATCACATTGTAGGTAAACGGACGTTATTCAAACTTCAAGAACTTTGTACGGGACGATTATTTCAATGTTTAAAAAAATGAGAATAATTTCACAATATAAACCACACAAAAAGCGACCGAAAGTTATAAATAAATGACCAAAAATGTTAAACAAATTTAGAGAAAAGACGCATAACTTTCAAGCGCTATGATGGTATCCAATCAAAAAATTACTAAATTATGTATCTTACAACTAAGTATGCATTGTGCAGTAATGTTTTACTTTTTATGACTGCCCTCTATTTAATTGGGAGGAAGTAAACTTATCTCAAGGTTGCCTATACGAGTGTCCACTCTGCCCACTCTCTCTGATCTATTAAAAAAAAACTAGAGCAAAAAACTATAACATTTGTGGTAGAGATATTGTTTAAAGAAAATGTAATTTTACATAACTTTTTTATAACGTTTATTAATATCAAACAAAGTCTAAAAAATAAGATGTCGAAGAATAAGGTAAAATAGAATTGAAAATGTTTAAATTGTATTATCCGTATTTTGTAGCAGCTTTGGAATTTTTTATTATTAACGTCTATCTGACATGAAGTTTTAAACGTCCATCTGACTATTGTTTTTGTTTTTACAATGTTGCCTATTTTTGTTAGGAACGTATTAAAAAAGGGGATCATTATCCTAATAATATTATTATTAAAATTATTTCATTTCTTTTAATTTCCACTTTGTAGGTTGGAAGGCCGTGTGTTGTTCCACACCAGATATTTTTCAACTGTTTATGAGGAAAAGGTGTAAATACGTAACTTAACAACACAAATAAAACGCCAGTAAACTAGACGACGACTACTGCCACCTTTGCATGGAAACGTGTAAATCATACGGTGTGACGTTACATACCTTATATCATGTAATATTAATCCGTAAACTAATAAATAATAATAACAGCGGAAAGAGTGTGTTTGTATTACTGATGTATGATTTCACAAAGATTCGATATGCGATATTGGAGTTATGGCACGCTTTGTTGCTATATACCAAATATTACATACAACGTCGTACACGCTGGGCACAATTATTGCGTACATGAAACTGGAGACGTTAGTACTCGAAATCTAAGATATCAATTTGCGTTGTGCGGTGGCCGAGTGATTGCACGCTTTGTTTTTGTTAACGAATTTTGGTACAACCCCGTATACGTCAGTCAGGGAATTGCCATACTTGATTCTGTGGATGTTAGTGGCCGAAGTCTATCATGTAAATTTAATATAGATTTGATGTGCGATATTCGGGTTATTAATAATTCGGTAATTTCGTAATTATGCGAAAATATTTTACGTAAATGTGATTAATGGATAAAGGGTTTAATGTGATCTCTAATATAATTAAAATACAATTCGTAGGTATGTCTAATTCTTAATAAATGCTGCAGGAAGTGAGTTGGATACACCTTTACGCCTTCATTTTATTTAAAAATGTCGCGCACATTTTTAAACGAACGTTGCCAAGAGCTGATATTTAACGTGTACGAGTATGTGTGCCGAGAGAAAGATAATTTTGTGTCGTTGCGTAATGTTGAAGCAGCCTAGAGCAGCGGAAGCTTTAAAGATCAGTGTGTCTAATCTCTCGAGAAGAAGTTTAAAACAGATTATATACCTAAGGTCTACAACGTACGAGACAGATTCAAAGTTTGCTGAGAAGAGAATGGGTTAATTAGAGATACGCTAGAGTCCCAGTAGCATCTCGGCCTAGCGTGGGTAAAATATCGAATAATATTGGTTTCAAATTTAAAAATTGCAATCGACGAGCTCTTTACGAAAAAGCGAATTCTGCGTTTGCAAGAGTGAAATTCTTATAAAAATATGTGCACAGTGTGAATTACCTCGTGATCGCCTCTACTTATACAGGATAATATTTGAAAGGTGGTTGAATGATTAGCTATTATCAAAGGAGCCATATTACGATTCACGTGTAGTCGCACAAATCACATCTTAATGGAAAAAGGAAGAGATACAAAGCGGTTAACAATGAAAAATATTTCATTTTCCAATGCGGATTTTAAGATAGATATTTAAACCTTGGCAAGGAGCACAAATATGAACAGAAATATGTAGTGTATAACATAATTAGAGACCATGGCCACGTCATACTCAGATTGCCACCATATCACTGTCAGTTCAATTCAATTGAGAATATGTGGTGAATTTGCCAGTCCTATTACTATCAGCACATAGGTAAAGATGGCTATTCTTATGTCGCAGTGATACAAATGGGAGTTAGTCGTTTTTGTTAAGTGATGATGAAACTTGGAAAAAACAATATTATATACCGAAAAAACAATATCCGAGTGGTGGTCTCGAGAAAAGGTGCTAGATATAACGGTAGAATCATTAATTGGGTGAACAATGGAAATTCAGATGACAGTGATCGTGAAGATGGTTAATAAATATATCTAACGATTAAAAATTATAATAAAGTGGTGTAAATGGTAATCGTATAAAAACGTTTTAAATAATTTAATAAAGAAATAAAGAAATAAGAGTAAAAAGTTCTCCAAAAACAAATCGTTAAACTAACGGGAGATACTAACCATTCACCACAAATAATGCCTTTGACTCAATCGGAAGATTAACGTAGGGTGGTTCATTCTTTTGATTTGCTTAATTACCGCAATTTCTGCTTGATTACTTCCACTCAACATAAATAATAAAAATGAAATGTAACACTAATAAAAATGATCTCGGACGCCAAGTTATTTTTTAATAATGCTCGGAATAATTAAACCCCTGGTATTATAAAAAATAATGCCGAATGGCAAACCAAGGTGACGTAATCCTTGTGTCAAATTTGCGCAATATATTGCAATAACAATGCTTTTATGTTGTCAACCACACCCAAACTGGAATTTTATTTCTTATAAATTTGTCTTCTTGAAATTGAATAATCCGTTTGATGCATTTTCTTGAAATTTTCCAAATAAAATTGCAATCATAAAATGAAAGCATACTCAACAGTAAAATTAAATGCGTACTTAAATTGTAATAAAAGTGTAAATCAAAGTAAAAATAAAAGAAAATAAAAGTGCCTGAAAAGAGCAAATGTTTGATTTTTAGTATAATGCGTTAAAATATCTTAACATCAAATCAATGGCACTGTTACACTAAATTTAGGGGGAAACCCAAAAAATGCTTCCTACTCAACATAAGGTTCATTAAGTACTAAAATAGACACCTAGAATATCAGACGATGTAGTGCGCGAACAGATTTGCGCAAAGAATTAAGTCAACGATGACGCGTTGCGCGAACGTATTGAGCAGAAAAATAATTTAAAGTGGGAGTATAAATCTGTAAGAAGTATATACCCTTAAGAAGATATGCACTTAAGTTACACCAAAATGCAAATTAAGTTGCCTACCTCATAGCTATAATGCAAAAATAATTAAAATGTTTTTCTTATATTTACAATTAAATGACTGAAGAACCTAAATTTCTGTATATTTTAATACAACTCAAAATGGGTTATTACAAAATAACAATTTCTTTGTCCTGTTTTTCATTTAATAAATCGTTATATTAATTTTATTTAATGTTGGTTCTTCCTTTTTGTAAATGTTTTATATCCTTATTTTTTAATATTGTTCTTAATTGGTCTATTAACTTATATAAAATAAACCGAAGAAATCTACCTACATGCCTATAGGAAATAATTAAACTTTCTAATATGTTTATCAGTGTTTCCGTCACTAAATCAATTCAATTCCTCTCGTATTTATTAAAAATGAGCTATACCTACTAATTATATTCCAATTGCATTATTAAAATCACAATAAATCCTTTCTGTATTAATCAGATTTACATTTGCAGTTAAAATATTTTCGCATAATTAAGAAATTCCGGAAACTATTACAAACAAAGGAAGGATCACTAGTATTCATTCCAAAATAAAGTTTACAATAAGAAACTAATTTTATAATTGCTCTGTTTACTTTCTCTAGCAGGCCATGGAAATTTTATATAAGTACACCTATATAATTGAAAACTAATTACGATAAATGAATTGGTCCATAAGCGCCAAGAAGACGTTAATTATAATTATTATTATGTTCACATACACGATTAAGATCACATTAAAGCATTTCGCTGCGGATCACTATTACATAAGCGTATATAAGTAAAACGCTAATAACGTACAGCGCTTTTCTTAATTCACCGCTCGCGGTCAGAAAAACCGAATACAAATGTCTTAAATATTGATCACTTGTTGTAATCAAGCCTAAATTTGCTATGAAAGATGTGTTGGTACTACCACTTTTAGAAAACTACGCTACCGGTACGAATGACCCTGTCTATATATTTAAATATGAGTAATCGCAAACGAGATGCGAGATTTTACCGCTGTTCCCTTTTTTTTTAAATACGGATTACAGTTTTTAAATCATTTGTGACATTGACTTGATCATATGTATCACACCGCTTGAATCAGAAAGCACAGATGTTGACATCCAGTCTCTTCCCCAATCCACTCGCGCAACGTTTTTTTTTACCTTTCTTGATATTGTTATTATTTGTATATCTCTTATAAATAAATCGTTCGAATAAGGTTCAAACTATTTTTTAACCCAACTTCCATTAAGGCAATTAGCACTAATTCTTTTGAACCTTTCTGTATTATAATGTGGGTCGCAACGCAAACTCCTACAATTTATAGGCAAAAACGCCATCCGACAACACTACATTGAAAACTTTCGTTACAGCCACCTGATTTAGATTTCTTTTTTCCACAAACTGGCTGATACTGGCCAAATCTCAAACAGATACGCTACCCTCGGGATAACATTTACGTTGAAGTGCTTTCTCCTATAATTTTTGGAGGGAAATATGAATTTTTATGTTCCTACAACATTTTCCTATTTGTTAATGTCAATTACAAATTACAGTGAACTGTAAAGTAAAGACGTTCACTAACAATTTTTTGATTGTCCGTAGATGCACTACTATTAACATAAAGTAAATTTTGTTGTAAAATTGAATTGGTTGCATTCATGCTATGTTTCAAAATTATTAAAGAATTTCTGTATTACTTTACTACTAATCTACTAAGTTACATTTCTGATGTATCTAAATAGAGATGTATGCCAACTGCTTTGACGCTCAGCGATTTCAAATATTTTGTGATAAAGAATAAAACTTACAGTACCGTATAAAATTAATTCTTAAAAAATTACTCTGCAATGTTAGGACTTTCGGTGATTTTTATCTGTAAAATTTAATTTTTTATGTAAATATCAAACGTAAAGTGATAGCCCATGTATGAAACATTTCGAAAATGTCAAACTGTTGGCATTTAAATAAGGTCAGTTTTACAACATATTTTTTTACAAATTAAATTTTAAAGAATGCTAGACAAGTTTTTTTTAGGTCATATGGTATTTTGATTTGTTCATAATTATTGCTAAATACCTAAATACATAATTTCTAGAAAATTGACCATTTAATATCTCTTGTTTTCTTGTTAGTTGTCGGAAACTCATTTGTGCATATTTAACTAATACTAACAACCTTCGGTTATTTGTATTTCTGTCATACTTCCTCACTCTTCTGTTTCATACTTGCATTACTGTGCAATAAAATCTAACCACCGTTATATGTACTTTTAAAAAATAATCTCTAATGTAACGAATGTAGATATGTTAATATGAAATATTAATGGGAAATTTTTATTTTAACCCATTAACGCCTAGATAATTTTTTTCTAATGTATATTTTTTAAATATGTATATCTGTATTCAGTATCGCCCCAACAGCAGAAAATATTAAACAAATATACTTAGTGTTAATTTGTCCCAAAAAATGCTATTCTATAGGGGACACTGAACACATACCATATACGATAACAATGTTTTTATTTTTACAAAACAAACAATATCAATAATACAGAACGCTTTTATAACAATATCAAATTAGTGTTGCAGGAAAGAAACAATTATTGCGTATGATACGGCAGAAAAGAAGGCTTACACAAAGTAACATCACACTTCACACGAAAGGTTGTTAGCTTAATTTTACAAACATTTTCTTTGACATCATTGTTTTTTGTGATGTTGAATTAGGTAGTCCCTTTGGTCATACATAACATCTTCCTGTATGACTGGTATAGATAGATCTTTTTCGTTTTGCACCTGTACTTAGAAGTTTTAAGTATGATACAGTAATAGTAATAGCTTAAATTCCAGACAACTCAAGGCTTGGTATCCTTGTATGGCATTGTACAAAATCAAGCGGACCGAGAAAATTTTATTTATGTAACAAAAATTTTCAAATCGCAATTGTTACCGCGAAAGAAAAGATAATTAATGGGTTTTAATATGTTGGTAATTTGATAGTGTTTTTCGGGATATTTTATTTTATGTAACTGACTAAGGATTGAAAAGAAAAGGTAAAACGTATGTTGGGGTAGAAAACAGGTGTTCTGTCGAATCTGCCTTTACCCGTGGCGAATCATTGAAAATTTTTGGGGCAAAAACGTCGCAGTTAGTTACATCGGAACATACCGCAAATCAAAAGACATCTTTGTCTGGTACTTTGAAATTCGAGACCTAGATATAGGGTTTCTTACGTACGAGTGCATATTTTAAAAATGAATACTTCTTTTAGTAATAAATATGAAAATATTCTTGTCTTTTAAAGACGGGGGTGGATTTGGGTAGTAAGGAGCGTTAGTTGCAGTTAGAGCTTCGATTCAGGTCGGATCGATCTCATTGTTTAATGACAAACCCTCACTGTAAACTGTTCTGTCTATAAATATTTTGTGGTGTACATTTTAGTAAAACTAAAACCGCGAATTTGTTTTTTTTTTCTTTTTCTGTGTTTTTAATATAAGTTTTTTTACAAAATTAAAGTGGTTGTGTAAATAAACGTATCGCTAAATATTCGTGTTTTAATAAGCAATATATCTATAATCGTTATCGTCTTGGGTTTAAACGGCATATCTTAACCCCTTGAATATTGGTGAAGTGATTAATTAAAGGATTATATTCAAACGTAAGAAGGTATTTTAATGTAAATTAAAGCTCGCAGCAAACAATTCAATAATCCTATCTAACCTATTAAAAATCGATCATTACCTTGCAATAAGTAAATATTTAATTACGCAGGTATGCTCATTAAGTTGAAATCGGTTAAAATAAAAGGACTCCGCGGCAGACCTTTCCTTTTCCTTCCTTTCGGCAGACAGTACAGTTTCTCCTCCCTCATTGCTTGTATGATTTGGCATGTTGACTGTTTACTAATGTTTTCGCCCGTGTAGAGAGTATGGCGTAGCCAAACGTGGCACGACAGACCCGAATTAAATTGTTATAAACGATATCGGGGTTTACAGACACGGGCCTAGTTGATCTTAAAACCACCTCGATTTCCTTTGTTACTGTTAAATGAACCCGTTCTTATTGTTTATAAATGTGGAGAGATGTATATAGATGAACGTATAAGCTGAGGAAATGATGCTGTGGGGTAGGTTACCGTTTACTTTGTTATGATTTATTTGCACCTGACCCTTGCAAGGCTTTATTTTAATGATGGTTTTGTTTGTATCTTTGATTCAGCCAGCTTATTTAGAATGATTTGTCTACGAACTGATTTGTCTTTATGTATGTAATTTGTTGTAATTGTACGTATGTATTTTTGTGCTGTTATTAACCACACAATTGTGTATGTGTAAATTCCTTGCCTATTTTTTTGTTCTTATCGAAGTGCAGTTAAACTGCATTGCACTTACTTTATTGTTATCTGTTTAATTGCACTGTTTATCGTATTTTATATGTACCTTAACCTGCATTATTCTTTTCTTTTTAGTTTAGTGGGTTTTATTATTATTTTGTTTTGTTACTAAATTTTATAATTTTATACGCACGTTAACCTGATTTAATGGTGTTTCGGTATATATATATATATATATATATATATATATATATATATATATATATATATATATATATATATATATATATCGAACCCTTTCATTGTTTTTTTGTTATTTGATGTATTTGTGCAATCACTTATGTATAAATAAATAGGGTTTTCTTGGTGGCTCTTTCCCAATTTAGCATATTAACGGGTTGAACCATTATTGCGCAAAGCTCGTTAATACTAATTTGAGTAGTAACGATTTTTTCTTGAATTTGCATACGTTCAATATTACGCTCTTAAAGATTTTATAGTCTTTTAATTTTTGAAGGTAATTTCAAATTACACTTTAAGGATAGGGTACCTTGAGACACTACAGTCAGTGCCATTTCCAAAATTCTAGTGATTAAAAATCATTATCACCTTTTTCCTCGAAGTTTTGTACCATATTTGTTATAAGCCAATCATGTTGGTCGGCTCCTACCACATATTTGTAAGACTGGATCAATTTTGGCTGAATTACTTCAATTCTCTGTTTGGTTTGTCGACTCCATCGTGTTACTTTCATTACAGGGTCAATCGTATCGTAACTAGTTACCACAATGACAGATTCGCTATCATTCCAATGAAACATAGCAAGTTTGATGTTGTACATAACTTATCGTCAAAGGAACCAGGAGCTTCATGCGCCTAATCTTTCCTTGGCTTTAGAGGATATTTTCCAGTTCTATTCTCTCGTACCGTACTGGTTGCTCGAAACCGGATATCTTTTAGATGTATTAACAAATTTCTATGAATAAAAAAAATATCAAAATAACAACGTGCTCGTTTGGTGCTGGTACCACTCTGAAACCTAAATTTACATCGACTGTTTGTTTGTTTCTTTTCCAGTGTATAACATAAATATGTAATAATACCCACTCAAACGACTCAAATCCCGCAGTATTTAACGATCATTTGGTTTATGGATAGATGTGTAATAAATATATCAAATTGTTGAAACAAAGCATTCATTTTGTTTATGATAGGCCTTTATAGGCTTTATCCAATTAATTCATTCATTAAAAATTATTATTAATTTTATTAAATGCATAAATAAAAAGTTTACCTCGAGTAGGATTTGAACCTATGACCTGTACTTTGCTAGAGTACCGCGCTAACATGAACTTATTCGTTCATAACAAAACTTGTAATAAATTCATTCATTATTTGCAAAATGAATCATAGACTTGGTCTTTAAGTATCTATTTCGTTGCATTACGTTTCATATTCTTGCGACCCCTAAGTCTTCATCCCCGGACCAATAGTTGTTCTTAGACGGAACTGTTGATTTCCTCCAAGTTGGTACACAATTACTAAGTCCATTCGTGTTTGTATTGACTGATTTTGAACTCGTACCCGCCTGGTCACAAATCACAGTTTTTTCCGCATAAACTTCATTGTTGCATTCTCCCTCGATTTGTCCCGGAGCATCTTATATTTCCGCAATAGCTAGTTGGTCATCGTCAGCTTTATTTTTATTGGTGACGTAATCAGGTTGTGGTGGTAATGCAATCAATTCCAAATTTTCTTGATCGTTGTCAAGCCAGAAGTTAGGATCGTTAATTATATCTTGCAATTCAAGAGTTGAAGCTTTTCTTGGCTCCATTTTCTAAAATCGTCGTTTTATTATTATCATTATAACTTATAGAAGTGGTTGTTGTAGTAATTATGAAGTAGTAATCTGCTGCATATCATTTGAAACATATTTACTTATTCCTATTATATTTTGACTTACCTTATATTTTTTTTATAATTTTCTAACACTAAAAATGATTTATTTCCTTTTACTCAAAAATGCGCTAGTCACCTTCACTGTATGCAAAATAATCAATAACGAATCGAAGATTTTAGTGTTGGGTCTGCATGGACATGCATCGACTTGCTAGTTGCAGAAATATAATATGATTCTGTATCCGCCGAGCGTTCTACATACATGACAGTAGAAGTGGATACCCTCTATCAAAATTATGTGAAATAGTAACTAGTTTACACTGACCAAGTGTATAAACAGATGGGTTCATTTAGAATTTTAAAATGTATCTGTACTCCAACCGAATTTTAATTAATTTTGAAAAATTACTCAACCGTGTTTCGGTATTGCAAAAGGCTTAAATAATCGAGAACTTCAAAACAGAGCTGAAAAAAAGTGGTTTAATTGTGATTATTTTTTATACACTGTCATTGCACACTGTGCGCTAATGGATTAATGCAATGTATCTATCGTACAAAATTAAATTAATTACCACAATTAATTTATAGAATTTACTTTTTAAATCAAATTGCAAACGTACGGTTTCTGATATAACTGATAGTAACAAACAACAAATAAAAACTTTAAACTCATAAAACTTTGCGCTTTAATTCTTTTAGGTTTTGCAGAAAGGAGTGTTCTTTCGATAACATTTTTATGGACTCATTTACCGCATAATCTGCACGCTTTTATTTTTTATTTTATTGTGCTACGTATGCAGTAGATAAAGGAATTATACGTTGATGTTCACCTCTCGGAACTTATGTTAGTAGATTACTTTATATACTTTTTATCTTGGTGGTTATTTAGTGTTAGTATGAAGTATTTAGAATAGTTGTTTTTAAAATTATGTACGATTTTTATTATTCTGCTTTTTATTTCAGAAAATTCTTACATTTAAAAATATTTGCCAGTTAAAATTAATACTGAAGTATTTAGAATAAGATTAGCACTGTGTTGCATTTATTACGTACATAATTGGCATTGGTAACGGTAAATTACAAATGCGCTGTTAAAGTTCTTTTAATGAACCATACCAATCAGCAAATAGCTAGGGACCCAAAAGTGACACAGCTTCACACGTTGTAGCGTCCCCCAGGTACCCTATCTTAAAAAGTGTAATTTGAACTTATTTGCAATAATACAAATCTAAGAACAAAACGATCGCTAAGTGATTTATCTTGACTTTACTGACAATAATGTTACTATTACTCAAATTAATTGCTTGCCTTACATTGACTTTCCTGACAATAATTAAAACATTAGAATTTATTTACAAATCTGGTATTTAATTACTCGAAAACCTCAAATTTGATTAAACGAAGTGGCCGTCTAGTGGTAGGTACGTTGTGCTATCTAAATTAGATAAGAGTTGATGAGGTAAGTGTTGCATCATGTGGGGCAGGCAGGTAAACAATGAAACTACTCAAATTAAAATTAACGAGCTTTGCGCAATGCTGGTTCAGCCCGTTACACAAAAAACAAAGAAAGGGTTAAATATATTACAAAACACCATTAAATCCGGTTAAAGTGCGTACAAAATTATAACATTAACAAAAATAAATAAATAAAAAGCATATGAAAATGTAAACTTTCACTATTATCACACATAATAAAATACTTATCTTTTTTCGGTTTTTTAAAGGTGTATTTTAAATTATACAATCTAAACGTTATCACTTAACTTGCAGTTATCTTCGTCAGTAGTAATATCTATTAAAATTGTTAAAGATGTTGAAAACAATTTTGTCAATGTTGAAAAAATAAAACATAAACATCAGCCTGCTATTAATATCTGTGTATCTGTGTATCTGTTTACGTGTGTATCTGTGTATCTGTGTATCTGTGTGTCTGTGTATCTGTGTATCTGTGTATCTGTGTATCTGTGTATCTGTGTATTTGTGTATCTGTGTATTTGTGTATCTGTGTATCAGTTTATCCGTGTATCCGTGTATCCGTGATTCCGTGTATCCGTGTATCCGTGGGTCCGTGTATCCGTGTATCCGTTTATCCGTGTATCCGCATATACGCGTATCTGCGTATTCGCGTATCCGTGTTTCCGTGCTTCTGTGCGCCTGTGCGTCTGCGTCTATGCGTATGTGTGTCTGTGTGGTTGTGTGTCTGTGGCGGTATCACGGTGCGTCTGTGCATCTGTGTACTGTGTATGTGTATCTCTGTGTATCACCTCCGTTTCATATTTCTGAAAATTTTTACGAAATTTCTAAAATATATATGAACCTTCATCCAGAAAATATGCATCAAATTAATTCAAGATTCTTTATTAACTATCAGAATGGAAAGTGTAGTAGGCAAGTTGTTGGAATTAACAGATTTAGTAAATTTCCTATTGAAAAGGCTCAGTATTTAAATCTGCTTTTTTCTCAAGAATATACCTGCCATCTTTCCCAGAACTATATATATATATATATATATATATATATAGATATATAGGAGGATTATTAAATTCTTTCTGACCAATTCTTTTTTTTTTTTTGTTTGGCCTGCCATCATTAGAAATGAGGTGCAGTTGTGCAGGTTCGGGGCCCTAACAAACCAAGCATTTCTCACAATTGCCATTCTGAATGCACTTTTCTCCAACGGCCTCCCTCGTCCTCTTGTCCCTTGAGCATGGTGTACATATTCAAATTTTGTGAAATTTTTTTGAAGATGGCGAAGTATATTATAGTTTAATATGGTTGGTAACGGAATAATTCCAGATGTTTTGTACAGAGGCTCGGAGGGCTCGAATTTACTTTATTTTATAGATTGTTCTAAGAATTATATTTTGCGTCCGAATAAGTGGGTCGAGTGCGGAGGGGAATCAATGAAAGAGTTAAATATATAAAACAGCATTAAATCAGGTTAAAGTACGTACAAAATTATAACATTAAGAGAAAAATAAATAAAAACTGTTTAGTTAAACACAATTAAAAAAACCATGTAGTCATACCCACAATTGTGTCATAAATCATCAGGATAAAAATCGTAATACCAAACATGTGGCTCTTTACAACCAATCATGCCGGTCTTTAAGCAAATAAGCACATAAAAAAATAAGGCAGATCACGGTACATGTAAAATACAACAGTAAAATTTTACAGGTGATTGTAAGATAAACACAAGGAGAAAAGAAAACAGACAAGGAATTTACATGTACACAATGTTTATAGGCAAACAATTGTACTTAACACACACAAAAAAACTCATTAAACAACGCCTTACAAAGGTAAGTTGTAAATAGATAATAACATCATGACCGATATATAAGTTTGAGGTTACACATTCATCTATACAACAATAAAAACAATAAAAATAAAATTTGAGTTGTTTAATGGTCATCTGGGCCCGGGAGTATGTACACACTCGGCATTTGCACATTACAATTAATAACCTGTTCGCCCACGCCTCACCTCTACACAAATACAAATATAAACAACAAACAACAATGCTAATTCACACAAATACAAGAGTGAGGGAGCCCTGCACTGTCTTATTTTAGCAGATTTCAGCTTAATGAGCCCGCGTGCGAATGAGATACCTTTGCAAGGCAATGCTCGATTTTAATGCGTTATATACACTTGTAAAATTATTTGCTGCCAGCCTTAATTTATATAAAAATACCTGCTTACACTTGAATATATTCCCTTTAGTTAAACACTTTACCACCAACAGGACGAGTTAAGATACGCGGTTTAAAGCTCGGCGCCGCGACGATTAATTACAGATTAAGTTTTACAAAAATTTACATTAAAACATACACAAAAAGAAAAGAACGAATTAGCGTTTTAGTTTTACTAAAAGGTACACGATCAAAATATTTATAGACCGAACGATTTACAACTGGCGTTTCTAACTAAATCAAATCAAAACGTCCGGCTCAATCAAAATTTCAATAGCAACTGACCTCCCCTCTGGTTACTACTAACCTTGTCTACTCCCGAAAATTAACCAGTCTTTCAAAAGAAAAAAAAAACAAGAAACATTAATTTACGTTGGAACAATTTCATATTATTATTGCACGACATCATAATTTTAAAAATATTCATTCGTCCGTAACAAGCGCTACACTAAGGTCTCAAGTTTCAACGTACCCACAAAGATATCTTTTGATCGCGATCTGTACTGACACAATGTATTATAACATTTGTGAAGTTTTTACCACAAGACTGTCATACAGCGACTTTCAAAGATTCGTTACACTACCTCAATAAAGACAGTTCGAGCGAACATCTGTTTCTATCCGAACATGTTTTTCAACCCTTACTCAAATGTCAATTACGTAAAATACAGAAAATAAAATATCCAGGAAACATTATCAATTTACGACTTAATGTATAATAAAATATATCAATCACCGTTAACCCTTCTATCGCGATAACAATTGCGATTTGAACGTGTTTATTATAATAATAAAATTTTCGCGATCCCCTAACTGCAAGTTATTCTCGGTATGGTAACTGGTATAATTGCGCAAAGCGTACATTTCGGTAGGCAGTCCCTCTAACCAGGCTTCTCCCAATATGATCACATTGGTTTTTTGACAAATTGGTTCAACATAATGCTAAAACTGTCGAAATTAGCACTTAATCCCCGGATATTTAAATAGAAACAACTGAAATAAAAGTCTCCTATACTGGACAAGTTAACTTTAAGATCGGTGATTTTGTCTAAAATTAATTCAAAGCAACCTAAATCTAATTCATCTATCATTATATTATTATTACAATTTGAACAGAGAGAAAAAAATACTTATTATATAATAAATATACAGAACTGAATTTTTTAACTGATGTAGAAAATAGAAAATTATCGTATTTAAGGTTTGTTATTTTCGAGGTTAGCCAAGCCGCTTGCCTCACTGATGATTGGCTATATTGTAACCTTTTTCTGCTGCCACTTTTTTGTTTCTCGATACAGATCTAATATAGCAGGGGCTAGATGCTGATGAGCCAATATCCTTCCTTCTTCAAAATGCTGACTAATTACTGTAGTAGCAATACCGGCCTCGGTTGTATCGCTTTTAGATAATTTCCAAAAGTCTGTAAGCCACTGTTCTTTATCTTGCCTACTGATGAACTTTACAACTAGTGGAGATTGGTTCTGATCCGCCCCGGCATTCTATGTGCTTGTCTGTTGTGCCGTTTTCTATTACAGCTGATATATGGGATAAGATGTCTTTTACATTCTCGTTTGGGGTTTGTGGTATGCCTAATTTTGCAATGTAATAATCTCTTTTTTTAAGTTATAATTTTCTTTTTTTAATTCTCCCAGGACATTTTCAGTTGCCGTAACACGATTTTCAACATTATTTATATCTTTTTGTAATTTATCAAAATCGAACGAGTCCACCTTATTTTTTAACTCATAAAAGTATTCTTTAAATGTTGGGGAGAATTCTACGTCAATCATTTTTTGAACAACTTCACCGATGTCCTGTATATCTGCACGTGAGAGGGTTTTTGAATTATCTGTATTTAAGTTTGTAACGATTATATTGTTATCATTTGATGACTGACCAGGAGAAAGTTAGCTAAACTTTGTCGTCTATCTTGAATACATCCTGGGCACTTCCAGTCTTTTAACTTATTTTCTGCATTTAGAAATTTGTAATGTTCCGGTGTAGTATTAGAGCATTTATTATTAATGTGAAATAATGTCAAACATGCTGAGCATTGTATGGATTTTGCCCCATCCCTTGCTATATTATTTTTACATTCAACCATTTTATTTATTTTTTAAATGTAAATATAATGCGGAAAAGGTTCCAAGTTATAATATTGGAATTAATTTTAAAGTATTGATAAAATTTATCACAGTCCAGGTGTTGAAAGATATGAACAGTTTGTTTGTATAACGTACGGCGAGCGGCTTCGGCTATCTAGTGATTAGTGCATAGAACTGACCTTGACGTACAGCTGGGACTTGGGCACGGTTCACTCAACAGTCCAAACCACATAAAATAAACTTGATTTGATTAATAATTTTAGAGTTAAAATTTAGTTTCTTTTTTTTGTAGATAAACTTCACTTTTTATAGATTTAAGGTGACAAAAGATAGAACATTGTTACTATTTAAACACTGCCACAAAAATTTAAATAAAGAAATTTCTAATATTAACAATTGGTGAAAAGATTTATCATTCGATGTCCACTAGAACAAGGCCTGAACTGAACTGAATTAAACAATATCTAAATCAAAAATAATTTAAATTTAACGGAAATTTATAGTTTTGCTGTGAAACCCCTATAATATTAAATAATTGTTCAAATATTGTAATTAATCAATATTTAAATAAAAAATAATGAAAATTTAACAGAATTTATAGTTTAATTCAATAAAGAATTTTTTGCATTATTTTTACAAGTTTGTTATAGGATCAGAAAAAGTATAGTGTTGAACTGGTCGCAAACATTCTTTTAAGCTCGCGATCATTACCAAAAAAAAAAATGTTACTTTCGTCACACGTTGAACAATATACTATTATTGAATACTTAGTAAATTAATGAATGATTAAGTTCTTCAAGATTAATTAGAAATAATTTCTGTAAGACTGAAAATAATCGTAACTTTCAACAATGTGGTGGTATATGAACAAAGCAAGTAGATTAGAGAAAGGATTTTATTATTGTAACAGAATATAATACTCCTCAGGTATGTATTTTCCATATAACAAATGTGGTGACAGTGTTCGTACAGAAGTTAATCGCTACAGAGCGCATTTTCCCAACTAGGCATCATTTATCTTGGCATATTATCGACTATAACAATCTGATTATTGTAGGTAGGTAGGATAGCTCTGGCTGTGCAGTTCCGCAGTGGAAAATGATGATTTAATGAAGCATCCACCGGCATTCACCAAATTACTGTGAGCATACATAAAGGCTAATTTACCATTTCTACGAATATAAGCATTTTCGGAGTGTAAAGGGTTTATATCAACATAACCAATTTTCAATTATTACACAAAACACATAAAGTTCAAGTGTAATCAGACAATTATCTTAGATTACGAATTTTAACTTAGATATTTGAATTAATTAAATATGTAGAAATGTCGACAATCGACTAATTTACATGATATTGTGTAACTAGTGTTGTCTAGGAGTAAAGATGTCCTTTTGACAATAAATAATTAATCTCAAATAATTGGACATTCTTTCTCTTTTTATGAGGTTTAATATTTTCAACATAGAATACACAACATCAGTTTCATGACAAACCGAAAAGTACTTTTTTAGTGATAGTTTACGACGTGATCTCCTCCAATGACGATAAAGCACTTAATTCGGACAATGGATTTTGATAAAGCATAAAGAAATTATTTTAATGGCAAATAGGAAAAGCACGTTTTCCTAAATTGTAAGTAAGAGCTCTTATTTTTTTAACTGTACATATCGATAATGGGTATATAAAATAATGATCTTAATGACGACGCTCTAGGGCTGGACAATCTGGAAATTTGGGAACAATCATGAAAGAGCGGTATATTTTTTTATTTAAATAACCGTTTTTTTTTTCGTTTCAGGGGCGAACAAAAAATCTTAACATTAATTCATTCATTAATGTAAGATAGTGATACATGTCACAATTTTTAAAGACTTTAACAGATATGAAAGATTGGACGGTGATTCATTTTCTAAAACATATTAATTCTTTGTATTAATAAATCAACACAGAATTTGTAAAGGGCGCTGCTTGAACTTGTTTGAATATGCATAGACTTGCTTATTACCCCTAATTATAATTGAGGGATTTAATTAGACAATTACAGTATTTTTGCTAGGACGTTGGAGGGATTACTAAAGCTCTATTCATAGTGGGAGCGTTGAGCGTCGCGTCTGCATTGCGCCAAGCGTCACGCAGCGTCGCGTAAGAGTATTCATAGTAAACAGCGTCCTATGGCAGCGTTTATTACCAGTGAAAAATCAAGCTCAGTCTACAATATTACGCCAAACAAAGCAGTGCATTATGTTCATTGATGCTCTTAGTAGAGACACCCTATATTAGAAGGTTATTAGACGTAAGAGTTGGAATTCATCCAATAAATAGGGAACGAGGTGTGTTTGGTGAATTTCACCATTTGTATCCTAAGCTAAGATAGTATCCAGATCGATTCTTTAATTATCTAAGAATGTCCGTCAGGACATTTGATTACCCCTCAGAAAAGACTGGGCGTGGTCTGAAGGACACATATATTTCACCTGCTGTACGACTTGTTATCACTATAAGGTAAGAAAAAATATCAGTTTTTATATTTCTATATTTGAGTCAGTTAAGAAGGCCATTATTAGCATTGATAGGGATATTGATTCAGATAGGGCGGGAATGATGTCACATCGGTTGTGCCAAATCAGATTGGCGATTGACGGTTAGCAATGTCAAATTACTAGTTGGGGTCGCTGCAGGTTGAGCCACGTTTGAAGTTTGCGCATTATCTGCGGATAACAACTCATCGATGATAAGTTGCTGAGAATTTTATTTCGCAGTTGCAACTTCTTCAGTGGAGCGAATTTTGCCATATATGGTATATGGCTTTTGAAAAAAGTCAGTTCTTCATTTTCCGGCTCATCCGTATTATTTAAATTTTGTGTCGGTAATTTCAATTTTTTGTTTCCTATTGCTAGAGACTTGTCGTCTCTGATGTCGCACAATCACTGCCTTAGAATGTATGGATGATGTAGATGCGTGTGCCGGGGTAGAGGCTGAGGCGGAGATAATGAAGATACTGGAGGCTCGATGACTGATTGCGTGTCTAGTGTGCCACCTCCTTTGTCCTCTTCTATATCCGTATTATTACTTTCTTCAAGTTCAGATTGTTCTTCAAGTACTAGTAAATTTCCAGACTTCTCGGCAGAAATTAGTAAATCCTTAAGAAACGACAGCATATCAAAAATACGTGTATGCATCTCCTGAATGCAACACCGGGACTTTTTTCAGTTCACGCCGGTACTTATCCTTTTTTATTTTTCCATCGCGTGGCTACTGCTTTCTCTACAAATTGATTATTGTTTTAAGTAATGGGTATGAGTATGACAGTAACATATGTTACAGGTTTTTGACAACAGGAACCATTTATAAACATTTGGCACACGAATTTAGAATTGGATATTCAACAGATTCAGTAATAGTTAGGGAAGCATGTTTAATTATTTGGGAACAACTAGTAGACGATCATATGCCAGTTTGCACCCAACAACAGTTGAAGCACATTTTTCATACAATACGCGGTTGAATTTCTCAAATTGCTTTGGAACTATTGATGGGAAGCACTGTCAAACAAGATGTCCACCTAATACTTCAACGACATATTTGAATCATTTGAAATATTATTCGATAGGCTTGCAAGGGGTTGCAGATACCAACAAGAAATTTATTACTATAGAAGTAGGTTCGCGAGGATCTGAAAGTGATGGGAGAATATTTCAATCCTCAGCCCTTTACAGTTTGTTGGAGTCTAATTGATTCAATGTACCTCCAGAACTAGCACTACCAAATTCCAATATCGTTCTACCAAATGCTAGCATAGGGCACGAGACATATCCTTTAAAGAAATACTTAAAGAGGCCATATTCGCGTCCAAGAAATGGAGTTTTAAATAATAAAAAGCAACTTTTAAACGATCTCCTACCACGTGCTCGCAAATGCATTGACGATGCATTTGGCATATTATACCAAAAATTCAGAATTTTTGACACAAGTATTTTGCTTAAAAGAAAAACAGATATTAATGTTATCAAATGTGCATACATACTACACAATTTAATCAGACTGATGGAAATTCTGACATGGATTATGTTCATGTTGTCGACCCACCTGACATACAAAACAATGTAATTAACAATGTAACTTTGAATGTAAGAAATAACTGAACATTTAATCTAGCTACTCAAATTGGTGACTCATTTAAGGACTATTTTTGTAATGACAATAATAATTAGATAATAATACCTCTTGTCAGTGTGCATTTTAATAATGAAACAAAAATATATTGAATTACATTATTGTGTGTTACTTCTCCATACAGTCGATCCCTCAACTTTTTATTTTTATAAGACGCCAACTTTGTATTCCACAAGGTAGGTCTTGCCTGATATCCTGAAGGTAGCGGTTGTTGTACCCTTACATAAGAAAGGAGCTGTCAATAATGTTACTAACTACAGGCCGATACGCATATTACCTGTCTTTTCTAAGATTTAGGAGAAAGTAATCTAACCGAATTATTGCTTATTTTGAAAGTATTAGACTTTTCTCAGCTAACCACTATGGTTTTCGGTCTGGGAGGTGTACAACGGATGCTATCAAAAACTCGAAGAAGTATATAATTTTGATGATAGTGAGTTTACTATTAATAAAATCTTATCTACATAACCGCTATCAAATCGTCAGATGTAACAGTGCTTATTCTAATAAAAAATCTTTATCCAAAGGTGTGCCTCAAGGTATCATTCTTGGACCGCTGTTATTTTTGATTTATATCAACGATATGCCCTTTTACGCATCCAATGAAAACTGTTTATTGTATGCAGATGATGTTACATTACTGGGCGGAGCGTTCAGTGTAGAAGAAACAATATTACTTACTGAAAGTCTATTTAACAAGGCTAACGCAGGGTGCCATGCCAATCAATTAGTTGTGAACGTCTCCTAAACTGAAAAATGATATTATCTTTAAAACCTCATTCTATTAAACATCTCTCATATCAAATTCTTAGGAGTGCTTGTAGATTCAAAGTTAACCTTTAATGCTTATGGTGAATTCATTGCGAGTAAAATTAAAAAAAATCTGTTTGTACTACGGAAATTGTCCAATAATAACTGCCTATTATGCTCTCCGTCATAGCCATCTATCATACTCTGTAACATCTTGGGGTAATTCAGCTTGCTGGAAGCGAATATTTAGTGTTCAACTTAAAGCTGTGAGGATCATATGTAATCTATTTTTCAGAACAGACTGTCGCCAAGCTAAGTTTAAATGTGTTCTGTATATATACTGCCGCCATAAATAAATGAACACCCAGTAAACGCGGATGTATTTTAATGAAATTTTCGGAAAACGTACTTTATTCCTATTAAGAAAAGATCAAAATTTCAGCAAGATACAATAAAGATTAATCAATTAATCATCGACAATGAAGAAAAACTTTTTTAAGGACGTATTTCACGGATTACTTTGATAATATTTGCCTCAACCGCTTGAATAACATCTGATTCCAGCTAGACGGTACTCCGCCACATAACGCTAGAAGGGTAACTGATTATTTATCCCTTAGGCTACTATTTATATGGACCCATGAAAAATTTTATTTAGAAAACTGTACCCGATCATATTAATGATTTTCGAAGAGGCATAATTGTGACGTTAAGGACAAAAATACGAAGAAGAGGCATTTTAAGAGCAACACAAAATTTAAGGTGACGCATAAACCTATGTTTAGAGGTTGATGGTGAGCCCTTTTAGCATCTGTTAGAACACACGCACACGCGCACACACACACACACACACACACACCCGCACCAACAATCACACCACACCTCACCTCACTACACCACACCACACCCTACCACACCACACCACACCTCACCACATCACACCACACCTCACTTCACCTCACCACAACACAACACACCCCACCACACCACACCCCACCACACCACACCTCACCACACCCCACCACACCACACCTCACCACACCTCACCTCACTTCACCCCACCACACCATACCACACCACACCACGCCTCGCCACGCCACGCCACGCCTCGCCTCGCCTCACCTCACCACACCATACCACACCACACCGCACCACATCACACCACACCCCACCCCACACCACACCACACCACACCTCACCGCACTGCACCGCACCGCACCACACAAAAATTCCATCTGCAGTATTCCATTCTGTGATTATAATCTTGGGGTAGGATTTCTGGTAATGAAATGGATGAAATTTATTTTTCTTTAAAATCCGTTCGTGAAATTTCTACGTATTGACCTAATTGCCGTGTACTTATATTTCGATTTTCGACTAGAGCTGTTAAAACAGTAATTTCATTGTCTTCTGTTAAGATAGAAGCTGGTCTTCTATGTGTACTATATTTTATAGAACCAGTAGTATTGAATCTCGCTGCTACTTTTTTAAAACATGCGCCAGTGGGATGTCTTCTCTGCGGATATCGTTGGGCATACACTCTGCTTGCTAAAAACCAGTTTTTCTGACATTCTCCCAAAATGTAAATCATTTCAATTAGTTCTTCACTAGAATAATTTATTTTAAACTTTTCCAAATATTCTTTAAAAAACAATAATTTTATAATAGCTTCAGAAATAATTATTGGCAATTGTTGTTTATTCTGGAAACTGTCAAGATTGGGTTTTGTTTTGAGTGATTATTTTGCGTTTCCTATTATACCATTGCTTTATACATAATTTAGTCAGGTACCTATGTTTTTATAATTAAGGTAGTACCCAGTCATGAAAACAGGGCTACTAATACTACAATTGGATATTTTTCAGATTAAAGCGCTAATTCTGTAAACCAGTGATTTGCAAATTTTTGTTTATTTTTAAATTTTTCTTGAAATGAATAAGAAAACGAAAACAAAACGACATATTTTTTATTTTTCGGTTTTTACCTATTCATAAGTAATACTACTTACCACAATTATGATATCACTAGCAAGCTTATTAGATAAGCTTTCATATCATGTATTTATATACAGGGTGTTCTATTTGAAAAAATTAAGTTTTAGATATTTGAAAATAACGCATTTGGATGATCTGTTCTGGACACCCTGTATATTTTTTTTTAGACACTTAATATATATAAAAGTTTTAGGTAACATTTTCTCTACGGGACTGGTAATTTTTGTCGTTCCGATTATAAAAACAAAAAAAACACTGATATTTTTTGTACCAATATGATTTTCCCGTAAATTTTACTAAAACGTGAATAACTTGGCAACGCTGCATCAGATGACTAAAAACGAGGTATCGTTGTAAAGCTTACAAAAAGACAGTTTCTAAAATTGAAAAAATATACAGGGTGTTCCGTTTAAAAATATGTCGAAATTTTTTGCCACGTATTTATGGTGCACCCTGTACACCCAAAAACAATTTTAAAAAGTACCTCTCTTAGTCTCCAATAACATATCGTTGAAATTGTTCATAGATATATATATATATATATATATATATATATATATATATATATATATATATATAGTGTGTGTGTGTGTGTGTGTGTGTGTGTGTGTGTGTGTGTGTGTGTGTGTGTGTGGTTCGAGTAACATGGAGTACAAGCCGGAAGTTACAGACCTGAAGATGACAGCTGTGACTGTGGAAACGTCGAGGTAGTCTCATAGAGACTAAAAGTAATACGCGGTCCAACATCCGAAAAACCAAGGAGGATATATATATATATATATATATATATATATATATATATATCAGAGTTACTATAAAGTATGGAACTCCCTGAGTATCTCCTCAACGGTTTATTATTTTTAAATAAATTTGATCTAACACCTCTCGATTTTTTTTTTGTGGAGTTATTTGAAAAATAAAGCATACAGAAGTAGACCCACCAATTTAATTGAGTTAGAGTTACGCATAAGAAACTACAAATGCCGAACAAATTTTTGCAAAATTCTTTGCAAGAATTTGAAGACCGTTTAGGATATTGTCAAATAGTAGAAGGGTGTAATTTTGAACACTTATTATAATTTTTGTAATTCATGTTATTTTTTGTTAAAATTAATAAGTAAGGGCTTCAAGATTTGTTTTCATTAGTAATAACCCAAGAACATCGATAATCGAAATAATTTTACAACACTTCTTGAAAGCATGTTGCCGGGCAATAAAAATATGAATATAGAGGTTCATTGTATCCAAAATTAAACAAGGAATTAAAAAATGTAAAATATACAGGGTGTTGCATTTAAAATGACAAAGTTGATATTTATTTATCAGTAAATCTGATTGCATTTTTGGATTCCTTGGATCTTTTTAGAATGGGATGGCCAATTTTATTTAAAAAT
This sequence comes from Vesta saturnalis, assembly GCA_036346205.1. NCBI lineage: Eukaryota > Metazoa > Arthropoda > Insecta > Coleoptera > Lampyridae > Vesta > Vesta saturnalis. The sequence goes on from JARFJB010002494.1 coordinate 1,194,627, forward strand.
ATTAAACCGTTGGGGAGATACTCAGGGGGTTCGATACTTTAGACTAACTCTGTATATATATATATATATATATATATATATATATATATATATATATATATATATATGTATACCAATTACTATTAACAATAATTTTGATTTTTCTTTGGGAATGTTGGTTCTTAAATTATTGTAATGTATTTTACGTTTCGCTGCTAATTTGTAGCATTATCAAAAATGTACATTAAGGAATTTCAGAAATTTGAATTGCATTCAAATTAACTTCACTATAGTTACTGTTTGTGCCTCCAAAACTAAGAGCATTTAGTTTTGGACGCACAAACAGGAACAGATTATTAGTGACTTGAAGATGGTAAATGAGTTGTTCCAAAACGTCACCGAATCAACAAATGTTCTTACATCAATCTTATCAATACACGGGATCAAGGACCCGGAAAAAATGAAAATACATGTGACTAGGGTTATAGATATGACAAACGTATAAGAGTAAATAATAAACCATATTGAGGGTTGCCATTTAAAATATTCAAGTAGGGCCGTTGGAGGTGCATCTATTTTTCCTCCTCGTTGATAGTATCCAAACAATTTTTAACGATTCAAGGTTTTTCAGCGCGATAAAAATTAAAAAAAAGTACTGCTCAAGTAGGTACTTTGAATAAAACTATTGAAAGTGTAAGTAAAATACGTTGATAATTCGATACGCAATCACTAAAAAAATGGTAAACACTAACACTAAAGATAACGTGCAATGAGATACATGAGAGTGGAAAATGGCCTAAAGATTTCCTGAAAACTGAAATGATTCCACATTAGTGTCGTAAAGATAAAATGTACAAAGAAGTGTGCATAACACAGGACAATCAGTCCACACAACAAAAATACTACTCAGAGTGATAAACAGGCGTATGATTAGGGCGATGTAGGAAAGTGTCGCAGAAGAACAGTTTAGGAATTGGTACAAGGGAAACACTAAGAGTGGCAAAGTCAATGGTAGAGAAATATACAGAAAGAGACTTTGCTTTGAACATCTTGAAAAAGCTTTCGTCTGTGTTATATGGGAAAAATTACTGGAGATATTGAAACAAAAGGGAGTGGATTGGAGAGAGAGGAGACTAATTAGCGGATATTACATAGACCAGAAAGTGGCTTTAAGAGTCTGACACCACCAGAACCGATTGGTGTGAAATTGAAAAAGGTGTGAAGCAAGGATGCGCTTTTTAACATGTACATAGACGAAATGATACAGAAATGGAAGGACGATAAAGAGTTGACTATATAGGAGGAAATGACATTGCGAGTGTCCGATTTGCAGATGGTATGGTCATCTTTGCTGAGATAGAAATGAGCTTGAAGTTACGTTGAAACATCTAAGAGTCAGAAAAAGTGTGTGGATTGAGAATGGATATTAAAAAGTCACAAGTAATGAAGATAGGTAAAAAAGACACATTGAACATTAGTGTCGAGAGAGAAAAATTAGAACTGGTGGAAAGGTACAAATACCTAGGAACTGAGGTGACGGAAGACTGGAGTGGTGGAAGAGAGATAAAAGCAAGAACTGGTACGGCAAAACAAGCATTTTTGTCTAAGAAGATTTTACTGAACAGTAAACTAGACATGACCCTGAAGAAAAGATTAGTCAAATGCTTTTGAGTGGAGTGTTTTCTTGTACGGTAGTGAAACTTGGAGTCTATCAAAGTAGGAAATTAAGAAAGTAGAAAGTTTTGAAATGTGACTCGGGAGAAGAATACTAAAAAATAAAATGGATTGACAAAATTAGGAACGAAGAAGTTTTGAGAAGAGCTGGAGAGGAAAGAAGTTTGGTAAAGACAATTGAAGAAAGGAAAAGAAATTGGATGGGACATGTTTGTTGAGAGACGTTGTGGAGGGATCGGCGGAAGGAAATGTAAAAAGAGGAAGAATGAAAAGGAAGATGATTGATGGCATCAAGTTGGACTATGGAGGGTATAAAAACATGAAAGAGGCGGCATAGAAAAGGGATCATTGGAGGACACACCAGAACACCAATGAATGAATGAATTAAAGAATTATCGTCGAACAATAATTAAAATATAAGTACATACATTACTTTCATTACACTATTACAGTTGCACACATCAAAACTATTCTGTGGAATGTAAAACACTAAAAGTAAAAAACTTTTTTATATTTTTCAGAAAGAATTTTACGGCTATCTAAAATACTATAACAACGTTTCTTAATAACTAAACAAGATACTAGTTTATAACTCTTTTATTTCATAAATTTCAAGATTTTTGCACGACCGCGCTAATCTTGGCGTTCGTGCAGCGGTTAATTTTTACAATATTCATGGAGGTAATCGTAATACCTCTTAGTCGTGACGTATATGTTTATGTAAATTAGCAGACTAACGAGAATTCGATTGAATATACTCAAAAAGTTATCAAATATCTAAATTCATACGGATATTAAATGTACGCAAAGTCACCAAGATTGTTTATGTTTATGTTAAAAAGTTGTCGAACTGTTTAAATCATGTTTAATGTGCCTTAATTTGTTTATCTCATAGTTGTTTTACGAACAGGTTTTATGGTACCTTGGAAATAAATGTGCCTTAGTGAATTATGAATTGTAACAAAAGCGGTCAGTACACTTGGATTCATTCTATTGATGAAAAACTACTGTAAGGATACGAGAAACATATGTAACGTTTAGTATCAGCGAAATAGAAATCTTGATGTACGATTAATCTTTATTTAGTGATATACTATGTACAATTAGTATAAAGTGCCTTTGAGATATAGGCCACATTTGACAACGTGAATAGCTCTTAGATTATATTAGCTAAAAGACCTCAACATGGAAGTATAGTTTCTACAAATCACTTTTAGGACACTAACTATAAATGTTCTTATTCTTTAGAGAGAACATTTAAGATATAAGGTCAAACTTTATTTGATAATGTAACCCAGTCAGAACAATACTGTATCATAGTTCTTATATTTATTAATACCACAGTAGAAACACTAAAATATAATGCGTTATATCACAGCATGAAATAGCTATACTTTAATGTCATTTTTGAAGTGATAAACATTTTTAAAGTCGAATTCGGAATCGTAGTCTAGTTTTGTAACGTAACTACAGAAAGCCTTATTATGTATACACAGGGTGGTCGAGACCTAGCGTTAATTTTTTTTTGATAGAATAACATAAATGTGACTCCAATACACAATTAAAAAAATTACATTTCGCACACCCACTTAAATAAAAACTATTTTGATTTTTTCCAAAAAAAACTGTACATTCACCCAAAAATTTAGAAATTCTGGGAGATTTTGATACATACATTCCTCGAACTTTAACACTACTATTGTTTTCTACATTAAATTTCAAGTAAGGATAGATAGCTTATGATCAGCCTGAATCTACACAACCACTAATTAAATTGTTTAGAAATGTGAAGTTATTATTTTCTTAAAAAAAAAAATAAAAATCTTATATACACGCATTTCTTTAAAAAAAATTGCTAAACAGTAGCAAATTTTATAAAAACTGCTCCAAAATCTAAGCTTTCAGAAAACAGGATATAATATTTTATTCCTCACCATTTAAGTACAGTTATGCCAGTTTGAATAGTGTAAAACGTGGTTTGAAAAAAATAATAATTCAACTCTATCAAACTAAAAAGACACATTTTTATTATAACTATAACATAAGGTTACAGTTAATTTTTATAGCCCACCTTATGATGAGATAAGGTATCACGCGCAGATGTTATGTTTTGTTTGGATACAGTTTTTTTAGTGGGTTTGGATCATTTTACTCATTGGCAGTGATCTCAAGATGTCTTCAAATAGGGAATATGTGGAAATGCATTACATCTGTGCGTGATACCTTATCTTATCATAAGGTGGAATATAAGAATTAACAGTAGCCTTATGTTATAGCTATAATAAGAAAAATGTTCATGTGTGTCTTTTTAGTTTGATAGAGTTGAATTATTATTTTACTCAAACCACGTTTTACACTATTCAAACTGGCATAACTGTACTTAAACGGTGACGAATAAAATGCTGTATCCTGTCTTCTGAAAGCTTAGATTTTGAAGCAGTTTTCATAGCATTTGCTACTGTCTTGCAATTTTTTTAGAGAAATGTGGGTGTATAAGCTTTTTCTTTTTTTTTAAGAAAATTATAACTTCACAGTTCTAATCAATTTAATTAGTGGTTATGTAGATTCAGGCTCATCATAAGCTATCCACCCTTACTTAAAATTTAATGTAGAATACAATAGTAGTGTTAAAGTTCGAAGAATGTATCAAAATATCTCAGAATTTCTGAATTTTTGGGTACAGCTTGTTTTGGAAAAAATTCAAGTAATTTTTCTTTAAATGGGTGTGTGAAATGGAATTTGTTTAATTGTATATTTGAGTCACATTTATGTTGTTCTATAACCCAAAAAAATGTTTAACGCTAGGTGTAGGCCACCCTGTATAAGGAAACTTTTAACTGGACTGAATGCATCACTCTCTATCATGGGGACTCGAGTAGTCCCGAAAATACCAAGTGCAGGTAAGCTATTTTTTCTTCTCTCTTTCGTTATTAAAACAATTATTGTTTCATCCAAATTAATTTATAATACTATATTAATATATATGGAAAATTTACCTCTTTAGAAGCTTGCAATCAAATTTCTCACGGTCACATACGAAGGACATTGATCGCCAAAGGTATTAAGCATATCTTCGTAAATCTGCTTACCTCTGAACCCCTTCAAATCCAGGTACTTGATGATGGCTAGATACTCCAATTTTTCAATTTTCACAATTTTGGCCGAATTTTATTGACTTTTTAACGTAAAACTTGACACCAACACTTCTAATAAGTTATTCTTCGTTGCTATGGTAACGCAATATTTTCTTTATCCACGAAACCAGTCTAGACTCACTAGATATCAATACTTCCACATATATACACACACACACACACACACACACACACACACATATATATATATATATATATATATATATATATATATATATATATATATATATTGAGATGGTTAGATATAGGATTAATACAGGGACTAGAGTGAATAAGCTTGAGATAGAATAGAGTATATTTACACTGAATTTTATTAAGTAAAGTATTAGACGAGTGAAAGAAATTGATTTTGATTTAACGAAACAGGCTTGGTGGAATTTGCACAAGTTTGTTTAATCATAAAAAGCATTGGGCTATATAAGGAGCATGCGAGGAAGGTCAGAAGGAGTTATATTTGTGAGTACGATTAAGTTCGTAGAACATATTTCAATAAATTTACAGTTTATTCAAAGTATTTTGGCATTTTAGAAACCTTACAGATGTTTATCAAACGGATTAGGTTTATAATAATATGCAATGCAGGAAAGATGTAAATTTTAAGAAAGGGTTATGGTGCGGACACGGTTTAGTTTTCACTCACAGACATAGTGTACAAAAAGTGCAGGAGAAGCGATAGTGCGTTGTAAACATTTAAGAGAATATAAACAACATTTTTACATTTGGATATTTTACATAAAAATACTTTTTGTGTACAAATTCTGCAGAAGTGTATTTATCAATATGGATTTTTGAGTTGACAAAGGGAGTAATTAATAGGAGGTTTCCCTCGTTTTCATGTAGATATTTACATTGTACAAGCTATATAAACATAAAATTATAAAAATGGGGTTAACTACATAAATTTCCAATATGAAAAAGAATTTTCCGTTAGGATTAAGTTATATGAGTTTAAATAAAGGTATTCTAATACCGTTTTTCTTGTAGATTACGAATATGTATTTAGTTTAGGTGTAGAATTTAGAGTTTCTTAGATGTAAGCAAATTTAAATTAGAATATGTCAAATTACACAATTTTGAAGCAATATAGGGTTTGTGAGGTATCGTTCTGTGCGGAATTCTGCACAGATTCCAATTCTGTTATTAAAAAGTAAATCCGAATTATTTTAAGAAAGTTATGGCATAATTTGTATTTTAGTTAAGTTTTCAATTTCGTTTAAACCAATCAGCGGCTTGGTTACTTTGTTTGTATGGTACAGAAAAAGTTGAAATTTTTGTAGCTAACAGAATAGTATAAAAGGAATTGCTCCTGATTTCTCACTCTCTTACTCTTTTACAATTTTATATTTTTTTGACTAAAAGTCAAAGTGTTGATAGTGTAACATGTAAGTTTTAAGTTACGTATTTATTATCGGAAATTTTTAAACGCGGTTAGTGAAGAATGGAGACATCAGTAACAATTCTTTTTAACCTACAATCAAATTTAAAAGTTAGGTTACCGATATAATTCTCAATTATAATAAAATTTGTTTCGATTCAAATTACGTGTTCAAATTTCGGTTGATGTGTTTTTCTTTTTGTTTACTTTTTGTCGTTAATAAAATTATTCAGTTCTCTGAATCGATGTTTAGTAATTAATAAACGAATTTCCATAGCGGGATCTAAAACAAAAGTGAAATTGAATTAAAGTTATATGAACCTAAAATAAAAATTTTAAATCGAACATTTATATAAACATTTATTAAACCAACAGTTAAATAAAATACAATTTAAAACACAGTACTTAGTACGTAACATCACAATTACCACCAAGAAAAGTCGTTCTTCAACAAAGTGTACTTGGGCGTAGTATGGAAATATATGCAGCACCACTTTGAACAACAGACCAGTAACATCGGCCACATATGGGAAGAAGTCTACCCCAGATTAATATGGAACCAGCCAAATGAAAACATCTTTGGGGAATATGCAGATACACATGTGAGTGAGATTTTATTTATCATAACCCATGAATTGTTTTGCTTATTTGTGTAATTTCCCGTATTTATGTTTATTATTTATATGTGTATATGTTTGTGCAACAACGGTATAAACATCTGTAAGGTAAATGAACCGTTATTATTATTATCAACATTTCAATTTTAATTACAACTTAATTAAACTCACATATTTAAGATTTTTCTATTTGACATTTTTGACAGGCTGCATTTTAATTCAGTTAAGACCCTACGCATGCGTTATTGTGCAGGTTTAACTAAGGTCTGTTTCACATACCATCCATTTATTATAATTTGGAATTTATTTAACAAAGAACATTTCATGATTTCACCATTACATTTAAATGCATTTAAATTCACATCAAAGATTAAATTATGTTTATTTCATTTGCCGACAAATAAGCGTAAAAGCTAAATAACTATCCCCAATTATGAGATGTTGAGCTAGTCCGGTACATAACAATTATCCCCTATATGAGATAATTTAATTAAATTAATAATTATTTTTAAAACATTAAGCTATAATATCTATATATATATATATATATATATATATATATATATATATATATATATATATATATATATATATATATATATATATATATATTCTAAAATGTGATCATAATTGAGGGTAAATTTTCTAAATCTTTTTTATTATTACAACCAAATTTGTATTCATCTTAATATATAACATTTCTAAAATTAGGCGTTTAGTAAAATTTTGTTCTATATCTAATATGTTAGTTTTATCATATTGAAAAGTATGTCCAAATTCATTACCGTGTTTTGCCAAAGCAGTGCTTCTTGACTTAACACGAACATCAGATTAATGTTGAGTTAATCTATGCTCTAACGGTTGTAATGTTGTCCCAATGTAAACCTTGTTACAAGAATTACAAGGAATTTTTTAAACTGTTTTATATTATCATTAGGAATGATAAGTTTTTAGATTTTAATTTTTTTAATTTTATAGTGTTCCACTTGAAGATGATTTCAAACGAAATCAAAATATAGGCAAACTTGTTTTGAATTTATTAACGTTGCATTAATTGATGTATGTACCAATTAATTATTCAATACATTATATATATATATATATATATATATATATATATATATATATAGATAATTAATGTTTGGGCCTACACATCAATATAAAACACCAAAAACTAAAACATTGCATACATATATTCTAATTCGGGAGATTCATCATCGGTGGAAAACAAAAAAAGTAAAATTAAAACAAAATTATAAAACTCTAGAACAATCAATAACTAACACATTTTCAAATATGATACAAACTAACTTAACTATTATTTATAAATTTTTTACAATATAATCATATTTGGGAAATAAATTTACCACATCTTTTTTACTGTTGCACACACATTTATTAAGGGAGGTGTTCAAGATTTTGATTGAAATTGGGTCGCAAATACTGAAGGGTTGAGAAATGCTAATATAATACATTATATTAGATTTGTTTAGGCACATAATATAAAGTATCTTGTTTTTTTATTTCATTCCCACCCCTCATACCTAATAGGGTCCCTTAAATTACGAGTCATGAATACCCAAAGCCAGATTCAAGTCCAATGGTTATAAAATAAAGAAGCAAATTTTCATAATTAAAATAGAGAATTTAAGGAAGAAAAGCATTAAATGAATGGTGCAGATCCCTAACTTCAAAATATTTTTAGTATTTCAATCATATTGAAGTTACAGTTTCCATATAGCCGTCCGACAAGTCATATAAAAAACAAATTTTAATGGACATCAGGACAGTTGTCTTGTTTCCATACTAGAAACACAATTTCATTAGTTAAGTATAGTTTTAAGAAAGAATAGGAGCAAACAATTAATTTTTATATAAAGAAAAATTAGAAATTTTTGGTTCGAAAATACTTAACCAAAGAAATAAGTTCAATTAGAAATAAGTCGGCGTTTAAGTATAGTTTTAAGTCAATACAACTAAAGTTATAGTAGTAATTTTAGATGTAAATAACACAGAAAATCCATTTCCAAAGAAAGTTAATTTTGTGTTAAGAAACATGTTGTAATCAGAAAATTTGTAGCATAGGGCCCTTTAATTAGTTAGAGGAGCATAGAGATCTTTCTGTGTTATTTTGAATGTAAAACCAATGATATTCCAGGGGTAAATTTTTAATTTATAGAGGATAATTGCTCAAATTCCAATAAAAATGTTAATTTGGCTTAAATCACCGAAGTGAACAGATGTGTCTCATAAAGAAATATAATTTTTGGAATAACCTAAAAAGTTATAAACGTGTTACCGAATCTGAAGGACTGTCACCGATAAAAGTATTCTATCCGTCTTATATTGACGTCTAAATAATAATTTAGTTTTTGTTATTGTTACAAATATAAGTAGCCTAGAATACACAAGAATTTAAATATTATTCATAATGAAGTGAAACCTTATACTTGTTTCGGAGTTATATTATTATAGTAAAGATTCTTTTTAATTAAATTTAATTAGAAAGGCGAATGTAGATATAACCATATAAGACATTCAGTATTTAAGCATTGTGTAAAGAGACGTTAATATAAATAACCATAGTATAATAAACTTCTTAATGTTTAACATTTGTTATGTTTTCGATATGCATATTTAAACTATCGTTCTTATATAATCAATAAATGTTGTATAAAACCATTAGATATTTCCTTTATAAGGACGTTTCATTACACGATTCCTAAAAACTGATAATTAATTAAAAGTGACGAATTATTTTTATTATCAATACATAGGCATAACTGAGTAGACGTTAAACTGAAGGAAATTAAGGCTTGTTGCGTTAACTAGATATTAACTACTTAAAGCATAAGTGAATTAAGTTGTTTTTTTTAAATATGCATTTACTGAATAAGCCATTTTGATATTTTTTATCGAGCAACCTATAAGACATTACATTAATTCCACAACGTGTATCGTTTAGCATACGGACACATTTGTTAATAGTAGAAGGGGACCAGCTTCCCCCACCACTTTTTTGTGACGTCATAGGCTACGCCCCCAGGGAGGGAGATGTGCGGGGCTGAGTGTGGGAGGGGGTCACGTGACCGGTTGCTATCTTGTCGGCGATCTTGTCCACCATCTTGTCAGCTATCTTGTCGGCTAGGGCCCTTTTTGCATGTCTCCATCTTGTCGGCCATCTTGGCAGCCATCTTGTCGGTTATATTGTCAGCCATCTTGTCGATTAGGGCCCTTTTGGCATAGGTCTCTGGAACTTGTTCGTGGGCGTTCGCACATTGTCGCGACCTCCTTGGCGGGAAATTTGAACTTGTATTCTAATAAGGGGGCCTAATGCTAACTTATAAGACAAGTATAGGGCTTCGAAACTTGCTCCGGGGCCTTCGCTCCCTGGCAGATTATGGCGGGAAATTTGAATTTGTATTCTAATATGTATAGGACTTCGCAACCTGTTCTCGAGCGTTCGCACCTTTGCGCAAAATTTGAATTTGTTTATGGTGCCATCTACTTGTGTATATACTAATGAATGTTTTCTAGAATGGCTCCACCTAGCGGTATATTTTAAAACTACATACAGATCACTGTAATGGTTATGGGGGAAATTTGAAATAAGAGGCCCTAGTTCTAACTTGCTAGGTAGGTATAAGACGTCTACACCAGCTTTCGGGGTTTAGTCCACTGTTACGCACCACTTATGAGTCATGATTAAATTTATAAATAAAAATGTTAAAGGGTTTTAATCAGTTATTATGTGTAATACTATTTTGAAATTTAAAACTTAACGAATGTTTTCTGTAATAGAGGCTGCCGTTATTGGAAATGGAAAAAATGACAATTAAAATAATTACATACAAGATCTGCCTAAACGGAAATACCTCTGTCAAAAAGGGCCTTAGATTTATAAATAAGCCTAAACGTCCTAAGTCGTTATTAATCTGTTTATAAAAAAGATAAAGGGTGTTAATCATTTATTATAAGTGATACTATTTTGAGATTTAAAACTAATAAGTGTTTTCTGCAACAGGGGCTGGCGTTATTGGAAATAGAGAAATGATAATTAAAATATTTTATATACAAGATCTGCCTTAGCGGAAACACCTCGCTCAAAAAGAGCCTTAGATTTATAAGCAAGCCTGAACGTCCTAAGTCGTTATTAATCTGTTTTTAATTATCAGTCTTAATTAAATTTTGACAGCCCTTTTGTTTTGGGCGGAAATTTAAAATTAAAAGGCAGAAATTAATCAAATCAATCGATCGGCCAATAAAATCAGCCGAATCGTATCAAACTAAATGAATCAACCGCGATCAAATCAAACAAATCAGTTAAGCAAATCAATCTCAAACAAATCACTCTCGATCAAATCAATCATTCAAAACATTTAACCAAATCAGTCAAATCAATCCCCGCAATCAAATCAACCAGAAGCTGAGGTAACAATTCTTCATACCCTTCAGGTAACGATTCTCCCACTGAGTGGTGAACTGTACAACAAACAATATAGTTTTGCATTTATAAAACATTTATAAAGAGCATTCTACTTACAGAGTCAAATACAGCGTTTTTACCACCATCGTGACCACCACCAATACGTCCTTCAACCTTACCTAACATCTAGAATAATAAAGAAATATTAACAACAAATTTAAAAACTTAAATAGTACTTATAGCAGTCATTAATTCTTCTGCATTTTGGCACGTATCCTTTGGAACCGCTCCAGCTTCATTGGTGTTTTAGTCTCACGACCAATAACACGTTTAACAATATGGTAATACATCTCTATCACCTCATTTTCATTCGCCACCCCACTCTCGAAGATATTTAAAAGAGGTAAAAGTGTTAAGTTCGACATTATAACACAGTTTAGCACGAAGTATAAACTGAAAGTGAAGCTAGACAATTATTCATTGGTTTTATATGTTCGACCCAATTACACATGGTCATTTTTCGTAAACTGGGTTTAGACAGCCAAGCGAGCAATGTTACTCACAAGATACTTTCACATCCTGCATATTTCACCTAATTAGCCATATAGCAATGTGTTATGATTTTTTTCAATCTGTAAAAAATTAAATCAAAGTAACCTTTTAGAATGATTTTAAAACCTTATTTCTAAAATGTAAGATTTTGCTAGAAACTGATTCCAATTCAGAACCTTAAGTCTACGTCATCTGCTTACAACAATAATCACTTTCAACATTTATCAGCTGCTTACATTTAGAGAATATTGCTGTAGCAAGATATAGTTGACAGGTGAATGATTCACAGTAAACGTTTTTCCTACGCGTATATTTTGTACAAGAAAAGGTATATCATCTTTTAAAATAGAATAGAATCTGTCTTAATAATCTTAAAAATTCTCATAAAGCAATCTGACCGTCCTCATTTATACGTTTTAGCATATTTATTTACAGTATACGTTTTCAATTAATCAAAAATCTTAATTGATCTACATAGAATTTGTCTTAATAACCTTTAATTTCAAACAGGTCACACTATTCTTATTTACACGCTAAAATTAATTAGATAATTTTGTAGCTAACAATGTATTGCGATTTCTTCAATCTGTAAACATTAATTCTAAGAAACATTTTAGAATTTATTTTAAAACCTTGTTTCTATATGTAAGATGTTGTTAATTTTGTAAACTGTAAGATAGTGGCAACTGAGTCATACACAGTAAATATTTTTTGCTACTCCTATATTTTGTACAGCAAAAGGTATAATATCTTTAGCTAGAATCTGTCTTAATAATCTGAAAAATCTTTTACTGTGTGTACTTTAAAAGTTAATTTTAAAATAAAATACAATTAAAGATTATTAAACGGAAGTTCTATGCGTTTATTAAAAAACAATTTTTATAGTATTCTATTAGTGTTGCATACAGCAAATAAAAATTAACAATCAGTCACGTGTTGTCATGTGCGAAACCTTAGCGAATTACGAGCTCACATGACATTCACAATAAGTTGACTGTGATCCTTCATTGTGTGTAAAAAATTATAATACATCGTAACTAGGGAAGTACATACAGTTTAAGTTTGAATCGATTGTGTCTTGCCTCCTCGATAGCTCAGATGGAAGAGCCCCACTCTAGCAAAGTGGAGGTCGTGGGTTCAAGTACCATTCCAGTTAATCTTTTACTGTATCTACTTTAAAAGTTAAATCCGGAAATTTTTTCTCGCTCATGAATGTTTTTAAAAAATTTGATTTTCAAAATATTCATGAGCTCGAAAACATTTCGAGGAATAATTTAACCTCTTGTGGTATATTACTAGTGAAAATTTTAATTATTGGTCTACCAAATGGAAAGATTTGATTGCTTACGGCGAAGTTAGATAGAGGCATATAAATATTGATATATTTTACAATTTATCTAATTTATTCAAACATATGGCACTCAACTTGTATAATTGGGGTTAGCATTTTATTTTATTTGACAAGCTATACGAGTAAACATTTTACCACTAGAAAATCTGGAACATTGAATCTGTGGCAGGTCCTGTAGTCGAAAACATTCATCACACACACACACACCAAATTAATTTCAATAGCTAAGTTATGGTCATCTTCTAATACTCTTCAGATTGTTTATTAGATGTGTATTTTCGGCGTGTTTACAATCTCACTAACTATTTTTCTTGATAACTGTCAGATGTTGGGAAGTGATAATCGAATTTTTATATCGCGTAGTAGTGGCGCATGGGCATCACAATAATGGGAAAAATAATTTAGAAAATCTTTATTTCAATCTTCAATTCACATAAAGTGCCTAAACTTTGAAAAAAGCATCACGTTGGAAAAATATTATATATATATATATATATATATATATATATATATATATATATATAATATATATAAAAGTGATACTTTGTTTAACAGCAAACCATAGTAAGACACTTTTCAAACTAGCAACGACTATTCTAAACCGATCATGAGAAAAGTGAGCCTTCCAACGGTGCTTCCTTCGCATACATGCGCGATTACTCTTTGTCTCTGCTCTTCTACTGCACTATGAGTGAGCGCTGTGCTGGTCTCTTTACGAGTTAGTATTGTGCCTGTGCACCGTTGCGACAGCTCTGGAAACTATGATCTTTATGAAACAGTTTCTCACACTTTCCCTTAACATATAAGAAAGTGCTCCTGTGTTGTTTTTGGCGAGATGTACAAATTTGTGTTACTATAAAACTGTACAGAAAAGGTGGCTTTTTCTGGTATAGCTGTTAGGTTTACTTCTAAATTGCAGTTTATGTACAGTAAAGGTTCAATACCAGTAGTTCTCCATATACGTATTCTGCAAATGATCAACTGCTATCATTATGAATATTATCAATTAACGAAACCCTAGAACTGGTACCATCAGAAAGAACATATGTGAAGAAAATCGAGACATTCGTAGCTAAGACTAATTCGAAGCTATTCGATATTGCATAAATGATAATATTCATCATGATAAGAGTGAACTGTTTGCACAATCCATGTATGGGTGACATTAATTTAGAGGAAACGCAATCGGCTGTAGCGGAAAACGCCACTTTTTTCGTATAATTTTGTAGTAATACAATTTTGTATCTCTCGTCAAAGCAACATAGGGATAACGTCAACGTCATAATAGTCCACTCAAAAGGTCCAGTCAATACTTACAGTACGCGCACAAAAGCTCAGACAGACAGTAGAGACAGGAGTAACTGAGAAGCGTGAATATTTTCAAAGCGATGTTATTATGTGCAGACAATCGAAATGCGACCATTTTCGTCTGTTAGAGCTGAAAAAAATAATTTTTAATATTTTTACGGATGAAAACATTGGCGGCATCGTTTCCGGCGAGTTTTTCAATCTCTTGATGATGTATTTATGGTCCTTTTGACATCTTCGGCTGCTTATTATAACCTCCAGCTCTCTCAACTTGTTTTTGATTGGTCGTTACACACTTAAAAGCCCCGCCCAGCTTGCACCTGATTGTCACCCGACGCTGTAACTTTCATCTGATTAATCGCCTCCGCAGTGCATTACAAATTTTTTTTATTTCATGCCAGAAATGAATCAGTGTGACGTGAAAAATCAGTCCTAATAATAATTGACGAACTAATATGCACGATACTAATGGTTCGCTAGTAGATATGTTTGCAAAAGGCTGCCACCATAAAAATCTAAGCGCGTTTTTCTTAACGCAAAACATAATTCAAGAGGCGGACAACGCGCATTACGTAAATAATAAATAATCCGCGTGACAGAGCTCAGATAAAACATTTAGCAAAGGAGATTTCGCAGGACGTGCTACGATATAGAACAAATATATTCGGTCCGCAGGACATTTGTGAAAGTATACACATATATATATATATATATATATATATATATATATATATATATTAGGTGTTCCCGATCCGCTTTGCTGGCCTCAATATATATTTGAAAGTAAAAACGTATTTATTTTATTAACACGCACGTGGAATATTAGAAACTGAAATGTCAATCCAAACTATACACATACGTGTACTAAATACAATCTGTACCTCAGCCTCAACAACATTTTAAAAAATTTGACATTTGAGCCATTAATTCTCGAGATTTGCCATTACGTTCAACGGAGTTGCTCATGATGCGAGATCGTAGACCTCAGGGTGCTTGCTTACTTCTGTAAAAACTTTGAATCTAAACAAATACTTTTATACAAACGCATGTACAAAATATCAATCCTGATAGAACTATATGTTTCGCCCCCTTGCAAAATTAGTCTCTATCAATAAAATGAATAAACATAATAGTACATTAACGTAAATAAAATACTTCCTAAAATAAATGAAATACGGCAGTTATTAAAAGTAATGTTGTTTAATACCTTATTTGCATTAAGGTTTGACTGTAACCCTCTATAAACGTACTTATTAACCATACTGTATAATTGCTCCTCATGGATTACACTTGCTGAAATTTTAATTTGGTAAGTATTTTAATTATGAGTAATAATCGTGAAAGTTTGCATTGTCTGATATCTGTACCGTCGTACATTAATAATATAATTTTTTAAAGTAAATAATGCGTCTAGCTAAACTATAACTATGGTATGTAAAATTAAAAAAAAAACACCTTAATAGGTATCAAATTTTTTAGTTATTCTGTCCTGTGTAATTGATGAAGAGCTATAAGTATTAATAATAATTATGTTGTATAGAGTTTATTATCAAAATTGGTATAACGCTACCGCTTTACGAGCACAAGTTTGCTAAATTCAATAATTAGGTTTTTTTGTTTTATTGACAAGTAAGCAATATTTCAAATTAAGTGTTCACAAAATTACGACACAAATGAAATCATAAACTAGATACAAAGCCATACATGTTTTAGTGGAGCATAGTTTATTCATTTGAAAGATATACTTTTAATAGCTTTCGTATTTTACGAAGTATTTTATTCGCGTTTATGGACTATTCGTGTTTATTAATTTTATTGATTGTGACTAATTTTGCAAATTTACCAGAGTGAAAGAAATAGTTCAATCAGGATTGATATTTTAGACATGTATTTGCATAAAGTACTTAACACGCTTGTTTAGATGTTTTTACGGAAGGTTCAGAGCTTTACGCACGGAGTAAACGAACACCCTGCGGTCTACGATCATGCAACATTAGCAACTCAGTTGAAGATAATTATAAAGATATGTTTAGATCGCTCTAAGGACAATCTCCGATTTGAGTTTTGCTTTAGTGTGTGTGTAAGGTGTTTGAAGTCAAATTTCAGCTATTTTACGTCTTATCACGAGCCTACCCATGTCCAATCAGCTTATTTTGTAAGCACTACACGATGATTTTGGTCGTGTACATCTGGGGAAGGCATAAAGGAAATGAATTAGTAAAATGTATATAAGCCCTTACGTGTCGATACAATTTTATTAAACCGTCTCGAATGACCAAAACGTTGTCTACGGGCGAAGGCTAATAGTACAATCCACAACCATCAAACATGTTTACAAAGTTTACTCCCGTTATAATCTCGATGCAATAATGTGAAAAACTAGGTGCATTTATTAAAAATCTAGTAAAATCGCAACAAATCCAATAGAGAAATAATCATTTTCCGTTACTGTTTAAAAACTGTAATTGCTATGATACATTAACAACAAAATGTGTACACTCAATTTTATTTTAATTTTAACTACATATGTTAAATTATTGCATTATTGTGATGAACAAACATAAAAAATTTAAAATTATGACGTTTCTGCTTGAATAACAACTTCTACACTACGAGAGTTGATGGTGAATTTGAAGCATTTTTTGTTATCTTATCTTACGTGTAGGTTTGAAAACACACCAATTACCATGATTAATTAAGATTAAGAGGAAATCAGAATTAAATCAGAATTAAGTGTTTGCTTTTTTTACGGCTGTGTGTAAAAGGTTTAATTAAATTATAAATGTTTTTAAAGGGAATTTACCCCTTTACACTAGAGCTTAAATTACACCATTCTTTTGACGTGCTTATGATTTGACAGTTTATGAAGGTGGCTGTCTGTAATTAAGATACTTACTGTTTAGCTCTTTGGCATGAAATTGTGTATTTGTTATTAATTTTTTACAAATTTAAACGTTTAACATTTACAGTTAATCTTCTTCAGTAAATGATAATAGTTTTTGAAAATTATTATTTAAGATGTCAAATAAATATTTGAAATCTGAACACATAAATGTAAGTCTACAATAGTAAAAGTATATGAAAAAGCCAACTACGGAATATAATCTTGTTGTAAAGATTAGCTAGAACTTTAATAGATTAAATATTATCAAACCGCCTTGAAAATGACAAATCAGAACCCCTCTAACGGATGAGGGCTAACAATGAAAAATGTGTATGTTTAATTTTATCGTAATTTTAACCATATATACAGTGTGTCCCAAATCGATTAGTATTGCATGGGTAACTGTGTTATTAATAAAGATACAGATTTGGTTAAATTGGCAGTTTTTCGTACTAATTCAGATGCTGCTTAAAATTATAAAAAATTCTACTTTCGAAAATAATGGACAAAAACTGAAAAATGCGTTTTTTGAAAAAGGCTGTTATTTCCCTTAATATAAAAGTTATACAATTTTTTTTAACAAAAGTTACTTGTTTCTTTAAGGCGAAGTGAGAAAAAAATTATCGCCACTTCGCTCTTAGAATAATGATAGCAACTTTCTTATGTTAATTTTGATTTTGAAATAAATAAATTGCATTTTTTTCTGCTTTCAACGATGTATAACAATCTACACTTGAAATAATAGATTCCGGCATATTATTATTTACATGAAATTAAAGTAAGCCACGAAAACAAATGAATTATAACCAAACAGAACTAATTACTACAGATCTTAAAACTAAAAATACATAGCTAATTGAATCACAGCAAATGTTCAAACTGATGGCCATTGTTCGCCAAACGCAATTCACATCGTTTTAAAATGCTGGCAGTCACTTTCCGCAATGTATGGCAATTAACATTATTTAAGGCTTCTTACACAGATTCATGTAATTCATTAACATTATTATAAGTAAAATTGCTACCGTACACTTTATTTTTTATAGTGCCCCACAACAAAAATCAAGAGGTGTGAGGTCGGCTCATCTGGGCAGCCATTTAATAGGTGTGTTAGTAGCTATTACGCGGTTATTAAAACGATTATTTAAATAATTAATAACATTCCCCCATCGTTGTTTGCAACATTTCCAGGTAATGTGCTGCATCCTTCTCTATTGGACTCCATATTTGAAACTCTGAATCGGGTTGTGATAATCAGAGGTATACTTACAAAACACTAAACCTTGTTCACAATGTTATTTAACAATTATTACAGACGCTGTATAAAATCCATAGGTAGAATAATCATGTTCTTCAGATTGTCCTAACAGGAGTGGTAGAAATGCACCGCCCTTGTGTATGAGAAACTGTTTCTTGTTTTTTATAGATTCGCCTCTCTGTGCCCGTCGCCTTAAAGTGTGCTTATGTTGAGAGAGTCGCTGCTTCTGGTCAGCTGACAGACGTACACGACCTTTTAAAATGTTATGAACACACTCACAGATACATTCCACCTGCTTACTATTTAGACATTTCATTAAAGCGTCACGTTGACTTTTACTTAATCTGGCTAATGCGCGCAGGATATCGGTGTTTTCGATTAAACCGTCAACCAGCATAGATGATGTAATCTTTATGACCGTGAGGCTTAAAACCTTTTTCCGCTATATATACTTGAGGCCCGAGTATGTTTGTTCTATAGCGTAGCACATCCGGTGTAAATCTGCCTTGCTAAATGCTGTATCTGTGCATTGTCACGTGGGTTCTTAAACAAGATTATGTAATGAGCGTTGAAAGAAATATCTCGCTGTCCACGTCCTTTCATTGGATCGTCAAGATCGGTTTTTCATCGTCAAACTTCTCCATATCAGGTAATCCTTTCTGAAATTCAGCCGAGAGATCATTGAATAATGGTTGCCATTCGCCGTAAAACCAGATAATTTTTTCAAAAGCTGTATCGCAGACAGTTTCGATAGTTTTTTCGAAAATCGACGATAAAATACGATTTCCCACACCCCGATGTCCCCTCGACTATTTCTGAAGGGATGCTTAAACTGACCTTCCATCTCGAAACGCTAATCGATACTAAAGAGTATTCCGTTATCACCACGACCTAAATACTAGATGAAAAAATTTGCGATCACAGGTATATATTGTACTTTTTTATCGTGCTTATCTTTTAATATCAAAATAAAAATAATCCTATTATTGTTGTCTTTTAAATATTTACTAAAAGCCAACACCTGTTTTTAAATCATGCATTAATAATAATAGTTTGATGTATATCTACGATAAAATCAGCGAGCTCTTAATTATTATTATTCGTTTTATTTTTTTTAAACTAATTTGTATGTGCGTGCGTGTGTGTGTGTGTGTGGTGTGCGTGTGCATGTGCGTGTTAGTGTGCGTGTGCGTGTGCATGTGGGTGTGCGTGTACGTGTGTGTGTGCGCGTGTGTGAGTGCGCGCGTGTGTGTGTGTGTGCGTCTGCCTATTCCTTTGTGCCGTGTTCGTGTGCGCGCGCCTGTGCGTGTGCGTGTGCGTATGCGTGTGCGTGTGCGTGTGGGTGTGGGTGTGGGTGTAGGTGAGGGCGTGGGTGTAGGTGTGGCTGTGCGTGTGCGTGTGTGTGTATATAATATAAAAAATACAGTTTTTTAAAAACTCAAGATGAAACTTGTATATATCATAAGTATGTTATAAATAATAAACATCGATTTATATAAATTCGTATATGTAAGGTCGCTCTAAGTACTCTGCGAAAGGGAAAAGTAAATCCGAGTTGCAGTAAGTCTGATAGACATAATTAGGTTTGCATATTTATATTCTAAAAATTACTTAATGATGATGGGGGGAAACCAATAGCCAGTTTTATATCAACTATTCATAAGTAAAAACACAAAACGGGTTTAGTGAGCTGTATAAAATATTTCAATATTCAGTTTAGCCCTCCAACACAGTTATTATTATTAGAACAGCCGAACACACATCTTTTACTTGATATTGTTCACAAAAATGCCAATAAAGATTTTTAATATATTATTGTAGGAGGAGGATATCATAAACCAACCAACTCTGCATCAACTATTATTCTACAAACCCGATCTCAATTCATTCGTTTAGTTAATTAGATAAAGGTGTGTGTTACCTATTTTTTAATTAATAACATGCAGGTACGTATTTCTGGGTTTTAAACTTTGTAGTTATTGATTCGCATATAATAATAAACCATTAACACCTTTTGTCTTTTGTTTCCGTTATAGCAATTTGGTATTTTGAACTGTGGCTGATTTTGAGTAAGCAAGCGGTAATTAATTAAACCAAATCAGTATTTTTGAACTGTAAGCTGGTTTTCGCGAATTGTATGTTATGATCTGGTTTTATTGAGATTGATTGATTGAGATTGATCTGATTGATTGATTTGATCGAGCATGATGTGTTTGAGATTGATATGTTTAATTAATTTGATTTGCTTAATTGATTTGTTTGTTGAGAAGGAGCCGAGAGAGAAACGGATAAATGAGAGAGAGTAAGAGAGAGGCGTGCATGATGAACTTCTATTACAGAAAATTTTCATGGATGGCGCTACAAACAAATTCAAATTTCGCAACAAAGGGGCCACAACAATAGAGCGCCGACCCTAATACAGGTTCTTATAGTTGTCTTACAAGTTAGCATTAGGGCCCCTTATTATAAAAATTCAAATTTTCTGCACAAATCGAGGTCCAAGGCCAATCACTTTTTCAAGGTCAACCTGTTTCTCAAGGTGGACAACTTTCGCAAGGTAAACAACCATTATCTCTAGGTAAACCAGTTTCTGAAGGTCAACCACTATCACAAGGTCTACCACTTTCTCAAGGTAAACAACTTTCTTAAGGTAGACAACTTTCTCAAAGAAAACCAGTTTCTCAAGGCCAATCACTGTCTCAAGGTAAACAACTTTCTCAAGGTCAGCCAGTTTCGCAAGGTCAAAAATACGACTCCCACGTGGGCGTCAAGGTCAAACCTAAGTCGGCCACGTAGCCAGCTTTGGGGAATTCCCAAGGGCAAAAGGTGAGGTGTCCGTATTCTACTCATTAATAACACGGAAAAATGAAGTCTTCTCCAAATCAAGTTAACATTGTTCTACTAGTTTTGGTAAATGAATATACCTAGCCGTAACTGAATTAAAAACGTCAGCGACCATGTTTTATACTATTTGTATATTCTATTTGGATAAATGAACCCAACACTTGGAAGATTGGCAAGCGTTTCGTTGGGTATTGTTAAAAAAGGAACCTCTATGGTCAGATGTTGGAAACACATTAACTATTTTTCAAATACAACACTCTGATATTGATATAAATGATTCGGACCTTTTTAACCACTTCAAGAGTAAAGATATACCAGACTACAAAATTGTTGAAATATGCATGTGTTTACCGGGATCTAACGCCGCCGCGGAAAGGACTTTTTTTGATATGAATAAAATATTGGACTTTGTAAGAACTTTTAAAAAGACTTACTGACAAAACATAATTTTAAAATGAATTGCCTGGAATTTATTAAGTATCTCCAAGGTCGCCTAAATATTTTACGAATGGAAAAATATACAAATAAGTAGAGAGCGGATTTTATGCAAACTGCATATTGCTTATATTTTATAGTACCACCCACGCGTTTCGGTTTTATACGAATCGCATTAATTATAATTATTTGGCATTAATTAGTTTTTGCATATTTGGTCAAATACTGCATATTTGGCCAAATACTGCCTATTTTGATGTTTTACGCATATTTTGCACTTTTTTTGCATAATTTAACATATTTTTTTTCAATTTTTGCGTTGAAACTCAGGTTATGAAATATTTTCGGGATTCTTGTTTAAAGTTAGAAATGTTTATATCCTTTTGAAATAAATATTTTTAAAAGGTGGTGTCTAACATCGGCAGGTAGTTATTTACTTTTGATTATTGTCTGAGTTGACAACTATCCTAAATCCTAATACTTCCGGATTACAAAGAAGTAATACGGTTTTTTGTTTAGTGCTTCTTAAATTTTTGTATGGAAAGAGTTGATGAGTAACATATACATAGTTAATCCCTAACATCCAAATGACCTTGCTTAGTGGAAAAACCCTATTTTAAAATAAGGAATAATATTGCCCATTCCTTTTTAAAACGTGCAAGTGAACAGTATTGCAGACTGCAGAATTTAGTTTTCGAATTATATTTAACATGCCAAAAGTAAAGAATAATTTAGTTCCAGTATGGATAAAAAATGTCCCTGCACTCCGAATGGACGGTGAAAAGGTGTTTCGTACAGCATGTGGAAAAGCGATAAGTGACAATTCAGAATACTGTTTTAAAATATTTTTAAACACTGACAACAATGAACGAGGCCTTTAGTGAATACAGAGCAGGTATTAGTTTTCTATTCAAACGTTGTATTTAAATGCATCGTTTTATAAGATAACGCGGGAAGTATTTAAAATACAACGATGAAACCTAATCGATTATGTTTTGATTTATTTTTAAATTGGCAATATTGGTTTAGATCGCATGCGAACGAAAATCCCAAATTACGCAACACATTGAGACCGCTCTGCATAAGGGAAAATTAGAAACACAGAAGAAAACCAAGCTCTCTCAAACATTTCTGCGAGAATCTTTACGTGGTGAAACATCCAAAAGAAACGACCAAGAAGAATTCAATTTTGAATTATGCAGTGCTCTAGTTAAGGCTAACATTCCCTTAAAAAAGCTTCAAAACCATACTTTTAGATCTTTTTTAGAAAAAATTAGTAACAAGCAAGTGCCAGATGAAAGCGCACACTTAGAAAAAATTATGTTAATGGGGTATATCTTGAAACCATGCTACATATAAAAGAAATTGTTAAAAAGAAATATATTTAGTTCATAGTAGATGAAACTACATATTGTCGTGGTCGTTATGTTGCAAATTTAATGTTAGGTTATTTAAGCGAAGAACAACCTGCCAAATCATATTTGATTTCTTGTAAAGTACTTGATAAAACCAATAATGCAACAATAGTTAGATTTGTAAATGAGACTTTCATGCAGTTTTTTGTTCCCGATATTGTTCCAACAGATAAAATTGTTTTGATGCTTTCTGATGACGCGCCATATATGGTAAAGGCTGGCCTAGCCAACAATTGAAGGTATTATACGAAAATTTAATCACGTAACATGTTTGGCTCATGGTATAAATAGAGTAGCCGAAGCAATTCGAAATGAATTTCCTTTAGTAAATAGTTTAATAAGTAGCGGAAAGAAAGTGTTTGTAAAGCCGCCGACACGAGTACAGTTATACAGAGAAAAACTACCTAACATTTCTCTACCACCAGAACCTGTAATTACACGTTGGGGAACGTGGCTAAATGCTGCTCTTTTTTATGCAGAAAATTTGAAAAAAATTAAGGAATTAATTTTAGATTTGTCTGATAAAAAGTGCTGGTATCAATAAAGCGCAATCGGTTTTAAAGAAATCAGAACTGCGCAAACAATTAGCATTTATAAAAGCACATTATTATTTTGTAAGCGGGACTATTTGTAAATTGGAAACGGAAGCATTGCCACTTAACGCATCGATAGAACTAGTAAATAATATTCAAAAATTAATTTATACTGCCCCAGGAAATACTGGCAAAATTATTTCAAATAAATTTAAAGAAATTTTACAAAAAAATAGTGGATGTACAATTAGATGTGTCCATATTAACCGCATTAAAAAATGCACCTATAACGTCTGTAGACGAGGAAAGAAGTTTTTCCACCTATAAA
The DNA here is from genome assembly GCA_036346205.1 of Vesta saturnalis. Classification (NCBI taxonomy): domain Eukaryota; kingdom Metazoa; phylum Arthropoda; class Insecta; order Coleoptera; family Lampyridae; genus Vesta; species Vesta saturnalis. The sequence continues at coordinate 1,218,761 of JARFJB010002494.1, forward strand.
TATATACTTTCTGATAGACGTCAAAATTTTCTACCAGAAAATATAGAAAAGCGTATAATTATAAATTGTTTTGCAAATCAACGCAATGAAGCATAGGAGTATTAAGTACCTATAATTTAAAATTTATAATACCATATGAACACAAATTATTTAGATAAGGGGTGGCCACGGTAAACAAAACCACTGTCTTTGATAGGTTCAGCTTGTTGTTGGTTCTACATGTCAATTAAATGTCCGTTTTGATTTGAATCAATCATACGTTCAGAATTCCAAAGCCACCCTTTATCTAAATAATTTTTGTTCATATGATAAGTATATTATATTATTATTAATACGTATTATGTTAATTATGTATTATTTTTTAACTAATAGTTTCAATTTTTTATGTAAATACTTTCTTGTAAAAGTTTTTTGCATATTATGTATTAAATTTTTTTTTTATTAAAGATGTAAAAATCACATTTTTTATTGGTAGTTTATTTTGCATATTTCGAAAAAATAATGCATATTTTCTGCATATTTTACAATTTTTAAGTGCATATATATGCACATATTTTGGCATTTTAGAATGCATAAAATCCGCTCTCTACAAATAAGTAACGTTTCGCTCGCCATTTTATTAACCATGTACTTTGAAAAACCGAAGTAAAATACAGAATTATATAGATTTTTTAAATTTTTGACACTACTGCATTATGGCATGGAACGCCTAAAAAGTTGCCGTAAACAACTCCATTCCATTTGTCACGTAGCCTAGAGAGCATAAAAACTCATAATTTGTATCTAATTTAAAAGCTATCTCTCCCTCTCCTTCCTATTAGAGCGTAGTATTTGGTATCGCTCGAACTCTTCGGGTGATTGTGCACATGTCTATATTTCCTATTTACATATATGGTTACCTTACCTTATACGACACTCTCATCCCTTAGATGGACTGTTTTGGCAACGGTGTAAACGATGTGTTCAACACCTAAGGGTTATGAATTTTTTTCTAATTTCATTCCCTTACGCGACATCCTCACTTGGATAAAATAGATGGTGATAAATGATTAAATGTATGTAATAAATAAATTATAAAATTAAGCTATTTGTGTTTGTGGATTATTTCACAACGGTGTAGATCTTATAATAAAATGAAAATTAAGAAAAAAACTTTGAATAAATTGATGTAGTATTAATGTATTATAAGTTTTGTTATGAACGAATAAGTTCAAAGGTAAATAAGATAAAATAATAAAACAATTATTGGCAATTAAATATGAATGCATGTTTTATAACTAACTTTTCAAATAACTGAAATTAGTTAAATTAAAAGAAGAGACTCGAGAACTTTAATACATATATGAAGTTCACTTTCAAAAAAAAAATTAAAACATGTGGAACAAATTGACGTTAAGCTAAAGAATTTCAAATTAAGTTAAAGAATTTGAAGCATGCGTGATTTTTGAAAAGATGGTTCTCAACATATTACACTTTATCTTAGATCAGTTTAAATTAATGTGTGGAATTTCTGTCTATACAGTTCCAATCACATTTAAATGATTTTCAGATTGATATAATAAAGGTTATAAAAATAGTGAGTTATGATTAATGTTGTTACAAATAAACTTCACCGGTATAAGCTAATGAATTTATTTCACCATAAAATGTGTTTTATTATATACTTATTTTTTACATTGTTAGCAAGTTGCTCTTTTGAATGTCAAAAGTCGCGTTATACCTCTGTTTATTTTTATAACGTATTTGAATAATTACACATTCAATGTTTAACTACACTATGATATAAAATGTCATAACATTATGTAATAAAATGGTCTTTTTTTATTTCATCTACATTGTCTGTTAACTTAATGATAATTAGTAAGAAGTTTCCGGGAAGCAACAACTTACTCACACCAATTAAATGTCATATCAAACCTAATATAGATACTTTTTACTTATTGACAACGGAGTTATTAGATGAATGTTAAGAATGACTAACAACACGATGGTGCAAGCGTGCAGAGAATAATAATAAAAAAGAATTTATGAGATGCATAAACTTACACATTTTTAAATATAATTATTTTAAATAAGTCCGGAAATTAATTGTAGTAACAATAGTTATTAAAACGAGACAACACTAAATTTAACAAAATTAAATTCAGTAATTGACAGTATAACTATATAGTATGTAGGTGGGAATAAATAAATGTTCATATTAATCAACAGTGTTAAAACGAAACATACGTTTTACTAAAATCAAAGAAATGCAAGAACATTTTAAAGAAGGTGGGTCTAAAATGCAACATAAAATTTTTTGAATTTTTGTCTAAGATTCCACGGAAAAATATCGTCCAAATTTTTACCGGTTCACGGGTATAATACATTGTATTTTAACGCCATGCTAAGTACTCTCAACCATGCTCGTTAATCGATCATGCGTATGTCATAAATGTTACAAATATTAATATTAATATTGTTTTTAAGTTGTTTTGTTCTTATTCAGATCTCTTACATTATGAATGTTGCCTAAGCAAGTGAGTTCTTTTTAAAGGTACCTAAAGTAAAGTAAATCTAAGCATAAGTTTTGTTTTTTTATTCTTTTGGATTTGTACACTTTTTATTTTGGATAGCATCGGCTGCAACGGCAATTAGCTATTAACTCTTCTAAAGTCTAAATACATTTGAATAATCCACTCCTCTTTAGGTATGTCAATAATTTATTAATATTAGTTTCGTCTTCCTGGAAAATCGAAACAAATTGATTCGGGATATTTATATTTCTCCGTAGTTCCTCATATAGTGGGCATCCTAGTAATATATGCGGAACTGTTATTTGCATATTACATAAATTACATTTTCTTGGTCTAACTTGCCCCAATAGATGTAAGTGGTTTAGATTGGTATGTCCAATTCTCATTCGAGTTAGTACCGCCTCTTATTTTATTTTTAACTTTAACTCGTTTTTCCAGGGTTTGGTAAAACATTTTATTTGTTTCAGTTGTGTTTTTGAGTTATTTCCGTCTGATTTCCAAGGATCATTGATTTTTAGTTTTAAATATCTTTTGAAATCGTTCGGGTGAACAGAAATATTATCTTGGCCTATCGTGTTACTTCCTTAACGTGCAACTATATCCGCATGTTCATTTCCAGTGATTCCCGCATGTCCAGGAATCCAAATGATTTCTAGTAACTTTCCATCGCTATTAATCTGATATAATAATCTTTTGATAGTGTTCATTAAAGGATCGTTGGAGTGCTCATTATTCATTAGAGCGGTAATTGCACTTGTTGAATCAGTGCATATTGCATTTATATGGTTTATATACAATCCAGCCTGTAGGATTGCATATAATTCGGCACAGAATACATTTGATAACGAGTTAAGTTTCCAATGATTGCCTAAGTTTTGCATATAAATGGCACTACCGACCCCCGTAGATGTTTTTGACCCATTGGTATATATTACTTCGTTGAATTTGGTTCTGCCAATTATGTCATAAAACATACCCTTATAGGTTTCGTTTGGTGTATCTGCCTTTGGGTGTTGTGTTAGATCAAGTCGGAATGTGACGTTAGATTTATTTCATGGCGAACATTCAATTATTGACTGCATAAACATGCACGGTATGTTAATATTTAATTCCTGTGCTTTTTCTAGCGCTCTAATGATGGTTGGTCTGGACGTAGTAGGTTTAGATTTATATTGTTCTACCATAACGATATCGTGTAATATTGAATAGTTTGTATTATTAGGCAACGTTAATATTTATAGAATATAATTAAATAGTAATCTCAGTCTTCGGAAATGTAGTGGCGGAACTCCGGACCCAACGTGCACAGACTCTGTAGGGCTGGTACGAAATGCGCCTAATATCATTTTTAGTTCACTTACGTGGATCTTGTCCACCCGTCTCAAATGAAACTGACGCGCAGAGGAATACAATATGCACGCATAATGAATGGTTGATAAAACAAGCGATTTGTATAGTTGAAGAAGAGTGTTTCTGTCTCCACCCCACGTAGTACCTGACAAACACTTTATGATATTCATTTTCTTTTTACATTTTATTTCAATCATTTGAATATGCTTCTACAAATATGATTTTTTGTCGAAAATTACGCCCAAAATTTTAACACTTGTTTGAAAGTTTATTTGAGAGTTTTTAGTGAAAAGAGCCAGATCATCGTGATCGTGCCTAAGCCTACAAGAATCGATTGCTATAGTTTTAGCAATATAGAAACGAAAGACAACGCTCTCTCCTACTGGCACTAACTGATTAATACCGCGTTGCATTGCAGTTTCTATTTCTTTTATGTCTTCGGAATAGTAAAACATGGTTAGACCGTCCACATACAAACGACCTTGTACCGGAGGCTGTACACTTTCTATTCAATCGTTAATTGCGATTAAGAACAGGGTGCAGCTTAAAACTGACCCTTGTGGGATTCCATTTTTCATGTAGCTTGGTGAAGATTCAATAGTACCAATCCTAGTTTTGAAAGTGCGATTAGTAGGAAAATTTTCAATAAATAACGGTAGATTACCACGAAGGCCTTTATCATACAGTTTCTTAATAATATTTAATTTTACTTATGCAAGAGTGAGATAGGCCTGTAGTTTTCAGGTTCTGTATGATCTTTATCTGGCTTAGGCACGGGTATTGTTAGTACTTGCTTCCAGACTTCGGAGTAAGTTCGAATTGCGAAACTGTGGTTATAGATTTACTTTTTTCAGGATTTGGAAGATTCCTCAACGTTGCGTAATGAACGTTATCACTACCCGGTGTTGAATTTTTTGTTCTGTTTAGTGCTTTTTGTAGTTCTTCCATTGAAACGAGGGTGTTGTACTCACGATGTTCGTCGCACTTGAAGTTTATTTCTTTTTCAGTGCTATTCTTTATTGTGGAGAAGTGTTCACCATAATTATTGGAACTACTTTCTGATTCGAAGTGTTTCGCAAATACTTGGACGATTTCTTCTCGTTTCTCAATTATTTTATTTTGAACCTATAACATTTTTGATGGCTCTTCGTGTGTTTTTCCTGCTATTGTTTTAACGTTCCTGCATACTTCATTAACAGGCGTGTCATAGTTTATAGATGTTACATAATTTTGCCACGATATCTTTTTATTCAGTATTATTGCTTTACGTGAGAAAGCACGTGCTTTCTTAAATTCCATAAAATTTTCTAGCGTAGACTTCTTCTTAAATATGTTTAGCATTCGTTTCTTTAACTTGATTGCATTTTTGACTTCTGAGTTCCACCATGGAATGCTAGTAGTTTTAATTTTTTCTTTTGTTTGTGGAATAATTTTTTCTGCCGCTTTTATTACGTTTCTGGTGAATTTTTTAACATTTTTTTCTAACACTGGTGTATGTTCATGAGGCAGATTAATTAGAATGTCAGTTAGTATTTTTTTATTTTTCCTGGGGGTAGTTGCAACAGTTTGTTCAATTGGTAGTCTGATACTTACTGGGCAATGGTCGCTATTATGAAAATCATCTTGAGTCATCCATCTAAATTGTAGTGCTAACGTGGAATACGCAAAAGCGAGGACTAACGTTGAAAATTTTTGGACCCCGTATTAAGTAGTACGATATCATTATTTTCTATTAAATTCTTAATAATACGACCACGTTGATCAATTGTGTTTGAACCCCATAACGTATAATGAGCATTAAAATCTCCAACTAATAGGAAAGGAGTCGGAAGTTAATTTATTAGGTCTTCAAGATCAGTTAAAGTCCAATTAAATTCTGGCAAGTAAACATTACAAATTATAGCCTTAATGGGTGATTCAATTTGTACAGCAATTGCCTGAAGGAAGGTATTGATAGCAATTGGATTAGCAGGTGTATTATTTTTGACATATATTGATACTCCCCCACTTGCTCTACTAGTAGAACCACAGTTTCTGCTAAAATTCTTGTAGCCCTTTAAGACAATTTTTTTCCGTACCTGTCAAGTGAGTCTCTTGCAGACAGATACAGAAAAGGTTGGTGCTTCGGCAGGATCATTTTAAGGTTTGGATAATGTATGAGTAAACCGTTGCAGTTCCACTGTATTGTATTGTCGTATTTATCGACACCTATATGACCATATTTACCCCTATACTATACTGTGCTTTTGACATATGATACGAAAGAGCTTAAAACAGAGATATTTTTAAAACTGTTTGAACGGATATTTCTATAAAAAATTTCGAAATAAATGACTCTAAACAGTGAAATGGCTTGTTTATTATTTAGCTAAGTTCCAGTTGGAGCATTATTATTTCTGTTGTGCAAAACTGTGGAGGAAAATTTTAGGTTAACAACCTTTTTTTGAGTGTAGGTTAATAAACCAAACTTAAATCGTTAAAAAATATTACGCCATTTCCCTTAGTTCTTGGTTTAAGTCCTAAAAAACATGGATTTTCTTCAAAAACACAAACTTATCTATATCTCAAAATCCACAACACTTTTTATAGGGGTAAATGGTCATATAGGTTCGGAATGGCTTCACCTACCTCCCCTTTAAAACTTTCTATCTATGTACCAAACACCCTGTATAAGTATGTTATAAGACGAACACTTTTTAATAAATTATTATAAAATAAATAACACGAAACAAATATAACAGACTAGAGATTTATGTTTATCACAAACAAAATATGACAGTATAGATAAAAGTTAAAAGACAAACACTTATTTAATAAATTATTATAAAATATATAACACGAAACAGAAAAATATAAACTAGAGACTTGTGTTTACCACAAACAAGTATCACAGGATAAGTATAAGTTGTAGGACTAAAATATCACAGATAGAATAATTTTTAAGTATCACAGGTCAATTTCTATCACAGCTTAAATTATCTTTATTTGTAGGCCCCACAATTTCAGGCAACTTTCTGGGTTTCCCCTTTGGCCAACCTACTTTTTTCTTTTTCTGTTGGACACTCGAGTCTGTCACTTGACTAGATTCAGTATCCTCATCAATAGAATCTGATATAATATTTTCTTTTCTTTTACGTTTTTCAGATATTTCACTCAGAAAATCATCATGTACTTTTTTTGTTTTTTCTAATATCATATCTTTAACCGATGAATGCGTTGGTGCCGACATGGTTTCATCAATAATATTTTTAGAACAGTTTTAAGCTGTGGGATTAATTCAGCTACAATTCCTTTGACATCGGTAGCTTTCATTTCATTCGACACAACTTTTGAATATTGTATTCCTTGTATAGCAGTTTTAGCCGATTCTAAAACAACTTTTTTTGCCTCAAAGTAGGTAAGCTTTTCTTTAGTTTTTATAGTTTGGCGCAAACTCCTCTTTAAACTTGTGCATTACTTACGCCATGGTAACGCTTGCTTGTGAGAGATTTGGCTTATACTCTAGACTTTTAATAATAATAATAATATTTATTTACTCTACAGATTAGTGTATCCAGTTACAGAGTAAAATAATAGTAAATATTACATAAAATAATGGAAGAATAAATCATACAACTTACAAGCATGAGTAAATTACACATTGTAACAATCAGCACACAAACATTTTGACAAACATCACATTAAATAACAAAGTATTGCATAAGAAAGTATCACATTAAGTTAACATTATTAAACTTTAATAGACAAAAAACAAAATATCACAAAAATTTCGGACTAATTGATTTACTTTACATTACAGTTTCAGATGTGTTCACTAACAACCTTTTTATATGTACTTTGACTGAGCGTAAAAACATCCACTTCATTGATGTATTTGTTGTGGATTGCTAATAATGAATTTATTGAGGATATTTTAAAGTACGTGGTTCTTGGTATTTTTAGGAAGAATGTAGCATGAAAACGAGTTCCAACTACAGGTACCTTAAACGTAATTAGTTCTAACAAATTAGAAGCATTAATTAATCCATTCAGTAGTTTATATAAAAACAATTGCCCGCTTCACTTTCTATGATCAGATAGAGTTGTAAAGTTAAACTTTGTTATTAATTTTGTATAAGAGATGAATTGTGGATACTGTTTTTCTTTATAAAATAAAAGTTGAAGGAATTTAAACTGAACCCGCTCAACAACTAACTGGTACTTTGTGCAATAGGGTGACTAAATAAATGAACAATATTCCAATTTTGTACGAATTAATGATTTGTAAAGGGTTTGAAATGGAGCGGATGTCTTAAAATGCTTACAATTACGATATATGAATCCTAATAACTGCATTGATTCCTTACCAACATTGTTAATGTGACAAGTATAAGTTAACTTTGAGTCAAATGTAACACCCAGATCTTTAATTACATACTCCCTCTCTAAGATACATCCATTTAGTGTGCAGTTAAATACGACTGAGTTAGATTTCCTAGAAAAAGATAGCACTTTACATTTGGCGGTATTAAAGTATAATTTGTTTACTTCACTCCAGTTAGTCAGCTCGTCAATGTCATACTGTAAGTTGATACAATCACTGCTACTTTGTATAACCGTAAATTTTTTTAAATCATCCGCATAAAGTAAGAATTTACTAGTCCGTATACAATTAGTAATGTCATTAATAAATAACAAAAAGAGAAGAGGTCCCAAGTTGCTGCCTTGGGGTACTCCCGAGGTTGCGGCAAAATAGTAAGACTGATAGTTGTTACAGCAAACATACATATTTCTGTTTCTTAGGTAATCTTTTAATAACTGTATTAAGGGTTCATGAAAACAAATACTGTTTAGTTTAAATATAAGTATCTCATGGTTTATCTTATCAAAAGCTTTGGAGAAGTCAGTACATATAACATCAACCTGAGATTTATTCTCCAAAGCGTTGGCTACGTAATTACTTAAATTAAGAAGGTCTTTGCTTTTGGACCTTTTTGGCATGAATCCATGTTGATTTGGAGAAATTCTGTCATGAATATTTGAAAAAATTTTGACAAACACAATAGACTCAAATATTTTAGCGGGAGTACATAAAATAGAAATAGGTCAGTAATTTGGTATCAAGTCTCTGGGGCCATTTTTGTGTATTGGTACTACTCTGGAAGTTTTCCATATTGTAGGAAATTTAGATTTCGAAATGCATAAATTATAAATACCTGACAAAGGTTTGGCAAATACGTACATGCAATCTTTGAATATGTAACCTGGAATTCAATCTGCACCAGTCGAAAAACTCTTTAATTTTGTTAAGTTACTTATTGCGTCCTCAGGCGAAATTTCTGTACTTATAATATCTGAGAATGTATAGATATCGTTTGTTACGTGTTTAATTGGAAAACGTTTCTTTTTGATAACGGGCGTCATTTTGTCAAATTTACTTACTAAAAACAGCAATTTATTCTTAGGCTGAATGCTTCCAATTCACTATTTCGCAAATTTTTACGCATCTCTAATTGCCTTTAAATTAACGTATGTGACTTTCGTACACATCTCTTATTTAGTTAAATTCAGTCAAATTTAATACCTTCAGCGACATCTCTATGATTTCAGATCATTTAATATAAAGCAGTTAGAAAGAAACCTGGGATTTCTTAGGGTCAAATAATACCTATACATATAATAAATATATATATATATATATATTTATTATTAATATATATTTACACGATTTTAACTTTTGGCAACAATGATTAAATAAAAATTTTATCAAGTTTGTAAAATTGATTGTTAAGAACGCCATTGATGGTGGATGTTGAGTTTCTATAGAATTTTTCGTTTCTGGTTCTGGATGCTGAAGCATCATTTTTTTGGAAAATTCTTTCTTAAATTAATACTTTGTTAAGTAAAAGTATTACTAACGCTTTTAAAAGGCGGATATAGTTGAAATTATTCATTCGTCCACATCTTCGGTAAGTGGCACATGTTTCGATAACCTCATGGTAATTAAAATTGTTTTCAGGTTTTCGAATATAAAAGCATTCAATACTAATTCTTTACATATATAGATACTTCAATCGAAATTACGTTGAATGTTCACTACCGGCTCGTTTGTCACCTGTAAGAGATATGAACGGTCATAATTACTTAAACATCGTACTTATATTTACCTTCTTTTAGCATCTCCGTACTACCTTCTTTTAGCATCTCCGTACTACCTTCTTTATACATACATTAATTCAGCTTTGAATATTTTGCACTCAATCACGAGTAAAATTTTAATTGAATCATTAAAATAGATAGACCACACCCAAACAGGTTTAGCTTTCATTTTGACTTAATTAATTCTAGCTTCTGTGGCTACATTCACCCAACGATTTAACTCATGTTCTGACTGCAATATACCGGTTGTAACGATTATCTGTATTACGTGAACTACTACAAATGTTAAACATTTAATTTCATATGAATTTGTAATTTTTGTCTCGTAATTTTTATGTGTTATGCAAATTACTTTTCTTGTGGACAATGTTGTTCGGGCCAATTTATTTCCTATAAATTTCTTGATTACTTTGTTTGTTACGGTAGTTATTTACTGTGGACCGAACAAGCTTTCCAATTTACTGTATACTGTGTGAAGCGTAAGGCAAGCAAGTTCAATAATTAAATATTTTTTTTCTTTATTATGTTTTTATCTTACTAAACATCCCAATGGGATTATGTGTTAAATTAGCCAATTCCGAATACGAACAGTAAAATCTTACAGCGGCCGGAAGAGGGCATATAAATAATTTTTTTTGTCTAATTGAAATTTAAATTACAATTACCGTGGGCACAAGCTGAGACTCACTGCTTCCCATCATGGGCTTTGGTGGAATGTTAATTTAATATATATTTTTTTTATCCTTTTGTTAGGATATCGACAATAAAAATTACTTTATCGGGGGAATTGTTAATTCATTTCTACTTCTTCTTTCATTTTTACTTATTTTTTTTTTGTAAATCCTGTTTCAGGCTTTACGGGGTTTACTCTCTTCTCAACACTTGTTGAGAATTTCCTTATTAAAGCCTGTGGCGCCTACTCATATCCGGTTCCTATCTAACCACATTACGATCACTTTAAGCTGTACCTCCAAAACAACCACGCATCCGAGTGCTCTGCGGTCTTCCGACCGTACGCCTGAGCTTAGTCGAGCCCATTCCTTTTTTTATGCCATATCATGATTAGACACGTGGCACGTTATCATTTGGAGATATTCGGTAAGGAATCAAAAACAGATTTGAAATGATCGGCGAATGCATTGATTATTTGCTGACCGGATGTAAGTAAAGCATCACCCAGCCTCATACTCGCTGGTGCTGGTATGGATGAATTACCCTTTTTCGAGTTCACAAACTTAAAAAAATTTGTTGAATCCTTACGTATATCATTCTCACATCTACTTAAATATAGAGCGTAAGCAGTTGAGATTTCCTTTTTTAAGGAAGTTCTTGTAGAACAATATTTTCTCTTTGCCCTTATACATTTTGTTTTCAAATACTGTTGCCTATATTTGTCTTTAATTTTTAAATTTTTTATGATAGACTTATTGAACCATCCGGGGGATACCTACAACTTGTGGTGTTTCTAAGCACATGCATCTGTACTATATTTTTAAGTTTTTGATCAAATTAATCTAACATAATATCTACATCTGTTTGATCTGAAATGTCCCAAGTCCCAATTCTCTTGTGCTATACTGTTATACAGGGTGGGTACTTTAAGTGGAATAAATTCAGTAACTCAAAGGGGTGAAATCCGGGAGAAGAATCATGATAGGTATTTTTTATAATTGTTTCCAGCCCTCAATGTGGGGGTTACAGTTTCTCCATATATCCACCCCCGGGGATTAAGCCACCTCTAACTTTTTTTTCAAATGTAAGGGTAGGTCAAGTGATACACCGTGTGAAAGCTTGTATTAAGAGCAATACTACGCAGTATTTATTTTCTCGGGCATTTGAAAAATAAAGTGAAAACACCTAAATGAACAACTTTATCTGGCTCAATGTGCTGTAGTGATAACGTGCATTTATTATCGCGACAAGCCTGATCTTATCGTTGAAGGAATAAATCTTTATCTTCTGTGTATCTTACACTCACCAAATGCTTTTTAATTTCGACAATGCTTGAATGGTCGATAGATAAAATTGTGCCGTATTGATAACGTGCATTTATTATCTCAGCAAGGCAGGTCTTATGGTTGATGAAAAACGCTCTTAATCTTCTGTGTTTTAGTCTCGATGTTAGTTACCTGCTTGACTTGTTAGCGTCCACATTAGTAAATTACAATATTTTCTGTCCCTTGTATTTTTCTTTGCTCGTTTATTTAAGTAGTAAATTATTTAGCATGGCTTATTTAATGGAAACCCTTCGCATTGAGATATTAATGATGATCGGATATGGTGACGGAAGTCGCATTCAAGCTGAGGTAGCTGAATTATTTCAAGAAAATCATTCCGATTTACCGCGGCTTTCTCAAGGCTTTCTCAAGGCACAATTAGCAAAATAGAAAGGCGTTATAGATAATTGGGCCATGGCAGGAATCTCCCAAGACAAAGAAGAGAGGCAGTTGACGAAAATACAGAGCTGAACGTTTTGTTGGCTATTCAAGAAAACCCCATCATTTCGGCACGGCAATTAGGGCGCGATAATGATGTCAGTCATAGAACTGTTTTAAAGGTTTTAAAAACTGCGAAGATGCACCCTTGAAAGATACAAATGCTACAAGAATTGACTGATGAAGATCCAGACCGACGAATTGTTTTGTGAACGCATGACTGACTTCATTGACCATGATCACATACAGTTGGAACGGATTCTCCTTTCGTATGAATGTACTTTCTCTTTGCATTGTGAAGTGAATCATCACAATTGTCGTTATTGCTCTGACCACAACCCCCATTCGATGCGGTAAACTCACACGCAACGTCCACAAATATTAAACGTATGGGCTGGGATTATTGGAGATCGAGTGGTAGGATAATTTTTTCTTAATGGTAATCTTGGTGGACAGTTATATCTTTCTATGCTCACGGATGACCTGCCCCCAAATTTAAGGGGACAATTTCCAAATAACAATCCAAATAATAAATGAGAGAATTTGGTTTCAGCAAGATGGCCCTCCACCGCACTATGCATTGCCAGTACGGAACGATTTAATTCAAATTTTTCCAAATAAATGGATTGGTAGAATAGGTGCACTTGAATGGCCACCACGATCCCCTGATCTTAATCCCCTTGACATTTTTTTATGGGGATATTTGAAGAGTAAGGTTTATGCTACATTACCGACCGACCTTCAGGATCTGAGGGACAGAATTATTGCAGAAATCAGAAATATTCCACTAGACATGTGTCAAAACGTGAGAAACGGTTTTTATCACCGATTGGGTCTTTGTCAAGAAACAAATGGACACCATTTTGAACATCTTTAAAGTTATAAGTGTACCTCATAAGAAAAGATTTTTTTGCAGAGAAGCCGTTAAATGGTAGTTTAGTTGAATAAAGTTCTCAAATGAAACCTCATTTGCTAAGAGAGTGCGCTTATTTGTTTGTTGTTTTTGATTATTTTGTTCAACAAAAAAATGTTTAAAATTTTGAGCAAATAATACTACCCTTACATTTGAAAGAAGAGCTTCACCCCCGGGGGTGGATATGTCGAGAAACTGTAACCCCCAGATTGAGGGCTTGGAACGATTATGAAAAAGGCCTATCATGATTTTTCTCCCGGACTTCACTTCTTTCAGTTACAGAATTTATTCCACTTAGAGTATCCACTCTGTACAATTCACAAAAGTTTTCTTTTTTAAAATTAAATTTTTTGAGTTTATTTACTGTACACTTGGTTGTAGACAAACTAGAAATCCCAAAATATATAGGGGGATGGTGAGCATCGATAGTAAAAATAGCATCTACTGCGCATGAAACACTACAGGGCAAATTTTGAAAAGACGAGATCAAGACAATAACCATTTTTTGTTGATAAAAAAGTTTTGTAGAGTTAAATAAAAAAAAACAGTTTTCTAATTCGTGAGTTACGTTAATTGTGGGGAACGAAAAGCAAAAAGGGTATCTAGGTTTAACTTCTAATATGTTGAGAATACTATGCTGTACTTATACAAAAATGTTCTAGAAAATGAAGGCAAAAGTTTCACTGTAACCGAGAAAATGTATATCGTATATTTCATTTAATTTAGGGTTAAGCAATAATGTATCAGCCTCGATACATCAACATTAATGCAATCGGGTCCAAGGAGTAAAAATAAACGGAAAAAATGCAAAGGACGAGCGACTTATGAAAAAAATCAAATTGGTATCACTTGGAACACTTATAATTTAATTATAAACATGTGAACTGAGAACTAATATTATTACTGAATAAATAGATAATGACGAAGAACAATTACAACCAATACCAGAAACGGACTAACGTAATAAAACATAAATAGTAGAATCAGATAAATAAAAGTTGCATTCAAATGCACTACAGTGAGTATTAACAAACAAAAAATAAAAACAAGTGTTATCACAGCATCATTTAGGTAACCAGCTCGGCGGAATAGCACGTGGCGTGGGTGCATAGGTATTTCACGCTCCATTTTAGCGGAGAGAACGCAAAATATCAAATAGTTGCTATATACACGTACCAGTCCATCTTCTTCTTATTATAACAGGGTTTTTCCTGCATAATAAGTTCGATAAATTATCAGCATTAAATTATATATATATATATATATATATATATATATAATAATAATAATAAATAATACATAAATATACACATGAATTGAAGTGGGATATGCTCTACTAAATCGGCTGTGCCATGACACTAACTAGAACATCAGCCCGTAAAAATAAAGTGCATGTTACCGGCATAGCTCAGCGGTATGGGCGCCGTTCTTATCAATCCAAAAGGGCACTCTACACAACTCAACAAAATCAAAATCAGGAAAAATATCTCACTAAGGCGCCACCTGTTAAATAGGTTTATAGCGGGAAAAACGTCATGAACTAGATCTTAAAATAATGGCATAACAGGAAACCATAACGTTCACTCCAGGAGAACCTGAAATACTACTTCAAAATACCTACGCGAAACTCACGTACACTTAAGTAAACTTTCAAAATTTCAATTTTAAAATCTTTAAAAATTGCGAAAACTAATACTCTAAATTCACTATTCACTACGGTGTAAACTTCCATGTAAAATTATTTGCTCAATTACAAAAAAAATTGCTGGTCAACACGGTCATTAATTGTTCAATTAAAAACGAATATTCGACACAACAAGAATAAACAAAACTCGATCGAATATTTAAAAGTTCCTATAGCTTAATTAAACGTCACGTAATATTCATAAAAAAAATCAACAAAACTTACTTTACATTTCTGAACGATAATGACTTTAATTTCGGTATCTTCAAAATTTGTCCAAATAAACTCAACCTGCTATTTATTTGGTAAAGGTGAATAAAGGCTCAAAATTACACTACAATAACTATATTACGATTTAAAAAAACCAAACCGCTAAACGAATAAAGCTGCGTCACATATTCAACAGAAGTCGCGTATCTCAAGGAGAAATGAAGAAACCAATTATTTCTTCTTGCGTAAGCAACACCAATAATATATATATATATATATATATATATATATATATATATATATATATATATATATATATATATACAAATAACTATATTTAAAAAAAGTAATATCTACTGTATGTGCGAAATTCCGATTTATCAAAATTCAATCAAATCCAACAATTGACTTTCTTAATACAAGAAAAGCTTTCTGAAAATCAAAACGTTAAGACTACAATGACATCGGAATTTCTACTGTAACATTGATTAAAACTTTTAAATTACACAAAACATTATTATGAACAAGCACATTAATATACAAACCAAGTCATAATACAAAGAAAACGACGTCACCCAGCGTCCTTCCTCTAGTTCAGCAATGTCCGTTGTTCTGGTCCCAATTTCATCACTATCAGCCGACAGCTTTTTATTATAAAACGTCGCATAAACACAAATTTACCAAAATCCTTTAAATCCTTTAATAAATAACCTTACATGAATATTCAAACACATAATAATCGGGAACTTTAACTTCTACCAAATAATAACAAGTGGCACTCTTCTATTACTCTTAAAAATTACACAACAATTTAGATCGCACAGATTTGCCTATATACCAGAAAAGTTCCTAAAACAGATTCTTAAAACACGCTGTACATCGGCGCCGACGTTGGTTAAATATAGATTAAGAAGATGCTCTTCTGAGTAGCACAACGCTAAGTTGAAAACCTCCGACTTCACTTATTGAACCTGGAGTTCCTCGATAAACGGTAAACAATGGACAAATTTGTTGAGGGTGTAGCTATCAACCATAACCGCATAAAAGCGAACTGCTAACATAGCACCGATAAGGTACAATCTTAACAAGATCACGGAGCTCGTCTTCACTTAATCATAATGGCGACGAAACTCCGAATGTCGGATAACACAATAAGTCGTAACTACATCTTAATTGTTTTAAACTTCGACTCTCAAGATCTAAACGTCAACTGCGGTTAAAAGAAGCAATCATCCGCCCCTCTTCCAAAAGAACCTAGATTCGGTAAATGACAACTCATCATTTCACATAGAGATTCAACGACAAAAAAAAGAAACAAGAAACTGACAATTCAGAGAATGCACGAAAACATGATAACACTACCAACTATTGTAAACTGAGTCAAATAAGTTCTTAACAATATTTACAAAAGCTACACAAGCCAGGCCAAGCCACTATTTCATACGATCGATGCAAACAACTTAATTTAGCAACCTTATATTTTAAATATATGTATATTGATGTAAAACCATATGATACGGGTGCATTCTATAAATTTGAAATTACAAACACATTGTGAAACATGTAAAGTAGTATTTTCAGTGACATAAGAACTTACCTGTGATCCTTTAAAATGTTTTGAATAGTAGTTCGTGACATATCCAACGCGACAGACATTGCTCTCGTACTAATGTGGAGATTCGATGACACGTATGCTAAGACATTAACAATATTGTTTTCGATTCTTCTAGCCGAGTCTCTTGCAGCTTTGGTCGAAAGCTTCCAGTATTACGCAAATTTTGCACTAAACGCGGAAAAATTCTCGCATCGCGTAGACACCGATCTGGATATCGAGCTGAGTACACTCTCTTAGCCAATGCCGAATTTTGAAGACATTCAAAAATAAATAAGAATAAATGCCGGTGTAATATCGACTTTTTCAAATTTTATAATAACTAAATTTTCTTTCTTCGATATTTTATGGTAGTAATAAGATATCGAGATGCAGTTTTCACTAACCTATTTAGGGATGATTTCATCTCATTTTTATGAAAACAAAGTCATATTGTTGCATTTAATTTTTTAAAGAATTTTGCAATTTTATGATATATCAAAATACGTGCTCTAGCGGCATCACTGAAAATTAGACATATTACAGGTAAGATGGATTTGAAGGAGCAATATAAATGCTCTTTCCAACAAGACTAAGTTTATTAAAATCAGTTCAGTCGTTTAGGAGTTACAGCTGTTTATTTAAAAAAATACTGAATCACCCCCCACCACTTTATTTTAATAGATACCTCAAACAAATATTACTCGAATAAAGCTGAGCTTTAAAACGCATATAATTGTTTGGTACACTTACTAGGTGGATTTCAGTAAAAAAATCACCTTAAAAGTTTAGTATAACGGTTACGCCCCTTGGCGGTCATCTTGCAAATTTGAAAATATTTTCCACGATCTTTTTTTGGCCACATTAGTAATAAAAAATTTTACCGCAACTTTCTACGACGAATAGTTTCCGAGAAACAGCACTTTGCATTCTTATTTGGTCACCCGGTACATAAAAATTGTAACACATCGTAACTAGGGCTTCCCTCCTCGATAGCTCAGTTGGAAGAGCCCCACTCTAGCAAGGTAGAGGTCGTGGGTTCAAGCCCCCTCGAGTTAGTCTTTTACTGTATGTACTTTAAAAGTTAATTTTAATTTAAATACAGTTAATTATATATATATATATATATATATATATATATATATATATATATATATTTAAATCAGACATTTTTTCTTTCAAACTTGTGTGAATAAACGTACAAATTAATTCAACGTTTCGGGAACGTACTTTGTTCCCTTTGTCAAGAATTTATTTTGACAATTACAGAAATTGACATAAGGTAACTATTTTTAACAAGTACAGAATATGAAACAAGGTAACTAATTTAAATTTAATCTGGATGGGTGTGTTTGACTTCGGGTAGTGGGTCTAGTACATGATGTAGAAGGTGCAGAAGTGGGGACGCCAGGAATAGTTGCAGCATTAGTATTTGAAATTTCTGGAAGATTTGGAGTTGGTTGAAATTTCGAATCAACTTGTTTAATGATATTCTTCCAAATTTGTGGCATTCTAGAAGTGTCATCTCGTTTATTGAGGGCGTTTGGTCTTCTTTCAATTTCAACTGCTTCTCTAATAATTCTTTCTTGTAAGGTGTATAGAGGTGCAATTAGACGGATATTGTTGGTGTTAATTTGGTGTCCTGTATCTAAATGATGTGCAGCTAAAGACGATGATGGATTGTGTTGCTTAATTGCTAGTTGGTGTTCATCGGCTCTCGCATATAATATTCTGTTAGTTTGTCCGATATAAGTTCTTCGACAGTTGTTGCACGGTATTTCATACACTCCTTGGTTCTCATTAGGAATTTTGTCTTTGGGGTTTCTTAAAAGTTGGGACAAAGTTGAATGTGGTTTGAATACCGGTCTGAAGTCGTTTTTGGGAAATTTCTTTGCGATTCTGTCTGTAATTCCTTTTATATAAGGTAGAATAACAGGAATCTTGCGTTCATTGTTTGACAAGTTATTATTTCTTGGTCTTCTTACTTCGTTGGTAATTTTCAATATTTCTTGATCTTTGTATCCATTTTGAACTAGTATTTTATTAATAGTCTTCATCTCTTCCGTTTTAGAATTTTGGTCAGATAAGTGGTAAGAGCGGTATATCAAGGATTTCATAACGCTACGTAATTGACCAGGATGGTGATGCGAAAGAGTTCAAGTATCTATTCGTATGAGTTGGTTTTCGATAAACTTTGTGTGTAAATTTACCATTAGGAAGTCTTGTTATTAGGGTGTCCAAAAAAGGTAGTGAATTATTTTCTTCAACTTCCATAGTAAATTTTATGTTGTCGTGGATGTTGTTAATATGTCCTAGAAAACGGTTCAAGTTTCCTTTTCCATGGGGCCAAACTACAAATGTGTCGTCAACATAACGAAACCAACATTTAGGTTTTAAATCTGCAGAATTTAAAGCAGTGGTTTCAAAATGTTCCATATATACATTCGCAAAAGCTGGAGAGAGTGGCGAGCCCATAGGTGTTCCTTGAATTTGTTTGTAGAATTGTCCTTTGTATGTAAAATAGGTTGAGTGCATGCAGTGGTTTATCAATTTGAGTATATCTTGGTTTATTGAGTGTTTTTCTTCTAGAATTTGCATCGTGTCTTCAATGGGTATTTTGGTGAAAAGTGACGTTATGTCGAAGCTAACTAAAATGTCATTTGGAGTCAATGGTACAATTTTGAGTTTTTGTAGAAAATCATAAGAGTTTTTATGTAGGATACAGCATTTTCACAAATCGGTTGAATAATTTTGCTAGATAACGAGCAAGGTCATGAGTCGGAGAATTGAATGCACTGACGATAGGGCGTAATGGCCAGTTTTCCTTATGTATTTTGGGAGTCCGTATATTTTGGGGATTCTTGAGCTCTTCTCTCTTGGAATTAGTTTCCGTTTTGTTTCTTTGTCTAATTTTGTAGAATTAATGATAGATTTTGTTGTTTTTCTATGTAGGTGGTAGGATTGCACTGATTTTTCTTATATTCTGAAGAAGTTAACAGTTCAGACATCTTGTGGTGATAGTCTTTAGAATTGACAATGACAGTAGCGTTTCCTTTGTCAGCGGAGTATTAATATTTGGTCGTCATTTTTGATTTGGTGTAACATTTGGAGGTCTTGTTTGGTGACATTTTGTTTGGGAAGTTTGCAGTTCTGAAGAATGTGTGCTACGTTGAGTCTAATTTCGTCAGCGACCGTAGATTCTGTATCTTTTAAGGCGTATTCTACGTTGGTAATGATGTTTTCTACGGAATCCGTTTAGGAGTGATGGCAAAATTAAACCCTTTACCTAAAACATTTAGAATATTATTATTAAGTTCTTTGTCACTGAAATTGTGTACTGTCCTTAACGGTTCTACATTATTTGCCTGCGATGTATGAGACAGACGTTCAAATTTTTGTTTTTGTCGGTTAGTTTTTACCATCAAGGACGATTCTACAGTAATTTCAATGAGACGATCCACCGTATCGAATATGAAAGGGTGAATTTTGCTAGCATGTAAAGTTTGGAAGGTGTCATAAAGGGTACGGTTGAGATAGTCAAGTTTAGCCCTTTCATTGGCAATCGCTTTTCTTAAAAGGGCAAGGCTTGTTTTGAATAAAATATTATAAGAACCATTAATGTCTGGTCTTGGTTTCAATTTAAATCCTTGGGTATTATTTTATTGTCACGACAACGCTTTAAAAGTTAAATTAGTAAGTGTTTCACATTTTTGATACGTAGCTTTCAGATCTTGATGGTATTCAAAGTTTCTTCTCCATATAGGAATATTATGTTTCTATTTAGATTTCCACAAGTATTAATATTTAAATCAGACATTTTTCTTTCAAACTTGTGTGAATAAACGTACAAATTAATTCAACGTTTCAACGTACTTTGTTCCTTTGTCAAGAATTTATTTTGACAATTACAGAAATTGACATAAGGTAACTATTTTAACAAGTACAGAATATGAAACAAGGTAACTAATTTAAATTTAATCTGATGGTGTGTTTGACTTCGGGTAGTGGGTCTAGTACATGATGTAGAAGGTGCAGAAGTAGGACGCCAGGAATAGTTGCAGCATTAGTTTTGAAATTTCTGGAAGATTTGGAGTTGGTTGAAATTTCGAATCAACTTTTTAATGATATTCTTCAAATTTGTGGCATTCTAGAAGTGTCATCTCGTTTATTGAGGGCGTTTGGTCTTCTTTCAATTTCAACTGCTTAATAATTCTTTCTTGTAAGGTGTATAGAGGTGCAATTAGACGGATATTGTTGGTGTTAATTTGGTGTCCTGTATCTAAATGATGTCAGCTAAAGACGATGATGGATTGTGTTGTTAATTCTGTTGGTGTCAATTAACACAATCCATCATCGTCTTTACTGCACATCATTTAGATACAGGACACCAAATTAAACCAACAATATCCGTCTAATTGCACTCTATCACTTACAGAAAGAATTATTAGAAGCATTGAAATTGAAAGAAGACCAAAGTCAATAAACGAGATGACACTTTAGAATGCCACAAATTTGAAGAATATCATTAAAGTTGATCGAAATTTCAACCAACCAAATCTTCCAGAAATTTCAAATACTAATGCTGCAACTATTCTTGTCCCTTCTGCACCTTCTACATCAGTACTAGCCATAGAAGTCAAACACACCATCCAGATTAAATTTAAATTAGTTACCTTGTTTCATATTCTGTACTTGTTAAAAATAGTTACCTTATGTCAATTTCTGTAATTTCAAAATAAATTTTGACAAAGGGAACAAAGTCCGAAACGTTGAATTAATTTGTACGTTTATTCACACAAGTTTGAAAGAAAAATGTCTGATTTAAAAATATTGTGGAAATCTAAATAGAAACATAATATTCCATATGGAGAAGAAACTTTGAATACCATCAAGATCTACAGAAAGCTGTATCAAAAAATGTGAAACACTTACTAATTTAACTTTTTAAAGCGTTGTCGTGACAATAAAATAATACCCGGATTTAAATTGAAACCAAGACCAGACATTAATGGTTCTTATAATATTTTATTCAAAACAAGCCTTGCCCTTTTAAGAAAAGCGATTGCCAATGAAAGGGCTAAACTTGACTATCTCAATTTTATGACATTCCAAACTTTAAGCTAGCAAAATTCATTTCATATTCGATACGGTGGATCGTCTCATTGAAATTACTGTAGAATCGTCCTTGATGGTAAAAAACCGAAAAACAAAATTTGAACGTCTGTCTCAACATCGCAGGCAAATAATGTAGAACCGTTAAGGACAGTACACAATTTCAGTGACAAAGAACTTAATAATAATATTTAAATGTTTTAGGTAAAGGGTTTAATTTTGCCATCACTCCAAACGGATTCGTAGAAAACATCATTACCAACGTAGAATACGCCTTAAAAGATACAGAATCTACGGTCGCTGACGAAATTAGACTCAACGTAGCACATTCTTCAGAACTGCAAACCCCAAACAAAATGTCACCAAACAAGACCTCCAAATGTTAACCAAATCAAAATGACGACCAAATATTAATACCCCTGACAAAGGAAACGCTACTGTCATTGTCAATTCTAAAGACTATCACCACAAGATGTCTGAACTGTTAACTTCTTCAGAATATAAGAAAAATCAGTAATCCTAATACATAGAAAAAAACAACAAAATCTATCATTAATTCTACAAAATTAGACAAAGAAACAAAACGGAAACTAATTCCAAGAGAGAAGAGAAGAATCCCAAAATATACGGACTCCCAAAATACATAAGGAAAACTATTACGTATCGTCAGTGCATTCAATTTCCGACTCATGACCTTGCTCGTTATCTAGCAAAATTATTCAACCGATTTGTGAAAATGCGTATCCTAAAAAACTCTTATGATTTTCCAAAAACTCAAAATTGTACCATTGACTCCAAATGACATTTTAGTTAGCTTCGACATAACGTCACTTTTCACCAAAATACCCATTGAAGACAATGCAATGTTATTAAAATTAACTTGTGGAAATCTAAATAGAAACATTAAGTAAATGGAGAGCAACTTGAAAATATTAAGACTAGATGTATTAAAATGTGAACATTATATTTTAATGTAATTGTGATATATCTTTCTATGCTCACGGATGACCTGAACCAATCAGGGACAATTGTTTATAAAATCCAAATAATAAATGGAAACTTGTTTCAGAAAAGAGGCCTCCACAAACTATATTCCAGTCGGAACGATTTAATTAAATTTTTCCAAAAAATGGATTGGTAGAATAGATGCACTTAGACCACCAATCCGTGACTTAATCAAATGACTTTGAATGGTTATGAAGAGTAAGGTTTATGCTACATTACCGACCGACCTTGGTCTGAGGGACAGAATTATTCAGAAATAAAATATTCCACAAGACATTTCAAATGAGAAAGTTAATATACATTGAGTCTTTGTAAGAGATAAGTACCATTTTGAACATCTTTAAAGCTTATAAGTACATCAAAGATTTTTTGCAGAGAAGTTAAATGGTAGTTTAGTTGAATAAAGTTCTCAAAGAAACCTCATTCTAGAGATGCTTATTTGATTAATGTTTTATATTTTCTTAACAAAAAATGTTTAAAATTTTGATGAAATCAAACTACCCTTACATTTGAAAAGGTCACCCTGGATTGTAATTTAAAGACTATAACCCAATTGGGAATGAAATTTAAGAAGGTTAAGAAAATTTCACCGACTCCTTCTAATAAAGAAATTATTACTTAATTTCAACTGAAATGAAACAATTTTATTTAAATTAAATTGAGAGTTTATGATCAAAATTGTGTATCAAATAGAACCAAGAATACTATAGGGGGTCTCGTAGTACAATAGCATCCACCGAACTACTGTAAATTTAGAAAATTCAGATAGAAAAGTTTATTATAAAAATTTGTAGAGTTTAAAAAAACTAATTTCCAATTGTAAAGTAATTTTGGAACTAAACAAAAAGATCTGTTAAATTCAATTTTGAATAATAAACTGTACTTAAAAAATGTCAAAAACAGGCAAAATTTCACAACCAGAAAATATGTTTCATTTATTAGGGTTAGAATATTATGCCTTAACAACTTATAATCGGGCCAAGGATAAAATAAAGGAAAATAGTGACGACACTTATAAAAAACAAATGGAACTTGGAACCTTTATTTAATTATAAACATAACGAAACTAAATTTTACTGAATAATGAAGAAAAATTAAATCAACCAAACTTTTAATGAAACCTAAATAAAAGACTAATCATATTATTAAATGTTACGTAATTAAGTTTAATAAAAACAGTAACCATATTAGGTACGTGGGAATACTGCTGTGCATAGGTTTACGTCATTTTACGGATCACACTGGTATATATAAACGTACGTTCATTTTTAATATACGGATTATCTAACCGATTCATAAATTATCACTTAAATTATTATACATCAATAATTTAATTAATTTTTAATAATCTGAAAAAGAATTACATGAATTAATGATATACTATTCAAATGATAACAGAATCACCTAAAATAATGATGTTACGATTCAGGTAGGCCTCATATCGAAAGAGCATACCAAGACAAAATAAAATCATGCAATAACAATGCATTTAATGGTTTAAGATAACGTTGAATAGTCTTAAATAATGTAAGAAAAGAATTACCAGAAATGAAATCGACTTCAATACTAGAAATCGTATTATAACTTTCAAATTTATTTAAACTTCAACCGTAATATCTAAATTCACATTCAACGTTATTCCTTAACTTATTTTAGAAACCAATTGTGTACAGTCATTAATCTAATTAAAGATCAAAAGAGAATAAAACTCGATGCATATTTAATTCAAAACTTATTCGACAAATATCAAATAATAATAATTTTGAATCCGATGACAATACTAATTACACAAATTTTCAATTATAACTGCATTTTTTAATTAAATAGCTAAGATCAACATATTAGTTTAAAAACCAACCCTATCAAAAGTTTAATTCAAAATCTATTACAACCATAAAACAATGAATTCATTTATTAGAAAATTAAATTAAAATAATACCAATACTCAATAACAATTACTATTCTAAAATCACTATTTAAAATTTGAAAATTCATTAAATCATATAAATTATAATCAAATTATTTTTCAAGACTTTCTGAAATCAAATATAACTTCATAAGAATTTCAAACTTATTAAAATGTTTACAATCTAATTTCTTGGAACCCATTACAAACTGACTAATCACAAACAGTACCCACTCCCTTATCGAAGTATTTCGCACCAATTTCATCATACAGATTCGACAATTTAATAAATTATTACCAATTTCCAAATCTTAACTTTTAAAAAAATTACCTATTTCAATATTCGTTAATTGTCAAAATAAAATGTCTTGACATAAGAACAAAGAGTTCCCGAATTACGTTGAATAATTTGTACGTTTATTACACAAGTTTAAAGAAAAAATGTCTGTTTAAATATTAATACTTGGAAATCTAAATAGAAACATAATATTCCTATATGGAGAAGAAACTTTGAATACCATCAAGATCTACAGAAAGCTACGTATCAAAAATGTGAAACACTTACTAATTTTATTTTTTTAAAGCGTTGCCGAGACAATAAAATAATACCCAAGGGATTTAAATTCAAACCAAGACCAGACATTAAAGGATTTTGTAAGATTTTATTCAAAAAAAAACCCTTGCCCTTTTAAGAAAAGCGATTGCCAATAAAAGTAGTAAACTTGACTATCTCAACCGTACCCTTTATGACACCTTCCAAACTTTACATGCTAGCAAAATTCATCCCTTCATATTCGATACGGTGGATCGCCTCATTGAAAATACTGTAGAACCATTCTTGATGGTAAAAACTAACCGACAAAATAAAAATTTGAACAATTCAAATATCGCAGGAAAATAATGTAGAACTGTTAAGGACAGTATACAACTTCAGTGAAAAAGAATTTAATAACAATATTCTGAATATTTTAGTTAAAGGGTTTAATTTTGCCATCACTCCTAAACGGATTCCCGTAGAAAACATCATTACCAACGTAGAATACGCCTTAAAAGATACAGAATCTACGGTCGCTGACGAAATTAGACTCAACGTAGCACACATTCTTCAGAACTGCAAACTTCCCAAACAAAATGTCACCAAACAAGACCTCCAAATGTTACACCAAATCAAAAATGACGACCAAATATTAATACTCCGCTGACAAAGGAAACGCTACTGTCATTGTCAATTCTAAAGACTATCACCACAAGATGTCTGAACTGTTAACTTCTTCAGAATATAAGAAAAATCAGTGCAATCCTACCACCTACATAGAAAAACAACAAAATCTATCATTAATTCTACAAAATTAGACAAAGAAACAAAACGGAAACTAATTCCAAGAGAGAAGAGCTCAAGAATCCCCAAAATATACGGACTCCCAAAAATACATAAGGAAAACTGGCCATTACGCCCTATCGTCAGTGCATTCAATTCTCCGACTCATGACCTTGCTCGTTATCTAGCAAAAATTATTCAACCGATTTGTGAAAATGCTGTATCCTACATAAAAAACTCTTATGATTTTCTACAAAAACTCAAAATTGTACCATTGACTCCAAATGACATTTTAGTTAGCTTCGACATAACGTAAAGACACGATGCAAATTCTAGAAGAAAAACACTCAATAAACCAAGATATACTCAAATTGATAAACCACTGCATGCACTCAACCTATTTTACATACAAAGGACAATTCTACAAACAAATTCAAGGAACACCTATGGGCTCGCCACTCTCTCCAGCTTTTGCGAATGTATATATGGAACATTTTGAAACCACTGCTTTAAATTCTGCAGATTTAAAACCTAAATGTTGGTTTCGTTATGTTGACGACACATTTGTAGTTTGGCCCCATGGAAAAGGAAACTTGAACCGTTTTCTAGGACATATTAACAACATCCACGACAACATAAAATTTACTATGGAAGTTGAAGAAAATAATTCACTCCTTTTTGGACACCCTAATAACAAGACTTCCTAATGGTAAATTTACACACAAAGTTTATCGAAAACCAACTCATACGAATAGATACTTGAACTCTCTCTGCATCACCATCCTGGTCAATTACGTAGCGTTATGAAATCCTTGATATACCGCTCTTACCACTTATCTGACCAAAATTCTAAAACGGAAGAGATGAAGACTATTAATAAAATACTAGTTCAAAATGGATACAAAGATCAAGAAATATTGAAAATTACCAACGAAGTAAGAAGACCAAGAAATAATAACTTGTCAAACAATGAACGAAGATTCCTGTTATTCTACCTTATATAAAAGGAATTACAGACAGAATCAAAGAAATTTCCCAAAAACGACTTCAGACCGGTATTCAAACCACATTCAACTTTGTCCCAACTTTTAAGAAACCCCAAAGACAAAATTCCTAATGAAACCAAGGAGTGTATGAAATACCGTGCAACAACTGTCGAAGAACTTATATCGGACAAACTAACAGAATATTATATGCGAGAGCCGATGAACACCAACTAGCAATTAAGCAACACAATCCATCATCGTCTTTAGCTGCACATCATTTAGATACAGGACACCAAATTAACACCAACAATATCCGTTAATTGCACCTCTATACACCTTACAAGAAAGAATTATTAGAGAAGCAGTTGAAATTGAAAGAAGACCAAACGCCCTCAATAAACGAGATGACACTTCTAGAATGCCACAAATTTGGAAGAATATCATTAAACAAGTTGATTCGAAATTTCAACCAACTCCAAATCTTCCAGAAATTTCAAATACTAATGCTGCAACTATTCCTGGCGTCCACTTCTGCACCTTCTACATCATGTACTAGACCCACTACCCGAAGTCAAACACACCCATCCAGATTAAATTTAAATTAGTTACCTTGTTTCATATTCTGTACTTGTTAAAAATAGTTACCTTATGTCAATTTCTGTAATTGTCAAAATAAATTCTTGACAAAGGGAACAAAGACGTTCCCGAAACGTTGAATTAATTTGTACGTTTATTCACACAAGTTTGAAAGAAAAAATGTCTGATTTAAATATTAATACTTGTGGAAATCTAAATAGAATATATATATATATATATATATATATATATATATATATATATATATATATATATATATATATATATATATATAGAGGACTGTCGGTAAAAAGTTATAGAACTAATTATGTTATTTTAATGTATTCTAGACGAATACTAGATAATTGCCCAGAATTTCCAGGACACTCCATATAGGATATTCAATACCTTTTGCCATTTTGGGCACTCTATATAAATATTTAAATAAGCGCTCAGTTTGTTGAATAATCAAGGTTGGACAGTTTATTCGGACAGAAACTGAAAAAATTGCGTGGAATGTGAATGAATGGGATGATTTTGGGATTTCGTTGGCGTAGGTAAGGAATTAATGAAATTAATTTTGGGAAATTTCAGTAAGATCATTGCTAAGATGATTCTGAATCTAGATAAACTTTGCCAGTATATACATTAAGTAAAAGCGTACAAGACGTATATTAAAACTATAAACTTTGACATTTAATCATAAGCATCAATTTCAATACGTAAATGGAAACATTATATTTACCTACTTATTCCATTTTTCTGTTTATGTAATCTTAAGTAAACGATTACAGACATAATTTATTTATAATCAAATCATTCTAATACTACGAGGGATGAAATTTATAAACAAATAGATATTTTCTTAATTATTCACATGTCGAAGTTATAAATGAACTGATTCAAGTATAAAGAAAAATCCGTCTTTTATATGAAAATTGTTATGTGATATCAAAAAAATGTTCTTGCTGTAAAACGCAAAATAGTAATAATGTTACATTTTCTTAGACTCACAAAATTGAATATGTATCACTATTGTTTTAGTGCAAAACAAGGTTATCGCGAAGTTTATGTTTCCAGCATGCTTATGAGTTTAAGTGTGAACGCAATCTGGCGGAAAATCGTGATAAACTAGAGAAGTTACGAAACTACTTACTGCAAAATACAACTTAGTATCCATTCAACAAATGGAATATATTAACTACGTATTAAGTCTAAGCAACCAATATTAACTATATATAAATAAATAAATGAGTACGTTATATGTTTAAGAACTCTTACAGTCATTTGCTAGGTAACGTACTATACATAAATACGTTATTGTACGCATCTTAAAACACTAATAGTTTTCTCCAATTACGAGAACAAACAAACCAAGAAATAAAGATAAACTGTTAATAAATCGTTGTATTTCTTATTTTATGTCATTAAAGCATAAATTAAGTCTATAGGGTGACCAGGGTGGAAGATTGTATAAAGACGAAATAATTTAGAGAAATGATTTTTGGACCAGGGGTCGATGTCAATAGGCGCTATATTTTAAACATATTTTTGATAATGCAGGGTGTTTCATGTTATTGGAGCAAACTAAACTTATACTTTTTGAAATAGAACAGCCTATATATCATTACATTTTTGGAAAACCCATAAGATACGCTTTCACTTAATACTTAAATTGTATGGGTTTATCTCCTTTGGTTTAAGAGATATTCAATTGTTTTTCAAGAAAATTGTCCCACTTGCGCCTGCTGTCACTGATTTGTTGGGCGACTTTTGTTAATTTTATAATGGCAGAACACTGTTTTTGGCCCTGTAGTGTTTTGAAATTTCTTAATTTTCAGATTTCTTTAATAATATACAGGGCGTGTCACTTTGTAAATACAACTTTTTTTTTAATGAACCCCCATGCTGTTCATGTTATTCGATGCCTCGTTTGATATTCTTTCTTTTTCATCAAGCATGTCTTATACCTAAAATTAATAATTTTCAGAATATTTTCCGTTTATTTGTGAAATTGCGATTGTAATAGAAAAATACTGAAAATAGAGGTATTAAGTTGGCCATCGGATTGCAAAATTTAAAAAAGGTTGTTTTTACAAACAGTGACACGCCCAGTACACAAAAATTTTTTTGTCATTTTAAAATATACAAAAGTCGTTTTAACAAATCAGTGGCGGCGACGCAAGTGGGATAATTTTTTCGAAAAACAATTGAATATCTCTAAAACCACGGGAGCATTATTATGGGACTCCCAGTTTTAAGTGATGTTACGGAGCGCCCATTTATGGTGTTAGGCACTATACTTAGTTACCGCCCAAGGGAGCACCGACGTAGAAAGCTTAACGTGCCCAGCACTGTGAGAAATTATCGTAATAGTTTATTGTGATGTTGTTACGGGCAAAACACTCACTACGAACATTAACACGGAAAGGTAAAGTACAAGCTACCGACATAGGTCAGTGGTATGGGCTCTTACTCGTCACTCCGAAAGGGCACTCGTCACAACTCAATAAAAGTCAAACTTTCACAAAAAAAATATAGCACGTGATGCTTTTCTGTTACGCTAAAAAAATCACGGCTATAATTTCAATAAACTCGATTAGGTTTTTATCACAAAATCATAAAATTTGCCGCCCCCTCGCCGCCGTCGTCGGTTAAATACGGTTTAAGAAGCCGCTTTTTCTGCAGATCAGCACAAGGCTAAATTGGAATTCTTCGGTTTCACTTATTGAACCAGGGATTTCACCATAAGACGTATACGATAACAAATTTGTCAGAGTGTACTTATACTTCAAAACAATATAAAGCGTACGATCCCGACCAAATTATGAAACGCTTCACTTAACCATAATTCACACGATGCTCTACAATCACAACAATTCGTACTATATCTTAATATGTTTCTACTTCAACTTTCCATATCGAATCCTCAACTCTAACTGGTTGACGTCGCCTGACTAACTAAAACAAAACTTCCCCTTTCCTTACAAGATCACGTCACCCTTTTTAACTGTCGCATAAAAATTTCCATAACCAAATTGCATAGTGGACAATTCCCATGAAAGATCCTAGAATTCCTACTTAGAATTAAGTCACGCACATACATCCTATTTTTCAATACGAGACTCTGTTATTCAAATAAATTTTCTATACTCTCTAACAAACAACTCTATACATAAATGAACTTGAAAAAATAATGTAGAAATATTTAAACGTGACTGAACCTTTTGATACTAATTTTTGGAATTAAAAAATACAAATTTCATTTAAACTGAGCAAAATGTTATGGCTCAACACGGAAGATAAGCGTTTCCTACATTCGTCTGTTTTGTTTTTTAAAAAGTTATCGAATATAAAACCCCTCTTAACCTCTATAATAAAATAACGTTTCGCACTGATGTCCACAACATAAATGTTCGGCGTAAAGATTTAATAACTATACTAGCACAAAACTAAAATATATCAAAGAGCAAATCTTATAATTCTTTACCTGTTCTTTACCTGCCGAAATGAAATTGTTGTACATTAAAAATATTCAGAAAAAATTACTTAAGCTACTTTTGTTTAAAAAAATAATAAATAATACGTAACTAAAAAAAATAATAATAATCACCCATAAATCCATGATTTAGTACAAAAACTGTGCTCTTCTTCTTTATTCTTCTGTTTTTGTCTCTTTCTTACTAATGTATCTTCTACTTTGTCGTTATAATAATGACATCTAAACTGCCATACCTACTCATAAATAATTTTTGTTGTTATTATCGAACATAATATTAGTGGTTGAGTGGAAGAGCAGATACGGATATATAATCTTCGTCTGAACTCCGCCGTTTAGGTATTTTGTCAATCGCATTTGTTGTACATATCAAACTAAAATGTAATTGTATCTTTATGTTAGTGTTTGGTTGTTACCTAGTAACGACAAATTATTATTTTTATTATGTTTGCTTATTGCATTATGATGGGTAATTCTGTTTAGGAGTGAAATTTCGATATTGTACTAAGATTAAGATTTTGATTACCTGGTAAGAGTGTATTATTGTTGAGTTCACATACAGTTGGATATTTTGACGTCCATCCGTGCCGTTATGCGTCTTGTTATTACGCATAAGAGGAGGTAACGGAATCGTTTATTTCTCATTACGTCAGCTGTATTTACGCTAACAAATGCTAGTTGTGGAACGCATTTTTGCTTGTTTACTTTATGACTAGAGTGCCTTAATCTGGCACCGTGTATTCTGTGAACATGACTTGTTTTGTTTATTTTCGAATTTTTTATATGAATTTTGTGACGTTACTTATCAACACCAAATCCTCAAGCACTACGATTATTTTTAGAGGCCAATGGCATACCAGTTGTTTAATCAGGCAGATATGTGATAAATTCGTTATCGTTTTGCAGATTGCAGTGATTAATAACCAATTGAGGTATTATACAAAGAGCATAACCAATCAATTTGAGTATTAATATGCCATTATTAGTAACGCTGAAGTACTACATTTAAAAAAATTTTTTTTTAATAATGCCTATTTTGAAATTGGACAATTAAGAGTTCCGTATTTCAAATCTAAGATTAAATTTGCGTAGAGTTGTGATACCAATTTAATGGTGGATCTGTGGTATCAGTTAGCTTAAAACCTTTGATAAGTCGTGTTGAGGTTTTACAAAAGATATGTTGAAACTTTGAAACCAACTTTACATGTTGAACCTATACACTACTATAAAGGTGAGTGACACGTTCGCATTCCTGCTTTATGTAAACAATTTAGATCGTGTTTGTGACGTTACCCGGTTAAATATAAAAGCAGATTGCGGGAATTTTGGTAAATACGTTAGCCGGAAAGGCGTTCATACGGTACTATGCAACAAAAAGCGTGTTTGTCTGCTTACCTAAATACTGTTGTACCGGGTGGCCAGATAAGAATGCAAAGGGCTGTTTCCCGAAAACTATTTGTCGTAGAGAGTGCGGTAAAAAATTTTATTACTAAAGTGGCCAAAAAAGGCCGTGGAAAATATTTTCAAATTTGTAAGATGACCTCCAGGGGACGTAACCGCCATCCTAAACTTTTAAAGTGATCTTTACTGAAATCCACCTAGCAAATGTACCAAAAAATTATATGCTTTTTAAAGCTCAGCTTTATTCGAGTAATTTTTGTTTGACGTATCTATTAAAATAAAGTGATTTTTTAAATAAACAGCTGTAACTCCTAAACGACTGAACTGATTTTAATAAACTTAGTATTGTTGGAAAGAGCATTTATATTGCTCCTTCAAATCCATCTTACCTGTAATATGTCTAATTTTTAGCGATGCCGCCAGAGCGCGTTTTTTTATATAATATCAAAAAATTGTAAAATTGTCTAAAAAATTAAATGCAACAATATGATTTTTTTTTCATAAAAATGAGATGAAATTATCCCTAAATAGGTTAGTGAAAACTGCATCTCGATATCTTATTCCTATTTAGTTATTATAAAATTTGAAAAAGTCGATATTACACCGATATTTATTCTTATTTATTTGTCTTTTTTCAAGATTCAATGAAAAATTTCATCATTCAAATAATAAGAGTTTCCATGATTTCAAAAATTAAATGTAATAATATGATATTTATTTTTGAAAGGTATTATTCAAAATTTGCGGAATTCTTTTTATTAATTTTATTTATGCCCCTAAAAAGGACCAATTCTGCAATAATGTCTACTTAAGTAGGCATCAAGTATCTGCTTAATGTCTACTTAAATGCTCGACTTGTCTCCCATCGACCTCGATGCATTATTGGAGCCCCTCGTGCGTGGACATTACAGCAGCTTCAACTTCTGCTCTTGACTGGCGACGAAGGGCCTCTCGAATTCGTACTTTCATGTCGTCTCTCGTTGTTGGTGGAGTTTCGTAAACAATATCTTTTAACCGACCCCGTAGATAAAAGTCCAAACAGGTTAATCCTGGGGATTGGGGTGGCCAAGGAAATAGACTTTCCAATCCACCTCTGGTGATACGAGTATATTAAATTTAAGTGTTCTCGCACATTTATTAAAAAATGTGCTGGGCAACTATCTAGTTGTAAAAACATATTTTGCCGTAATTTCAAGGGCACATCTAATAAACTAGGCAATTGGTTTACGAGAAAATCATGAAACACGGCACCATTTAGTGGTTCATCAAAGAAATAGGGACCTATAATAGTTACGTCCTGGATGGCGCACCACACATTAACACTCCAACGACCTTGATGTTGGGCCTCGTGCATCCAGTGAGGATTGGAGTCAGGCCAATAATGCATATTATGCAAATTAACGTTTCCATCACTTTTAAAAGCGGCCTCATCCGTCCAAAGAATTTCGGATAAAAATCCTCTAGTTTCCCTGATCATGCCCAACATCCAATGACAATAATCTATTCGTTGGTCAAAGTCTTTGTCATGTAAGGCTTGATGTAAAACCATGTGATACTGGTAAATTCTATAAATTTGAAGTTGCAAACACATTGTGAAACATGTAAAGTAGTATTTTCAGTGACATAAGAACTTACATATGATCCTTTAAAATGTTTTGAATAGTAGGTCGTGACATATCCAACTCGAGAGACATTGCTCTCATACTAACGCGGGGATTCAAAGACACATATGCTAAGACATTAACAATATTGCCTTCCATTCTTCTAGCCGAGTCTCTTCGCAAATTTGGCCGAAAGCTTCCAGTATTACGCAAATTTTGCACTAAATGAAGAAAAATTCTCGCATCGCGTAGACGCCGATCTGGATATCGAGCTGAGTATACTCTCTTAGCCAATGCCGCATTTTGAAGACATTTAAAATGTTCCGCAATCATATCAACAGCTTCATCATTTGTAAAAGACATTATAGGTAGTTTTAAGGACTTACTTGTACAACAAACATAAATTACACTGTCTGTCAAATTTTAATGTTTGTTTACAATTTGATTTTAGGTATTTGATTTTTCTCAATGGGTTAGTTCCTAATATTCTGCCTATTCTGCACTTGCATATGCATTGATTATTATGCCCTACATGTTTCTTTTTTAATTTTTGAAATTATGGAAACTTTTATTATTTAAAAATTATAAAATGATGAAATTTTTCATTGAATCTTGAAGAAGGACAAATAAATAAGAATAAATACCGGTGTAATATGGACTTTTTCAAATTTTATTACTAAATTTTCTTTCTTCGATATTTTATGGTATGAATAAGATATCGAGATGCAGTTTTCACTAATCTATTTAGGGATGATTTCATCTCATGTTTATGAAAACAAAGTCATATTGTTGCATTTAATTATTTAGAGGATTTTGCAAATTTCTGATATTATATCAAAAAAACGCACTCTAGCGGAATCACTAAAAATTAGACATATTACAGGTAAGACGGATTTGATGGAACAATAAATGCTCGTTCCAACGAGACTAAGTTTATTAAAATCAGTTCAGTCGTTTAGGAATTACAGCTGTTTATTTATAAAATCACTGAATCACCCCCCACCACATTATTGTAATAGATACGTCAAACAAAAATTAATCGAATAAAGCTGAGCTTTAATATAATTTTTTTGTACATTTATTAAGTGGATTTCAGTAAAAAATCACTTTAAAAATTTAGGATGGCGGTTACGCCCCCTGACGGTCATCTTGCAAATTTGAAAATATTTTCCACGGTCTTTTTTTGGGCACTTTAGTAATATAATTTTTTACCGCCACTCACTAGACAAATAGTTTCCGAGAAACAGCACTTTGCATTCTTATCTGGCCACCCGGTATAACTTTTATTGAAATCACAAAATAGACAGAAAAGTAATTACGTTATCTTTCTACAGATTTTTAGTCTTTTCTTTCCCCCGCTCATAGACAAGATGCAATTCTCGTACGATTGACCTCTTCGTTAATTGATAGGAAAATACCAGTTGAATCTTCAATTCTTTCTTCAAACAGGAATCAATGCAGTGAATGAAAACTCTTAATATCGTCAGGTAAATTAACAAATACTTTTAATTCACAATCGCAAAGGAACAGCGAAATATTTAACTGTCCACCTGTTCACTTTATATACATCAATTGTTTATTTTCGAAAAGCTGTGGGTATACTTTAGCGATTCAGTATGATGCGAGATATACCAATATTTAAATCCTCTAATAGCATGAACAAATCCAAATGGCCGGGAAGCTCTAAAATAGACCCATCACCAAGAGTACGAGAACGTATTTTTAATAATGACAAAACATCAACACAAACTTCCCCGGGGCAATTATACGCGCGTACTGTCTACATTACAACTATTCCAATCGCTCTCGAGCAGCTACAGACTATCTAAAAGAATCAAAAACGAAAATACCTTTTGCCATCCAAAGATTACGTCATCTTTTCCCATTACTAATGAAAATATACAATACAAACTGCAAAAACCCGATACCTAGAATTAAGATAACAAACGCCCTTTTTTTTAATAACAACCCCCATTGACATCAGCACGATAACAAAAAAAAACTGAAGCCGAAAAACGCTTAATGTTATGTTTTTTATTTATTACAGCAACAAAACGATTTAATTTTCGAAACAAATCGATTTTCTTTTAACGTCATTACGCTAGCAACATTTTAAAATAGTGTACACAGAAAGCTAATATTTATTTAAAGTTCTACATGTGGTATGAAAATGTAAACTTTCACCATTATTACACATAATAAAATACTTATCTTTTTTGGGTTTTTTAATGGTGTATTTTAAATTATACAATCTAAACGTTTCGATAACACTTACAATTATCTTCGTCAGCAGTAATATTATCTATTAAAATTGTTAAAGATGTGAACAATTTTGTCAAAACTGAAAAATTATAACTAAACATCAGCCTGCTATTAATATTGCAGTTTGAGAAACGTATAAACCCAACTATAGAATTAAATTTTAGTAAAGAATAACTAGGTCATTAACAATTAAAATATTGTTAAACTGTCTTGAAAATGACAAATCAGAACACTCTCTAACAGCAAAATCTAACAATGAAAAATGTCAGCCAAAAACCACATTTAACAAAATTTAATCAAATTATGATGTAAGTCTAAAGTTGTGAAAAACATCAATTTGAAAATGATAGAAGCATTCACAAATATAAACATGACATCAGATAAAATAATCCAGTTAAATCTAACAAAAGGATATCTTTGTCAATAAGTGCAAGTGTTATTAACAATGAAAAGCATAATGCAGAACGGTTTTTGTAATTTTTTAATTTTAATATTAATTTCAACTAGAAGAACAAGAAGAAAGACTCCGTTTAAATGGATTTTGGCTTCCTATAATTAAAAAAAGGCATAATGATACGTCTTAATTTTGATTTTAATTTTGACTTTTGGTATGTCTAGGTTTTTTGCTGTGTTTTTCCTAAACCTTGAAGCAAATGCTTTACCAATTATATATTAAATTACCACAGCACTATAATTTAACATAAGTGGTTGAAATTAAGATTAAAATTAAAAATTACAAAAACGTTCTGCATTATGCTTTTCGCTGTTAATAACACTTGCACTTATTGACAAAGATATCTATTTGTTAGATTTAACTGGATTATTTTATCTGATGTCATGTTTATATTTGTGAATGCTTCTATCATTTTGAAATTGAAGTTTTTCACAACTTTATACTTACATCATAACTAACATAATTTTTGGCTGACATTTTTCATTGTTAGCTTTCACCGTTAGAGAGTGTTGTGGTTTGTCATCTTTAAGACAGTTTAACAATATTTAATTTTTAATGACCTAGTTATTCTATACTAAAATTTAATTCTAAAGTTGGGTTTATACGTTTCTCAAACTGCAATATTAATAGTTATAATTTTTCAACTTTGACAAAATTGTTTACATCTTTAACAATTTTAATAGATAATATTACTGCTGACGAAGATAACTTTAAGTGTTATCGAAACGTTTCGATTGTATAATTTAAAATACACCATTAAAAAACCCAAAAAAGATAAGTATTTTATTCTACATGTGGTATCCAAATATTGGTAGAGGAAATGATAAGTGGGCCACCTCGATGGATATTAAAATTTATATTTTGAGGCACATTAAAAAATTAAGCGTACGCTGCCTCTGCCAGCACCCGAGAGTAATATTAAGAGCAAGATTATTTAATGTCATCACAAACATTTTTAGTTGATAAGACATCTAACGCGAAATTGTTGTATTGCAGATATTTTTAAAAGTGGTATAATTAACTGGTAAGCGGTGTAACTGATTAAATATGATTAAAAGCGTTTTCTGTATCGAATTGAACTTCATTTTAAATGCTTCTACGTGAATTTCAGTCTTTCAGTTTTCAAGAAAGTCTTTTATTTTTAGGTGGTATTAGATTTATATATGAAAGTGGTATCCCTCGATAGTTGGCTTATAATTTTATTGATATGTTCACAGTTACGATTCTCACGGTTTTTGTAAGTGTGATTAATTTTCTCGTGTAATAAATATTTATCTTTTGGGTGTTTTAATCTTTGAATATGCCTTTTAAGGTTTTATACTACTGATAAAATCATAAGAGCAAAACTAATGTGTTAGCTTTAATTAAAAATAAAAATAAACTGTCAATTTATTTATGTATAAATCAATACATTCCGAAAAGTGATGTGAAACGGTTACTACATTCTATGTAGTACCGTAATGACATTTAGCATAAAGTGTACATTAATGTAGGTGCATTAAACAAAATTGGTAATGTTAGTTTGTTATAAAACTCTGTTTCCGATTGTTGTCGTCTTATTAAGACTTTATGTAAGATTTCTGAGTAATAAGAATATTAGTGATATAAAGCAACAAGCTAATACTTTTAAGAACATTGAGTTATTAACATTAACAAACACTTTGTTAGTTTAAAACAAATACAAAGCATTAAAACATGTAACTACAATTACCACAGCTTTTAGACAAGAATTAAGTTCAACGAATCTGCCATTTTAAACTTGATGTTAAATAAAAATCTATTAAATTATCCATTCATTTTAATTAATAACTCCTTAATTCAATGTAAATGTTATCAAGTTTATTCAAACTGGACCGCTTAGTTTTTATCATAATAAGATACGAATCTTTAAAAAAGATGAGAATATTTATATGAAAAAAAGCTAATCCGTTTAGGTGAACATTTAAATAAATTTGAAAGTTATATACAGTGTGTCGCATTTAAGACGAAGACACCCCTACATTTTCGCTATTTGCAGGAATACAGATTGGAATTTTTGCACTGTCGTAGAGGTTGACGGATCACACTTATTGAAACTTAATTTTAAACGCTCAACTACG
Organism: Vesta saturnalis; assembly: GCA_036346205.1. NCBI lineage: Eukaryota > Metazoa > Arthropoda > Insecta > Coleoptera > Lampyridae > Vesta > Vesta saturnalis. The sequence continues at coordinate 1,257,817 of JARFJB010002494.1, forward strand.
CCTACTATAGTCCGTAAAATGAATGATTGCGAATTTCGGCTTAGCGCTTTATTTGGCGTGCACACTCGTAGTTGGCATCTATTGCGTTCTAACACACAATATTTGGAAATAGAGAGAATGGAATGCTACGTTATCGTCGCTGAGGGTGGTGAACTAAGACGGGCACTATAAGTTTAAAACATCTGTATTTGTGTCAGGTATGTTAGAAGGAGATAAAGCCTGTCCGGTAGAACTGAACGGGTATCGGATTAACAAGGAGGATTGTCAATATATGGTTCTATTGTGCTTGAAACCGCCTTAATGCTTTGCTGTCTCGTACTTATTGTACGTGACAAAGAAAGATGGATATATTATGAATAATGCCTCTATTTCTGCCGAACAAAAGCGTTTGCAACTTTCACACATAATGACAAGGCAATAAGAATCAGATGCAGGTAGAATAGAAATTCAATAGGTATAATAAAATGCCAGTGGTTCTCAACACTGCTTTAACATTACATTTAAAATTTATGGAAGAATGCAAGTTTTATAATAAACATTTATAAAAGCCATTCATAATAATGAATATTCGATTAAGTATAGGTATTTCAATTTACATTTAGAAAGTTCATTGTATACCTAAGTATGGTAATGACGTTTTAGTGTACTCCAATTACAAAAGAATCCAAATAAATATGCAATACTGTAACAATAAGTAATTAATAATAGATTATTATACCATTTAGTAGGTACATATAGGTATAAATAAAACAACTGCAATATCTACATTATCATTATTCTTTGAGTAAGCGTTTATATAAACTAACCATTAATATAATGCCGAAAAAGTTGAGTAAAGAAATTCGCGAATTAGTTTTAAATACAGTCGATTATTTTAAAGAAGAAAAAGAAAATGGTGGTCCACTATTATCTACATTTTCTGTTCAACAAAGAACAGCAAACGCGTTAAAACTTTCGGTTTCGACGGTGGGGAAAATCTGTGCTTTAAAAAAAATGGCGGCGAGTTGGAACCTCCAGTGAAAAACAGCGTGTCAAACTTTGCACTACAGATTTTCCAGAAAATGGAAAACAAACAATTCGTGCATTAATATACGAGATGTACGCGAAGAAGGAACACGTAACGTTAAATTCATTATTAAACTTCTTAAAATTGAGAACCGCGTATGAAATAGGAAAAACCAGTTTGGCTCTAGTGTTAAAAATATGGGCTTTAAATTCCAAAAACCAACAATAGACGCGGTTTGTGTGAACAAAGCCACATTGTCGCCAAAAGAAACGTTTTTCTGAGAAAGTATCTCAAAAATCTTAACTCCGAAAGTTCGAGACAGTTTGTTTTACAGACGAAAACGATTTATTATCATTGAAGCAGGTAACAGAAACGGTTTTATCGACGGAAGTCAATTAATTTTCGGTACAAAAAATAAATCATTAGATTATCACGATAATATGAACGCAGAATTGTTCGAAAAATGGTTTGAGGAATCACTTTTACAAAAATTAGAGGAACCATCAATAATTGTCCTTGACAATGCGAGTTATCATTCTCGAAAGGCAGAGAAGGCAGTCAAAGTTTCTTGGAAAAAAGAAGAAATACAGCAATGGTTAACCGCTAAAAAAATAGCGTGGGAAAATTTTATGACAAAGGCAGAGTTAGTGGAATTGGCCAAAAGAAACAAAGTAGACCAATGCGAAAAATATGTAATCGATGAGCTAGCTCTATCATATGGACATGAAGTTTTGCGCCTGCCCCCGTATCATTGCCATTTCAATCCAATTGAGTTGGTATGGGGCATTACTAAGAACAAATACGACAAAAGTATCGTTGCGACATCCGGAAAAACGAAGATGTTCTTAATACGTGGAACGACGCATTAAAAACAGTTAGTGCGGAAATATGGCAAAATGTATTGATCATACGGATAAAATAATTAAAGATACTTTTGTTAATGAAGAGATTGTGGATGAAGTAAGACCTCTTATTTTCACAGTTAACACTGAAGAAAGTGATGACGATGATCTTTTCCAAGATTTGGATGACTCAGGAAGTGATGAATCTGAAGCCGAATGACAATTATAATTTTACATTTAATTATAAAAGTATATCTTTGTAATTTAATTAATATTTTCTAACTATAATAAAAATGTATTTGTTATTGTTGTTATAAGTATAAGTGAAAGGTGTCAATTGAAATTACTTATAGGTAATTAGTAATCGATTATTATTTTTATTATACAAAAGTTGCATTTCTTCACAAATTATATAATGTTAAAGCAGTGTTGAGAACCACTGGCATTTTATTATACCTATTGAATTTCTATTCTACCTGCATCTGATTCTTATTGCCTTGTCATTATGTGTGAAAGTTGCAAACGCTTTTGTTCGGCAGAAATAGAGGCATTATTCATAATATATCCATCTTTCTTTGTCACGTACAATAAGTACGAGACAGCAAAGCATTAAGGCGGTTTCAAGCACAATAGAACCATATATTGACAATCCTCCTTGTTAATCCGATACCCGTTCAGTTCTACCGGACAGGCCATAGTAATATTTATTTTAGTCGTCTCTTTAAAGACTAAATTGTCTGTTGTAATCCTTTGACAGTGGTATTCAAAAGTTTATTTCGCGTGTTTGTGACTAACAACTACTGAAATATGTTATATTCCTTCAATTTATAAAAAAAAAATTAAAACGTAATTGAAAATATAATAATATAATTTATTATTATAAACATAATTGGAATTCAATTATATTAAATTGAATACAACCTGGTAAATATTGGTGATATTTTTCAACTACAAAATTACCTTGTAATTAACTACTTTCTAAATAATCCATTAAAGAATGTAGGGTCATTAATATATCATTATTTTCAATTCAATTTATAAAAAAAAAATTAAAACGTAATTGAAAATATAATAATATAATTTATTTTTATAAACATAATTGGAATTCAATTATATTAAATTGAATACAACCTGGTAAATATTGGTGATATTTTTCAACTACAAAATTACCTTGTAATTAACTACTTTCTAAATAATCCATTAAAGAATGTAGGGTCATTAATATATCATTATTTTAGAGAATGGATTGTCTACAGATTTCAAATTTGCCTTAGTACTGTTTGTATACTATTGTTGTAACAACCGTAAAATGCCAGGAAAGTTTTTAAACGAACGTTGCCATGAACTCGTGTTTAATGTGTATGAGTATTTTTGTCGCGAAAAGAATAATGTTGGTCCTCTGTGTAATGTTGACGCAGTGAACAAAAGAACCGCAGAATTTTTAAAGATTAGCCTCAATACGTTACACAAAATCGTGGAGAGTAAAAAGCGGAACATTTCATTGACAACTATCAGAAAACCACGAACTAAGAGTAAAAGTGATGACATACCATAAGAGACATAATTTATGACATGTATTCCCAAAATAAAGTGGTTACATTGTAGACAATTAGTAATATACTACAAGAAGGGTTACTGACAGCATTCAGGCCAACTATAAGTAAGATTTTATATATTATAGGATTTAAATATAAACAAGACTGCAATCCCAGAGCACTTTGTGAAAAATCAAATATTGCGTCAGCACGGGTGTAGTTCCTAAAAAAGTACCATGAAAATATGCAATCGGCTTCACCACTTCAGATGGTATTTATAGACGAAACGTGTATCTTTTTTAGGGGATCACAGAAGATATCTTGGCAAGACGACACACCAAAAAGTGTAAAAAATGGGGAGTGTTCAAGTAGTGGGAAAAAATTTATCATTTTACACGCTGGTAATAAATATGGTTTTATTAAAAACTGTAGTTTAGTTTTTGCGGCAACATCAAAATCTAATGATTACCAAGATAATATGGACGCTGCAACTTTTGAGAAGTGGTTGAAACATCAACTGTTGTCTATTCTACAGGAACCGTCATTAATTATTTTGGACAATGCATCATATCATTCTCGGCTTATAGAGAAAACGCCTTCGAGTACATGGAAAAAGAAAGAGTTGCGAAACAGGTTAACAACAAAAATTTCTTTTGCTGACACGGATTTAAAGGTAGATTTGCTGAACCTTTCTAAACACCATAGACAACTGAATCGGTATGTTGTAAATGACATTATTAATTAATGTGGTCATTTCGTACTTAGACTACCTCCGTGCCATTGCCAATTTAATGCTATTGCGAATATTTGGGGTATCTGCAAATTATATTATGATAAGCACGTGGGTAGACAAGGTTACTCTGATGCCTCTGTATTACAAATGTGGGAGGATGCTTTGAAACAATGTGATGGAGAAGTGTAGAAAAAAACTATTACACACACAGAAAGAATTATATCTCAATGGTGGTCACGTGAAAATGTGTTAGATATAACAGTAGAACCATTGATAATTTGTATTAATGGTGATACTTCAGATGACGTTTTAATTTTAAGTTTACGCACACTTTTTTTTAATTCTCAATAAAATCTTGTTATTATTAAGAACACATGCTTATTTACAGTTATTACTTGTAGTTTTTATTTATTGCAAAAATACTGAAATTTAAAATTATAAATGGTTTGAACAAAATAAAATTATTTGCATACATACAATAATGATATATTAATGACCCACATTCTTTAATGTAATTATTTAGAAAGTAGTTCGTAATTTTGTTCATAAGAATAAATTATATTATTATATGTTCAATTACGTTTTAATTTTTTTTATAAATTGAAAGTGAAAGTTGTTAGTTACAAACATGCGAAATAAACTTTGAATACGACTGTCAAAGGATTACAACAGACAATTTAGTGTTTAAAGAGACACTTAAAAGAAATATTACTATCTCCTTCTAACACATCTGACACAAATGCAGATGTTTTAAATGTATAGTGTCCGTCCTGCAGCGACGGTAATGTAGCATTCCATTCTCTCTATTTCCAAATATTGTGTGTTAGAACGAAATAGATACAAACTACGAGTGTGAACGCCAAGTAATGCGCTAAGCCGAAATTCGCGATCATTCATTTTACGGACTATACGAATTTACAAAGAGGGCCAATTTTCAATATTTTGCTTTGCGTTAGAAATATCGGAGAAAAGTATTAAAAAAAGTTGTGTGCCATCAAAGATAAGAACCTGCACTAGTGTCATATTTATTAGTTTAGCACTTATTTATTTCAACCTCATGTGAAAAACAATTTTTTATAATTTATTAAGTTCGGTGAAAAGTACACAACAATAATTTTCATAACAATTAACTAATCAGATCTGATCCCTTCCAACTAGTCACAACATGCTGCCGAGAAACCAAAAAAATTTTATTTCGTTTTCGAGATTTTTTAAAAAAACCAAAATCTCTCAAGTCTATTATGTCAAAGGCAGAAACTCGAGAGATACATTCAACACCTATTTTGAAATGTACCCTGAAAGAAATCAACCAAACGAAAGTTATTTCTTAAGACTTCACCGAAATTTGTCAGAATACGGACAATTTCATGCATCAAGACCGAAATACGGGAGTAGGCTCCCTTTAGCAGTTAAAGAGGAAATTCTTGATACAGTAAGGCTTTCTTATGTTTTTTTTGTCATAGATCTATGTTTTGATTTAATTTTAGGTAAAACTAAACCCGTCTATTTCTACAAGAGAGATATCCGTAAATTTAAATATCCCGCAAACAACAGCGTGGAGAACATTGAATGAGGCGAATTTCAAACCTTATAAAATACATACAAGTCAAGTTTTACATCCCGGTGATAACCAGAGGCGGCTTAGATTTTGCAACTGGTTACTTGACCAAGCAAACCACGATGCGAATTTTGTTGAAAAAATAATTTGGACTGATGAATGTCGCTTCTCCAATTTAGGCGTTTTTAATCGCAATAATGAACACATCTGGACAACTGAAAATCCTAGAGAGAACAGGCAAGTCCGAGATCAAATTCGCTTTGGGTTTAACGTCTGGATCGGTTTAACTAAGAATAGGTTACTAGGCCCTTTTATTTATGAGGATACGTTAAATTCAGTTAGATATCTAGAGTTCTTAAGAGGACCAATGCTGGGATATTTGGAAGAAATGCCACTTAACGAATTAAGAGAACTTTGGTGGCAGCAAGATGGTGCCCCACCACATAACGGTGTTTTAGTTCGTAATTATCTAAACGATTTTTTTCCAAACGCATGGATAGGTAACAGAGGTGTTATCGAATGGCCAGCGCGTAGATTTTTTTTTGTGGGGAACCTTAAAAAATATTATTTATAAGCAGCGCTACGAAAACATCCAAGAACTTCGAAATAGCGTTATAACTGCCTGCCAAAATATTCCCCGAAGAAGTATTCAACGAGCAATACGTAGTGTAATCAAAAGAGCTAATATGTGTGTACAACAAAATGGTTTTCTTTTTGAACACCTATTGTAATCCTAAAGGTTTAAAAATATTTTAATTTATTGTTATTTTTCTTGCTTTACTTGTTCCTTTTCGTTTACTTGTTTCTCATAGTTTTTTTTATAAGTCAAAAGTACATTATGTGTTAATAGTAATTTTATTTTTTTTTTTTGTAAATTTAGGTATCTTGATAATAAAAAACAATATGTACACGCATCTACAGTGTAATGGTATCTAGATCGTTTTTTAAAATCAACAATAATTTTACTTTTTTGATAATATTAGCTAAACAGTTCAACATAAGGTGGGCAAATTATACATTTTTGAAATCACAAAAAAAAAGCTCTATTTAGTGGTCTAAGAATTCAAGATGGCGGCCATAAGAAATAAAAAAGTTGATGATGGTCGGCAGAAGACGAAACGTCGTATTAAAATTTTGATGCCGCCATTTTGTAGGCAAGAAAAAGTTGTCTGAAGAATGTATTGCTTAATTTTGAATATCTATGTAAATAAGGTCAAGAAGAAATAGAAACGAACATGAGAGATTTTGGTTTTTTTTAAAAATCTCGAAAACGAAATAAAATTTTTTTGGTTTCTCGGCAGCATGTTGTTGTTCCCAAAATTTCGCAACTTTACCAAATTTAAACCACCCCTCTATCTCTTACCGTTTTCTAAATCCCCATGGTTAGCCTCAAATTTGAATCACCCTGTATGTATGTATGTATATATATATATATATATATATATGTCCATTATAGTTAAAATTTAAAATTTATTGCAGAGCGACGTGCGCGCATTATGTTAATTGAACTCCCATTTTCGACAATAAATGGAAGGGGTTTAAAGGTAACGGACACGTTGTTATGATTTATTTGCACATACCCTTGTAAGACTTTGTTTTAATGAATTTTTTTTTGTCTTTGATTCGCTCTATTTAAGAAGGGTTGTTTGCCTGCGAACTAATTTCTCTTCATATGTAATTTAGTGTAACTGTTGGCAATTGTGTAAGCTTATTTTTTAAACCATCATTGTGCCAAACTCGTTAATTTTAATTTGAGTAATTAAAAATTATTATTAATTTTATTAAATACATAAATAAAAAGTTTACCTCGAGTAGGATTCGAACCTACGACCTGTACTTTGCTAGAGTACCGCGCTAACCAACTGCGCCATCAAGGTTCAAGCCCCAATCGATGTAAAGTTTGTCTTTATGTATGTTCTACATACATAAAGTACTCGCGGTAAACTTTTTATTTATGTATTTAATAAAATTAATAATAATTTTTAATTACATATTTACCTTTGAACTTATTCGTTCATAACAAAAACTTATAATTAATTTGAGTAGTTTCATTGTTTACCAGTTCCACATGATACAACACTTAACCTCATCAAGCCTATCTAATTCGAATAACACAGCGTACCTACCACTAGACGGCCAATTATTTTGATAAAATTTGAGGTTTGCGAGTAATTATATATCAGACTTGTAAATAAATTCCAATGTTTTAATTATTGCCCGGAAAGTCAATGTAAGGCAAGCAATTAATTTGAGTAATAGTAACATTATTGTCAGTCAACTCAAGATAAATCACTTGGCGATTGTTTTGTTATTGAATTTGCATTATTGTGAATAAGTTCAAAATACACTTTTCAATATATGGTACCTGGGGGATGCTACAGAGTGGTGCCGTGACCAGGATGGGGTTATGTTGCAGTAGGAGCGTGTTAACTTCTTGTCCGTTTTTAGTACAGTAACTTTTCCACTTTTAATTAAAAAGAAAAAAAATGATGAAAAGGAGAGATTGAATTGTTTAAATTTGAACAAATAAATTTAGTTTTTGTTGTAAGCTTTTGAGTCATTAATGGTTTTGTTGAAAAACATGTATTGTGAGGGCGAAGGATTATTAAAGGTCTGTTATGAAGGGCAAGGAGGAAACAATTTCCTCATAAGTCAAATTAAACATATAAAGAAACATTTTGAGGTAATTATTGTGCACAAATATTTTTTTCACTGATTAAGAAATTTTAATTATAGATCTATTAATTAATTATAATTAAGATTAAATATAGTAACAAAGGTAATAGTTAGATTAAATTTTGAATTTGCTGTTAAATAAAACACTATATTGTTGTAATTAAACTTAAAATGAAATATAGTACCCAAAATAAAAGTTGGATTAAGTTGCGAATTTGAAATCAAAGAAAAATATTTAAGAACTTATCAGCTGTACCTAGAATTTGCACTTCCAAAGGATTTTTTTTTAATTTACGGCACTTCCATGTATTGTCATATCTTTGGTATTTTATATGTGTCAATATGCCGATAGAAAAAAAAAATGTTCTTTACCGATACCCCCTACAGGGGATTAAGCTTAACTTTTTTAGTAAGATGCATTTTTATTAGTACGTTTTTTAATTGTAGCATTCATATTATTATATTACTAATCACTTTTAAACCGCGCACAGTTTGTACCGTTAACGTGTGTTGCTGTGATAGTCTGCATGCTTGATTACTTACGATGTTAGTGGTTCCTGCATTTAGATGCTCAATTTACTTCACGTCTCCGTGCACTACTTAATTGGTTAAGATTTCGAATTTGCCGCATTTAACACGCATATGTTTCACTGCCAAGATAGACAAACAAAACAAAAACACAAAATTTCTTCACATTTAAATAATTGATTACACTTATTGGACTGCATTTTTAATTTTAAAAAGTATAAGAATTAGCACTTTAATTGAGTTAAAAATTATTTATTCTTTAGAGGGTAACGTATACACGTTCGTACTCAAGGAACGCACATTTCAATATGACATATCGAAAAACGCGTTCAAATAGATGGAGGACTAGTTGGAAGGGATCAGATCTGATCCCTTCCAACTAGTCCTCCATCTATTTGAATTTTGTGTTTTTGTTTTGTTTGCCTATCTTGGCAGCGAAACATATGCGTGTTAAATGCGGCAAATTCGAAATCTTAACCAATTAAGTAGTGCACTAACATCGTAAGTAATCAAGCAAGCAGACTATCACAGCAACGCACGTTAACGGTACAAACTGTGCGCGGTTTAAAAGTGATTAGTAATATAATAATATGAATGCTACAATTAAAAAACGTACTAATAAAAATGCATCTTATTAAAAAAGTTAAGCTTAATCCCCTGTAGGGGGTATCGGTAAAGAACCTAATCCAACTTTTATTTTTGGTACTATATTTAATTTTAAGTTTAATTACAACAATATAGTGTTTTATTTAACAGCAAATTCAAAATTTAATCTAACTTTTACCTTTGTTACTATATTTAATCTTAATTATAATTAATTAATCCTAAAACTAGACAATTAAAGTCGGAATTAATTAAATAAAAGCGAAATTTAAAAAATAGAAACGGTAAGTTATCACAATTGACGACAATAATAAAACAGATTTGATTAGTTTAAAATGACAATAATATGCAAGTTGAAACCTAAATTATAAACCAAAATAAACAAATTATTTTAATCTTAATGCTGTCAACAACCTCGAAACAGATCATAAACAGATTGGGGTACTATATAACCTATGCTCGATCTTTTTTTTCTTCACTCAGGTTAATCAATATCCAGTGCCAATAATGACATACACCGCAGAAACCAGACCTGATACTTCAAAACAAAAAGAATGTTGGAAACAAGCCAGATGAAAATATTGCGCAGAATTGTTGGAAAAACACTATTAGAGAGGGGAAGGTGTGAAAATATAAGGAGAACATCAGTGGATGGACGCTAAAAAGAAATCACCAATGGAACGAACACATAAACTGAACGGATGAGAGAAAAATAGTCAGAATAGCTAGAGACAAGTCGGCAATAGGAAAACGCAGCGTAGGAGGTCCAAGAAAAAGATGGATCCATAACCTAAACAACGGGTAGAGATAGGCAAAGAAATCGAAGAACAAGCAGGCACTATGCCTAAGAAGGAGAAGGAAGAAGAATATTCCGTTTTGTTATAAATGAAATATGAAAACGAAATGATGTTGGTTATTAAAATTAAACGAACGTTTAAAAATTAAGTAGGCATTGTTACCATGAATATATCAACTGACAAGCCTGCAAATATTTGTCAAAATTTATTAGAGGAGATCTATAATTAAAATTTCTTAATCAGTGAAAAAAATATTTGTGCACAATAATTACCTCAAAATGTTTCTTTATATGTTTAATTTGACTTATGAGGAAATTGTTTCCTCCTTGCCCTTCATAACAGACCTTTAATAATCCTTCGCCCTCACAATACATGTTTTTCAACAAACCCATTAATGACTCAAAAGCTTACAACAAAAACTAAATTGATTTGTTCAAATTTAAACAATTCAATCTCTCCTTTTCATCATTTTTTTTTCCTTTTAATTAAAAGTGGAAAAGTTACTGTACTAAAAACGGACAAGAAGTTAACACGCTCCTACTGCAACATAACCCCATCCTGGTCACGGCACCACTCTGTAGCATCCCCCAGGTACCATATATTGAAAAGTGTATTTTGAACTTATTCACAATAATGCAAATTCAATAACAAAACAATCGCCAAGTGATTTATCTTGAGTTGACTGACAATAATGTTACTATTACTCAAATTAATTGCTTGCCTTACATTGACTTTCCGGGCAATAATTAAAACATTGGAATTTATTTACAAGTCTGATATATAATTACTCGCAAACCTCAAATTTTATCAAAATAATTGGCCGTCTAGTGGTAGGTACGCTGTGTTATTCGAATTAGATAGGCTTGATGAGGTGAAGTGTTGTATCATGTGGGACTGGTAAACAATGAAACTACTCAAATTAATTATAAGTTTTTGTTATGAACGAATAAGTTCAAAGGTAAATATGTAATTAAAAATTATTATTAATTTTATTAAATACATAAATAAAAAGTTTACCTCGAGTACTTTATGTATGTAGAACATACATAAAGACAAAATTTACATCGATTGGGGCTTGAACCTTGGTGGCGCAGTTGGTTAGCGCGGTACTCTAGCAAAGTACAGGTCGTAGGTTCGAATCCTACTCGAGGTAAACTTTTTATTTATGTATTTAATAAAATTAATAATTTTTAATTACTCAAATTAAAATTAACGAGTTTGGCACAATGATGGTTTAAAAAATAAGCTTACACAATTGCCAACAGTTACACTAATTTACATATGAAGAGAAATTAGTTCGCAGGCAAACAACCCTTCTTAAATAGAGCGAATCAAAGACAAAAAAAAAATTCATTAAAACAAAGTCTTACAAGGGTATGTGCAAATAAATCATAACAACGTGTCCGTTACCTTTAAACCCCTTCCATTTATTGTCGAAAATGGGAGTTCAATTAACATAATGCGCGCACGTCGCTCTGCAATAAATTTTAAATTTTAACTATAATGGATATACTGTAGAACTCCAATTATCCGAATTAATTGGGACCAGACCCCATTCGGTTAATCAAATATTCGGATAATTGGAGTTTTCACAAAAAAAAACGGGAAATTTAATAAAAAAAAAACTCCACTAAATATATGGTATTATTTACTTTAATTACAATGGTTTTAATATGTACTTTACAGTACAAATTAAACTTTACTTACAAAAGAGTGTTAATGCTTTTTGAACATATCTGTTAGCGTAAGTTGTTTTGCTGTCTTCACACGTTTTCGAGCTGCCAAGTCCCTCATCTGGTTGATTGTGAGGAGTTGGATATGGTTGCACTCAGGTTGTTGCTCCATCCATTTTAGCGCAGTATCAAAGCAGGCTAACGCTTCGCTGGCTGTCGGTCCTGCCTCTGGTTCGTCCGTGATGTCATCTTCTTCTTCTTCAACAGTTTCCTCTTTTGTTACACTTTCAACGAGTTCATCATCATTAAGAATTTGGAACCCTGGGTCAGATGAATCACTTTCAAGCCACTCGCCTACATCTTCCTTACTAACTTCAGAACACCCTGGAATTTTCAAAATGATTTTTCTCAACTCTTCAAGTGAGAGTCCGTGTTCATTTTTTCTTGATTCTCTGTCACTTTTTTCTTTTGCCTTCTCCTCTTTCGTTGATATGCCTTTTAACTTGTTCCAAGCTCGCCTCAGTGTTTCTGGCTTCACCAAATTCCACGCTTCTGCCTCCATGTAACAACAATCTTTCAAATTTATTTTTTTATGTTGAGCCACAACCCCTTCTTCATCTTCAGCACACAGTAAAAGTTTTCTCAGCAACTGTCTTCTATAATGGCGCTTCATTGTTTCTGTAACAGACTGATCCATGCAACAAGCTCGTTACATTGGGTGGCAAAAAAATGGTTTTAAATTTCCCACTTTCTCTCTCAAGCAATTCTTCCGTAGGGTGGGTGGGTGCATTGTCTAGAATTAAAAGCACTTTACTGTCTTCTTTCCCTAAGGATTTCTGATGTTTTTTTACTCCTGGGATGAAAATCTCTTCATACCACTCCAATAACAAACCAGCAGTCATCCATGCCTTAGGCTGATTCTTGTAACAGAGGGGAGTTTTGTACATTTTAAAGGCCCTTGGGTTCTTAGACTTGCCTATCAGCAGAAGGGGAATTTTATGAGTTCCTGTTGAGTTGGCACAGTTCAGCACGGTGATGCGGTCTTTGCTAACTTTATGTCCAGGAGCATTAGATTCTCGTTTAGAAGCTAAAGTTGTTTTAGGCAAAGCCTTCCAAACTATGCCAGTCTCATCGGCATTGTACAAAAGTCAGGATCGTAGGAATCAGCTAAATCTTTAAACTTTTCAATAAAGTTTTCTGCTGCTTTGGGGTCTGCAGAAAGTTTCTCGCCACTTAAATCTAACTCACGGATACCGTGCCTAAACTTAAAATTCCTCAACCATCCGTTGCTGGCTTTAAAGAAGAAGAACAGTTCAGTTTTTCAGCTAAGAGTTTTGCCTTTTCACACAAAATCGGACCTGTAATAGGATTTCCCATACCACGTTGCTGCAAAAACCACTTGAAAATCACGTCCTCCAACTCTTTATTTGAAGCCATTTTCATTGATTTTCTTGATGAACTTCGTCTTCATTCTCAAGCACAGACACAAAATTTAAAATGGAAATTCTGTTCTTTTTAATGTCTGAAATCGTAGCTTGTCCCAGTCCGTATTTTTCCGCCAAAACTTTGCCCGTCACTCCTTTATCTAATTGTTCTATAATTTTAATTTTATCCGCTAACGACAAAACAACACGTTTTCTCTTAGAAGCCATCTAACACAACACAACACAACACAATACACCGGCACAGACATGATGTAAATCAACGCCACGATATCAATAGACTGAGTAAACAAACAAAAGCAGGCAGTGTTGCCAACGGGCTCTGACAAAATGGCGCTATCGGGGGTTACTAAAAGTCGCTAGAAAGTCGCCAGATTAGAGAATAGAGAAAATTCTTAAAATTAATTTTTTCTTACAGTTTTATTTCCTTTTAAAATGGTTTTTAATTTTTAATTTATGATCCTTACTTGTCACAACTATTATTATACAGTACCCTACCTGAAAGGGCTAGAAATCTATTTCTGTTAATTTTATTGCAGTAAATACAAAGCGAGCAAACACTGAAAGCAGGTAGTAAGTGTCTTGTACAGTCACGGGTGACAGTGCGGCGTAGCGGGCGACTTCTAATTCTTTTCATTACGTTAAAATTTCGTGTATTTTTTTCTAAAAGCGATTCGGATAATCGGCGATTCGGATGATCGGAGTTCGGATAATTGGAGTTCTACTGTATATATATATATATATATATATATATATATATATATATATACAGGGTGATTCAAATTCGAGGCTAACCATGGGGATTTCAAAAACGGTAAGAGATAGAGGGGTGGTTTAAATTTGGTAAAGTGCGAAATTTTGGGAACAACAACATGCTGCCGAGAAACCAAAAAAATTTTATTTCGTTTTCGAGATTTTTAAAAAAAACCAAAATCTCTCATTTTCGTTTCTATTTTTTCCTGACCTTATTTACATAGATATTCAAAATTAAGCAATACATTCTTAAGACAACTTTTTCTTGCCTACAAAATGGCGGCATCAAAATTTTAATACGACGTTTCGTCTTCTGCCGACCATCATCAACTTTTTTATTTCTTATGGCCGCCATCTTGAATTCTTAGACCACTAAATAGAGCTTTTTTTTGTGATTTCAAAAATGTATAATTTGCCCACCTTATGTTGAACTGTTTAGCTAATATTATCAAAAAAGTAAAATTATTGTTGATTTTAAAAAACGATCTAGATACCATTACACTGTAGATGCGTGTACATATTGTTTTTATTATCAAGATACCTAAATTTACAAAAAAAAAATAAAATTACTATTAACACATAATGTACTTTTGACTTATAAAAAAAACTATGAGAAACAAGTAAACGAAAAGGAACAAGTAAAGCAAGAAAAATAACAATAAATTAAAATATTTTTAAACGTTTAGGATTACAATAGGTGTTCAAAAAGAAAACCATTTTGTTGTACACACATATTAGCTCTTTTGATTACACTACGTATTGCTCGTTGAATACTTCTTCGGGGAATATTTTGGCAGGCAGTTATAACGCTATTTCGAAGTTCTTGGATGTTTTCGTAGCGCTGCTTATAAATAATATTTTTTAAGGTTCCCCACAAAAAAAAAATCTACGCGCTGGCCATTCGATAACACCTCTGTTACCTATCCATGCGTTTGGAAAAAATTCGTTTAGATAATTACGAACTAAAACAGCGTTATGTGGTGGGGCACCATCTTGCTGCCACCAAAGTTCTCTTAATTCGTTAAGTGGCATTTCTTCCAAATACCCCAGCATTGGTCCTCTTAAGAACTCTAGATATTTAACTGAATTTAACGTATCCTCATAAATAAAAGGGCCTGGTAACCTATTCTTAGTTAAACCGATCCAGACGTTAAACCCAAAGCGAATTTGATCTCGGACTTGCCTATTCTCTCTAGGATTTTCAGTTGTCCAGATGTGTTCATTATTGCGATTAAAAACGCCTAAATTGGAGAAGCGACATTCATCAGTCCAAATTATTTTTTCAACAAAATTCGCATCGTGGTTTGCTTGGTCAAGTAACCAATTGCAAAATCTAAGCCGCCTCTGGTTATCACCGGGATGTAAAGCTTGACTTGTATGTATTTTATAAGGTTTGAAATTCGCCTCATTCAATGTTCTCCACGCTGTTGTTTGCGGGATATTTAAATTTACAGATATCTCTCTTGTAGAAATAGACGGGTTTAGGTTTACCTAAAATTAAATCAAAACATAGATCTGTGACAAAAAAAACATAAGAAAGACTTACTGTATCAAGAATTTCCTCTTTAACTGCTAAAGGGAGCCTACTCCCGTATTTCGGTCTTGATGCATTAAATTGTCCGTATTCTGACAAATTTCGGTGAAGTCGTAAGAAATAACTTTCGTTAGACTTGAGAGATTTTGTTTTTTTTTTAAATCTCGAAAACGAAATAAAATTTTGTTGGTTTCTCGGCAGCATGTTGTTGTTCCCAAAATTTCGTAACTTTGCCAAATTTAAACCACCCCTCTTTCTCTTACCGTTTTCGAAATCCCCATGGTTAGCCTCGAATTAGAATCATCCATATATATATATATATATATATATATATATATATATATATATATATATATATATATATATATATATATATAAACCGTTGGTCCTAGAGACCAAGAATTTGGAGGGTGTGTTCTTTGTAAAGTGTAGGTATCCACTAAGGAAGGGTTTTTCGAAATTCCACTCCTAAGAGGGTGAAATGGGGGGTTGAATTTTTGTGTGAAACTTTTTATTCTATGGGTCGATTGACTCGAAAATTGGTACACATATTCTTCAATCAAAATTATGAAATTATGAGACGTCTATCACGTGTTCTATGCAACTTTTTGATATGACGCGTAATTTAGCGGCCAAAAACTTACTAAGGTATAATTTAAGTGTTAGACATACTTTTTCAAGAAAATTTAATTTTACATAACTTTTCTTTATAAGCTTTCTTAATATAACTCTAAAAAATAATTAAATATGAATGAAAATGGTTAAAATGTATCATTGATATTTTATAGAAGCGGACGGCTTTGAAATTTTTTTTAAGTTAATATGTTTATCTGAAATGAAGTTTTAAACGTCATTCTGACATAGATTACTGTTTTGTTTTTACAATGTTCCCCGTTTTCGTTATGAACGTATAAGAGGTTGCAATTAGTTTTAATTTTTACCTTCCAACATATGTAAGCATAAAGTCGGGCCGGCGAGAGGTGTCTTGTGACTCATCTTTTAGTAAAGCATGGTTTAAGATTTTAAAAACGTATGTCGTTATTGGTTCATATAGTTAGTAATTTTGAATACCATCAAAACATCGTCAATGTTTCTAGGTTATTTTTAAATTTAAGCCGCGCTGTCAAATTTAAGCCGCGCTGTCAAATTTAAACAAAATTATTGTTCGAATATCTCGGGATTTAGCATCCTAAAGGTCTTAAAAATCCCTATCCACTCGTATAAATAAAGTCGAATTTCGTTTAAGGTCTGTTCGGACTTTTTCAGGCATGTCAAGTCCACCTACTGTGGGTAGTCATATGATAAAAATATATTGTACAACTGTAAACGATAATAGAACCGAGACCGGGTCAACAAAATTTCGTTTTGGATCTGTTTTACAAACTAATTATATCAATAATTTTCAATAAGAAACGAATTAGCTAGCAGTAGGCAGTGCCCGAATGAAGTGCGAAAAGTTTGGTTAATTGCGGATGATCGTTTTTATCCGACAGATCTCACTGCGTCCAAAGGGTCAAGTCTGTAATTTGGTTATCGAAGCTTCTTATAAATAACTGATTTTGTCAAAATTAAATACACTGTATTGAATGTTAAAAATGAGATTTATTATTAGTTAATAATATAACCGATTTTAAAAATCTTAGTTTACAGTTTGTCAATATATATATATATATATATATATATATATATATATATATATGTATATATATATATATATATATATATATATAAAACCTAAGTACAGCTACAGAGGTATATGTTAAATATAATAAATCTTTACAATGTTATAAAGTAACTAAGATTCTAATTTTTGCTTTAAATTCAAATATTAGACATTTTATAATTAAAAGTCATCACCTTCATTTTCACTATCATCTTCACTCGTCTCTCCGACATCGATTACTAGAGGTTTTACCATTTCCTCAGCTCTTTTTTGAACGTCCCACCACTAGCTCATTTCCTTTTCATCATGTAAAATACACTTTTGCCACAGTTCTCCAGTTACTTGGTTTAATGAATCCTTCCATAGCGATAAAACATTCTCGTCCTTGAAGCCCTGTCTTCCAACGTTTTTGTTGTAATACTGTTTACAATTTGCGCATATTAACTCGATAGAGTTGAATTGGCAGTGATACGGAGGTAAACGTAAAATTTGATGTCCCCATTGATGAGCGATTTCATCAATTATATATATTTTTGGAACTTGTAGATCCTTGGCAATTTGTAATAATTCCACTTTCAGCATATCATTCGAATGAGGAATATTGTGTTTTCTTAAAAATTGAAGATATTCTTTCTTCCAACTACCTTAAGGTAATTTTTCTACTGACGTAGAATGATAACTGGCATTGTCAAGAATTATCAAACTTGGTTTTTCTAAATTTGGTGAAAGCTGTTCTTGAAACCATTTTTGAAATAAATCAGCGTTCATGTTATCGTGGTAGTCTGCTGTCTTACTTTTACTGGAAAATATCAATGATGGATTAGGTATAAAACCATCCGTGTTGCCAGCACGCAGTACGATACAACTAAAATTTGTTCGGTTAAAAATATTTTTTACAAATCGGACTATTTTAATTACCGTTTCCCTTCTCCTAGCGGTTTGTTTTTTGTGCTTTTCAAATCATTATCATACCATGATTTTCGAATTCTTCCTCGACTAAAAATCCACGTCTCATCCAAAAAGACAGGATCGTAACTAATTTCACAACTTTTATTAGCAAAATAGTTTCGCAAAAATGTTGCTCGAGCACCAGCAATATGAACCTGTTCCATTAAACGCCTTCTTCCATCGTCAACTTTGAATTCAAAACCAATTTTGTGTAACAATTGTTTCAAACTCGTTTTACTGAGGGTAAATATTTTATCTTCCTTGAGTTCAGTTTGGAGTTTTTCGATAGTAATATGTGAGCCTAAAATTAAACTCCATTTCAACAATAATTTATGAATTATTTACCAGTTGCTTGCATGGTGTAAATTTTTCGTTTCAAAACGTCTTTCCCGTATTCGTCGACATCCTTTGACTTCGACGTCAAACGCAGCCTATGTTTTTGCGGTGAATCCGGCGCCGATTTCCCAGATTCTATGCGAGAGCCAATCTTTGCCTTTGTCCGAGTTACGGTTTTCTCGAAAATGCCGCATGCGAGAGCAGTTCGCTGCAACGTAATATTACATAAATATAAATTTAAATAGTGAAAATTATTAGCGTACCTGGATAATGGAAATTGAAGGTAAACTTGGCTCCCCGTTATCGCGTTCCATCTCGAAATAATGAAGTATATTCATTAACATTACTTGAGCTTCGCTTTTCAGAGATTTACCTATTAATGACATCATTATTTGCTGCAAAATAAATAAATGCATTCAATCAATTGGAAATACATTTTGCATTATAAACTTACCTCGTAATAGTGAATATTAATAATAATAGTTTGAAAAAAACTGTTGTTTACAAATGCAATGGAAACTATTAAATTACGAAGCGAAAGATAAATTATTACAACTACAAAACACGATGCGATTATACGAAACGAAATATGAAGAATAATTTGAGGTTAAATAGCCAAGAACACATCAGACAGCGTCATACGCTTTGACTTTAAGATCGACATACATTTTTAAGTCCTGCATTTAAAATATATAGCAGACGTATATTATATAACCCGTCTTTCTTTAAGTGAGAACTTCGCACTAAGATAAACGGAAACAGATGCATTTCACAGTAATAATTATATCCCCATTATCAAGTCCGCCATGACACACCTCTCCTCGGCGCTTCCATAGAAGGTTATGCAATCGACTTTTTAAGTTAGCATCTATACTTGAAATCAAATAGGAATAAAGTAGAGGGCGCTTGAATTCAAGTTATGTTTACACTGGTATAATGTATATATATGACGGCAAAATAATAACAAACAAGTCATTATCCAAGTTTGGTGACAAATTCATTCACGCAATTTACTCACTTGGCAGCAACAGTTTCAATCACTGATGTATTCAAAGTTGCTGTATACCGTAGCGAAGCACGGGTAATTCCGCTAGTTATTTTATAAAACATTTTATATTATTAACTTACTCACTAAATATGCCACCGATTTAGGTTTTAAAAATAATTAACCTCTTCTATTTATTGTCGAAAATCCGAGTTTAATTAAAGTAATCCGGGCTTAAATATCAAAATTTTACTATAATGGACAAATTATTTTATAAAACAATTTATATTATTACTTTCTTCACTAAATTTGCCTTTAAATTGGATTTTAAAACATAATCAACTTCTTCTATTTATTATAGAGAATGGGGGTTATAGTTAAATTTTAATATTTATTGAAGAGCGATGTGCGCGGAATACCTTAATTAAACTTGGATTTTCTACAATAAATAGGTTATGTTTTAAAATCTAATTTAGTGGCAAATGTCGTGAAGTAACCAATAGTATAAATTGTTTTATGAAATAATTTGTTCATTATAGCTAAAGTTTGAAATTTATTGAAGAGCGACGTGCGCACATTATGTTAATTGACCTCCCATTTTCCACAATAAATAAAAAGGGTTGATTATGTTTTAAAATCCAATTTAGTGGCAAATTTAGTGAAGAAAGTAATAATATAAATTGTTTTTTAAAATAATTTGTTCATGATAGTTAAATTTTTAAATTTATTGAGGAGGGACTTGGGCGGATTACGTTAATTAAACTCGGATTTTCTACAATAAATAGAAGAGTTTTAAATCTAAATCGGGGACATATTTAGTGAGTAAACTAATAATATAAAGTGGTTTATAAAATAATTATTATAGTTAAAATTTGAAATTTATTGAAGAGCGACGTGCTCGCATTATGTTAATTGAACTCCCATTTTCCACAATACATAAAACGGATTGATTATGTTTTAAAATCGATATCGGTGGCATACTTCATAAGGATACTAGTAATGTAAATTGTTTCGTAAAATAATTTGTCTATTACAGTGCGCGGATTGGATTTATTAATTAAATAGAAGAGGTTGAGTATGTTTAAAATCGAAATCTGTGACAGATTTAGTGAAGAAATTAGTGGTATAAATTGTTTTGTAAAATAATGTGTCTAATAAAGTGATTTTTTTTGTGATTTTCAAGCGTACTTTCGAAATATGTAAACCGTTCTAAAATCAATTTTGTCCATCAAGTTCATATTGAGCAATAAACAAGCGCGCACGTATAAACACACACATTAATCTTTAACCTTCATTAATAAATTGATTAGTTGAGGTTGATTGTATTTCATATTTTATTTTGGTACCATTTTGCATGTAAACCTCAAAAGTCTAAACTATTTTTAATTACATTTTGTCCATTAACAGTGAATATTACCATTTGTTCCCATATATAGCACGGCTGCGATAAATATAACTGAAATTATAACTTTAATGTTAATAATGTTTTTTTTTTGTAAATAATGTTTAAACATGGTGTATTAGTATTACATAGTATTTTTTATTGATTTGCGGCGTTTTAAAGTAGATTTACTCGAAATAAAAATCCGTGGAGGAAATTCGTGGATAACTTGACATTAGTGCTTCACTCCGAGTGCGTACCGAATGTCGTGAAACTTGTCGAGGTGTTTTGGAGATGCCGCTGTGAAGGCGTCACGGTGCGATTTGCTTGCGAGTTGTTTTATACTCCCAGCGATCGCGATCGAACTGCCCGTTTATTCCACGTCAACTAGTGGTATCGCATCGCCGCTTTTTTGTATCCGTACGGACGTCCCCACCTGCCGAATTTGCTCGAGATTGGTCGGGCCGTATCGGATATTTGCCTTTAGGGGTCTCGACGCTTACACCGCTATTGAAATCATCATTTTCGGGCTCCTCCGCTTTCCTCTAGGTACGTACTAAGTTTCGTGAAGCCCTGTGGGAACGATTTAGAGATGAGGCCAAGAAAGTGTCACAACGGACGCAAAGCCATTTTCTTGCAAGTTGTCATTAGATACCCCGGCTAATTGAATTTCGTCGCGATCTGCCAGTTCGTTTTTTCGTATCCGTAGGGACGTTCCCACATACTTGCCGAGTCTGGACGAGATCGGTCGAACCGTCTTTTAGACTTTGCCCCCCGGCGTCGAATTCGACGCTCAAAAACAGCGTCAGGATGCCCGCGTTATATTTTGCAATCACTTTTTTGTATCTTTCGGGTGCTTCTCAACCACGTGCCGAATTTCGTTGGGTTCAGTCAAGTCGTCTCGGCGATGTGCTTCTCCTAGGCGTATGCATCAAATGCAGATGAAATCAGATATTGAAAAAGTTGAACCGTTTTTGTGTTTTGCGTTCGACGGATCGACAGGGCGGACAGCCGACCAGATTATCAGAATAAAACTGCATGAAAGTTTACATTATGCAGCACTACCTAATAAAAGTAGTAAATATGTATAAGAGCATATACTGCTTGTAGTTTTCTGAATGGCTAATTTTTGTGTGCTTTATTTTATATACTCGTAGAAACATAAATGTAACTTTTCCTTCTTTCTCACATAATTTAAACGATAATTATACTACTTATGTGTGAGAAATAATCATACTATTTTTAATTGTGAGAGATCTTCAAAATATATCGTACACAAATATTTTTACTTTTAATATAAATAATTTTGAAACATTTTATGTATCCTTAAATTGCCCAGTTATTGATATTTATCTTACTGACTCAAACTTCCCAAGTTAACAATTGACATGATAATTTAAGGTGGTCAGTTTGAGACCAGTTTAGATATATAAGTTTAAACCAGTTTAAATTTATATAAACTAGTCTCCAAACTTACTTAACACACTAAGTCCTATCCGCCAAAATTAAAATTCCAAAATCTAGCTTATCCGCCTTAAAACACAATTTTTCTAATACAGAGGGTTTCATAAATGCAAACCATGTTGAAACCATGTACAATGTATTTACTAACTAAAATCCTGTCTGTTAATATAAAGCTCTGAAATTTGGTTTTGCCGTTAAAGCAATTAGTTATTAGAGTAGTCCTGTTCATAATTGCCTTTTTCTTGAATTACTGAAAAGCTGCAAACATTCGTGCTATTTAATATTGGTGTTTTTTTACGAATTAATGTTTTGCATGTTTTTAATGTTTATATTTCTAGCCAATTTGTTATATATATATATATATATATATATATATATATATATATATATATACATTACCGCAAAGCAGACTGCTTCCGTCATCAGGGTTAGTCCTCAGAAGGTCTGATTTCGCACTTGCGTCGAATTCATATACTATGATTTTTTCCCAAGCACGTGACTACTCTCAGATTCGAACTTTGGTACGTTTCACTTACAAATCTGACACCTTTACCGCTGACCCACTGAGTAGTCCTATTTATATTTTTTAGAACATATATATTGTGCTGTATTTATTTAATAAGATTTTCCCCATATTGTCGCATTATAAAATTTCTTAGAATGAGTTTAATATTTAACATCTTTCATCCACGTTTGGGTTCCATAAATTATTGATATAATTTATACTTTGATTATATTCGCTATTTAATAAAATTGCCTCGACTAGCATACCAGGGGATAGAGTTCAAGATTAGTTCAGTATTAAAAGTATTAAACATTTACGTTAGGTTCTTTTGCAAAATAAAATTAATTATAATTTTAAAATGAAGTTGGAATTGTATAAAAATTCTTTTATTCAAACACCTTGTATCTTCTGCAATTACACAACATGTTGCACGCTTGCGGTTATTACCGAGTTGAATTTGTGCGCACATTGCATCATGGCTAAACAATGAAGAACATGTAATTTCAGTAAGTATACTTTGCTTTTTAAATTAGTATTGCATCAATATAAAATCAATGAATGGTTGTACTATTTGCAGACTGGTATATAATCATCAACATAACCTCGAATATTAATATAAGATTCATAAACTTACATAAATATTTATCTCCTTTCTGCTGTTTTCTTTATTGAATTTCCATTATCCAAATCAGATGTAATTTGAATCCCACGAAGTATACTAATCCAGCGGTGGTTGATATACAGCATAAGCTTATACAGGTATGATGCTTAAATATTTCTTTGATATATTTACTAAACTTTTTGTACACACTTTTAATTTTATGTATTATATAATTAAATATAATTATTTGATTTAAAGTTATTGCATACTTAAATACAATAATTTATCTGCATACACATTTTATTTAATCGACATTTTTTTTTTAATTTTATTTCAATTGAAATAATAACATGTTAACTTTGTTAAAATAATTTTATAAAAAAAAAAATTGAAAACATGATTTAACTTCGATTGTTTAACGATAACACATCACTCGTACAAATACTTCACGTTAACCTTACTTATTATGTATTTCAAAAATTTCAATTGTTTTGGTATCTGAATTATTTTAGGTTATACAAAACACACGATCAATCTTAAATCTGAACATCGAGTGACATGCTCTCAGCTTGAAGGATTGATAGAGACTGTTTGAAAAAATATAACAAAATCATATCATTTCTTTGCCTAACAACCAATTTGATTGGAACAATTTTTCTATACAAACATAACAGACCTTAATTCTGATTGGATAATCATATTTCTGAAATTTGCAAATTATTACTTTTACACATAACGTTTTTATATGAGGACATATCTTAAAAACATGATTATTTTTGAAATTTTACTTTTAAAATACTTAATTCATTTAAATTTCAATAATTAAACAATTTTACATCAACAAAGTTTCTTATCTCTAACTTATCGTACTTTCTACAGGAAAAATATAAACAGAAATGGATTCTATGACACAAAAAACATAAGGATACATCACTCTCTAGCACAATTATAGTTTATTTTGAAAACTTCCATCTCAACCTCTTTGTTCGTACTTGACATAACCTGGTTTCTCAACATTTGCACTTAATTTGCATTTACAATGTTATTTTAAGTTGCAACACTTTCTCTTCGCACTAACATGTAAGTTATTTTCATAATAATTGTTTAATTTCACATTTTACATTTGTAAGTTCTATGAATCTCTTCTAATTTCGTCTTTTATTTTACAATTCAACATACACTTTACTTCACCTACATTAAGTGATACAAATTATCTTCTTTTACTTTCAGAACAGAAGCAGAGTATACTACCAGAATAGGATTTCCTTATTTAAATGGATAACATGAATTTTATTGAACCATATACATATACTAACACTTGAAGGTGATCGGAAACTATTAGCATGAATAATTCTATTGTGCAGCCATGATTCAAATGTAATACATGTCAAACTTGAATTAAATAGCTAACAACATGCCATATAATTACATATGTACTTAGTTTTATGTTAAGTTGAACGTATGCAACTTGCGGTTTACAGATGTTTAATCAATTCCTTCACAATGACTTATGTTTAATGTACCTTTTAGTCTGAGCTTATTTCTATATTATGATGATATTTGCGCATTATTGGTTTCCATATGGGTTTCATTTCTACACTAGTTTGGCTTATCGTATTTTCTGCTAGTGCTAGTGGCATCTTTGAGTTTACGGCGAGTTGTATTCTCGTCCTTTGCCACTATCTCTATGTTCTCCCATTTAATGCAGTGGTTTTCGTTCCAGACATGTTTGGCGATACTTGATATTTATGTTTCGCCTTTGCGAATGTTGTTCCTGAGTTCTCACTTTGAGAGGTCTACTGCTCTCTCCTATATATGCTTTGTCGCATTCGCATGGAAGGTTGTATACACAATTCTTGGAATTCTGGTCTTCATTGTGTGCTTTTATCGCTGTGTATTTATATTCTTCTTTTTCGTTTACCCTTTTTCTCTTTAGGTTAGGTATTAGATCGGGGTAGCCATTTTCTTTTCTGTTTTAGCGATTTTTTTTCAGGTCCTCTTTTTTTGAGTATATTGTTTCAGTACTATCGTACAAGCATGTTGCCACGCTTAACTTTACGCTTTTGTGGTTATTGGAGTTGACGTGTAGGTAACTCCCCGGATGGGTAGGCTTGCTGTATATACTTGTGAAAGCGTTGTCATTTATGTGTACAAGTACATCTAGGAATGACAGTTTTTGTTCCGACTCCAATTCCATTGTGAATTTTATGGAGGGTGCGCGTCTATTTAGAAGATCTAGAAATTCGTTCAGCTTATGCTTGCCGTATTGCCAATCAGCGAAGGTATCATCCACGTATCCAAGCCACATCCTTGGTTTTCCGCTAATACGAATATCGCTTTGTCTTCGAAGTCTTCCATGTATATATTGATGAATTGCTCAGTATGGGTGGGGAACCTATCGCCATCCCAAACTCTTGTTGGTAGAATTTTTCTTCTACTTGGAAGTACGTAGTTCTAATGCGTATTATCAGAAGTTCCATTATGGTGCTTTCCCATAGTTGTGTGGGTTTGTCTAGCGTTTCATCCAGTCTGTTCCTTATGATAGTTTTAGTACCTTATCGGTGGGAACATTTGTGAATAGGCTCACGATGTCGAAGCTTACCAGTATTTCTTCGTGGTTAGGTTCTGATGGTCTCCAGGAAGCCCTGTGTATTCTTGACCATATGCTTGGTTTTCCCTGATAGGGGTGTGATGACGCCTAGCAGATAGTGACAAGGTGAATTTCTCGCAGATTTCGCAATTGGATGACAAAACGGTAGGTTATCTTACAAATAGTTAGGACGCAGTAAAACTTTTAAGCCCAACTTCACAGTAGAAACACTATCAAAGCTATTAACACGAATGCTACACCGGTCCTAACTTACTCATTGGGAATAATGAAGTGGACCAATACAGATTTAGAACAGATACAGATCGACACACGTACATTACTCACTAAACACCGAATACATCATCCACACGGTCTTAACATTGTAACTTAATATAGTAACATACGTAACCTTCGTACACCAAACACAAACTACGAGAATACTTTTATAAAAAATTTCACTTTCAACACCACAGAAAGCAGTCACACATGCAGAAGAATCTTACACGCGCTTAAATATAAGTATTATCATGCACCACACATAACATGCAAATATGGACGCAAAAGACTTTAGACGACATAATGGAAGACAGCACACAACACATAATATTACAGAAAGTACATTACAAACACAAAACACTTCAATAACCACTAATGTGACACCTCTTAATCATTCACAAATACCCAAACGTAAACACAAAATACACTCACACACCATCAACACAAAACACAAACAATACATTTTTTTTGTGTATACCTACATAGCGCATTTGTTTATTTGAAAACATTTGATAAGTAGATGACATATTAGTAATCTGTCTTTCTCAATTAAAGTCTGTCCAGAAACGAAGCGAAGGAATAAATTAAAATAGTTCATATATTTTACAAGGGTTTTGCAGACAAATGACGATTGCAATGTTTTATTGAAAACTAAAAATCTTAAAAATTATATTACAAATAATGTTCCCGTTCCTTCCCAATCGTTATTTAGTATTAATTAATTTTATTATGACATATTTAATTAATATTACTTTAGTTTTATATTTTTATCATAAAACAATTACAAATAATGTTCCCGTTCCTTCCCAATCGTTATTTAGTATTAATTAATTTTATTATGACATATTTAATTAATATTTCTTTAGTTTTATATTTTTATCATAAAACAACGCAACGCCACTGGAATCTGCCAAACACGTTGATTTATACCTTCGCTTCATTTCTGGACAGATTATAGACAGTTAACTTTGACATTTATAATATTATCGAAATATGCATTAAGGACAACAGTTGTTAATCCTTTTTAAATTTACATACTTTTTAATTTTTTAGATATACGCATCAGTTCTTGCCGTTATGCTGTTTAAAACAATTCTCTTCTTTTTTACAAAAATTGAAGATCAGCTTGCCGTGAGCGAATTTATCAGACAAGGAAGTAATAGAACAAATAAAAACAGTTTAATCCAGAAACTTAAAAAAAAACTTTTGAAAACAGATAAGACCAGGTTAGTGGCTACACCTTAACCTTCCATTATTGGAACTGGTACTTTACTTATTTTATAACGTTTATTTGTTAAAAACATTGTTCAACATCGAGTAGTGACGAATAGTGACCTATAAAAAAAGGGACTTCTATATGTTTAAAAAGTACACGTCAGATAGAAATCGAAGTTCATGTACGTGCGAAGCTAGGCGGTGGAATAAGAAAAATCGACATTCATCGTTGTGCCACGAAAAATGTAATATTAGAAAGGGCTAAAAATTTATATTTCAACAATGGCGTATCTCCTAAAGGTCATCTCAAAGACTTTGATATACAACTGTGGGATTATAAACATTATCCTGTCACAGAGGAGTATACAGTTGAACAAATATTTGCAATTACAGGATTTCCCAGATTAAAGTTCTACGTTTCATCTAGGAAAAAAAGGCTGTCGAACTGATGTCTACGTCGTGTAATAACGTAGACAGTGAGATTGAATCAGACCTACCTTTGTAAATGATGGTAGAGATTTACCAACTTATCAGTGTCTACCTGAAGATACTTTAAACTCAAATAGTAATAAATCCTGACGTTTCTCATAATCGGGTAATTATAACCGTACATAGAGGAAGGGTAATGGATGAATTTATTAAGGCCTTTGCGTAACAGAATATAAATTCTAGACGAAGTCAAATTGAAATGGTTTTGTCGAACGGGACACATGAAAGTGGGCAAGACTTTGGGTGAATTTTTCGAGACTGCCTTAGTGAATTCTGGAAAACCTTTTATGAGGCATGCACCAATAGAACTATTTATAAAGTATCTATATTAAGACACGATTTTACTGACAAGTGGGCATCCACTGCAAAGGTGTTATATAGAGGTTGGATTGATGAATGTTATTTTCCTATTAAGTTGTGTTTGTGTTTTAATACCCTAGGACAGAATAAGCGGGATCTTATAAAGACTGCCCTAGCCAATTTTAACGAAGTTGATCAATCCAATTTGTTTGATATACTGGAGACGGTAAATTGCAAAATCTTGGAAACCGATAAAACATACAGAGCGTTTTGAAAGATAAAAGAGCTTATAGAGAAATCGAAATTTATTATAGAAACAGAGGTACAAAAGCTTGCTACATTTCTAAGGTTTTGCGCAGACGCATATATTCTGACAGGGAGAAATAATTCTTTCACTTTTATAATAACCCAACAGGTTTTGGACGCACACCTATTGGTAGAACATGTGGTTGTGTTTTAGAATTGCCCAACACATACAACCATTTTCCAGGATTCCGGACTAAGATGAATAATATGTTAGATTCTAAAATATGGGCTATGGATATTGTTTAGAGTAGTGTTATATTATGATTCCAGTTTTGTTTAAATCTGCCATTTTTATAGTACTACGTTGTGTTTATTTCGTTTTTTGTATTTTTTTAATGTGTGTAGAACCAAATGTATAGGAGCCTCCTTTTGTTTCTATATGTAAGAGGAATGAGGGTCTTACCTAATATATACACAATGCAATAAATCCATCTATAATCGCGTAACTTTATTATCACTCACCAAACTCAGTCCAGTTTGAAAAGGGCTTCTATCAGGATTGTGTCATTACTGCCGTTGGCTTGACTACTGCAATTATAAATAAAACACAAGGGGAATCTCTGACTATGCCAATCTTAACTCATACTTTTACAGTTATTGTACAATTCTAAGGTCAATCAGCTATTGAACGCAATAGCTGTGTTTTCCCTGTCGAGAGAACATTATCTAATGAATCTGAGGATCTTGCTACGCCAGGTGCCTCTACACCCAATCACGTATCCCCCTATGATTAAACCACCCTCATAGGAAGAGGGTCTTCTAACGTCAGACCGAAGCAATAATCTCGAATAAGTCCGAATACGTAACTCCAATGAATTAATGGGGGACTTCTAACGTTGGGGAAGGCCCAGATTACGTAATCGTGCATAAGATGATGGGTGCCCAAGGCTCTCCTATAAGACCGTCTACGTATCCTCCTGTGCATTAAACCACACTCCTCAAAGATAAAGGTCTACAAGGGTCTTCCAACGACAGACAAGGTCCACATGCTACATGACATGGACACTGACCCTGTGCCTGAACGTAACCCCAATGAGATAAAAGAGGCCTTCTAACGTCGATCGAGACGCCCAGCAAGCTCTTAACAAGATTAGGAATCCAGACCAAATACGTATCCCCCCCCCATGCAATACAGAGGTCTTCCAACGACAGGCCAAGGCCACATGCTACGTAGCATGAATAGTGACCCTGGCCTGAACGTAATCCCCACGAGATGCAGGAGGCTTTCTAACGTCGATCTGGTTCCAATTACCCTAATAGTTACGGGACCGGCAGTATTTAAACTGCCCGTACGAACGCACATTAATTATCACGCATCATCACATCGCGCGCATCAAGCAATTATAGATACAAAACCCCCACATCTAACGTGTGCACGCTTCTTAGTAAACATTAGCATAACACTTCTTAAGGTACCTTCAACATGTCTTGTAATTATACAACATATTCTTAAGAACAGCAATTATCGTCGCACTCACACATGCAAATTAATCACACATAATGACACTAAATGTAGGTGTCAATAACAATGCAAAGAAAATTGATTACTCTATTTGTATAATAACAGTGCAAGTTAGATATCCTCACCTTAAGCTCACAAAAATATTAGAGCACTATTTCGACAAAACTCGATTACACACTGAACATTATTAGTAATTTGTATATTGATATTGCTATCGACCGTCTCTGTTAGGTCATAAACCGAAAATCTTCCCCTAAGTTTATTTTACGTGTCATATTTATGAGGTCCTTATTTTAATTACTATGCAACGAACTCGACAAAAAAAAATGGAATGCATGTGCCGAATAACCCATAAATTTTATTAAAACTAACGATTACATAATAAGAAAAAAAAAGTATGTATGGTATTTACAAATGACTCAACGAATAAATGATAAACAAGTCAATAAATTATTACATCACCCACCTGAATAATTTCCAAAAAGCAAAACTGAATAAGTGACATCCAAAAAGGAGGTGTTAAATAATCCTTTGTCCTTTAAAAATTGGAACAAATTTATCCAAAATTGTGCGTTGTTTTCCTCAAAATACACCACCAAGATTTTATTATTTGGTTAGCGGTACTCTTGCCTTATAAGAAAGCAGGCCTTCGAGAATTGCTCCACAATTCTTTTAAAGCAATTTGTATTTATTTCTTTTGTTTTCTGTGCCCATGTCAGCTCGAATAGTTCTTGCACATCCACCTAATTTCTGAATAGTGTTTAGATAATAACCCGCAATGACTTTTGGATTACTTAGATGTCTGCCCCGCACGTAACCAAACGATGTATCTTGAAAATCCGATAATGCATCCATTAATGCATATTCCAAAAGCTTATCGTATGAACCAACACGCCATAGATAATTTGGCCCTTTATTAAAATACTGCCTTCTCCTAAGTCGCTTCCTTTTCCCGATTTCAACACCATGTCGGATCTAAATATTTCAAAAAATTCCTTACAACTTTCTGTGTCACCATTATTCCATTTTGAATGCATCTTAGATGCATCCAACGATATCCACACATTTTCCCCGAATCACTTAATTCGTTTTCCAAAAAATTAATTACGTCATAAATGTTAATGTAACTTCTTCGTCTATATAAACCCAAACTGCAAAGAGCTTCAACGTCCTACGGCTCAGAAATATGTTATGATTTAGACGAAGGAAAGCCAAAATCTCTTCTTGTTGCAAACCGTCTCGAAAATATTTTTTTATCTTTTTCCTAACTACGTTTATATCTGGTCAGAAACACGACATTGGATTATCTCACAAACCCTATTTAATAATGTTCGACGATCCCAAAATATAACATTTTGGTGTATCGCAGCAACGATGTTGACAGAGGCGTAGCTACCGGGGAAGTAAACGCAGTACGGTACCAAGCGCCGATAGGCGCAGCGCCGAGCTGACCGCTATTCATATTAGGGCACATCGTGACGTGACATCGCACTTGTCTAGATCGTTAAAATACAGGGGAAACGAAAATTCACCGTAAAAACAAAAAAAAAGCTATTTAAAAAGTCATATTACAATATCTAGCACTTTTTGTTCAGTGTTATATCATCTATAAAAGTACGAAATCCGAATTCAATGTCAGCGGACAGTGAGGCATCGAATTACTTAATTTACATAACATGTAAAATAAAAAAGAAAGAAAGGTTCTATTGTCCACAGTGGATGTGAAATTGAGTATTGTATTACTTGCGATAAGATAAATAATATTCAATTTTCAAATAACATAATATAGAAAAACAGATCCGTGTAATAGTTTTAAAATAATATTTGTTTAAATTTAATGCTAAGTTATGGCGCCTTTTCATACGAATGTCTTAACGCGCTTTCTCATTAGTCTGGACATTCTGAAGCTTCTTATTAGCATTCATCGTTATCCAGATTATTTTCCTTTCTTTGCGAGTGAGTGTGCCTGCTATTATACGTCATTATTAGATTTGTTCTTCCTTTCTACCTGTGTTTCGAATTCTAATTCATTGGTGGTTTCCGTGAAATCGTAAGTAAATTTTCAAGCATTTTAATGCAAAATATGTATTTACTAAATACCTTAGATAATGAATAAAAGAAAACCTAGTGGTTGGGATTTTCACAAGCGCCGATTGGAACAACAATCGAAGCAAACTAAACTTCTAAAAATTGGTACCTTTTTTGACGTAACGTCTTCAGCGGACACTGTAAATACAACCTCTTTACTATCGATCGAACACGAAACGTCACATGATACTGTAACCGACGTGGAAATGAGAAAAAAAGTATCGAAGATGTAGATACTTGTAATGTATTGATTGCTCAAAGTCAAGAACCAAAACCGCTATCACAAGAAGCTCTCCATAATTATGAATCGAAAGAGGCATACAGGGACACCGCTATTTTTTCTTCCATGGCACGGCACGAAAAAAATAATGCGCAACTAATTTTTCAAGATATCTCAAATAAATCGGACGAGAACGAGAAACGTGTTTTAGGATTTTTGGCGACCGTTTTGGGCGAGAAATACCCTACAGACATTGGATTTTATTCGGATCACATACCAGTACAGCCTCACACGATGATTAAAAAGTTTATTATTAATTATGGCCTCTGTAAGCCAGAAGGTCCTTTTGCTTGCGACCAAAGCAGAAGATGTTTTTCATCTTTTTATTATATGACTGCATTTGTACGTGGTTTGAAGGTGTCCAGTGGCTGTGTTATTCTAAGAAACTGAACGTTTGTTATTGTGAACCTTGCTGGTTGTTTGGTGATGGATCAAAACAGTATTTCAAAATTCATTGGATAAATGGAATGTCCAATTGGACTACTTTATCCAAAAAAATTAACAAACACAAAATTGCTCATTACCACATTGAAGCTTGCATAGTATATGATACTTGGAAGTCAGAAAAATGTATGAACTCTCACTTAGAATCTACTCTTCGAAAGGAATCAAGTTATTGTAGGCAAGTTTTAGGACGATTAATTGCTGTTACATTAATGTTGGCCATACGAAATCTCCCATTTAGAGAGATCGTGATTAATGGGGTACAGACAACGTATTAGGTGGAAAATTCTTGTCAGTAATTAATTTGCTCTCCTGCTACGACATTGTTTTGTAATAACTATTAAAAAACCAAACGAATCAGTTAAATATTGAAGTCCTACGGTGCAAAATGAGCTGATAACTTTAGTAGCAACACAATTGGAAGTGAAAGACAAGCTCCTTTTTTTTCAATTATTTTGGACACGACTCAAGACATCACCAAAGTAGTTTAGGATACAAGCCTGCCCCAGTCCCCGCTACGGGACTGCAAAGGCAATTGGCTATTAATTGGCCCATTTCTCTTATTACCCTGCCTGAATATCTAGGCCGAGATCATCCCTTAACTGGTTCGCTAGCAATAAGGCTTTAATTTCGTATTAGGTCGACACCTGGGGCTATCCAGTAGACAGCACCTTTCAACGGTTCGCAGTCGCTATCCGCCACCGTGTCATGAGCCCACGCTAATTAAGTAATAACTGATACAATAAGGACTCTGGAACATATCTGCCAGGGGTTTTATACAATTACAACAACTCATAACAACTACGACAATAAGTAGGTAGTTAGCAAATAATACAAAACATATTTCCTTCAGTAAACACTTTCAACTTTTTAAATAAACACATTGCAAGAACTCGAGACTACCCTTGTGTCACGTCTACCGCACCGCTGATGTTATTCTAGACCGCCGCAATCACCCTCGTTTGTCAATGAATTATGACCGGTCGGCTATATTTTAAGCTTTTGTTAAATAAGAGTGTCGATTACAATAACTTCTTTATACTTAGCATTCACAATTTAAAATATTGATCTTATAATAGTGCATCGGGATTACTAACATTTTTAAATGATCTTTTTTATAAAAAAGGTGCTCGCGTAATGAGTGGTGCATATAATGGGTTACAATCCAAAATATTCGAAATTGAAAAAAATGCTCACTATTTTTATTGCACTAGTCATAATTTAAACCTGGTCATAAACAATGCCGTAAAAAGTGTCTCAACGGTATCCAGGTTTTTTGATAATGTTAATCAAGTATATGTATTCTTCTTAAATAGTATAAAAAGGTGGGATATGTTGAACTATTCACCCGTTAGAGGTACTACATTGAACAAGTTGAACCCCACGTGGTGGTCTTCAAGATTCGATGCTTTGATAGCTTAAAAGTTCAATTATAAAGAAGTTTTGCAATCTTTGACAGATATAATATTAAGAGGTAAGCCTACTGAGAGATCTGAAGCACAAGGGTTAAAGAAAATTTGATTTTGTGCTATTAATTATCGTTTTGTCCAAAGTATTACAAGCTTTAAACATCGTTTCAAGCTATTTGCAGTATAAACAATGTGGCATGATGGAAGAAGCAGCATTTAGAAAATGCACATCTTGAGATTGTGAGTTTCAGAGAAAACTTTGAACAATTTAAAAATGATGCTATATATGTAGCCCAATCATGGGGCATTCAAAGTGCTTTTACCAAGAACCGACCAACAATCGTAAAAAGGCACTTCGACGAATTATTAAATGACCATAGGTTTGCTGATCCGGAAGAAAACTTTAAAATTTCAATCTTTAACCCTGTTCTCCATATTATAATTATTCAGTTAAAAAATAGAATGACCGGCTTTCATATTGTTTATTCCAAAATTTTTAATTGAAGGTAGTGACAATGAACTTTACGACAGTGCAAGTCGAATAAATCAACAATATGACAAAGATTTAACACCTGAATTTGTGCGTGAATTGTTAAGCTTCCCGATGTACGTTTAAAAACAAAATTGCTACTTGTTTATCGATAAAAGACGTCGCGAAACTTTTAAGTTGTGAACATAATACGGCAAAATACACCTTGAAAAGTGTATATACGGTATTCTTGTTATTTTTAACCTTTCCAGTAACTACCGCGTCAGCAAAAAGGTCATTGTCTAAGCTCAAATTAATTAAACATTACTTGCTTAGTTTCATGTCCCAAGTAAGGCTAACTGATCACTCTTAAGCAAAGAAAATCATAAAGATCCTGGCTTAAATTTAGACCATCTTATAAACGTATTTGCGGAAAGCAAGGCAAGAAAAAAAAATTTTAGTTCTAGCCATAATCCTTTTCTTTTTGCCTTAAATGATAATTTTTGTTAATGTTAATTTAGTTTTTAAAAAATATACTTATGTACGTATATTAACTTCATTATTAAAATAAATTCCTGAACTTTTTTATTTTCGTAAAAAGGCGCCGAAATTCTGTTCCTGCCCAGCGCATTGTAACCTAGCTACGCCACTGGATGTTGAGTGCAATAAGTACCTTTACAAATCCATACAAAATTACGTTAAAAAGGCGTTATTTGCCTTGTTTCAACAACGTTTATTCCAATAACCGTATGTAATAAAAGTTAGCTATTGATACTCATCTATTATCTACATTAACACTTAATAATGTAACCACAAACTCACACTGATGCGTTCCACCGGCCCGTTGTATTTGTGACGAACAAATTTTACATTTACAAGAAATAAATCTTGCAGTTGTAAATATTACAATTGTAGGAAAAATGTATGCATTTGTAAAAAGAAAATGTACGATTCCTAAGAAAAAAGTTTTTGATGTGGCCCTTCTACAACTTTGTAGTATTACACACATCCCGTATATACTAACCAACTGATTCCTTATTAATCTTTTCCCTAATTAAGAGCATAGTCGTGTACGTGACTTTTCACATTCGTAAACTAAACATATTTAACATACATACCTTAAACATATCATTTTACTAACAGGCGCGCTATTCAGTTAACAATAGTACCTTTATTATTTCGGCACTCATTACCTTACATACGATTAAATAAATGGGGCAATAGCCCTATAATTACTAGTTCAAATTTATCGACTATAACACTAACACTATTTAAGAAGCGTGAAAAAATTCTAAGGGTTAAGTAATATATTAGGTTTTTATAACAAAGTTGAACACTACATTTTCCTACTCTTAGATGTAAAAAAATACGTCATGTTTTGTAATCAAACACATAATTTTTTAATTTGAATACGGCATGCAATCAACTTTTTAATGTTTCCTTTTACCTAACGTGGGTTAATTTAGAACCAAATTGGCTTATGTGAATGTTTTTTAAATCAATTTCTTTTACAGTATTTGAAACTGTTGGCGTTTCATCCATAGTTACTACGAACGGATTAACTTCTATGTTTAGAGATTGCAGTAGTTTCCATGAAATTTTAAACGTTTTTTAAAAGTAGTTTTTAAGCGTATTTATTCAGAATTCAAATTGAATTTTCTTTGGTAAATGAAGTTTTATGTTCGTAATTAAATTTTATGGTTAGAATTCAATTTGTTATTGTAAAAATCATAAATCATAATTAAAAATGTATAATATTGAGACTATAAAATCTCGCCTTTAAATAACTTAATGTTTTTAATTAACAGTTAACACATGTGAATTAGTTTTACTAATATCCATTAAAAATATCTAGAATTTTTTGTACGAGTTGATGTATAAAAACGTCGCAACATTTTAAGGGTAATTAAATAACTGATAAATGCGAAGAGACAGCTTATGATTTATGGTTTTGGCTGAATTTTTTTAGGTAAATGTGTTTTTTTTTAAACCGAATTATGAACTTGGCAGACACATCTAAGGTAATCATTTCACATTAATCTCTAAAGTTAGTAATACTTTGCCAGTAGAATATTTAACTTTTTAACCGTATTGTTTGACAGAAAATTATATTTATTTACTATGAGCTCTATTGTTATTTTACGAAACTCGACACTCATTATTGTTGAAACGTCTTTTTATTGGCATCAAAACATCAATTATAGTAAATCTAAACGCTAGAGTAATTAATCCACGTTGTTAACCCTCCTATTGTGTTAACATTTTGGTTTCACCTACTGTGTTCGGGTTATTATGACCCGGGTGCCTATAGTTGTCGTTTTATTCTCATTAAATTGATATAACAGTAAATAATAATAATAAATAAGACGTAGTATTTATTATTTATTACATTTTATTATGTTATTTTATTTTTATTATATGTTATTATAAGTGTTATGTAAAGAATATCTGGAAAACGTAGTAGTTGGGTAAGTATATACATTTATTCACAATTAGAGTAGAAATACTTTCAGAACAACACAATGAGTCATGAAAAGCTGCGCGAAAATAAGCTGGTTTGCCAGTGGCGTTGCACGAAAATTTCCTAAATGGGTTATGGGGTTAAACAGAAATGTTACAAATTGAAGTTAAACCAAGCGATAATTTATATAAGACTATGTTTTGTGAAATGTAGCAATTATAGGCGCAATTTTGTTTTGGAGCTCCTTGAATACTTGTCATCAACAATGTCTGCTGAATAACTTTATTTACAGAATAACAAAATGATCTATACAAAAGTACAATCGTATAATTAATCCTAAACTACTGTAAAATGATACATGTACCCCGCAAAACATGAAAAAAAACCTTAATATCCGACTCTTTGAGGGATAGTTTAATAGTATGTCGAATGTGTTGAAACTTAATAAACTAAATATACTATTTGAAACGCCCCCAAAAAAGCTTATTGTGTTTTAGAAAACTATGTAAACGAATTCACGTTAATTAAAACGTAGATGTGTATAACAAAAGCTTTCAAATTAATAACACAAGTAGTGAAGGAACAAGGAGTAACCGCACCAGATTCTTATTAGTTTGAATGCGATTACTTATTACTTTGGTTTAGGAGTAAATTATTTTAAAATTTATTTATTCACAAACAGAATATAAAATGAACACGTAAATATTTACAGAACTATAAAATGCTAACTCACAAAAATGAATTGAGAATTATAATTAAATCTTTCGCTAAAATTATGCCACAAAACAACTTATGACAAAAATCTAATCATAGGAAATTACAATTGCTAAAGTTTATTTTTAGTATACCTAATGTAAAAAATTCTGGTAAATAGGTTATCATAAATACATACAAAAACAATTAAGAAATGATAGATTTTGTTTTAGGGTTTAAACAATTGAATCAACACACTTCATTTTGGTTGAAACTACTCATTCACCTTAGTTTTATAAAATTCACAAAACATTAAATAGATCACGATATAAGGTGTGTTTCATTGTGGGAACTGAACAAGTTGCAAAGTACCTATAATGTGTGTAAATTGTAAATATTCCCTAATAAATTATTTT
The DNA here is from genome assembly GCA_036346205.1 of Vesta saturnalis. Taxonomy (NCBI): domain Eukaryota; kingdom Metazoa; phylum Arthropoda; class Insecta; order Coleoptera; family Lampyridae; genus Vesta; species Vesta saturnalis. Next base: position 1,296,278 of record JARFJB010002494.1, read on the forward strand.
ATTCTGTGCTCGGTCCTGCTTGTTGTAAGGCAGAGTCAGGCAATAGAGAAATTCCAAGATCCCCCTCATCTTCATCATCGGAAGATTCTTCAGTAGATTCATCTGAATCGCTTGTATTCACAACGAATCTAAAATCATCATATGATTTGTCAAACATGTGTTCTTTGTACTTGTATTCTTCAACTACTTTATCAACATGTGTACATATGTTTGCCCAATCTTCAGGAGTTATCGTGGCACATTTTTCTTCAGCTAATTTTATTACATCCTTTAATTTAAAGGTAGTGTTTCTAGATGCAACGTACTGCTTCACTGCAGCCCATATTTTCTCAATTGGGTTTAGTTCTGGATGATACGGAAGAAGTCTAAGCACTATATTGTCATGTTTTGCTAATTCAGTATCTAAAATATACTGTTTGCACTTTGACTTATGCTCCTTGATTATTGCATACAACACAGGTTTTGTTGAAAGAGGATCACGCATAATTGAATGTTGACGAAGCCACATAATCATATCGTCCTTTTTGGTCATGGATGTTGGATCTTTATTTATTACCATATTGTGATATGATGCATTATCGATGACAAGTGCAGCTCGCTTTGCTATATTTAGCAACAGCTGCTTCTGTACTCACTGCATAAAACTTGTATGGTTCATATCGTTGTGGTAATCTCCTGATGTACTTCCTATAATTAATAAGATTTAGTTTTAGACTACAATTATGATAATGATCTCGTACCTGATTTGAACATAAGTAGTGCATTATTAACAAAACCTTCAGATCCACCAGCATGTACCATGATAACAAGCTTTTTTTTCTCGATCGCCAAAACGAACGGTAATTCTTGATGAAATAGTCAAACGTAGATTACCATGCGGTGCTCCTACACGTAGGATTTTCAAAAGTCGAACTGTCAACATATTATTTGAACACCAGGATTCTTTCAAAGAATGTTTAGATAAAATTATTGACGAATATGGGATGAATTCAGTTACTGTTAATAAAACAAGTGGTTTACTGAAACATTTGCATTGCCCGGAATCTCTCTACTGGTGGAAAATATTTCATTGCATCATGCCACATGCTGAAATATTATTTAATCAGACTCAAATGCGCGGGATTGACAGTTCTCAACTGCAAAAGACAATTGAACAATTCCAACAGCAAATTATTCGAATTAGAAATTCTACTGACAATGACAATCAAGAGCGCAATAATGAAGAACCTGCAAGGAAAAGACAAAAAACGACAGCTGTAGGTAACAGAGCTGTTATTACAAGGGAAGTATGGCACTCTATTTTAAGCCAAATTAGCGACCGATTTGATTTTAGGGATGACTTAAGTGCAGCAAAATTATTTTATTCTCAAAATTTTAAAACTTATAGACATGTATTTCTACAAAAACATTTTGATAAATCTGGGAAATCTTATCCTATGTTGGACAGTGTAGCGTTCATAACAGATAACAACCCAAAAAAGGTTCGGAAACATACAAACTGTTGCATATTATTTGTACAACGCCCATGTCGACAGCAGAATGTGAAGGATTTTCCACCGTCAACTTTTCTGAGAAGCACAATGTCAGAAAATCGATGCATTGGCGGTCCTATTAATAGAAAAGAAGTTCGTCCAGTCTATGCCGGATTTTGACAACAAAGCCATAGACGTCTTTTCCAACCTTGAAAATGGGAGAATGGATTTTATGTACAAAAAATAGGTACGTTTTTTCTTGTGCCCACCCTCTTTCATAACTCATGAGCCGCCATTGATTATTATCGAAAAGTTTGAATGTATATAAGATATAAATATAAAAATACACGATTTAAGAAACCCAAAAGATGTACATTAAGTACGTTTTGGGAAAATCCCGATTTTTTTTAATAATATTTTATTGTGCTGCACCAAAAGAAAGTACTTACACTCGTCAAGTAAAGAACAATGAATTAAATCTAATTACATGTATACTTATTTTAATTGTATTAATTCAAAAATGTATGTTTGAGAAACTCATCATATGCATAGATTGTCGTACTAATCAAAATTAATTTCATATGTATTATGTGGTCAGGACCTACGGTAAAGTGGAATATGGCTAAACAATTTTATTAATGGAATGTTAGCACTAGTTTTAGTTTAAACGACAATGAGGGATGATTATGTTATTCTTATTGCGAGTGTCTGAAACGTATAATTAGAACTGATTCGCAATAATGCAAATTCAGGAACAAAACAATCGCTAAGTGATTTATCTTGACTTTACTGACAATAATGTTACTATTACTCAAATTAATTGCTTGCCTTACTTTGACTTTCTGGGCAATAATTAAAACATTAGAATTTATTTACAAGTCTGATATATAATTACTCGCAAACCTCAAATTTTATCAAAAGAATTGACCGTCTAGTGTTAGGTACGCTGTGTTATTCGAATTAGATAGGCTTGATGAGGTTAAGTGTTGCGTCATGTGGGACTGGTATACAATGAAACTACTCAAATTAAAATTAACGAGCTTGACACAATGATGGTTAAAAAAATAGGCAAGGAATTTACACTTACACAATTGCGTACAATTACAATAAATTACATATGAAGAGAAATTAGTTCGCAGGAAAACAACCCTTCTTAAATAGACTGAATCAAAGACAAAAAAAATTCATTAAAACAAAGTCTTACAAGGGTATGTGCAAATAAATCATAACAACGTGTCCGCTACCTTTAAACCCCTTCCATTTATTGTCGACTAATGGGAGTTCAATTAACATAATGCGCGCATTTCGCTCTTCAATAAATTTTAAATTTTAATTATAGTGGACAAATCTATATATATATATATATATATATATATATATATATATATATATATATATATATATATATATATATATATATATATAAACTATTGGTCCTAGAGACATGAAATTTGGAGGGTGTGTTCTTTGTGAAGTGTAGGTATCCACTAAGAAAGGGTTTTTCGAAATTCCACTCCTAAGAGGGTGAAATGGGGGGTTGAATTTTTTTGTGAAACTTTTTATTCTATGGGTCGATTGACTCGAAAATTGGTACACATATTCTTCAATTAAAATTATGAGACGTCTATCACGTGTTGATGCAATTTTTTGATACGACGCGTAATTTAGCGGCCAAAAACTTACTAATGTGTAATTTAAGTGTTAGTTCAATTTTTTTCAATATCTGAATAATGATTCATTTTATTAGAAAAAGCACAAACATTCTTTTTAAAGAAAATTTAATTTTACATAACTTTTCTTTATAAAATTTCTTAATATAACTCTTAAAAATAATTAAATATCAATGAAAATGGTTAAAATGTATTATTGATATTTTATAGAAGTAGGCGGCTTTGAAATTTTTTTTTAAGTTAACATTAACGAGCTTTGCGCAATGATGGTTCAACCCGTTAATGTACTACTTTGGGAAAGAACCACCAAGAAAACCCAATTTATTCATAAATAAGTAATTGCACAAGTATATTAATAAATCCAATAACACAAAAAACAATGAAAGGGTTCACTGTATAACAAAACACCATTAAAGCAGGTTAAAGTGCATACACAATTATAACATTAAGAAAAAAATAAATAGAAATCAGTTTAGCTGCACACAAACACAAAAAAACAATGTAATCACACCCACAATTGTGTCATAAGAATAAAAATAGTAATACCAAACATGTGGCCCGTAAAACCAATCATGCCGGTCTTTAAGTAAATAAGCAAATAATAATGCAGATTAAGGTACATATAAAATACAACAGTAAGTGATAATAAGGTAACTAATAATAAAGGCAAAAGAAAGCAAGGAATTTACACGTACACAATAGTTTAGTGAGTAATAAAGCATAAAATACTTTCGTAAAATTGCAATAGATTACATATAAAGAGAAATTATTTGGCAGGCCAAACAATTCTACTTAAACAAACTGACAAAGAAACTCATTAAAACAAAGCCTTACAAGAGTAAGTGCAAATAAATGACCGATACACAGGCTTGAGCGTTAGAAAAAACAGCGTCCCTTTTTCAGGTTACACATCCATCTATACAAAACAATAAAAACCGTAAAAATATAGTTCGAGTTGTTTTAATGGTGATTTGGACCCGTTCGTATGTAGATCAATCAGTAATTACCTATTTACAATTATAACCGAAAGCTATCTTTTGCACGTTTGTCCACGCCCACCTCTACACGAATATAAATATAATCAACATACAAGAATGCTAATTCGCCCAAATACATGAGTGAGGGAGCCCTATACTGTCTGACGCTAAATCCTAGTAATTTGACATGAGAGATGTTTACTAAAGAATGGGTCTGAAGATAATATCACTTTTTCGGTTTTGAGGACGTTCACATCTAATTGATTAGCATGACACTATGCGTTAGCCTTGTTAGATAGACTTTCAGTAAATAATATTGTTTCTTCTACATTGCACGCTCCGCCCAGCAATGTGGCATCATCTGCATACAATAAACAGTTTTCATTAGATACGTAAAAGGGCTTGATACAAACCAAAAAATTAAAACAGTGGTCCAAGAATGCCACCTTGCTGCACACCTTTGGATAAAGATTTTTTACTAGAACAAGCATTGTTACATCTGACGACTTGATAGCGGTTATGTAGATAAGATTTTATTATTTTATTAAACTCATTCAATCAAAGTTGTATACTTGTTCGAGTTTTTTCAATAAAATGCTGTGATTAACATTGTCAAAGGCTTTCGATAAGTTGTCCATTTTCAAAATAATTTAAAGTTTTATTTATAAATGAATTGATAGCATCGGCTGTTTACCTCCCAGACCGAAAACAATATTGGTTAGCTGAGAAAACTCTATTAGAGATTATTTTCTCGTAAATCTTAGAAAAGACAGGTAATATGGATATCGACCTATAGTTAGAAAGATTATTAACAACTGCTACTTTTAGGGCATCTGGAAAAATACCTTCAGGCAGTGCATTATTATTTAATTTAATAAGTTTAAATAGAACGTATAAGGGAATATTGCGCTTCATAAGGCTAACAGTGATATAGGACATTCGTTTAACTTATCCCGATTGATCGATGAATCAAACGCGCACTTGTGTATGACTATCCTTTTCTACATATTGAATACAATGTACACTATTAGCTAACGTATTATTCCAAGAGTGTCGTTTTGTATGGCTTTTTTTAACTCAAGTAACTAACAAGGATAACGTTAACAACAAATTAAGTTTTCTTTATACGAACAGTTTTGATACCAACATTACCAACTTTAACTTAACTACTTCACATAAATATAAATGTCATAATGTTAGCAAATAAAAGACAAAAGTGTTATTTACGTATCGTAGATGTACGCACATAAAATCATATTATTTTCAATAAAACTTGAAACGTAGCAGATGAATTTTGGTAAGTTATTATATATTCTAAAATGTTGCAAAAATTTTGTAAATAGGTATTTGTAGGTTAAGACCAATGAACTCTTCCAAAGAAAGGAAGTAATTGTTCCAATACTTTTCTACATAAAAGTGGCGATATATATCTTTGACGGCAATACATTTGTGAGTTAATGGTTATTTATTTGATTTATTCATAAAGATTGAATTTTTTAGGAACGCTACTAATCATTATGCTTTGAGAAAACATTCGAATTGCAAAATACGTAATGATAATTTCAGTCATCGGTGTTTATTTGTACACTTGTTTGTGTAGAAGATTATTATACTGCAATTCAAAATTATTGGTGTATTTAATGTAATTGAATTATAGTACTTTTTTAAACTTATTCAAAGTATCGTTTCAAACACAATATAACCAATAATGTAATAAAACGTAAATTTGTCCATTCACATTTAAACATGACTGTGTTGAAAATAATTTATTGTTATAAATTATAATGTTAATGTACAATAACATACATTATATGTTATTATTATAATTATTATAGATTATTATTAAGTTTTTGGAGAATCGCTGCTTTTATTTGTGGTAGAGAATATAAGTTCTGCTCCTTCCACAAAGCCATCTTCTGTTCTAGCACGTAGAACTATATAACGTTTGCCTTACCCACCAAGATTCTTAAAGCATTTTGAACTGGAATCTTGCCATATTCTTTTGTTGCTTCCTTTTGCAAATATCCATGTTTCGTCGAGATAAACGAACTGCTTGTAGATATCTTGTTTCATATAAGTGATGTAACTTCTCAAAAATTTTAACCTCATCGATGCTGTTGAAGTTTTTTCGCAAAGAGCTTTTCTATTGTTAGTTTGCTTGAAATGAAATCCAATGTCCAACAAAACGTGATAGAGGCTAGTCCTTTTACACTCAACGATATCTCTTTCTTTAATTTTTGTTAAGAGCTTATCTAATGTAACATGTTCATGGTTAATATACATGTTGTAAATTGTAGTACGGATTTCACTTTTTTGTCGTTGATCCATGTCTTTTGTTTTTAGACTTTTTCGTTGAGGTTCATTTTCCTTGTTTTCTTCTTGATTTTGATGTCGTCGTAAAGCATTACAAATAGTCTTCGTGTCAATTTTCAAAGCATCGCTAACCCTTGCATGCACTGCTGTTAATGGTGATAAGGGCCCGTTGTTCTGTTTTTCTTTATTAAAGTATTCGACTAAGTTATGGATCAATTCGTCTACGGTAATTGACCTACGAGGCATGTTGATGTGCTACAAATGAAAACATAAATGTTATCTCTTTCTGTAAAACGAATTAATCTTTACCTTAAATGAACACTAGAAACTAATCTGGTTCTGAAAAGAACCGATCTTTTACAATATTAACTCAAGAAGGAATGAATAAATGAAGAAACAAACCAACCGGCGAGCGTACATAACCTCAATCAACGTATAAGCAAATAAAGGAAAGTTGTTCTGTGGAAAGGTTGGTATCAGTGCTCATATTTTTGTTTTAAATTACAGACGACGGTAATTTCGTGATTTAATGCATACATGACATCATCGGGATAAGTTAAACGAATGAACTTTACCATAAATATATTTACAAGTATTATTATATAGTGAAAGCAATATTTCTCTTACTTCCTCCGGTAAAGCCAGACTTAAGGCTGAATTAAAGCTAGACTGTGAAGTGGAATTAAACCATTCAGAATAGTAGTGTGTGTCGCGTTATTGTTTTACATCTTTGTTTGATGCACTCTGAAATTACGCTGCCCGTCTCGTTCTTGACACTCGTCACAACCGGTGGATGGTACACCAGACCTGCGCAGCTAGATCAATGACTGAGGCAATATTCCAATATTTCGGATGTCTATTAGTTTTGCGGTCGACTAGTTGATATCTCAGACCGCTTTCATGCGAAAATAAAACCTTCCTTTAATTGAATAACTCCTTGCGGATTTCAGTAATTGTAATTTATTTTTGTTTGCATAATTCTCACAATTATTCAGGTACCTATATACTAGCCTGCTGTTAATTAGGTAAGTGTGTATTAATTTTTTAATAAAAATGAATAATAATGAGCCTCTACTTACTGTTAATTTGTTTACTATTTGTTAAATTATATAAATATTATACAAGCAAAACTTAAAAATATGATGAAAGAATGGTATAACAATAAATTCGTTACCTTAAATCAAAAAACAAATTAATATGTAATAATAGACATGCACCTTATATATACGGTTTTCCAAAATTACATAAAGAAAATATACGACCAATAATAAGTATTATAAATTGTAGCGTGTGTATAAAGTGAAAAGTGGGGCACAGGTAAGTCCAACAAAGTGAAAATGAAATTTATTAAAAATTAAAAAAATTGAGTATTCTGATAATACTGTAATATTTACAGGTATAATCAAGCTATTGCCATTTTGCCATACTATTCAGATTTTATTTCGAGTGTATGTTTAGGCACATGTTTACTGTAGTTAGTCAGTCAGTTCGCTTTTGTATTTTGCAAATAAATACGTCTGTATTTACGGATCAAGTAGGGGACTATCAGCATTTCGACTTAGTCGATTGAGAAATACTAGGATATCCTGCAGCAGTCCTCTTTCTGTTATGTCGCCAATGCAGTTATGTTCCGTGTTGTCTTTTTTATTGCAGAAATATTTTACACATTCCAAATGTTCACCAAAAATATGTTTCACAGAGTTTAGGATATCTTGTCGTAATTCTGGCACCTTTTCTTCATGAGAGATATCTTGCTTCAACCAGTGGTTAACAGCGCATTGGACTGCTACACGAAACCTCTGAATATTATTTTTCAACATTTCGCGTTGTTGATAACTAACGTTTTGTCTTTTAGAACTAACTCGTTTCGTTGTTTATTGTTTTAGGTTTGTTCAGAAATTACGGAGAAGATGATTTCTGCCACTCTTTTTTGTGCACCTATAAATTATTGCCATATGGTTGGATTTCCGCAAGTTTTCGGGTGACGTGCTATTATCTCCATCTCCAATAAGATACGCATATTTGACCCCGTGCATTTCGATGCTTCTCTTGAAACCCTCTAAAATTATTTCAGATTCCATGGCAGTGGATGCTTTATTCCAGTTTTTGAACCATGTATGAGGTGCAGCTTCTTCTTTTCTATTTTCTGCTTTCGTACAGATAAAACAATATTTGTTTTTGATGCGCAAGTATAATATCTTTTCGTCCTCTGTCCAATAGTAACACCCTGGAAAAGTGTTAAACAATGCACGTATAACATGACAGTACACTCATTAGCGTCTATATGTACTTACTACACCTGATGATGAGTTGTAATTAGACTTTTAAGAACATGTACACCGGGCACCGTCGGCTATCACTGTGATCTTTGGAATGCCGTCTACGTCTCCTTCGCCAAGTTCCCTAGCAAGTTGCGCTTCTCCTTGTCCAGCTTCTTCCATAAGTGTGTACACTGTGTTGTGAATGCAAGGAGAGTAGTATAGCTATAGGGCTCCTGGGCCACTTTTCTACTATACTTTTTCTACGAGTGTTTCTGCTCAAGGTCATCACATTGCCCACGACCAAGTACACGGTTTATCAAGGTCATCATCTTCAAGGTCACCTCGGCCACGTGGTAGGTGTGTAACCCCGCCTCTTCAAGGTCATGCTTGCACGAGTCCTTCAAGGTCACTAGAAAAGTCACTAGAAAAGTTACTAGATTGTTGATTGTCCTGAAGGTCATTGCTCTCAGTCTCAAGCAAGTCTATGCATGTTTCAAGGCCACGCCCTATTCTGAGAAATCATGAACAAAGGGGGCCCATTGTTTAAAGTCTATGCTTTCAAGGCCACATGAGAGAACAAAGACGATCTATTGTTTTGGCTGAGTCATAGCTTCTGAAATTCTAGGAAATCAAGAACAAAGACGATGCATTGTTCAACCCGACGGCTCAAAGTCTATGCTTTCAAGGCCACATGAAAGAACAAAGACTATCTATTGTTCCGTTATTTTAAAAATAAATTGTTATCTCAATTCTAGGAAATCAAGAATAAAGGCGATCCATTGTCAACGCTTCAAAGTCTATGCTTACAATTTTCAAGGTAAAAGAACAAAAGCGATTCATTCTTCTGGTCGAGTTATAAAAATAAATTGTTATCTCAATTCTGAGAAATCATGAACAAAGACGATGTATTGTTCAAAGTCTATGCTTATAATTTTCAAGGTAAATGAATAAAGACGATTCATTGTTCTGGTTGATTTATAAAAATAGAGTGTTATCTAAATACAACTCTTTCAAGAACAAAGGCAATCCATTGTCAATGATTTTAAGTTTATGCTTATAAGCCCTGAGGTGCATGTTTCAAGCAATGCCACGCCCCCTCAAGTGCTCTAAACAGGTGGCCGTTCCCCAAAACAGGTGGCCGTTCCCCAAAACATATACTTTTAAATTTCTGTAAGGAATTACATAATTACGTTTTGGATACAATGTAAGCAGTAATTTTTTCATTTTGGAATCAGGCGTGGGTGGAACCATATGTTCGGGTGCCAGCGGTAGATCACTGTGACTCTCATGTAATTCTATAGGATAATCTAAATCACACTCGACTATATAACCAATTTCCGAATCATCAGGATGGTTTATTAAATCTAAACTTTCAAAATGAGCTTCATCAACAAAAGAAAAATCGCCAAATGGTAGAAATTCTGACATGGCGGCTCCATATAAATTATTCACGTCGTAGTACATTAAATACACACTTTCGAAGGTGGGATCAAATTTTTCCCCCATGTACTTATTATTAGCGTTAGCATACCGATTTGAACATTGAGCTACACCACCTCTAATCCCTCTTTCAATAAACATTAACATATCAATGTCTGTAAATAATTCTAACTTTACTTGTGTAATTTTAAGCATAGCATCGAATGCTAAACCGGGAGCTGTATAATAGTGTAGAGGATCAAGGTCGTAAGTACTTAAACAAGTTTGCCGAAAGTTCTCGAAAATATCTGCTAAAAGTAGAACGTCTGTTTTTAAATACAAATCTGAGTACTCCCCTAACGATTTAATACTAAATTTATTCCAAACGTTAACCGCATGCACAAAACTCTCATCACTGATTCCCTCATTATTAAGATGACTGAAAAATGCTTCTTTAGGAGGGAGCGTGGTCTCGTTTAATTTATCCCACGTATCAATATACTCATAAGGAAACACACCTTTGACTAGAGAAAATTCCTCCTCATTGTTGCAACTAGCGCGGGAAATAATTTTTTTACTATCCTCCAAATAGTCTGACAACTTTTCAATACTACTGCTCATAAATCTGAAAGAGTCAATAAATCTAAACTTAATTTTGGTGCCTTCCATTACCTTTGTGAAAGATCTTTCTTTGTTTATGGGTAGCAGTGAAATCAAACCGGGAACACTAGCCAATTCTCTAATGATGAAATGAGAATCATAACCTGATAAATTATGGAACACAACTGGCAGAATGTGGGAGTCTGTATAGTTTAGGTTACATGCCTGGTGCGCTGCCCCACGAAATGCTCCTGTAAGATGATTATGGTCTCTAACTTTTATATCAGAATTAGTAAATGTTTTCCGACAAATGTGACAAATCGTGGCGCTTTCAAATTGCTCAACCTGACTGAGACTTAAAGTACCCATTGGAATAATTTGATTGATTATTTCGGTAGCCCAATGTGCAATATTTTGAAGCTCGTTAACAAACCATTGAATGCAATCCTTTCCTCTATAAAGACTAAGTCGAGATAAAGAATCATCATATGAACACTTCAAATAGTAGGCAATGCTGAAAGGTGTGTGTTTGGAGTGAAATAGAGTATTACCTTCGATACCATTTGCACACTTCTCTAAAATACTTTCTAAATCGGCATAAATGACAAATGGCACCTTTTCTTGGAATGCGAAATTTTTGAACTGTACATTCATTTCCGCTTCGGTAGGCAGCCTAGTAGAGCATTGATTAAGTTGCTGACAGTGAGTGGTATGTTTTTGTAGAAGGCGATCTGAAGAAAAATTGTTCAAGCATCGGTAACAAATAAATTTCTTGCCCTTATAATTCGATATCTGTTTTGAAAATAAAGCTGACATATTTTTAATCCATGTGAAATGGTATACAGTGTTATCCGCGGCCTGATTAGAAAGTATTAAAAGATTTATGGGTTCGTTATCGCTTTGCTGATTACTCAATACAAAGGGTACAACTTTTTTACCATTTATGCAGTACAAATTAATTGCGAGGTTGTTTAGTTTCTCAAATTTTTTTACATCCAGCTGAATGGGGAAGTGAATTGAATCATACTTCAAAACATCTCTAAAATGAGGATAACTAGAAGTCCGATATGAGTGCTGTGAAACGGGATATAATGCCGAAACAACGGCCCACAGGAAGCAATACTCATCGTTATTTTTAACATTAACAACAGCATGCTTTACTTCTATGAAGTGTGGAACTTTAACATAGGTTGAATCACCGCCTCTAAATGGGACATAGCTATTAATATTCACTTTTAAATGTAAGACTTCATGTACTGCCCAACCGGGATCCCTTTCGGAAAACTCCTCTAATTTTATCCGTAACTTATCATACACGTTTTCATTGTACCAGATACGTATATTGGTTGAAATATCAATAATGCAATTTTTTGTGGCAAAAGTCTTCAACTCAATACTATGATTTTGGGGTTGCATGAAATTACAGCCTAAGACCACATTTACCTTTAGCATAGATTGCCTTAACATTAATTTCACCTTACGTGCAAAACTATTATATGTGTTTAGTAAAAATATCAAAGGGTCCTTAATGTTTGACATATTGATTATAATTCCTGTTAGCAACCTACCATTGAAACATGAGTCTAGGGGGTACCAACGTAATTTATGCATACCTTTTTTATTGACAATTCCACTACCAACTTTCCCTGAAGCGTTCTTTAACCGTCTCAATCTAACCAGATAGCACTTGAGCAATGCTAAATTGCTCTCAAGCTTAAGCAAGCTTTCATTGGTCTCATAATAAATTTTATGTTTAATTATATCTTGCAATAGCTTGATATTGGTGTTAACTATACAGATGTGCTTTGTTTTCAATGAACAATGCTTTGTTAACCATTCACTACTACTTGATATAGCACATATGAGCACGTAACAATGAACTTTTAACAAATTTCTCTTCACAACGGTTCTAGTCACGATTGTAAAAATATGATGCACAGGCAGATTAAGCAATAATAGTTACTCTTTACGTTTAACAAATTGCTCTCCGGTTTACAATAAAACTTCTAGTCACGATTGTAAAAATATGATGCACACACTGGTGATTAAGTAATAATAGTTGCTTTTTACTTTAGGTAATTTGTTGTTGTGACGATTGTAATGTATCGACTGACGTGGGACTGTTCTTTATCTACTTTTATAGAGATAAGTTCGGGTAAGGTCGGATAAGTTCGGATCATCTTTTCAGAAGCTACGACTCAGCAATGAATCGTCTTTGTTCTCTCACCTTGAAAATTGTAAGCATAGACTTTGAAGCGTTGACAATGGATCACCTTTGTTCTTGAAAGAGATGTATTTAGAATCTATTTTTATAAATCAACCAGAACAATGGATCGTGTTTGTTCATTTCTCAAAGGTGTGACCTTGAAAATTTTAAGCATAGACTTTGAACCGTCGACAATGCATCGTCTTTGTTCTTGATTTCTCAGAATTTTAGAAGCTATGACTCATCCATAACAATAGATCGTCTTTGTTCCCTCATGTGGCCTTGAAAATTGTAAGCATAGACTTTGAACCGTTGACAATGAGCCCTCTTTGTTCTTAATTTTTCTCAGAATTGAGATGTAGATAACAATCTATTTTTATATCTCGACCTGAACAATAGATCGTCTTTGTTCTCTCGTGTGACCTAGAAAATTGTAAGCATAGACTTTGAAGCGTTGGCAATGGATCGCCTTTATTCTTTATTTCCTAGAATTGAGATGTATTTAGATAAAAATCTATTTTTTATAACTCAACCAGAACAATGAATCGTCTTTGTTCTCTCATGTGGCCTTCAAAATTGTAAGCATAGGCTTTGAACCGTCGGCTTGAACAATGCATCGTCTTTGTTCTTGATTTCCTAGAATTGAGATGTATGAACTCGACCTGAACAATAGATCGCATTCTCGTATGGGGGAAACGGTTGCGAAACAGCTATCTGTTTTGGGAAACGGACCCCCTGTTTTAGGAAACGGCTACCTGTTTATAGGAAACGGCTACCTGTTTTTAGGAAACGGCTACCTGTTTAGGGGAACGGCCACCTGTTTAGACCACTTGAGGGCACTGGGAGGCGTGGCTTTGAAACATGCATAGACTTGCTTGAGACTGAGGGCAATGACTTTGAGGATACAGCTGATGTGTACGATAACCTACAAAACAATGAATCGTCTTTGTTCTCTCATGTGGCCTTGTAAACATAGACTTTGAAGCGTTGACAATGCATCGTCTTTGTTCTTGCTTTCCTAGAATTGAGATAACAATCTATTTCTAACTGAACAATGGATCGTCTTTGTTCATTTCTCATGTGACCTTGTAAGAATAGACTTTGAACCGTCGACAATGCATCGCCTTTGTTATTGATTTCCTAGAATTGAGATAACAATCTATTTTTAGAATAACGGAACAATAGTCTTTGTTCTTTCATGTGGCCTTGAAAGCATAGACTTTGAACCGTCGGCTTGAACAATGCATCGTCTTTGTTCTTGATTTCCTAGAATTTCAGAAGCTATGACTCAGCCAAAACAATAGATCGTCTTTGTTCTCTCATGTGGCCTTGAAAGCATAGACTTTACTCCTTTGTTCCTGATTTCTCAGAATAGGGCGTTGCCTTGAAACATGCATAGACTTGCTTGAGACCGAGAGCAATGACCTTCAGGACAATCAACAATCTAGTAACTTTTCTAGTGACTTTTCTAGTGACCTTGAAGGACTCGTGCAAGCATGACCTTGAAGAGACGGGGTTACAGACCTACCACGTGGCCGAGGTGACCTTGAAGATGATGACCTTGATAAACCGTGTACTTGGGCGTAGGCAATGTGATGACCTTGAGCAGAAACACTCGTAGAAAAAGTATAGTAGAAAAGTGGCCCAGGAGCCCTATAGCTATACTACTAAGGAGCTTTTTCATTTTGTGAAGCACTGAATGTTGGAAAACTCATGGAGGGATTATCACAAAATGCCAGAAATTCATCAAGTTGTGAATAACCGCCACCAGTCGAGAGAGTTCCAAGTACAGCGGCTTCATTTATAGCAATTTTTCTGCCAGAATACTTTTCGACTGTGTAAATTACAGCGTTCTTTGCATACACGGACTCTATAAAAAATTTACTGCAAAGACCAATTTGCTGTTCACCTGTTATTGCCACTACAGGAAAATAAATTATTATGTTTAAAATTGATAATTCCGTCAAAGAACAATTTTATCAAAAATTCTTCGACCACGCGAGGAAAATTCTTTATTTTTAGTTTTTTCGGAAATGTCAGTACTATCAGTGACATCGGAAGAACTTAGAACAGAGCTAATATTGTAGTCCTCCGAATCCGAGCCACAACAACCTCCTATTTCTGATGATAAGTCTACTGACTGCCCGATGTTGTCAATAGAAGAACTAAGAACCGGGCTTACATTGGAATCTGATATGGATGAGCGACTACAACTCATTTCTGATAAAGCTTTCTTATCCATATTGACTGACTGGCTGCTGCAAATAATTATTTCTGTTATTATGGCAATTTAATATGTAATACTTGAATTTTGCACATCAAACTTTGCTTGTTTTGAATCTTTCATTGTTGGCCTACAAAGTTGCTTCACTTTACGAATAAATTAATTTAAAATGAAAAAAATATTTTTGAGAAAGCTCTCTAACAATTCAATCTCAGTTATTAAACAATACACATAATTTTTACAGAAAATTACTTGTTTTGTTTTAAATGAATTTATTCAATTCTTTTGGAATAGCCGTTAGTCATTGTGAGCAGGAAACTATCATAGTTTCTCCTGCAATAGGCTCTATGCACTGTTTTATTTTTAACAACATGCTGCGTTGCGAAGTTATTAATTTTCTTATTGAAAAATTTGACTTTTCAGATGTTTACATAAAATAATGTAGTCGCTACGTATAAACACACGGTATAATAAAATCAAAAAGTGGGAATAGCACGTGAAAGACCAAAGTCTTGTGAAATTTGAAATTTTCAATACTATTTTTTATAATAAAGATTCCAAAAATGCGAAATAATTTTTGTGCATAGAGCCTATTGTAAATGATCCTCACCAGATTTGTTTCCCTCGTCTTTTCCGACGATAACTCAAATATGGTTTTCTACTTTGTCTCTATTGTTTTTTGCCATTTTATTAACTAACACACACTGCACGGAACAAAAACACAGATCATAGATCAATTGTTTCCACTTATATATAGTAAGTGACTAATAATTGACAATTAAATCACCTAAAGATTCACACCTCTTTCCGATTTGGATTGTCGCCTCGGGATTGGTCAATTAATTCCCTATCCGGGAGAATAATGTACGTAGTAACACCGCCTCGGACGCGACGATGCTGCTTGCACTTGACCTAATTTGTTAGTTTGCAGGGTGGTATATTTATCCATATTTCTAAGAAACAATTAAAATAATTTTTTTGAGTTTTTTTTTCTAAATAAGAAAAAGTATTCTCTATGGGGGGTATCCAATTTGGTTTAAGGTTACAGATGGTTTCCACGTTTTACATGGCTATAAACTACACGCATTTTTCTTAAATTAGTGCTTTAATAGAATGTTTATAAAATATGCAACAATCGTGCTTTTAACAATCTGATGGATGAAAGTTCTGTAAAGGCACCACAAAAAATCCGTATTCCTGTTGTAAATAATAACGCCACAATTTGTATAATGCAAACCATTTAAAATCACCGTAATTCCGCAACTTTAATACAGCCTTAAAGTAAATATTAAATCATCAAGTAACGTAACTTTACAATAATTTAACACATATGACTGTACTTGCGAAGGTATCATAACCCGCCTTACACAAGGGAAGTATGTGCACCAAAATTATTTGATTCTCAAAATTTGAAAACTTATAGGCGTTCATTTCCACAAAAACATTTCGATGAATCGGTGAAATCTTATCCTATGTTGGACAGTGTAAATATGAAAAGTGAACTTTCAGTAATTTATGAGCGCGATGACATGTGTGACGTAGGTGGTATTTTGCCACTTTTAGCGTTCATAACAGATAACCTAAAAAAGATTCGGAAACATACAAACTGTTGGCTATTATTTTCACAACGCCCAAGTTGACAGCAGAATGTGAAGGATTTGTTTTTCCACCCTCAAACGCATTAAAACTTAAACTTAAAGCATAATGTCAGAAGATCGTCCAGTCTATTCCGGATTGTCACAACAAAGTCATAGACGTCTTTTCCAGTATGAAAAATAGGAGAATCAATTTTATGTACAAAAAATAGGTAAGTTTTTTCTTGTGTCCATAACTCACGAGCCGCCACTGCTAAAACGCATACTTTTCAAAATATACGCGAAAAAATGTATTTTTACAATAATTATTGTTGATAACAAATTCTTGCAACATTGTGATAAAACTAATATTCCAGTTTTATTATTTTTGCAAACTACTCGGCGGAGATAGGTCGAATTTTTCACCACGCCGTGATTTTGAATTTGCCCGATGAATTTTCCACGGCGCGCACCACTGATTCATTTTCACACATGTAGAACTCTCTTCTTTTTCTTGTACATGAGGGTATCACGAAGTTCAAGTATCACACTACTTGCAGCGGAAATCTCAACCCTCAATATTTGTAAATAAACAATTGGAGAATTAAAACAAAATATCTCAGCTCCTAATTGAGCTACGGGGTCTTTTTAACATACGTAAAAATTGCCAGCTACTCGAATTTCAAAGTTGCAAACCGATATCTTCTTCTTTTTTTACAAATATATTCGCAATAAAGTTACCTCAAAAATGACATACATTTTGAAGGTGAAAATTCGATCTGACCTATATGATATATATATATATATATATATATATATATATATATATGTATTTCAAGGTCATCTTAACCCATTAGCGCCCATCGTACTATTTTTAGTACAGCAGTTTAGTTAGCGATATTTAATCCATATGTACTTGACAACGGATTTCTTACACAGGAATGCATTCGTATGTCATTAGTCTTTGTGCTCACACGGTTTCAGTTTATTCAGTGCAGTGGTGTTGTTTTAGCAAGCGTTTTAAGCGCATCGATTTTATTTCTTTCTTGGGTGAGTGTTGCATTTTTGTTTATTATATATTTAGGATTTATGATGCAATAGATTGTAACCTATTATCCAAACTAGAAAGGTCAAGGATTAAAATGACCCAAGAATTTATAATTTGTGATGTATGGTTTATGAATAATGGTTCGTAAAACTTTACTGTACTAAAAATAGTACAATGGGCTTCACACGTGCTAGAGACACATTTTTTTTGTTTATGCAGATCCGATTCCTCCCGTAACCTTCTATGGCCGTGGAACATTTTCAACGCTTCAAGAAGCGGTGGAAGCAGTTATTGAGCTTGATTTGCCGTCTACAGAAAATGTGCAGTTGATAGCAATTCCTCCTTGCCCGCATCCGGAGATGGACTGTGATGAGTTTGACGAAGACGACCTTCTAAATGACAACGTCCAAGGCATTCCCGGAACGGTGGAAGTCGAAGAAACTCATACAGGCGATTCTGATATTCAAGAAGTTCAAGTAGGGTTGAAAAGGGTAGCTTCTAAGTGGTTCAAACGAGCTCCAAAATATTCATGGGGAATACTAAATTCGATAGGTGTACAAGCTAGAGTCGCCGAGCTTAGGACAGAATTCGAAAGTAAAACACCGGTGACAATTTTTGAACGACTGTCCAATGACGATGTAAAAAAAATTTCCACCAGTTTTGTTTAGGCGACGTATCTCTAAAGGCATTCCTAGTTATACTTATTTTTACCGTATATCACACCCTTCCGCAACAACGACTTTACTGGTCAACAGATGAAGACCTTGCAGTACCGTGTGTTTCAAAGGCCATGTCACGAAACAGATTTCTAGAAATCAAACGTTTTCTACATTTTAATGATAATTCAAACGCCTCAACTTCAAACGATAAAATGTTCAAACTTCGACCTCTTATGGATTTGTTGAACAAATCATTCATTCAATTTCAGGATTTCTATTCTATTCTATTGACGAATCTACGGTGAAATATTTCGACCGCCACTCTCGTAAGCAGTTTATTCGCGCCAAACCGATTAGATTCGGATATAAAAATTGGATGTTGTGTAGTACAGATGGATACTGCTACAAGTTTGACACATACTGTGGCAAGAACGCGCTGAGTAATGGAGATGGCCCATTGGGTACACGCGTTGTTCTCAACATTCTAAAAGGTGTGGAAAATCCAGGAGATCACCGCGTTTTCTTTGACAATTTTTTTTCGAGTATCGATTTATTGGCCCAACTAAGACAACTTGGCTTTCGAGCAACGGGGACAGTTCGCGAAAACCGCACTAATCGATGTCCATTGGTTTCAACGAATGAAATGACAAAGAAAGAACGTGGTGCTACGGATTCGAGTTTTGATATAGCAAACGAGATATTGTGCGTGTCCTAGAAGGACAACAGTGTTGTTTGCGCAATAACAAACTTTGACACTATCCAACCCACAAAATCTGTAAGTCGGTATTCACCACAAGCTAAAGCGAAAATATCAATCGCAAGACCAAGATTGCTTGGTAGCTATAATGATGGCATGGGTGGGGTTGATCGGCATGATCAAAATACAAATGTGTACAGAATCTCCATAAAAGGGAACAAGTGGTATTGGGTTTTGTTCACCCAAATGGTAAATACGATTGTGGTAAACACATGGATTCTGCATCGTTTAGCAAATATGTATATATATATATATATATATATATATATATATATATACAGGGTGTCCCAAAATTAATGGTACATAGAACCATGGTAGAATCCTGACCTAAAATTAGGACGATTTGCCAAAAATGACCCTAATAAAATGTTAGAGGGTGTTGAAGTTGACAATTATTAAATTGTTAATGACTCTAACTTTTGTTTTTGTACTAAATTTAGTGGAAAATTTTTGCCAGTGGCGTACAACATAAAGGATAAACCCCTTCATCTCTCCTAAATATTACACCACTGTGCAAATTTCAATTTCAACTATAAATTCATATTTTTCAACGTCTTGTACGTAAAATATGTACATTTGTTAAGAACCCATAAAGTGAATAATTATCGAGATATTAACCATTAAAGAGGGAAAAACACAGTAATTATAACTTATTTTTCTGCCTATCCGCAGTACATTTGGTAGTAAAAACCAAAATCATGTTTTATTATTATTTTTTTTATTTTATTATTCTGGATTCCTAACAAGAGTGCACGATTTTAATGTCAAAATAATGAATTGTAAACAGAGCAATCCTGACCTACTACCTAATGTACTATGGATAGGCAAAAAAGTTAAAATTACAGTGTGTTTACCTCTTTAATGGTTAATATCTCGATTATGCACAGTGGCGTAATATTTACGAGGGGTGAAGGGGTTTATCATTTATGTTCTACGCCACTAGCAAAGACGATTTAATATAGTGTTCTACGGTTAGGTGCGCTTATGTCAGTAAAACTTTCCACTAAATTTAGCACACAAACACAGTGTATTAAAAAAGTTAGGGACATTAACAATTTAATAATTTTCAACTTTAATTTATTAATTATCAACATTTAATTAAGATCATATTTGGCAAATCGTCATAATTTTAGGTCAGGATTCTACCATGGTTCTATGTACCATTAAATACACACACAGCGTGCCCAAGATAGGGATGAACAGCATAGGGATCTTGAAACTGGTAACAGATACACAGGCGGTTAAATTAGAGAAAAGTTGTATAATTTAGGGCATGTTCACATGTAGTTTGCAACAGTTCATTATTTGATTTTTGGGTTTTTCTTTTTTCGTAATTCCTTTATTTATTTTAAAAGATTTTTAAAAACCAAAAGTACTTCTTGATTGTAACTTTTTGAATTCTATTAGATGTCGTTTTCAAATTTTTTATTCGACGTTTCATCTCCGAGAAACCATCATCAACTTTTTTTTTATATCACCCCAACCGACGAAACACCTTGTATCGGATAATATTTTTTATTATTTTCTTTTATATCTCGGAAACGATAAACAATAATGAACTTTTGCAAACTGCACGTGAACATGCCCTAAATTATACAACTTTTTCCTAAGTCTTGGGAACACCCTCTAAACCGACCAAAAACGAGTCAAATTGTACTTTTTTATAATTAGAATTTCTCGAAAAGAAATGAATATTTTTTAACGGAAAACTTATGGTAAGTAATAAAAGACATAATTACCGAACGCTTTTTTCACAAGATGAAAAATAATTGAAAATTTTGACACTTTTTGCAATTATTTAAACAAATTATTAATCGATTTTGATCTATCAGGTCTCAAATTGACCTTTTTTAGGCAGCTAAAAATGAGAAAAACTCCTATTGGTTATAGTTTCAGAGCTACGTTTAAAATAGTATATTAGTAGTACTGGGGCACCTTCCACCGCCATCTTGGATTTTGACGTCCATAGGTCCTGAGACCGATTTTCCAGCCTTATTTTTATGGCTTTTCAGTCTTTTCAACCCTTGATGGGATTTTCATGCCTAATTAGCTTTTTGATATGTTAATGAGCGTATTTTTCACTATTGTATGGTTTGTTTGATGCTTTTCAACCTTTTAATTTCAACTAATTATGGTCTTTTGACAGCAATTTTTTGTCGGCCTTATTTTATGGTTTTTTTGGAGACCTTTTTCAACCCTTGATGGAATTTTCAACCCTTTTTGTTTGTATTAAGTGCCTTTTTGCTGATCGTTTTTGTCGGCCCTTTTTGTACCTACTCACGTGAGGGGTGTATTTAGGTCTTGAACTTGGTGTTGGACTTGGGTTGGTCTTTGACTTGGGGTTGGTCTTGGACTTGGGGTGGGGGGAAGGCTAAGGATGA
This sequence comes from Vesta saturnalis, assembly GCA_036346205.1. Lineage (NCBI taxonomy): Eukaryota > Metazoa > Arthropoda > Insecta > Coleoptera > Lampyridae > Vesta > Vesta saturnalis. The sequence continues at coordinate 1,317,839 of JARFJB010002494.1, forward strand.
CGGTTATTTTTGGATAATTATAGGCCATTTTTGACCAGGTGATTGGACGGTTAGCATTCTGATTGGGGTGAAATTTGAAACAAGAAAACCCTAATGATATAAGACAAGTGTAGGCCTTCGCCCCCTGTCGTTACCCCTGGTTGAAAATGGTATTTGTTTTTGTAGGTTATGACTGGTAATTTGAAGTTGTATTCTAATGAGGTTCTTCTAAGACACGTGTAGGGCTTCTCAACTTGTTCTCGGGCCTTCGCCCCCTGACTGGAAATGGTAGGACCCTAACCTTATAAGACAAGTGTAGAGCCTGGCCCTATCGTGGCTCCTTTAATTTATATGGGTTCTAACCTAATCTTATAAGACAAGTGTAGGCCTTCGCCCCTGTCGTTACCCCTGGTTGGAAATGGTATTTGTTTTTGTAGGTTATGACTGGTAATTTGAAGTTGTATTCTAATAAGGAGATCCTATTGCTATCTTGTAAGGCAGGTGTATGAACTTGCGTTAGGGTTTGATCTTGCGTGGAGGAATTTGAATAACAGTAAAATTTAATTATAGAACACTTATTTTTATTGTAAATATCATAATTAAGAAAGCCTCAGTGAGTTATGTATATATATATATATATATATATATATATATAATCACGGTTCAAGAAGAAGAAGACCGATAAAGGATGTGATTAAATAAAAATGATGTATTGTTGTTTATAATAATAATAATATATTTTCAAACGCTAAGCTTTCCTTCAATTTTGTTAATAAACTTGTTTACCCTAACGGTGTTTGAACCTGCACTAACAATGCTGCAGTTAATGCGAAAGTGCGGTTAGATGGGTAGCTACAATAAGTGTGAGATTGGCTTTCTGTTGCACTCTGTGCGTTCAATCATACTGCTATTTTTTGAATTGTGAGCTGATTTTGTATGATTAAGTTAAATCAGTTTGGTATTTAATTTAATTGATTTGATTAATTTGATTTGAGTAATTGATTTGTATGTTTGAGAAAGAGACGGAGACGAAGACGATCAACGCTATTTCAGAAAACGTTCATTAGCCTTTACACCACTATATTGTACCACACACAACCCTAGTTAGTCCTAGAAATATACCGCTAGGTGGCGCCGCCTCTATTACAGAAAACATTCGCTAGTTTAAAAATATACCACTAGATGGTGCCAGAAATAAAACCCTGATTAGTCCTAGAAATATAACGCTAGATGGTGCCACCTTTATTACAGAAAATATTCATTAGGCCATACACAACTAGATGACGATACAAATTCGAGTTTCCCAACAAGCGCCACGATAGGAGGGCACAGGCCCTAACACAGGTTCCTATGTTTTGTCTTATAAGCTAGCAATAGGCCCCTTATTAGAAAGCAAGTTAAAATTTCTCGCAATAAGTAATCAGAATGTAAACACTTAAATGTAAATCCAAATTCAAATATCCTGCCAAGGGGCCAGGGGCTAAGACCTGAAAGTAAGTTGCATTATAAGTTAGCATTAGGCCTCCTTATTATTATAATACAAGTTCAGATTTCTCCTCATAGATGACGTCACAAACAAATTAAAACTTTTGGTCGAGGGACGAGGGCCTGAAAGTAAGTTGCTAAGCCCTACATCTGTCTTACAAGTTAGCATTATATCCTTATTATAATACAGATTCATATTTCTCGCCATAACCTGCAGAGACTTAAATACAAATACAAATTCAAATTTTCAGCCATTGGGACCACGACAAGGGACAAAGCCCCGAGAGCAAGTTGCGCAGCCCTACACCTGTATTATAAGTTCGCATTAGGCTCCTTATTATTATAATAGAAATTCAAATTTTCCGGCAAGGGTACCACGACAATACACGAAGGCCTACGAACAAGTTGCGATCACGACAAGGGGCAAAGACCCGAGAACAAGTTGCGACACCCTACACCTGTCTTACAATCTCGATTATGCTCAGGGAAGGGTTGGAGTGGGATCGCCGAAACAACCTTCACCGAAATTCTCGCGTCGCGAAATTTTACGTATATGATACATGTTAACTTAAAAAATCCAAGGCCGACCGCTTCTATAAAATAAAAATAATCTTGACACATGTTAACAGGTTAAATTAATTATTATTAATGTCTTTGTCCTTTATTAGAATACAATTTTTACGACAGAGGATAATTATGCAACCTGTTTATAATAAATCCTAGGTGCATACCAATTCCAAAGATGTATGCGGTACAAGTGTTGAGATGCTTGAAATCGATCCCCAGCCACAAGAAGAATGTGTTTCGGCTTGTATGTGCTTCTAATCAACTACCGAGACACGCACCTAGACCGTGTGCAATTATCGTAAACACGGATCCTGCAAACAAACCAGGTCAGCATTGGACCGCTATCTACATTGACGATAATGTTAATGGGGAATATTTTGATTTCTTTGGACGAGCACCGCAAGGACATCATTTACGTTTCCTAGAGAAAAATTCCAGATGCTTCCTATACAATAAAACAATACTTCAAGATTACCATTCGAATGTGTATGGACTTTATACGTTGAGGTTTCTATATTTTAGATTACATAGTTTATCAATGATTGATTTTGTAAAAAAACTTTTTTAGTACATGTTTAATTGTAAATGACGAGATAATAATAATACATAAAGACAAATTTACATCGATTGGGGCTTGAACCTTGATGGGGCAGTTGGTTAGCGCGGTACTCTAGCAAAGTACAGGTCGGAGGTTCAAATCCTACTCGAGGTAAACTTTTTATTTATGTATTTAATAAAATTAATAATAATTTTTAATTACATATTTACTTTTGAACTTATTCGTTCATAAAAAAAACCTATAATAATTTAATATCAGTCAAGTAAGTAAGTAATTAGCTAAAAGTAAACATGAACAGTGGTTTCTAAGTACATATTGTTGTTGTGGAATTTAAAACATGTAATTATTACATTCCAAACTTTTAATGCGGTTTTTATAAAAACAATTTACGTGTGTGTGTATGTAAGGCCAACATATAATATTTTATTCAAACCGATTTGTTATTAATTACTTTAAGGGAAAGGTAAATACGAGTTGCAGTAAGTGTGATAAAGATCATTAGGTTGTTTGTATATTGACACTCTAAAAATTAATTATGGGGAAATCAATAGCTAGTTTGCATCAACTATTCATAAACGTAAAACATAGAAAGTGCTTTAGTTTGATTAGACGAGTAACACAAAGCAGTGACTATCACTCGTGAATCAGCCCTCAAAAATGTTCTTTCAATATAGACCTGGTAAGTGTGGTGTTAACCTTTTATTTATTTCATTTACTTGTACAGATTTTTAATTACAGTTATAAAACACATCTAAGTTATACGTAACAACAAGTTTCTTTAAAAATATTAAGGTGTACAATATACAACAATTTAACGAGAGGATGGATATTAAACATATTTCAATACAATCAATGCTGGTAAAACAATCAGTTTTAATATTCGTTTAGAAAACAATATTGTAAACTGTTATGTAATTAATTAACTTAATAAAAAATTTTGTTTCAGTAGAGAATAATCTGAATGTCAGTAATTTATATATATATATATATATATATATATATATATAACTCACTGAGGCTTTCTTAATTATGATATTTACAATAAAAATAAGTGTTCTATAATTAAATTTTTACTGTCATTCAAATTCCTCCACGCAAGATCAAATCCTAACGCAAGTTCATACACCTGTCTTACAAGATAGCAATAGGGTCTCCTTATTAGAATACAACTTCAAATTACCAGTCATAACCTACAAAAACAAATACCATTTCCAACCAGGGGTAACGACAGGGGGCGAAGGCCTACACTTGTCTTACAAGATTAGGTTAGAACCCACATACAATTGTACCAAGGGGCCACGATAGGGGCCAGGCTCTACACTTGTCTTATAAGGTTAGGGTCCCCATACCATTTCCAGTCAGGGGGCAAGGCCCGAGAACAAGTTGCGAAGCCCTACACGTGTCTTACAAGAACCTCCTTATTAGAATACAACTTCAAATTACCAGTCATAATCTGCAAAAACAAATACCATTTCCAACCAGGGGTAACGACAGGGGGCGAAGTCGTACACTTGTCTTATAAGATTAGGGTTTTCTTGTTTCAAATTTCACCCCAATCAGAATGCTAACCCTCCAATCACCGGGTCAAAAATGGCCTATAATTATCCACAAATAACCGTCTCCTTAGCCTTCCCCCCACCCCAAGTCGAAGACCAACGCCAAGTCCAAGGCCAACCTAAGTCCAACACCAAGCTCAAGACTAAATACACCCCTCACGTGAGCAAGTACAAAAAGGGCCGACAAAAACGATCAGCAAAAAGGCACTTAATACAAACAAAAAGGGTTGAAAATTCCATCAAGGGTTGAAAAAGGTCTCCAAAAAGAAACCATAAAATAAGGCCGACAAAAAAAATTGCTGTCAAAAAGACCATAATTAGGGTTGAAATTCCCATCAAGGGTTGAAAAAAGACCACCGAAAAGAAACCATAAAATAAGGGTGAAAAATACGCCCCCTCAAGTAAGCGAGTAAAAACAAAAAAGGCCTTAATTAGGGATGAAAATCCCATCAAGGGTTGAAAAAGACCTCCGAAAAGAAACCATAAAAAATAAGGGTGGAAAATACGGTCTCCCACGTGGGGACATCCATGTGACGTCAAAATCCAAGATGGCGGCCAAGGTGTCCCACTTCTACTTATATTATTTTGTAAGGAGCTAAAGTAGCACTTTTGTGGCGTATCTGTAGGTTTGACAGATACAGATGAGCTACAAAAAGTCACTTTGCTCCGCATAAAATATACTATTTTTTCTTCAGACGTTTTTTACACTTAAATGTGAAATAAGGACAAATAATTAGGTTGTGAAAATGAGGAATAGTTAGATTTACTTAGCGTGCTCTGGCAAGAAGCAGTGGACGTTGCTAGGTTTCGTTGAAAACAATGCATTAAACAAGTTGAAAATTGTGAAGATTCTCCGTGTTATTGTAAGTATTTTATTAAACTTTTTGTTCCTATTTGCGTAAATTAAAATATTACATTGTTAGGAGTATGATGGATTTGGAGAACCACACCCCGTCAGAAATTTGTTTTCGTTGTTTTCCAAATTGGATGTTTGAGTTATTAACTTACATTAATTTCGCATCCGCTGCGAGGGAATGCAAAAGACTTTTGCAGCAGCCGTCGAAAATGTAAAACTTTATCGTTGTCAGGTGAAGTTTAAAATGTCATTTTTTATTAACGTCTGAAGAAAAAATCCATTTTTATCGATTTTTCGACATTTGACGGTTATTTAAATAATGTTCCCAGTTGTTAAAATGGGACCACTTGAATGTCATATTCCTTATCACTAAAGCAACAAATTTTTCCAAATGGCTATCTGCTCTTAATTGCGACATACACCTGTGCTAATTCTACTGGGCTATATGTATTTCGGACGCAAACAGCGATAATGGACCTTACATGTTAATACTTACGATCCATAAACGCCTGTTTTACTCGGTTTAAAACGCAGCCACATAAAATTAAATCCAATTGACTAAGACTGATGAAATGAGGTATGCTATATTCGAAATTTAAAAAATAATAATTAAAATAGAATGTTGGGATCGATAGTTTTCAGAAATAAAAATTTATGTTTCGTTCATACGTTTCGTTACGATTTTGACGTTTCGTGATTGCATTTGGCAATATCCCTTAATAATTACGACATCAATTTCGTGACGTGCATTATTTTAGCTTTTGTATTTACTATTTGAAAATTGTCTCTCATATTCAATAGGTATGTCAACAATCACAGTCGAGTTACGAAACTTTTTAGGGAAGTAACAAGCAAACTTTGGAAGTAGAATGTTGACACTTGTGAATTATATTTTTCTATAGATTGTAGTGTTCTTTTTAAAGAGTCATTAGTTTGGCATCTCTAGTTTGTACTTTGCAAACTAGGGCACTAACTAACTTGTAACTTGTAAGTTATCATATTTGTTACTGGTAACGTCCGGTTGCAAGTTTCTGTAGTTTCTTGTTCATTTGAATAATATAGAATCGGCAATAATATCATGTTCCACTATTCTGCAAATTACTTCCACTTAATTGCTACTAGCGGTAATTCTTCAAAATTGCCATTAATAATTAACAATAACGTTTCAAGCCATGTGTGCTAAAATAATGTAACAATAGTTTCGAAAAAACAAGAAAATGTGCTTTCGAAAAACAGTACAACAAAATCACTAGGTTGTGACTAATGTTAAAAAGACTTCGTTTATTACACGGCAAAGATAATAAGTGCGGTAATAAATGTAGTTATTTCTGATTACCATCTTAATTATACCCTTTAATTAATATACATATAAATTTATACTACAATACAATTAAATCCTACTTGATGTATAAATAATAATACACAACTACTAAACAAATAAAAAAATGTTTTAATTACCTCTTTCAGCATATATTAAACATATTTCAATATGATTAAAAAAGGTGTAATAAACTTATCTTAATTCGATATGACAGATTTTATACAGCTATATAAACATTTTTAAACTAAGTTTACAGGAAAAATCTGTCTCTGTGCAACTACGTAATACTCCTCCAGTTTCAGTTTTTTTTTTGATACCGTTTTTTACTCATATCATGTGTACTAGAGTTTTCAATTGACAAAACACAGATTCTAAAAAAATAGAACCAATTAACCTATAATCGCGAACACGAATATTGACGTCTGATCTCAATTTGTGAAAAATGGGGCTTGTGATGAGGTCACTGAGAGTATACTTTCCAATTTTGTACAAACAATGCTTTTAAATTGCATGCGTATTGTCACGGATTATCATTTGAATTTGTTTTATCTTAGTTTTCACACAGTAGAGGTCAGACGATCCAGGTCACAATAGGATTGTGACGATTGAGATGTTATCGTTTATCGATAACATACTTAAAAAAGTTGCACCGTTTATCCTGTAATCGTTAACACAGGTATTGACCTTGACCTCAGTTTGTGTGTTCAGGTCAATAAAATACATACTTGCAATCTCTACGAAAAATACTTTTGAAGACCTCTTTTTGCGCTAAGTTATTTGAATATTCAGCGTGCCTTCAACTTTGGCCCACTAGGAACCACCCGATCGAGGTGAAAATAGGAGGTATACATATTTAGTTATTAGTCTTTTTCCCATCGCAGACACGGATGGTCGTACCGGGCCAGACTGACCCAATGAAATTATAAGGAGATGCTATGTTGAATTGACTAGTACTTCCTTTGCATTTCGCTTATACTTGTTTGCGTATACAGTTCACACACCTAAAGTGTGGTATTGAAATATGTATCGCAACTTCCACTCATCATGCAGTAAATTTGTGACATCATCATCCATTTGTGTGTTTTCTATTGTTCATTGCTATAGTCAGTCTTTAGAGGCCTATTTTGGTTTTTTCCCTCCCGCGTTTCCTTACTTCGCCTTTTTAATTTTTTTAAATGTTTTATTCTATATTAATCATATATTTGCTCAAATTTAGACGGGTTGTTTATTCCTATCTGTTACATTTGTGAGCCGTTTTACATCATTTCCTTCAATAAATTTCAATTTAGAGATTGTATTTCTTCTCCTTGTATAAACGACACTTTTCTTTTTTACTACTTTCCTTCTAACCATTTTGGCCTATATTTTGTTTGAGATTTTTATTTTTCTACTTTTTCTGATATTTCTATGTAATATTCTTTCTGTTCTATGCTACACTTTTTTTAAACCGTTATTTTTCATCAATTTACGAATATATTGAAATATTGATCTGTACATACTTTAGTTTGTGCGCTTTCGAAGGTAGTTTATTTTGGTTTGCATTATTGTCTGCACGTATTTGATGAAAATGTAATTAACGATGGCATCTAGAAGTGGTTCAACGTAAATTACGCAACGTAACGGTAATTAAGAATTATCACACACTTAAAAGATAGTTTTAAGAAAAATGTTTATCACTGAAAACAGTTTTTTATTGGTACAAAAGCTTTTAGGATGGGCGTGAACATGTTTCAAAGCTAACGAAGGCTGTATGTCTAGCGACTGCATTGAATTCTGGATAACAAAGGCCATTGCTAGGAGATTTGCGTATTACGCTGAACTTCCTTGCAAGCACGCGTGTATTATGCACGACAATACTTGTCCACATAGAGCTTAATCAAAAAACGCTACAATGGGTTTGTGGCGAAGTAATATCTTACTCTCCATATACTACAAACTAATGAAAGATTTTTTCAACAGAAATACCGAGCCTACTTTTGTTAGTTCAGGTAGATTAAATTAAATAATGTAAAGATGAAGATTGACACAATTTTGTTTTATTTTTATTTTAAGAACATATCATAAGTTATGTGTGGACTTTCAGTAATTTTAGGCCTGGAACTCATCGAATCACCTGCAGCAACAAAAAGACGATAACGTGACGAGGAAACCTCATCCCAAACCACTTATGGAGTTGCGCTAGCTAGAGACCAAACCACCAAGCCAGCTATCTGATACGTTCAAATTGGAAATATAATTCTTGTTGAATTAATATTTGAAGTATTTTTTAACAATTTTTGTCTTTTTACTTAGAACGATAGCCGCAATTTCTATTGAACTGTTTAAAGCTTGGTATTGTAAAATCTGGCGCTGGCTTCTGGATAGAGCAGGTAGTAGGATCAAATAACAGTACACATTCCACTTCTGAACCATTTTATAGTGTTGCGAGGTTTCGTGTCAAGGCCGCGCCCTTTTTGGTGGGAAATTTAAAGTTAAAGTTTATTGACATCTAGGCGTGTCACATTACAATTGTTATAAATCTAAAAATAAAACTAGTTCCAGTAAACCCCAAGGTTCATTGACCTTTCAAAGTGGGTCAAGGATAAGAGGGAGACACGTGGTGATTCTTGGAAATCAGAAAACCAAAGTTCATTGACCTCAATGGGTGTCATATTACAATTCGTAGAAATCTAAAAATAGGACCTGTTCTCAGAAACGAGGGGAGGAAACCCCCAAGTTCATTAACCTTTGCACATAGGTAAGAAACAGAGAGTACAACGAGAACACCCGGCCATAACGATGTTATATTTTAAAACACATTATTCTGTCGTTCATGGTATAATGTTAATCTGTCGTTGAAAGTGATAATATAGACTCCCAAAAATGTTCCAAAGTTATTTTAAAAAAAAATAATTCCTACAACGAAAGATTTGGACTCTGGGTATTATTGGAAAACTTGGACGATCTGGTGACAAATATTGGTGACAGATGACGGGTAACCACTAATGAGTAGCAATTCCGCTTACAGACCCATTTTGTAAAAATATAAAGTTTGGAAAACTATTCTCTTTGAAAGACTGTGATGTGAAGAAATAAAGCCTTAAGTTAAAAAGCGGATGTATGGATCTTTTAATAGTTATGCCCAAGACATAGTGTTAAGGCCTTTTTTACTTGAGAGTAATAACGAAATGGCTAACGATGTCGAAACGGTAATCAGAAAAGAGGACTGGAAAATATTTGCGAGAAATATAATATCCCCCTACAAGAACTGTTAGGGAAATTAATATCTAATGGATTTGGAAATTACCCAACATTTTACTGCAATGTAAGTTTTGTAGGCACTGCTCTAAACACTATAATGCATTTTTTTCTGAAATCGTCCGTTTTTGGTCAATTATTCAAACGTTTTGGAGCAGAAAAATTGAATTTTTCGACTAGTTATGAACAGAGAAGCTATCAAGATTTCAATTTGTATTTTTAACATTAAAACTGGATTAATTGTTTCGGTCGCCTCAGTAACCAGAGCAGTAGTGAAGCTCACTAGTAGATATTTATAGAACATCTTTATCCTTAAAAGTTTAACAATAAATTTTTATGATTTCAGAAAAAATAATATACATGAATTCGTCAGTAAAATGTCTCACTTGACTGGAATCCTTAAAAATGCTCGGCACAAAGTGTCTCGTATTTCAATTTGGCTCCTCAACAGTAATTCAACATTTTCCTGACTGTTATCTTTATATCTATTTATGCACCATCACATTATAGTATGATAATTATAACCAAATTTATCTGATATAACCGCGGACGTCATTATGACCCATAATGAAACGTCAAAAATTGAAAACCAAAATATGACGTTATTTAAATATATTTACAATGCAATTATTACAATTAGTCATGTCTATGCTAGGTGGCAAAATTCCTCAATCCTTATTTCTGGAAATATCTCACTTATTACGTTGAATATCAACTAAACCAAAACCTTAAATAAATTATCATTTGTCATGCCTGCTTTTGTACTCATTTCCATGATAACGCACCAATAACTACTATCATAAATGAGATGTATTTCTCTTGAAAACAAATATTGTTATAATTCATTTTAAATATTCGACATATTAATTAATTAATAATTAAATGGTTTTTATAGTCCTACGGCGCTTTCCTAGCCGTGTGCTAGCGCGCTCTTGTTCGAATTAGCGCCTCGGGCATTAAAAACCTTATTATGCCCTTAATACATACATAACTATTATTAAATAGCTGACTTTGTGTTGGACATATTATGTAATACAAAACCGGTTGAAATTGACAATTGATGGGATATTATTCCCGATAAATTATTAATAATTTTGAAAGAAAAACTAAAAATCGCTTAAAAGTTGAAATGTACTGAGGGCGATGTTACTTTAGCAATTGAAATTAAAAGAGTTTCTGGTCAAACCGAAAGTAAGAATTTTCTACTAACATATTAAGTACAATAAATCCTGCGGAACCAAAAAATTGTAGTGGTGGCGCTCTATTACGGTTATATTAAAGTATCTAACAAGAAATTACGCTTTGTTTTTCATTAACCACTGGATGTTGCAAGAAACAATCTTAAATCCGGATTATAAGGGTCATTTATTATATCCCGTTACTAAATTTATAATAGCATTAAACGTTCATTTGTTGAATATATGTCACTTTTGTATGTATATATATATATATATATATATATATATATATATATATATATATGTAATTGCTTAGAGAAGAATAAAATTATTGATTCTACTAGTCTATAAATTTGCACATAATTCTAGTTATCTATCTGTTTTCGACTTTATTGGCTCATATCGATGACATAACGTTTTCTGATATTCCTAATATTTTATCTTTAAAATTTGACTGACAGTTTTGAAAGCCTTCATTCTGTAAACCGTTTAGGCACGGTAAATTAGACATTCTACATTTCAACAAATAATACATCCCTTTTGTAGTTTGGGTGTGTGTAAGGCTTCGGCAGCCGCCAAGAGCATTATTAAATTTTTTAAATTAATCACAGGTTATTAAGATATAATGATTAGTTCCAAATTTACCTAATTAAATCAATATATCCCATCATTTTCTTAACACCGCGATTGAATATTAACTAGCTTAAAAGTGCGCCTCCATTGTTCAATATCAATTAACGCAAGGTACTATTGTATTAGTGACTTTTGTTTTAAATTTTATTGCTAATTTTTCTTTTGTTTACAGGTAAGACTTGTTGCTGTTAAATTCTCTGCGTGTTATCTGAGCGGTAAGTTCGTTTACTTCTACAGGTTGATAAGTTACACTACGGCGTCCATTCGTATTATACGGGACAGTCCTTTTTTTAAACACATCATTTCGTATATGTAATTGTTTTAATAAATTGCGTAAATGATTCGTATTTATAAAGAAGCCCCTTTTTTGTCCCGTTTCTGACGTTTCATTGTTGGAATTAAACTCTAGAAAGTACGAAGACTGCGCGACCTTCAGATCAGACACAATAGGATGACAATTTACGAGTCTATTCTAGCACCTTTGTCGACTTAAATAACTAGCGCGCGATCCCGCTTATGAGGCAGTATTAAGTATAAAGTCTAGCGCGAAAAGAATTTACGTACGCCTGGAAAATAAATATACCGCTGCGTCTAAATAAATATAGTGTAAATTGTTCGTTAGTTAAGGTTGTGTTGATAAATAACTGTTATAGTGTAGTGTGTATCTAGGACGGTATAAAATGCCAAAAATAGTGTGTACATTTAATAGAGATTTGGAAATTGAATATCCATTTATCAAAAAGACAACCTCAGCTAGTGATCTAAAGTGCTTAAAATGTTGTGCACAGTTTTCACTTGCACATGGTGGAAAGGTCATCTTTTTTGCGTAAGGACACATTGGGAAATGGAGAATAAAAGCTCGATGTGATTGAATGTACTTGGTCATACCACAACGTGATCCACAATAAGTCCTTTCGTTCTAAAGATTGCACTAGTAAGTTAATAAAGAGTTGCTTCCAACAAAATTTGCATGTGCTAGAATCAAATATGAAAGTAATGTCTGTATCATGTTACGTAAAGAGTCATTAAGCTCCATACAAAATGCTGTTGAAACGGTCAATTTTGTAACAATCAACCAATTGTTCAAATCACGGGAGCGTAAAAATTTGTCCTATGCTCGTAAGATATTTTATGAAAGTTCAAGATCTTTAGGCATTATATCCAAATATATTATGAAACCGTTGGCAAATACGAATTAACGACAAAAGTAATGGCAATAATGTGCGCTGACAACACAAATTGCAATTTTAGACGGGGAGCAAGACGTGGCCAAAATAACGAGTTCAGAAGTTACTTAAAAGACCTTTAGTTGGGATACACTATGCTGCTCCTTTGTAACTTGTATTCAAACATCAGCAGATTGCTTGCCTATTGACATCGAAGCCATTATTGTGAAAATCTATGGCTATTTCTACGTTTATACTGTTCCAGTTGAACAATTAAAAGAATTTTGTGTGTTTGTTAATGTCGAATACCAAAACTGTTGGGATACAGTAAAACCAGATGGTTAGCGTTGTTATCTTCGATAGAAAGAATATTAAAAATGTTCAAACCATTACAGTTACCTTCACTCTCAAGAAAAATGTCCCACATTCATTCTTAGTAGTTTTAAAAGCAATATTTTGAAGTTTGACTATTGTTTCTTCGCTCACAAGCTTCTACAGTTCATAAATGTGTGCTGCAAGGGGAATCTGAAAAATCTTTAATGGTAGAAATATACATGTTCTATCAAATTTAATGCAACAATTAACAGAACAGAAGTCTTTTTGCCAAATCAAGTTAACACTATGCTACTAGCTTTGGTAAATGAAAGAGAATACCTAGCCGTATCTCAATTTAAAACATCAGTGACCATGTTTTATACTACTTGTATAGCCTATTTGGATAAATCGACGCAAGCGTTTCGTTGAGTACTGCTAAAAAAAGAACCTGTGAGGTCAGATATTGAAAACTCATTAACTGTTTTTCACATATAACACCCTGATATTCATCTAGATGATTCGGAACTTTTTGATGAAATTGCGTGCATTAAAAAATATACAACCAGTCAAGAAATAAAAGATTCTATTAGCAAACAATGGGTCGAGCTTTTTAACCACTTCGAGAGTGAAGATTTATCACACAAGAACATACTAGAAATTGTTGCAATGTGTTTACCTGGATCCGCTACGGAAAGGATTTTTTCTGATATAAATAAAATTTGGATCAGCGGAAAAACTAGCCTTACTGTAAGAACTTTAAAAGACCTTTTCATAACAAAACATAACTTTGAAATGAATCGCCGTGAATTTTTTAAGGATCTCCAAGATTGCCCAGATATTTTATGAATGGTGCAGTTTATTCTATGGAAAAATATACAAATGAGTAACGCCATTTTAAAAACCGGAGTAAAATACAAAATTAAATAGTTTTTATTTTTTTTACTGTATTGCATTACGACATGGACGCCTAAGCACTTGTTATAAACATGCGCCCATTTATTTCCTTTTTACATAGATGGTCACCTTAGTTATACATATATTTATATATAATTATTATAATTGAAAAACCGTGTATAATAATATTAGACTACCGTGGTTTGTGGCGTAGCATGGACGTTCGCATGACGTAAATACATTCTTTACCACAGTTCACATGGCTTTGGCCTTTGTGCCGCAGTAAAAAATGTTACCGAAATATTGCGCAAATCCTACATACATTGTTTACTGTGCGGCAGAAGTATCGGCGTACTGCGCATGCGTTGCTTACTGCAGCATAACATATATACAAGGGTCACTATTTATATTTTGAGCCTAACAATGAAAAAACGGCAATTTGTCATTTAAAATTGCTTTATTGTTTTTCGAAATATTCTCCTTTATTATCAATACATTTTTGCATTGGTTCGAACCATTTGTCATAAAATTTTTTCCAACCTTTTTGTGACACCTCCATAACATGGTTTTTGAACGCATCAACGGCTTCTTCCGCCGACGAAAATTGTTGTCCACGCAATTTTTTCTTGACATTCGGGAACAAGAAGAAATCATTAGATTCCAAATCAGGACTGTACGGTGGAGGATCTATCAATTCAATTTGAGTGTTCAAATAATTGGTTGTTAGACAAGATGTGGGACAAGTGGTGATGAAGAACGATCCGATGGCACTTGTTTGTTTTCCACATTTCACCGAAGACTTCGGGTAAAAATGGTTGTGAACCATTCAGAATTGACCGTTCTACGTTCCTCTAAAGGCACAGTTGTCACACGACCAGTTTTTCCGAAAAAACAGGTGACCGTTTGTTTAGATGTGCTTCGAGCGCGAAAAACTTTTATTGGATTTGGTTCACCTTGAAACACGCACACGCACAGTTTACGTTCGGGCTCGTATGCATATATCCATGATTCGTCACCTGTTACAATCATATATACGTCTTTTGAAGCATCGCCATTGTATTTCTTGTGCATTTGTGTGCACCCATCGACGCGAGTGTCTTTTTTAAATTTCGTCAAATTGTGTGGGATCCAACGAGAACAAACGTTTTTCATGGCTAAATGATCATGTAACATTTTATATATGCTGGTGAAACTATTGCCTAGGGTTCCCTCAATTACACAGTATGTCGCATGGCGATCTTGCATTATTGGTTTTTGCACATCGTCATTGGTTTCTTGAATAACTAATTTTGGACGACCTTCGCGAATTTCGTCAGTGAGCGAAAGGCGGCCACGATTAAAATTGTTATACCAGCGTTTCACAGTGGCAAAGGATGCACTCTTGTTTTGATAAATTTTCACGACTTAATTCCATTACTTTGCTGACGCAATCTTCAAGTAACCATACCCAACACAAATAACGCTATTGACAAAAAGTTTGAAGATGTTATTGTCAACAGTGTCAGACCTTTCTATGGAAACGTAACTGCAATCAGTGTTGCCAAGGCTCAAAATAAAGCTGTTATATGCGTACTAAATGGATGCATTGTATCGCTCTCGATAATTGATACATTTAAATAATACGTAAACTGTGCATTAAATTGTACAATTCGGGATATAGTTTAATTAATATCTCAATAATAATAATAATAATAACAATAATAATAATAACTCAAAATTTATAAAATATAATTATAATTAGAACAGTGATTTCGATATAATCAAGTGTTAACTTTGGTGCAAATTCTGCTCATTTTGAATACAGTTACTGTGTCAGTGATATAAAATTTGACATTGAACATAATGCTGATATCGCTATTGTGCAACGTTCTATGAAGTGTACTTATTAATCGTTATATATTATGGATCAGAAATTTAATATTAAGAATCTTAACGTAAAGTCTTTAAAAACTTTATTATCTGAAAATAATTTAAAAACAACTGGTAAAAAATCAGAATTAATCGCAAGATTAGATGATTATATGAATAATAAACTTTCAATAAAAATTACTGCACAAAATGGTTCTTATATTAGTTTCGGCAAACAACTAAATAAACCAAAGAAACAAAACTACTTGAGTTTGATAAATAAAATTAAAAAATTGGATGAGGACAGGTTTTTAAAAGTGTGGTTTTCCAAAACGCGTACGCAACTTAACAAATCGCGGAGACCGTTAGAAGAACTTAAAGATGAAGTTGAAACAAATAAAGCTTGTGCTAGTAAAAATTTAACTTTCAAAAGTACTATCTCAGCCAAAAATAATATAGTGGATCTAAATAAGGATTTATGTAACAATGAAAAATGTCCACAAAAGCAAAGGATGGTCGCAAAAAGGGGAGTAAAGTGTTCTTATTAGGTAACAGTAACTTTCGGAATATGGGAAGTGCTATAACTGAACAACTATCTGACAACACCAAAGAGGTTTGTAGTATATGTAAGCCAAACGCATTGTTTGAAAATGTGATTTGTGACATAAAAAACTTAACTACCAACTTTACAAAGAAAGATTGTGTGGTTATAATGACAGGGACAAACAATGTCTTAAAAAGGGTTCCTATGAAGGATAGTGATGTAAATGCTACTAGTAATTTAACAAACAAGACAAATGTTGTCCCAATATCTGCTCCCTGCTATGGGGATGATATTAGGTTTAAGAAAAAATATTTAACTTCAATCTCTCGGTTTTCAAAAAGTTGTTAAAGGAAATGCTTATATAAGGCACCTGGATATTAACAATATTATTAGTAGTGATGGACGTCACCTTCGATTTTCCGGTAAGCAGCTTCAAGCAAAAGAAATATCAAAAGAAATAATGAATTCGGTCAACTGCCAATCAAATAAACACAAAGAAAATCTCAGTAAGACAGACTTCATTAATAAATCCAATTTAACGGTTATAAAACTACTGAAGTTAATGTCTCTACTAAACTTAGTAAGAAAGTGAACACTTTAGATTCAAATTATGAGAAAATAAGGCTTGATACTGCGTCTAATTTGATGTTGAATGAACCTTATAACAATGAAATTGTCGACAATCTTACTCAGGAAGAAAGTAACTTTTTTCGTAAATAAATTAAACAGTGTAATCATTCAACTTCAAAACGTCAGGTCAATTGCAAATAAAATATTAAATTTTGAAGTAATGTTATGTCTGTGTAAAAGTGATGTTATAATAACTGAACATTGGCAGAATGATCAAACTTTAAAATTGTTAAACTTCTATAATTATAAATTATTATTAATTGTATTAAATACATAAATAAAAAGTTTACCTCGAGTAGGATTTGAACCTACGACCTGCACTTTGCTAGAGTACCGCGCTAACCGTCTGCGCCATCGAGATTCAAGCCCCAATCGATGCAAATTTTGTCTTTATGTATGTAGAACTGATGTAAATTCTAAATATAATGAGATTACAATCAAATTTATCAAATTTATTAATGGAATGTAAGCCTGCAATATCGCAAGGATTCACACATACCAAAGCAAGTTGACTAATATTAATTTATTATAAGTAATTATAGCTTAGCATCGTCGTACTGTCGTTTATCCTCAAAGCACGGTGGTACTGCAATTTACCTAAATAATATATACAAAACCATACAAAAAGCTGTCCTCTTTCTGAATGTCAACTTGATGTCAACGCTGTGCTATTGAAATCTGCTCTCTTAACACTATTATTGTTGTAGTGTATCGATCGCCTAATTCAAGTTTTGATACATTTTTACGTAACGTTGATAGCATGCTAGAAAACTTTCAAAAACAAATAAGAAATTAGTAATTGGAGGTGATTTTAATATCGATCTTTTAACTGATGCTACACAACAAGCACTATTTACTGACTTACTATCATTGCATGGACTGCACGCAACTATAAACACACCTACAGTGGGTCTAGAAATTTTACATTTTAGATCGTTCTTAGACATGAATAATACAAGAAGTTACAGATATATATGATCGAAGAAATTACTCGTCTGCAAAATACTCCATTATCATAAGTTGAAGTGGATCATGAAGACCTAAAGGAACTATTGCCTAACTATAATATTTATAGACAACAGACTTTCAACGGCGAATATGGTGCAGTTTTATTTTATTTAACTCTATCGAGAAGCGCCCGCATTGGAGATTTTGAACTATTTAAATTTGTACTACCGAAAACCACGAATCTATTTTTTATCTTAAATCAACCAAATTACGCCCGATGGACAGTTCGATACCTTGCAAATTTGTTAAACGTTGCGGAAACTCACCCTGATTTGTTTGTAGAGTTTCAAGGAGGTTTTTTTGGCATTCAATGAACCAATAAACCTGTTTCAAAACAGCCAATTGATTTAGTTCTTGAGCAAACTATAAACGCTGATGCAGCCAGAAGACGTACTGGTATCATACAATTTACCAATTCGATCCCAGCACTCCAACGATGGGCCCGAAGCCATGATATGAGATCAACAATAATCAGTTCAGTTTATAAAGGTTTGGGTTTCCAAAAAGAGCAAGATGTTACAGGAGAGCTAAACAATCATACCATCAAAAGTAATGCTAAGCAGCTAGAACAATTCATCGAAACTTTAGATTTATTCATAAATCAATTCGATGCGGAAGTCCCAAAAGATATTTTAATTAATATTTCGTCAGCCGGTAGAGAAATTTCTTCTGAACATCGAAAAGAATGGTGACGTGAAACGTAAAACGTTCATTACAGAACGCGAATCAAATACTAGCAGGTTTGAGAAGAGCTTTCAAAATGTTGTCATATCCTATAACCCCAGTGCCATTATCGATGTGCCATTTGGATGGTGGCATCTGCAAAACTCATAAGTCGAATTTGATGAAATCTTTAGAAAAAGACGTTCAACACGATCCACCTCCTCAAACAGATATTTTATTAATTGACGGTTTTTTTTTCTGCACACGATAACTTTTGGAGCTATCTCAAATAAGATGCTTCAAATGGTAAGACAGCTTAAAGCTACAAGATACGACGTCATCTTTGATCAATACTTCTCTCCTTCAATCAAAGATTACGAAAGATTTATTCGACAACGGTCTACATGGCTGGATTTCACTATTACTGGAGCATATCAAGTAAGACCATCCGATTTTTTCAAATAGTTGAAGAATACCCGCTTTAAGCAGACTCTTGTTAATGTACCATTTTCGGAAATTTTCCCAATAAATATTATTTTGACTTTTGTAAAATGAAATGCTAATAAGTTTTTATTTGACTATATTAATTTCCTAAATATATATTATAAATAAACTTTCAGACTTAAATAATTGTAAAAGATAACCTTAATCATAAACTTCAACATTAGAATGAGGATGGAAAACTATTGAACCAGAGTTGATAAGTATTTGAAGTGTACTCTTAAGAGTAAGTTTGAAATGGGGAAATAAATTCTCATAGATATCTCACTCGCTCCAAAGCACGATCATAGTACTCTTGCGCTCATACTCATGGCTGAATGTTTTTGGTGTCTGGGGGGGATGTTTGGCCCTTACGATTTGTCTGGCTGAACAAATATATATTTGAAATAGTCCCCTAAGTAACATATTTAAAAGTGAAGTGTCAGAATATAACTTAAGTTCAACTATTTTTTTGGAAGCTTTAAAGCGTCTGGAGGAAGTTATGGCCGGCGGAAAGTGTCTGTAAATGTTGAATATTATTTTGTAATAATATTTTATGGAAATATGGAATATGAAAATCAACTATCAGAATTTAAGCTAAGTTAGTTATATTTTTACTTACCTTTCTCACCTGGTACCTGTAAATCGGCCGTCTATCCAACTTAGTAGGTATGCTGGCATTCATTGTACATATGAACACTACTCGAGGCCCCAAATTTTGTCTTTCAGAAAATAAAGTATGCCTGGGAGCTCTGGGATCTTGGACTATAAAAACATCAGCGGCATTGCACACGTATCGTAATATGGTATTTGTGTTTTAACACGATCTTTTAGAAAGTAAATGTTTGAGAATAATATGTTGCGCTTTCCATTTAATAAAATGAAATTAAAGTGAGTTGATATTAATACTATGAACATTACTGTAGTATAAACTGGACTGCTCTCGCTCTATCAGGAAGCAACATGATAAGAATTTATAATGGTATACTGCGAGGCACGTCAAAACGGCAGGTGTTGCCGGTGCTAATTAAACTAAATAATCTAACAACATATTTTTGTCAGAACAGACATATTTTACTTACAAGAGGACTTTTATCCGCAAAACAATCACTGTTCAGTACAGGAAAATACTTACTCCTTATTCACAGTCATCAAGATATAGCTGGGCAAGGTAGTCAACTTATTAAACCATACATACCACTATAGGAAATTTTTTGTAAATTTTATGTAGTGCACTCTTATGTACTATCTGCATGGTACACCTAATACATTCTTCACGAATAGCTACAGGAGTTTCGATTCCCAAACGAATGTTAGAACGAGGAGGATATTTGATAGTCTCTGTGATCTCCACGTTTAAAACCCTTGGCTGCTTTATGCAGTGAATTAATTGAAACAGTATTCGTTAAAACGTATGAGACAACGTGTGTGTTTGTGTAAGCGTGTGCGGATGGATACGCAGGTTAGTGTTTGTGTTTGCATGCGTGTACGTGAAAACGGGCGCGGTGTGTGTACGTGAGTGCGTTAGTACGAGCTATATTTTAAAAGTGGTAAGATCATTCCCATCTGAAAACTTGACATCAACTTATGATCTAGTAAAATCTAACACAGAAATAATTTCCCGTTACCACTGTAATATTGCTATAGTACGTTAAAAACGGAATGTTTACGTTTAATATTAATTTAGTTTTAATTATATGTGTTGTCATTACAGTGCTGTGATAACTTAACATAATTAATTGTTATAGTATTTATTTCGGGTTTGTAGGTTTGTTTCACAACTTGATTGATTTACTGATGACGATAACTGTAATTGTTATCGAAACGTTTAATTCGTAAAAAAGAGAACATTTTCATATTTCAGTCTTTTGTAGGGAAAATGCATACCTAGTTTTATTATACAATCTGAAAATTTAAGAAACGCAAAGCTAATTACTATCGTCACTTGTTTTTTTGCTACGCTGCCGAAGTTTCTCTGTAGTAGATTAATACAAGCAAGCTAATAAAATTTATAGGCGAACTAAAAATGCATTCCTGCGTAATCAAACACAAGGAAAGATTGGTATAAAAATGCAAGCGATATTTGATATTCGCATTTTCACATTTCACTTATATTAAAATAGATAGGGTTGGGATAAAATTGATTGATTTTTTTTTGTATGGAAGTTGCGCTTAAAATTTCAACTGAACGTCAAAAAAAACTTGATAAACTATACAAGCAAATAGACCTGGGATGGCCAAGAGGTCTACCGCGGTCTACGGGTCGACCGCGAAGGCGATTTAGGTAGCCCGCGAGAGTTAAATAAACTGAATAGAAAAACATGAAAAAATAACATTACTTATTTTAAAATGTATTCGCGTCAAGGAGTGACTATAGATAGGTACTCACACGCTTCGGTCGTAACGCAATGATAGGTATCGTTGCGTGCGTGTGTGTGTGTAAGTCAGTCGTGTAAACGCGGCTCGCCTCGCTGTTCGCTGACTTTTTTTTTCATTTCGCATTGTTTTCTCGCGGCTTTGTTTGGTAGTTAGCCAGTACTAGTTTCGACTTGAGTGCGAACGGATTACACTTAATTTGTTGCGTGGCGATAATAAAAAAAATAACGTAGGGACCTTTGTGTTTTTTATTTATTATATCTATATCAGAATGAGTAGGCCATTTAGTTCGAGTGCAAAAAAAGTAAAACTTGCCATTATCACTGTGAGTGGGAAGAGGATTTTTTTTTCGTTATGGTCAAGGACAAATGTGTGTGCCTAATTTGCAACTCAAGTGTAGCATTACCGAAAAGAGCAAATGTTGAAAGGCATTTTAAAGCTACACATTCCAAATACGCCACCGATTTTCCATTTTACAGTGAAAACCGAAAGATAAAAGTACGTGAATTAAGAAGCAGCTTAAGTACACAACAATCTTTTTTTACGAAACCATACTCGAAATCAAAAGCTGCAACACTGGCGTCATTTGCTGTTATAGAATTATTGATAAAACGAAGATGGAGAAATAATCAAGGAAGCCATGCAGACAGCTTGAGAAGCAATGACTTTAAAAATGAAAAAGAAATTATTTCAGCAATAAATGACATTTCACTGTCACGAAACATAGTAATGCGACGCAGTGAAGCCTTAAGTGAAAATTTGGAACAATTACTTAATGAAGACTTGCAGAAATGTTGTTTCTTGTCACCACAGTTTGATGAATCCACCGATGTAACCGACATTGCTGAATTGTGCGTTTTTGTGCGTCTAGTTTTTGAAGACATGACGACAAAAGAAGAGTTATTGACGATGATTCCATTCAAGGGACAAACTAGAGGTGAAGATATCTACAGATCTTTTAAGAATTTTGTAGAAAAAACTGAATTTCCGATTCACAAACTAGTTGCTATCACGACAGATGGAGCACCCATTATGCTGGGACAAAGAGTTGGTTTTATTTCATTGTGCAAAAATGATGACAACATTCTAAGTTTCACCAACTATCACTGCATCATACACCAGCAAGTTTTGTGCTCTAAAATTCTCGAATCATATATTATTATGAAAATTGCTTTTAAACTAGTTAATTCTATTCGAGCCAGAAGTTTGCAAAGGCGTCCATTTCGAACTCTTCTTGAAGAGACTGAAGCCGACACACAGATCTTTTGCTACATACAGATGTTAGGTGGCTTAGCCGTGGTACCTTTTTGAAGAGATTTCGCCACTCAGATCTTTTGCTACATACAGATGTTAGGTGGCTTAGCGTTTTTGAAAATGTACCTGAGCTTGAAGATGAAAAATGGTCTATGAAGCTGGCCTTCCTTTGGACATAACAGAAAAACTCAGTGAGTTAAACCTGAATCTTCAAGGGAAAGACAGAACCGTCATTGACATGACGTCTTTGATTAAAACTCTTAAAAATCAAATTCAAGTGCATGCAGCTCAATTAAAACGAGGCGAACTAAAAAATTATAAAAACATGGAAGAATAATTCAAATCGGGGCTTTAAAACTTTTGCTGAACAGCTGGAGAATTTGCACCTGGAGTTCGAAAGAAGGTTTGCGGATTTTGCCGCTCTCGAAGAAGTGCTAAGTTTCATGGTATTCCCTTTTAATGAAAATATTGACATTGACAGCTTGACCGTTAAAATCGGCAACTTAACCGATACTGAATCTGTTGTGGTCGAAGAAGAAATAATTAAAATGAGAAGCGACATATTTTTGAAAGCTAGAGCATCTGGTAGTACAGATTTTTGGAAACTGGTTTGCAAAGAAAAGTTTCCATGCCTAAGAAAGGTAGCTTTATATTTGACTTCGTTTTTCGGTTCTACCTATCTTTGTGACTCAACATTTTCAACTATGAATGCAATAAAAACCGAAAATCGTTCCGGCTTAACACGCGCTCACTTAACTTCCTGTTTGCGCATTGCAGTTACTTCGTACTCTCCCCAATATGATAAACTTGTGGAGAATATGCAGTGCCAAACATCCAGCCAAAAACGTAAAGCGCAATGAAAGATGCGAATTTTGTATGTAATATTTAATTAATAAATACATATAAATTTATCACAGAAATGTTTTATTTCTCTCTTCTAAACTCTACCTTGCAGTCGACCGCAAGAAATATTTTTGAACACAAGTAGACCTCACTGGTCAAAAGTTTGGCCACCCCTGAAATAGACCATCCTTTGATAATAAAAGAACAATTATATATCTATCTAATCACGTTTTTACAGATCATGCGATTGAAGCACGTATAAAGGTGGGAGTTTTGCGGTAACACCAAGAGTAATACCATTTGAAGGTATAATTTCCAATATTGAGAATTCTATTAAATCTTTACCTTTAGATGCTGCGAATGAAGTTGCATATAAAGCTGTGATAATATTACCATCAGGTAAATGTATTGCTACTGTTATTTTAAATACGAACGACTACAACATTAAAATAAAACAACAGTTAAAACCACAAGCATACCATGAATTACAAAACGGTCATACAAAAAAAGTTTCTTTTGAAAACTACATAACTTAAAATATCTTCTATTCCTAAAGAAATAATAAATAAACTAACTCTGAAGCTCTTGCACCAAAATTATATAGTCTATCAAAAATTTATAAACCTAACCTTTAAGGCACCTATTTTTAGTGCTCTCTTACATACAATCATGCAAAACATTGTACATTTCATTGAAAAAATACGTAATTTCAAAATTGAAGCTGGTGAATAATGGTTAGTTTGACGTTATTTTACTTTTTACAAAAATTCTTTAAAAGAAACTGTTGAACATATTGATCATAATTTTTCACATAACAGTTCTACTTTAGAATCGGCATACTATAACTACTAATTTTCAGCTAAATAATACATTCTATGAACAACTAATTGATGTAACAATTGGAAGCCCTCGTAGTGTGGTGGTGGTTAACTTTAAAAGAAAAATTTCAAACAGTACCTTTGCAAAATTCATCTAAACATTTAGTGTGATATAGACATGTAGCTGATACTTTTGTGGGAAATATAGGGAAAATCACTACACGAATGTTTTTATAAATGTATTTATCCAAGCGTTCAGTTTACTATGAAGAAGAAAACTAATGGAAGTTTACCACTTTTAGCCATACTACAACCCAAAACAAATCATTTTTCTGTCTCTTTTAAGGTTTATCGAAAGAACATGCACCGATAGCTATATTCATAAATTGTTGAGCCATCGTCTACGTCATATAATTGGTGTAACTAAATCTTGGAACGAACTACACGAATTTGTGATTCTAAACTTTTGAAAGATTTAACCGTTTTAAAAAATCACTATTTGTTATTCGCTTAAATATATTAATCATGTTATTGTACTTGCTATACATATCCATAAAAAATGTTGGTACTGCTTTTCTTCCTTTTAGATCTAACGTTACAGAATGAAAAGGGCTAATTGGTCATTGCATTAGGATTGTTTTTATACTTATCAAAAATATTAAAGAACATTTAAAATCGCGTAAAGATGTTTCAAATCCATTGCAGCTTTTGGAGTGTTTATAGATGTCTTGTGATTGTGTGAACATTGGGACCACAAAACGTAGCTTTCATAGTAGACGTATAGAACATATGAGATATTGTAGATTTAGTTAACCAGAGAATTTGCAGTAGGTTAGAATGCCTTAAACAATTTAAATCATGACATTCAATTTGGTAATATGAAAATTTTATTAAGGAAAACGCATGATTATGTTATGAGAAGCTATTGAGGATGTATAAACATCCAAGTAACTTCAATAGACAAGAAAAAATCTTCGAGTAAATAGGTTTTGTTATCTTGTAACTAACAAAAAAAAGCAAAATGGTACATCTTAATTTTATCTTTTGGAGTAGGTAGATTTTTTGCTGTTTTTCCTAAACTTCGAAGTAAATATTTTACCAGTTAAGTATTTTATCATAGCATTACAATTCATACAGTTAAAATTAACATAAGATAAATACACGTTCTGTTTTCAATGTATCATAACAATTGCAGTTTTTAAGTAGTTACGGAAAAGTATTTCTTTGTTATATTTGTCATGATTTTACTAGATCTGTAATTGGTAAGTTTTTAGTTGTGAACGCTTTCACCACTTTGAAATTAAAGTTTTTCACCACTTTACACTTACATTATAATTTGATTAAATTTTGTTAAATATATATATATATATATATATATATATATATATATATATAGTATATATATATATAATTTCTCATTGTTAGCTTTTCATCTGTTAGAGGACGTTCTGAAATGTCATTTTTAAGACGGGTTAATAATATTTAATTTATTAAAGATCTAGGCAATATTTACAATAAAATTAGTTTCCATAGTCTACTTTAAAAACATTTACCCAGTTGTTATAGCACTGCGTTTTCATATTCATAACTTTTTGTGACAACTTTTTAATTAATTTTTTCAGTGTTGTGAAGCCAAAACATCAACCACGTGTTTTTGTTTCTTTTTTATTTAAAAAGAATTCTTTTTTAAAAATTGCAGCAATAATAATAATTATACATGTTATTTAAATTTTTACAGATTGCACGCAGACATACACTTTTGTGTCCAAGACTTAGTGATCGTAGTTTCTTTAAGGCACTGTTTCGTATATTTGTTTTAATGAATATAATTTTAAACTTAAAAATAAGATGTATTAAATGTTTTTAGTGTAAAAATGGACTCAAAGAATTACTTTTAAAATCGTCATTTTTAATAAATTGTTTACAAAAGTCGGCCATATTGTACTAGCCATTTTCAATTCTTGTTCAGTGACCTAAAACCTCTACATTATTAATTTGAGCAAAATTACTTTAAAACTCGTTGACATTTCCAGTTTGCCTTCAAAAACGGTTTTATTGTTTAAACAATTAGTGTACAAATTTGAGGTTATAACTTTTTTCTGTAATGTATTGCAATGCAATTTCAAAAAGTTTTATGAAAGTTCATTTAATCGCTATTTATTCCGAAATAATGCATGTTTTAAGAGTAATTTGACTCCACTATATATTGTTTTCGTTATCATAACATAACCTAAGAAGAAAGTAGAAAATCTGTACCTACAGTAATTTTTTATAATTTTCTAAAAAATGTATAACTTTTATTAGACCAAGATACAAAGCTCTGATGAGCTATATTTATCTTACCGAACATCTATAAAAATGTAAATATACAGTTCAATGTTTATTAATCCTTAGTGACATAACAGTTTGTATGAATTTTCTTTCTTAAAATCCACATTACCATTTCTTTTTTGATTATTTGAAAACCTGCAGAAATGTAAAATATAATATAAGAATCTGGACTGATTAATATAAATTTAAAGCTAAAATGTTGTAAGTTTTGGTATATAAATGCAGGCGTGGTACGAACCGAAATCAATGTGCAGTGTATTCAATTAAAGCTAGACGTATGGCGAAGATAACCGTAGTCACCCGGATTGTACTCAAAATAGGTTCAGTTCAGATCGTTCCCCGGAACATAGTTTTGAGCGTTAGCATTGCATGCGCGCCTGACGTGCGATGGAAACTTTGATACCATCGTTATAAAAGAACGTAAAAAAAAATAAAATAACGCACTGGGTTACATGCGAATTTCTGTCTGTGTTTATCTTGGTGGTTGGGTGGGCACGTGGCCTTGTGCCCTTTAGTACCAGCCGCCAATGGAAATGTTGTGTTTTTCCTAACGCTTATCACGATACCTGTATTGAAGAATCAAATTTCACCAAATTGCTATATAACAATAAGCACCTAAAACGACAGTCTTTTTTTGAATAAATAATCAGTGATTTTTTTAAGAATAAATTACGAAAATATGCAACATTGTCAAACAGGCGTTTTAGCTGCTAACTTAAAAAATTAAAAGAAATGAAATAATTCTATTTTTCGCCGACTGTTAAAAAAAGTGTACTACATTTTACCCTTTTGCGTTCATAAAACGTACCTTGATGGCAAGGATGAAAAAAAGTAAAAAATCGCCGCAGCGTGTCATTATTTCACTCCAGCGCTAATGCGAATTATAAGAATGCGTTGAAAACAATTAAAAGTTGCGACGCGATGTTTACTTTGGAAAAGTTTATGAAATGGCGTAATAAGATGGAGTTCAGAGCTTTACAGAAAGGGTATTGTTAGCATTTTTTGAAGAAAAATCGAAAAGTTCCAAATCATCAACACTATGGTCTACTTATTCAAAGTTAAAAACAATATTAATTATTAATGATAACGTTGATATAAGTAAATATTCGAAGTTAACAGCCTATTTAAAACAGACGGCGGTAGGATACAAACCAAAAAAGAGGGGAAATAAATAAATGGAAGTACAAGAATCTGATGTTTAAGGTAAAATTTCTACTTTTTTACTGCATAGAGTATGTATTTATTGATTGGTCTATTTTTAGGTTGCATTGATATTAGGAATTGCTGGGGCTTGTCGGAGAGAACAGTTGTATAAGATGCTGATTGATAATATTGTTGATAAAGGATCGGTTTTAATTGTAACAATTCCGGATTGAAAGGCGCACATTCAACGACGCTTTACTGTTATTCAAAACACAGAGATTACTAATTTGGATTTAAGTATTAGATATTTATAGAAAGTATGCTAAACTTAGGCCACAGACCGCAAATAATAGGCATTTCTTTCTGTCTTATAAAAACGGAAAATGTACTAAACAAGTAGTGGGAATAAATACTCTCTCGAAGATTGCGTCAATTATTGAAAAGTACCTAAATTTATCACAACCAGATACATATACAGGGCACACATTCAGACGTACGTCGGCATCGCTTCTTGTTGATTCTGGGGGTAATATACTTAAACTGAAGCAGCACGGCGGATGGAAATCCACTGCCGTTGCAGAAGGATATGTGAACATTTTCTTCAATACTAAAATGGATTGTGCATCAATAATTTTAAGTGGACATGGAACTACTAATAACGATATTTTCACCAACCGTCTACCTCAACCAGTTATGTAAATGAAGACAGTTTAAATATTGCCACCATGAATAACAATCAAGAATCAGTGTGTGTAAACAAATTGGAAAATACATTACGTGGATCAAAATTTAACATTAATAATCCTAGTAACTGTACTTTTAATATTACAATTACTAAAAACACTTTATAAGTTACACAAATTTTTTGTTAGTGTTGTAAAATATAATTTATTTTTTTTTTGGACAGTCGTCGAAAAAATTTTGTATGCAACACTTGTATAAAGTGTCTTTTTTTCACTCATAAGTTTGGGAAAACTTCTTATTCGTGAAAAAAAGTACCACTTCATACACTTGTTTCATAAATAACTATTATAGATTTTTTAGGATAACTATGCAACCTATTTTTTATACGTTCATAACGAAAACAGGCAACATATAAATTAAATTTTCTTTTAACAATACGTCTACACTTTTTCTTATAAAATTAATGTTATTCAGATATTGAAAAAATATTTAATAACACTTAAATTCTCTTTTAGAAATTTTTTTGCTGCTAAATTACGCGTCGTATCAAAAAATTACATAGAACATAATTCATCGATATCTTTAAGGTGTATATTTAGGTATTTTTATATCTTTGAAATATGCAGCTGTTTAGAAATATTTGATAAAACCAAAACTGCCCCGAATAAACCCCTCTCTCCGCTGTTGGATCAGCTCCAAGCGAAATGAAAACAAGCTTAAATACAAATTTTTAAGTACGTACGTGTTTTCGTTCTGGAGTTATCGTGGATAATAACATACAGACACACATCCCGACATCATGGCCGATCTGGGCGAAACTTGGCCAAAAGTTGTAAAATGAAGTAATAAGTGGATTTAACGCTAGTGAAAAAAAAGTCGATTGCATAATCTTCTGTACTTGCATATGTATATGTACGTTGGAAGGTAAAAATTAAAAGAACTGAAATAATATCAATTATAATTTTTATCTTCCAACCAGAAGATTATGCTATCCACTTTCTTCACTATAGCAATACACTTCCGCGAATGTTTCTGGCATAGACATTTTTTAAATATTGGCCCCCCAGGGCCCTCATAATGCAACAATACGCGCTGATTACGGCTATTTTTATATAAATTGTCTCTAATGTGTCCCCAAAAGAAAAAGTGTAGGGGCGTTAAATCGGGTGATCGTGGTGGGCTTCTCACAGGCTTTGAAAATGAATGTTTAACAATTTGCTTCTACTACTGTGAGGGGAGATCTTGTTGAAAATATGAGAGTTGTCCAATGTTCAGCGGTAAGTCATCAAAAAATGCTCGACTATGTGTTGGTTTAAAATTTCATAACATTGTTAACCATTCACTTCTCTTTCAAAAATGTGATGGGCTATAATGCGATTTCCGAATAAGGCACAACAAACACTAAAACAGAAGCGTCCGTGATTTGGAACGTCAACGGTACAGTGCGGATTAATGTCGGACCACCTATGCTCGTTATGTCGATTGACAATCCACTTCATCGGTCCAAACAATATTTGTTAATAATGCATTTTGCTCTATTTACTGAAGATACCAATTACAAAATTCTAGGCGTCGTACAGAATCGGTGGGTTGGAGATGTTGATTTCTTATTTTATATAGTCTGAATTTGTATCTTTTTAGAATTGACAATGCTCGACTTCGTTGTATACCAGACTCGACGTCAATTTGACGGCTTGAAATTGAAGGATTTGCAGCTACCATTCCGATAACATTGACGGCCACTTCCTCAGCATCTCCAATATTATAATTTTTGTTTTGGTTTGTTAAAAGTCTCATGATGTATGAAATTTTCCTTTGATCGTTTGAAAATAGCACTTAAATGAAACAGATAGTTTCTAATTTCCACAGTTTGTGGAAATTAGAAACTATTTGTTTCATTTATTAAGCATTAATATGAATTTCCATCAAGTAAAAGCCAGCACAATTCAAGTTTGAAAATAGAATTGTTAGGCTGTCCTCTTTCCGAGTAACGATTAAAATATACCTAATTCACTTGCAACTTCAGAATTATTATTACTTTGAATAAAACACTCTAACATATCAAACTATTGGTATTAAAAACTATATTTTCTCCAAACGTGAAATTTTTGTATCCCAAAAAAACTATTTTTTGCTAAAAATGAGTAAAAATTAGTAATTTGACCCCACATCATATACCTATATCGTTGGAATCAGAAAAAAATTAATAACTTTTTGACGCCATAGCCAACTACGCGTTCCACATAATAAATAACTTTATGCTGTAACTCGTATTTTAAGAATATGTCTAAAGAATTGACTACACCACTGCATTCTTATCAAAAAAGTTCCTCAAGATCGTAGAAATTATTTTGTTCTATTTTCATAAATAAGCGAGATATGGCCATAAAATGAAAACTCAAAAATCTGAATTTTTGGCCATAACTCGAAAACAAAAGACGTTAGCAAAATTTGAAACGCACCGTTGACTTTTTCTCAAAAAAAAAGAGATGCGAAATTCATTTTTTCATACGAACTATGGTTTACGAGATTCCCTATTAAAACATCGTAATTTGGCCACCCTGTACACATTCGTTACGAGCGTATAGTTTTCAGTTTAAATATTTATGTAGAATTATAGAATTTCTCCTAGTAACCTTTAAATGAGCCTTTTAGTGTGAATATTAATCGCAACAAAATTTTTAAACGTGTTTTGTGAGTGCAAATGAATAAAAAAGTAAGTGTCGTTCTCTCTAGATTAACTAAGTGATCTTGATAGCAACAAGTTGATATTAATTGGTATTAGTCATAAAAGTGGTATATAAAAGTATTTTTTAACACCAAACAATGTTTTCACATCCCGATTTCCACAATTTGTTGATTCCTGTTATAGCAGTTGTTATTTTTCGAAAATTTCAATGCTAAACTCGTTTAAAAAATACTCACTAGACCGTTTATTAATAATCTCCTTAGATTCAGGAACTGGGAAATTCCATTCGTGCAAATTTGCGGTTTAACAGAACGTTTGTATAATTATTATCAAATAAATTGATCTTAAAAATAAGTTCGTTAAAATAAAGGAATTCGTTTTTTTTGTGTTCTTGTTTAAAATAAACAAGGAATCGTGAATTAATGGTATTAATATCTTGTCGGGAAAGTTCGTAGAAAGCGGAATGAGCGCCACTTACAAAGTCCCGTATATGACGTTCGCTGACGTTAATGATTTCTCGCGTTTCTATTGGTTGTTACTGCTTGCGATGAACGGGGTATCAAACTGAACTGACCGCAGAAAGTTAAGTTAGTTGAGCTACAACTATCGTTGAGGTAGTTAAGTTACGTTGTTGCTTTTAGTTGTTACGTTTCTTTGGTTAAAACGCGTCGTTATTATTTTTATATATAATTAAAGATTGATTGTTACGTTACGTTCTAATACGGTTTTGGGATGTTACTGTGTTGGTTAAGTTTTTCAAGTGCGCGTGTGTTTTGAGTGAATTAGTTATAATCTACACGTGCAAAATTGCAATTTATTGTGAATCAGTTTTGTTTGTTCCTAATTTTGTTAGTACATCCGTTCAGTGTAATAATAATTACGAGTTGGTGAAATTGTCAAGTATTTTAACTTAACAGTTGGGTAATTAATTCAAACAGCATGTCGAGTAGTTAACGAGTAAGGGTTTTAAGTTTACAGAAGCCTTCTCTTAAATTATTATAATTAACTAAAAACAAAACATAACACGCCCATCATTTTTTTTATTAATTTCTTAATTATTGGCACCTTTGGTGGGCTTTTTGCATTCTATAAAAGGATTAATTACAGTTCATGGGATAAAAGCGTGAACTAATTACACGGAGCCCCTGTCTCTAGCATTTCTTTAATATTTAAATGATGTGTGATGCCCTGTGTAATTAAAAAATTGATTTCCCATCTGTTGCAACATTATAACTAATGGAGTCTAAAACATAGTTATAGTTTTATCGAATGAATCGGATATTCTTTTAAGTGTTGTCCTGAGTGCCTCCACGCATTTTGAAGTGAAATATATTTTTGATAATCAAGAAAAATTAAAGGATACGTTTATACACCTGTGATATCGCATTTAAATATAGTTTAAATAATATTTCAAAATGAAGATTAAAATGCCATGTAAATTATGTGAAGTGTCATTGGATCATAGTAAATTAGGAGCGACAAATTGCACCCACTCTACATTTCCCTTCCCTTCACAAATACCTATTTTTCTTCCGCCTATTTTTAATTTAGGAACATTTCCAGTGCAAAATTCATCAATGCTTAGGGATATGATGCTTGCTGCTTATTTATTTAAAGGTAAGAGTTCCGTATTAGTAAAATTAGTAGGTATCATTTTTATATAGTATTTTTATAAAACTTGTTAGGATCCTGCAAAAGCTTATGAATATATCTTTAAAAAAATTCATGAATAAAGCATGTTTGAATAAATTTGAAAAGGGGAAATCGTAACGGCAATATCATTTGGGTTTTTATCTGTTGGGAAAAAAAGCATATTTTAAAAACGAAATTGTTTGTTCTTTAATAAAAGGGAATTTCAATATAAAAAAAATTACCTTACTCTTGGGAAAACGGCAGCAGGGTCGCTTTAAACGCTCTACTGATTTCCTGTGATGATACGATTATCTTGCATACATTTACGACGAGAGAAGATGGCTTTATAGATCATTAATAGCAGGTATTGTGTACCAGTTGAACATTTCAACTATTAAATAAGTTATTGAGATTAATTATATTTAACAATTACAAATAGCAATCGTGAATTTTGTGATATTCGTTTTAAACGGTGGTCGATTGTAGATTGCATGCTTGGGAACAGGGACGACCCTCCATTTTTTTTTTGTTACGCCATATGCAACAGGTTTATTTTTTCAGGGTGTAACAGAATTAATTTCTAGTGTTTAATTTAGGTTTACGCTTATTCAACGGGAGTTTATGATATTTTAATGTGGGTTTAGATTTGTAAATATGTTTATAATTAATAAGTTTACCGGTGTTTTATTTTGTGTAGGTACAAAGTTTTATATCATCCGTCAATTTTACTACTGTAAATTTTATTTTCTTATAATGACAAGAAATTTAAATATGTACTACAAGGTATGTACAGTAAGTAACAACAGCTCAACAAAAGTGTTAGTATAGTAATTAAAGTGTTAAATTGTATTTAATAAATTAAAAAAATAAATTCAAACATATTTATTTGTATGAGGAGCTTAAAAAAATACAATTGAATAATTATAATAGGTATAATCATTAAATTGTACAAAAATAAGTTCACAAAAGATTATTTCAATCAATTCTTTTTCTTAAAATATGATTATTACTTTGAACTTTTCTCTATATGTTTTATTCTTGTAAAAAATCTTATCTGGCACTAACACGTTTACGCAAGCTTTTGCAAAACAGTTTTCATCTGCAATACCTTTAAACACGTGCACAAGTTCACGTAATGAAGAGAGAGTAGGTATGTTCTGAACTGTCAATTAGTTATTAATAATATTTTTACGTTTGACTGTTTTAAACAGTTTTAAACGGAAGCAAATTTAATCGGGGAAATATGTAAGTTTCAATTGTCTCGATAACATAATAAACTAGTTTCGACGTGAGAACAAACACGCCTTCACCCGTTTTAAATGTTTGATCAAATATTGTTTTGAGGGCACGGGATAGAAATTCTTAGATTTATCGTTATGTACTGAGAGCAAAGGCGTAGCAAACGCAACCAGGGTCGCGTACCCATTAACATTAGGGGCCCATTATTGAATTACTTTAAAAAAAATCGTTATTAAATAGGTACTAATATAGTAATTTTTCTATCTAGTGTACGACATAACACTGGTATTTGAAGATGAAATTTTTTTTGTGGACGCATAGTCGTGATTAAAAATTATTCGAAAACAGCAAAGAGATTTCGCGCACGAATTGTACACAACATTTTTTTATACAGACTTATTAAAATGAGTAAATAAATAATTTTGGATATCAGAATTAAAAGACACGATGCATGTATTGTAATACAAAATTACCCTTGAAATCATGTTTGATAAAATATAGTGATACTCTTGTCCAAGTTTAAATTGTATTGAATTATGCTCTAGTTAACACGTTAACTGCCACGAGAAGCAAGTGTGCATCTCAGGCGGCTAGATGTATTTGCCGCTGCGAGGTGCACACTTGTATCCATCTCATGCTTTACTATATTTTAAGGCTACGTGGTTAAACGACGTTTTTGTATAGGTTTTACTTTCTTAGTGGCCTAGTAAACCCATTCGGTTGTTTAGCCCAAGTAATTGAAATCCTGGATTCACGCAAAATGTATCTTGAAAAAAGTATAAGATTTTTATGGAGGAGCTACGTTTATTTATTTTATTGAATACATTGTAAACAAGTGCTTATAGGGTATTTGTAAACATGCAAGAATGTGTTCAAATAATACCTTAGAAAATGAATTATTTATAATAGGTTACACCCCGATTCAGCGGTCCCCATTTTAGCGGTCCCGTTTCAGCAGACCCTGTTTCATCGGAGGAGGCCCGTTGCAGCGGTTCCCGTTTTAGCGGTGACCGGCTTCAGCGGCGGTATACCTTTTCCGCAGCCCCTTTGCACTATTGGAATTGTTGATTTTTTAAGGACGCGGCTGATCCCATCAAAAAGTTCATCTCAATAAAATTATTAGCAATTTGAAAATATTAAAATGTGAACTATGAATTAAAATTAATTTATTCATATCGAATATAACAATGTGACAACTGTATTTTATATTCTTCTTTTCTGAACAACCAAAGCACTTGATAAGTTAATTCATTTTTTGGTCGACGTTATGCTAACGCAACTAGGTCCATTTTCCTGCAAAAACGGGGTCCGCTTGAACAGGGGCCGCTGAAACGGGGCACCGCCGAAACGGAGCACCTCCGAAACCGGGGGCCGCTGAATAGGTGTTATGCCATATAATACAATAGAAACGTTGCTACTATATTTTGCATACATGAACATCGCAAAAACCTGTTTTACAATAGAATTTATCGCACAATACATTTGTAGCGTGAGAATTTTGTTTTCGTTTGTCCAAACTTTCTGTCGTGTTCTTCAAAATTCTTGGCATAGCAACTGGAACATCATCTTCGCGCTGAGGTTCGCACTTTTTCCAAATGGTGACCCGCATCTAGCAGCTCCCGACGAACTGATGATTGCCGATCTTGTGTAGGAATTTTGGAAAGGCCGATTAGTTGACAGCAGAACCTCAATCTCTATTTTTCGATACCACTTCGCTGATTTACATAATGGTGTCTAATATGCTTTTATTCAGATATATCTATAAATCCTTTACACTTATTATAATCGACGATTGAAGATTGTTTTTGAACTACTCCTCCTCTCTGTTCTCTGGTTGCTTTGTACTCAACACGAGGACGTCACACTTGTCCTTCCACTTTGCCACTATCACTCCTGTATTGTTCTCCCTTCCAAAAATCTCCCCTTTTTTTAATTTAGCACGTCACTTCTTTCGGATTCAGTTTTCTGTTTTGCCTCAATGTTCCAACTAAATTTGTATTTCTGTCTAATAAACTATGCCCTAAAGGCACACTCGTATAGTTATCTGTATGTGATAGTACCCACCATACCTAATAAATTCTCGGTTAATAACCAATTATAACCTGCCATTCACAAAATAGTTTGTATAAGTTTGTATAATTCAACTTATGTTCTCTTATTTTCTATATATTGTCTGAACGACAATCGTCCCCTAAACGATACTAAAGTTTCGTCTATACAGATTTTGTCCTCTGACACTATCACTTTTTGAAAATTTGGTATTAGCTTCTGCAAAAGGGGCGGTAATTTGTATATTCTAGTTAGATCTTCACGACTCTCATTATCACTAATATGTATATGTGTGCAATATTTGTGCACGCCATCAAGATAAATAAAAAAATAATTTTTATACTTATGAAAAAATGTCATAATTTTTTGACGTTTGTGTAAAAAAATGATATTTTTGAACTTGGCACACATTTGCTGATTAACTTAGCAACACGGTAGACATTTGCCTACTACACCCGAATGAATTACGCACAGAAAAAAATGATTTCCATATGTGGCAACAAATAATTAAAAATTCTCCTAATGCGATATACGGCAATATCGTGCTAGTTGCGAATGGTTAAATCACAGTTTGAACGATATCAGGAAGAGAAGACGTAAGCAGACAGCATGTCATTGACATTTTATACAACAATCGTTAAAAAGTGATTTTGATATTTGATAGCAGATAATAAACGTCGATTGCCGCTGTGATTAGTAGAGAATCGATTTAATGTGATTTCAATCATGTATCCTCAAATACTAGAGGAATTGAGTTCTCACTATTGTGACAGAAACACTAATAGGAATATTGGAAAGTAATTATTATATCTTTTCGATAGGTATGTTCTCCTCAGTTTATTTTACATAAATAATGTGGTGATGGTGGTCACAAAATGGTGTCAAATAGTATAAAATTACAAGCGTTCACCAACATATAGAACATCCCTACTCTTTTTCCCAATAAAATCTGTCTAAAAAAATATTTTTATGTGATAAACATAAACGGAGATAACATAAAATTACTAGATTTCGTTTGCTCACTATAGCACTACGTCCAGACATTTTCTCAGCGTAATAGGTCTAAAAACAAACTGGTGTTCAATACGATAAAAACGGTTTTTGGTTTATGAATACTAAATTTTTAACGTTATGAAATCGGCGTAATAGGAACAGTAGTTGGACATTCGGTCTTTGTTACGAAATCGCACTTTTCCTGACGGAATTTGAGGTATATTTTAATTTTGTGAGAAAGTATGAGAAGATAAAATTTTATAATGGTATTTCGAGCTCAAATGTGATAAATTTAATGAAAAAAAAACATTTTAATACCTTAAGCTGTTTACAGATATGATACAAATATATAGATTATCCGATTGCTCAAACCTAAAATTACCCACCCCCATGTACGATACACGCAATGTGTTAAGTATGTAGAACCAATGAAGGTTGTACACTGTAATCATAGAAGTCATAATGATAACGTAAAGCAATATTAAGATTCTAATGGAATTTTTTTTTGTAAATGGATTTAAAAATTGGCATGTGTAGTTTTAGTTCACTTCACCAGAAACTGCCGTAATTAGCTAGCCATCTGTAATTTATACGATTACTTTAAAATTACCTCATTTTCTATATATACATTTTTAGGAAATTATTAACCAAAAGAGAACCAGATGATTAAATTATAATGAAAAATAATGAATTAAATTTATATATAACCAAATAGTTCATTCAAATAAATAATATTGCAAGGATTACTATAGTCCAACCTACGTACGTATACATATGTAGGTATAGAAGGTTATGTAATCGACTGTTGGCCAAATTTCGCCAAGATCGGCCATCATGTCTGGATGTCAGTGTGTGTATCTGTCTGTGTGTGTGTGTCTGTGTGTGATGTATGATAACTCCAGAACAATAATACCGACATACTTAAAATGTTGTATTTAAGCTTGTTTTCATTTGGCTTAGAGCTGATTAGATCTTGGGAGAAATCGAGCTTCAGCATTTTCAATCATATTTATTTAATTTTTACATTTATTTCGCTTTACATTAAAAAACTTTATACACAAATTTGTGTAAAATTAAATTTTCTTTAAAAAATACGCCTACACTTTTTCTTATAAAATTAATCGTTATAGTGAAAAAAAAGTCGATTGCATAACTTTCTATACCTACACATGTATATGTAGGTTGAAAGGTAAAAAATTGAAATTAAAATTATTTCATTTCTAGATGTCTATTAACCTCTGTGTGTCATGAAGTTTTAACCTACATGAAACTGGCACCCATTTATATATAATATATAATAATGAAATTATTCTGATTGCATCTGATTTATAATAGTTTGTACCCGTTTGTACCACATTTTTTACCTTTTGTACCTTAAGGTGTTCAAACTTAACCCGTGATTAAGAAATGTTAGCACCCCACTTGAATATTTTTTATCGTTCATGACGGTATTTGAGAGAGGATCGTTTGTACCTAATTGTACCATTTTTTCTTTTATTTGTACGTCAAGGGGTTGGTTTGTACTGAATTTTCAAAATGGTTTAAAGGGGTAACTTTCTCGTTTATAGAGATTTTGAAAATCAGGAAGCGTATACTGTTTTGTTTGTACCGATTTGTACCATTTTTTTTCTTCGTATTTCGATGGGTACAAATTTAAGCAGGGGTTAAAGATGCCAGCACCCCACTTTAATATTTTGTGCGGGCGTGTGGGTGCGGGCTTGCGTGCGTACGTTTGTGTGTATGGATGTATGTATGTATAACTCCAGAACGAAAATACCTACATACTTAAAATTTTGTACTTAAGCTTATTTTCACTTGGCTTATAGCTGATTAGATTTTGGGAGAAATCTAGCGACGGAGAGGGGGGGGTTTATTAGGGCCAGTTATTGGTTTTTATCAAATATTTCTTAAACAACTGCATATTTCAAAGATATAAAATACTTAGATATAGACCTTAAACACATCGATTAATTATATTCTATGCAATTTTTTAATACGACGCGTAATTTAGCGGGAAAAAATTCCTAAGGTACAATTTTTTCATTATCTGAATAACGATTAATTTTATAAAAAAAAAGTGTAAACGTATTTTTTAAAGAAAATTTAATTTTACATAAATTTTCGTTATAACGTTTTGTAGTAAAGCGAAATAAATGTAAAAATTAAATAAATATGATTGAAAATGCAGAATCGGTATTATCGATATTTTTATAATGCCTATCAATCTCTATCTGACAGGAAGTTTCAAACGTCATTCTGTCATAGATTTTTGTTTTAACAATGTTGCTTGTTTTCGTTATGAACGCATAAAAAAGAGGTTGCGTAGTTATCTAAAAAAAAACGCTGCAAATTGTATCAATACTTCCACATCAAAAATTTAAATTATGCTGTCAAAATGACATTTACACTATTTGTTGTATAGAAAAATTATAGGGACAAAAATACTCAATGCCATTTAATTTATACCAACTTAAATGACATAAATGCGGAATGGACAAATTTAATACAACAATATTACCAAAACCTGGTTGCGTCTATGCCTAGACCATTAACATTCTTCATAGAGCAGAATGGTGCTATGATTAAAGTGAAGTTGTTAAATTTGTTACTATATTCTAAAATATAATTTGTTCAAATTTACTTTTAAGCTGACATACCGTCAAAATATTTTAACCTCATTTGATAAATCGTGTTCACACTAACTTCGAGATATTAGCAAAAAAACCATAAATTTTAAAAATCGTTTTCTTAAAATAACTCGAAAACTACTAACTTAAAAAAAATTACTAGAATTATTTTCGATCAGAATTTTTTTAACCGTGTGGACGAGTACCAAAATCTATTTTTTTGTAAATATTTCGAAAATGACAAAATTTTCGAAAAAATTGCAAAAACACTTTTTGTGAGAAATTTTATTTCCTATCTAATGGTCTTTTCAATTTTTGAATATGTTAAGTAGTGCCAGAGATATTTAGGAAAAACCTGTTTTTTAAAGTGACGGTTTCTTGGTAATATATTATAAACCGTTTGTTGTACAGAAAAATTATAGGATAAAAATACTCTCAATTATATTACTAATTATATATTAAAAGTAAAAAAATATAAAAAAATAAAAATTTGCAAAAGGGGTACTTATCCCCCAATTTTACCCCTTTTCTCATACCCCATTGACCCCAAAAACAATCAGTCGCTTTGGGTAGTTGACCTCTATATGTGTGCCAAATTTCAAGTTTGTACCTATGTTAAGTCCTTCGAAAGTTATGGAGTACACAGACACACAGACAAGATTTTTTTTTGTTCAAATTTTGTTTTTAGACGTTTTCGAACATTTTAAAGCGATTGAGCAAATAAAAATTTTTGAAAATTTTTTTAGCGATATGGATGTGGAAGTAATTGAAATTAAAATTATTTAATGTCTTGTCCATTTTGTAGGTTGGAAGGTCGTGTGGTATTCCACACCAGATTTTTAATATAGGAGTATATAAGATATAAATATTATATCTAAGATATAACTTGACCGAAAAAGATAAAAAATTAAATTGTCGCTAAGTAGTAAACAGATAACATTACAAACACCTTATAGCAACCTATTATTCAGTGTCTTTTTATGTTCGCGCCGCGCCGCAAGTGTCTTATCTTTCTTTCGAAAAGCTGGTTATTCTTACATTGGAATAGGTACTGTTTCGAATTTCGTCAAAAGTAACTAAAACTATTAAAATCAAGTGCTGACATTTTTTAACATCTGGTTAAACTTATACTCCTTGATGTATCAAGACGAAGCAAAAATGGTACAGTGGAGTTTAATGGGTGCTCTCTCGAATTCTGTCGAGAACGATGAAAAATATTAAAGTGGGGTGCTGGCATTTTTAACTCCTGGTTAAATTTGTATCCCTCGAAATACGAAGGAAAAAGAAAAGTTACAAACGGGAACAAGCGAAAACGAAACAGTACCCGCTTCCTGATTTTGAAAATATCTATAAACGAGAAAGTTGCCCCTTTAAAAAAATTTGGAAATTCGGTACAAAACAACCCCTTAAGGTACAAACAAAAGGAAAAATGGTACAATGCAGTACAATCGATGCTCTCTCGAATTCCGTCGAGAACGATAAAAAATATTAAAGTGGGGTGCTGGCACTTTTAACCCCTGGTTAAATTTGTACCCCTTGAAATATGAAGAAAAAAAAGTGGTACAAACCGGTACAAACGAAAACGAAAGAGTATCCGCTTCCTGATTTTGAAAATCTCTTTAAACGAAAAAGTTACCCCTTTAAAAAAATTTGTAAATTGAGTACAAACCAACCCCTTGAGGTGCAAAAGGAAAAATGGTACAATTAGGTACAAACGATCCTCTCTCGAATACTGAATATTCACGTGGGGTGCTAACTTTTTTTAGCCCAGGGTTAAATTTGAATACGTTGAGGTACAAAAGGTAAAAAATGTGATACAAACGGGTACAGATGCAATCAGAATAATTTCATTATTTTAACGTGGGGTGATAGGTTCTTGTAGGTGCAGTTTGACATAAATTATTATTTTTGCGTTTACAATGTTGCCTATTTTCGTTACGGACTTATAAAAGAGGTTGCATAATTATCCCTAAAAAAATGTTATTAAAATTATTTCATTTCTTTTAATTTCCGTTTTGTATATTGGAAGGTCGTGTATTCTACACCAGATATTTACATACATAATTGGAATTAAAATTTATTAAAAAAAAACTTCTGAATTACATCTATGTACATAAGTGCTATAAGCATCTTAAAACGAGGAAAAATAATGGGGAACGTATCGTAATGGTATTTATTGCATACGTTTCAAGTACGTAAGAAATACAATCACTTTTGCATGCGCACATTAAGTATGTATTGGATTTTAGGTTTCACAGCTATTGAAGACGTCATAACGCAAGAGCCCAAAATTTTACTTTGGACAAATTGTTTCTTTACCTACGTTAAAACAGATTTCGATTTTGATAGGGGTCGAACTACATTATTTAGAATTTTGAAATCAATGGGTTTACAAACGCAAACGTGTCAATGAACAGAAAATTTTATTTGAAATGAAATACGTCGTTGTAGGAAAATTTAAGTTTTTTAAAAAACTTTTGCAGTTACAAGGTTTAGGTCAAGATGTTAGATTGATGGATCTAGACGAAACGTGAATTTATCAAAATGGTTCTAATACACATCGTTGAGTGCACGGTACGATTGTTACGTCAAAACCGATCCATCTAAAGTTAATAGTGAAGGTGAAAGTTATACTATTTTAACCGCGGGGTATTTGAGGGTTTTTGGAAGACTATTTACTCGATTCCGGGAACGAGGATTGGGATTATCATAAAACTGTGGATGGGGGCCGGTTTCAAAAATGGTAAACAAACTACCCGGAAATTTTGTGGTGACTATGGATAACGCACTGTAACATTAGGTGCAGACAAGCCACCCTCATTTTCTTGTAAGAAAGATCAGCTACAGGAGATTGTTTACGCACGGGGTCGATATTACAAAAAAAAAGCAACTATAGAACAAAATTCAACCTATTTGGTTCACATAGAAAATTACCTTTGTTAATATAACCCTATTGAAATGGTACGCGATTTTTTTTTTATTGTTACAATACGCAAATAAGTATCCCATCTGTTATTATAGCACTAGGAGAATCCCATTTAGATTCAGATAGTGATATGGATTCAGATTCTTCCGGTGATTTAATGCAGTTGGAATAAGATCCCACTGTTTGGCATCAAAATTGTATTTAAAACACATTCAAATATCTGGTTTTCGTCAGGTCTGTGGATACGAAAGCAGCAATCTTCTTCTTAATTCGATTTAGCTACGACTTAAATGGGTACATTTCTGATTATTTACTTTCATGTGTACGTAAACAGTAAAAAAAACGACGCAGTAAATTTCATCACGATAGCAAATTTTCACATTGGATTACTTATGAAAAACTGTTGATTTCCTGGAAAGGTTAAATTAAATGGATACATATTAATATTCTGGTTGCTTATTGACTTTACAACCGAAGTTTGCATATATACATGCCTTTACATCATGTTTGATAGCCCAGAAAAGAAAGAGAACAATGCAGTAGGTGAATTTTATCACGAAAACAAGTGTCCACGTTGGATTACTTATGAACATGCGCTTTAGATTTCCTACATATTTCTCCCCTGTTTATTTTTTATTTTGGAAGAGTGAAAAATGTAGAAGGCATTCTTATTAGTTTTTATGTTGATTTGGTTAACAAAACATCTCATTGTATTAGATAAGGCAAGATGTATAGGTAGGTAATAGACGTTCAAAGTCTGAAGACCAAAATTTAGTTTTTTTTTGAATGGTCACTCGAGTTTCCATGATTTTTTTGCAACAAAGTAAATGGGGTGAAAAACTATGTTGCAACGCTGCATTAGTTTCACTTTAAAAATATAACCTACAATTTTCAAAAGTGAGTCTACGGTAGTTACTTTTTGTTGTTTTGACAGTACTACCACACTCTCCCTAGATTCCATGTGGCCATGCAAAAAAAGCTGGAACAGAGATAGTAATATTGTCTCGTTTTTTTCATTATCGCATTGTTGATTGAAACAACCTGTGGATAATATATAAAATTAGCTGTATCACAGATTACGAGAAAATTTAGCAATTTATCTAACAGAGATAATTATTACATGTTATTTATGTTAAATTTCATTGAAGTTTACTCTTGTTTGTTATCAAGGAATGCGAATCGAAATTAAATAAACATTATTGTATCAGTACGTATTTATAAATTATTAATGAAATGCTTTAATTTGATAAGTAGGTACTGCAACTATGGTATCTATTATTATCATTTTATCTGTTGTCTAGAACATTTCATAAACTGAGTTGACCAAATTCACGGCGTACTCTATATCAGGCGGGAGTATAGGAGTAGGAGTCGTGAAGTCAGTAGGACTAGAATTTTAATGAAATGCATGCAGTAAGCATATAGAAATCGTGGAGTTTTGGGCTTGACCAACAAATTATAATATCTGTCGGAATATGATTCGCATATGCCATGTACCGGATTCTCGAAACACCTGTCATAGTACGGCTTTATTTAGTGTTACGAAATATTGCATTGTATAATTATAAAAATCTACGAAACTATAAATCAATTGTGAGCGTCACAAAGTTTAATATCGTAGCGATAATTTAAAGCATTGCAATAAAAGTCTAAATAATGGTTGTATTTACTGAAATTACAGTTACATATTGTAGGTAGCGGACCGCGAAAATTGTATTATTGTAATAAACGTTTGTCAAATCGCCATTGTTACCGCGATAGAAAAGGTAATTGGTAGATTTTTAATATCTTGATAATACGTCATAATTTGCTAATGTTTTCGGAAT
The DNA here is from genome assembly GCA_036346205.1 of Vesta saturnalis. Taxonomy (NCBI): domain Eukaryota; kingdom Metazoa; phylum Arthropoda; class Insecta; order Coleoptera; family Lampyridae; genus Vesta; species Vesta saturnalis. Next base: position 1,362,188 of record JARFJB010002494.1, read on the forward strand.
ATTTTAGTGTATACATTTTTGTATAAGAAATGTGAGAATGTATGTAACTGATATTTGGCTAGGTTGAAAAACACATTAGGGTTTAACGGGCTGGGTGCGCTTAAAAACTGCTTTACTGAGGGGGCGTAACGAATCATTGGAATTTCTTATGCGCGCTCTTGATGTAAAAATGTCATTGATTTATTGATTAATTGCGGCTGAACATAGCGTAAATCCAAAGGAATCTTTGTTTAGTACGTTGAAACTTGAGGCCAAAATGTAGCGCTTGTTACGGACGAATGCATATTTTTAAAATTAAGATGTACAATAATTAATATGAAACTAGTCCAACATAAATTAACGTTTCTTGTCCTTTTTATTACGTTTGAACGACGGGGGTTGATTTTTCGGGGGTAGAGATGTTGAGTTGGAAGTGAGAGGAGAAGTTAGTTACAGTTAGAGTGTCAATCGAGCAAGATCGATTTTTGGTTAATGAAATACCTTCATTGTAAACAGTTTATCTTTAAAATAATTCTTGCGTATACATGTTCTTTTGAATTAGCTAACATTAAGTTGTCTTTCCTTTCGGGGTTAATGTGTTTTTCAAATATTAATCTATAAATAACAGTCACCCTTTTTGAAGTTAAAACGCGTATGTTAACGATTTGTGTCTGTAATCGATTAAGGGAGTATATACTCAAGTATAAATAGGTATTTTTGTATAAATGAAAGCTCGCGGCAAATCATTTTACAAGCCTATGTAACCTATCAAAAATCGAGCATTGCCTTGCAAAGGTATTTTATTCGCACGCGAGCTCATTAAGCTGAAATCTGATAAATAAAAGACAGTACAGGGCTCTCTCACTCTGGTATTTGTGTGAATTAGCATTGTTGTTTGTTGTTTATATTTATATTTATGTAGAGGTGTTCTGGCGAACGGGTACATGATACCGCTGGTTATTAATTGTAAAAGGCAATTGCCAGTGGGTACGCTCTCCCGGGACCATATAACCATTAACACCTCGAATTTTATTTTTATTGTTTTTGTTGTTGTGTAGATGAATGTGTAACCTGAGAAAGGGGCGCTGTGTTTTTCTAACGCACTCAAAATTATATATCGGTCACGATGATAGGATCTATTTATAACTTACGCTTGTAAGGCTTTGTTTTAATGAGTGTTTTTTTTGTGCCAAGTTTGTTTAACTAGAATTGTTTGCCTGCGAACTAATTTCCCTTTTTATATATATATATATATATATATATATATATATATATAAAACAAGTTTGACGTCAAAAAGAAAATTAAAAACATTGCGATGAATTCCCGACTTTTTTATTATTCTTGTTGTATTAGTGTTAATTAAGTTAAAGTAAATTATAGAAGTTACACTTAACATGTAGTATCACGATCACTTTTACATTAGAGATAAAGAATAACAAGCATCGTTCAATTTTTGTTTGGATTGTTATTATTAAAAAGTATAATTTCCGATCATTTGAGACCAGAGTTTTGGTTTTTTGTTGTTAAAATTTGATTAACAACAAGGAAATCTGTCCGTTTCTCAATACTTTCCGTGCGGAAATCGACCTATTGACGTCACGCCGGAGCTGAAAGTGGGGGCTATATTCCCGCCTGGTATACAGTACGGCGTGCCAAAATTTGATGTTGGAAATTGAGAAACTACAAGAGATAATAAAAGCTATTTTAACATTTCGAATCCCTTTTTTTTTTCTTTTTTTCGAGATAAACTTAATACTGAAAACTGGAAACTAGAATCTGGAATCGTGTTTTTTTTGTTAAGCAACCAGTAAAAACTCGAATTTTCACCTTTTCAGGAAGCTTCGTTATAGCATTATTATATATTTGTGTTATTGTCAAACTTTTTGAATAAAATAATATTTTTTTAGTTAGTATTGGGGTCCGAAATTTTGCCTTATGCAACAAATTAAAAAAAAAGATATCATAGTTGACTGGATCTTTTATTTTAAAAGAAAAATAAAAAGACATACAGGGTATGTCACCAAGAACTGGAACTACATGTATACGTGAAATCATTAATACAATTTTGATCGAAATGGGTAAGTACGGGTTTTCGAGTACTCTGTGTCGTGCGTATGTTTTTTTTACTCCACACTCCTCGTTTCTTCCTGAAGTTTGTCAATGCACATAAAAATTTCGTTTCGAACGTTACGCTATTTGTATTACATTTTTTTGCTTTACTAGACAAATCCTTAACTTTTATTTTATTTATTTATACAATTTGTCTCGACATTAAAGTTTCTGCTATTTATTTACATTCTACCTTAGAAATCAGTATTAAATAATTACAGTCCTCGAGGTTTCTTTATACCTTCCGCAAAAACTGCTTTCCCTTTAAATGCATACTAAGAATATTCTATAGTTTACTTAATTAAACATGAACAATTAATTTTAACATGTGTAAATTTAAGCCACGATCAGCGAGTACCAATACTATGCATTTGTTTAAGTAGACATACATTGGCCCATGACGTTTCGATCCCGCCGTTTTGTTCTGACCGATTCGGTCTTTGAATTGGCTCCGGCCGTTTCGGTCCTGCCATTTCGGTCTCTGTCGTAGTGAATGAGAAAATTGCAACAGTTCTCTTGGCTAGTGTAAGGAATTAGGGTTTGATAAACGTACTTTAACCTATCTTAATTCACCTACATTTTTTTCTTAGTTTGCGTAACAAATTAGGATTTTTAATAAACATACCTTAAATGTTACTCTAACATCTTGTATACAGTTTGTGTATATATATATATATATATATATATATATATATATATATATATATATATATATAGACACACACACACACGCACACGCGCACACGCACACGCTCACGCTCACACTCACAAACACACACACACACAAAAGGTGTCCGGAAAAATGTGGGAAATCTCTCGGATTCAGATAGAAGACGAAAAAATAACATGACAAGTTCCTATAAATTTTTTTCCTCCAGACCCTCCCTACGGAGATGTGAGCCCCTAAAGGACGCCGCTGGAAATAAGTTTTTCCTGAATAACTTTTAAAGTACTAGACGTAATTTAATAAAAATTATGTATGATGGCCACTTGTAAGGGCATCTTAAAATAGTATCCTTGAAACATATTTAGCTTGTTTAGTTTACCAGAGAACGACTAAGTTGTACACCTTAACGCCTAAATGATAAACATCTAAAAAAATATAGCTTGAATCTTTACCTAAAAAAAGGTATACTTGTTTAATATCGATAAAATGAACTATTTTCGAGAAAAAAAATAATAAACGAATTAATGTTTCATAATGAATAAATTATTAAAAAAAATTAAGCCAAGTGTTTTTTCGAATTTTTACAAGAAAGCACTCTTCTAATAATAAATTAGGAAAACCAAATTAAACATATTAATTATTTAAAAAATGTTGCAAACTTAAGTGAGTTTATTGACCCACGAGCTATAATTTATTTCTTGTTCATTTTATTTATCTTCACTCAAAAAAAACATATGTCAAACATTCCTATGATACGAAATAAATAACCTGCATTTTAGAACTTGACATATGTCACATCGCTGATACATTGATCGACATTAATTTACTTTAAATTTACTGATTTTTGGATTTCGTGGTGATTTAAATGATTGTAAACTTATTCGAAATATGGAATTCACTTTTATTGAATATGCAGATATGCATCTCATGTATGGTCTTGCCTATTGCAATGCTTTGGAAGCTTCAGAAGACATTTCAACGAGTTGATCAACGTCTAAGAGAAAATGGTGAGTGATATCGGTTACTAAGGTAATAATATTGATTTTCTTTATAACCTTAAGAATGTTTAAGAAAAAAAAGTACTGATGCTGGTCTGACATGAACAGTGCGTACCGTGGAATTAGAGGAAAATATTTTGAGTGCTGTAGATGGCACTCCTTCAACGAACGCTCGCAAATTAGCCGTACAATTTAATAAGCCGAAAACAATAATTCATGAAGTTCTTCAAGAACAGCTGTTATACCCATATCATTTGCAAAAAGTGCATGAATTGATTCCTGAAGATTTTCCTCGTAGAATGCAGTTCGCAAACTGGCTATTGGATCAGCAATGAAATAATGAAAACTTCATTAGCACTATTCTTTTTACAGATGAAGCAGCTTTTACCAAAAATTGTATCACGTATGGGCTGATGAAAATCCTCATGCAATTATTGTTTCGCATCATCAACATCAGTTTCAATCAATTAATATCTGGGCAGGAATCATTGGCAATTTTTTTATTGGACCATTTGAATTGCCGGCGCGATTGAATGGACAACTTTATTTGGAGTTCCTCCAGAACACTTTTCAAGATTTAATAAAGCATTTACCTCTTGAAACCCGCCGAAACATGTACTTTATGCACGATGGGACACCACCTCATTTTAGCGTTGCTGTGCGGGAACACTTAAATAACGTATATCCAAACCGTTGGATAGGTAGAGGTGGACCTATCGCCTGGCCTCCTAGATCTCCCGACCTGATGCCTTTGGATTTTTACATGTGGGGACACTTCAAAACCTTAGTGTATTCCAGGCCGGTTGATACTAGGGAGGAGCTTTTACAGAGAATCACGTTTCATTGTGATGTGCTAAGGAACAATGTGGGGTTATTGTGGCGGGTACAGCAGTCCTCAATTCGTCGTGCTCGCGAGTGTATCAGACTTCACGGAGCTCATGTTGAACCCACTTTAATTAAATGAAAATGAAACATAAATTCGTTTATTTTTTTTTTCTCGAAAATAGTTAATTTTATCGATATTAAACAAGTATACCTTTTTTTTTAGGGAAAGGTTCAAACTACCCAAAAATATTTTTTTTAGATCTTTATCATACAGGGTGTTAAAAATTTAGGCGTTAAGGTGTACAACTTAGTCCATCCCTGGTAAACTAAAGCTAAATATGTTTCAAGGATACTATTTTAAGAGGACCTTACTAGTGGCCATCATATTGAATTTTTATTAAATTATGTCAAGTACTTTAAAAGTTATTCAAGAAAAACTTATTTCCAGCGGCGTCCTGTCCTTTAGGGGCTCACATCTCCGTAGGGAGGGTCTGGAGGAAAAAAAATTATAGCAACTTGTCATGTTATTTTTTTGTCTTCTATCTAAATACGAGATATTTCCCATATTTTTCCGGACACCCTGTATATTGTAAGAGTACTTACGATTACTATTATATCCTGTAGCTTGAACTTCAACTACAGTTTTTCCTGTGGTACATTTTCCTTTTGATTATCTACAGAGATGTGTAATTTGTGACTTACGTTTATACAACCCGCAAGGCTCACTGTTAGCTGATAAATAAGAGCAAACCACTAGCTGTTAAATAGTGAAAATTATGTAGATTGCTTACTGCACGTAATTACTTCCATTGAATCTCGTAGAACTTCGTAAGTAGTTGATGTTTGTTTACGCCAGATATTGAAATTTGTGTTAACATGTAATTTATTAAGTGTAAATGAACTATCAATTGTGAGAGCAAATCAATTGTCTCATCTATTGTTACATGTGCCATATTAGTAGATGTCGTCTTATATACAGGGTGTCTTATGTATCAATGTACTTATTTGAGGGATGATTCTTGAACTAATTTCCAATAAAAAAAGTCATTTAAACATGGGCCCAATTCTCAACCTATTTTGAGATATTCAATTTTTTATATTTTTTCCAATTTTAGGGACATGTTTACGTGTCGTAAATAACTTCTTCAGGAATAAACTACTAAAAAATATTGATACATTATTGATAATATTTTCCGTTAAATGGTGTATTAAAGAAATTACATTCTCATCCACAAAGGTAAATTAACGCCCTTGAAACTTTTACATTTTTTAATTTTTCGGGTAAAACATTTCATAAAATTGTAAATCCGTGGTTTATCTAAATGTAACTTTTAAGTTTGAAGGATGTTAACTTTGTGGATGACAACATATTTTCTTTAAAACACCATTTAACGGCAAATTTTATCCCATTTACAACATGTCCCTCAAGTTGGAAAAAATATAAGAAACTGAATATTTCAAAATCGGTTGAGAATCGAGCCCATGTTTATATGATTCTTTGTTGGAAATCATTCGTTAAAATAAGTACATTCGTGCCACAATTATTTAATGTTTTTTATTGACGTTAAATTACAGATGGTTGCATATCGAGTTCGGTTTATTTTTTGAGCTCAACGGTCATCCTACCGTTCTTTTCTTAGAATAAGGTACTTGACAGATGTAATTTTGATTATGCAATGCATTGTTAAATGTAGCTTATGATTCTTAGAACCTAAATAACTAGTTAAATTTAAATGACAATGATTTAAAAAAATTAATTTTATTTTAATAAGTGTAACTTATTCCTACGGAGAGCTACTACTTTTACGGAACTTTCGACCAAGATTGTAACTTAAATATTTAATATGAAACCAGAAGGTTTACATTAATTGATCACTATACTACTTAGAATTTGTCCTATACATAGTTTTTTTTCTTTATTAGATGATTACGTCCAAAATGGCCATTTTATTGACATTCATCTTCAAATATAAAATGTGATCTATTTCTTTTAAATTATGCACAGTGGTAAAAATATGGGCCAAAAATTGGCACCATTTAGTAATAAACTTGTGATTTTTTTAAGCCAAATCACTTTCTGCCTAAAACATGTATTAAATTACCACAACCTGTAATATTTATGCTTAATATACATTATCTACTATTACTGATGGAAGGTTCAATGTCGCGGTTGCATTTAGATGTAGTCGCTTTGCACCAACACTGAAATATTGTTTATCGAAGTGTATGTGACAAACTTTTTTGGTGTCATAAATGTATTGAGGATCTAATCCAAGCAAATTTGTATTCTGAACAGCTTCGGCTCATGTTTGTAACCTTCCTAAGTCCTTTTTTGGGTTTGGGAAACGATTTTGTGGTCGAGCATTGATTTTACAATCTTTAACACAACAATTTACTCCAACCATTATCTAATAGAGAGAAAAACTTATGCTTTGAACATTTTACTTGCTAATAAAAATAATTTAATATTTACCAGTAGTAAATCTTGAAGAAACACTAACCACAAATTAAATTGTTCATCAAAAAGTCTTGAACACACACTAAATACTAACACTATGATTAATATACTTAAATACTAGCGGTATATGACTAACACTAAAGAGTAATAATCACTAAACTACGAGTAAAAATCCAATAACAAGAAGTCAGCAAGAAAAATGTAAAAATGCCAAACGTTTTATCAAGCATAGCCAAAAACACGTTCAATCAACACCGCCTACAATGGTGGTTCAATGCACAACGCCGGACGCGGTTACTGCTTCCTTGTTGGCAAACAAGGACGCAAAGAAAAGCAACTTGCATCCAGTGGCATCTTTCGGATGGCAGGGTATATAGACAAATCACGTGATGCTCCCAAGTTCGTTGATTGACGTTAAACGTCTAAAGGTAGTTTGTGGAACTGACGTTAAAATTATTCCCAAGTTCCCTACAGGTTCATACTTGTAGTTCGCTGTTCGTTGTCTACCGGCTTAGGCTGGGGGCTTTATTTTTTTCTGGTTAAATGTAATGGCCAGTTACAGGTACATGGCCCATACGTGCACTTACCTTATATGTTACATTAAACATTTACACTAACTAAGCGCCCTTGAGAAAAATAAACGCTTTTTATAATACATTTTTATAGTTAAATAAGAAATAAAAAAGTTTGTAAGTATATTATCCTGTATATTAAAGCAATAGTGTAAAAAATACAGTGTAATTTATTTATTAAAATTCTTCAAATAGTTTTCTTGCATATACTGCATATGTTGATTTATAAAATCTCCAGCTTAATAGAGTTGTATGCTTTTAAATATATCCTGAGAAGTTGTCTGAGAGAATTTGCTTTAACACCCACTACTTTTACACGTAACTGTTACAAATTTATATCGATTTATTTTTAAAATATGCTCAAACTTCAAAGGCTTTTCGGGTATCTGGCGTGTGTGTATGTAGTGTTATACAAAAAGAAACCTGCTTGTATAAAAATGTTTTCAATTCTATTATTTTTCTTGTTGTCGTTAGGTATATAAATATATCATTAATGAACACGCTGCCAATATACTTCATTTATTTTTGTATATGCAAAAATTCTAAGAAATGCACATTTAAAATGTAAGAATTTCACTTACTAAATGTTTAATTAAATATAAGCGATCCAAAATTACACAAGATTTGCATCAGTTAAACGTTTAAATTGACATCTTACGTAAGATATAACGTATATGCAAATAATACTTTTATTTGACTCATCATAAAGTCTAATGAAATATACGTTTTTACGTTAATTGTTTAATTTGTTATTCAAACAAACTTGTTTAAAGGAAGTTTTTATTTTTGTGACAATGCAGTGTTGTACAAATTAATTTTTCTTTTGTATTTACGAAGGTAATTTGTAATGTTTTTTATCACTTCATTGCAATATACACAAGATGTCTTCGTTATAATTTTTTATCAGTTACTGATTTTGTTCTTTTTCTCCTCGTATTAAATTGGGTATTTTCGCCACGGTGTTTCTGTCAATGCTCATGAACCGTTAACATTAAGCGTTTCAGTTTTGTTAGTCGTGTTGTGCATTGACGATTTCTTAATCTGCGGCAAAGTTAGAGTAATGTCGTAGCGTTTTTTTTTTCGAAAACTTTTAAACGCTTAGAGTTCAATATCTATTGACCATTATGAACTACTTTTCGCGCGCTGGCATTATTTGCATACTACCTCTATTGAGTACAAAAACAGATGGTACTTAAGTTTGTATGTAAGCTTTCTATTTACATTTATGTCATGCAGATTCAACCCAAAATGTGTCAATTTTTTTCTGAGCGTACAACTAAACCTCCTAGATATTGTGAAGGAAACAGTTTCACATAAAAATGACAAATTACGAAATTTTCTGTGGTCGACGACTTTTTTACTACAAAAAACATCAAAAATTTGGACGGACTGGCATTATTTTTTTTTAATTTATATAAATAAATCCTAAACCTGGAACGTACCATTTTATATATGCAAATTTTCAGCATGCGGCAAACTTTTTTATTAGTAAAAATTTGTTTATACGTGTAGCGGGACACATGAAGCCAAAACCTCAAAATATTTCTTGGAAAAAAATATTTTTGAAAGTAAGTTTTCGTTTCGGATTAATAGATCTACACCAATTGCATGCAAAAGAAACTACTTCACTGAGAGCATACTTTCACAACAAGCAACATGACCTGCATAAAGCCTTCATGTAAGCAGACAAAAACTATACATCACTAAATCTCAAAACGGAAACTACAGAACCAATAGAAGACACAGAAGTACATAAAAACGCAAGCTCGTCATCAAAAGCACTATACGGCAGACATTACAAGCAAGTCCACAGTAACCATGAGAACTGCAGAAGAAATGGAAGAATATGGGGTTCTACCACCTCATCTACATATCGTTGGGCGTTCATATTGCCTCGGATCAATACCAAACGAGACCTATTCCCATAAGTTATAGTTTGTGTCAAGTTTGGTCAAAAAATTAACTAGCGTTCTATGCGATCTATGACGTGCTGCGGAACATGTTTTCCACTATCAACTGGGATAAATAGCAACAATTTCAGTTCGAATGCTAAGATTATTGCCTTTCCAACAATCCTAAAGCAAACACAAATTGTAAAGTTAGTTCCGTTAATAAAGCTTTTCAAATTTGATTCTGAAATGGAAGGAGCGTTGTGCGCTTTATTTTCACTAGGGTAATAAACAAATAACTTAACGACGCGTCTATATTCAACAAGTGGTACAAGAATAATATTTTTTTTAACCATAGCCTTACCCTTACAACTTATGGTGACATTTGACGATAGCAACATGATGCATCAATCATATACAAACTATCAAGTAACACAATAATACAGACTATTTACATTACTATTTCTACATTAAATGAATTAACACCTTCTTAATCCAATTTTGAAGGTTGTTGAACATCTATAGGCAAAATACACAAGTTCACCACGGTTCGTGTATTCAAACCACTAGCACTTCTCACTGTTACTACTCTGGCAACTTGATCTTCTCCTAGATGTACCTAGCGGCCATAATAAAGGAGGTGTAGCTTGATTTTTCACTAACACCATAGTTCCAATCTTTATTATTGGAGTTGCCTTACACCATTTTCTCCGCGATTGTAAGATATGAGTATACTCATTGCTCCATCTCTTCCAAAACTGTTGCATTTGATTTAGACGGGTGTAATGAGGTGAACGGTTTTCTGCTGTATGAATTTCGTCTAATTGCAGTATCCAACTTAACGCATCTCCGATTAAAAAGTGCCCAGGAGTCAGCGCAAGCAAGTTATTTGGGTCATCGGATAGGGAGTAATGGGACAGGAATTTAAAATTGCTTCAATTTGCACAAATAATGTGGTTAATTGCTCAAATGTCAAATAACTATTCACTATAATTTTTTTCATAATCTATTTTGCTGCTTTTATGGCGGCGTGCTTTATGCAGCCCACCAAAATGCGGTGAATTTGGTGGAATAAATTTCCATTCAATGGAATGTTGCTTTAAGTATTCAGAATATGATGAATCCAATAATGATTTACTTATATTTTGTAATTCTTTATTAGCGCCAACAAAATTGGTGCTATTGTCTGAATAAATTGACCTACAAATACCCCTCCTTCCAACAAATCTTTTAAATGCATTCAAAAAGGACGCTGTTGACATGTCACCGACTACCTCCAAATGTACTGCCTTGGTTGAAAAGCACACAAACACACATAAATACGATTTTACAATCTTTCGCTTCCGCGTTTTACCGTCTTTAATGACAAATGACCCGGCATAATCAACAGCCGTGTGCAAAAACGGTCTCGAAGGATGAACTCTCTCCTTTGGCAAATGTGACGCACTTACGTATTACTCGTTTAACGGTACTTCGACCATGAAGTGGCCAATATCTCCTACGAAAAATTGCTAAGGTACCATCGACTCTACTGTGCAGATTTCGTCTATGTTCTGCTATAATGAGTAAATCTGTAAGGGAACTTTCGGAGGGTAAGATCACTGAATGTTTTTGATCTATATTCGCAGATCATTGTCTCAATCTTCCACCAACACGTATTAATCCCTCACTATCAATAAAAGGATTTAATGATAATATTTTGCGATTATTGTTTAATGGTTTACTTCCTTTCAATGCTGCGAATTCACGTGTGAAATGAATCGCTTGAAGAAGTAATATAAGCGTATTCAATGATTTTTCTAATTCGACTACAGTTAGTTGTCCTAAAGTTTTATTGGTTTTGTTTGTACTTATATTATTTACAAATCTTAAAACGTATGCCATATCTCATAATTTTATGAGACTGGAATATTTTTCTAATAACTGAAATTCGTTTGACTCGATACAAGTTGAATAGCACTGTGTGTAAGCTGTACGTAACTCGGACAGATCGGATAGCGTTATCGCTTCGCTTAAGGGTAGTGTGTTCTTAAGCCAATTTGGGCCTTCCCGCCACAATTTATTGTTATTTAGACCTTCAAACCTGGCACCTCGCGATATGAGATCCGCAGGATTGTCTTGTGAATCTACATGGTACCTTTGTGTAACATCACTAACCCTTTGAATGTCTGTTATTCGGTTTACCACAAAGATTTGAAATTTATTTGGTTCCGATTTTATCCATGACAAGACTATTATGGAGTCATACCAATAGTAAACCTTTAAAAACCAGGCGTTAAATGATCTTAAAATTTTATAAACTAAGTTACTTAATAATTGTGCCCCACATAATTCTAATCTCGGCATAGTGATCGTCTTAAGTGGCGTCTTGATTTTGCGCATAATAAATTAGATGTTATGTTTCCTGTGATATCTTTACTGCGTATGTAAACACAACAACCATATGCCGACTCGGATACGTCACAAAATCTATGCAGCTCTAAAGGTAAAACAATATTTTCAATATTTTTTAAATCAACCGTTACGCGCTTCTACTGGGTGTAAATATGTAATGGTTCAGATTCATCCCAATGTAGTTTTTTTTTGCCACAGGCGTTGCATTATGACTTTCGCATTAATTGTAATTGGACCTACTAAACCTAACGGGTCGAATAATTTTGAGATAATGGATAAAATTGATCTTTTTGTGAATTTACGTTCTTCAATACTACAGTGAAACGCATATCTAAAGGTATCAGTGGAAGTGTCCCAAGCTAGGTCTAATGTTTTTATAGTCTGATCATCGGAAATGTAATACCCTTGTAATTCGTGTTTACTATCGAGATTGTTAAAAATTGATTTTTTGTTAGATGACCACTGTCTCAACTGAAACCCTGCCCCTCCTAGCATGGTACTGATATCGTGTTTTAACTTTACTGCTTCACTTATTGTGTTAGTTCCTGTGATTAAATCATCCATATAGAAATCTTTTAAAATACACTACGTTTCAAATGAAATGCACCACTTAGAAATAATAATGCTATGATTTTGAAATAATGTTTCAGTATCATATAGAAAACGATGGAAGCTTCAATGAAAAAGAACAAGTCATTATGTACTTTGCACCACTGTTAACATCAATTATTAACAATTTTTATTTATACATTTTAAGAAATCTAGTCGCTTAGTGTCAATGTTTTGTTGTTTAACTGACACATTTATTCTGAAAAAGACAACGACGAAACTTTGCCCAAGTTTCAGATTTTGACAGGGGCAGAATTATCGGCATGAAAGAAGCAAGTTTGTCATTTCGAGAAATCGGCAGAAGACTTAATCGAGACCACACCGCGATGGCCCACATTTGGTCTTCTTGGTCTGAAGAAGGCATTCAACGACCTCGTCCCAGTGGAAGACCACCACGCGGCACCAATGATCGTGAAGAACGACTTCTTAGGCGGATGGCCACAAGAGATCGGTTTCAGTCAATCTTTTGGCTTACATTCGTTTCTTCCGTACCGACAACCCCAGTTAACTCAAGAGCGTAAGACTGCTAGATTAGCATGGTGTCAAGAGCGGCGGGACTGGAACCTTCAATGGAATAACATCGTCTTCAGCGATGAATCGCGTTTTTGTTTGTGGCGAAACGATAGTCGTCAGAAAGGGGCGTCGGTTTCGAGGAGAACGTCGAAATTTAGAGTTTGTGTGGGGCGCCATACGTGTTGGTGGAAGATCTCCTCTTATGTTCATTCTAGGCACATTACGTGCTCAGCATTACATTGATATTGTTTTTGAGCAAGCGGTAGTACCGTTCATGCAGACGTTGCCAAATGGTATTTTGCAACAAGATAATGCTAGACCACATACCGCACATGTTACAAGAAGGTTTCTGGATCAAGTGCAGCTACCAGTATTGCCGTGGCCTGCGCGATCGCCAAATCTTTCGCCTATTGAACATGTGTGGGGCATGATGGGTCGAAGACTAAGGCAACTACCAAGGCCCCCAAACAACTTGGATGAATTACGACACCATCTCCAGGTAGCCTGGGATGAAATGCCTCAGGAGGATATGGAGGATCTCATAGAAAGCATGTCTCGTAGAGTGAACGCCTGCATTGCTGTGCATCGCGGTGCTACACACTATTAACATTTTCTTGTTAACTGTTAATATTTTGCCTTCAAAATTTCATCATCTTATACATGTTAATAAAGCATTATTTTACCATACTTTCAAGATCATAGCATTATTATTTCTAAGTGGTGCATTTCATTTGAAACTAAGTGTAGTTCTACATGCGTTCGCGAAATTTTCGTTGCTATCTATACTTAATTGCCGTAGACACCGGGTTGCCAAAAATGATGCAGATGCTGTTCCATATGTAACCGTATTTAGCTCATAATGACGAAACTGTTCGGAAGGATCATCTCGCCAAATAATGCGTTGTAAATCGCGTTGGTTTTTAACTATTTTTATCTGCCTAAACATTTTAGCAATATCCGCTACCAGAACATAATTGTGTTTCCTGAATCGTCTTGTATGTGTGGAGCCACGCATAACTTGTCCTTCAATGACACTCCCGCTGACGATTTGCAGGATGCATCGAATACGACTCTTAATTTAGTTGTAACACTCGACTCCTTTAACACGCCATGGTGATGCAAATAAAATGTGGACCCATTGAACGGTATTGGATCCTTTAATAATGATATATGACCGAGCTCTTCGTATTCACGCATAAATGTTTGGTACCCATTTTTTAAATTGATATCACGCTTAAATCTTTTCTCTACCGCATTTTATCTGGAAATTGCATTATCTACCGAATTTTCGAAATTAAAACTTTCCTCTTGCATTGGCAGTTGTACCTCAAATCTACCATTTGAATCGCGTTTATAATTTAGTAAAAAATTACCAGTACCCGTAGTATCCTTTAAAACCAAAAACGATAAATTGGTATTAAAGTTATTATACACGGAATTTATTTGTGTTGTAATTTGTTACCGTTTTACTAATACCAGCAATTGGATCATTAATTTTTGTACTTTTTAAACCTAATTTTTCCAACAACTCTTGAGTAATGAAATTTGATTGTGAATCCGAATCTAACAGTGCTCTACATCGGACAACCTTGCCATTTGCACCAAAAATATTAATTTGTGCGGTTGACATAAGCTTTTGTACTTGAACAGTGGGCATTAATTTCACACTTCTGAATATTATTAATGGCTAAGTGAGTTTGTACTTCATTCTGGTTATTTGAATTATTATTGCTAGTTGACGGTTGATTTGAATTATTACTTTGTTCAAAATTATTATTATGTAATAGGGTATTGTGGTTTTTGTTGCATTTTTGCAAAGGGTTGCTCTGCACTCGTTATTGTAATGATTGTTACGGATACAATTAGCGCATCATTTTAGCTTTCTAATTTCTTTCCAACGGTTATCGACTGTTAATTTCATAAAATCTGGACAACGATACAAGAAATGGTCTCCTTTACAATAGTGACAGGAGGTATGTGAAGATGAATTATTAATTGCTAAGTGGCTAAATGTTCTTTTCTGAAATAATTGTTTAGAATTATTGTCACTCTCATTATTAATGTTCTGTAAAATTTGACAACGTTCAACTAAGAATTTTATTAACTGACTAACTGTAGGTATTTCCGGTTCTCTTACAGTTAATGTTTCCCATTCGGATTTGGATCAACAAAATATCCCATTTTTCTAAGTGTTTATGAAAATTGTCAATTAAAATACGCAGCGCTTTGTGTGATGGTTTAGCTATAGGAGTGAATTCAAAGATAGCCTTTACGTGTGTGTTAAGAATAAGTTTTTTATTTTCGTACCTTTCTTTAAGTAAATTCCACGCTAAGGTATAATTCGATTCTGTTACCTCAAGGGAGTTTAGTAAATGAGCGACTTCGCCCTTCAGAGACGATTTTAACTAATAAAAGCGTTGAATGTGCGTTAAGGAATCATTATTATTTACTAAAACGTTAAAGGTGTCGTAAAAATTAATCCAACAATCATATCTACCGTCAAATTCCGGTAGATTCATTGTCGGCAATTTTACCATTTGATTTGATTGTGTTTGAGTATTGCTGATTGAAGGCGCATTTGTTTGCAGCTTACTATCAATAATGTTACGTGCCGTTGCAATAAGTTTAAAATATTTATCTTCAAATTCTAATAATTCGTCTGAGTAATCGCTATTGGTTTCAACACATTCCATTTCGTGCAAAATTCGTTCAAAATCTTGTAAAAGTGGCTCTGTTTTTTGAAGTCGCGCCTTTAACTCAGTGATTTCGCTTGTATTAAAATTTGTTAAGTAGTTTTGAAAT
Organism: Vesta saturnalis; assembly: GCA_036346205.1. Taxonomy (NCBI): domain Eukaryota; kingdom Metazoa; phylum Arthropoda; class Insecta; order Coleoptera; family Lampyridae; genus Vesta; species Vesta saturnalis. The sequence continues at coordinate 1,378,004 of JARFJB010002494.1, forward strand.
CGTGTTAATGATGATTTTAACTGTTAACGTTTATTAATTAGAATATTTAAAGTATTTCCTGCCATTATTGAATAGAACTATGAGCAATTAACTTGAAATATAACAGGAATTTGAACAATAAGAATTAGGAAAGCGACTTACTGGCTTGCCTGATCTACCTACCCCAAAACAATAAATTATGGTGCCTCGGTAATTGACGCTTTATTTGGGCTTGCTTACAGCTGGATCCGGAACCATCATAGAACGTTGACCTTGACGTAGCTTTCTTAAGGGAAAATGGAAATTCTCTCTCGCACTTATTGAGCTTAAAACATTTCACGTTATGTATATTGTGTATAATCGATTTAATGTTAATTTTGTAATTTTAATATATCCGGCTCGAAGGACGACACGTCTATATTCAACAACAAGAATAATATTTTTCTTAGTCATAGCCTTACCCTTACAACTTAGGGTGTTGCGAATGGCAACTTGAACACGCTGCTTACAGTCATTCATTCCGTTAAAACTCAACTGAAAAAGCAGCTTCAAACATTGAGCAATTGGAACTTCTAAAATTCTTTATAACCTTGTATTTATGGATTTTCGTGCAAAACTTTATTACAAATTGTTTTATCAATTGTGGGAAGGTATCCGGAAGTATAATCAGAACACCAAGATGCGTTAAAATATTTTCCCAAGTATTTCCCGTGTGAGAATTTTAATTAAGCTTTCATGCAAAGTCTCATTATAAAAACTCGTGAGGGGCTCTAATCTAAACTCCAAAATTCCATTAAACAATATTTTCCCAAAATATTTACCGAGCTAGTAGGAGTTGTGGTAGCATTCGGAAGGTAATGGGTTCGATCCCTATTACCGTCTACGTTGTATGAGGTTTTTTCATGGGGTGTTCATCATACACAAATAGCGTCATGATCACTGCATATACACACATCGTATGCGGTTATTTAGGTAAATCTAGGGTAGTATCTTCCCCTTCAGAACTCCATTCGTTCCGATGATATCCGGACCGCATCCAACCTTAATCCCACCACGCAGATATATGTAAAGTATATACGTATGCTGGGAATCCATGGCTGCCCGCGCTCCACTTTGGGGAGGGAATGAAACACGCTGTTTTCCCATCATTTCCTTCCAAAATATTTCTCTTATGAATGTTGAAATCATTCGAAATGGAAAAATTTTCCTTAGTTTTTTAAATATAAGCTTTTGTGTTAAATCTTATTACAGAAACTTTTGAAAGTCTTAAGAGGCTATCGGAAACTCTAACCAGAACTCCAAAATTCCACTAAAATATTTTGTCTATTAGAGGAGTAACTCGAAATATAAAAATTTCATGTCAAATCTTATTGTGAAAAGTGTTAAAACTCTTGATGGGCTATCCAGAACTCTAATTAGATATATCGGGACAGTTCCCACCTTTGACATCTGATACACTGCAGCCAGTCGTCTGCTTCATCTCACAATAAGCTTCGCCTCCCTTGGATTCAGAATGAGATCTAGCTGATTTTCGTTTTTTCATATTTTTATTCTGTTTAGTTTTTGTTTCTGAGATTTCACTTATTTTGTTGTCAAGGCTAGTTAATACTATTACTATTACTATTACTAGGGGTATGTTTAGATTCTAAATTAAATTGGGCTGCACATACAAATGAACTAGCTTTGAAGTTGAGTAAAAATATTTATGCCTTGCGCAACTTGCAAAATTCAGTTTCATCGTACGTCCTAAGGACAACATATTTTGCAATGTGTCACTCGCTCATGTCATATGCCATCCTTTTGTGGGGACACTTATCGAGTAGCAAACGAATTTTTGCGTTACAAAGAAGAGTCATACGAATTATTGGAAATATCTCGTATAAAATTGACTGCAAACAAACATTTATCGAGTTATCGATAATGACATTACCTGGAATGTTTATTTACGAATGTCTAATGTATGTAAAGAAAAACATTCATCTATACACCTAACAAAAAGAACTGCATGAGTATGACACTAGAGTGAAAACCTACATAAAAAATTCAATCGAATTAAAAAATCTCAAAACGGGCCTAATTTCTTAAGAACGCATTTTATAAGATTGATGATTACATGAGATGTAAATATGAATAATTATTATACTGACGATTGTAAATACATATGTATATTAACTTGAAATATATTATTATTATTATTATTATTATTATTAATGGGACGGCGCCTTTTCTTTAAGATTAGAGAAAGGTGGGAAAAGGAGATATAATTCATCATTTTGCTGCCACAGAGACGTGGATCTGGAGGCGAAGAAGTACTTGACTGAGGATCTGGAGTTGGAGGTCTATTGTCGTGAGGTACCCCGGTAGTATCTGACGTATTAGACGTTGATGATGGATCTACGGGAGGGGTTTAAATACTAATGGAAGCATCAGAGATAACATAAGGATGGTTAGGAATTGAATCACGGCGATAAGTACACATTCCCATGGCCCTAAATGAATAAACTGTTTTATTGTTCGTTGCTGATCATGTTCATGCTTCTGCTAATAGGGTACCAAATTGCAACCGAGTTATTTACCTACCGGGGTGGGACTTAATATAAAGATGGCAAGTCCGCATTGAAGTGACTTAAATACACATCCTGAGGCTGGAGATAATGCGTAATGCGGCTTTGCAAAAATAATAATGTAATATCATTACTTTCTGCCAATTCCAATAGGTCGGCGCTACAATGCCCTGTGTGATCATCGACTATCAGGAGTACCTTCCTAGGTCATTTCCTGGGTGAAAAGTGTTCTCTTAGCCATAAAAGAAAATTGTCTGCATTGGCGTATGCAATCCTTGGATGCATGTTCACCATCGAGTCATTAATCGTACCGTCTTGAAAGTCCTCTTTTTTGTACTTGCCTTTGAATAAACATCCACACATCCAGGGGGCAAAGAAGAGCCTTCCGCATTATAGCAAGCAATTACCGTTATGGTTTCCTCCTTTTCTCCTGATGTGGTAAGGGCTACATCTTTCCACTTTGTCTAAGATGTCGCTTGGTCTACTTTATTATTTAACTATTAGCCAGTTTGTTTAATGTTGAAAATCGCCCGTGGTTTATTAAATAAGGAATTTTCTTGTTCAGCCTTAGCTAGTTAAACCAACTCTGCTTTCCGAACTGGCAATAGATGCTGCAAGAGGAAGAATTGTAGCCAATTATACCCTGCTCGCTAAATGTTACGGTTGAATCTGTGATCTGTTTTCATTTTTGTTGCAAACACTTAGGCGAGGGTCATCTCTTGTTGGAGCAAATCCCTGGCTTGAAGTTTGTTATTATGTGTTACTAATTGTTACTAGCTGTTCCAGGCGGACCCATGGGTTTTTTCGAGGAAGCATTGTTTACCAAGCATTTAACAGTGTTCTGGGCGGTCCAGGAACCTATTGTCGATCCTGGTTTTCTAACATATTTGGTTGGCATTCATAAATAGTATAATGTAAGATTTTAAAACGTTATTAGGAATTATAGACGTTCATTTAGCTATAAGCAGTAAAAATACTACGCGATGTTGCACCGTCCTCAAATCTCATTCACATTCCATTCATTGCATTAACTTTAATATTTTTTTGCTAAATATAAAAATTTTTATAAATATTGCCAAAAAGTTTAGTGTTTTTCTTAAAGCATATCAATATTTAACTTTTTGCGGCACTTCTAAATATTGTATAATTGCAATGATATTGTATTACATTAAAATGTATTTTAATAAATTATGTCGTAAAAACACTTTCAAATAACATTATCAATACATGTTTACCTAAATTCACATTTAAAAAACACCAAAAGATTGAGGTGGATCTAGATTGAGGTTAACGTAGTGAAACTAAACTACTTCAGGGATACCAAATTAATAATTTTTAATTTTCCTTTAAATGTTTCATTTATATATATATATATATATATATATATATATATATATATATATATATATATATACATCATTCTATCATTTTTGCGTCCATCTATTTGGCATTTACCATCAATCTGGCTACACTTGGCAAAGTGGCGTCTGTATATGGACGCCAGATTACAATCCTTAATAATTTTCTTGGTATGAGTGTTAGAGAAGCACCGTTGATAGGATCCTATAATACTCATTCTGAGTATGGGTCCCATTCCATACTCCTACGTTGAGATTTTTTAAAAACTTGTCGACGCCAAAATCGTGTAATTCGTAAAATTGTATACAAACTTAGTTCAGCACTTTCCCGTCACGGCGCTATTTCTAAATATACTTTTATTGTATTTATTCTGTACATTTACAATCTTTCAGACGTCTTTAAATGGCAACACTGTAAAACCAATTTCTAATATTCTTTCTTATTTAATTTGAAGTAATTTCATATTTACGGTCTACAGCCTTCTGGCGTCATTCTACCTAGATATACAATTGATGTTACTTAACATCATTATGAACTCACACATGCATTACTTTGTAAATCATTCTGAAGTCATATTTTAACATATATACATACTGTTTATTCTAAGCAAGATTAGCTACCTCATGCACCTCAAATACACCATTCTATTTACACACCCAGAAAATAATAAAATTTACAGATAAATGTAAAAAATTAAAAATGCAAATTGGTTAATATGTTTTACAGTTTTGTCATAGGTAGATAACTACGACGGTTGTTTGTATTAGTAATTTTGTTTGGGACACCCAGTTGATTCGAACGTTACCAGATGATATAATCCAATGCAAAATTTACTTATTATTAACAGTTGAGATGACATTATTACCCTTATTTTAAAAGGGTGACTTTTTAAATCGCATTTCGGATTCGCTTCTATATTTGTGTTGTGTGTGTACAAATATAAAAAAAATCCGTTTAAAATTAATTAAATAACTTTGTACACCAAATTCATAGTTTTAATCGACACTTCATAGATTTAATTTTGAATTAGTATTTATTTCAATTCTTAGAGGTAGATAGTTTAACCGAAAGTTTTACCGCGAAGTATATTCATCCTTGGATTTTGCTTAGTGAACCTCTAACGAACTGCAGAATGTAGATTAAGAAACAAGTGTCTTAATTTTGAATTACGTAGTAACTTGTTACGATGAGACCGTTTATTTATTAAAATTATTTTTTTTAGTGCGACCAAGTTAAATTAGTACCGTTTAGGGCGTTTAGAAACCAGTTCTATAATTAACCTCGTGTCTGCGCATGCGCGCGTCTGTGCTTGTGCGTCAGTACATGTACAAGCATGGGTGCATGTGTGTTTATCGTTTATCAGGACGTCCATGTCGCTGGCGTATTTGTACTTTTAGAACTAAAGTTGAGTACTTTGTGTTATACTCAGAGAGGTATAATGAGTACGACACCCATCCATGTCCATATACAGCACTGCTAGTTCCTAATAATAGGGCGACACACAATGCTTCCACTGAACCTGTATCATTCTTTTCCCTGTTGAAAATTTTTATTGATTTTCAAAAGGCGGGGTTTTATGCAAGGCTGCTCTACATCTAATTCACTATACTTAAAAAACGAATGTACGAAAAAAGGTCGCGGACAATTGGTCGCGCGAAAAAATGTCGCGCACATTTGAACGTACATCAAAAGGTCGCCAGCGAAAAAAGGTCGCGGACAAATGATCGCGTGAGAAAATGTCGCGTAGGCATGTATACTCCATGCCAGCCGGGGAGGTACCACCACCCTTACCATGGGCTCCTTAATATTGGGTCTCCGATTTTCTGAGCTCGGTAAGGGCTGCCGGTTACCTTTTCCATCATCCTTAATCTATTCATCCTTATTCTTCCTTCTCGCCCTCACTGTCTTCCTATCGGAATAAAAGTCCCAAATTAAAAAATAAGATGGGTGTGGTTTCTAGGGTTATAAATTCCGGACGTAAAATCCTGCCCCACTCGGATGTCCGGGAGGACAGGGCCCCAGCGACCTCGGTCATCGAAAGTATCAACTTTCTGATTCACTACTGCAACATCCGCGGTATCAGGTCTAATCTTAATGCTATTCACAAGTCTCCTCTGAAAGCTCCGAGTCACCCGACTTGCAATTTCCTCAATACCATCTTCACTCTAACTTTCGATATAAAGGAGGCGTATGTGCGTACATCAAGGACAGAATTGCTTGTAAGAGGGTTTCTTCCTTAGAAAATAAACATTTTGACGTGATTTGGTTTAAACATTCTGGTCCTAATTTTGTGAAATTCTACTGTTGCATTTATAGGTCTCCTAATGGCAGCAACTTTCAAGACTTCTTCGATTACCTTAGTATGAAAGTTGACTATCTCCTGTCTCAGTTTCCATCTTACGATATCTCATTTGTAGGCGGTTTCAATGTTCATAACTCTAGTTGGCTTCAATTTTCATCTACTACAAATTTCGCTGGTCATAGTGCAGAAACATTTGCTATTTCATGTGATCTCACACAAATGATTTCTGAACCCACAAGAATCCCTGATAACCCTAACCATACTCCACATCTTCTAGATCTCTTTCTTACATCAAACCCTCTTGTTTATAAAACTTCCGTTCTTTCGCCTTTAGGTCTTTCCGACCATTGTCTAATAAAAATCATTTCTATTGTACCTAATTCCACTGTTGTTCGCAAAACCGGTAGAACCATGTGGTGTTTTAAGTCAGCTCGATGGAGTGATTTACGGGATTTCTTTGCAACCTTTCCATGGCGTGAATATTGTTTTAAGTCGTCCTCTTCTTCGGACATCGCTCTTTCAGTATCTGAAGTCATCCTCATGGGAATGGAGTTGTACATTCCGAAAAAACAGTACCGTGTAGGTCATTCACGTTCCCAACCCTGGTTCAATAAGGCTTGTACTGATGCACTATCTTTAAAAAATAAATGTTACATTAAATGGAAAGAATACGTTGGTGCTAGAAATATCTGCAAAGGTGTCATCACTAAAACTAAAAAGTTGTTCGAACAACGAAAATTCAATGAACTAGCTACATCTCCTTTAGGCAGTCGTAAATTTTGGTCTTTAGCAAAAGCCATTAGCAAAAACTTTCGAACATCTTCATTTCCCCCCCTGACATCTATTGACGGATCGGTAGTTGCTGATTCTGTAGACAAAGCCAACGTTTTTGTGGATTTGTTTGCATCAAACTCGTGTCTCAATGATTCTGGAAAAGATGTGCCCCTAGTTAACTCTTCTTCATACGTTATGAAACCAATTCATTTTCGGTACAAGCTCTTGGAATCGATCATCAGTAGGATGTTCCCCCGAACTAGTACCAGTCCTATCTAAGCTCTATACGATCTCTATATCTTCTGGGGAATTCCCTTCATCATGGAAGTTAGCAAATGTTCAACCTATTCCCAAAAAAAGTTATAAGACCGATCCCTCAAATTACAGACCAATTGCCATCATTTCCATTTTGTCTAAAATCATGGAAAAAGCCATCAATCAGCAACTGCTCACGTTCCTTGAAACTAACAAACTCCTTAGTGATCACCAACATGGGTTTAGGCAAAGTCGTTAAACAGGCGATCTTCTTTCATATGTGACCCAAGTTTGGAACAATACAGTAGAGCAGTCCGGTGAAACAGTTGTAGTCGCTTTAGATATCTCAAAGGCATTTGACCAAGTTTGGCATAAGTGTTTACTTGCCAAACTCGCCTCGTTTGGGTTAAATGATACGCTCATCAACTGGGTTTCTAGTTTCCTTGATAAAAGACGAATACGTGTCGTAGTTGATGGCTTTTTTTCAAAAGAAGTTAGCATTAACGCGGGCGTACCACAGGGATCCGTTATAGCGCCTACACTTTTTCTGCTGTACATAAACGACCTTATTTCTTCAACAACTAACCCCATCCATTGCTTTGCTGACGATAGCACTCTTCGCTGTAGTTCATCTCAGTCTACTCATAGTGATAATCCACCTTCTATGTCAAATCAAGAAATTAAAGCTGAAATGGCAAATTCAATCAACAAAGACATTCAACGTATTCTCGAATGGGGAAGCAATAAGTTAGTTAAATTTAATGCTAACAAAACTCAGTGTTGCCTTATGTCCGCCAAAAAAGATCGATCATTTCCTGTTGTAAGTATGAATGGCTCAGTTCTTAAGTTTTCAGACTCTATTACTCTGTTGGGTATGACTGTATCTTCAAATCTCTCATGGGTTGACCATCTTCTGTCAGCTACCAAAACAGCTGCTCGTAAAATAGGCTTTTTGTACAGATCTAAGCAGTACTTTACCTCTCGACAACTCCTTCTGCTGTATAAGGCCCAAATTCGGCCTCATCTGGAATGTAATTCTCACCTTTGGGTTAGTGCTCCCCAATACGCTCTCGATATCGTTGATCGTATTCAAAAGAGAGCGATTAGGCTTATAAATGACCCGTCCTTAACTTCTCACATACAGTCCCTTGAGCATAGAAGGATGGTTTCAGTTCTTTCTTTGTATTATCGTTATTACAACGGCTATTGTGCTGGTGAATTACATTCTTTGATACCATCCCCGGCTATCTTTGCGAGAAACACTCGGTTCGCTCATTCACATCATCAGTATGTAGTACAAATCTCCACTTGTCGTACCAAACGGCGCAATCCACATTTTTCTACACGGCTTCTAAACTCTGGAATGATCTCCCTAGTTCCTGTTTTCCTCTCACTTATGATATGAGAAAATTTAAGGTAGCTATTCATAGGCATCTATTGGCAATTCATTATCTCTCTATCCATCCTCCTAAGTGTTCCTGAGTGCTTTAGCACGATAGGCCTTATTTAGCCTGTTCAGGTCCACAATCATAAAAAAAAAAGAAAAATATAACTATTAAACATTCCTCCACATTTTATCCAGGCTTAGAACTGGCAGTTAATAACTGCCATGTTTAAAAGTTTTTTTTTTATGTTTTCATATTTTATGATTTTTTTATTTTCTTTTGTTGGTTCTTGCTTTTCTGCTTTTTATATTTGTAACTCGAAGTTATGAGCAACCGCCCTTAAATACTCCTAATGTGGATGATTGGCATATTATTGACAAATAGTTTCCTGTCGCTGCGCCGTATCTTTACAAAATTTTTTTTGAGTGGCTGTTCGTTTCCAGCTATGTAGTGTTTTTCAAACAATGTAAACTTTCCTCTTTCTTTAACGAATTGATAAATTTCTACAAATTTAGATGTGCTGCATTTAATATAGAGGAGACACTATTGTGCCATCCTTCTGCAGAATAATTTGTATATCGTATGACTTCCTCTATGAATTCAAAACAATTCCAAAGATTTCTTGAAAACTGCGGTTGTCGTCTCTGGTGTCGTCGATCCAAACGATCTATACACTCACCTTCAAATTTAGAGTGTACAGAGTGAAATCAACGCCGCGTCGCAGTGTTCCAGTCTGGTATTTAGATAATTGTTAACAAAAATTTAAATTTTTTACTGCCACCATTTGTCCGCGATCTTTTTCGTCGGCGCCCTTTTTTCGCTGGCGATATTTTGAGGCGCGCTAAAATGTGCGCGACAATTTTTCGCGTGACCAATTGTCGGCGATCTTTTTTAGCGACACCTTAACAAACATCCACGCCTAAAACAGGTTCGAACCAGGGACTTTCTTTGGATTGAATGGTGATGAAGATATTATAATTTTAAATAACTAAAAAAGTGGAGAAAATAAATTCATCAAATTGTTTGTCTGATAATTAAAGTGGTTGAAATAGGCTGATTGTACCAAACTCAAAATTCTAGTACGCACCCATTATTCACTGCTTTCCTGTACTTTACCCTTACTTGATAAATGTATCTCTTCTACATTGGGAGCTACTTAAATAACATAAGTATTGTATTGATTTTATTTAAACATATATGAATAGACCTTGACGCTCATATGCTGTAATAATAACAATATGTATGTCTTTAACTAAGACGTCAAAATGATCGCTAGTTCTTTGGTGATAGAACATAATATGTACGTGCAATCAATTTTAGGTCTGCTTTCATCTAATTCGAAAAATATATTATATTTTTCGAATTAGATGAAAGCAGACCTAAAATTGATTGCACGTAAACTATTAATTGCAAGAACATTGTGTATATTTTAAACTAAGACGCCAAAATGAAACATTCATAAAATTTTTGGATAATATGAAAGCAGACGTCAAACTGGTTGCTCACAAACTATTAATATAAAATATATTGACGCCTAAATGTTTGCAACAATAACATTATGTATATTCTAATCCGAGATGCCAAAATGATTGCTTTGTTACATTAAGAGGGCATGCAACACAGCAAGACGCCGTAATGATTTTTAGTGCAGTACTTTAATGTACGGGTTCCAGAATGATTGTCAAACGTACAAAAATTATGTATATAGTAAAAAAAAAGCTAGAAACATATGGAACAGACCATAGAACTTAGAAAAAAATGCTGACCTATATACTTCAATAAAATATCAGAGAATACGTCTTGTTCTAGGTGACGCCAAATTAAGGAATTACGTACGGACGCAATAATGATTGCATGATGTGTATATATATATATATATATATATATATATATATATATATATCTGTGTGTAAATGTATCAGTTCTAATTTTCATTACCTAACCGTATTACGTAATGGAGAATTTACACATATAGTACAGGGTTTCGTTATTCGTGTGTTACGTACCTATATAGGAGTAGAAAAAGAAATTTTTAAACACCGTGTAAGAACATGTTATCACTACACTAAATGCAAGAGATTATTAGATGAATAATTTTAGTGAATTATGATAGTTTGTACAATTTGCCAATTGTGTATATACAGTGTGTCCAAAATTGGTCTGTGCAGTATTGCTATCTTGGAAACTGTAAGAGATCGAAAGACGGTTAAATGGAGAAAGTTTTAGAGAATTTTGAACCCACTAAAATGCCATTCTGAAATCAAGGCTATCTCAAATATTTTTCAAAATATTCGAAAACAAGTGAAAATCGACAATTTCTATTTTTAGCTATATCTCTTTTATTTGAACAGATATAAAAAAATAAATTACGCTTTTCCATTACCACTACCTCTATTGGTTGGCGAAAAAATTAATCCGACGTTTCGTCGATTAGAAGCCATCATCAACTTTATTTTTTCATATGGGGCGGAAATTAGCTAATGGTATAAAATGATTCCTTTTTTTATTCAATTTAATGTTGCAAAACCAAAGCATTCCATCCATTCGTGAAGCTGCTCCCCCTGATGAATTTAATAATTTGTGGTTCCAACAAAATGGATGCCCCGCACATAATTCAGGGGAAGTCGGAGCATTTTTACGGAAGATTTTTGGAGAAATAATAATATCTAATGGTGGTCCTGTGCGTTGGCCTGCTAGGTCTCCGTACCTTACACCATTAGACTTTTATTTATGGGGATATGTCAAAAATGAGGGGTGTGAATTTGATCCCCCAGAAAATAGGCAAGTTCTGGAACATCGAATTATTAATATTATTGAAAATATTAATCGTAATACAATACGTCGAGTAACCAGAACTGTCGCAAAAAATGTGAAAAGTGCATTGAAAAAAATGGTCGACATTTTGAATAATAGTATATAGAACGGTTTTATAAAATTATCCTGTAAAATACATTTGATATTAATATAAAACACTATAAAAATTATTTGATATTGTAGCTTTTGTAAAATGTATGATTCATTGCTAAAAATGTTACTTTTTAGTCATAATTTTATAGCTTAAATGAACATTTAACATAATACCCCAATAATTACTATGTGTTTTTTGAATATTCCCCATTATTTTCACTCCTTTGCTCGAGCAATTTATTTATGAATACCAAGTAAACATTCGGGTATTTTTAAGACAAGTTTTGGAAAGGCTTTTTCGATATCGTAATAAATAGTTATCTACGAGTAGTTAGGTAGCTACTGTTCATAAGAGATTACTTGATGATGCTTTTGATGAGTCGAAACGCCCTATTATGAATAATGAGTTGAAATAAATGTACATTTGCAGAATAAATTGCTTTGGTAATTTTTTTTTTCAAAAAAAAAAGAAATATTTGAAATGTGAAGAATGAGGGTCGAAACGTCGAATTATCATTAAGTGTTATACATCGTTGGATTTCGAATAAAAAAAGAAATCATTTTATTACATTAGCTAATTTCTGCCCCATATGAAAAAATAAAGTTGTTGATGGTCTCTAATCGACGAAACGTCGGATTAATTTTTTTCTGTCACCAATCAATAGAGGATAAAAAGTGGCAATGGCAAAGTGTAATTTATTTTTTTATATCTGTTCAAATAAAAGAGATATAGCTAAAAATAAAAATTGTCGATTTTCAGTTCTTTTTCGAATATTTTGAAAAATATTTGAGATAGCCTTGATTTCAGAATGGCGTTTTAGTGGGCTCAAAATTCTCTAAAACTTTCTCCAGTTACCCGTCTTTCGATCTCTTATAGTTTCCAAGATAGCAATACTGTACAGACCAATTTTGAACACACTGTATAAAACGGAAACTTATATTTCAGATTAAACATTATATTTGATAATGAGCTTTCTGTTGTAGTTGGAGGCATGTTTATTTAGTCCATAAAGAATAAGTTACTAGATAATAACTTTGGATATGATTTAATCTAGCAATATGTTACATCAAACTTTATGCTAATATATCTAAGTTTAACAATATAATATAGCTTATGACTTTGTTATTTTGAAAACAATTTAAGTAAGTATCTAACTACTTTGGAGCATTAATTATTTATAATGTTATTTAATATACATTGTTCCCGCAACTTGCTGTTATATTGAAATAAAACTAACTTTAAATGTGTTTTCATAAATGAGGTAGGTATGATATTCACAGTATTATAGATGGCATATTAAACATATTTTGAATTGTATGTAACATTGTGGTATTACTTCCATCTACATCCTAATCGTCGCAAGCGGTAAGCAGCTGACTTTAACAACACAAAACGTAGCAGAAGGTTGAATTGACAATTCTGTGTAAAGCCTCAACTGCCACTACAACTTAGTACATAGAATATATTGAAAGCAGTGTATCAACTTTAAAACCCATATATGTATCTAAGTCATTTACTTCATTCAGTGTTAAAAAACATAGTCCCTTATCGTAAACTGAAAAATTTTTCAATAAATCTCAAGTTTTAGTACAAAAATATATCACTACTACCATTAACTTATAGTTTGTAGTACATTGAAGTTTATTATTACTTTAGAGCAATAACTTCTGTTAATAAAATAAAACTTCATTCCATCGTTAACCATACAAAAAGTAAGGTTAATTTGTTTAACTTAAGGTAACTAATAAAACCAGTGGCGTTAACGAATTCTGTTTATTTCAGTTCGAATTTTTCGAACTCTTAACGTGGTAGTTGAAATAAACCATACAATCCTGTAATACATTTATACTATAATTTATTTTTATAGGATCATTCATTACAATATTAGATACGTGTATAAAACTTTCAAAAGTCATAAGAATATTAAGTATGGTAGTTACGTATTACTCATACGTCACTGTTCTTATGCTCTATAGGGGTAGAAAAAGCATAGTACGTAACTTGGGTGGTAATGCCTATTACGCACTCATGTAAATTACGACACCCGCGCGTAATAGGGTACTTGCCACCCTTATTATGTAATATACTATTTTCCGACAACTGTCTACGAAAGCGTAAATTGTAAATTGTTAGAAAAAAAAACACTTTACCAATCATATATAAATAATTTTTTGTCTTTATCACCACCAGAGGCAGAAGGTAGCCATTAGGTAATAGTATTTGGTTAAACATTTACCATTTTTTTATTTGCTCTTTTTGTAAGTATATTATCAATCCTTGTTGGATATTTAAGTTTTTTAAAGGTAAAATAAATTTGACTTTTTATTGTTATTTGAATACAAATTTGTTATAATTATAGCTGATGGAACATACCGCAATTAATTTGTTTTTATAATTCGAAGGCGAAGAAAACATATATAATATGTTAATTGAGCAGTTGTGCAAAGAAACGTTAATGTTTCTGCCAAAAAGGAAGTTTTATTATGCTCGAATGAAACTCAAATCCAAATTATCGTAAAAATTAAGATTACAAATATAAATTATGAATAAATAATATCTTAATTTTGGGAAAGAATTTATACTTCCGCACTATATAATTGTTTAATTAACATCGTTAAGTTTAAACACATTTGTGATGGAAAGTAGCATATTTTTTAAACATCAAACATTTTTTACATTTTTAATATTACATTACATAAAATAGTTATTTTCATCACAAATTTTTTAAATTTAACGGCGTTAATTAAATAATTATAGTCACAAAATGAAGAGATAATTTATAATGAAATTTTAAAAATTTTTATATTATTTCAAAACATATGCTTAACCTTAATTAATATTTCGTACATAAAAAAAACTTGCTTGCTACCATTTCGTCGAAACGATTTTCTTTCTTAGTCAAATCTACTCAATTAGCATAATATTTGTATTTCTTCACCTGTGAATTATAAAATTTTATTGTGCTACTAGTTTATAAACAACTTTTTACCTTAAAATGAATACGTAGCATTAATTTATTTATTGAATTGAAATGAAAGTTTTAATTTGGAAATTAAAAATATGTTCTTTTTTTAAAAATGACCAAAAAGATCTTTACTTTGACTATAGTATCGAATTTACCCAACTAATTTATGTCACGTGTCTAACCTACCGCGTCACATAATTATAAATGAGTGAGTGAGCTCGAATAGTACCGAGCTAGTAGAGTAGTGGTGACACGACTTGCTTAGCATTCGGGAGTAAGTGGGTTCGCTTCCCGTTACCGTCTACCTTGTATGAGGTTTTTTCAGGGGGTTTACCTCATACACATGTAGCGGTATGGTCACTGCGTATATGTACACCATGTGCGGCTACTTAGTCGAATGCTGAGGTAGTAATTTCCCCCCCAGAACCCTAACTCCGATCCTTCCGATCATATTCTGAGCACATCCATCCTTAACCACATCATGCATATATACGTAATATGAATGCTGGGAATGCATGATTGAGGCTGAAGGAGCTTGGAAAGCTCAAACAGCCCGCTCTCCCTCTTGGGGAGGAAATGAAATATGTGATCTTTCCCTACCTTTCCCCTCGGCTAGCAACTCAGTCAAATGGGCTAGTGACCGCAGAGCACTTGGATAGCGTGGGTGTTTTAAAGCGTTGATAAAGTCTACGTAGATGGTTAGATTAGTTAGAAAGGACAAACAGAAGTTGTAGTCAGAAAGATCTTTCAATCACCTGAAAAGGAAAAATTTACATTTAACCAATAAAATTTGTAATTTCCGAAATGTTCCAAATCAAACTTGCCTTTGTTTTACACAAATATGTATAAAATGAATTCCCCCATAATCATTAAACTTCCATATACCTATAATTGTGGAGAAGCATGTTCAGTTCACCAAAATTACTCCAAGTGAATTTATATACACATAATTAAAATGAGATCACATATGAACTGAACATTCTTATCCATAGTAACACAAAAACTTGTACTTAAAGATAGAAAACAGAATTTTAGAGCATAAATTTCGCGTTAAACGTGTGACTAATAAATGAATAGGACAACAGATACATGTATAACAAATTAGTTGTTACTGAATAGCCCTTAACAGTAGATTTAGATAACGCTACGTCAGATTTAAAATGGACGCTGAATGAACGTAAACGTATTATTGATGGCATATATTTGCCAGTAATTTATATAATTTCAACTCAAAATTATTAACGTTATCTCTAATTTGCATAAGTATGTGTAAAGATAGTGAGTGACGTAAAATTCTACTGTATTAGCTGATGGCTGGATACAATCGCCGTCAAGTTATATATAAAAATAACAACCAAAACGTATGAAAACGCTCAAGTCCTTAACAAAGCCCTTCACGAGTATTTTCTCCTAGGTGATTCTAGTGCACCTGGAAAACAACATTACTAAAATAAGGTGTGTTCTGCATACATACAATATATACTTCATAAATGGGATAAACCTCTAAACTTCCCTCACACGTTATTCAGATTCACCACAACAACGCACCGCTCTACCACCAGGTATTAGATTACGCACGTCTACTCGACTCAACGCTCGACACTTAATTAATCATCCCCTCTCGCGATTCTTCCAGACTTCCCCATTTTAAACTTCACAAAACATAACCAAAAAGTCCGCATGCGCGGTAAAACCGAAACAATCTTCGTAAACACGATTTAGAAAATCCATCATCGGCATAAGCTTACCACATCAGGCTACATGCAAAAAAAATTGTAACTTGATATGTTTTATATCATAAAAACTACATTCGTCTACTCTTAATTTTCTTATCTAATATAAATTCTTAGTGTCGCGCCATTTCATTTTCCTAACTCGACATTCGTACAATTTCTGCAGTAATATCAATTAGAAACATTTTCCTAGGACGTAGTTTCCACTCAAGACTAAACTATAGATTACCAATTATCTAAGAATAGGATTATCCAGTATTTACTACAATAGAATCTGCTTTCGTTACTTTTTCTCTTACAAGGGTTAAACGTAAACAACTATAACTATCTTCCTAAAAAAAACATAATAACCATACAACCGAATACAAAAACAATTTCTGGTAAACTCAAATAGTGTCAAATACACCATAAAAACAAGACCAAATAAATCAGTGCTTCTCAAACTTCATAACTAATAATACCCAGCAACAAAACCAAGAATATCACAATTTCTATATACGGCGACATTCTTAATAATGAATTTAGAACTCAAAAAAAAATATCTGTCACATTTAATCTATCTGGTTTTCTAAAAAAAATTTTTTATTCAAAAACTACCCTCAACTTTTTATGGTTACCTCCCGCACAAAACAACTAAATTTTAATGCTATTTGTACTTGAATAATACGTAAAATCTTTGATTTTACAATTATGTTAGAAATAAATAATTGTAGAAATTCATTTTGTGTAAATTTATTTTCGATGTTCACGTTTTCTTTCTTCATAAACGCCCTACTCATATAAACTCATTCTTGTAGCAAGTTGAAACCGTTATCCGATAGCACTGGACATGATATAAGGTATTTACCGATCTTATGTCGTAATCTACTACGTTAAGTTTAAAAATGTAACACTTTTATTTTAACTTAGAAGATTGACCTCTAATACTTAGGATATATTGAATGTCTGTAGATTACATTGAAAGATTGCGTAATATATTGAGCCAATCAAAAAGAGTTTGATTTTTATTGTGCAATCTAGTAAATATCGCTTCGTCTGTGGGCAATATTGCGCAATATTGGTTCAGTTCTGTATTAACAGTGTTACAGTAAACATCTACCATGGCTACAACGGGAAAAGATGAAGAAAGTTCATTTTAGAATGTATTGAGGCGTATCGGAGCTGACCTGCTTTGTGGGACATCAAGAGTAAAGATTACAGTAACAGAATTAAAAAAAAAATTAACCGTACGAACAATCGCGTCGTAGATATGGAGAATACTGGATACTATCCGGATGCTGATGTCACAGTTAGTTAAAAACTTAATTTGTTGCGCACGAACTTCAGAAAGGAATTAAGCCGAATAAAAAATTCTGAAAAAAGCGGTGCTGGGACAAACGACATAACAGAACCAACATTATGGTATTTTGATGAAATGAAGTTTCTCGTGGGTCAGGACGAACCAAGTACGTCACAAAATACTATTTGGATTGAGGATGACGACAAGGAAGCTGATGATGATATCGACGATGTGGAGTGTAATGAAACAAGGAATACTTCTACAATTACTGTAAGTAAATACAATTTATTTGTTCATATCTACATATTATGTATATTTACGTTGCCATGCAATCTGCCCTTCATTATTGAAGAAATCGCAATAATATCTCTGATGGCTTTCGCACTTGTGAGTGAATTTCTGGCATGACTTGTACGATGTTGACTGTCCAGTTGTTCTCCAACTTCAACAATAATTCCTGACTCAAAATCTTCTACAACTATAGAATTGCTACACATGTATGTTTGAGACTAGTTTCTTCTTACATAATTGTGCAAGTAGCAAGACAATTATTTGGGATTTCTCAGGCGATAGCCTGGAAGTTAAAATCCCAAATGCGTTTTCTTCAACGCGACGTGCACGACTTAGACGATAATTAAAAATTCTTTTTCCCACGGTTTGTTTGGCTATAGTTTCATGAAATTTTCCATCAGTGCAAGAGCGTCATCCCGGACAAAGGAAAGAGTCAGTATCTTTTCACTGTTTGGTAATGGAGCAGGTTCTGGGATTTGAAGTGATTTATCTGATAATGCTTTTCCAAATGCAGTATGAGCCAAGACACTTCCGTCTGATATATGCCCATTGATACCAGCATCTACCATAATAAATTCACAATTGCAATTTACAACTGCCATCATTACAATACAAAAAAGCTTTTTATAATTGTAGTAATGTGGACCTGTGTGTGGTGGTTGTTTGATTGCCACGTGCTTTCCATCTACTGTTTCTAGATACTTCGGAAAATTCCATTGATCATTAAATCCATTCGCAGCCAGCTTCTGTATCTGGCAATTGCAAATAAAACAATATTTAAAAAAACAAGTTTCATAAGGCCAGTGTTGAAGCACGAAATGAAGTGTAAAAGAATGTGTGGCGTGGCCACGAGTTTTTTAAAGAATGAGTGCTTCAGGGTTTTATGAATCACGTTTTTTATTCTATTTTTTGTAATTTGCAGTTTTTAACCCATTAGCGCCCAGCGATCTATTTGTAGATCACTTCCATTTAATAGTTTAATGGTTGTGAAGACGTTTGTGCACTCTGATGAATTTATGCTTATCTAACTAAGGGGGCACACTTAAATGAATGTGGATGAATAAGCGTCATACACTATTACGCGTTAGTAACCGTCTCCTTAGATTGTGAATTTAGTAACTTTTAAACAAGTGTCTTATTAGTTTTGCATTATTTGTGTAACAATAGCCTTTGGATGAGTATTCACTTTTCATGTATACTTTACTAAAAAAATGTACCATTTGTTATGTGAAATATAATTTGTATAAAAATATTACCTGAAATAGAATATATAGGCATTACAACCTAGTGATCTATCGGTGAGCGTAAGTCTAGTCTTTTTCATTTTTTCAACCAATATTGTGTTTGAATAGTATTATTCTGTTGAGCATCTGTTTAATTCCACCTGAAGTCGACAATCTCACAGATGAATATGAAGCTACTGATGATGAAATCGGTGCTCCAGATATTGTTGATATACCAGGTACAGTTGAAGTATTAGAGAAGGATGGAGGCAGTGGTATTGAAGAAGAAGAGCTAGAACCATCGACTTCCGCTCCTAGCAAAAAACGAAGAAGGAAATCTAAAAAACTAAAAACGAATTGGAAAAACGGTCACCACAATATAGTTCAAAGGCATCTGATAATGATTGCGAAGGCAACTTCAAGAATATTACGTAAAAGGAAAAACTCCATTAGAATACTTTGAGCCACGAGGTATACCGATTGTCTTAGAAACAACTCTTTATGTAACTGAAGTAAAAACTACACACAATTTTACTACAAACAGGGACGAAATTAAAAGCTTTATTGTATTTTTAATTTTTGCAGGATATCACACTTTACCAAGTGAACGTGACTATTGGCAGAAGAAGAGGATTTAGGTGTAAAAAACGCAATGAACCAAAACAGTTACTTAGAGCTGAAATCTGTCTTTCATGTCCAAGACAATTCAAAAGCTAGAAATATCACCAAGATAAATCCTTTAAAATTTAGCCTATATTTAGTACGATGAACAAAAACATTCAGAAGTGGGGGAGTTTTCATAAATATTCATCTATAGATGAAACGATGGTTAGATATTAGGGACATTATAGTATCAAGCGATTCATTCGCTCAAGACTAATACGATTTGGATATAAGTTGTGGCCATGTGAGGGAATACTGGAAATTGCTATAAATTTGCCCTGCATTGTGCAAAAGGAAACAATCAAAATTAATCAAAAGATCCTCTTGGAACACATGTAGTGAATGGTATGATATCAATTATCAAAACTCCATCGACACATGAGTTATTCTTCGATAATTTTTTCACTAGTGTTAATCTATTAGTGGATCTAATGTCGGACAACCGGGACATTACGAACCGCCGAGTCAAGGATATCAGTTCCACAGCCAGCATTGATCAACAAATATCACAAGTCCATGGGTGGTGTTGATCACCACGATTGGTTGTTGGAAAAACATCATATACCTGTACAAGGGAAGAACTGGTACTGGTGTCGTCTCACGCGAGTAATCGATATGGCAGTCGTTAACGCATGCCAACTGTGTAGATTGATGGAAAAAGGCCTTTTGCCATAAAGGAATTTCGTAGGGCAATATCAGTGTCTTACCTCTAGTTAGGACACTGTACCAGAGTAGACAGAGGAAAGCCAATTTTGAAACCTTCCACTTCAAGAACTCACGTTTCTACAAATGTCAGGTTTGATGGAAAAAATCACCTAATTGCAAAGCGGGAAAACCAGAGGTGATGTCAACAATCTGATTATAAGGGAAGGCGTTCACGTTTGTTCTAAGTGTCTGGTTACATTGCGCAAAAATTGCTTTCCTATATACCATACAGCAAAGAGTGTCGTAGTATTTTCGTATTTATGTGTAACAAACATATTTTGTTAATTCAATATAAAACATTTTTTAGTTTCAATTTTTAATGTGATATCCGCCCAGTAATCTAAATATCGATCAGCATTTTTCGAAAAACGTCAACCCGTATGAAAAAACTGTAGTATCATTTTATCTTAGATCCTTTGAGAAACACAGTTTTAAAGTGTTGGGTTAAACAAACTAAAATCAATAATAGGTTAAACAGAAAATTTTTACTTTAGTTGATTTAGGGATTTTTGTGGCGGTTGGTAATGTCTTAATTTTAAAAGTGAAAATTTGATCCAATTGCCTTTGTTTTATTCAAATTCTGTCACAAAATACGAAAATGGAATAATCAAGATAATCTTGCATGTACGTTCTCTGAAATACGTGAAATCGACAAAAATATGCTCACATCAAAGTTCTCTACTGGATGCATCCTGTTTTTGACACATTTTGTAAGAGTTACATGCATAACATAATTCCGGTTCAAGCTTTGCCAACCTAAAAATTTTCGTAAAATGAATTAATGGCTATAATGACATCGCGTCTCTTCATATATCTATTAAAGAATCAAAATGGAAGCAAATTACAAAAAGTATATTAACCCACATGTGCCTGTAGTCCTATATGTAGGACGTTGATTCGAAATTCGCGCCATGCCATATGAATTTGATATACGTGCTGCTATCTGTCATCAGTGAGAGGGAAGGTTATATTCTAAAGGGTAAACGTGCAACAGAGCTAATTTGTGACAGTTAACCTAGTGTAATATTCAGTGCATTTCAAAGAAAACGGATTACGGCGACCTTGTACGGTTCTCATGGTAAGTACTTAGTAATAACATTTTTTTAGTACAGATATTGTAAGTCACAAATCTTGACACATATTCATCTAGTATTGATGGTTTCTAGGTTAGGTGTGTACATTTTATGTAATCTGCTCCTATTTTCGGGCGTCCTACATAAAGGATGTCAGGCAAATAGCATATTACACTATATGTGCTAACTTCATCAGATATAATTATGTATTTCTAACTTGTGTTGGTGGCTTAGTGTTTTCTTTTTTATTCTAGAGGGTTTACACTGACTCCATTCGACTTTTGGAAGTAGACAACATTCCATATCCAGAAGCCGACATTGTTATTCAACAACCTGAGAATGCATGTGGTAATGTTACGGATGAGGATTCTAGAGATGAAGATTATATTCATCCAAATAAATTGTCAGCTACTCAACTGAGAGCTCCAGGGAACTAAATTTCAGCTTACAACATCGCCAATATTCCGAATAGGATTCAAATGATGAAATTCCCTTGGAAAAATTATTTCCTAACCGCAATATAAAACGACGAACAATTGCATCCTGCAAGTGGATTGATGGCGATTTTGAGTCTTCCTCAGCAGTAGAATGGCCCAGAGATATGAGATCTGACTTGGAGCAGACAACTGATTTGGCTTTGTTTGAGAAGTTATTTGATGATAAATTGATAAATATTTTTGTAGATGAGTCATACAGGTAAGATGATTTATATTTTCGCTTGAAGCAAAAGTTATTTTTCGAGGTATTTTTAGGTATGCAGCACAGAAGAACAAAACAAGTTTTAACACTGTGAAATCTTTCTTCGGAGTGTTGATAGTTACAAATGATAAATTTGCTAAAGTTAGGCCATTGTTTGTACACCTCAATACTGCCTTTCTGCAACTTACTCCCTTAGAATAATCACATAGCGTAGACGAAGCAATGGTCCCCTATTATGGACGCCATGGTTGTAAACAGTACATTCATGGTAAACCCATCAGATACGGGTATAAATTCTGGATGGGATGTACTCGGTTGGGGTATGTCAACTGGTTTAAGCCCTACCAAGGAGCAACTACACATATCGGTACTGAATACATAGAGCTTGGAGTTGGAATGGGTGGTGTTTTGACATATGCAGACGCTCTAAAATTAAAATGGCCAAATTCTTCTCTTCACTTCTATTTCGATAATTTTTTTTAATTCTTGTACGCTGCTTGCAAATTTATCAAAAAGAGGTCTGAAGGTGACCCGAACTGTATGGACAACCACGCTTGCTGGAAATCCATTTTCTTCAACAGATATGAAGAAAAAGAATAGAGGAGATTATGAATGTAGAGTGTGCCAGGAAGAACATCTAGCTGCAGTACAATGAAATGACAATAGTGTCGTTAGTTTGTGTTCGAATACAGTTAGGGCACAACCTGTACATAACGTGAAAAGGTTCTCTCGCAGAGAAAGAAAAGTCGTCTACGTTGAACAACCACATATGGTAAAGCTGTATAATCAAAATATGGGAGGAGTAGATCGTTGTGACGAGAACATCAGCCTATACCGCGTGTCATTAAGAGGCAAAGGGCAAATTGCCATTGCATTGTTGCAACAAAATAAAAAGTTGTCAAATAGCTTCAGCAAAAGAAGGCCAGCGCAAAATGAAAATAGTGGTTTTTGTTATGATAGGTTAGATCATTGGGTATTACCCCAGGATAAGCAAACAAAGCGTCGACATTGTCACACCAAGACTACCATCAGATGTGAGAAATGTGATGTTGGTTTACATGTGAAATGTTTGATTCCTTATCATTCATTGTAAACTTTATAAATATTGTTTAAATGAAATTATTTTTTTCTAATTTAAAATACCTTATATGCCTAACGTCCTAAATATAGGACGGTGCCTAATAGACAACATGGACATTTTCATGACATGTAACCTTCACTACCTTCTTTATATGTCTATAAACAACTAACTTTAAGAACACACATCAAAAAGTCTTTGGATCAATTTCAGGCACATCTGGGTTAAGAAACAAGTTTCATAAGAAGCGTTTTTATCGCGCGAGTCCGTGTTTAGAAAACGGGCCACGCGCCTGCGAGTGTCCTAATAGATGTGCTTATACAATTTCTTCCAATTTTCATATTATTTTATATTGTAATTATTATTGTAATTTTAAAAGGGAGAATATTCAGTAATTAACGATTTTATTGCATGGTTATGTTTTAATACTACATGCACATCTCTTGTTGCCAAACTTTGATAAAAAAAATATGCGTGCTTTTTTGTCTCCGTTATGAAGCGCAACTGACGTCATTCGCGTATTATAATAAAATTATTATGAACGCAAAATAGAAACAATAGATTATGCATTAAGATCATACTTATGATAATTTACTTTCACTAAACACATCATGTATTATATTGATCAAATAATAATTGGCGTATTAATATTTCATATTACTGGGTATGAATCGATAATCATTTGTAAATGCTCTTTTTAATTTCATAACGCTTATTCAAACGTATATAATCCGCTTAAATGTACGATCTGAAAGAAGTGGATTTAGTGCGTAAAACCCCCTTCAATTATAAAGTGTATTATTTATAGCTCCTCATTCTACAACATTATTGATATCACTGGAATAAATGTCTGGATTAGTAATGATTAACAGATCAAAAACTTTAAACATTTATGAACTAACTGGAACAGAAAATGATAAGAATTATTCATAAATTATTTTATTCATTGTATGTGTATATAAATCTGATATTGTTCTTTACACACGCAGCAAATTTATATCATGTAAGAAGGCGAATTCCACAATAAATAGTTTGAATAACCGTGTTTATTGCTGATCGTAAAATACTACTTCCTTTACAGTTTGTTATTTCCAGTCTTGTTTGTGAATATTTATCTAATTCAGACTGTTAATTACATTTTATTGGTGACATATTCTGGTTAGTTTTAATAATTAAAACATTTTCCAAGTGTTGGCTATATTAAGTGTCTCAACAGGAACGTAATATTAAGATAATAAAGTATCCTTAACGTCTTATTATTATTTAAGTTTGTTTTATTCATTTTATTTTCATTGATAAAAAATTAGTTTATTAAATTAGGTACATTGAGAAATATTTTTAATGAACATTAAGAAACACAATTCAAACAAAAATTTCACTCAAACAACTTCTAAAGTTTCACGAAAATAAACCTCGTAGCTACTTTGCGAAATTCTTTAAAAAGAAAGAATTTCTTTGCGGGAATAAATGAATTTTTATAGATCATTTTCAGATTGAAATTGGCAGAGGGAGAGACGTTAACTAAAGTTATAAAACAGATATGAATTAATTTGAAAAATTGGCATAAAGTTTGCTGTGATAAATTATTTTATTTTATTATTTTATAATATTGGAGTATCAAGTGAATGAAATTTATTTCGCTTTGTATACAATGTACGAAATCGTTTTTATTCGTTTTTGGATGGTTCCATTTATTGTTGATGTGTTTTACTTGATACAAGTGTCGATCTAGTGCTTTTTTCTCGTTACATTACTTAACTTTGTATTTAAAAAAAGTAAACGTTTTGATTTTTGTAATGACAATTTGTATGTATGAAGAAAATTTCTAGAGCGGCGTATACTTTACGTCCTAAATACACTTACATTTTTTGCATAATTCGTCAAAATAGACAAATAGACAGTTTTAGGTAAATATTAGATTACTATAATCTTTTTATGACCACACCTCTGATGTAGGTAACTTATTTATTATATTATCCATTTTAATTGGTTACTGTAGAACACACAAACACATTCAACCAATAGAAAAAAGGTGCTTGTAGGTTAAGGACGAGCGGCAAGATGCCATCGAAAAACATCAACTGTTGACGCGCCAAAACTTACCCATAATTTTATCTACAAATTTTGGTACTAAAAGAGTGAATGCTTTACGGCACATTTTTACATGACTATATATTTGTAGCTAGTTACTGCACAGTGTGGTCCAATTTCGATAGCATTAAATACTTTCCTATTATTGTTGTAACTCCTTTACTTTACTTGTATTAGAACAAATTTATTTCAACATCATTCAAACACTTTTTAACGTATCAGTGCTAGTAATCATTTTCTTTCTAGTCCATTCAGTAAATAAGCGGGCATATTTTTCGTTTATTCAAAAAAAAAAAATTGAAACTTTCCAATTATTCACGTATGAATATTTATAAACGGGGGCCATTATTACGCTTAATTTGGGGTGTTTAACCATCGATATAGATCAGGATTTTTATCTACGTCATTCTACACGAAATACGGGGTAAATAAAAACAATAAACAAGAACACATTATTTGTTTATTGTAACAAGCATTTAAAACTGTCCAATTATTCTCGTATGTGCGTGAATAAAGGGGAGCATCTAAGATGCTTAATTTGTGATGTTTAGCCGTTAATATATCAGGATTTTTCTCTTCGTTGATTTTACATAAAATAAGGGGTAAATTATTAAAAAAAGCACATACTTTTCCTTAATTAAAAAAAAAATTAACTTTCCAATTATTCTTAACAACGGGCGATTAAGATGCTTATAATTTGGTGTGAGAAATTCTAGATGAAATATAGAGTATAAAAAAAAGCATTCTAGGCCTATTGTATAGCTTTTATTTAGGGGAAGGTTGCCTATATTGGACCACTATTCGGTTTTAATTAAAACACTTTCAAATTTATACACCAAATACTTTAATATGATGTACACTTCTAGTAATTTTCTCGGAATTTTGGGTTGAATAATTTCTCGTAGAAAAATATAATCCGAAACCCTTGCAGCTGGTCCATTATAGGTGACTGGTTGTCTAAATTGAACCAGTGGGTTCCTATATTGGACCATCTATTTCACTTACGTAAAATTAAGCAAAACTTTAAAGTATACATTAGAGGAACAAGAGAATATAATTTTTATTTTAAAACCAAATATCAAAACACAAAAATTTATTAAATAAACATTAAAAAAGTCAAATCCTACCAGTCTCTGCATTGTAGGCACTAAATCATGTCTTCAACAATGCTCTCAGAGCAAAATTTGCAGGACCATTCTTTGATATGAATGTCTTTTTTTTCTTACAAATGCCGGAGTTTAATTTTATTTTGCGTTTGACAGTTTTCTTTTTTGAAATATTTTATGATGTCTGTTTAACTTGAAGATCATCTTGATATGGTGTGGATGTTTCATGGTTTCATCTTCTTGTGATCAACAACTGGACTTTTTAATATTTGTTCTATAGAATCTACTTTTTTTGTGGATGAATCAACTTCAGGTGACGTAGTTGCTATTTATTCCATAGCTGATGTTGATGTCGATGTTGAAGCTCTTTGATCTAGAAGGTTCATTTCTTTTGTTGCAACTGGTCTTTTACTGTAGCGACTCAAGGTCATATCTTCATCACTGGAACCGGAAATACTTCCAGTGTTATCATGTTCAGCCATGTCTCTACTTGTTTTTGGGATGAGTATATCTGAAGGTGCGAAATCAACGTCGCTGAAAACATTACGGTCTATCGGCCAAATTTCCGTTTTCTTGAAACCATTCATAGCAGGTGTCAACACAGCTGCCGTGGCATAAGCTTCTCTAAGGAATTTAGCAACTTGGTATTGAGAAACTATCAATCCCGGATTAGTCCTTAGCCATTTCTCATTAGCCTCAGTGTAATAGAACTCCAGTGGCTTAAATACAGCCACGTCTAGGGGTTGAAGTCGGTGGGTGGAATGCCCCGGAAGCTGTAACATAATCACTCCATTATTTCGTGCCAGCTTTATTGCTTCAAGATTTTTAGTGAGTACTGTGGCCGTCTAAAACAAGCAAAACTTTATTGGTCCTTGTTGGTTTTAGTGCATTGATAAAATATTTGAGCCAGGTATCAAACAGTTCTTTATTGATGTATCCGGTGTTAGATATCTCTACCACGCAGTCAGAAGGTGCTCCAACTCTGAGATCTGGATTAGCTCTTTTTCGCTTGAATGTTATCATCGGTGCAACAAATTGGCCGACTGCACTAGCGCATACAACCATCGTGGTATTCACCCCACCTTTGCCGCTAGCAACCGAATCCGCTTGGCGTTTTTCTGGCAATTCTTGGCATCAGTTGAAAAGCCAGACTGGTCTACATTGAATATTCTTGTTGCATTAAACTGGCATTCATCGACAATTTTCTCTAGAAGGTCGAAAAACTGGGTAACAATATCTCTATTGAATCCGATGCACCGAGCTATGAAAGTAGATTCTAGTTACCGCAATAAAATGTTGGGATAACTACGCAAAAATGCGTAAAACCGCTTTTTACCAGCCTGCTTTTTTTCTCTATTGGAATTGTGTTTGATGTTGTTTTGCTCCGCCAGTTTATACGCTGCATTACGGAGGATATCTTTTATGGTGACCCCCATAAAACATCTTCTCTAGGTTAAGGATATAAGTTGCCAACCTCTCCTCAAACTCCGGTAAAAAGGCGGTGGTTCTTCCGAACATTTTACGCGGTGGTTCTTCCGAAGATTTTACGCTCTTGGTTAGCCTTTATATTTTTTGAGTCCAAATGCCGTTTGACCGTCGCTTTTGCGATACTGCGCATGTGGCATATTTCATTTATACCACACTTTTTGCCTAAGGCTTTCGCCATATCCGCTTCGCTCCATTTACCATATTTTATGCCTTTCATATTATTGGAAGACATTCTGGAACAAAGTAAAACATTGGTAGCCTATGTTGGACCATGCATTTGACACTAACTGTATAATGTATATTCTTAAACATGTATGTTGATTATTGCAGCGCTTCATATTAACACGAATTCCATCACTTAAAAACATAAACATAAGAAATAATTCTAGTTTCCTAAATTGGACCAGTCTATTTTAGGCAACACCATGGCGGTTCAATTTATGAAACCCCCAGTTATTTTCTAAAATCACATGTTTAACATTCCAATGTAGTTGGGTTTGATCTTTTTAATAGCGATATGAATAGGGTAAAACTTACTTGTTTTAATCAAAATAACAACGCTGCTTGAATTTCCAACGTTTTCCACACAAACACTTACGAATTATTCATAAAAACTACATCGAAATAGCAAAAATCACCAAACACATCGTACGGAGAAAAAACGTGCCGCAATGGTCGCGAATTCTCTTGTAATGACGCCTTTGTAACAGGAGTCAAAGAGGATTTAAAAAATGTCGCTACCATCGCTCTGGTTCATTCAAATATGACCGTGGTCCAATTTAGGAGGCGGTTCAATATAGGCAACTTTCCCCTACTCTTTGTTTGATATAGAATAGACGAAGAAACTAATCTCAAAAAAAAAATATTATAGTCACCCCCTTTATACACGTAGAGTAGTAACAAAACGTCGTGGCACTGAAGATGTGCCGCGACTTCCTACAATTTGAAAAACTTATACGTCTTATAATCGGGAAACTTCGGTAGCAACAATGCCATCCTAAAAATATACGGCATTTTCATGACCAGATAATATTTTTGGACGAATCTACTTTCACAACAAATGGCGTCCCGTCGTCTCAGACTTGTAGATTTTGGAGCAAAGAAAATCCACGATACCAAATTAATTCCAGAAGGCAATACTTTAAAAAATAAATCTATGGTGTGCAGTTTCATTTAGACTTGGTCTTATTGGGCCATTCTTTATTGAAGGAAACTTTAATCAGAATACGTACATTCTTAAAAAGTTTGTTGATGGTCTTCCCTTACAAATACGCCAGACCAGTTACTGTTAGCATGACGGCTGCCCTACCCATTCTATTCGTCTTGTTTCCCAGCTGGTTAAATGAACAGTTCGGCGAAAGATAGATTGGGAGAAACAGTAGGAGATTTTTGTGGCCTCCAAGGTCACCCGATCTTACTATTATGGCTTTTTTGTGTGGGGCAGATTAAAACAATTAGTTTACGCTGAAAGAATTCCAAATGGTGTTGAAGAGTTAAAAAATAGGATTCAAAACGCTACCGTAACAATTACTTTAGAACAGATAAAAAATTCTTACAATGAATTTAGATTACGTATTGAACATTGTGCAAACTTAGGAGGGCTCATAACTCACAGTGGATGGGTAATTTTGTTTAATTGCATTGTTATTGTTAAAGAATGATTATCCAACAATAAAAAAAAAGTTTGTTTTTTTTCTACAGGGGTCTGTTTCATAGGATCTGCGATGGGATACATTAACATAATTTTCAATTCTGATCAAATTTCAAATCAAAAAAAAAAAAAATCTAAAAAAAATCAAAGTTAGCCTAGAGACTTGAAATTTTGCATACATATGAATTTTTGCTGCCTTTTACTAGTATGAAACATCATTTTTTTCCGTATTTCCAAATCATACGTTTTCTACCAACACACACTCTCTCCTTGCAAAATGCTGAAAACTGTAACCATTTTGCTTTCATTTTGTTCAAGACTTCGCGCACCAAACTTAGCCTTATAAACTTTGTTTGGCGTATTTACTTTCCTACTGAAATGTACAAAATGAAATTGTAAAACCTACTTTTACTTTATTTTAATTTTTGGAATACGAGCAGTAATATAACGGCGCATTTAAAAACAACCACTTGTAATTCATTCTAGTTAATAGATTGGACCGTATTGTACTAATAAATGCGGGCATTACTAGAACGATAATTAAAAGCTCAAAAATTCAGCAAGATACACACGTTTTCATTACAATACAATTTCAGTATTGCTGAAAGTGTGCCTTCTAAAAAATAAAAATATACATAGGTGCATGTTCCAAAACATTTCAGAATAGTTTTAATAATATACTCACCGTAAACAGTTCAGTAAATGCGCGATCCTTAGTTTATCTATGTAGCCCTTTAGTAGCCCATATAGTTATCCATATAAATATGAACGCTTTCAAGTATGTACATGTATTGGATGAAAGTTTTATGAGCGATAGGCATCAATAATATTCCTACACAATTGATTTTTTTTTAATAATGCCTATTTTCATATGATATATGATCAAACACATTTTGAAATTTTGTACGGAAGTGTGTAACTGAATAAACTTATTGAAGAGTGATATACCATTACGAAACAATTAGTTAAGACTATCTTCTTTCTATAAACCACACTCATCCTATAATTTGATGTAGATGCTCCCCCAAAATTTATTACACCACCAACCAAACAAAGCAATCAGAAAAAATGTAAATTAGATGCATTGCTCCGTAGATGTGCTTCCTTTTAAACTTTTGTTTTTCCTGCTTGTTCAATAATCTTATAATAACATTTTATTGATAATAAAAATAAAAGCGTTTTAAAATCAAATTATAATCTAAATTTTGCATTAGGATGCACTAGTAAATAGTAAAATATATTGAATTGCTTGCACCTTTAATTGTTCTATGACAAACTTGTTCAACAAAAATGTATATGAAATAAATACTTAATCAAATTAGTAGACACCCAAATAATTGGCAAATTTTATTATTATCGTGATATCAACTAGTACTATTTTACTTTCCAAGACCAAACTAAATAAAATTTATGTAAAAAAACAAGCTCAGAAATATCTAAATAAGGATTACGAATAAACTGATCTTGGATTTTAGTCCGCTAGGCTTAAAGGTCCATAAGAAAAGACGCAAAATAAAAAACATTGTTTAACCACACTCAGTTGAAACTAACCGGGAAGAAGAGTACGACTAGAGAAAAACCCCGGTTGCGTTCATCTATCTTCCATCATATTCGTGTAACAAAAAAAAACATTTCATATTTAGAAGCTCTTGTCAGGCAACACGTCCAGCTTTGTTCAACATAATCTGTTATGTATTGGAAGTAAATACACTTCATATAAAAAAAAATTAATTTTGGAACCGTGTTAAAATCGTCTTTGGTAAACAAAATGGCAATAAGCTGTACCAGTGATGTTTAATTGACCTTGAGCTTGATAAAAGTATACATGATTTTTTTAAAGTTTATAAGTAATCATACCTGATTGTTGCTTTATTCAAAAGAATGTACGGTTGCGGTCACAGAAAAGTTACCACTTACATTTATCTAGCAAACGGTTTTTGAAATTTTTGAATAAAGTAAAACGGACTTTTTATGTCAATATGACGTTCATTTACAGTGGCGTATCATAATGCAAGTATTTGAAAATGCTTCATAATTTAAAAAGTGCCTATGGTAACAGCACCTTCATTTTAATCAAGTTCGTACGCCAATGATTTTCTATTGAATTACAATAGAAAAATGGTAGTGGTAACTTTTCCCTGGCCGCAATTGTACATACACATTTCGTCCATTACGTTATTCATAACAGACGGCGGAACTACCTTTATTAAATCAATAACAAAGTAAGTCGTTATAGTAAAATGTAACCAAAAGTAAAGTAGTAATGGGAACTATTAGAGTATATTATTACTAAATTTAAAAAAAAACATGAGTGTAATTAATAAACAAACAATATTTAGATCATTAGACAGGTTGTGACTAAGATTCATTTTTAATTCGACAAAATATTAAATTTAAAATGGAAATTTAAAAGGTCTCTGAAAACAACATATATGTATAAATTAAATAGAGAAAGAACAATTTTTAGATTACATTACGTTACTACATTAGAAAAATTAATTCCTTATTTAAATTCGGCAATTAGCAAACATTCATTTTCAGGATAATTAAAACTTTAGGTATTTTCTCACCAATCAGACGCTAGCCTGAGATAAAACGTCGGACGTGGGAAATCTTAGCAATTCAAATAATATACACAAGCGATCTTCACAGAATATTATTCGCAATTTTAATGCAGCTTTATGCTTGATTTTAAAATAATGAGTAATTTCTCTCTTCTTCCCAGGCCAAACGAATTCCTCAAATTTTATTTTTAGATAGATAGATTTTAATTTATTAATAGATAATATCCATGCAGGGAGGGGAAGAAAATTGTAATCAAATATAAGAGAATATTTAGATAAAAATTCATACCCAATATAATTGTTGGGATAGATAAAAATCAAAACACAGATTTAAGGTAAGATAGTAAAAGATGTTTCTAGTAATTAACGTATCTAGATTGATAACTTAACCTTAACATTTGAGCATATGTTTATGGCGCGAGCGAGCGCAACGAAGCGAGCGCTGTAATTTATGCAAAAAATGTTAAGGCGTTTATTTTAGTTTAACGTTCATTGACGCATTAATTTACAGAAAGAAATGATAAATACGTATAATTTTTACTTCGAATTGTATTACTCGTGAAATGCTTTCTACACTGTGTGTGTATTCGATATTAATATTAATAAATAAACATGATTATTTGAAACGCGAAATGGGTAATGTATAATTATTTGTTTATGCACTCAGTGTGTGTGTGGGTTAAAGGTGTCTTAACATCCACCCATACATGCGTGTCAAATATGGTTTAACATGTGACTAAACGATAGAACGATATTAAATACCAAGAATCACAAATTATATGAGTTGTTTTTCAGTCATTCCAAAGGGCTCTCTATTTTTAATTTTTTTACCAACCACTTGAACATTTTGTTATATGCCAACCGAACTGGTGCGAACGCTAAAATGACAAAACCGACTAAATATTACTAAAAAGGAAGGTGTGCGTCATCATCTGTGTTGATCAGGTCTCAACGCAGATTTTTTTCTAATCACTCTATGAACATTGTTTTTCCTGCTATTACCTATTGTACGTATTACTTTTTCTAGTTAATTCAGATCAAACTTTGAGGAACAATTTTGGATCAAGAACTTCTGATATTCCTGCTGCAAAACATCGTGCTGTATATGAAAATGTATTTGTATAATTTTTCCGTTTATTATTCATACATTTATCAACACCGGACGCATATCTACAATAAATAAGAAAAGATATTATTTGATTAAAGATGTGAGGATATAACTTACTGCTCCGCATGATTTGTCGTTGAGAGTCAGCTTTATTTATCATAGGTTCTATGTTTTATCGAATTTTCTACAAAATTTATATTCTATATTGTTGATATTGGAAGTTTTATCTGCAGTTTGATAGGTTGCGAAAGATATGAAAAGGAGCATTGCTTAAGTCCTTTTGTAATATGTCTGGTTGCTGAACATTATTTCTGATACCCGTTCTTACTCCTTTTACGAGTGTTTCAAGACATGAAATGTTATTGAGATTTTTTTACAGATTCTTCTGTATTCGATGGGGTATTTTGTAGCCGCAGCGAGTTTATAAAATTTGTCACTGAGACTTCTTGCCTTTATTTTGATGACAGTTTTACGTATGGAACTTTTTGTACAATATGGGCATATCCGCCAGCCTTTATCCCCTAAGAATTCTGATTAGCATCTTACCAATTAGACTTTTGTATATAAGTCCATGCTGCTCAATGCTTTCGTTAAATTCTTCTATTGTAATATCCAGCGCCATTGCAGTAAATGGACCGTTGGAGTTTAAAGCAAAATAATGATCTTTTCCTTACAGATTTTTGTTTCGATAAAAACAAGTAGTATCGGAAGCCTATGAATAAGGACTTTTTGGTAGCAGGTCTAACTATTATTGCCTAAATATTGTAATCTTTAACAAATGATTGAGTTATACTATTTTGATTAGAATAGATGTTTATTGTTAACATTTGGGAGTAATTGTATCCAAAGTGACTCCATTCTACTTCGCATATCACCGATATGTAAGCCGTCAGCAGTTACACTTCCTTACTGGATAGCTTTCTGTTTTTCCTCTGTCTGGCATTTTCCATTTCCAGAAAGGAATGTTCTTGCCAGGTCTACATGAACAAATAACAGGACCTATTTTATAAAACTTGAACAACTTTACTTACTTTTTAAACATGATTAGATAGTACGCTTTGGATGCTAAAAATAATAAAAAATATATAATATAGCTAAAAATTATTCCAATTCATTGTATCCTATTCCGATTAACATAGTACCCCATACCGCCATACCGCAGCGTGTCCTTTTCCAATTCTTCCCTTGATATCGTAGTAGTTTTCTTCATATTGCAATTGTCGCGAAAAAAACCTAAGCTTTAAACAAGAACTTACCTACGCATATTTCGTTTTTAAAAACCATTCGTCCCATGGTACATTTGTTGGAACTATGTATAATGTCTTCATAAATCATCTACATCGACTACCCGTGAAAGTAAATGGTTTTAAAAGATGTATTAATCTGTTAATTCTGGCAAATAATTACTATTAATCGTGCTATTGTTACTAATTGGTGAACCATTACTAAATAAGGCCAATATCCAGTGAACACAGTACGTTGTTTTTTTAACCATGTCACTTAAATAATGCATACCGTGACCTTGTTAAAACTTTTACTCTAGTTCATCTTTTTAGAACTCTGCTAGCGTTTTTCTTGGATTTACAACTCATATTTTTTAGTTAATAAAATTAGAGGATAGATGCACCACACGTTGAGATAGCCAAATCATTATTTGAAACAAACAAAAGTACACTACACAAAATTAAAAAACACCGAAGTTGTTTCAATTTTGAAGATCTCTAAACCTTCATAGTAATCAAGTTAGTACTTATTAATATGTTTTAATTAAAGACATTTTATCTACTACACGATTTTTTTAAACATGTGTAGGACTTTTGATGTGAGCTAAATGTTCTTTAAAGCGAATTTTGGTAGGTCGTTTTAACCAAACATGTTAATAGTAAGTACGAACTTTCACTTTCACCAGATATGCAACGAAGGGTTACTAGCTGATAGTATATTAGGAATTTCTTTAGTTCGTCCTAGTCGACCGCTAATGTTGATAGCTTAACTATTGAAACGCGTTCGGTGTTTTTACCTTCCAACCTACATATACATATGTAGGTATAAAAGGTTATGCAATTGACTTTTCTTTACTATCGCTAAATCCACTTATTAGCTCATTTTAAGGCTTTTGGCCAAGTTTCGGCAAGACGAGCCATGATGTCTGCATGTATGTCTGTGTGTGTGCATGTATGTTAGTATTCACGATAACACCTACGTACTTAAAATTTTGTATTTAAGCTTGTTTTCAATTCGCTTGGGAGAAATCCAACGGCGGAGAGGGGGATTTGTTAGGAGCAGTTTTTGGTTTTTATCAAATATTTCTAAATAGCTGCATATTTTAAAGTTATAAAAATTCCCAGATATAGACCTTAAACATATCGATTAATTATGTTTTGTGCAATTTTTTGATACGACGAGTTTAGCGACAAAAAGTTACTAAGGTAGAGTTTAAGTCTTAGTTAAAATGTTTTCAATATCTGAATAACGATTAATTTTATAAGAAAAAGTGTAGACGTATTTTTAAAGAAATTTTAATTTTAAATAACTTTTCTTTATAAAGTTTCTTAATATAACACAACGTAAGTTTAAAAATTAATTAAAGATGAATGAAAATGGTTAAACTGTATTATTGATATCTTATAGAAGCGTGCGGATTTATTTATGTCTATTAATCTTAATCTGACATGAAGATTTAAACGTCTATTGTGACATAGATTGTTGTTTTTGTTTTTACAGTGTTGCCTGTTTTCGTTATGGACGTATAAAAGAGGTTGTATAGTTAACCCTAAAAAGATTATAATTAAATTTATTTCATTTCCTTTAATTATTTAAGTTAGCATCTAGATGTCTATTAACCTCTGTTTGTCATGAAGTTTTAAGTCTGTTTGACATAGATTATTATTTTTATTTTTACAATGTTGCCTATTTTCGTAATGAACTTATTATAAAAGAGGTTGTATAATTATCCTAAAAAAATGCTATTAAGATTATTTCATTTCTTTTAATTTCCATTTTGTAGGTTGGAAGGTCGTGTGGTGTTCCACACCAGATATTTTAAATTGTGTGGTGCGTGGGTGTAGTTTATTTATTACAGGTCCTCCCACAGTGTTCTAGATTTTTGATTAGTAGAAAATTTCTTGTGGAATTTGCCCTTTGTATAACGTTGGTTTGTCTACATATAAGGCTTATTATTTTATTTATCTCTTTCATAAAATTTGAAATCTTTACAAATGGTTTCACACTGAGATTGTGTTATAACGCTTATGTCATTCTGCGTGGCGAAAAGGTTGGTTGCGCAGGGGTCTAAGTGGGCTGCCTTAAAGTATTTAGATTTAGCGTAATCTAATTACGGTCTCGCTTTACAGAAGTAGATACGCTTAGGTACTGCTCTTCACTATTTCTATTTATACATTGTTTGATCACCGTGAATAACGCTTTTTACAACTGCAATTCCGTACGAAATAGATGCAGGCATCTTAATTAATTATTAATAATAAAAGTAGGTAATGAATATTTGACTATGAAGCAAGTAAATATGTTCTATACAAGTTTCTTATGGAATAAAGCGGCATTTAATGCATTTTTAACAAATTTGTTTAAATACCGATCTTTACAAAAGAATTTGTCATTAACTAACGTAGGTAGAATATAGTATATAAAATCGAACAATTACCGTCAGCTTTGTTTTAATTACTTTCAGAAAATGTCAACATTAGGTGGTTAATTATCTTTCAATACTATTTCGAAACAAGAAATTAACTTGTTCATGATTGTGCTTGAGTATCAGTAAGAACGATTGAACTGATTAGCAAAGAAGCAAAAGTAACGGGTGCGGAAAATAATTTAAATCCAGTATTCAGTTCACCAAAAACGGGGGGAAATAAAATAGGCGTGATTTCAATAGTACAAGATTATGAAAAAACACATACGGAATGTAGTCTACAATTTTCATAATGCCGAAGGCTGCCGACCTACAATCGATAATCCAAGAGGTCCACGTTATACCGACTACTGAAGAAAATTGGATTCAATTAAAAAAAGGCGCAGTACAACAGAAAAATTCTTATAGAAAAGAATTATGGGTAAAACGGGTAAATTATTTACAAAAGTTGAAGAGGGCAGACCGATCTTATACTTGGATGAAGTTTACGTTTACGCTGCACATACAACTTGCAAGTGTTGGACTGATGGAACATCGTCCGGATTATTCACACCAATTTCTTAAGGAGAGAGGTTAATCATAGTTTACGCTGGTAGAGATATGGGATTCATTCCGAATTACCTGCTTATTTTTAAATCAGAATCGAAGAACGGCGATCACCACGATGACATGAATGCGGAAAATTATAAAAAATGGTTGCGGAAGAAATTAATACCTAATTTGCCTCCCAGATCAGTAGTGGTCACTGATAACGCGTCTTACCATAATCTAAAAGTAAATAGAGGAAATGATGGAACGACTTTATGACACGAATAAAGCTTATTCGCCAACTACATACTAACCCCAACTTTATGCGTTAATCAAGCTCCGTAAAAAGCAGCATATTATCTACAAATTCGATCAATTGCTAGAAGAGCACGGTCTTACAGTTTTACAGTTGCCTCCGTATCAACCGGATTTAAATCCAATCGAAATAATTTGGGGAATAGTGAAAGGTAATGTGACAAAACAAAACACTACATTTAAATTCAATGATGCCAAAATTTATCAGAAAATTAATTTGCGAAAGTGATTCAAAAAACATGGAAAGAGTGCCTGCAATCATATAATCGCAACTGAAAATGATTATTTAGAAAATGAGAATGTACTTCACATTACAATTTAAATAAAAATTGTATTGCTTTTGCGCACGTCACTGAAAATAGTAGATCTCACAGGCGGAGTTACCGGTGAAAAGTGTCCGCGTCGCCTGCGCGTTCTTTCGCCAGGCAGAATGAAATAAATGCTTACAGAATTGAATTTTAATATAATTCAGGTGCAACTTTCCTCTCATGAAACAACTAAAAATCTCTTTTATACGTACAACCCAAAGAAAATAAATATATCGTTACCAAATGTAGGTAATGAACTTATTCTTGTTTAACTATTAAATACAAAAGTAGAAGTGGGACACCATCCTTTAGTCATGTTCAGAACCTAATCTACTTCGTGACTGTATTTTTTACACGTAATTTGGCCTTAGGAATTTTCAATGACTTTAATTTGGCGTTGGAAA
This sequence comes from Vesta saturnalis, assembly GCA_036346205.1. Classification (NCBI taxonomy): domain Eukaryota; kingdom Metazoa; phylum Arthropoda; class Insecta; order Coleoptera; family Lampyridae; genus Vesta; species Vesta saturnalis. The sequence continues at coordinate 1,416,451 of JARFJB010002494.1, forward strand.
AGATACCATAAATACGCACATTCGAGTTTAGTTAATTTAGTTATGTTGGAAGAGCATATCGTGATGGAATTTTTAAGAACTAATCAAATTTTGAGTTTGTTTCGTGATGGGTTATTAACTGGCGTGGGCCTGATAAAAGCATACCATATGATTAATTATAAAATGTGTGAAAATGATACTATCGATTAGATGGAGGATTACGAAAAGTTGATTGAATGTAAGTAACAACTAATTTAAGAATAACCTCATATCTATATGATAATAGTGGTAAATAAAGATTGGATATTATCCTTTGTATCTATTTAAAGTGTAATTACCATCGAATGAGCATTATCATTATAATGTATTCTCCTGTTTATGAATCAGCATCAGGGGACATTAGAGATTTTACTGTATTTTTAATAAACTATTACAATATAACCGTTCAAGATGAAAATGATGAAGTGGATGAGGTTAATGTACCTCAAGCCCATAACGTTCGTGATGATTCACAGAAGAAGAGCGACGAGGTAGAGGAGAAGGATGCATCTCAAAACCATGATTCTTATCTTTTAATATAAAATCCAAGGTTTGTTTTTCTAGAACGTAAACATTGAAAATTGACAATGAATGTCACTTTATTTACCTTTTTTAATATCAAAAATGATCCCATTGTTTTCTTTTTAAATATCTACTAAATCCAGCACGTTGTTTAAATCGTGTATTAACCATAACAGTTATAAATTTTGATGTATATCTGTTATAATACTAACGAGCTGTTAATTACTCATTTTATTTTTAAAAGTAACTTTGTATGTATACACAATATAAATACTGTTGAAGGTTGACTTACAAACTCAAGGTGAAATCATTTTAAAGTATGTTGTAAAATAAAAATCGCTTTTATAAAAATTCATATAGGCAAGGTCGCGCTAACGAGCCTATAGTTAATGTGAGAGGGAAAGGTAAATAGAGAATTACAATAAGTGTGATAGAGATAATTAGATTTTTTTGCTATTTGTATATTTAAGTTCTATATTTTAAAAAATTACTTTATATTAATGACTGGGAAATCGATAACCAGTTTATATTAACTATTTATAAGTAAAAACACAGAAACTGGATTTAGTGAGACTATATAAATGACAGGAACCCACCAGTTATTCACACGTGGACCAGTCTTCCAAGGAGCGCTGATCCATCAAACATAATCATATGATGAACTTTTAAATCTGTGTACAGTGTCCGCCATTCATCGTAGAACCAATAAACCTTTTTAAAACTAGTATTATACAATTTTGACACCTGTTTAAGAAAATTCACTATAAAGAAGGATTTTCCGCAGCCTGACGGACTCGCACCAATTCAGAAATAGAATGCTGAAACTGACTCTCCATTTCTGATGCTGAAATAGTACTGAGTTTGACGAAAATTTGAAACATCTTAAATAATAATAAAAAACAGATTGAATAAAATCTTTTTATTATGAAAAAATTTGTCATCTTTACCGGTCTTATCTATTGATTCTTCTTCTCTCTTCTTCTGGGAATGTGATTCCATAACAATTTTTCGTTGCATATTGAAAATCTTGACAATCTTCGTGCGCGGGCTGACAGCAGGGCGACTTCACCACATACCCTCAGTTATGGATCTCTTGTCTTTATGCCTTAAAAATAATTACAAACAAGCATATACTGACATTCAATTAACTCTTCGTAATCCTCCATCGAATCGATAGTATCATTTGCACACAACATCTTATAATTAATCATATGGTATGCCTTTATCAGGCCCAGGTCAGTGAATAACCCATCACAGAACAAACTCAAAATTTGATTAGCTGTTAAAAATTTCATGACGATGATATGCTCTTCCAACAGAAATAAATTAACTAAACTCAAATGTACGTATTTATAGTATCTTTTCCAAGACCAAATTAAGTCATTGAAAATTAACAAGGCCAAATTCACGTGGAAAAAAACACTGTCACGGAGTAGATTAGGTTCTGAACCTGGCTGCACCAAGGTCAGGCCCAAGGTCAAACTACACCGTCCACGTGGGCAAGTACAAGAAGTGGAGGGGATGGTGTCCCAGTTCTACTTATAAATAAAATTATATATCGTAATTATGTTTATTTCAATTTGGATGGATAAGCATTATTATGTCATTGCAAGATATTTAGATTTGAGAAGTTTTAAATTCGTATACAGCGTGTTCGGGATAAAAATGTTCAGCATGGGGATGTATGTCACTGATTTGAAGAGTTACGACTTTGGTCAAATTACAAAAAAAGTTACCTTGGTATGGGCCTAATTAAATAGGATAAATACATTTGATGTACTTGCCATTACTTGCTTGCTATTAACATAAAATGGAAATTACCGATTTTGGTATTTATTTAATTACTCAGGAGAAATATGATCTTAACAGTAAGTAGTACATTATTAAGGCAATTTTTCAAGAGTAATCAAAATATGACACTAGGATTTTTGTACATCTTCAAGTTCTCTTGAAGATAACATCAACTTTGTTTTTTCTTATGGGCTGTAGCAGGCTTAGTATTAAATTCTGATAGCATTTTTCTTCCTCTTTTCAACAATGTATCACATGTATCTTGAAGCCGTTTCATTTTATTAATATCGCATTTTTTTTTATTCTGAATGGCTGTGACATTTTGACATATCTAGAAATAAAACTTTATTCATTCTATCCGTCCAAGTGCTCTTGGTGTTCGTGGTGAAAGTTTTTGATGGAAACTTTCAGTAATACTGAAAAGTTCGACATATCATGTTACATTTTATCGCAAAGAAATTCTGTAGAAGCTGGTGGACTGTACCTCAACAATTACCCAGAAAGAAAGCTCTATGGATGCTTCAAGAAACCTCTTCGTAAGCGCAAAAAAGGCCTTACTCCTCAAAATCAAAATACGGTTTTGTTGGCAACTGTTTCAACAACTGCCAACAAAACCGTATTTTCATTTTGAGGAGTATGGCCTTTTCCATCTACATCAATTCGACAAATTGAAAATACTACCAACTACCAAAATCCACAGTTCATTTAATTCCAAAGAAACACCGATATCGCCCATATTAATACCGAAATACCCATGTCCTTCATCCTGGAAATATGCGAATAGTTTACTCAACAGTGTGAAATTTAAGAAAATTTAGCCCATTTTTATGGACGGATAAAAAAACACGCATTACTGGTCAACTCCAAATCCACATTTAAAAAAGTAATAAAGGCATCAAATTCGTTTGGGATTTAATGTATAGTGTGGAATTTTTGGAAATAGATTATTCGGTTCAATAATTTATGAAAGCACTTTAACAGCTGAAAGATATTTTCAGCTTTTACATCAACATGTTGAAGTTTTTTTAATGATATACCATTTGCTGGAAGGTTGGTTCCAGCAACAACAATTCGACAATCAGTGGATTGGTACACACGGACCAGTTGCACGGTCGGCAAGATCTCCAGATATAAGCCGATTAGATTTTTTTCTTTGGTATTATCTGAAAGAAAACTTTTATGTTCACACTTTCAATAATGTCGAAGATCTAAGACCAGTACGATTGTAATGGTCCTGCTTGAATCCTTACAAATTTTTCATTCCTAGAAATAATTCATATCTATCCTTATTTCCGAATTGTTTCCCCAACTGTATTATCATCGTTTAAAAATGATATCAGTTATTATTCTGTTTCCCCACTCCAGCCTTCTATCTATATATAACCGTTCCTCAGCCATTATATGAGATTACTTAAGCTTTTACTTTGCCTCTTAGTATTTACTAACATTGTAATTATACCTGACCTGATACAAAACACCTTAGACATTCCCTATAATTATTATAACCTGTGTTACAAAATTAATCCCTGACATTTCTGTTCCCTTACTGCAACCATCCTGACTTATTCACTTACTCACATGCCCAGATACCTTACTCGACGCTGGTTTTCATAAAACTCTACCTGAGTAGCCACAGACGTTAAAACACCTTTATCCCCTTTATTCCACTCTCACCACCCAAGTTACCACCCGTCCTGATCCAAAACCAGTTACCTGACACTATCAGTCCCTCTCATACGTCCAATTACCCTAGTCGTAGGCACATTGATATCCAACGTGCTTGGCTGCTATAGCACCAAGCTCGGGATAGCAAATTGTCTAAAGCACGTAGTGGGCGAATTTCCGGAGGTACTACCCCGTATTTTCACATAGTGCGTCCTTTGCTACCTGTTATATAATTATATATTTTCATCATAAAGTGAAAAGTTCGCCACAAGAGCGAAAAGCGATTTAAACCAGTTTTATAATTTAAACTGACATTGTTGGCTGTTCTGCACCGAAGGTTCAGGCCTCGAACAAATAGTCACACCTGGGTCAATCAATCAACCCTAAACTATCTCAACATCCCTACAACAAGTAAACGGAGGTTTCGGCCCCGAATACACAGTTTCATATCCCTACGGTCCCAAAACCACTTTCTACGCTCTATTATTAACCCGCTAGACACTCCTGATTGTTTACTACATGCACTCACACATCCCTTAGTTTTACAAATTCAAATTTGTAGAAACACATGGTTGGTGACCACCCACATGTGTTACCAAAATTGAATATTATCGAATATACTCACCTAATATAAGGGCCCATATATCCCGGTAGCACTCCACTAAAATCTGAATACACCTGACGGTCATTAGTAGACTAATTAACATTTTTCACAATTTCACTGATAACAAAAATCATCCAATTACTAATCGATATTTTATAGCATCCTCCAGAGAGGGTGATACCGACGGTCTGGAAAATTGACAGTGGCGTCCCGTCCCGAGGGTCAATCAGAATTGTCGTTTTAGTTTTCATTAATTATTAATTTTCTTAAATACCTGAGATTTTTTTAAGTTTATTTTTATTAGTATAGAGAATTCCTTTTATTTTTATATTAAGAGTATTGAATAAAACTTGTGTAATCCGATTGTGTTCGAATAAAATTATATCAACAAAGTAGAAAGGTGGTTTGCACCCGATCCTGAAGGTCTCATTGCTTATACACGAGCTACCAGAAATTTGCTTTGTTGCCGAACGTCACACGATTTCTCCACAAATGCTCTGATTTTTGTTTGGAATAAAATGGTGAATTGTTTGAACATATTTTGTAAATATGAAAATGTAAACTTTCACCATTAACACTCATAATAAAATACTTATCTTTTTTTGGGATTTTTAATGGTGTATTTAAATTATACAATCTAAACGTTTCGATAACACTTACAGTTATCTTCGTCAGTAGTAATATTTGTAAGAATTGTTTACAACATCTTTAACAATTCTTACAAATATTACTACTGACGAAGATAACTGTAAGTGTTATCGAAACGTTTAGATTGTATAATTTAAATACACCATTAAAAATCCCAAAAAAAGATAAGTATTTTATTATATTTTGTAAATATTTGCACTTAAGTTTGGTCCTTCTTAAAATTAGTTATTTTTGTATAAAATTGATAAAAATCTAAATTTTCGTCTACTTACTACTTAATTGCAAAGCTAACTATTCAGAATAAAAAAAAATGTGATATTAATAAAATGAAACCACTTAAAAACACGTGTGATAAATTGTTGAAAAGAGGAAAAAAAATGCTATCAGAATTTAATACTAAGCCTGCCACGATCCATAAGAAAAAACAAAGTTGTTGTTATTTTCAAGATAAATTGAAGATTTACAAAAATCCTAGTGTCATATTTTGATTTCTTTTGAAAAAGTGCCTTAATAATGTACTACTCTTAAGACCAAATTTCTGTTATTAGCTGAGTAATTAAATAAAAACCAAAATCGAAAATTTCAGTTCAAGTAAGCCATGGCAAGTACGTCAAATATTTTTCGTCTATTAAATTAGGCCCAGAATAAGGTAACTTTTTGTAATTCATGACCAAAGTTGTAATTCTTCAAATAAGTGAGATCCCCATGCTGAAAAATGTTTATCCTGGACACTGTATAAAATTTATTAAAATCCATAAAGTTTTGTAATAATACAATAAGACAAAGACAGAAACCGGTAATTTGATATCTGGTGCTAAAACAGGTGTAGTTGACGTAAGTTCAGTCCCATGTTCCTTAATTACTTTTCCAACGATGTAAGTTCAGTCCGGTGTCATTCACAGGCCCTGTGTAAATTCAGTCCCAAATACCTGTCGCTAATGCGGGTGTAACCACCTGCAAAAAGTGTAGAAAGGATAATCTAATTCTAAGAAAAGTTTATAGTATAGGTCCAAATCAGAGAACGGAAATTTGTTAAAGTTGTTTTTCAAGCCTCCCTTTTTAAATAATGTAGATGTATCGAATGTATTCATTGCTAAGATAATGGAAGAACTCCCTCGAGACCAGAGAATCGCTGATTTTTGTGATTATGTTTTAGAAACATATATAGCGGAAGATTCACTGTTTCCGCCGGAAGTGTGGGCGGAATTTTCTTGTTCGACTAATAGAACAAATAACTCCTGTGAATCTTGCCATGCACGGGTTAATAGACTCTTTAATTGTCCACGTCCTAATATTTGTACTTTTATTGAAGTATTAAAAGGAATTCAGTCAGACGTATATTGAGTTAAGAAGTAAGTCGAGCAAAAATAGCAAAGTTATTATTGAAAAGGAAAACTACTTAAAAGAGGCGATGAATATGTTAGACAGGAAAGACATTACCGTGTTTGAATTTGTAAAAAATGTTTCACTTAAATTTCTTCCAGTTAATTTAAACTAGCCTACATTTAAGTAAAATGTATGCATGCTTTTTCTTAATTTGTAAACGTAAAATGATTTTTATTACATGCAAGTGCACACTATTATGTGTGATGTTATACCACCCGTCCATGTATACGGTTTACCTTTATACCAGGTTTAAAAGATAATGTTACTGAATCTGTGCAAAAAGTATCACTTTTTATCATGTTATGTTTATTACAGTGGTTATTCTCCTACGATTTTACTGAAAACACTTAAGTGCACATGATTCGTCAAAAGTGTTGATATTTTCTTGTTTATATTTAAAAAAAATAGCTATATTACATCACATTTGTGTTTCAAATATACATATATTGACTTTACGCTTGTAAGGCACTATAAATAATTAAGTGTAAGGTTATGTTAAAAATATCTGAAATTTTACTATTAATTAAAATACTTATTAAAAATAATACGTAGGTAATTTGTTCGGTACCACGATATTTCGATGTCACTACTTCATCCTCTGCGCCTCTTGACTAGAATTAAATTCTAGATTAAAAATACCTAAATTAATTTTACAGCAAACAGAAGATAACAAATGGCAATAAAGGTTACTACTATTAATCAAAAATTATCCGGACTGAATTTACGTACAATTGTGTACTTGGGACTGAATTTACGTTTTCAGATTGAGAGGAGTTTAACAACAAGATAAAATAGTCAGTAATTAAAGGAAGTGGAAACGCAATTAAACTATTTATGTTGATCTATCGTGTTCTTATTAGCCTAAAAAAAACTTTAAATTTGAACGAAATATTTTGCTGCTATATCATGTTACAAATTATTTCCATAAAATGTAAAAAATAAACTAAATTCATACTGAATAAAAAAAGGCATATCTCCCGAGACATTAAAGTATCTCTGTCGCCAAAAATATTGAGTGAATAATTTCCAAATCTATTTGCGAAATCCCTCGAAAATTTCTGTTGCGTCATACGTTTTAAAAGCTCATTTATGTATTCATTGGTACTTCCGCGGGGTTTTTCCATTTGCATACTCAGTAACAGACGTAAGGGTAGATTAATTCTAGAGATTTGCTATTAGTGTAAATCGTTTTTGTGTTTACTATTTATAGAGTATAAAGATAAAAATCGTATTATACATAATTGTTACTAAAAAGTAATAAATTACCATCATAAAATTAAAATTTGTTTGTTGACTTTGTTTAATATTGCCAAATCTTATCATTATAGTGTTATCAAGCAGAAATTTTTATCTAAACCTTTACAGTAGTTACATAATTGCAAAGAATTTAAATTATTAGTTTATTACAATTTAGTAACATATTTTTTCTTCGTTCTATATTTATAACTTATATAACCAATAATTTAAACGAATCGCCTAATTTTCAGCCTTCTCTTTGAAAATTTATCAAGTGCAATCTATTTATTAGGGGTAGATCTAGACATTTGCATATTGTAATCTTATATTCATGCGCCCTTTGTTTACTGATTATACGTGGGAAAATCCCGTTATCTACATAAAAGCGGCCTTGGATTTGTTTGTATTGTGGATAATTAATTTCTTTAACTTGCATTTGAGAATTTAAATATTCCAGGTTTGTATACTTAATTAACTTTTTGAAAAAAAAGTACATCATAACATAACACGTCATTCCTTTGCGGGTAGGCAAATCAATCCCTTCGTCTTATTTATTGTTTAATTCGCTATCTTTCTTCATGCTTTCCTATTCTTGCATACCTCCCTAGCTCTGCCATGACCTTTTATTTTTAAAACCCTATCTTTTTTCCTGCTATCACACATTTTACTGCATTCAGCCATGTTTTACGCGGCCTACCAGGCCCGGCCTTACCTCTAACTTCACCCACATGTCTTTGTTTTGTTAACCTTGCGTTGTCCATTCCCTCATTGGACCAAACCAACATAGTGTACTACCTTTATAGCTATCCATCATCGTTTTTTCTTCGCCACACTCCGTTATAGACTCATTCTTCACCTTATCCCTTCTCCTTTTACCCTGAGCAGACTTATTCCTCTGTCATTTTTACAATCACTCTTGTTCTCCTTGCCCTTATACAGTGGTACAATGATCGCACTGTTTCAATCACTTTGCACTTTTCCACACTTAAGACATACGGTAATAATTCACACGATATTCGCATAAACTTGGCATCTCCATATTTAAGGTTTTCCCCAGTGATTCCATCAACGCCTGCTCCTTCTACATTCTCCTTATTAAACCCTTCAGTCTTATTTTCTTCACTTCTGCACAGTTTTCGGAAATATTTTTGCCAGCATTTCCTTATTTCACAATCGCCCCATACTATTTCGTTGCTCGTATTCGTCACCCCTGTAGCGTTCTCTTTTTGACCACATTTTGTATTTTTGACCCCTTTCCAGAAGAGTTTTGTGTTTCCCTCAAAATCATTCTGCATTTTCTCTCCTTCCACAGTCATCACTTCCTTTCACATATCTGCACGGCACAATTGACAACAGTTTTTCAAGCTTATTCATGTACCTTCAACGTCATTGTTTTTTATTTGTTCGTTCCACACTGTTTTATTCAAATTCAACTCTTTACTCACCGCATCTGTATATTTCATTCTCGCACCATTATCTACCAGTTTATCTACCCTAATTCTGGACATTCGCACTAAGTTTGCTTTCCTCCTCCAGACCCACTTTTGCCCTAAACACACTCGACACAACCAAAAAATGGTCTGATCCACACTCTTCGCATTACTTTTGTATCTTTCACCAGCTTTCTAGGTAGTTCATCATACACTATCAAGCCAATCATACTATTAGATTCACCTCTTTGCCATGGTATACATATGCACATTTTTATGCTTAAACCACGTATTAGATACAAACAGGTTTTGGTCTCCGAACTTTCGAGGAAGCGTTCAGTACACAACTCTTTCGTTCGGCTTACATACGTTCAACACGTTCTCTACATCATTCCAGAAGTTCTCACACTCTGGGGTTTCTTTCTTCATTTACCGGTGCATAGCATGCAATGAGAATTTTTTTTCGAAATTCCACTTTCATTCTAACCCACATTACCCGGGAGGATCCTCACTAATAATAAAATAGCAGGCACATGTTTGCGTTTTCAATTTTCATATTTCAAAAATTTGTTTCAGCATTTCTAAAAGATTTTATTACTACTGAGGACGATACATGTAAGTGTTATCGAAACGTTTAAATTTGTGTAAAACGTAAATACATTAGAAAACCCAAAAAAACTAAGTATTTGAAATAGGTATGTGTAATAATGGTGAAAGTTTACATTTTCACATTTTTGATTTATTTAAACAAATTAAAAATTTCAATATTACAAACTACATAGAACCAAAAAAGTCAATATGAGGAAATCTCGTTTTACAGAAATATTAAAATAATAATTTTTTTAAATATTTTTGAACTTTTTTTTGATGTATTTTATTTTTACACTTTTGAATGTATTTCCGAACAACTCGACCAACTGAACAGGGTTAATATTGGTATTTTGGAACAACAAAATACTCCAGTATTTTTGGGGGTGTTTTCAAATATAAACCAACCCTCATCTTTTGTTTTTTTTTTGTGTTTCCAAACCAGAGGACAATTGAGTTGAAATTTGAAATACTTTTTGGGACAACAAAACATCCCGCTAGCATTGGGCAGTTTTTCACTATTTGCTGCTAGAAAATGACTTTAGGATTAGAATTTTTTCTTGACATATGCAACTATTATTAGGTATACGAAAAGACGTGTTACAAAAGTAAACAATATTTATATTAAGAAAATTATACCTACATTCAAATTGAAAACAAAAAATTAATCAACTAGTTATCAAAAAGAGTTTCTACATGTGTCGTCGGAAGATACCGCCAAAAGACCAATCGATTTCAAGGCATGATTGGTCCAAGTTTTGTTAAGACCTGTTTCTTGCTGTCTTCAGTGATTCCCCTGGGTGAAGCGATTGCAGTCGGTTTCGTAATGCCCTTCTTCATAACATTTGCATTTAGAAAATTTATTTCATAACCAACTCCATCAAATGACTTTGTATTCGAGTGTCTTTTTGCCCCTTGCAAAATTAACTTGTACCATGTCATTTATGTAAGTTCGTGGATTTAACTTCTTAAGTTTATATTACGATATATGTTCTATCCAGTTGTAGAAATTATTGCAGTCCATTTGTATAACGTTAACATTATGAGCAGCCCCACAAACTGCTTCAGAAAAGTCCTTAAAATCGTACCCTTTGCTCACTTTATGTAACGACTTGAAAATTGAAGTTAATGTTAGTATCACAGATAATTTATATGAAGAGTTTCTATTTCAGTTTCATCTGAGTTTACTATATATAGCCAAAAAATGAAAACAGTCTCTAATTTTTATTTTGTCCGCTACAATTGTCGACCCACAAAATATGTTTTGTGTCTCGAATTGACAAAAAATAGGCATAAGAAGTGCTTATGATTTCCTTGGCTGAACGGCAAGCAATGGCTTCATGTCAAATTATTGCTGTTGCGTTGCCATTTTTCTTTCCGGTTGGAACAAAGCTCTCATTGAATGCAACCAGACGAGGAGTAATGTTGACTTCTTTAAACATCTCGATTCTTGGCAACATTAAACAAAAAGATAATAAATATTCAGACTTCGACAACTTCGCTGTACATATAATATAAAAACGACTGCCCAGGGTGCAATTTTAGATAATCCTGGTACATCATAGTTATATTCATGTCACTTAGTAAATACTTTCTCTGGGACGCGTGTTCTCGGCGATAGTGTGCTTCCCGCGGTCGAAAAGTTTCTATGTGTTTAATAATTTCGTCTCTATTGATTTTTTCAGTTTTATTGTGCATTCCTTGACGACTGGCTCTTGCCTTAAGAACCCCTTTGGGTGTTGTGTTTATTACATCTCGAAGTACGCAATCGTTATTAGGTTTGAAGTCTAGAGTACTGAGAAAAAACACCTTACATACGTATTTCTTTTAATTGCATGTTGCGATGTACTGTTTAGTAGAATTTTTTTCTTTCTGCCTTTGACATTTCCCAAAAATTAGTATGTATTTCCTTTCTTCAATTTGAATTTATTTTTTCCATACACTTTCGAACACATCTTTTTTTACATGGAATTTTCAACAAATATTGTTTCTTTTTATCTTCCACTGTTTGCAGTTTTCGGTTCAGAACACTCGTCTCATACTTTCTGCGCTTTCTTACCTCACCTTTCTTAGTACACTTTTGAAAATCGGATATTTTTTCTGCGTTGCAAATTATATCTCGAAGTATATTCGCAATAAATGGAACTTAATTGAAAGAAACTTTGTCAATAGCGACACTTTCTGTTTTACAGTTGTCCTTCTTTCTGACGCTTACCTTTTTATGCGACATCAGCATTTGTTTGCCGTTTCAAACTGCCAATTTCTGCAATATCAACAGCACATGTTATTATGTTAGCTTTGTGAAGCTGGCCCCCCAAGTTACATATTTCGTAATTAATTAATGGCATTCTATTGACCACTTATTGACTACAAATGACCACCAACAACTTTTATTGACCACATTTGCCCCCGAAATCGAAAATCACCAATGTTTATTACTATATCTGATTGACCATCATTTGACCATGATTGATCATGAATTCGATTTGTTTGACCACCCTTCAAAAAGAAAAAACTAAAATATACTTTTATATTCATTATAAGGCATGGTCAATCCTTGAATATGCTTTTTGAGGATTGACCACCCTTCATTTCCTATGAATAATAATCCACAAGAACAATTAGTGCATTTTGTTTAATAATGTACTATTTCGAATTTTGAGACATGGTCAATCCACGAATATGCATTTTGAGACATGGTCAATGCTTTTATATGAATTTTGAGGATTGACTATCTTTTATTTCCTATGAATAATCATCCAGAAGAACATGTAGATTTTGATTAATAATGTATTGTTTCGAATTTAGAGACATGGCCAATCATCGAATATCCATTTTGTGAAATGATCAATCCTCGAGTATGCATTTTGAGGATTGACTATCTTTTATTTCCTATGTATAATCATCCGGAAGACAATAATAATGCATTATTTCGAATTTTAAGACATGGTCAATCCTAGAATATGCTTTTTGAGGATTGACCATGTTTTATTTCTAATGAATAATTATCCAGAAGAACGAGTAGTGCACTTTGATTAATAATGTATTGTTTCCTATTTTAAGATATGGTCAATACATTTTGTTTAATAATAATGTACTATTTCGAATATTGAGACATGGTCAATCCTCGAATATGCCTTTTCAGAGGTGGTCAATCCTCGAATATCATTTTTGAAACATGCTCAATCCTCGAGTATGCTTTTTGAGAATTGACCATCTTTTATTTCCTATGAATATTCATCCAGAAGAACACGTAGTACATTTTGATTAATAATGTATTGTTTGGAATTTTGAGATATGGTCAATCCTCGAATATGCATTTTGAGACATGACCAATCCTGGAATATGCTTCTTGAGGATTTACCATCTTTTATTTCCTATGTGTAGTCGTGCAGAAGAACAAGTAGTGCGTTTTGAATAATAATGTACTATTTCGAATTTTAAGACATGGTCAATCTTAGAATGTAAGGTAAATGAGTCTTAATTCAGCAATGAAAATACTAACAAGATAACATATCACTAAATACATTATAATACATTTGATTTTAAACCGTAACGAAATAAAGCTTTTCCAATTTTGTTGTATGAAGATGAGTAAGTAATGTAGTAATGTCTTACGTCTCAGTTGCCCAAGACGCAAAATAGCCCCGACTTGATCACGAGAGCATACCCGTTTTCGGTCTGTGCACCTAAGCCCACTACCAGGGATTGGGCACCGCTTGCAACTCGAAATGACAGTAAGGAGATTTCATATTATGAGAGAGCAATGAACGACCTCTCAAATTCCTAACACCAACACCCAACCGTTAGAAGTTATATGTCGGAAATTCTACGCATTCTTCTGAATGAATATTCATAGGAAATAAAAGATGGTCAATTCTCCAAAACCATATTCGAGGAATGACCATGTCCGAAAAATCATACTCGAGGATTGACCATCTCTGAAAAAGCATATTCGAGGATTGACCATGTCTCAATGTACGAAATAGTACATTATCAAACAAAATGCAATTTGTGGTCTTCTGAGTTAATATTTATAGGAAATAAAAGATGGTCAACTCTCAAAGAGCATATTCGAGGATTGACCGTGTCTCAAAAATCATATTCGAGGATTGACCATCTCTGAAAAAGCATATTCGACGATTGACCATGTCTCAATGCACGAAATAGTACATTATTATTAAACAAAATGCAATTTTTATTCCTCTGGATGACTATACATAGGAAATAAAAGATAGTCAATCCTCAAAGAGCATATTCGAGGATGGACCGTGTCTTAGAAATCGAAATAATACATTATAAATCAAAATGCACTACGTGTTCTTCTGGATGAATATTCATAGGAAATAAAAGATGGTCAATTCTAAAAAAGCATATTCGAGGATTGACCATGTCTCAAAAATCATATTCGAGGATTGACCGTGTCTTAAAATTCGAAATAATACATTATTAATCAAAATGCACTACGTGTTCTTTTAGATGAATATTCATAGGAAATAAAAGATCTTCAATTCTCAAAAAGCATATTCGAGGATTGGCCATGTCTCAAAAATCATATTCGAGGATTGACTATGTCTCAATATTCGAAATAGTGCATTATTATTAAACAAAATGCAATTTTTATTCTTCTGGATGACTGTACATAGGAAATAAAAGATGGTCAATCTTCAAAAAGCATTAACGAGGATTGGTCATGTCCAAAAATGCTTATTCCAGGATTGACCATGTCTCAAAAATCATATTCGAGGATTAACCATCTCTGAAAAAACATATTCGAGGATTGACCTTGTCTCAATATTCGAAATAGTACATTATTATTAAATAAAATGTAATTTTTATTCTTCTGGATGACTATACATAGGCAATAAAAGGTGGTCAATCCTCAAAAGGCATATTCGAGGATTTACCATGTCTCAAAAAGCATATTCGACGATTGACCGTGTCTTAAAATTCGAAATAATACATTATTAATCAAAATGCACTACGTGTTTCTGGACGAATATTCATAGGAAATAAAAGACGGTCAATCCTCAAAAAGCATATTCAAGGATTTACCAAGTCTCAAAAAGCATATTCGAGGATTGACCGTGTTTTAAAATTCGAAATAATACACTACTAATCAAAATGCATTACGTGTTCTTTTGGATGAATATTCATAGGAAATAAAAGATGGTTAATTCTCAAAAAGCATATTCGAGGATTGGCCATGTCTCAAAAATCATATTCGAGGATTGACTATGTCTCAATATTCGAAATAGTGCATTATTATTAAACAAAATGCAATTTTTATTCTTCTGGATGACTGTACATAGGAAATAAAAGATGGTCAATCTTCAAAAAGCATTAACGAGGATTGGTCATGTCCAAAAATGCTTATTCCAGGATTGACCATGTCTCAAAAATCATATTCGAGGATTAACCATCTCTGAAAAAACATATTCGAGGATTGACCTTGTCTCAATATTCGAAATAGTACATTATTATTAAATAAAATGTAATTTTTATTCTTCTGGATGACTATACATAGGCAATAAAAGGTGGTCAATCCTCAAAAGGCATATTCGAGGATTTACCATGTCTCAAAAAGCATATTCGACGATTGACCGTGTCTTAAAATTCGAAATAATACATTATTAATCAAAATGCACTACGTGTTTCTGGACGAATATTCATAGGAAATAAAAGACGGTCAATCCTCAAAAAGCATATTCAAGGATTTACCATGTCTCAAAAAGCATATTCGAGGATTGACCGTGTTTTAAAATTCGAAATAATACACTACTAATCAAAATGCATTACGTGTTCTTTTGGATGAATATTCATAGGAAATAAAAGATGGTTAATTCTCAAAAAGTATATTCGAGGATTGACCATGTCTCAAAAATCGTATTCGAGGATTGACTATGTCTCGATATTCGAAATAGTACATTATTATTAAACAAAATGCAATTTTTATTCTTCTGGGTGGCTATACATAGGAAATAAAAGATAGTCAATCCTCAAAAAGCACATTCCAGTGTTTACCATCTCTCAAAAAGCATATTCGAGGATTGACCGTGTCTTAAAATTCGAAATAGTACATTATAAATCAAAACGCATTACGTGTTCTTCTGGATGAATATTCATAGGAAATAAAAGATGGTCAATTTTAAAAAAGCATATTCGAGAATTGGCCATGTCTCAAAAATCATATTCGAGGTTTGACCATCTCTTAAAAAGTTCGAAATAGTACATTATTAAACAAAATGCACTAATTGTTCTTCTAGATGACTATTCATAGGAAATGAAGGGTGGTCAATACTCAAAAAGCATATTCGAGGATTGACCATGCCTAATAATGAATATAAAAATTAATTAATTACGAAATATGTAACTTGGGGGACCAGCTTCACACAGCTTATTATGTTTTCCATAAATTTCTGAGATCCTTCTGATTTAACTGTAGTTGCCCCCTTTCGAATGAGCACATTACTTAATACTACTATTTTACCTTTGTTACTTTGGTTTCCTTTAGCATGTTGATTGTAGTCGTTGTTGTGCGAAGGTTCATAATCACAATCGAAATTTGTCTCGTTAAAAAGTTTCTTTTCTGTTTACTAACAGATTTGACTTTTTCACTAACTTTGACTAACTTAAGTAGTTATGACATTTGCTATTAACATAGTGGGTGCTTTTGTAGATAACGTATGTCTCAAAAGTTTTGGCACAAAATCCAATAGATGTAGAACACGCGAGAATGACAAAATATTAGGTTGGCTTTGGAAACAAACATTCTCTGACAGTTTGTCTTCACCTTGACAGTTCAGTTTTAGAAATCACTTGTACTAAAATGGTTTACAAATTAGATCTTCGTAAAACTATTTACAGAATAGTTGGGCAAATGCAAGAGTGGACGACTCAATCTTTTACCCAAGTTCGATCAGACAGGTTAGTAAAAATAGCAACAAATAGAGTTGGAATGTCAATCATCAAATTAGTAAGGGACTCTAGAACTTCGATGGATTCAGTTTGGAGGGGATTGGTTAGGAATGGTCATGAATATCGAAAAAGAAAAACTATCCAAGATATACACCAAATCAGTTGGCACGGATATCACGATGTTGTCGGGTATTAAGGCGGATACATTTTGCCGACAACAAAGTCACTGTTATTGATGATGAAAAATATTTCACTTTAATAAACTAAAAGAAAAGGCAAAATTTACTGATAAAATTTTAGTTTGGTGCGCGATTTCTATAAGAGGGATATCGAGGCCTGTAAGGGGCAATGCACTGGATAGTCGGCGCTATATTCAGAATTGTCTGGTCAAACTGAACGATTTCATTAAAGAGTATCATGCTGGAGACGACAGAATGTTTTGGTCAGACATTACGCCAGGGAAACACAGAACTGGCTCAATGGTAACATACCATTAGTACCACCAAACGACAATCCTCCTAATCTACTTCAAGCCCTCCCAATAGAAGAATTTTGGGTACTTTTGAGTAGAAAAGTGTATGATGGAGGATGATGAACCGAAAATAAAGAACAGTTAAGACGGAGGATTTATAGAAAAATTCGAGAGGTAGATATTACAGCCGCCCAAGTACTTATGCGGGAGATTTGTAGAAAATTACGTCTTAGTGAAAATCACGTACCATTTCATTTAATTTAAGTTCTCAATTTTGTTAATTAAAAGTCTATTAATTACGTTTGATAGCTATAAGTTTAAATAAGACAGATTTGTTCTTAAAACTGAATATAATATTTTGTGCCAAAACTTTTGAGACATACGTTACAGCAAATTTAATACAATGCGCCACTCACAAACAGGTCGTATATACGTCTTCCTGAGATCACAGAATGTGGAAAAAACGTAAATGCTACTTTTAAGCTTAACAAGGCAGTATAATAGTTGTCAATATGCTTATAAGCACAAAATTAATAAAATTACTAGTTCTATACAATTCAAAACAGCTTGAAATGATGGAAACTACAAAATGTAAATATTAACATTTTGTAAACATTTTAAAATAATATCAGGCTCGATATGCAGACCTAGGATAAGCTAATTAAACTCTTGAGCATTATTCAATATCAGTACTTAATAAGCAACAATCTTATCTTGATGTCTGATTACGGGTACAAGTGATTATTAATGTTTTATCGAAAGTAATATTATGATCCCCTTAAGCATTCGCATAGCTTATAAATATTTAGAAGTATGTTTTTTAAATTGTTCACATAATTTGCCAATGTCTTGAGGAAACGGGAAACATTAATATCAATTTGCTGTCATACTATTTACACTTTTTTCATTTTTTTAAGACTACCTGTTTGATCTGTTGTTTTTTTTCGTCGTCAATAACGTGAGCAGTAAAAATAAATAATTAGTATCTTATACGATTTATGGTTAGTATTTCCATTATTCAAGGTAATTCTCAACGCACATATGAAAAGTTAAAAACAAGTTGTCTAAAAAGTTTTTTGCCTTTTTTAGTAGCAAACCATATTGTACGCTTGAACGATGTAGTTTATAATTCTTCAACAGCTACGGATGATGACTTTACTTAACGGTAATTATACGTTCTGCCACATTTTATAACTGTTATTTCAAATGTTTTTCAATACGATATGTTAAACATTTCTAATTATACAAAAATATTTATGAATAATTTCTAAAATTAATAATAAAGTTAATACACTAAAACCTCATCTTGACTTTAAAACTTATTTATTAATAGTATTTATACTGTAATTACGTATATATTTATCGTATTTATTGAACAGAACGAAACTCAAAGGTTAGCTTGGTAACCTGGTGCGCAGTTTAATTAAATTGGATTTAAAAATGATGTTTGCAGATAAATAATCCTCTTTGTCTGTCTTTATTAGGTATTTCGAGCAATAAATGCAATTATTTATTTATGCAAGAATGAGCTTTGTAAACGTTGATTTAATAATGGATTTCTCGTTTAAAAAGTTTCTCTTTCTTTCTCTCTCTCTCTCCCTCTCTCTCTCTCTCCAATATTGTAAAACGATTTAAGATTGAATTGTAATCGAGACTTTTGATTTAGAGGCTAAAGAAAAAATGATTGCTAACTCGTTAACCATTATAGAATTAGGAAAGTTTTTGTGTTAGATGAAAAATAACCTTTTTTTTATTCTCAGTTGACGCTCGTTTTTCGGAAGTAACTGATTCTTTGCTAATATTGTAAAGAATTGAATTTTGATTAGCTATTTTAAATATTTTTTAAAGTTGCTTGACTGAAATCTAATTATACTGAGATATTTTCTCAACAAATGTTTGACTTTTCATTGACAGTAATTCTCCCTTTTTTTTTCGATCTTAATTTTTATATTCGCATGTCACAAGCTCGACCGTTTGTAGCTAATTTTTTGTTAATAACCTATATTTTAATCTCCCTGTTACCGTGATTGAATATAGACGTTTGATTTAGTAAAAAAACTTTTAAAACCACAATTTCGGTCTTTAAAGGTCTTTAAAGTCAGGAAAACTGTAAATTCGCGGCATATGTTATGAAAATAAACATCCTTTGAACTAGATCTATGAGAATTGTTTCCATTTTAGTCTAATCCTTTATAACATAAAGTCTTAAAGTGCCGCGATACGTGTCATCCCTACGTCAATCGCATACAAACAGTACGAAGTAGACTATGTTTGAACGTTTTAATGTTTTTGTTTCTCTTTAGACGCATTTAGTGATTTATTCATGTTTTTTTTTTGTGAAGAGGAAAATAAGCGTATTTCTTTGGAAAATTACTGTGCTTCCATGTATTTTGAAATTGTGTTTAAACAAATACTTATTTTCTTTTATATTACATACAGGCAAGGGCGGCCTAAGGTAAAATAATCAATTACAGATATTAGAAAACAATTGTTTTTTAATGTGAACCTGAACAGGCCAAATTTGGCATATCGTGCTAAAGCACTTAGGAACACTTAGGAGGATGGATAGAGGGACATTGAATTGCCAAGAGGTGTCTATAGCAGCTACCTTAAATTTTTTCATATCATAAGTGAGAGGAAAACAGGAACTAGGGAGATCATTCCAGAGTTTAGAAGAGCTATAGAAGAATGTGGATTGCGTCCGTTTGATACGGTAAGTGGAGACTTGTGCTACGTACTGATGATGTGAATGATAGAACCGAGTATTCCTAGCAAAGGTATCCCGAGATGGAATCAAAGAACTGAAACTGAAAGGAACTGTATGTTAGAAGTTAAGGACGCGTCGTTTATAAGCCCAATCAGGCTCTTTTGAATGCGATCAACGATATCGAGAGCGTATTGGGGAGCACCAACCCAGAGGTCGAATTTGGGCCTTATACAGCAGAAAGAGTTGTTGAGTTGTTGAGACTTTTGTACTGCTTAGATCTGTACAAAAAGCTTATTTTACGAGCAGCTGTTTTGGTAGCTGACAGAAGATAGTCAGCAAAGCAATGGATCGGATTAGTTGTTGAAGAAATAAGGTCATTTGTGTATAGCAGGAAAAGTGTAGGCGCTATAACTGATCCCTGTGGCACGTCCGCGTTAATGTTAACTTCTTTTGGAAAACAGCCATCAATACGACAGGTATTCGTATTTTATCAAGGAAACTAGAAACCCAGTTGATGAGCTTATCATTTAACCCAAACGAGGTGAGTTTGGCAAATAAACATTTATGCCAAACTTGGTTAAATGCCTTTGAGGTATCTAAAGCGACTACAACTGCTTCACCGGATTGTTCTAATGTACTATTCCAAAACTTGGGTCACATATGAAAGAAGATGATCACCTGTGGAATGACTCTGCCTAAACCCATATTGGTGGTCACTAAGGAGTTCGTTAGTTTCAAGGAACGTGAGCAGTTGCTGATTGATGGCTTTGTGATGACAATTGGTCGGTAGTTCGAGGTATCGGTCTTATCGCCTTTTCTGGGAATAGGTTGAACATTTGCTAACTTCCATGATGAAGGGAATTCGCCAGAAGACATACAGATCGAATAGAGCTTAGATATCACTGGTACTAATTCGGGGCAACATTTATTTAAGACAATATCTGGGATACCGTCTGGGCTAGTCGCCTTATTGAGATCAAGCTTACTGATAATCGATTCTAGGAGCTTGTACTGAAAGTGAATCGGTTTCATAGCGCATAAAGAAGAGTTGACTAGGTGCATATCTTTTCCAGAATCATTAAGCCACGAGTTTGATGCAAATAAATCCATAAAAACATTGGTTTTGTCTACAGAGTCAGCATCCAAATCCGTCAAAAGATGTCAGGGAGGGAAATGAAGATGTAGCAAAGTTTTTACTAATGGTTTTAGCTAAAGACCAAAATTTACGACTGCCCAAAGGAGATGTAGCTAGATAGTTGCATTTTAGTTGTTCAATCAATTTTGTAGCTTTAGTGATCACACTTTTGTGGATATTTCTAAGCACCAACGTATTCTGTGTGACTCTCGACCCTTTTATTAGATTTCCATTTAATAGATTTATTTTTCAAAGATATTGCATCAGCACAAGCCTTATTGAACCAGGGTTGGGAACGTGAATGACCTATAGGATTCTGTTTCTTGGGAATGTATAACTCCATGCCCATGAGGATGACTTCAGATACTGAAAGAGCAATGTCGGAAGAAGAGGACAACTTAAAACAATATTCACGCCATGAAAAAGTTGCAAAGAAGTTTCGTAAATCACTTCATCTAGCTGACTTAAAACACCACAAGGTTCTATTAGTGTTGCGAACAACCGCGGAATTAAGGCCAGTAGAAATTATTTCTGTTAGACAATGGTCAGATATACCAAAAGGGGAAAGAACGGAAGTTTTATAAACAAGTGTAAGAAAAAGATCTAGAAGATGTGAAGTATGGCTAGGGTTATCATGAATTCTTGGTGGTTCAGAAATCATTTAAGTACAGAAGCAATAGCAAGTGTATCTGCACTATGACCAGTTAGATTAGTAGTAGATGAAAATTGAAGCCAATTAAAGTTATAAATTTTGAAATCTCCTACAATTGAGATATTGCAAGATGGAAACTGAGACAGAAGATAGTCAACTTTCAAACTAAGGTAATCGAAGAAGTTTTGAAAGTTACTGTTATTAGGAGACCTATAAATGCAACAGTAAAATTTCACAAATTTAGGACCAGCATATTTAAATCAAATCATGTCGAAATTTTTATTTTCCAAGGAAGAAATCCCCTTGCACGCAATGCTGTCCTTAATATAGGCATATACGCCTCCTTTATATCGAAAGTTAGAGTAAAGGTTGTATTGGAGATATTCCAAGTCAGGTGAATCGGAGCTTTTAGACGAGACTTGTGTTTCAGATAGAAACAAAATGTCGGGCAAAATGTCAGGTTGTAATTGTTGAAGATGTTGGGGAACAGCATTCAGATTAGACCTGTGTTGCAATAGTGGATCAGGAACTTTCTATGATCGAAGTCTGGGCCCGGCCTTCTCGGACATCCGAATGGGGCAGGATTTTACGTCCGGTATTTATTACCATAGAAAGCACAGCCATCTTTTTTGTAACTTTTAATTTTGGACTTTCAGTCCGATAGTAAGACAGCGAGGGCGAGAAGGAAGAATAAGGATGAGAATAAATGGTGACCGGCAGCCCTTACGGGGCTCAGAAAATCGAAAACCCAATATTAAGGAGCCCTTGGTAAGTGAGGTCGTACCTCCTCGGCTAGCATAGGCTGCACTTGCCTCCCACCCTCAACTGTAATGAATCTACAGGAGTTTTAAAATTTTCAGTATTATTCATTATAAACAAATGTTTGAACATGTTAAATATAATTTAGCATCCCTTGGAAAATAAGGATCTGACACTTAAATATTAACTATTTAAATGCAGAAACATGAACAAAGTTTATCATCATTTAGATTCCCCAATAAATACATATTGTTGCAATTTCTGGGCAAAATTTAGTCATCTGTTTTGGATTAAACAAAAACTGCCAAATGAAAGATAATGATAGTAAGTATTTATGTATATTTTGCGTTTTTAAAATTTTAATTTTTAAAGTAGGCGGTATAGATCATAAATCTCTCATAAAATGACCCTAAATGGTGACACATTTTTGTTTACTGTGCTATGCCGGAAGTACATAAACCACCAACTTTCGAAATATGACCTCACTATTGACCAATTCCTAGAAAAATGTGTGTTAAAAATTTTAAAGTGTGCTAGTAATTTTTGGTTCCCCAAAAGACGAAGCGCCCCAAAGCAATTGTTACTTCGCTTATCGCCTTGGGCCGCCCCTGCATACAGGCTGGTTAGTAATATATGTGAAAAGTGTAAAAATCATATAACAAAGTTTGAAGTAAATGTACCATGGGCTACTTTCACAAAAGTTGTACTCAAATGAATTAATTAAAAGTGTTTATTTTTGATAGTTTTCGTATATGTATGATCTTTTGGCATTTGTTCGCGCTTTTGATGTAATTTTAAGTTTTTCAGTTGCAGAGTATAAAATTCACTATTTGTGGTATTAGACTAATTTCATTCGAGTATACGGGAAAGGTGTCATGAAAGGGGCATTTTTTGTCACTGTTAAATAAAAAGAAATGCATTACATTAAAACTACCAATGGCTTTCGGAAAAGGACGAATGATTTCTGGATTGATTGTACCTGCTGTTCCGGAATTAAGAATTCTACCGCTTTTTGACGTGGATGATGTAGGAATATCGCCTGTATTTTTGAAACCTGTTATGTTCTGCAAACTAAACGCAGAGTAATAGGCATCCTTAGCAAACTGAGCAACATTATAAATAGTAACGCATTTTATGGACCAAGCACTGTTACGTTGAGGGGCTGGATCCAATGGCTACAGTATGGTGGGAAAGTCATAATATTTAAGTGATTCTGGCGAACAAATAGGATTATATTTATAGTTATACGAGTCTAATGGTTATCTACTATTATAAGGGCTAGTTCCTTTTCTGGTGGCTTAACGTAGTTCATGACATGGTTTAATGACTCTACAGAGAAATCCTTTTTATTTATTATGTGTCCCTTTCAAAACCCTGCACGTTTTCATAACTTTAGCCTTCAAATTGAAAAAAAAGTTAAAATCTTCTTATCGTCGATTACGCCTTGTTGTAGCAAAATGTATGACAAATTTTTGTAGAGATAAACACTGCACAAAATGTAAATTAGTATTTTTTAAGAAACTATAAGTAAACTCGATAATTTTACTTTTACGCACAAAAATCGAGAAACACGTTCCACAACTTTATTACGACTGATTACGTCACGTGGTTTGTTTCAAATGAATAGTTGGCAGAGTTACCACGTTAAACTATGTTCGCTTGGTGGCTGCAATGTTGCCGCTACTCTCTATAAAATAATGATTGTCCCTTTCAGAAGGTATCCCTTCCATGGCTCCTCACCCCTATTAACTAAATTTTAAGTGAAGTATAAAGTAGTTGACAGGAATTTGCAATAAACAAATGGGATGTGAAGTTTATATTATAGTCGATAACATGGGGAATTAATTTATATATCTTAGTCCTTCTAACACATGGCATTTGAGTTAAAAGGCAAGAGTGTATTCACCACGGTCGGTGAACTAAGAGGCTCTACGTTATAAGCGTTTTAAATTAAGGTACCTGCACGTATTTGACGGGGCATGGAAAAGATCCACTTAAAAGCGAAAGGCAGTGATACTCTAAATGTTTTACTTACATACAGAATTGAACATTAACATGCACTGTTAAAAAGAATGCGTTAATTTATTCATTCGGTTGTGTAATAATGATAAATAGAGAATAGGTGAATAATTATAATTAACGGCTTCCAATCGCTTATGGACGTCTATATCTATAGTACATGGTTTTCTATTATGTACGAAAACATCATGGAACGCTAAAGAACGCAATCAGAGTAATTATGAAACTAGTTTGTTATTGCAAACTTATAGTTTGCAAATTAAGTTTGCAAATTCTGGGAAAACTATTTTACCCAACTGTAGTAAATATGATTTAAGGTAATGTCTATAATCTAATTAGAATATGATTAGTATGTATATATAATTCCTAATAAACGCTAGAAGAATTGAATTCTGATTTAGACACAGAAATATCTATAAGTAGGTTTATTTCTTCGGTATATTTTACATTAGCACTAATAACAAAACTAATTAAGAACATTATTTTAGAAATCAGTATGTACAAACATTTACAAATAGGAGCACACTCACTTCAAATAAAACTAATTATTATTAAATGGAAGTGGCCATGTTCTGTAATTATTGGTTCCACTATATAATGATTTTCATATGTATTTGTGTTGCTTAACAAGGTTTAAAAGTTCTGTTTTCAAATTCGCTTTGAAAAATGGAATATTTTTCATTGTTAGCCACTTTTGTAGCTCTTCTTTTTTCTAAGAAGATGATGCCATTTTTTCATAATACACGTGAATGGTAGGCAGCGTTGTCCATAACAATTAAAGATGACTCCTATAGGTTTAGTGGCGCTGATTTTTCAACCACCTTTCAAAATTTGACACGTCCATGTCGTGCTAATAATACGATTTTGAGTTGGGGACGAATTATTGAGCTGCTACTCTCAATAACACCACCTTTATTTCCAACGTTTAATATTATAAACCTTTTATCAATGGAAGAATAATTCGAATTTTTGACACTTTTTAATGTATTGTCTTGTGAAAACTCTTTTATGACCATTTAGTAAACACCCACGTTTGATCTAGGAGTATAACTGATAAAGGCGATCAGGAGGTCATATTATGCACATATAATTCTTTTAAATTGCACCCATTCGGATGCAATATTCGCTTATTTAGCAAAGCTCACGCCGATTGCAGCTTTTTTTTGTATTTGAAATCTACATTCAATATTTTACCTATAGTCGGCCGAGCTGTTACTGGTAATTACTTCTCCGGACATGTTCAAATAAATTGAAAACGCAAAAGTGCACTAAAAATATTAGGAATTATATATACCTACTAATTATATATAAGTACAATCTTGAAATCACATTTAATCCTTCCACTATTAATCACATTTACTTTTGAAGTTAGGTAAAATAATTTCTCATAATTACAAAAATTACTGAATTATTACAAACAAAGAGAGAATCATAATTATTCTGTCACAATAAGAAACTAATTTCGTTATTACTCCTTAACGGTGCATGGAAATTTCATATATGTACATGTATGTATATAATAGAAAACGAATTACGGTAGATAATCACGTCCATAAGGGGTAGGAAGTAATTAAATTATAATTATTAATTACTTATTTTTTCATACGTGATTGAAATAGTGTTAAAGCCTTTCTCTATTAATCACTATTACATATGTATTTGCATAAATTAAAGTGTTCCTTTTAATGATGCATGTAATGTACAAATTCTATTTGCAGGTAAAAATAAGCAAAAGATTTAAATTGTCACTGCCTTGCGCTTTTAAATGAATGTTTTCCATGCTACGTCAAACATGCCTTACCCTGTTGTTACCTCCTTTTGGCGCAGGTACCTCGTTTTTAAATGCCTATAACCTAGAGCGTTTTTCGTTATACATCGCCGACGGTCAGAAAAATTGAATGCAAACAAGCATATTACGCAAATTTTTTTCTTGATCTTAACATATATAACAACGAACATGAAGTAAGACATTCCGAATATTCTAAATATTTAAAAAAAATTTCAAGTTATAACGGTTTTGCAGACTTAAAGTAAATTCGATTTTAAATCTTGCTTGTATATTGTGTCATTAATATACTTGTACTACCATTTTGCAGCTTGTTGAATATTTTCTCCAGCTTTATAAGGGTTTCATTGCAGGTAATTTGACCAATACGAAATACATTTATTACGAGTAGCCTGTCCAACACGCAAAGTTAAAAATTATTAACTCGAAATAAATTATTTCTTACTATCGTAAAAATTGGTGGGCGCTTATCTAAAGTTGTATTTCAAGGTTACTTTATAAACAAATTTAATTTCAATTTGATTGTGAAATAAAATTTACAAATGATAAAGATACATAATGTTGTTGTTTCTTAGACCTTCAAAATCATTGACTAATTCAACATTTTAATTAAACTTTGGCAATTCCTGAAGTTTAACAATTAATTCAAATCTGAAACAAATTAGAAAACACTCGATTTAAAAACCTACTTAATTTGCATGGCAAATAGTAAAATCAATTTTTATTATGTATTCTAACCTCTAAACTAATACTAATCAATCGACTAAAACCCGTATGATTATAATGTTATTATTATGTAAAAATTAATAATTGATATTGACTTAATCAGGCAATGTTATTAATTTTATGGCGATAATTTAAAAAAATAACTAGGCAACCTGAGACGACTGCGTGTATAATAGGTAATATGGATAAGTTTTAAAGACGAATTAGATCTTATGTTAATACTGCTGTGAGATAATATATCTTGTCGTTCTAACATGGCAATTGGATTAAAAGGCAAGTGTAAACACTGGTTCTTGACAACGGGCGACGAACTAGATAGAACGCTTTACGTCATAAGCGTTTTAAGTTTAGGTTTAAGTACCTATTCTAAATAGGGGTTACAAAAGGTAAAGCATAATTAACGCGGCATGAAAAACTTCCACTTAAGAGCGTAAGGCAGTGATTTATTTTTACGTGATCAAAAATTATATCTTATCATTTATACCAAGGCATATTATAAAAGTGGTTAATAGAGAAAAGCTTTAATGCCATTTCAATCATGTGTGTGAAAATAGGTGATTAATAACTACAATTAACGTCTTCCTTTCACTTATGAACGACTTTATCTATCGTAATTGGTTTTCTATTGCAGACGAGTACATGTATGAAATTTTTATGTACTAATAGACAAAGTAATTAGAGTAATTACGAAATAAGTTTCTTATTGTGAACTTACATTTTGTAACGAATAATAGTGATTCTCCATTTGTTTGTTATAATTCCGTATAATTTCTTAATTGTGCGAAAATATTTTACTTAACTGCAAATGTAAATGTGATTAATAGAAGAATGATTTAATGAGATTTCAAAAATGTAGTTAAAATATAATTAGTAGGTATTATCTAATTCCTAATAAATATCACGGCAATAATAATTCCGATTTAGTACTGGATACATTTTTACGATTTTAATTTATTTGAAGATTTTAATCGTTGACAAAAGATGACATTTTTTACGTGTACGCCTATTTTTGCGGATAAAAAGATAATTTTGTACCATTGTATAATGTTCAAGCACCACAAGGAAGAGCAGCGGAAGCTTAAAAAAAAACCTATATGAATGAAAATAATTGAGAGTAAGAAAGGGAGTCTTGCATTAGCGAAAACTCGAAAAACGTAGTCAAATTTTAAAACAGGTGATATACCTGAAGCTCTACAACATACAATGCGAGATATAGTTTATTACACGTTTTCTTTGAAGGAAATAATTATATTATAAACACTCAGAAAAATGTTAGAAGAGAAGGAATTGTTAAGTAGCATCTCGGCCTACCTTAGGTAAAATATTGAATATTAGCTTTTAAATTAAAAAAATTGTTTTAATCGGCAAGCGCTTTGCGAAAAACAAATGTTACATCTGCAAGGTTGTAATGGTGAAAGGTTTGTAGACTCACACGCCGGAATGAAGATGGATTTATTGAGAATGGCAGCTTAATATTCGCCGCCAACTCAAAATCATGTGATTATCAAGACAAAATAGATGCGACAAATTTTGAAAGGTGGTGGAAGGTTCAGCTATTACCAAACCAACAAGAGCCATCTTTAGTTGTTATGGATAAAGCCTCTTACCATTCACGTGTAGTCGAAAAAATACCACCCTCTTCATGGGAAAAAATGCTACAAAAGTGATTAACGACGTAAAATATTCCATACATCTTATTATTCAACACAATCATGAAAAGCAATATGTAGTGGTTAACATAATTACATTGCATGGCCACTTCATACTTAGATTATGCCAGTCAGGCAATGTAACTGAAAATATTTGGGATATTTGCAAGTCCTATTACGATTAGCGGATAGGTAAAGATGGCTATTCTGACGTCGCTGTTAAATGTCGGAATGGTACGTTCCAAAAATGTGGTTGTGGAATTTGGAGAAATACAATACTGCATAGCGAAAAATATAATCCGAGTGCTAAACCGTTCGTATTTTAGGTGAGTAGTGGGAATTGATATGACAGTGATGCTGAATAATTAATAATTTTACATTAACGATTTCTTTGTCTTGTTTTTATGTAATAAATAGTTATATAGTTACACAAAAGTTATGTTTAACATAAATATACCTACTAATTATATCCTAATTATATTATGGAAATCACAGTAAATTTGAACTTATTCGAAATAATGCAAATTCAAAAACAAAACAATTGCTGTGATTTATCTTGACTTTGCTGACAATAATGCTATTATTATTCAAATTAATTGCTTGCCTTACATGACCTTTCCTAGCAATAATTAAAACATTAGAATTTATTTACAAGTCTGATGTTTAATTACTCGCAAACTTAAAATCTGATCAAAACAATTGGGCGTCTATTGGTAGGCAATGATGGTTCAACCCGTTAATGTACTATTTTGGGAAGGAACCACCAAGAAAACAGAATTTATTCATAAATAAGATTGCACAAATACATTAATAAATCCAATAATACGAAAAACAATTAAAGGGTTCAATATATAACAAAACCCCACTAAATCAGGTTAAAGTGCGTACAAAATTATAACATTAAGAGAAAAATGAATAAAAAGTAGTTTAGTTACACATAGACGCAACAAAAAAAACCATGTAGTCACACCCACACTTGTGTCATAAATAATCAGAATAAAAATCGTGATACCAAACATGTGGCCCTTCAAAACCAATCACGCCGATCTTTAAGTAAATAAGCAAATAAAAATTCAGGTTAAGGTGCACATAAAATATAACAGTAAAATTGCACAGGTGATAATAAGGTGACTGCAATAACAAACAAAACAAAAATAGGCAAGGAATGTAAACAATTGCTTTCAATTACAATTAATTACATATAAAGAGAAATTAGTTCGCAGGCAAACAATTCTAATTAAACCTTGAATTAAAATAAAGACACAAAAAACTCATTAAAACAAAGCCTTGCAAGAGTAAGTGCAGATAAATAGACAAGGAATTATCTAAGGTTCAAATAAATAACCACGTGACCGATACACAAGCTTGAGTTACTACGTTAACAAAATATAGCATCTCTTTCTCAAATTACACATCCATCTATACAAAATAATAAAAACAGTAAAAATATAATTCGAAGTGTATTAAGAGCCATCTAGACATGTGCGTATGTAGATCAATCGGTAATTGCCTATTTACAATTATAACCGTAAGCTCTACACAAATATATATAATCAACAAACAACAATGCTAATTCGCCCAAATACATGAGGGAAGGAGCCCTGTACTGTCTGACGCTAGCCCTTTTATTTTAACAGATTTCAACTTAATGAGCCTGCGTGCTTGATTTTTAATACGTTACATGGGCTTCTAGAATTATTTGCTGCGAGCTTTAATTTACATTAAAATACCTACTTACGTTTTGCATATTATTCCTTTAATTGATGACAGGCACAAATGGTTAACATACGCAGTTTAACTTCAAAATGGTGACTGTTATTTATAGATTAATATTGGAAAAGCACATTAAAACTAACACCCAAAAGAAAAGACAAATTCGCGTTGGTTCACAAGAAAATGTACACACCAAAAAAAATATTTAAAGACAGACTGTTTACACTGAAGGTATTTAATTAATCAAATCGATCTGGCTCGATCAAAACTCTTAACTGTAACTGCCCTCCTCCAACACCAACTAACTATATTTCATTAAAATTTATGATTAATTTTATTAAATACATAGATAAAAAGTTTACCTCGAGTAGGATTTGAACGTACGATCTGTACTTTACTAGAGTACCGCGATAACCAACTGCACCATCGAGATTGAAGCCCCGATCTACGTAAATTTTGTCTTTATGTATGTAGAACTGATGTAAATT
The DNA here is from genome assembly GCA_036346205.1 of Vesta saturnalis. Taxonomy (NCBI): domain Eukaryota; kingdom Metazoa; phylum Arthropoda; class Insecta; order Coleoptera; family Lampyridae; genus Vesta; species Vesta saturnalis. Next base: position 1,447,363 of record JARFJB010002494.1, read on the forward strand.
CTAAATATGAGATTATAATCAAATTACTTATATTAATGGAATGTGAGCCCGCAATGTCGCAAGGATTCACTCATACCAAAGCAACTTGACTAATATTAATTTATTATAAGTTTTGTTATGGGCGAATAAGTTCAAAGGTAAATATGTAATTAAAAATTATTATTAATTTTATTAAATACATAAATACAAAGTTTACCTCGAGTAGGATTTGAATCTACGACCTGTACGTTGCTAGAGTACCGCGCTAATCAACTGCGCCGTCGAGATTCAAAAAACTTATAATAAATTAATATTAGTCAAGTTGCTGTGGTATGTGTGAATCCTTGTAACATTGCAGGCTCACATTCCATTAATATAAGTAATTTGATTGTAATCTCATTATATTTAGAATTTACATCAGTTCTACATACATAAAGACAAAATTTACGTCGATTGGGGCTTGAATCTCGATGGCGCAGTTGGTTAGCGCAGTACTCTAGCAAAGTACAGGTAGTAGGTTCAAATCCTACTCGAGGTAAACTTTTTATTTATGTATTTAATAAAATTAATAATAATTTTTAATTACATATTTATTTACCTTTGAATTTATTCGTTCATAACAAAACTTATAATAACTATATTTACTCCCGAAAACAGCCCTCGTTTTTCAAAAGTAATAAAAAAAACAAGAAATTATTACGTGGGAAGAGTTTTCCACATTCCTTACTAAGCGAAGTACATTTAGGCCTCGAGTTTCAAAGTACCAAACAAAGATGTCTTTAATCGCGGCGTGTACCGACGTAATTAATTATTAAACTAGTGACATTTTTACGTCAAGAATGTGCGTGTACCAATATTATTCAGCAATTCATTACACTCCTTCAATAAAAGCAGTTCGGCGGAGATCTGTTTCTATCCTAACATGTGTTTTTATTTTTATTTTTCAACCCTTGCTCAAATATCAAATACGTAAAATGAGGAAAATAAATATCCAGAAAACCTCAAATTACGATTTATTATCAAGATATTTGAACACATTAATTATCTTGTCTATCGCGGTAACAATTGCGATTTAAAAATGTTTATTACAATAGTAAAATTTTCTCGGTCCACTACCTACATAGCTAATCAAGTATCCATTATTTTGTATGTTATTTTTTATAGTACAATAAGATACAACAACATTCTCGTTATTTATGACAGAATACGGTGTTTAAACTAACCGGTAAGTAACGAAACATGTTAATACTCACTATTCAAAGTACGTATTCCCTTAAAAACGCTGACAAAACGCTCAAAACCGTAAGAAACAATAATAGTACTCGAAGCACTCGGTGTGTTTAGATACAGCAGCACTGATCTTCACCAACAACAAAATGGCGACATGACTTCACACTAATAGTCTGTATTCGGATTAAAAAAATTAATTGTTAGTGAATCAATAATAAATATACTGTTGTAGTCATGATTAGATGTTTTTAATGTTTCTCAGATATTAACTTACTAGATATTTTTAATTCATTTATCTGAGATATCATTAAAGAATCTGTAATAATTATGAGTATTAGAAAATACGTAAAAGTCCACAAATAAATTCGACTAGTTTAACAAATTTCCAATTAAAAGCGCAGTAATAATATTCAGGATAATGTGTATTGTATATTTTCTTGTCTTTATATAACAGATGATGTATTATTGAAAAACCAATTTTGAATTATATAGGAAGTTGCAAATTCCGCTACATATTTATTAAAGGAAAGTTGAGCCTTAATGAGATGAGATTGTTCTATTGAAATGATCTAACTGTATGTATTCACGTTTTTCTTCTTTTTTTATTTTTAAATAAACTCGACCTTGTAAAATCATGTTTCTTGTGTAGATAAATATAAACGTTAAAATATTTCAATATTTTTCCATGCATTTAATCGTAAAATTGGATCACAGTTATAAACTTACCATTTTTACTGGTCATAAAAATGCTTTTTAAATTCATTGTTCAATTGTTTTAGTGACTCTCATTTTGCAGCCACTGTAAAGGTTTCTAAAATTTGTGAATATTTTAATAATGGGAAACCTTTATTAATCTTTGTTCAAGTTTTACACTTTTCAGCCTTAATTGTTGTTTAACTTGAAGGTGTTGTAAATGCGTAAATTATGGACGTTGTCCATCAATCTGCAGCTGTTATCGATTATTTGAACAAGTAGTAAGTGCTGTACGGATTTTTATTTAGCAAAATTTTAATTATTAATTAATTAATAAGAGTAGTTAAAATTCTCATTAGGAATCATTTCGATAATTGAAATTCAAACACTTAATTGTTTAATCTCACAATTACAATTACATATTATCTGAATTTCATTGCCAATAACAATAACGATATTATTCATCTACTTTGATTAATGCTGTATCGAAGTTCTCTGAAGTTGTGTTTACACGTTTGCAACCTACCATTTTGTCAGTTTTCTGACATTAAGCCGTAGTTGCATTGTTATACGATAAACGTAGACATTATTGAATGAATGGGATTTATCAGCCCCTCAGTATAGAAAAAAGCAACGATAATAAAGAAAATGACCTTAAAATGTACTCACGACTAAACATTCCACGACAAAAATGTTTAATGAACTGTAAGAGAAACAACGAGTACTCAATTTAAAGTATTACACGACAGAACTGTAAATTGCACGACACAGAAATAGATTAATAATAAAAAATGTATTCAAGACGACGACTTAACAACGATAAAAAAAAGTAAAACAATGGCATTTTTTCAGTATGAAAAAAAATAAATAAAAAATTATTTTTATTTATAGCTGGTCGTCCGCGTTTGCGTCTCTGCCCTAGTGGGATAACTTTGACTTTGGTGCCTCTACTAATTTCAAACGTACGTTCATACCCAAACTATGTTTACAAATCAAATGTTTTAGAAAATAGGGGCATGTACATGTCGATCGATTCAAATTTTTAAAATTAATAGTTATGATCCTGACGCTGTAATCTTTTTAAACTCGTCAAATGTTTCCCAATTTCCTTCTTTTTCTTCATAGTTGGCAAGAAGTAATTGGCTTCGTATATGATTTTGAACACGTGTAAAATATGTTACAGTCTTCTTCATCAGTATTGTTATTCAACATTGATCTCTATCTTTTGACCAAGTCAATAGTTGTAAAATATTGTTGGCCTACTGGAAGTTGTTCTTTCAGTGTATGAGACCTTTTAATTACAGCATTTGTTGCTTCAAGTTCATTATTGGTACTTTGTATGTCAGTATTTTAAAGTATTTTTCCAGGTTTTTCAGGAAATCTCTCTCGTGCAAACCACCTCTTCGGTCGTTAATGTTTCCCCTTATTGAATTCTTCTACCAGGCGTGTTTTATTCAAGTTTTATGCATCTACAAATATCTTTGTTTATTGGCAAAAAATCAAATTTTAATTAATATTTTCACAACTAGAGTTAGAAGACTTACACACTTGTTTGTTTACATATTTGTTTTTAAGGCGTATTTGTTTTGAATATGACAATACAGAAACTTTACGTTATTAAAAAAAAGGTACGTGTTCGAGACAGTCTATAAGTTAATGCACGTATTTAATTTCATGACGTTTTCTCATAAAAATTGGAAAATCAAACCATCAATGTTTTAAGGACTTTATGGAAAAAAATAATATAGAAAATCATAAATCGCACTTAGCTAAGTATTTTAAATTTTAAACTGTTTGCAAAGTAAGGCTTTTCCGGGCAGTGTTTTGTGAATATCTTTAGTTTAGGAAAGATAGAGATTTGCGGTTTTTACAAAATTCTTATTATTTAGTGTACCTATTACGCATCCTAGCTGCCATCGTACGAACTTGAAAAAACATTTTCAGTTCTTTTATATGTGTAGTTTTAATATAATTATTTTCTCATCTGTGTGAAGTTACCAATCACATTTCACCAATAACTTTTGCAATAAATTTCCAGCAATAAATATGCAAAAGTGCATCTAGCCCTTAATATTAAGACATTTTCCTACTTACTTCTAGTATACATAAAATAAAGAGTAAAGAAATAAAAAAGGACACATATTTTTCGTTTGTTGTAAAAACATGATAAACTTTCTGATTACTCTCGTATGTTTGCGTATAAACGGGGGTGACTAAAATGCCTAATTTAGGGTGTTTAATCGTCGATATTGCTCATAATTTTCATCATTGTCTATTCTGCATGAAATCAGAGTAAGTAAAAGGAATTAAAAAAGGGCACATAGTTTTCCTTTTTTTGTTAAATAAATTTTAAACTTTCTAATTCTCGTATGCACGTGGGTGACTAAGATGTTTAATTTAAATTTCATTTGTTGTAAAAAAATTGTTAAACGTAGTAGGTTCAAATCCTACTACACGTAAACTTTTTATTTATGTATTGAATAAGATTAATAATTTTTTATTACTCTCGTTATGTTTGCGTATACGCATACGCACGCGCACTCACGCACACACACTTACACCTATGAGGTCGTAGGATTTTTATTTTTAATGAAATTTTTAGAAAGGACTATTCTACTAGCATTGGAATCTACAGACAAATATAAGTAGGACAGAATTTTTTAAAGTATGAGAAAAAATTTGAGTTAATAACTCGCAAATATTGCCTACCTTCGATTATTTAATTCGATTCATTCAAAAATTACCCGAATTCATTAGACAATTTGATGAGAGTTGTACGATACTTTTACATATGCAGATGGTAAAAATTACACTCCGCAAATCTTATTCGTGATATATTAAAACCGAAAGATTCGTCACGGGTAAACATTCATATATACATACATTTTTCACTTTTTCCAAGTTATGGTACGGTCGAAAATGAAACTAAAACGGCAGGTAACAGATAATTAGAGTGCACCGTGACTAGCTCGGTGAGACAGAGGGCGTGGACGTGTTTTTGAATTTAAAAATACTGAATCGCAAGTAAGGGTGCGTCGTAATTAAAATAAAGTCAAGTAAAGGGTGCCATACTGTTATTAAGACTAAATCGGTAAGGACACACCTGGACACACGTAGATAAATCAGCCTTCAACAGCCGAAAGATCTCACTTGCCTTACGTTGGCTACCTCCAGGTGCACGTCGAAGATGCTTCGAAACTTTAGCTCTAGAACAAAAATTAAAAATATCCACACGCTCAAATACTAAAGCAGCGTGTGCGCAAATCAGCTGTTGAGTTTAAATGACTTCTTTAACTTTATATTTCGTTACGTTACCCCCAACGCTTGTGACCAAAATAATTCAAACATAATAATAAAAAAAAGGAATGAACGTTAAACCTTATTAACTCAAATTTAAATACTACTCAACTTTAAAGCTCTGTCATTAATTGAAAACCAATCTAAAATAATTAGACATAAAATGGATAATCGGCATTTAAAATTCCTCTAATCGGTTACGTTAAACAACACAAAATATTTAATAAAACTAAAAAAAAAACTGTATGACACTGAATGCTCCAAGTGCAGGAAAATACCACTGGTTACTTTTAAAATGAAGCAATAAAATTGAAATCAAAATTTAGCTCTCGATTAATTCTTTTTAAGGTTGAATAATAGTCACCATTTTTTTTGTAAATTATTGCTTTCGCTGGTCGGGAGGAGATCACAAATTAACACTATAAAATTCAATTAATTGTTCATCTATTATATCTGAATATCGGTAAACCAGAAAACACACAACAATGTACTTCTGTCAATAATACTTAAGGTTCAGTTTCAATCTTAAATCAGGGAACATAAGTAGGTCAGCTTGTAAGCTTACCAGATTTTAATTTTAAATTACGGAAATGGAATTACCTAAATATGGCTAAATTCAAAACATTACGTAACCAAATGGTCACTCAAAATCAATTTCACCATGCGAAATTTTCATATACATAGATTTGCAGAACAATCAAATAATGAAAAAAAGCAAAATACCAAAAATAGCGCAAATATAAGCAGTTCGTCAATCTTTTAATTGAGATTAACGTGCGAGCATCAATTACTGAAAAATAATACCAAAAAATAAAACGACTGCGTTTATTCGCTCATCAACAAATAATATCACCAAAGTTACAAGTAAGATATGATCAAGCAATCACAATAACGTACAATATTGAGTTACCTTCTACACAGAACTTTGAATACGTCTCCACCAGTAGCAATGAAAGCAATATGGGCGAGATCGGCTTCAGGACACCTGCTGAATGTTCTCGGTCGGCAAACCAATGCGGCAATTTCCCAGTGTTAAATTTCGATAGCGATACGCCTAAGTTAATTGGTCGGGACGTTAGTTTATGTGCACAAGTCTGTTTAGTATTAAAACGAAAAATGTCTATTTACGAATTGTGTGACGTCACGAACTTAACATAAAATGGCGTGGATGATATGCAACTTTTGTCTTGAATAATTAAAAATGGAGATACCTTCGTATCATTACTGCTTGCTGTTAGTTTGCCTGCGTTTGTAGTTTTTCCATTATTGGTATGTGGAAGACATGAAAATTACCTTACTTATATGGTCTAGATTGTTTATTTGTAGGTTGAAAACAAATCAAAATTATCGTACCTTACCTTACGTTCATATTATGGAACTTACGTTACCTTCATGTATGATCTACAGTTTGTTTATTTGTACGTTATTGACAAATGGAAATTACCTTTATCGTATGTTTATCTTATGAATTGGAAAAGAAATTCTCCGGCTACAGTGCATTTTAAGACGAAGTTATATTTATTTTGAGTACATGTAAGTAATACGTATCCTTTTGATAAGTTTAAGGAAGTAAACAAATCAGTTAGTGGTATATTGATACGGTTAAAACGGAACAGCTGTTTTCTTTCTGTTCCTAAGATAAAAACGTTTGAGTTCATAACCTACCTTAACTAATATTTGTTGACGTAGGTCAAGAATACACGTTTTATTATTAAATACAGTGTTGATCATATTGCATTTTGAATTTTCAGCAAATATAGATTGTAAGCTTATGTAGTTGTGTTGAATTTAGTAATTTTAGCATCTTTGCGAGAAATAGCGTTTTAGTTATTTTATTCTGATTATTAATCAGACATTTTACTCTATTAAATATACATATAAATACAGTTGTTTAGTTTTTATTTAGATTACCTATGTAAATAAGGTACAACTCGCTCAATTTTTGTTGTATTTTAATTATTAAACCTATAAATTGAGTAGCGTCCAACAAACAAAATGCTAATACTGGTTATCTCTATGGATAAATCTCTGCATCCCTCACACCTAAAAATCAATGAGTTCTCAATTACAGTAAGTTTGCACCCCGATGGTGCAATTTACTTTGTAATATAACAATCAAACCTCGAAATTTTTTATTTGTTATACTACTAAAGGGCTAAAGAAGATCGACGGCTAAACGCTCGACATTTTTAATGTCCCTCGTTTATTTGCAAGCGTACGAGAGTAAATGGAACGTTTAAGAATTTTTTTTACAATAAACGAAAAATATGTGCAGTTTTTTTTATAGCTTTTATTTACTCCTTATTTCATGTATAATATACTAAGAAAATAATAATGATCAACGGTTAAACACCCCCTTGCACACGAGAATTGGAAATTGAAATTATTTTTAGAACAAACGGAAAATATGTGCTTTTATTTATTGCTTGTATTTGCTTTGCATTTAATGTACACGTAGATAAATGCCTTGATCTACATCGACGGTTAAACACCCCAAATTAAACATTTTAGTCACCAGCGTTTATAAGCCTTAATATATAGGGCTAAATTCACTTTGTATATTCCGCATATTAAATAATAACTATTTTTATTTTATGGATCTGTACCTCACACTTCATCGTACTAATCGACTCTTTGCTTTGTTCATATATTTAGATAGCTCTCCGCACTTTCCATTCAACTAATTCCATAAGACAGAAAAATGTACCGAGTTAAACATTCGGAAACAACCATTCAGCTGAGTTTGTATTCAATATGAATGTTTACTTCTAGCAACCGAGAAGGGTATAGTCGAATTATTTTGTTCATTCACAATTGTAATACTATTTTGTCAATCCCATATCACGTTTCTTAATTTTTATTGTTTCTGGCTGGCGTCTTAAGAATAAAACATACCTATACAGCCTGAGTTTGGGTTGATTACTCAAAGTAAGGAATTTATTTATTTATGCACACTGGCCATGTTCTTTTACAAACTGTTGACCAATAGTTTTTGTTATCATAATGCATAATTAAATAAATAATACTAAGAATAGAGACTTAGGATTATGGAGAACATAAAACTTAAAAGTATAATTTTCCTCTAGCCCTTCGCATTATCGATGAGTTTCAGTGTGAATATTGAGTTTGGTAGGTGTTGGTGGTACAGTGACTATGTATTTATTATTATTTAATAAATTAAGTTAGTAATAATTAATAATCATAGATACACTTTACATTTATTAATGAGGTAAGTGTTATTCGACTTCAAATTAATATAAGTCTGCGTTCATAGAAAATGGAAGTTATTATAATAAGTAAACGTAAAGAACCCTGTGGTGTGCGAAACAGATTCCACGTCTACTGCGGCGACTCCTGTGCACGATGTGGACGTGCCATCATCTTTATCAGAAGAGGCTGCTGAAGGTCTCGCATGTGTTTTTGTGAATAACTACCGACATAGCTTTAAACGCATTTTTGTAAGGGTGGAAATTTCCTAAATATTATTCCATTACTGTCACAGTATGATCCAGTTTTGCAAAAACTACAAATGAAACTATAAAGTATCTTAGTCCAACAATTAAATACGATCGACCAGATTAGTTTGATATTTCGTTATGTGAAAATTGCTCAACGTGATGGCTCCACCATAGGTATTAAAGTAGATAAAGCTTTTCTTGGTTTTTATCCGTGTATATTGCAGAGCAAAAACATTCCAATTTCTAAATGCAGAGGACAAGGTTACGATGGTACCAATGTTATGAGAGGGGCTTATAATGAGGTTCAGGCTTGAATTTTGAGACGACAACCAACTACGAGGTTTGTTCACTGAGCTGTCCGTAATCTTAATTTGGTTATAAATGATCAGAAGTATCCGCGTTTTTCGATATCGTAAAAAAATTGTGTTTTCTGCTGCTAGTGTTACACGATGGAATTTTCTAAGGATAATCTCTACAGTGAATAAAATAACTTTGAAAAGACTTGCACCGACACGTTTGTCGTCACGTCATGCTGCATTAATTGCTATACGTCATAATTATAAGGACGTTTTTAAGACTATAATGGAATCATTTTGAACAGTCATAATAAAGATGAAAGATCTGTTGCAAAAGGAATCAGAAGACGATGTAGAAAATTTTAGTTTTATTTTACTATTGACCTTATTTGGCAAAATTTTAACTAAACTCCTTATCAAGTTGTTACAAACAGAAAATTGTGACTTATTGGATGTTCATAATCTGTTGGGAACAGCAACAACTGAAATTATCGAAATGCGTTACGGTTATCAAGATGTAAGAAGTGAAGCAGTAAATATGGCTAATACATTAGAAATTGACCCCAATTTCAAAATTGAAAGAAGAAGAGTGATAAAAGGATACTTTTCCGAATTAACTACCGATTTTAGATTCCCTGAACATGATGAAAAGTTTCGCATTACTGTTTACACTTCTGTGATTGACATTATCGCAGCCCAACTTGATGCGCGTTGTATGTGTTTTCAGAATGTCCAAAAATGTTAATAAATTCGGCCGCTGAAGATATTTTTCAAAGTGCACAGGGATTGCAAGAATCATACGTAAAAGATCTTGATATAGATTTTCCAAGCCAAAGTTTGAAATTTCGTTCAACATACATTACCGAAATCCACTATGGACTTTTCAAATATGTCCAATAGTACCATATTGGCTAATTTCCCTGATATCTTATTTATTTGTGTAACCACAACATCTGCCGAGAGATCTTTTTCGAAATTAAAAATAATTAAGCCTAAGTACGAAATACAATGGGGGAGTCTGGTTTGAAGAGTTTGACTTTAATAAGTATTCAAAATTTTCGAGCCAGATATTTAAATTTCGATAAAGTAATAGCCGTTTTTTTTTCAGAAGAAGAGACCCCTATGATAGGAGTAATGAATAAATTTCATATTATACGCTGTAGGTGTAGATGTTTGCTTTTTTAATATTTCATTTTCTATTTGTGGAGTTCATGTTATCTGTTTTTTAAAAATAAATTTTGTTACTATTAGGTTCATATATTTTTTTTAAACGTGCCGCCAAGTTATCTAGCTACACCACTGTGCATATTCATTGCTGGAAAGTTATTCCTAACTTGACAATAAATATGCGAAAGCTATTGCTGGAATGCTTATGCTAACTTAACATGGGTATTTTTTCTCTTGGTACACTCTTTTATGTGAAATCTGAGAAATGTAAAAACCGGTCGTTTATTATTCACCAAATTTTTTTTCAATGTTTTGTGATTAACAAACATCGTTGTTTTAATTTACGAGTATAAGAACCAGAAAACAGATGCATTCTATGTCCGATTGAATATCGGCATTCAAAAAAGCCGTAAGCCGTAGTAGAGGAGGCGTAGTGAACGTCACTTCGTGTGTAAAGCGAACGTTATGGCTGGTTCTCATAGTACTTAGTTTTAGCTTTTTGTCTTCAAAATAATCCATTTTTCCCCCAACGAAGTTGGTGTAATCACTCTAGATTTTGAACAATATTCAATCCTAATCTTCACAAACTCTTATGGGACGCATAATGTAACATTTTGAGATGTTTGAAAATGTAAAAAATTAAATTATATTATAATCTAAGGAAAACAGTTTTTGGGTTCATCCCCACCCTTCCACTCGTTTCAGTTATTTGACTTCTACAAATAGTAAAATATGTATTTGTAAGGAATTCTGTTTAGCATAAAAAAGTAGGCATGTTGTTTTCTTAACATTGGCATTAATCATTTTTAAATGCGTAAGTGTAGTCTTAACTTTTTTTATATGGCTTTTATGGCATAATTTTTATATCCACTTCGTATAAAATTAGAAGAGCTTTGCAAAAAGTTATTCATCTTTTGCGCTTTCGTGCCATTCTGCTCTCTAGCTTTAATCAATAATAAATTAAAATTCTCGCTTAAAAAAACCTTGTAGACTGCTTAGGGGCCTTTTAAGTGGCAGGAAAGAATGATTAACATATTCAAAGGAAACTTTGTAATTATCCCTAGTATTTATTATTCTCAATAGTTTCCGCTTGATTCTAGTATATAATGAGTTTTTTTGCAAAAAAATTTTATACGCATTTTCCTTTTACAAAAAAAAGTAGGAATAAAAATCAAGGTTTCATTTCGTTGACCGCAGTTCAAGTTATAAAATTATCACGTGTCGTAGTCATTTAAATTTGTTGACCTTAAGACTTGTGCCATATTAAAAACTATCTTTACTTGGAGCGAACTTCCAATTTTATGGATTTGTGTCTACGGTAATTTTTACAATTTTTATTTGACTAGCCTTAATTATGCTAATTACTAATACAATTGATGAGGATTTAAAACAGATCATTTCCTTTAACGGTAGTAAATCTTTTTATCACCGATTGTTAATTAATTATGTTTTCAAACCGCTCATTAATCGGGTGTTTATTTCGATTAAAACTCTATTTTACTTAATTCATTAATTATTATTCTTGCTTGATTTATTTTTAATAATTTCAACGTATGGAGCTAGTTTGTTAGACACAAAATAGTTCATCTTTTAAATTCTTACTTATAAGTCTAATCAATCTACTAATTGGAAGATATAATTGATTTCTACTACAAATTTAGGTAATCACTAATCACATTAATATATTATTGTTCTTGCGCTAAGTTGTGTTTTAAACTATTAATATTGCGCTTATTAACATTGAGTTGGGGATCAAAAATATATTTTCATTCTAATAACACAAAATCGCAATCAGGAAACATGGATTTTTTTCCAGATTCTTGATCAATTTCCAGTCGGTTTAAAGCTCAATTTGAAAAACTCTTAACAATTCTTCTGATAATATCAACTACTACGTTAGAACGTTTGTGAAAGACCTGATCTTTGTGATGTATGTGAAGTCATTATTTGTTTTCAGCGAGAAGCTTGTTTAAAGGTAGCGATGTTCTCATTATTTCTTGTCTTATTCACGGTTTAATACCCTGTTGAAGGAGACGTTTTGATATACTTAACTGTATTATCAAATTATACTAAACGACGCTGATATTAAACATTCTTCTAATCTTAAACGTAGCTGTCATTTATAGCTGCATTACTTACGTAAAATAACAAATAATTTCATTGCCTATTTTTATATGTCATCAATAAAGTGAGTTTTCATATATTATAGTGTTTAATTAACTTTCACACCTAAGGCAAATGTTACTGTGTTCGGTCAAAAATTCGAAACTGTGATTCGGAAGAATCCATTTGATGTCCCGTCAGTCTAAAAAAGTGATTTTGGAAAATGTCAAAACTGTCTGTATGTGATCGGACACAAAAGAAGAAAAGGGATTTCTATCAAATTTGGCGTAGGTGTTTAATCCTTTGTGTGTGTGAAAACCTCTGTGATGTATGGAAGTCGTGGAGCTGCTTACTTTGTATTACTTTTGTTTGCAATATCTCAAAAACTAGAAAAGGAATTTCATTTAAATTTGATACAAATATGTTGGACCTAAACTACTAGACCTGAGTTGATTGAATCAAATCCAAGTTTTAAAGCTTTTCGAGTCCACCGTTTAGATTATTTTGTATTAAAGTGTGCACATCGCATGTTATATGAGTCACCTAATTAATTGGTAAATACATAAATATAACTATTTCTGTTTTGAGAATTTTGTAGATATTGACGATGTGGTAAAATGCTGTTTGATCAAAGTTAACCCTTTACAAAAATTTTCTCTGGTAAACTTTGCACGTATAAATAACAATACATTGTGTTACAATGCTACTACTAAGCTTATTATTTAATTATACAATATGTTAATTAATAACGATGTAGATATTCTCGACAAGTAATAAATTAATTTAATTAGGTACTAAGGGTGAATTTATACAAATAAATATATCATAATGTTTTATTAAAATTTATATTTTTATAAGTAAAACATTAGGATTTGAAGTCTGTAAAACAAAACTGTTTATGAAATTAATTGCACAGAATAATTCAGAAGTTGTTTTCGAAGCTGTTACTAAAAAAACACAGGTTAATCAAAATTTTCTCTTTTTCATTATTAAACCAATTATTTTTTCAGTCAAATTCATCTACGAGGTGCCGTTTTTATATTCCCGGGCTAGGCAATTTACAATGTTAATGTAATTTTTCATTTTATTGATTTTAAACCACATATGCCATGGTAACGTGTTTGACAATTTACAAAGAATTGCAGGATTATTAGTTCTAACATCTGTCAGTTTGTGTTGTAACGTCTCAAAATGGACAAACTTGAATATCGAGCTTTTATAAAGTTTCTTGCAAAACAAGGAAAATCTCCAAAAGTTATTCGTGAAGAAATGTTGATTGTATACGGGGATAATTGCCCTTCCAAATCAAAATTGTTTAAACATGGCCGAGAATCACTAGATAATGATCCCTTTCCAGGTTGGCCTGTTGACATGATTACTTCGGATATTATTGAAAAAACCAAGTGTTTGGTATTGGAAGGTGCAAGATTAAAGAAGCGACAATTAGCGTCTTTATTAGAAGCAGAAACCACAGTTTTCAGAATTTTACACGATTGCCTTGGCATGACAAAGGTCAGTGCGAGATGGGTTCCACGAATTCTTATGCCTTTTCAAATGTTTACTCGAATGGAGAAGTGTGAAAAATTTTGGCGCTTTGTGGGGACGAACCGGAGACGAAACTTGGATCCATCATTTTGATCCTGAGTCGAAACAAGAGTCGATGCAGTGGCATGTTGGGTTCCAGTCCTCTCAAAAGTTTAAAGTCAGCCCTTCTGCAGGAAAAATAATGGCAACTGTTTTTTGGGAATTGCCAAGAAATTTTAATGATTGATTATCTGAAGAGGGGTGGTACAATTACAGGAGAGTATTATGCAAGCTTAATGCATCGCCTCAGAGATGTTATTAAAGCGAAAAGATGCGGAAAACTAACGTGAAGTGTCCTGTTGCTTCATGATAATGCACCAACCCATAAGTCAAGACTTTCAAAGGCTGCCGTTGCTAAATGTGGCTTTGTAGAATTTAGGGACGATGATGAACTTATAACGGCTGTTGAAAGCCATTTTGCGAGCAAACCAAAAGAATATTTTTGCAGTGGGTTAAAGATGTTATTGAAACGATGTAATACTTGTATTGAAAGGCAACGGGCCTATATTGAAAAATAAATTTCTGTTGTTCTTCTAATCTACTCTTATCATGCCTAGTCCGAGAATATAAAAACGACCTCTCATATAAACAGATAAGCAAAAGTAGATACAAACTAATGTTTAAATTGAAATGGGCCATAAACAAACACTTTCAATCTTGTGGATGCAAACAGCTGTCCATTAACAAAAGTATAAATTTTAGTTTTTGTACACCACAACAATATCACCATTTTCTTCCCAAACTAAATCGGTCCATGGAGTCTACTGGGATAAAATCATGAAATTTAATGTTTGTCGTTTATGACAATATGACTACAACATTTCCCAACGAAATGGGTTATAAATACAGATTTTTAATATAGCGGACACAAAATGGTATACAATAACATAAAATCATTAACGTAACGCTTTGCACATTACAATAATATGACCACTTTCTTTTGCAACGAAATCGGTTCATAAATAAAGAGTGTATGGGATACAAAAGTTTCCAATGCCTTGAAATCATAAAATTTAATCTTTGCACTTTGTTCCCAGCGAAATCGGCTCAGAAATCAAAATTTTCAATATGGCGGATCCAAAGTGATTTTTCAAAATAAGCGCGTATGGTAAACGAATGCATAAATGTAATTGCCTTTAAGCATAACTTTTAACTGTGTTTGAATAGCTTTTCATATATCAGGTGGGCAATTATTTCCCCGCCGACTGTAGCTCCTAAACTACAGATAATACAGAACAATTTTGAAGTAAACGCCATCTAGTACCTAATAATTAAGCTACGTTTTAAAAATGCACTCAATTGTGCGGGATATTCCAAAATTACTAAATACAATTAATCATCGATTTTGTACAAAATCTGTATTATACAATTTATAGTAGAGGCACTAGCATGTTGTGCAATCTGAGCCGAAACTATCTAGCACGTACAGGTTATGTTAAAATAATCTAATTTTAATAGACAATAACAGAATTTTTTCAAATATCAACCCTGTACGCTTGCCATGGTCAGAAGCCGTGTTATATACGTTTTCAAGTGATATGGTTTGTATATCTAAATTTTCAGTGTCACAATTATTATTAACTGATTCGTGAGTCATTGAAGAACCTTATTATACAATTCTTTGGTGTTTTGAATTTATTTCTGATTTAATGGAATAACTGAGTTGAATTTTAGTTAGGATTAGTCATCATCCCATAACCCACTAATTTTGGATGTTAAGAGGGCTCTGATACTACCAGTCCGTCATTTTGTGTGTGTGTGTGTGTGTGTGTGTGTGTGTGTGTGTTTAAAATTAATTACGAACAAGTAGAACAAATTATAAGGCTAAGGAACAAAAAAATAAAAAGCAGTTTAGCTACAGATAAACACAAACAAAAACATAAACGGTGAAATCACACTCACAATTGGGTTATAAATAAATAAGAATAAAAATGTGGCCCTACACAATCAATCATTCCGGTTTTTAAGTAAATAAGCAAATAAGAAAATAATAATACAGATTGCGGTACATATAAAATATAACAAACAGTAAATAAGGTAACTGAAATGCAGTTTAACTACAACTTAGACAGGAACAAAATAGGCAAGGAATTTATACTTACACAATTGTGTGATTGATAAAAGCACAAAATACATACGAACAATTACAATAAATTACATATATAAAGCAACATCAGTTCGTAGAGACAAACCAGCTGAATCCAAGCCACAGAAAAAAACTCATTAAAACAAAGCCTTGCCAGGGTAAGGTGCAAATAAATCGTAACAAAGTGACCGGTCCTATCCGCAAGTTTCAGTGACAGCGTTAGAAACTACAGCATCCCTTTCTCAGCTTACACATTCATCTATACAAAACTATAAGAACGGATTCGTTTAACAGTAATGATGGAATTTGGGGAGTTTTTAATGTCATTTGGACCCGTGTCTGTAAACCCCGGTCTCGTTTATAACGAATTAACGGAGGTCTATCGTGCCGCGTTTTGCCCACGCATTATTTCGTGAAAAGGGACACGGTACTGTCTCAAGTGGACTCATTTTATTTCAACAGATTCCAACTTATTGGGCTTGCGTGCGTAATTATATACTTCTTGCAAGGCAATGATTGATTTTTAATAGGTTATATAGGCTTGTTGACTTGTTTGCTGCGAGATCAATTTCCGTTAAAATACTTACTTACGTTCGAATATAATCCTTTAATTAATCACTTCTCAACCAATATTTAACGGGTTAAGATACGCCGTTTAAACCCAAGACGATAGATATATTGTTTACGCGCACGCTCATTAAAACCCCAATATTTAACGATACGTTTATTTGCACGACCCCTTTAATTTTGTGAAATATATTAAAGAAACAACATAGAAAAGAAAAAAAAATTCGCGATTTTAGTTTTACTAAAATATACACGATAAAAAATTTATAGACAGAACGATTTACAGTGAGGGTTTGTAATTAAACAATCAGATCGATCCGACCTGAATCGCAACTCTACTACCACTGCCGTTTTTACTCCTCAAATTCACCCCCGTTTTTTAAAAGTTATAAAAAAAAACTATAAATATTACGTGGGAATATTTTCATACTTATTACCAAAAGAAATATTAATTTTTAAAATATGCACTCGTCCGTAGCAAACCCTATATCTAGGTTTCGAATTTCAAAGTACCAAACAAAGATGTATTTTGATTTGCGGTATGTTTCGATGCAATTAATTACTTACCCCCAAAACGTGTGTATAGATATATTTTTCAGTGGAATACCTTGTATATTATATATTTTTCGGAGTTTACGAATAAAATAAAGGCAAGTTGCATTAGAATTCCCTGTACCTAAAACCTACCGTTTCGAAGATATATAATGAATTTTTAAATTACAGACGAATTCAAAATTTATTTTTGCTACGTTTATTATTATTGAAACAGCGTAGCCTCCGTCAGTACTTTGCAAAAGGGTAGTTGTGTAAGACAGCATACAATTTTTGTTAAGAAATTATGCAGGGCACTGAAAAATCAAATGTCAGCTGCAGGTACCTAATATTGCAAATAACTGCCTTATTTTGAATAGCACACCCTGTATTTAATAAAAAAAAATTGTTGTAAAATGTTATAACCTTTCAAATTATACTAATTTTTAATTAAGTTATAATAATTCCGATACTCTAGGTTTACTTGAAGATGCAAGGTGGCGTTGACAATATTTAATTATTATTTGACATATGTTAAATAATATAACGTCATAATATTGTATTTCTAAGGTAGTCAGTTTGTAATAATAAGCGAATTTGTGTTCCAAAAATTATGTAAAAATGAAAACATACTTTGTACACGATTGGAGAATGTCAAATAAATGTATTACTAGCAGAAAGGGTTTATGCTCAAAAATATCCCACTCGCAATCATCCCAACAAAAGAGTATTGTTGGACTCTCGACAAAGTGGGTGAAAATGATAATTTTTCGACTTTGCACTATTTTCAGACGAATCTACGTTCCATAATAACGGATTGGTCAACAGACACAATTTCCATTACTACAGTGATGAAAATCCCCAATTAGTTCGCACCCTTGATCATCAGCACTTATGGTCTGTTAACGTGTAGGGCGGAATTTTGGGATCGCACGTTATAGGACCTCACTTTTTTAATGGAAATTAAAACGGTCAAAAGTTTAGAAGATTTTTGCAACATAATTTACCTGATCTTTTAGAAGATATTGCAATAGATATCAGAAGACAGATGTGGCTTCAGTTAGATGGTGCTCCGGCACATTTTGAAGTCCGAGTTCGTCAATATTTGAATAGATGTTTCCCTAATAACTGGATAGGGCGGGGAGGACCATAAAATTGACCGGCAAGATCCCCAGATATGACTTGTGCAGATTGTTTTTATGGGGCTAAAAGGCATAAAAGGTATTGTTTATAACGTACCTCCGATTACACCTGATGATATGAAGGCAAGAATACGCAATGCCTTTGAAACAATAAGACCTCAAATGTTATTAAATGTAAAGAACCTTTATTAAAGTAGAAGCATTCTTTTGTAGTTGTAATTATTATTGGTTGATCATTTATTAATATGTATTTATGTTGTTAGGGTGTTTTTTTCAATTCTATACGTAATTAAATTATTGTCATGTTTTATTAATAGCCCGTATTTTTTTTTCAAGTAGTACAAGTATTATTTACCATACAAATTAAAAAAAGATGTCATCTTGTATTTCAAGGCCACCTTAATATTGAAAAATTTGATCCAATATTTAAAGTAAAAGAAATCAAAATACAATACCTAACTTAGAGTTAGGTATATGGAACCCTAATATAATTTTTGTATTAAATACAGGGTGTGCTATTTAAAATAAGGTAGTTATTTGCAGTAGTAGTACCTGCAGTTGACATTTGATTTTTGAGTGCCCTGTATATTTTCTTAACGGCGGGCGGGCGAGCGGGCGGACGGCTGGGTGGGTGGATGGGTGGGTGTGGGGTGGGTGGGTGGGTGGATGCGTGCGTGCGTGCGTGAGTGCGTGCGTGCGTGTGTGTGTGTGTGTGGGCGTGCGCGCGTCTCTGCGTGTCTGCGTGCGTGGGTGGGTGTATCTGTGTGGGTGTGTGCGTGTGTACGCGCGCGCGCGCGCGTGTGTGTGTGTGTGTGGGTTGGAAGGTAAAAAAGAAGCAAAAAGCTCTCACAGTAAAGACATTTTAATAGACTACATCATAGACGTACGTTTCGTTTGTTTATGTGAAACCGCTATTTTGAAGGATGTAACGAAACTCAACGCATAGTTTATGTAAGTAATATTCAGAGTATGTTAGATAGATAGGCAACAGGGTAATAATTACGTAATGCACTGTAATTTATCTTGCAAAACGCCTCTATGTAACTGGTTTGTTTTTCAACACAAACCATCAATAAAATAATTATATATCTGCCTCAAATTTACTTTAATATTTAAATACCTTCGTGGTTACCTAAGACAAACATCCGATAATGAAAACTGAATTACTCTACGTTTCAATCTTGATAAGAGAATAGCTTAAAAATATTTACATATAATTAATTAGAAGTATACACAAAGAATATACTGCAATAAAAAGTGTGTGTTAATTAATTCTATAGAATTTACATACTTTTATTCAATTTTTATAAAACATCAAAAAGAACTTTATTACATTTCATACATAAATGAAAAGAACCGATCTTTCCTGAAATTCGCATGTAAAGAAATGTTTAGAAACCTTCACGCAACATAATTAGTTGCTGTTAGATATGTATTTGATATTGTGAAATTGAGTATGACTTTTACGTCTTTCTTAAGTTTTTAACTACCATTTAATAGCAATTTGTTTGCAACTGCAGAACAGCGTAACCAATTAACGGCTGTTTTTTTACTACCACATAAAGGCAGTTTGTCACAAAAACTTTTCATTATTATCTTCGTGGTGGTCTTTCTTTAATTAAACTTAAAAAAAATGTTTTAAACTTAAAAGAATCTTGTTAAGATTCTTAGAGATACTCTTAATGTGTTATTATGTGAAATTATACGTGCTTAATACGTGTAATTATTATACACTAATTGCGTTGTTTAAAAACCCTAATTTTGTTTATATAAAGGAAGAAATCACTCATCGTCACTAAAAGTGGTCTGTTGTATGTAAGATACGGGTTGGTTTAAGCGGGTACTATACAATTTATTCCTTTTTTAAATAACGTGCTCTGATTTGAATTAGCATCCCCATTGTGTTTAGTTGTCAAAATGTTAATTCAATAATAGTTCTGTATTCTATAGAATACCAATAAAATTTAAACAGCTGAAATGTATTTGCACTGAAATATTTCTAATTCTCGTTAATACTAGTTTTTTTATGCGTTTAGTATATTAAAATCAAGAAATTAACAAACTCGCATTGCATTATCATTCCCGCAGGAGGAAAACAAAGCAATAACTTTAATTAAGCTAAAAGCTCTACTTGCGGTGTTTCGGCTAAATTGGCCATTCAAAATAAATAATTTGACTTTGTAAGCGTCACTTCAATAAATTGTTTTTCAAATAATACTTTTTAGTGATATTTATTATTATTATTATTATTGCCATTTATTGAACACTAAATAAAGTTATTTACAAAAACAGAGTTAAACTTAAAATTAGTGCACAAAAGGTCGAAGTTCAGTCTTGCCAATATGAAAACATTTGGCGACTGTTCTGCCACTTAAACCTAAATATTTTAGTAACAATGTGTTCGCCCAATAAATATCTCAACTATTCTTATTCATTTAAAGGACGCTTTCATTATTTAGCACCATTACCATTAAAATTTGCCTATTAATGTCCAATAATTATTAAACATTTTTATACAAGTTTATGTAATATAATATATATATATATATATATATATATATATATATATATATATATATAAAACCTTATTTACCTTACGGTGTTAAGGTATAATTACAAAATTCAAAAATTCTTACTTTCACTTAAACATACTTCATTTCTAAAATATTCCGAAATTATTTTTCTTCTGTATTCCTTTTTATTACGTGCCATTCTCTTCCCCTCGATCCATGTCATTCCCTTATTCTCTTAATATTTCTTCCAGTTTTCTATCCCAAGTTTTCTTAGGTTTGCCTTTTGTTCTTCATTCCCGTGGTCTTGCTTGCCATACTTTCTTAACCAGTCTTCCTTCTCCCATTCTTTCCATGTGTCCAAACCATCTTCTTTCAATGGTTTTACTTTCAGGTCTTCCCGTATTTTACTATTCCTTATTCTATCCTTAGTTACTCCCAATATTCCTCTTAAAAGCTTCATCTCTATTGATTGTAGTTTGCTTTCCGTTCTCTTCGTTAACGTCCATATATTAATACCGATTTGAATATGGTTTTATATACTGTAGTCTTTGTTTTCCTTGTCACTTCCCTTTTCTTGATTGTTTAGGAAATAGTATATTTTTGTCGCTGCTTCTGTTCTTTCGTTTAGTTCGGCTTCCATAGTTCCTGATTTCTGAATTTTTACCCCTAGATATTTAATACGTCCACTTGTTCTATTTCCGTACCTTCTAACTGTTATTTTCTATTTCTTCCTCTTCTTTCCCTTTAAGCATCACTTTCGTTTTCTCTGTATTTATTTTTAGGTTACGGGCCTCTAATACATTTGCCCATATGTTTAGGTTAGATTGTAGAGCGTCTTTGTTTTTCGCATAATACACCACTACATCATCTGCGAATGCACTTTCCACTATTTCTACTTGCTGCATGTTCCTGTATCCCACCTTCAGTTTTATTTACCTTTCCTTTCACTTGCTTTATTATATCGTCCATTATTACGGTGAATAGAATTGGGCTGAGTACTCCACCGTGTCTTTAGTCCCTCTGTGGTTACGAATACTTCTAATCGAATATTTCTCACTCTTACATAGTTCCTTGTATTGTTGTACATAGCTTTAATACCATTTATTAATTTAACATCTACACGTCTTTTGCTTAGTCTACTCCAAACTAGTTCTCTAGGTACACTGTGTTTCTCTATCAGTTGTTTCACTGAGAATATGTGGTCTTGTGTTCCTTTGCCCTTTCAAATAGTTTGGATACTATGCACAGCAAAGTGATCCATTTGCAGTTTGCACTATTCGTATCTCCCAGTCTTGGGGTTTTTGTTCGTCTCTCCATACTTTGTTTAGTAATTTTACTATTATTTCCCACGCCTTCGTTCCAAGGTTTGGGATCATTTCTGGGTATATGCCATCATTTCCTGCTGCTTTGCCTCTTTTTAGTTTTATTCATGGTTTTTGATACTTCTTCTATTGTTATCTCTTGAGCTTGCACCTTATTTTCTGTGCTATTCACCAGTTCTCCTTAATATATTGTGCGGTTGTACTTCTCTACCATTAAAAGTTTCTAAAATATTCCTTCCATCTCTTTAGTGTTTCCTTATCCTCATCTAGTGTTTTCCCCTATTTATTTTTAATGTGCCACGTTTTATGTGTTTTACACTGTCAGTTTTCAATACTCTATAGAACACTTTTTGATTTCCATGATAGTCCCTCTCCATTGTTGCTCCAAATTCTTCCCATGATTCTTGATTGGCAAGTTTCACCATCATACTTACTTTACATCTCTGCGCATTGTACTTTTCATATTTTTCAGTAGTCGTATCTCCCAAATAATCTTTCTATCTCTCCTTCGATTTTTAACTCTGTTTTTATATCCTTATTCCGCCATATTGTTTGTTTAGTAGATTCGCTACTTTTAACCACCCCACAAGTCACTCAATTTTTCACAGCTCTTCTACATTTAGGTTATCCACCTTTTCTTTTATTTTGTCGCTGTCTACTTCCACCCTCGAGCTGTATTCCTGTGCTGTTTCTTTATTTTTCAGCTTATAGCTTTTGATTTTTTCTGTGTGAACAACGTTCTTATCCGCCTTTCGGTTTACTTGTTTTTGTTCCTTATTTTAGAGCTTAATAGATAATGATCTGAGTATATTTCGGGTCTTCGCTTCACCTTTGTAAGAATTGCAGTTTTTGCAGAATTTTCAGAAAAGTGTCACTTATTCGCCAATTACTACCCTAAATTATATTGTAACCAATAATTTACATTATTCTTACCCAAACATTTTTGTGGCATTACAAATTTTATTGACAATGCCAGTTTCCACAGCTACAGCGGAAAGATCGTTTTACAAATTAAAAATCATTAAAAACTATTTACGTTCTATTATGGTACAAGAACGATTGGAAAATCTTGCTATCATTTCAATCGAGTCTACTTTAATTCAAGAGTTAGACATTGAAACGTTAATACAACAATTTTCATAAAACAAAGTGCGTAAAATCAATTTCTGTTAAAATCTATTCAGTGTTCCAATAGCTTTGCTTAAAATTTTTGCATTTATGAATAAAATTTTTAAAATTTAAAATTACTGTATAATGTATTTTAAAAATAATTTAATCCATTATCCAACATCCCATCTTAATTCATTTCTATTAGATAGCAGTTTTGATCATTACGGTAAATATTCGTATGATTTTAACTTGAACAATTCTATTGATTATGTGTGCGAGATAGTAGTTAAAACATAAAAAAAATTATATTTTATAACAAGGTTTGTAAATGTTTTTATAACAATGTATAGATGCGCACTTTTTGTATTTGCACGACGGCGCTCAACAAAGTGGGCGCGCCACTAAAGGCCAGAAAATGGGTGTTTGTGAGTACGAGTAAACGTTTATGAGCACTCGCAAACCATTTTATGGCAGAGTGATACACAGGGTGTTATTAAAATCAATAAACAAAATTGTACTTTTTAAAATTTCGTACCTGTTGTAATTAAGTTGGCAATACTGACAAATGACGGTAACCAATATAACCTAAAAAATACATATGTGATATTATTCATTACTCGAATTTTGTAGGTACCTTACCAATTTGTTGACTTTATAATAATTTATAGATGTAATTTGTAGATTATAAGGAACTAATTAGGGAAATAATAACCGATGCGTACACGTACACGGTAATGCGATTAGGCTTTGTGTTATGTTAAATGTCGATTATGTCGAATATTCTATCAGTTCTGTCCATGGATATTATTAATACGTAGTAACTGTATAGGAAACTCCATAAGAGAACGCTGAGAAAATAAGCGTGTAGTTATGCCACCCACTAGTTAAGGTATTCCAATCTCTTTTTAACACACAGTGGCCTTACGACTGTAGCGATAAAGCATTTTACATATTTAATTAAGCGCAATTTAATCAGAATAAGAACTTTGAATGCAATAAGAAATAGAATTAGAATATTTATATTAAATTTAAATATATTTGTACAATTTTTAAGTGGTAGAAAAATAAATTTTGGTAAATAAAAACAATTTGATACTTTAAAAATAGTTTTGTATTAATTCTATTTTCACAAAATTAAAAACTAAACTTAAATACTAACAATTTTGAAATAAAATTAATTTGGTCACGTTTTTGAATCTCCCCTGTATAAAAAAAAAAACAGATACGCAAATTTTTGCAAGTTCATTTTAGATTTAACTGACACTTTTATCAATAATAAAACTTTCTGAGAAATCTAAATTAAATAATTTGTCCATTTGTGTCCAAATTGCTTTTGTTTAAACCAATTACCTACTTTTTGAGGAACTGAATTAAAATGAACTCCCAATTAAAAAAAAATTGCTTAATGGTACTTAATTCTAAATTAAAAACTCTTTGTTTTGATCTTTAAAAGCATAAACATTGTGCAACAAATATAAATAAAAATAATTCGATACAAGATTACATTTTGTTAATTATTGCTTACCTGTGAAATGTTATTGGAGATCTCTTGTCACTTAGTACATGCCATTCCACTACAACACAATTATAAACCGTTTTTTAACAAATTAAGAATACGTTTACACCAACGGTTAAAAACGGAATAAGAGTAACGGAGATATATATATATATATATATATATATATATATATATATATATATATATATATATATATCCACATAACTTAATAAAGCAGGGAAATAATAATCGCTACCTATTGTGACCGTTAAAGACTCGAAAGTGCAAGCGCGATGGGGGGATACTGCATCTTTTTCCTTTTCTTTTGCCCCTTACACACCAACTGTACATACAAGCATAGGCGCGTTTCCTATCCAATTGTACGTAGTACGTATATATCCATGGTTCTGTCACTACAACGAATACCAACTGTAACGTGGTATTATTTTTGCCGGCCTAGGCCGGAAACACATAGTTTCCAGACGCATTTGTGGTCTGCAAATGCCCTATTACAGAATTAAGGCACAAAAAGAACATTTCTATGAATCAATTTAGCGGGCGTAAAATGTCACTTTAGCGCCCGCGAACTACTTCTTTTCTTTTTGTTTTCAGAATTCACATTCAGTTAGTAGTTACTTAAAAATGGCTATCATCTATTCTAGTCTTGGTTGCTATATGGTAACGCGAACGTATGTACACAGGTTATTGTTTTCGCATCTTATTACTCACGATAAGAATAACTATTTTCTCTATAACGAATACACAATTATTTGGTAGATTTATTATAGAGATACACAACTTAAAACAACATTTATAACAAACTGTTTACAGAAGGTGAAAAGAAAAAATAGAACACATATTTATTAATAAATGATCATTGAAATGGTTTTGCATAAACATTTTTATGTATTGCAGGCGCAAACAGCGTTTTATGGATCATACGTGTTAATAGCCCTTACCTAACGGCTCGGGCTCTTTCTTACACGTTGCGGTCCATAAAAGCCTGTTTTGCGCTCTTGGTACATAAATAACTATTGGCGTGTGCAGATCAAGTGTAAAATATTAATATTTTTGAACGTAAGACGTAAAAACGTTTTTCCATTCGTTTATACTCTTGAGTATCATAACCTTAATCCAGAAATCGCACGTGATTTTCACAGCAGCGCGACCGTTTGAAACATTCTAAACAATTCGTTTGATCGTTCAAATAATTATATCGGGATATTTGATTTGATCAAATTCAAGTGTATCAGTTTGTGGTACATGTTTTCTGGCTTATATCCAAGTTCGTTACCCAATAGTTTTTAAAACTTTTATTGGTAGGTTGATTTTGCTTTAATCTTGAAACTAAAAATGATGCAGTTATTTTTACATTTCATTTGTTTTTTATCCGTCATATGGAATATGATTTCTCATTTAACCTAGTTTTTCGTGCGTGTTCAGAATCCATCCAGATGTGTTTGTAAACAAAGAAGAATTTATCTACTTTTAATTACATCTGTTACAGTGTTTTTCATAAATACGAATAATAGACCCAAATATAATTACTGAAGTTCGTGTAAAACGTGCGTATATTTATTTGAAAGCGGTAAGGTCCAATAATTATAAGGAAACGGATAGAGAAACTTGTAATAATAGTCGTTAGAGAGTACTAATTTTTAACGCAACGTATTTCTACTTTGAGATTTGATGTCGAGGCTTGACATTGATTGCTCTTTTCATTCTAATAATGCGCAAAAACCAAATTTAGTCGATCTATTTTAAGCGGTACAAGGATAAAATTATGTTCTACAAAAACATATAAATCACGAACGTTAGTTGACGGAAGTTTTAGTAACTTAAAAACTTTTTATTTGCAAAAAACTTAATTGACAATATGTTGTATATTTTTTGGCAGGAAAAAAAATGCGTTTCACTTTTTTCGTCTTTCATTGTATTGGTGTACTCTCGGTTTGAATCGATTGTAAAAAGTGCGACTGTTTTACATACAGCTTTTGGCACTTTTACATAGGTAATATTTTTAACGGGCCAATAAAATTTGATGTTTCCCAATTAATGTATTTAATGAAAATGTAATATATGTATATTTTTTATAATATTGATTAAAAGTGTAATTTAATGGGACTGCTTGTATGGAAAATATTAGTTTCATGTGAGTGTGCATTACTGATAATAACCTGCTTTGTTAGTGAGGAAATGCTTGGTGTTTGAGTTCAGTGCAGCAAGTATGATTACATCATTGCTGCTGTGATTATGTTAAATTGTAGGTCATGCAACGTACATTAATTATGTATATTAACTTAAAAGCAACGCAAGATTTTTCTAGAAAAAAATGTAATCAACCTTAATTTACTTGGATTAGTTTTATCTGATACTATAATACACCAAACCAATTAGACAGAGTTAGTGCAGGTAAAGAAATACATGTACAGGGTGAGTCAAGCTCAATGGGACGGAATCTCCTAGGCAAACGGTAAGAAATAATAAAAAGTCCTTTACAGGCATATGTAGATTAGTAAGGGCTACAATTTAAAATTAATCTCACATATACAGGGTGTTTCAAATTAGAGTAATATCAAAGTTATGTTTTTTAAATGGAACGCCCAGTATTTTATTAAATTTTTCAATTAGGTTTTAAAAAATCATGTTAGTTTATTAAAGGTACCTTATAGCTAAGTTTGATAGTTTTCGATTTATTTGACATTTTGTGAAAATACGGTCTTCTTGAAAATAATTAATTGCAGCTTATCAAGTCAATTTCAAGCTCTAATGTTTTTTGCTTATTTATTCTACACTCCTCAGGTTTTCTATCGGTATAATTACAATAATAAATTGTTATACAGAGTGTTCCTGACAATTGGTTTAGTTTTCATCATCTTTTTTGTGCAATTTCTTTATTACTTTAAATGGAACACCCTGTATTTTATTACATTTTTGAATTTACCATACAAAAATACAGTTTATTTACTAAGGGTTTCGTATGCCTATTTTTAATACCTTCCGAGTAATTTGCATTAGATTACTAAACTTAGTGCATTTTATTATTTTAATACAAAATTTATAATAAATGTTCAATATGATGTCCATTTTCACGAATGCACATTATTATCCTTTTTTCAAATGATCTTCTCACATTCCTTAACATGTCAGGAGTTGTGGCGAATGCATTTTGAATACATATTTTCATGTCTTCGATGGTTGTTAAGGGTTTCGTATGTCTATTTTTAATACGTTCCGAGTAATTTGTATTAGTTTACTAAAAATACATAAAATTTGTATTTTATTCACAACGTAGACTGTGATTTTAATTTAGTATCTGTTAAATGTGCTTAATGTTAATAAAGCATTGCTAATTTCGTATCTAGTTTTTTGTCATTGACTATAAAATGAAGAAGTATTCGTTAGAACTTAGAAGTTCGTGTCAATATGATTTTAATTCTTTGGGAATGATTTTAATTCTTTGGGAATGATTTTAATTCTTTGGGAATGTTTGGAAAATTGTTTACTGGCAGCACGAGTGTATGCAGAAAGATTTCCTTTAGAAAATCATTCTCGCAAGGAAGTATTTTAAAGACTATTGGCAAGAACAGGTAGCGTGGCATATAAAAAAACGAGAATTGGAGAAACCTAAAACGGGAAACGAAAATACGGAATTATTGGTGTTACAATCAGTAATTGAAAATCCTAACATTAGTACAAGATGTGTAGCTAAAGAAGTAGATGTAAGCCAATCAAGCGTTAAAAGAATTTTTAAAAAACATCGTCCTCATCCATATCACATCGAAATGTACCAAAATTTATACGAACACGATTTTGAAAACAGGCTTGAATTTTGTTTACGATTTCTTGAAAAACAAGGTAAAGAAGAAAGAACACTTTTTAAACAAAATACCGATGAAGCTACTTTCGATAACAATGGACTACTTAACCGGCATAATTTTCACTATTATAGTACTGAAAATAACCACCAGTACAGAACAACAAATCATCAAAATCGATGGTCTCTGAATGTTTATGGGGGGATAATAGGAGACTACGTAATAGGGCCAAATTTTTGTATGGTTATTTAAACGAAAGAAACTTCATTAGATTTTTAAGAAGTGATTTTTGGATTCTTTTACAAGACATTCCATTAAATGTCAGAAGAGAAATGTGGTTGCAACGAGACGGCGCACTAGCACATTTTTCGCGTAATGTAAGACAATATTTAAATGAACATTTCCCAGGATAATGGAACGGCAGAGGCGGTCCTTATCATTGGCCTCCAAGATCACCTGATTTAACACTAACGGATTTTTTTTTGTGGGGACACGTTAAAAGTCTCGTTTTTAATACCTCTCCTACAACCATCGAAGACATGAAAATACGTATTCAAAATGCATTCGCCACGATTACTCCTGACATGCTAAGGAATGTGAGAAGATCATTTGAAAAAAGGATAATAATGTGCATTCGTGAAACTGGACATCATATTGAATATTTATTATAAATTTTGTATTAAAATAATAAAATGCACTAATTTTAGTAATCTTAATTCAAATTACTCGGCAAGTATTAAAAATAGGCATATAAAACTCTTAATAAATAAACTGTATTTTTGTATGGTAAATTCAAAAATGTAATAAAATACACGGTGTTCCATTTAAAATAACAAAGAAATTGCACAAAAAAATGATGAAAATTAAATCAACTGTCAGGAACACCCTGTATAACAATTTATTATTGTACTTATACCGATAGAAAACCTGAAAACTATAGAATAAATAAGCAAAAAAATTACAGCTTGAAATTAACTTGATAAGCTGCAATTAATTATTTTCAAGAAATGTCAAATACATCGAAAACTATCAAACTTAGGTATTAGGTACCTTTAATAAACTACCATTATTTTTTAAAAAGTAATTGATAAATTTAATTTTAAATTGTAGCCGTTACTAATCTACATATGCCTATAAAGGACTTTTTATTATTTCGTACCGTTTGCCCAGGAGATTCCGTCCCGTTGAGCTTGACTCATCCTGTACATATTATACGAGGGTAATACGGAGGTAATTGAAAAACTATTTAGATTCTTTAGTATAATGAAACGCTTTGTAATATAACGATTAGTAATAATACGATCTATTTTAACCAATATATTAACATTGCAGAAAGAACGTCACTAAAAATCTTTGATTTGACCATTGTTCACATACAGGGACCGCCATAAAGTTGGACACATATGGCAAAAAATTTTATTATTGAAATTTCTAAAAAACTCTATTGGCGGTTCGTTTCTGCATGTCTGACAACCAAAAAATCCATTGTGACATTTGTCACGTAACCATAGATTGTCGGGAATGTTAACTGTGATGCCGATAAATGGGTCAAATTGACATGATATCAAAAAAAATGTATTAAGAAAATGTATTTAGAATGCAACAAATCAGAAAAAAAATAAAAAATACCATTTATTCCCCTCTGCTTTTATTACGAAACATCATAAAATCTTGTTCTATCTGGAAATAGTTTTAATAACACAAATTACATAATTTTAGGTATCTTAAACTATCAGGTGCACTTTAAAGATCAATAATTGTCATCCTTATAAGCCGAAATATTTGATTTTTCAAAGCGAAGCTATTAAATTTAAAAAATCGCTAATTTCAAATGTACTAACCAATATTAAATTTAATAAGGAAAAATAATGTGTTAAGTTTTAATTACAAATTAGTTCGTTTACATTTTATTTACCGGTTAAAAATATTAGATCAGCTCATGCGCTTCAATATACAGGGCATGAACACGACCAGCGACGAGGCTAAATCGTATTTTTTAAATTTTCCTCTCACAAATTGTCTGTGTTACAAATATTTGATTAATTTTGACCTAAAATTATGTAATTTATGTTATTAAAACTATTTCCAGGTAAAACAAGATTTTATGATGTTTCGTAATAAAAGCAGAGGGGAATAAATGGTAATTTTTTTTCTCATTTGGTCGAAAATTGGTCTTTGTTGCATTCTAAATACATTTTCTTAATTTTTCGATATCTTGTCAATTTGACCCATTTTTCGGCATCACAGTTAACATTTTTCAAAATTCCCGCCAAATCTATGGTCACGTGATAAATGTCACAATGGATTTTTTGGTTGTCAGACATGCAGAAGCGAACCGCCAATAGAGTCTTTCAGAAATTTCAATAATAAAAATTTTTCCCATATATGCCCAACTTTATGGCGGTCCCTGTATGTGGATTATATTCGATTTTTGAAGTTTATTTGCGCAACAGCTTATTTTCGAGTGTTACAAAGACAAATTTACGACATTTTGTTACAGATGTGTTTTACCTGTCTTGTTGCTTCGGCAAAATTTAGAAAATTATTATTTTATTACCGTTCCTGTATTATGAACTGCCATTATAAATTTTGAATAAATCTATTTTTCTGTCAAGTGCATTTTGGGTAGTAAATACGAGATAAAGTTATTAAGAAGGGTTGGTTAGAATAAACAAATCCCTTGGCCAACTATGATATTTCTATTTTTTTTAAGATCGTACCATTTCAGTAGCAGATTAATAAAAATTCTTTGATTTTGGAAATAAGAATAAAAGGAATTGAAATTTGGGATGTTAATCTATTATTAAAGTGGTCAAAGCTTTTGAAATTTGGTGCAGGGGCTTAGATGTGTAATCTAAGCAACTTTTCCTAATAACCTTATGTCTTATTTAATACACAAAAGTTCTAACACATACTTGATATTTCAAAACTGAAATGAGTTTTCAACCAGCCAAAACGAAAA
This sequence comes from Vesta saturnalis, assembly GCA_036346205.1. Lineage (NCBI taxonomy): Eukaryota > Metazoa > Arthropoda > Insecta > Coleoptera > Lampyridae > Vesta > Vesta saturnalis. The sequence continues at coordinate 1,478,719 of JARFJB010002494.1, forward strand.
TATAAATCCAAAATCTTGTACCTTTTACAAGAGTCGTTTCACCTATCCGGGAACACACAGTATATAAGGATACACTGTGTAATATGGTCCGTTCGAAGTTACTCTCAATAATTAAAAGACTATAAAATCTAAAAGAAATTTTACAAGTACATTGATAAACCAAAGAATAAAAAAAACAAAGAAAAGAAAAGGATCAATATGTAGATATAACAAAATAGCATTAAATCAGGTTAAAGTGCGCACAAAATTATAAGATTAAGTAACCACAATATGAAAAGCAGATTAATTACATTTAAACACAATAACAAACAAACAGTGAATTCACTCCCACAATTGTATTATAAACAAATCAGAATTGAAACTGTCAGCAAACATATGGCCCCCCAATCATGCCAGCAGTTGAGTTGACAGTAAAGTAAAACGAAACAATAAACAGGTTAAGTTACACTTAAAAGAAAACAAACGGAAAAATTAATACGTAGTAATAACACATAGGCAATAACACACAACCAAAAAAAAACTGGACAAAGAATTTACATATACACAATTGTATCGTTAATAAAAGCAGCATTTCACCTAATTCCAAAAATGCATTTGCACAATTACAATAAATTACAGATATAAATAAATCAGTTTGTAGACAAACCATTTTAAATAAGCTAGTTGAATACAGTTGAAAATTCATTAAAACAAAGCCTTGCAAGGGTTAGGTGAAAATAAAACATGTACGTTAACAAAAATGACCTACCCGCAAGCAATAACGCTGAAGTTTGAGTGACTGCACTAGAAACTACGGCATCCCTTTCTAAGCTTACACGTTCATCTATTGATCTCCCTGCTTTAGAAACCAATAAGAACGGATTAGTTTTAACAGTCGAAGTCGCAGGAAACTAGTTTCTAGTCGCGACATCTGGCGCAAAGATAAAATTGCGAGGCTTCTTTACGTTTCTATAAACCCCGGTATCGTTAATAACAAACAATTAAGCTGAGGTTTATCATGCCACGTTTGTCCACGCATTAAGTCCTCGACGCAGGCCAAAATGTTAGTAAATAATCTGACGCGGTGTCTTATTTTAACTTAATAAGTATGCTTGCGAAATGGCGTATTGGCAATTAAATTACTACTAGATTACTACCCTTTGTTATTAATAGAAATTCTGTGCGATTCAATATCCCGCGATAATTAAATATTAACTTCTTGCAAGGCAATGACCGATTTTCAATAGAATATGCCAGCTTGTTGAATTGCTTGCTGCGAGTATTTATTTACGCTTGAATATAATCCTTTAATTAAACACTTAATCACATACACTTAACAGGTTAAGGTACGCGGTTGAAACTGAAGATCGTGACGATTATTTATATGTAAATGTGATTAAACCAGAACAATGTGATTATTTATCAAATGTTTGTTTACACAGCCACTATAGTTTTGTGAAAAACTTGCATTAAAACCAACACAAAACAGAGTAAGACTAATTCGCGATTTTAGTTTTTACTAAAACGGAAACGATAATAAATTTTTTGCCACAACAGTTTCCATCATGGTTTGTAACAAAACTGAATCAAACCTCCAGCTGCAACTAAGTGTTTTACTACCGAATCCACCACCGATTTTTAAAAGTTCTAAAAAACAAGAAATATTACGTGGGAATATTTCCATATTTATTATTAAAAGAAGTATTAATTTTTAAGATAGTCACTAGTCCGCAGCAAACCTTATATGTCTCGAATTTTACAGTAATTAACAAAGCCGTCTTTTATTTGGCGGTATTTTCCAATGTAATTAATTACTAACCCGCAACGTTTTACCCTAATTCCGTGCTTATAAAAATGCTAACCGATTTGTTACGGTCGTTTTCGACTGCACATGTAAGAACATCTGTTTTTCTACCCCAACATGAGTTTTCTTTTCCTTTCGAACCCGTAATTACATACATTCAAATCTTAGGTACAGAACATACACATAAAATAAAACATCCCGAAAAACATTATCAAATTACCACTTATTCTCGGTCCGCTACAACTTGTTGTTAGATTTAAGTAAAAATCAAAACAAAAGATGTGTAAGAGTAGCGGATAACCAGATAACAGTGAAACACATAGAGTATGTGTATAGAAGAATGCGAGTGAAGACACAGTCTAAACTTACGCACGCACATCTTCAAGGGTGAAGACGACACCTTGCGTTCCGTAAACGCAAGTAAATCCAGCTGATCTCAACTACTTCCGCATATCCTATGGTAGAAAATTGGCCTCGGTGGTCAGTGTTCATGCGCCAACCGCATCCAATGGTAGACAATTGATCTCAGGTCTTCTACTTAAAACAAAATTCACAATTATGAGTCCCTTTTGGTTTTCAGTTCAAATTGTTTCTATTTGCATGTAGTTTAGGCACTATGGTCTGCGGGGAAATAATAGGCCCACTCTGTATAAAACGGTAATACGATACATTGAATTTCATAAATGTTTTAACTACACTACTGCAATGCAATTTAGGCCTCTTAAAAATCCTAAATCGGTGAAAAATAGTATTAAAAACTATAAATAATGTAATTTTCTAATCCTATTCAGTGAACCACACCTATTATAACTAAACAAATTGTTTCACAGTTGGACATTAAATTTTAACATCTGATTTTTAATCCGTATTACTAAAGACTTTGTATATACATAGTGGGTAAAGAGTTTGGAATAATGGCTGTAAAATTTAAACTATTGACTTTCGAGAAAATTCCAAAAACAGGTCAACTTTTATTTTTAATTGCATATTTACTGGAAAATATACAGGGTGATCCATCTAAGAATAATGATGTCACTGTCAAGTTTTTTAAATGACAACTCTTAATTTTTATTTGTTATTTCAATAGCCAGTGCGATAGTCTAAATGATGGTTTAAAAATTTTGATCACCTTCAAAAGAAAATGTTTGAAGTAAAAGAATGCAGTTTTAACTTTAACGTTTGTTAGAATAATACTAATAATAATATTTAACTGAAAAATAAAACAAGTGAAAACCAAAACAAGCAAAACCGTCTCAAAGCAAATGTTCAAAATGCCATCTCCCAACTTCTTGACATATCGCAGTCGACTTTGAAACTCTTATAGCACGTTTTGAAGAGTATTCGGTTATATCCCTCTAATTGTCGTACTTTTACGTTCTTTTAATTGTTCCAAATTGTCTCGCTTCTCTCGGGAAACTTGCGAGCCATTACACTGAACCTCTTCGTCTAATCCATCTATTGGGAAATAGATCATTCATTGCTGAACTGGTCTTGCATAATGCGATGGTGCTCCATCTTGTTGATACCACAACGTGTTAATTCGGAATATCAGGATCCTCTGGATTTGGAAAAATAACGGCTAACGCAGGAATTAATTCGTTTTCCAAAAATTCTTGGTACATTACCGTTAAAAAAAAGGACCTATTATCCTATCACCACAATTCTCGCCCATAAGTTTAATTGCTGGGAAGTTCTTTGCTCGCGATACCAGTGAGGATTTTCAGGTGCCCAATAATTTTGTCTGTTGATTATGTCGTTCAAATAGAATGATGCCTCACCTGAAAATAATATCCTTCTTAACGTTCCAGGATTCTCGTGTAACATATTCATCATAGTTTCACAGAACTCCATTCGACGGTCAGGATCGTCTTCATTCAATTCTTGCAGTAAAATGGTTTTATACGGGTACTTCAAGTGATTTGCCACCGATCTTTGACTAATTTTATGATCCGCAGTAATATTTTATGTGAATTTTTGTGCAAATCCAGTACAATATTAAGCTGCGTTTCTTCATTATGCGGGTCACCCAGTTCTTAGTAAATCTCTAACATGACCAAATTCTTGACATTTTTTTTAAATTTTGCAAAACAATCGATTGAGTTATCGATAATCTTTCCGAATGAATATTGTTAAATAACTGGCATACCTGATCTTGCGTTCTTTTTCTATCGCCATATCCCGTCATTATTAATGTTTCAAATCGTTCTCTTTCGTTTAATTTGACTATAGTAAACTTGACGATTCAATCAATTTACTGACTTTGTTGCTATGGATCCAGGTAATAAACCAAATTTCTAAGGCTACTACGTATAAAAAAGTCAGACCTTCTATAGTCACGAATCATGATAATATAAAATTGAAATTCTGTTTTTATTTTTCAGTATTAATTTCCTGTAAAATTGGGAGTTGTCATTTGAAAAAGTTGACAGCGACATCATTATTCTTATATGGATCACACTGTATACTTGATTATAGAAAACTCGATGGTGCCAGAAAGTTGTAACCTTTTGCTGACCTAAGCCTAAAACAATCAGTTTCTGAAGGATTTTAAAGATTGGAAAGTAATATTGACGGATGGTAGCACAGATTTTAACTTGGCTAAATTTCACATATTGTGATATGTATATTTACTATGTAGCTCTTTCTATTCAACCTTTTTTAAAAATTTCTGGACAATTTAAAAGTTTTTTGTTTTGATATAAAAACAATTAAAACAATAATTTGGATAAACCATTGCTATATTGAGTTTATTAAAAAATACTTCCTTAAAAATAGAAGTTGTGATGTCTTCGAATGTGGAAGCTCATAACTGTATAAAACGATGCACAGGTGATAGCGATAAGCTTGGACCTGAGAATCGAATGCGCGGCAGAAACCTTCACTTAACCGGCGGCTCACTTAACTGGTGTTCAAATCGGTACAGTACCAGAAAAGGGAGTAGGAATTTGATATGTTACAGTTCGAGTAAACTTTTTTTTTTATTTTTTTTCATTTAATCCATTAAATCCATTAATATATAACCATCATTCATTTTAAAAGTGTACATATTGTCTAATTGAATAATTTTTAAAAATAAATACGGAATTAGTAGTAGATGATTGTTAAGAATCCTTATCTTTACTTAACACCAATTAATATTATTAGGCATCTTATTTATGTCGAACGTCAGAAAAAAAGTGAATTGTGAAATTAAAATGTAATATTTTATTTTCACATTTCATTTTTTTTAATATTAACAAATTAAAAATTAAGAAAGCCTATCACTTATTTCTTTCGTGTAAAAGCAGCACCATGAAGTTAACGCGATTGTACTCAGTTGCGGCGGTCTAAGCCTTTGATTATAACTAGAGAGCGGATTTTATGCACTATAAAATGCCGAAATATGTGCATATATATGCACTTAAAAACCTTAAAATATGCATCAAAAATGCATTATTAATTCAAAATATGCCAAATATGCATAAATATTGAATCTTCGATTTACCTGTGTTAATTCCAAATTATAACATTAATATATAAAAAAAGTATATATGCTTGTAATTTTTTAATAGGAAAAAGATAAATTCCATACAAACTTATTATTTTAACATTCAAAATTATGTGTTATTTAAAACTACATATTTACTTATACACTATACATTTATAAAACTGCACCCTGTCATTACTACTTACAAAGCAATTATTATTTTAACATTATTTTAAAATTATGTGTTATTTAAAAATTACATATTTACTTATACGCTAGAGATTTATAAAGATTACACCCTCTCATTACTATTTGCAAAACAATTTATAACTAAATATTTTTCCAAGTTTTCGGGCAGAAAATTTTGGCGTCTGTCCGATAGTATGTTTTTGTACAAAGAAAAACTTCTTTCTACATCCACAGAAGTTATGGGTGCATATTTTAATGCGGCTAATATGGCCAAATCTAAATTTATAACAAGATCATCGGAATTTTCCTCAAGTTTCAGAACTTTATTAACTTTTAGTAACAACTGATATCCACTGTTTTTTTGTAAAATTTCATTTAATTTATTAGAAACAGTTTTACCAATATTTCCTGAAACAGCAGAAATCAGCTGTTGAAATTTATTAATTATTTGCATAGATTTATTTAATGACAATGCTTCCGTTTCTAATTTAGCAATGGTTGAACTTACAAAATAGTAATTTGCTTTTATAAATGCCAGCTCATTGCGCAATCGTGTTTTCTTTAAAATGGATTGAGCTTTTTGAACGTAAGTACATGAATTATCAGAAATTTCTAAAACTAACTCCTTTATTTTTTCCAAATGATCTGCATAAAAAAGAGCTGCATTTAACCAAGTACCCCAACGCGTAATCACAGGCTCTGGTGGTAGAGGAATATTAGGTAACTTTTCTTTGTACAATTGAATTCGTAACGGAGCTTTTAAAAACACTTTCTTTATACTACTTATTAAACTATTTACTAATGGAAATTGATTACGAATTGTTTCTGCTATTCTATTAATACCATGTGCGAGACATGTTACATGTATTAAATTTTCATAAAATAATTTTAATCGCTGTCCAGCTTTTACCATATACGGTGCTGCATCAGACAGCATTAAAACTATTTTATCTGTTGCAACAATATCAGGAATAAAAAATTGCATGAAAGCTTCGTTTATAAAGCGAACTATTGTTGCATGATTGGTTTTCTCAAGAACTTTGGAAGCGATTAAATATGATATACTAGACTGCGCCTCACTTAAATAACCAATCATTAAATTTGCAACATATCGTCCGCAACAATCTGTAGTTTCATCTAAGTACTATAAAATAAAGATATTTATTTTTTGTAATTTTCTTTATATGCCCCATAGTTTCAAGATATAAATCATTAATATACCTTTTTCGAAGCGTGCTTTCATCTGGCACTTGCTTTTTTTTTCTAAAAATGACCTAAAACTAGGATTTTGCAATTTCTTTAATGGAATATTGGCTTTAACAAGTGCACTACACAATTCGAAATTAAATTCCTCTTGTGCATTTCTTTTGGCCGTTTCTTGAAACAACGACTGGCGCAAAGGTGTCTGACAAACTTTTGTTTTCTTAAATGTTTCTAATTTTCTTTTATGAAGAGAGGTTTCAATGTGGTGTATAACTTGAGATTTCCTTTCGCACATGATCTAAGGAAAAATTAATTTTAAAAATAAGTATCTAATTGCGTTTAAAAACTGATAAAACGGTGAATTCAATAACCTACATCAATTAATAAGGGTTTAATTTCCGAAATCAATTAAAAATATGTAATGGTACTTACTATTTTTCCACAGGCTATGCAAAACACTTTTTCATCATCCAGACGTAGCTCGGATATATTTTTTATCCATACTTGAACTAAACTATTTTTAACTTTCGGCATCTTGAAGTTCACTTAACAAAGCCGTACCATTCAGTTACGTCTTCGCCCAAAGAATGTTTAAAATTTTGCATTTTGTCCGTTACTCTTAAATTATTTTCAAGAAGGATTAACTAACTAAACACTTACCTTGAAACAGTCCAAATAACTTTAACCCTTGATTGAGGGAATTCCCTCAATCAATGCTTTAACTATCTACTTAGGTACCATTGGAATTTTCAAATACTACGAAATAGCGGCATTGAAACTTCATAATCCGGAAGTATTAACATTGCACTTAACCGCAGGTAATAATCTTTCTTTAAACCTGTCTTATTCATATAAAAATACATTTCTTAGTTAGACACAATAACAAAATTTAAAATAAGTTAGAATAATGCATTTTAAAGCGAATTTGGAAGATATAGAAAAAATGCGAAATATATGTTAATTATGAATAAAAAGGCAAAATATGCATAAAATTGCAATATATGCAGTATTTGGCGAAATATGCAAAATATGCAAAAATTAATTAATGTCAAATGATTGCATTTAGTACAATTCGTCTAAAAACAAAACGATATTCTTCAACTATAAAAAATAAGCGATATGCATTTTGCATAAAATCCTCACTCTAATTATAACAATCGTTTTCCCCATTTGCTCATCTCAAGGTTCAAGCTTATTTGCCTCATTTACACTTGTCTTTGTAAAATCGAAAGTGATTAGTGATTAGTAATTGTTTATTACATAGAAAATATGAGTGTACTATGCCTTCAACCTAAATAAAAATGAGAAATAATTGAAGGGCGGCTTGTGGAACACATTCTTTATCACCTGGCAAGTGCATGTGCATCATAAGATAACACTAGAATTGAAAATCCTCGTAGTCATATATTTTTCTCTATCCAGTCGGACAATCGATATGGTTTAGTTTTATAGCGTAGTAGTGTTTATATTATTTATTTTCTAGGGTATGAAACAATAATTTTTAGAATGAAATTGAAATGAACATTTATACTTTGACATAGAGATATTGCACTGCACAATAAATGTTTATTTTTGTTGGCTATTTCCAAATTAATATTTGGAAAATTTTATTGAAGTGGATACTTGGCTTAATTTATATTTTGAATGTTATTGCTTTAGTTAACTCTGATATATTAATATTCATACTTTTGTTACAGGTGAGTCTACTTTAATTAACGAAATCTAATTTGGGTAAGTTTTTTCGTCACAAATTTCGAACTAAATCAAATTACAGTCACGCAACAAATGGTTGCCTTTATTACATCAGTATCATAAATTTATATTATGCTTTGTTTTGTAATTTTTAAATTACGATAAGATTATAACAAATCACAAAAAACAATAGGAAAAATTATCACGTACTACGCTCATAAATCTACTTTAATGGCTTTGTTATTTTCATAACTTCAATTAATGCCTTTTTACAGAAACCATCAAACTCAGAGTTTATGTTAAAAAACGTAACATTAATAGCGCACACTTGATGTGTTCGAAGGCTAAACGATTTACCGACAAATAAAATTTTGAAAAACTAAGAAACTTGGTTACAAGAAAATAACTCTTTACACCCAATTAAATGTGACGTTGTTTTCACAAAACACCTTAATATATAAACCACAACCAGTATTTCCACAAAAAAGTGTTGCCTGAATTACCATTCTCCATGAGAACGTTGCTTTTGCTTCGCTTACATAAGCTGTATTTATTCTCAGCTAATGGTTTATTCCTTGTTTGCGAGGAAAATGTAATTTTCTTCGAGTCGAGATATTTATTTATCTCCGTTGTGAACGTAACAATTTTCTTCAGTAAGGATAATATTATAATGGAAAGTTTACAAAAGCGCATGATGTTCTCTTTTATATATAGTTTGGAATTTTAAAAGCGTGGCAGTGCTTTTTAAAAAGCTACTTTATATCCACTTTTAATGCAACTGCTTTAACTTTTTTGGGCTAGTAAATTGCATTTAATAATCTGAAATTGTTTAAAATAGTATAAATTACTGTCTTTTAATGGCGTTTCATATTGATACAACCCTGTCTCACAATGAATTTCGTAGCTTTCCAAAAATGTTACCCTATTTATACGCATTACGAAAAATAATTTTGTGTTATGCCTGTAACCAACTACTTTTCACCTCAATTGATCACTTACCGGACACGTTTTAGCACTCCCTTTTTCCCAAATTGAAAATCGATGTGATTGTGTTCATATCTTTCAATAAACTGTTAGTTATGATTTTATATTCTCCCAATGAAATATTTTATGACATGACTGTTTATTTAACCACCATATAAAACTTAAAATATTTCACTGATATTTTAATTAACACAATTGACGAAAAATTATGTGGAAAGTATATTGTTTTGTATACACAGTGAGTGGTTTTTCATTATTTGTATGGGGATCTCGGAAACCATAAGAGTTGTACATTTGCTTAAATGGGGAAAGATTTGCTTCTTTAGAAGACTAATCCAGGTACGCTTTTGTTGATTGAAAAAATGCATGGCTTACTAGATATTTGTAAAAAGTAAAATTCTTCAAAATCGTTTCCGCGCTTTAATTCGTTTATTTCTAAAGATAGATAAAAATTGTTTAAATACAATTTGTAGATAATTTTGTGCCGTACAGTACCGTAGTAGTTTTTTTAATTTTCCTTAGCATTTTGAAGTTATGAAGCAAAGTTGATTTTTTTTTAAATGGAAACCATAGTTGGCTATGACGTATTTTAGTAGTGCATTTTTTTCTGATTCTAATGATATAAGGGTGTTATCACTTATTTTAATAAACAAAAGCACACTACACGTTTTTCTATTATTAGGTTTAACAAAAACCATATCTTGCCATGGAAAACAAAAGTAAAGCAACTGAAGCGTTGTTTGTCTTCATCTTTCACAGTTCGTTCGTTAGTATTACTTCTTATCGATTTTTTCAGTGTGGAGTTGCTTCAGAAAATTAATTATGGTGTTCGCAAATTTCGAGAAACGTGATACGATCGAATGTTACATTATTTGTAACATAACGGTCAACGAGCGGCCGAACGCTATTTTTAATTGTATTTTGGTCGCCCTCAACCATCCTTCAAGAATTTCTACATACAATTTAAAAGGGTTTGGGAGTTTTGTGAAGCCCAGAAATAGGGGTAATATTGATGAAAACATACAGATAAATGTTCTAGCAGTTGTTAAGTTAATCAAAATCCATCTACATCAACACGGCAAATTGCGCAAGACGCTGCAATTCTCATAACGCACAGTAGTAAGAACTTTAGCAAAACATAAATACCATCCTTATAAATATTCAGTTGGACAAACTTTGCACCCTGATGATGATGAAAGAAGATTAAATTTTTGTAATTGGTTCATAAATATGTGCCATGAAAATAACAACTTTCCGATGTAGATATTATGGACCGACGAAACACATTTTACAAACTGTGATATGTTTAATCGCCATAATGTGGGTCCAAACAAATCCTCACCGTTTACAAGAAAGACGACCTCAGATTAAGTTTGCCTTCAAGTTATGGTGCGGTGTTATTGGTTTGCAGCTTGTTGGGCCATTTATTTTAATGGGAATTTAACTGTAAATCGATATTTGCAATTTCTTAGGGAAGATTTTAACAATATCCTAGATGAAATAAATTTACAAATCCGTGCAAACATACAGTGGTATCAACACGACGGTGCCCCACGTCACTATCAGGCGGAAGTTAAAAGATATTTAGATGAAAACTCGTGGATAGACAGAAATGGTCCTGTTTTATGGGCTGTATGTTCGCCTGATCTTTCACCTTTAAACTGTTTTGTATTTGGAGTAACAAAAGATCTCGTGTATGTGCGATCATATGCAACTCAGTAGGAGCTGCAGGAAACTGTTATTAATGCGTTTAACAGATTAGATGGGCGTAAAATTAGGAAAGCTGTTAACTCTTGTGTTGAAAATGTGTCGCATGTGTGTCGATAATAATGGTGCACATTTCGAACACTTACTGTAAATTTCTTTTGTTTTCCATGGCAAGATGTGATTTTTGTTAAACCTAATAATAGAAAAACGTGTATTGTGCTTTTATTTATTAAAATAAGTGATAGAACCCTTACATCATTACAATCAGAAAAACATGCACTATTAAAATATGTCATAGCCAACTATGGTTTCCATTTAAAAAAAATTCAACTTTGCTTCATAACTTCAAAATGTTTAACAAAACTGAAAAAACTAGTACGGTGACATTATTCGGCACAAAATTATCTACAAATTGTATTTAAACAATGTTTATCTATCTATATAAACAAACGAATTAAAGCGCTTAAACGATTTTGGAGAATTTTACTTTTTTACGAATATCTAGTAGGTCATGCATTTTCTTAAATCAACAAAACCGTATCTGGATTAGTCTTCAAAAGAAGCAAATTATTCCCCATTTAAGCAAATGTTTATCACTTATGGTTTCCAAGATCCCCATACAAATAATGAAAAAAAACTCACCCTGCATATTTATTACGGGTTTCGTTATGACATAGAATCTTGTACAGAGTAGGTCTTTATGTTAGAACAGTACATCACGTGTTCCAAAGGAACAAACGGCACGGAGTGTACAGGCTAAAGCAACCGCTTTGTTTATCAATCGGTTTCCAGATATATGTACATTAACATAGACTACATTCAGAGTGTTGAAGAAAATAAATTAACTTTGTTAAAGATTCCCTATACTTAAAGATCATTGAGTAAAACACTTTCTTTTTTAAAAATTCATTATTGAAACGAAGTTACATTACACCAAATGCCATATTTGTTTGTTCTAAATGTTATACAGGGTTTTCTGCTGTAGTTTATAATATTATTTTACCCGTATGCCTTAACTTTGTTAATTTAAATGAAATACTCTGTATTTTAATTTCAATTTTGAGTTTTACTTAAAAATTAAAGATAATTTTGATAAACGTTCCCTATTCCTAAATGTAGCCATGTTTGCCGTTTTTTTAAATATTGTTCTTTTTCTCTTTATTTCTGAAACCTGAACACTCCTACAATGCAAAAATAACATTTATGCAAGATCGGGCTATAAAGTACATTTTATAAATCAATTTAGCGGGCGTAAAATGCCACTTTAGCGCCCGCGACCTACTTCAGCCCCCGCTGGAGGTAAAGTAAATGTCGTGTTTTGTTTAGTTAATTAACAGATAGATAAAAATGACGATCACCTATTCTGGTCTTATTGACTTAGTTACTATGGTAACACGAACGTATATATATACAGATTATTGTTTTCTCATCTTAGTTAGTCCCAATGAGAATAACTATAACGAATACAAATTATTTGGTAGATTATTATACAGGACAAGTGTTGGTAATATTAGGATATAAAATTCATACAACAACATTTATAATAAACTACTCACTGAAGATGAAAAGAAAAAATAGAATACATATTTATTAATAAATTGAAACGATCTTACATAAAATTTGGTATGTATTTTGGGCGCAAATAAAGTTATGGACCCTACGTGTTAATAGCCCTCGCCTGAGAGCTCGGGATCTTACTTACACGTTGCGGTTCATAAACACCTTTTTTACTTCCTTCATACATGACTAATCAAGGAAATGCGCGGTTTTAAAACACATAAAAACTTGTTTACTTATTATTTTCTATTACCTTGGAAACGAAAAGGGTACACTACTAACTCGTACTGCAGTAACTTCTGTTCAATAATGAATCATTTTCCTGATTCTTATATAAATTTTTTCTGAAGAATACAATGTACTAACATCTTTCTGTGTAGGGATTAAATACTTTAACTAATTGAGTAATTTGCATATTTATACTACTTACTGCTAACTTCCCATTGAATATGCTCCTGAATATGCATAATCTATTGCTGGAAATTTGTTGCTAACTTCACATGGGAAAGAAATTTTGTCCAATCGCAATTAGTGAAATTCCATGTATCAAAAAAATTATGCAACCCCTTATTTAGAGGACAATATTATTATTATTATATTCAAAATAATTTTCTGTTTCATTGTCACGTTGACGTTCATATAATGTCTTTACGACGTTTTGTCTCTATGCAGCCATCCTGTTTCTGATAGAATTTTTTGCTATAAGTTCAGTAATGTTCACACCATGAATTTCAACAGAAGTTTATTTTATTATATCATTACTTTTAAATAGTGTAGAAATACTACTAGTAAGCAAGTATGCGTTCAAGCACAAAACATGTAAGTCCGCACACTTACACATACAAATACATAAACAAGCAAACACGCAAACAAGTATATGCAAACAACGACACTTTCTGTGAAGCAAGCACGCAAAATTGTAAACCCCGTAAACATACAAGTACACAGATAAATAAACTAGTAATCAAGTAAACGCCAAAACACGTAAACTTACAATCGTGCAAAAAAAAACTAACGATAAGTAAACGTCCAACCACATAACATACAAACAATACTTCCCAAACATGCAGACACAGAAATGCGCAATCCTGAAAACGAAGAAACATAACCGCAATACCAAAAGCAAAGAAACTAGCTATCAATCATCCAAACACTCCAAACTTACACTGAACAAGCAATAAAAGAAACCAAAGAAATACAACATGCAAAACTAGTAACCAACAAACACAAGTTCAAACTAACATGGTGTTACAAACAAAGGATTTAGGAAACAAGTAAGCATCCAAACACAAATACAGCTAGACCATCAAGCAAAAAAATCAGTTATCTACTAAGCGATCCAAACAAATAACCCCAGAAGCAAACAAGTTCGCGAAAACAAAGAAACAAGTTACCCAAGAATTAGGCAAACCTATACCGACATACTCTCAGACAATCCAAAACACGTAAGCCACCAAAACACACATAACCCCCAAAACGAAGAAACTGGCAAACAAGTAATTACCCACACACGCGAGTCTTATAACAAAGAAACTAGCAAACAAGTTGCTAAACAAATACACCAACATAATCTTATAAAGTCACAAGCAATCACCAAATGAGTAAAAAACATACAGATGCTAGAAAAACATGCAACATATCTACACCAAACAAAGTTATGCAAACAAAGAAACTGGCAAACAAGTAATACATATAAGCCCGCTAACTCAAACAAGGGAACACGTTTAAAATATCTACCTTTTTGGGTTTATTATGGTTTATTTTTTATTTAAGTTATACAAATCTAAACGTTTCGATAACACTTACAGTTATCTTCGTCAGTAGTATAACAAACACACAAACGCGAAATCCCTAAAACAAAGAAAGAAGCAAGAAAGCATGCAAAAAAATTAAACGAAACACGTAAATCCACTAACACGCAAATAAAGAAATTAGCAATAAAGTAAATGTCTAAATACAGATCACATAATCCCGAACTTAAAGCAAGTATACAAATACACAAACAAAAAAGTAGCCAATATGTCGCTACAAACATGTAAATACCCCAATAAATATACCAAATAAACTAAATTATGCATGAAAGCTAAGAGCCAATAAACACATATGAAAACAAGTAGCACCGAAAACCAAAGAAACTAGCAAAACAAATAAATATTCAAACACGTAAACCCACAAACATGCAAACACGTAAAACAAAGAAACCTAGCAACCAAGCAAAACGCCCAAACACAAAACATGTAAGCCCCGCAAACATATACCGAAAGAAACAAGTAAAACATAACTCCCAAAACAAATAAACTAACAAACATCTAAAAAATAAGAAAACATACCCGTAAAAAGGATCTTTTTGTAGCATTCACCACCGATAAGTAAGGTTCTTTTGCAAGAGGCCCTTCCGACATATTGTTTGCTCTGAATCGTAGATTCTTCTGGGAATTTAACATCTTGAAATACGACTGATTGTAGGGGTTCAAGAAACGACGTCTTGTCAAAAAGACTATGTTTTAAGGTATTAGCGGTAACTTCAAGATTCTGGTTTACCAATTTTTGTCGAATCACTGCAACTTACAGATGGATGAGACCTGTATTTCATTGAAGTTATACACGGTCATCGAATAGTATTTTGTGTGTGCTACCGGTAGGTTACAGTCATCAAATGAGGCCTTGTTTTGTGTACTAGTTGTAGGTCATAGTCATCAAATAAAACCTGTGTATGCATCAGATTTTAACCACTTCAATCACAACGTTGTAAATATACAACATTACATTTAATACTGAATATAATCCTCCGACTTCCATTTAGGCGATTCTTTACCATTGTAGTTTCTAAACAACGGTATTTCAGTTCGGCTACTAGTGACTAGATGGCGCTAAACGTCTCTTCGAATTTGAAAACCCTGTTCAGTTAGTTGCATGTCTCTGATGTATGTCAAATTTACTTCTTGTAAGATTTGTTTAAATTTGTTTCGTGGGTGGTGTGTTTTTATCCGAAAAGAAAAATGTTGTGTTATTGGGACTTGAAGACAGTAATGATTGTGTGCTAAGTGAAGTGTTTTTATGCCAAAATGAGTAATAAACTTTCTGATTCTGAAATTCGCCAGCTTATAGAAAATGGAACTGAAAAAGAGTTTTATACAAAACTAGCTTTGCCAATTCCGACAGGAACTGATTCTGAAGATGAGTTAGAGTCTGATAATGATGATGGTACATGAGAATTGTGTACTGGTGTTTAGCAGTTGCTGTGGTGAATGGTTGGCTGCTTTATCGAAGGCATGAGAGGCAAAAGGGAAAAAACATGAACTTTCATAGTTACAGTTCCAAGCTGCCATCGCAAAGGACTGGCTACTGAGAAGAAAATAGTGAATAGGAAAAGATGGCGTGCATCTGCAGGGCAAGAAGAACGCCCAACTGTTGTCGAAAAAAAACGACCTGTTGCAGTTTTACCAGTCAATGACGTGAGGTATGATAATTTTGGTCATTTACCCTTCATGGCAGAAAAACAATCACGCTGCAAAAATTGTCCTACTGGGCTTTCAAAGATTTATTGTCCAAAATGTAAAGTTGCTTTGTGCTTGACTAATAAAAAAAATTGTTTTATTAACTTTCACACTAAATAAACATTAGTATACTCTCTGACTACGTCTTTGTTAAGTATTCCTCATAAAAACCTGTAAGAAAGTCGGAACACACACACACACACACACACACACACACGTAAAGACCCACTGTTGTTTAGAAACAACATGTCTCTGCCGCGACTGTAAGAACAGGTGAACTTCAAAAAAGTATGTTTATGTGATCTATTAATGTAATTGATACAAAAAAATTACATAAATTATTATTTTTTATGTATACACATAATTTGGGATTGAAAGGGTCTAGTGACTTATACGTATTACGTAATCACTAAAAATGCGAAGGTCTGTTTGGAATGCGTGTTTTTGTATCTGCCTGTTTGCTAGTTCTTTTGTTTTGTGTGTTTATTTGTGCGTGTGTTTGCATGTTAAATAGCTTGTTTGGCTTCTTTGTTTTGGGTTCTTTCATATTGCACGCCGTAACTTCTTGGGTATGTTTCTTTCTGTTGTATTGCTGTAAATGAGTGTTTGTTGGCTAGTTCCTTTTATTTTGGGTGTTGTGTGTTTGCATGTTTATTTGTTTCTGTATTTGTACATTTACTGAGTTCATATGTTTTTGTTTGCTTGTTTTGTATGTTTGGGAGGTTAACGGTTTTTTGTAATAATTGTGGTTCTTGGGCTAGATTTGGCACTCAGGAATATCTTAGGAGGATATATAGGGGGATATCGAATTGCCAAGAGATGCCGATGAACAGCTACCTTAAATTTGTTCATATCATAAGTGAGAGGAAAACAGGAACTAGGGACATCATTTCAGAGTTTAGAAGCCCTGTAGAAGAACGTGGATTGCGCCCGCTTGGCACGATAAGTTGAGATTTGTACTGCATATTGATGATGTGAATTAGCGAACCCAATATGCCTAGCAAAAGTGGCGTTCGTGTTTGTTTGTTTTTTTTTTTTAGTTTTTTTGGTATGTTTTCTTGCTTGTTTAGTTTATGCTTGATGTGTTTTGGTCTAGTTTCTTTGTTGGCGTGTTTGTAAGTTTGTGTGTTTACATGTTTTGATTGATAACTTTATTTGTGAGGGTGTGGGTTTACATGTTTTGGTGTTTGTTTGTTTTGTTTGCGTATGTATTTGATGGATATAAGTTTTTCTACATATAGCTTCTTTCCTTGTTGTTTCGTGTGGTTGAGGGTATTTGTTGTCCATTTTATTTGTTTTGAGGGTTGCGTGTCGCTTCATAGACGTAACTTTCTACCCAGTAAAATGTGTAGCCGTCGCTTTTTAAAAGTAGTAAATTTTCTTATAATATTCAGTGAATAGCATGGGTTTTCCCAGTGACATTAAAGTGTTTTTATAGTGGCAACAACGCTTTCTAAGAGTGTGATAATAATAAGTGAGTTTCTCCAAGGATGTTGTATTCTCTATTATCACATCATAGATCCGGTGATATGATTAAAAAAGTTACACAATCATTGGAATGCAGAGAACATTCTTTTAAATACGATCACAGATTTAAAATGTTTAATGTATAATAGTCTCATTTTTACTGTGTTAGTACGTTAAAAAAGAATATTAGTAAAATCTGAATATCTACATTTACGCAAAAGCGTTAAACCTCGTGAATTTGAAAGATACAGTGCGTTTGTAATAGTATGACGTCGTGTCAAATTTAATGTGTGCGGCTAACCCTTTGAGTGGATTGGGCTATAAAGAAGATGGAGAATGAAAATCTTGTCCAAAGCCAACTCTGACTCCGCACGTATGCTAGACCCCACAAGTGACAATGTTGGCAGGTCGGTCTCTTAGGCGGAGCTGTTTTACTGGTGTTGCTGCTTCGTCCTTTCGAATCTAGCAATTTTAAACAACTTTTAGTGGTAACTGTGTAAAGCATCTTCAACTTCTACCAAGTTGACGTAACATACAGACGTTAGGGTATAATGGCAAATGAAGGAGCGAATTATTTGTCCACGAAAAATTCGTACCCATGTTCTGAATCCAAAGCTATTTTCATATCTACACATTTTTTTGTAAACCAAATTATTTTAAAAGAAAAATTATCTTTCTGGCATTTTCTTGGGTACGATTTACAAACATTTATACGTCTAACGTAGTCACCTGCTATACTGGTAGACTGAACATTTGTATGGATGAAGAATAAAATGAAATGTAGATCTGTGTACACCTGTTTTGTAAAGCGTTTTTTTTTTGTTTATTTTTTGGTTGAAATTACTGATTTCTTGAATGAACCGTATTCTTTGAAATTGGGAACTAAATTTCTAAAAATTCACCCGTTGTACTTGGTGATCCATAAGTTACGTTAACAATGAAAAATTGAGTAACATATATTTTTTGGAATATTATATTAAAGAATATTCGTATCTATTTATGGAGTCAAAACCACCCAAATGATGACCATTTTCGACCTCGCAAAGACGGGTTCTTTTCAAAGCATTTTTCAGAAATATTGAGATCTGAAAGATCTCAATGCTTCTGGGCTGCAGAGCTCTTAGGAGCTCCATTGCGGCTCGACACGTGTGGGCAGTGGCCCCGTTTTGCTGAAACCACACATCAGGTATTTTCTATCTCAGGACGCACATAATTTTCGATCATGGCTCTATATCGCTTGCTACTGATCGTCGCTGGATTACTATCTTTATTTTCAAGACAGAAAAGTCCGGGATGATTCTGATATAATACCACATCAAACCGTACACTCAAGCGGATGCAATTGATGTTCATGTATTATCGGTAGCCTAAAACCTGCGATTTTGCTTATTAACAAAGCCGTTAAGGTGGAAAATGTGCTTCGTCGCCCATACTCAGGTGATGAATGTATTCGTTATCTTTACTGGCTAACTCAAAAATACTACAAATGTTAGGCGTTGCTGATAATGCGTGGGTTTTAACTGTTGCAATAATTGCACGTTATATGAAAACATGTGTAACCTCTTCAAAATGCATCTCAGAGACGTCCGCGATACCTCAGCTGGTTAGAACGTGTTTGGGTGTACGTTCTTGGTTCTTCCTGGACACCTTCGCACACACGATCAATGTTTGCTTCTGAAAAGCTGAACGTGGTCTCCCAGATCTCGACAAGTCAGTTATGGCACCATTTGCTTAAATATATTGACCGATTTTCTTGTTATTTCTGTTAATTGCCCAATTTTGCTATGGTTTTACATTGTATTATCGTTGTGTAAGTACTTTAGTTGTAAAGGTTTATGTTCTAATTTAATATGTAATTTTAGTAGCCTTATGATTAAAATATAATTGTCGAAGCATGTCGCTTTAAGATCAGTTACTAAAGAATTTCATGGGGAAGGTTTTGCGTACTTAATTCATACATTTACATTAAAAAAACCTGCTGACCAAGTATGAGAATTAGGCTAATCCTTTTCTTACTGCAAGTTATACCTAAATTTCAAAAAGTTTTGCATTTTCATAATGAAATTAACAATAATTGCTAAACTTGGATTAAATATGAAGCGTAAGCGTAAAATTTATCTACATTTTATAATTTTAATCACGAACATTTGCATAACGGTCATAAAGCTTCTGCACGCCCACTATTATCATCAATAAATTTGATTCAATCTTATCGAAACTTTAATAGTATCGTTTTAAAGGTAAATTGAATTAAAAGTATTAATTTGAAAGTCCGAAATCACTGAATAAAGAATTAGGAAATACGGTTATAAAAAGGCACCACTCAACAAACTATGTAGAAAAGTAAAATAATTTGTGTTCTTTACAATTTTGAAGTTCAGGCTAGAATTGGTTTAATTTACAAGAAAATACACTGTTATTTAAATTAGTTATTATTAATTAATTATTTAAACCGGGTTATACAAAAAGTAATTAAGTTTTTAGTTTTAAAATGCAACACCATGGTGTAAGAAGTACATCGTGTGTAACACGGAGGAAAAACGCTCTTAATACGCTGTTTAAAATCTGAATAAATATTATTCAGTTCAGTTGCCGTTTTACCGTCTTGAATGTAATTAAATTAATTTCGAGTGAATGTAATTCTAGTAGCGCAAATTGAAATGAATAGTTTAAATGGAAAATGTTTTTCTGTTCTATCTTAAAGGGTATCAAATGGTTTGCTGCCGGCGACCATTATCTGGCTATATAGCAATTAATTAAACCTCAAAAGATTTAATTGAGGCGTAATGGTATCTGATAAAGTCAACATATAAAAAAAATTACAACAAAAAGAAAGGGGAAAAAGAGATTGTATGAAATTACTAACTTGTAAAGCACTGCAAAATGTCTTTTTTCTGTGTGGAAAATTAACTTAAAGGAAATCTGTTCACGGAGGATTTTCATTTAAGTCGGTGAAAGACGAATGAAAGCTGACAATACGAAAAAAAGAGAAAGGAGTTCTTTTCAAACACGATTTGTCGGAGAATGAAGTCGTACGGGGTATGAGGAACAACAATTGAAATAATTCCATAGCTCAATTTTATGGTGAACGTCTTTGTATTTACCGGAAGTAGCTCTTGAAGGTTGATAACTTATTTATGTCTAGCACGATTTGTTCCTTTGTTTTAAGTTACAATTTTCATGACATCAAACCATGCAATTTTGTTATTTGGGCCACTTCATTGTTGTTAATTTTAAACTATAACCCGTCCAGACCTCCAAATTCAGTGTGGGGCTTATGAGAAGGCAGTGCATGCTTGCCAAACCTATTATACTGATGGATTACTGCACCGTTTTATAATACCGGGCCGGATAGCTACGGTGTAAGAAACACAGTTTCTAACCTAAAATAAATGACGAATATAAACTTTAAATGAACTTATTAATCGAATTGTAAATATACCGAATAGAAGTTCGATTCATAAGAAGCCGGTCGCATTAGAAGCCAAATGTGGGCACCGAGATAACTGTAAAAATTGCTTTACTAGATCTCATTTTTGCAGTCAATGAATTTTATTTTAGGTGCACATACTTACATGTATTTATGTTTATGAATGTTTACTATATGTAAAAGCAATATTAATTACATTTAAATAACATGGGGTTGTACGAACTTCACATGAGATGTGGTCACATTATGGCCACATTCAAATTAACCATTAACCCATTAATGCTCACCGTATTATAACATCATACGTAAAAACAAGATCGCGTTTGAGGTTATTTTACTTGTGTGTGTTAACATGTGTATTGTGGAGTAGGAAATCAACAAAAATCAATTCAGGCATTATTTGCTGTTTCCAGAACAATTTTTAACTGAGACTAATTGAAGTTCTACCAAAAATGAGCACGTGGTAAGTCTAGGGTGATGTATATTGGTTCTGATTTTAAAATAAATGTTACAGTGTTCTATACACTATATAATTTCATAGTAGTTGTATGTCTATAACAAATAGTTGAATAGAACATATCTACATGACTTTAAATGTTGTGTATGATATATCATACGCTGGGCTGATCTCTGTGTAATTTAAACTTTTTTATAGGAAATATTTATACAATCCTGA
Organism: Vesta saturnalis; assembly: GCA_036346205.1. NCBI lineage: Eukaryota > Metazoa > Arthropoda > Insecta > Coleoptera > Lampyridae > Vesta > Vesta saturnalis. The sequence goes on from JARFJB010002494.1 coordinate 1,500,370, forward strand.
GGACCCAATAGACGCAGAAGAGCTTCTAACTTATTTCGAAAGCATAGAAGTAGTACACGGACACTATCCCCTCCACTTTTTTACGTCACAAGCCCCGCCCGGGGGTGATTTTGCGTTTACAAATTGCTCATAGCATTCGTCATCAGATTCTCTGAGTAGAACAGAGGCACCTTGCGCCGTCATCTTGGATTTTGTGGGGACACCTCACCTTTCACTTTTTTACGTCACAAGCCCCGCCCCCTGGGACACCTTTCCCACCACTTTTTTTTACACGCCCACATGGGAGGCGTATATTTGGACGGTGAGGGGCCTTTTTCAACCCTTGGGTGGAATTGAGCACCTATTTTGGCAGTATTAAGAGCCTTTTTGACTGTATACCCCTTGGAGGTTAGGCAATTGCGCGTACATGCAGTGTTCTATTGGAGCTTGTTACGTTAGGTCAGACCCCATTTTTACCTGTTTGGTCGTGCGTGCACCTCACTGTAGGAACTAGCTCTTGGGCCTTGGCCCCTATCGTGGCCTCTTGATGCAATTGTGTGTGGGTTCTAACCTAATCTTACAGTTCTAAGCCTTCTCCCCCGTCATAAAAAATTTGTAATCTAATAAGGTGGCCCTAGCCTTTTAAGACAGGACTCTCTCTCTCTCTTTCTCACACATAACCAATTCAATTAATTAATTAATCAATCAATCTCAAACAAATCATGCTCGATCAAATCAATCAGATAAATCTCAATCAATCAACCGAAATCAATAAATCATGTCTTACAGTTTGCGGAAAGCAGCTTACAGTTCAAAACTGGATACATTACAGTCTAAATTAAATATTACGTGAAATAATAAATAATTTTTACCCTACTGCAATTGTGCTTTTTATATAAGCAGATTCTCTTTCTAAACAGTCACCACCTATACATTCGGAAAACTATGTCTGATTTATTTACATGTTCAATTGCATACACACAAAATTGTTTTATAGAAATGCATCATTAAACAGTTATAAACTCCTCATTAAAAGGACTGGAAAGTAATAATTACTTATGTATATATAACATAGAGTTAAATTAAACTAACATGTTTTAAAAATATCAAATTGGTATAATGGAAATAAAAGACAAAAGGTTTTAATGGTTTATTATTATACGCGAATTAACAATAACTACAAGTTTAAAATCCACGAATACGTACCAGCTATTGTAGATCCGATTTTATGACGTCATCCTATAAGAGTAATAATACATTTAAAAATCTTTATCGACATTTTTGTTAGCAATATCAAGTAAAACATATATTAAAAAATAATACGCATACCTTCAGATGAGTTTTTCTTTCAACTGTTTTAATAATAACCATATGTTGAACTGAAATATTTTTTATACAGCTCACTAAACACGTTTTCTACTTGAATGGCTGGATATAAATTGGCTATTGCTTTCCCTCATTATCTAATTTAGACTGTAGACCTTATTATCTCTATTGCACTTACTACTGCCCGTATTCTCCTTTCACTAAACTGTTTTTATGGAAAGCAGTTAGAAATGAAATGGAAAGTAATCACCCGTCAACATAGTGTTAATTAATGTGTTTACAAATATTTTTAAAAATTCGCTGTTCCAAAAAACACAAAACCCAGATATTAGGTGAATAATAATCATTTTCTACGGCGCGCGCGCACGCACGCACACGCACCCCATGCACTCACGCACGCACCCACGCACGTGTGTTTTTCTTAACGCAAAACATATTTCATTAAGGACGTGGACAGCGAGATATCTCACTCAATGCTCATTACATAATCCTGTTTAAGAATCCACGTGACAGGGCAGAGATACAGCGTTTAGCAAGACAGATTTCACCTGACAACCCCAAAGTTTTAGAGGCTGCATACCAAGATGCCACTTCTAACCCGCACGGATATTTATTGTTCAATTTAAAACAGAATACTCCGGATGTGCTACGCTATAGAACAAACATATTCGGACCTCAAGGTATTTGTCAAGTATATATAGCGAAAAACGGGTTTAAGCCTCACAGTCATAAAGATTACATCGTATATGATGGTTGACGCTTTAATCGAAAACACCGATATCCTGCGTGCATTATCCAGATTAAGTAAAAGTCAACATGACGCTTTATTGAAATGTCTGAATAGTAAGCAGGTGGAATGCATTTGTCAGCTGATCAGAAGCAGCTACTCTCTCAACATAAGCACACTTTAAGGCGGCTGGCACAGACAGGGGAATCTATAAAAAAGAAGAAACAGTTTCTCGTAAAGAAGGGCGGCGCGTTTCTACCGTTCCTGTTAGGACCATTACTTGGCGGAATTCTGGGTAATTTATTTCAATAACCATGGACCACAATCTGAAGAAGATGATTATTCTACCTTATGTACTTTATACAATGCCTACCAGCGCCAGATGTCACGCAAAACAACATATTAACGCAGTTGGGTAACGACATGGATAAAGTATTAAAAACTAAAGTGACCTACCACGACAAATGGCAGCAGTACAATCAGGTTTTTCAACGATATCTACACTTTTCTAATCAGTTACGTCAGCCCGCTAGTATAACAATCAGCGATGATGAAGATGATATTAGGGATTCGCCGAAACGCAAAGGTCTGGCAGACGACAAGATAGTATCAACTCTACCTATTTCATACAGGAAGAAATGTGAGGCTCTCTTGCGTATAATGAATGAAGGCGGTGATGTATTTTGGGATAAAAGGGGTACTGTCACAATAAAAGGTGAGATCATCCCTCATTCTAACATTATCGGTCTGGTTCACCAAACGTTAAGACAGCGAAAAATTACAAACCCACACGTCTGGCGACAGTTTGCGACGTACATTAAAGAAATAAATATACCACAAGAGTTTATCGGAAATACTCGAAGACGTGATGTTACTGTATCACCTAACATTGAACCGAGCCTCACAACTATAGGTGCGAATTACGATGCCGATAGTGAATCGAGGGAACCCCGCGAAGATCCTTTCGAAGAAAAAGACTTTCACTAGATTGGGATACGTGGAGAACGTAACATGGGTGCTGTATACTATGATAGAAAGCATCCTGCCGGGTTTGCGGGTATAACACCTTTAGTTAGTGCTGTAAAGGGTAGATATGGTGAAGTGGAAAAATGGCTGCAGACTCAGGAGGCTTATACGGTTCATAAACCTGTCAGAAACAAGTTTCCACGAAACAAATATATTTTGAGCAACATTTACGAACTGTGGCAAGCGGATCTTTGCGATATGCGAACTTTAAGTAAACACAATAGTGGATGCAACTACATACTAACGGTTATTGATGTGTTTAGCAAGAGGGCCTGGGCGAGAGCTCTTAAAACGAAGACAGCAGCATCTGTAATTGAAGCATTCACCGATATTTTTAAGAAGAGTGGTAATACACCGCAAATCTACAGACGGATAAAGGCAAGGAGTTTGTGGCGGTCAGTGTACAAAACTTTTTCAAGAAATATCATCAAAATCATCAAAATATCAATTTTTATGTAACAAATAACCCTGATGTAAAAGGATCTGTAGTTGAAAGATTTAATAAAACATTGAACACAAAGATGTGGCGTTATTTCACCTACAAAAATTCCTACAGGTATATTGATGTACTCCAAAAACTTGTGACTGATTACAACAATAGCCCTCATTCAAGTATAAAGATGGCCCCTTCGGCTGTAAACGATGAAAACGTTTTGGAAGTGTGGAATAACCTGTACGCGACAGGCTTAGGCACATCACGTCATCCTAAATATAAAGTCGGCGAACATGTTAGAACCGCCAGAACTAAGTACACCTTTGAGAAGGGATATGAAACGAACTGGAGTGAGGAAGTTTTTACAATTAGTGCAGTGATAGAAAGGAGACCTCCAGTTTATCGCATTAGCGATCTTAATAACGATCCTGTTACGGGTACCTTTTACGAGGAGGAGTTGCGAGTTGTTACGGTTGATAAAGACGCTTTATTCAAAGTCGATAAGATTTTAGCTGAGAAGGGCCGCGGACGATATAAACAATACCTGGTCAAGTGGCATGGATACAGTGACAAATCTAATAGCTGAGAGATATATAAAATGGAGTTTTATCTCACCTTATTAAGTAATAGTTCCATGACGTCCTTTCCCGACAATATGACGTCAAGTTTTATTACACAACTGCCAAAACGAATATGGTTAACAGGTTCATGGGTTGTAGGAATTTCGGGAATTCAGTACCATAATCTAACTAAGCGCGTCACTATGAGATTAAAAATCTCTCTCTCGCTATTCGGATTGTCACAACGTTTAGCCTTACAGCTGGGTTATCGGCCGTATCAAAACATTGCTACGGAACCAATACCCCCGCACCCCGCTAGTATATGGATTGGATTACCAACGCCAATGTTTGTTTATTGCGACTGAACCGCAAATTGTGGGTGATGTTTTATCTCCGCTAATGCGTACAATAAACATTACTTCTGAAAACTACGCTTACGGAAGTAGTAAAAATGTGGTTTTTTCACCTGCACACTGCATGCCCGTGATGACACGGGATTTGAAAACATCGAGATTAATATAAAAACGTACGGGTGCAGCAATGCCATTCGAGTTTGGGAAGTGTAATAATGGTTTGTCCTTATCAACAATATTATATGAATCAGGCCGGTAACGGCATTGGATCCATCTACAGAGGCGCACCATATCAACGTGGTCACGGGATAGGAAGCTAGCTAGGTGGTATATTTAGAAGCATAATACCCTTATTTAAGTATGGTGCAAAGGCCATTGGAAAAGAAGCTCTCAGAACGGGTGCTAATATTATTGGTGACGTCATAGAGGAATAGTTTCATGAAAGATTCCACGAGGCAGGTAGAAATTTTAAACGTAAAGCCGATGAGAAAATCAATAAAATGATGGAGGGTTCAGGCTGTAAAAGAGTACATCTTGCCGATAATGACCAGTCTCTACCGAGAGCTGTTGCCGCTGAGAAGAAGAAGGAACCTACTTACGACGATATATTTTCAAGATAATGGATTTTCTAAATGCTCAAACATGTGAATGCGTCAAGTCCGAATTGGATCTGTTCGCTTTACCGTCGACGCAGAAAAGTATCGAGGGTGGTGAATGAATATTTTACAAACCCTTATCAGCTCTTAGTGATGACGCTCCAATAGAATTTGTAGTGCCCGGAAATGGAAACGATTACATAGATTTAAGTCAGACCATGTTGTATATCACAGCTAAAGTTCTGAAGCAGGATGATACAGCACTTACTGATGCGGATGTTGTAGCACCGGCGAACAGTTGGATGCATTGAGGTTTACTTAAATCAAAAGATGGTGTCACAACCAAACAACACCTACGCCTACCGCTCATATATCGAAACGTTGCTAAATTATGGAAAGGAGGCCAAGAGTTCACATCCAGGTTGTACCTTTTGGCACAATGATACAGCTGGGCAGGTGAATACACTGAGAAACGCAAATAACGGTTTCTCGAAACGTGAATTACTTTCAGCGACCAGCAAACAAATCGAGATGATTGGTCACGCGCACTCAGATTTATTTAATCAGGAAAAGTTTCTCATAAGTTGTGTTGAGTTAAAGGCTGAATTTGTACGATCAAGAGATAGCTTTAGTGTAATGGCAGCTCACGCTTCAACTTACAAGACGCGAATTATGGACGCTAGTTTACTGGTGAGACGTATGCGAATAACCCCCAATCTAACTGCACACGCTAAAGCTTTAAAAACGACTGCAGCAAAATATCCTGTTACAAGGACCGACGTAAAAGTGTTAACTATACTTACAGGCATACAGCAAAAATCATTGGATAATATCTTCCTTGGTCAGTTACCTAAACGATGTATCGTAGGTTTTGTCGCAAATAAAGCCTTCAACGGTGAGTACCCCTCAAATTCATTCAATTTTCATCACAGCAATATTAATTACATGTCGTTATATATTGACGGCCAACAAATTCTTTCGAAGGCCTTACAACCAGATTTTATAGGTAATGGTTTATATGTAGGGCATACCACACCTTATTCTCCGGTACGGTTATTCATTTTTTGAATGAGGGCAACGATATATCGAGAAGCGATTACCCCAACGGCTACTGTTTAATGGCCTTCAACCTAACCCCTGACTTGTCTGCAAACGCTAGCACACACTGGAATTTAGTTAGAAACGGCTCCCTTCGCCTAGAATTCGGATTTGAAGAAGCTCTCGTAGAAACCGTTAACTGTTTGGTGTACGCCGAATTCGATAACGTGATTGAGATCGATAAACATCGAAATGTGGTCGTGGATTTCGCCTGTTACAAGGGACAACTCTAGGTCACAAACTTCAGTATCCAGTAGCAAATGAAAGAAGATGGACGCATACTTGGACGTACAAGGGCTTAGAGGTGTTGATAAAGAATTCATACCGAAAGAAATTGCCGTGATTACAGATCATGGTTCGTTACTGCTGATTCTGATAAAGTCACCTCGAGATTATTTTATATCAAAACCCATGTCAAGATAGATAAGGTATTTAGAGGATACATATAACGACTTGAAATGGCGGTCAGGGTATGTGCCATACAACTATTTCCAAGAGAAGCTGATATGAACTCTGCTGCCGTTTAACAAATTCACGTTAAGGGTAGTGCAAAACAACAGTTTTTAAGATACCTTAACAAACCAGTACTTGTACGAGATTGGTTGTCCGTCGATTAAAAAATTGAAAACCATAAGATCCAGGAGCCTATGTGCGCTCTGGAAACCGCATTACTACTGCAAGACTGGGCGCTTACCAACTCCAAAGATGTATGCGGTACAAGTGCTGAAATGTTTGAAATCGATCCCCAGCCACAACAATGTGTTTCGACTTGTATGTGCTTCTGATCAGCTGCCACGACACGCACCTAGACCTTGTGCAATTATTGCAAACAGGAATCCAGCAAACAAACCAGGTCAGCATTGGACCGCTATCTACATCGACGAGAATGGTGATGGGGAATATTTTGATTCCTTTGGACGACCCACGCTAGGTTACCATTTACGTTTCCTTGAGAAGAGTTTTAGATGGTTCCGCTACAACAAAACAATACTGTAGTATTACCATTCGGATGTGTGTGGACTTTATACGATAATGTTTTTGTATTTTAGAATAATTAATTTTCCAATGCTTGATTTTGTATGTAAGTTTTTCGCTACATGTTTAGTTATAAACGATGAGATAATCCAGTTACTGTGTAATGCTTGTTTTTCAACCATTCTACTCTGGTAAATAAAAGCGTTTTTAGTACTTTAACTGTTTTAATTAAGAGTTCCGTAACAAGAGAGAGACGTGTGCATAATCAGCTTCTATTACAGTAAATGTTCATTAGTCTATACATGACTAGATGGTGCTAAAAATTAATTTTAACTCAAAGGGGACCGGGGCTCAGACCCTGATACAAGTCTTGTCTTACAAGGCTAGGGCCACTTTATTAGAATACCATTTTTTATGACGGGGCGAAGGCCTACAACTGTAAGATTAGGTTAGAACCCACTTACAATTGCACGAAGGGGCTACGATAGGGGCCAAATCCCAAGAGCTAGTTTCTGCACCTATATATAAGGTTAGGACCCCATGCAATTACCAACCAGGGGGCCGCGACAGGGGGCGAAGGCGAGAACAAATTTTGAAGACCTACAATGGTAGTTCCTATACTTGTCTTACAAGATCCTCTTTATTATTAAAAACAATTTCAAATTTCCCGCGCAGTACCAGGTCTCAGTGATAGTTCCTACACCTGTCTTACAATAACCTCTTTATTACTAAAAAACATTTTCAAATTTCCCCGCCATAACCAATCAGAATGCAGAGACTTAGCCCTCCAATCAGAGCACAACGGCTGACTGGTGGGGCTAAGGACCAATGAGCAGTCAGGGAGGCAGGTGCACGTACGACCAATCAGCTAAAAGTGGGGCGTGGCCTAACCTTACAACCTCCAATGGAACACTGCATGTACACGCAATTACCTAACCTCCAAGGAGTATACAGTCGAAAAGGCTCTTAATACTGCCAAATTAGGGGCTCAACTCTGCCCAAGGTTTGAAAAAAGCCCCCGAAAAGAAGCCAACCCCACCCTAAAAATATACACCCACGTGGGCGTGTAAAAAAAAGTGGCGGGAAGGGTGTCCCAGAGAGCGGGGCTTGTGAGGTAAAAAAGTGAAAGGCGAGGTGTCCCCACAAAATCCAAGATGGCGGCGCAAGGTGCCTCTGTTCTACTGATAGAATCTGATGACGCATCCTGAGACTGTTCAAAATGACATGTATAATAACAGTTCGGACAGCAGCGACAATGAAACATTGGCTGAGAAACACAAAAGGTTAAGAATAGAAAAATCGAAAATAAACTTGAAACGAATAGTTAAACCAAAAAACTGGGAAGAAATACTTATAACAACGGAGAACAAAAAATTGATTTAGTTGAAGAAGAACCGCCCACCGTTCTTACCGAAATAGTTAATAAAAATTTGGCGAAATATTATCCAGTCCAAGTTGATCCTTAAAGAAATTAAGCACTACGTTGCAGTTGTCTTCTTCCTTATTCTCATTAATACCATGCAATTTTAAGCAATTCTTCCTTGAGTATGCTTCCTGATCTTCTATACGGTCTTCAATCTTTAATATTGCGCTTTTTAATTCTTGCATACATTGGTAAATGTGAGATTTAAATTTTTGAAAATCACCAGCAATTTCCTTTAGTTTTGCAGATTCCACTTGTGGAGATTCTGTTAATGACCTTTCAACTGTATTTTGTTTTTGTATTGACGACTCATTTTAACTGGATTATTTAATACTTTAATGTGAAGTGAATTTATCTTATATATATATATATATATATATATATATATATATATATATATATATATATATATATATATATATATATATCTAAACGTTCTCACAATGCGATTAACGATAAGCGATTTATTAAACCTGTTACGTTATTATCGAATAAATTCAACAAAATTTGCAATGTTTAAAAACTTTTAATAAAAATTTACTAATTCACTGGATATTTTGCAACTAATGAATTAGATTATGTATAAATTACATATGACTCACTCGGTAGTAGAATATCATTTGTAAATTAGCTTTATAATTAACTTATATCAAATTTATTGGCCGACACGAACGCGAACGTGTTTACTCGCATATGATTCTACATATGTAATGGAGTTGGTTTAATTTGAAAAATAACGTAGTGCAAACGAACAGTAATATGAAAGTTTAAAGAGGTTATGTGTTCCTAACATTGTCATGAAAGAATAGTATAACGGTATTTGTAGATGACTAAAGTTAGCAAAAGAGGCATTTAGTCCATAAGAGCCCATACTGCACTTGTAGGTTTGGACAGACTTTAGTAAATATCATATAACCTACATTTTAGTAGTTTTTGCTTTTTTTATTTTATTTCTAAATTAAGCGTTGATTTCACTAGAATTTATCTAGATTCTGTTAGAAATATCTACACGTTTTCCATTTAATTGACTTTAGAATATTGATTTAATCTTCTCCAATTGGGTCATAAAGTGTAATAAAACAAAATCCGAAATAGTGAATATTCTTTTCTCTTATTTGTTATAAGTTATATTATTACATGTTGAAATGTGTTTATATAACATATAACTTCCAAAAGTGGTGAAAATTACGTTATTGTTACTATTTTACAAGTAAACTGCTTTTCTGTTTTTTATTTTATTTTCTCTTACACATATGCATTTTGTAGATATTGTTTTTTAGTCATTATCTTAATGCAGCGACTTAGACAAAACAGCGACACTAGTCCTATGAGCAAGTTTAGAATTTATTTACAACAAACAAAAAGGCACGCCTAATCTTATTTTTCCTATCTATAGCGTATTATATGCAGAATCGATATCATGTAACGTGCCAATTTTTGGCTGTCCTTACCTGCATTGGAGTTTTGGATTTGTGTTGTTACCATAATAACTTTTTGCTAGGATTAAAAATAAGGGAGTTATAAGAACCTAAACTAATCCTAATCTAATTTAGGAGGCTATGGAAACACATCACGATATTTATAATGAAGTTATGAGGATATAAAAAAACTAAATTTAAGAAATAACGAAAACCATTAATGGTTATCAAACGTTACCAAACTACGTTTTTGTTTTAGGTTCTATCTCTACAACTCTATTTAGGAAGGTGTTCAAAAATTCTACCTCGTTCCTGTAGGTATTTTTGAGAGCATCAGTATTATTGTATCGTCTTAAATAAATGCGATCTTTTTCAGCTAACCTTAAGAAAAAATCGAGTGGGATCAAATCAGGTGACCTGGAAGGCCATGCATTCGGTTCATTAGTTTCAATCTACCTGTCATTAAAAAGATTATTCAGAAGATGACTAGTTACTCGATAGTTGTGAGCAGGTGCTCCATACTGCTGAGAAATGACATTTTATCTGCTTACAACATCTATTTCATCTAAAAAATTGTCGAAAATCTCGTGCATAAATTCCACACATCTTATATCGGTGAGTGAACCTTTAAATAAAAGGTCCATAATTTTAGATGAAATTATCCCACACGAAACGTTAAAACTAAAACGAATTTGAGGAGTTTTAAGATGTGCTTGAAAGGGGTTCTCTCTTGACCAGTAATGCTGTTTTTTTCTGTTAAAACATTCCACAATTAGAAAAGTTTGACCTGTCACTCCATAGAATACTTCGATAATTATTGGCGTTTTGTTAACAATAGTTAATATACCAATAGCAAAAAAACATTCTTTTTTCAGGATCTCCCGAGAGTAATGTTTGAACAGGTTTGTACTTATAGGGGGAGTATTCATGTTTCTTCGGTATTCTGTGAATCGTAAGTCAAATTGGAATTTCTAACAATGTCCCTTATATAATTATTGGGATAAGCTTCAAAATAACAAATAACTTCTATTTCAACTTCTTCACTAATTACCCAATTCTTTTTCAATCCCTTTACATTAAAAACATTCTCATTAGTTTTAATCTTCCGGTAGAGTTTTAAAAATATCGACGATTCGATTGATCACAAAGTAATATTCTTTTGCTCTTAGCGAACGTTTGTTATTCACTAAGTAAGCTTTCAACATATCACATTTCTCACTATGAGAAAAATCATTGCCATCAGTTCTATTTTCAACAGATAATTCCACGTTTGACATAAATTAACGTCATGTGTTTCCTAAATTAGTTTAGAATTAGTCTAGGTTCTTATAATATTTGTCATCCTAGCAAAAAATGTAGAATAACCATTTATATGCCAAATTTCATGAAGATTCTTAAAAAATAATAGTATACATGGTGTTCTATTTACAAAAAATGTTACTTTGTCTGAAAACCCATAAACACAATGTTCAATTGTTTTTAATTCCACTATTTTAATCAGCGGAAAAAATTATAAAGTTTGGTAATTCAACCACTTGATTTGGATAATTACGAATATCAGTATAGACGTTTTTATCAGCTATAATGGGTATTTAACCATATCATTTTTTTTTTGTTTTATGGGCAACGCGTTTAGGAGAACTATTTCCGCTACGTCCTGAGCTTACTTCCCTGGGTAAAGTAGTTTTAATTACATTTTTGTATTAATTTATTGCATCTAATAGGAAAATCCGCACCTTGCGTTAAGAAATGCTTCCCGCGCGTTAAGAAAATTTTGTAAAGTTAAAAACTGCTTATGTATCGTTCGTTTTCATGTTGAAGGTAACGTGGTGAATAATGGCGTGCATATAGTACGTTAGAGGACGTAATACGTTATTTTAAAGAAAGTATGAATTGGTCATATGGAAACAGGACACATTACGCCACTGTTTAGTTATGTCCGCTTTGGTAGCTACAACATATCTGTGTTGCTTGCTTTGGGCCGAGGGTACATTACTTTTACCTTTATACTATTGAAAAGTGGAAATTACCTTACCATTATATTGATGTTATGCATTATCGTATACCCGAGAAATGAAGTTCTCGACAGTAAGATCGTTTTGATATATTAACTTTATGTTGAATGTACAACAATTAAGTACATATCGTTTTTTGTGAAAATTGTATTTTTATTCAGTGCACACATTGATTGAACGAATTGATTTACGAACTTTAAAGTAAAGCTAATATTGTTTCGGAAAATTTAATACTGTGGCGATGAAAAGAAAACAGCTGACTTCATTTAGTAGTTTCTGATATAAAAACAGTTTAGTGCATTTGAGTGCAGTTTCAATCAACTTTCATTTTGAAATAATTCTACGTAAGGATAGGTTACATTTTATGTATAGTTTGATTAAGAATTTACGATCGTGTATTTTTATTTATGTTTATATAAATTTGTATGTTTCGATAACAATTACAGTTATCGTACTCAGTAAATGTTAATATCTTTAAGAATGATGTAAGACATTTTTACATTTTAAATAATTCCTGAACACACAACTTATCATTACATTACGTCGGTAATAAAAAATACTACAAATCATAATCCCACCAACCATCCCGGGAAAGATGCAACGAAAAAGCAGAAACAAAGGTATAAGCATTGATATCCAAAAATTTGTTCGAAATTGCAAATTAAAGCATAACGATACGACTCAAAAGCCCTTAACTGAGACGTCATTATGTTTCCTCAAAGCAGTACGCTAAACCGATCCACTCTAAGCCAGCAGAAACCGTCCTAACTGGCATTGAAATGCTATTTTAATTAGAATACACTAAAAAAAAAACTACAATTACAGCAAGCGAAGTACAACTAGAACATATGAACTCTAACAAACTATTCGCATTCTCTATAACATGGTAAACTTTACAATTAAAAAAAATATTCATTCCACAATACTTAACATAATAAAAAATGCTACTCAACGTATTATAACTTAACTTCTCTCTAACTTGTCCTTTTATTTCAAAAAACTCCTTATCTTTCTTTCTTTTATCATACATTCTACTACATTCAGCCAAGTTTTACGCGGCCTACCAGGCCCAGCCTTACCTCGAACCTCACCCACATATATTTGCTTCATTAATCTTGCGTTGTTCATTCTCTCAATGTGACCAAACCCACGTCTTTTCCTCGCCACACTCCGTCATTATACATTCATTGTTTATCTTATCCCTTCTCGTTTTACCTCATGCGCTTCTCAGGGATCTCATACCCACGGTATTTATTTTTCTTTCGTTCTTTTTTTGACATGCCTATCTCTCTCTTCCATACAGTACTGACGGGACAAACACGCCATTATAGATTGCTCGTTTCGCAGCTAGGCTCATACTTTCGTTTCTCATTATCGTCCACATACTTCCAATCACTTTCCTTTTAGCATTGACCCTTCGTCCAATGTCGCCATCCATTGTACCATCTTGCAGTAAACATTCTACCCAGATATACCACCTCGTCCACTTGCTCCACAATTTCATCTTGCAGAGTAAATACTCTGCCCTCCTTTCCACATTCCCGATGGATCACCACGATGTTAGTTTTGTTCACATTTACCTTTAGGCCTATCCTCTCGCATACTGTATCAAACTTCCCCAGAGCAGTTTGTAGCTCATACGTACTGTCACTTAATAAGACTGTGTCATCTGCCATTACACCGTTTGTATCGGTACATGCTTGCCTAACATATTTATCCATGTATACATTGCACAACCGCGGTGACATCACATAGCTTTGTCCACTCTTTGCTCAATATTAAAGTATTCACTCACACCTCCTCTCACCCTAACAGTTGCCCGTCTACCGTTGTATACTGCCCTTATTTTGTTTATTAGACCTAGTATTAACGTATTATAACGGCTACATTAAGTGACAAATTGCTCCGTTATCTAAGTAATCTCAACAAAACATGATCAAATGTCGAATCATATCTTACACATTTCGGTCTTAAACAAAACGAATTCAGCGATAATCAGAATTAATTGTAACAGGTGCAACTATATTACACCCATTTTTTTTAAATAACGTGTACGTAACACTACGGTATATATTCTTTTCCCACTGTTCCTTTTTTTTCTGGCATTGATTATGTTTATTAGTTATTTTAGTAATTTGGCGTAATTTAAAAAATCAAATATCAGTCCTTTGGTTTGTAGTTTTAGTGATTATTTTCGCAAAATATCTGTAGTTATTAATTGGAAGCTCGGTGTAGTTGTAATAAGTTGGTTTAAGAAGAACACACTGATTGGGAGTTGTTTGTATATTTAATGATTTATTATTATAAGTAATATTATTAGAAAAGTTAAAAAGAAATACTTTTTTTTAAGTAGTAAATGGCGCAAGCCATAGCGGAGGTGGTGTCGTAAACGACACCTGGTGTGTAAATCGATTGTTACGATTCATGGTACTTATTTTTAGTTTTTATCAATCCACGTTTTCGCAACACCAATTTTAAGCAACATTCATTCCAAATTTTGACAAGGTTATGCTAAATGATGGACCCATTTTTAAAGATTAGTATTTATTAAAATATAAATCCAAAATGAACAATCTTTATACCAATGGAAAGAGGAAGTTTAAAAGTTTCGGCGGGCAATGATGTTTCCAGAAACGCCGATAGAGTTGGCGCCGATAGAGTTCGCGCGTCATTAGGCCGCCATTAGTTTCCCTCTCAGTTGTGGGTGAGATGACTACCGTGGAGCACAAGGTTTTCTGCGTTGTTCAGTTCGCAAAAGTGAGTCACAAATTGTAGTGCAGCGGGAATTTCGTACCAAATTCGGTATTGAACCACCAACTAGAAAAAGCATTCGCCGTTGGTTTACGCAATTTCAACAGACTAGAAGTGTGTGTAAAGGGAAAAGCACAGGACGACCGCGTGTGTCAGAGGATGATGTCAGACGTATTGAAGAAAGTTTTGTTCGCAGTCCACGTAAGTGTACCAATAGAGCTAGTAGAGAACTTGGAATACCCCAATCAACAGTCTGGAAAGTTCTGAGACGGCGTTTGTTGTACAAGCCCTACCAATTACAACTTGTGCAGGCTCTCGAACCTAATGACACAGAGATGCGTCTCGAATTTTGTGGTTATGTGCTAGGAATGATGGAGGATGACGCGTTTCTACAGCGTATCATTTTTAGCGATTTTTAGCAGACTGTGGACACATTGAACATTTATAACGTATTGCAAAAAAGGTTTGAAATTTAGCATAACCCTGTATATTGGCAAAATTGTGTATTCCTTCGTTAAAATAGCTTGAATTTAGTGTTTGGGCTTTGACTTTGATTCGTATTGTGAATTTAGGTTATTATTCCGAAAGAACGGTGATAACTATGAGAAAGCTGATATACTGTAAAATTGCTCTGTCGATCGCATATAAAATTTACCTGCATTTCAAGCGGAAAGTGTTTTTGTTTTACTCCAAAGATTGTTGTACTTTACGTGACGTCACCGGACTACAACGTATCACTTTGCGCACTTAACTCAAAGCTCGTCTCTTCTGGTGATCGGGTACTTTCAGTTCCTGGGTTAATTGAATTTAGTTGGGGTAGTAATGAAGAAGAATACTCTATGTCTAACTGTTGGGAATGACGTCAAATCGATTTCTGTGGACTTACATTAACTCTGTCACGAACCAAGATAATGTTTTTAACAGATCGACGAGAACAAGAACTGGTGGTCCTGCTTCGTTAAACGTTTTCATAAGTCTGCGCACTATTAATCCATTCGGTGCTTTATTACGTCCGACAGTCGCACGAAACCGCTAGACGTTTTCACAATTAACCGAGGTTGCTCAGTTGAAAAGCAATGGTGACACAGAATGGAATGGGAATATTAGCAGGTGTCAACTGTATACAAAACCGTGCTCTTAAGCAGCAAACAAAATAATGGCGAGCGATTCACTTTTTGAACGACCCGTTATTTAGTTACCGAAATTTCATTTCATGAGTTTACATTGTAGTATCAATTTAGTCAACACCGTTTTAGAGATTTTTGCAGATAATGATTCAAGAGTTTAACGCAGTGTTGATGTTCTGAGGTAAATGTGAATTTGGAGAATATGTGATATTTTTCGAGTATTTTTGTATTAATTGCCATCTTGATTATTGATATTTGGATGATATAACTGGAATTTATTGAAACAGTTTGTAACGGTAGAAACGGGTGGTAGAACGGGATTACAGATAAAATTGGCCCTTTTGCCCCGACTAGTGTGCGTATGGGTATGATGTTGATAAATTTTGCACATCCAGAATAGTAAAACGTACGTAAGTCAAAATAGGGGGTGAAGACGTAATCAGATCGGTTTAGGGCGCCAGAATGTTTGGTAGTCAAAATAAGGGACGTTGTGCCAAAATTACGAGTACATAGCGTGTCTAAACATACAAAAAACATACGCTTACCTATCCGCAATCAATCCCAGGTGTCCTCGACAACAGCTCAGCAAACCACCTGAAATAGGGCTTCAAAATAACACTACACGCTTGACAAACAAAAGCATGATAAACACTCAATAAAGTTACGAAACTACACCTCAGTGTAAATAATAAGGCGTTAACTAATAATCTTAACAACAAAAAAAAAGCTATAGAATGCACTCTAAATGAATTAATACTCAACTAGAAATCAAATAAAACACTAAATATCATTAACGCTATTACTCAATAATACAAAAAAAACTGTAACTTCGTTACGTTAAAACTTAAACTCATAAACTACCGGTAAACTTGCAATTTGCAAAAAAAACTTTTATGTAACACAAAAGGGTTTTTACAGAATTAAAACAAATTTATAAAACCTAAACAAAGCTATAATAAGATAAAAAAATAATATAATATAAATGTGAACACACGATAAAGCGTATATAAGATAACAAATTCTTAAAGGGCGACAGAATGTCTCGCCAGGACGCTGCGTAACGCCGTTCTAAATGGCTTAACCTATGTATTTCGTGGATTATTTACCCACACTACTATAGGGTCAAGTGCCCGTTAATACTAAAATTAAAAAAAAAGTGTGAAGGCGGAGCGTCAGAATTATGATTAATTTCAATAACTAAATCAAAACAACAACTTAATTTAAAAGGTACACGGCTCCGCTTTCAAACCTTCGTTAACAAAAAAACAATTCGAGGTACACACACAAGAAATCTTGAAAATATTCAATAAAAAAAAAACACAATATTATACTACCTTACTGCCTAGATTAACACCTCTCCTGTGTTACAACAATTGAAAATGATCCAGGTGGTCGATTACAGCTAGTACGGAAGCGGAATCTCCCTGCTCTGACAAAATGATGAATGCAAATGTTGACTAATATTCTTTTGTACACAAACGATTCCTTGATTGAATCTCGGTAAAATGTTACTGTATTAATTAAAAACTTCTTTTAAAATAATAATTTGTGCGCTCAACTTGCTTGTTAAGTTTTGTCTTTTAAATAGTTTTATTCACACTAACAATCCAAAAGGTTATTAACTTGATTTAAATAACTATAATTTTAATATACTGCGAAAGTTTCTTTATATTTCAACACGCTTTGCACGGCAATTAAGTGGCACTTCAAGAACGTTAATTTAATAAATCCGCAAAAGCGACAAAAACCAAAGAGGTCACAGAAGCACTAATATAACACGACGATGATCTCTAGGTAACTTGATTACGTAAAATCGAAATCGGCACTAGGTCTATTCCTTTGGTGATTGAACAATTTTAATAAAATCCCTTCACAGGTTTTCTTCCAAAAGTAGATTACTACCCTTACAACACAAAAGTACGTTCGTTAAACACCAAAAGGTCCAATATATCAACGTTCTAAACCACCCCTTAAAGCGTAACAACAAACGTCACCGTACTACTCGGGAGCGCTGCTAGTTTCAGAATCTTGCAAATTATATCCAAAAATCCATCTTGGATTTTGAATCCCACCACTCACAAAAAAAATCTCATTTAATTTAGTTCCACCAATTAAGAAACGGAAGGAGAAGATTTGATACCCCTACACACAAACTTCGTTTCCCATCGTAAAGGCTCGACAATTTTCAAAACACCAAACGTCAGCAGAATCAACGTGAAAAATATCTCTGTATTTTCATTAAAGTACAAGCAGTTAGTCCCATATTCTACCTCTACGATTCAAAACCAACATACTCAATATTAAACTGAATCACTATAATTACTCGACTTCCTGTCGCCAGACCGATATCAAACACATATAAATCTACATTCTTTCTTTAAGTTACTTAATTTTACAAAACTTTCTATCAACTTTTAAGGAAATCAAACTGAATAAACGTTATTTACACTTATATACAACTATATACAAATAATACGTCACTCAACATTCAGTAAACGGGGAATAATAAGGAAAACAATCTAAATTACGGAATAGTAATTCACAAACAAAACAAACTTAAGCTCGCAACACACCTTCCTTAAAGGTCGCAACACACGTTAAACAAATTTATCCATAAAACTCAACCTGACAACAAAAATTTGACGGTAAATCGCTAGAAAATCGTGATCCTATCACAAGTTTCTACAGTAAAAGCGGGTTTTGATTGTGTTGACGTTTTCCTGTGTGATATGGGAAAAACATTTTTTAATAGCTCTTCGGATGTTGAGGTCTGTAGCTATTGTGCGATAAAGCAGTAAATTTTTTTGCCCCAGAATCAGTTCGTGTGGTGTGGGTGTGTGCCAAATAGAATTTAAAATTCTTAGGTAAGGAACTGTGTCTCGTAAATTCGCTAGCACGGTTTAAAAAAAGTGGCACACAGTATCTTTAGAATTTGAAATTTTTGAAATTTATGAAATTGGACCGTTAAATTATTAGTTCAAAGAATAACAGTCTAGTTTGGCTGTGTATTAAATACGATTTCATTCACTACGCTTTTAAGAAATTTATAAGCTTGTTTTTGTGAACGGTTGTAATAAAAGTTTAGTTTAAGTTGTAATATTCCAACAGACAGCAATGATTATATTATATTAATTTAGGGTTACTATAAAGCAAAATTGGCTTGTAACTTCCCTTCTATTTTCGCAAGCGCTTCTGATTATAGAACGATGGATTGTAAAAGTTGTGTAATCTTAACAATAATGATATTTCAGGATTGAACTTCACCGGAGTGTGTGCACTTCTTGTCCAATAGATACCTTTTGTGTGGGATTTGTTTTCTTTATTCTGTAACCCATGTACTCTAAATTAACGTATAGGAGTTAAGTGTTGAGTTTTAAGAGCTTACCACGAGTAATCGTGTAGAGTAAGCATGGAAATCAAATTTTAATGATCTACTTGTTACTTGAGTTAAACCAGCTCACAGAGTATACAGTTCCAGGTTCCATGGGTTGAAGAGACGCGTGATCAAAGGGGGTTGATGTAAAATACAATTCATCTATTTCTCTCGCCTTCTTACGCCTTGTATTTACGTACGAATTTTATAAACACCACCAAGAGTTTACTACAACCTAATAAACAAATCTAATGCCCGTTAGGCACGTGACAAAAGTTCAAACTCAAGTGGTTTTTTGAGACATACGATTAGTATAATTCTTAAATCAAGTAAAAACAATTTAGATAGTTGGCTTAGAGTCTTGTATACAAAGCAAACATTTTAATACTTATAAATAGAATTTGTAAAAATAATTTTTAAATAATGTAAATAAATTCCGCAATGTTTTTCATTACAAAGTTGAGCAAATTAGTTTAGGACGGCACGGTTAGGTTTTTAATACATTTTACAACGATTGTACATTTAATACAAAATTAATTAAATAATCAATTAAACAGCTGCATAAATGACTATTGTTAATTTAGTACAACACGTAATTAAGCTGTCAGGAGTATTATTTGTATTTCTCGCTAAAATAATTAAATGCACACATATCTATTAGTAATTAATATTATGCCAAACCATCTATAGGATCAGATTTAATGGTATTTAATTAAACCTAGTAATGCGCTTTTGTATCAATGTGTGTAAATATTAATTTACCACAAAAAATTTAGACATAAATAACATATACAAAGTGTTTAAGTCTTAAAAGGTCTATTAATACTTTGTCGACCGAACCAGTCTTAAAACTTCAAAGTGTGCAGGTCATTGTGGTTTAACGATCCATTACACAAGATTTTAAAAGTTGACACCGATTTTTATTTTGCTATTAACGACAACACTATAATCAGAATTTTTATTCGCTGTGACATTTATTAGTTTTTCAACATCATTTTTTTCAATTTAGTGTTTTTTTGAGATCTCCAGTAGTGATTTAATATTGTTAGGAACTACTTACTATAGTAGCTGATCTTTGTACTTGGTGCTAAGTAGGCCATAAATGTATAATAAGAATGTAGCCATTAAATTTCGAAACGAGTTGCTAAATATGGAATATAATTAATTTTGTTTGTTTAAAAATTAATTTAAGGAATGTAAATGTGCCAATTGGTAAAACTTTTGTCCATAAGTGGTTGGTAATAACGAAAAATTAAATAAAAATCCTTGGATGATATTGACACATTTCTACACGTACTTAAGATATTGTAATACTTGCATATTGCACATTTGTAACCATAGTTTTCCTATAACGGTTTGCTTAATTCGCGTTTATCGTCTATTGTGTTCTTTGAAGTTTTAAATTATTTTAACACATCGAACACCTCCCTAGATTTTATGCTCACATCACTCGACATCGGCTTTTATAAGTGCTTCTATAAATAAGGTATGAAACAACGTCGTACTACTTCGCCAACAAATAAGAAAGTGTAAAGTTGAAGAATGTTAAATGTAACAATAAACTTCGAAACGAATTTATCTTTTTATATACCGACTGCAACAGTTGGTAAAAAAAAATGGATTGCCGCTTACAGTTAATGTAATGTGCCTTTTGGTATGCACATAATTGTTTAAAAAAAATTTTAGTTCTTAATGTCTTCAAATGTGCTTTAAAATTGACTGCGTTTGACCGTAAATTTTTATAGTGGTGTACAACTTTTTGTTTACGGTTTTTCTTTTAAATTTCCGTTCTTCTTTACGATCACATGAAATTGCCCTTTGAAGGTAAATGAGAAAACTAAATCATGCTTTTCATGGCGTGGGGTAAACATTATTAAGACACTTGGGTCTGAAACACGTTTTTCAGTACTACCTTTTGTCTTACTACCAAATAAAAATGTAAACATTTTTTGTTTTACTTTAGAGTAATGCTTATGGATGTATGATTTGTAAGTATTTAAATTCTAGCAGCGCCATATTGTATTTTCGTGATCGGAGCAATTCTACCATTTAGAGCTTTTTTAGTTTTTTTTTTTTTAAAATGGGTCGCTGCCAGCTTGTTTCAAAGCTAGCAGCGTCGCGCGGAAATAAACATAAATTGAAATATTGAAGATCACGCGATTTGGAGCTCATTTAGAGTTCTCATTTTCAGAAATTTTACCCCCCCCCCCCACTATAAAAAAGTTTTAAGTATTTTGTGCAGTTTTTGCAAAAATGGGATGCTTTAACAATACGACATTCCTGTTTTATTAAGTATAAGGCATGAATAAGTTACGTATAATTTTAAAGAACTTTGACTTGATTTTTTATATAATGGGTGGCTTTTTCAATTTATAATTTTATATTAAGATCTCTAATTCAGCTTTAAATTATCCAGGCTTTATTTTTAATTTTACTTGATTTTACTGTTTAGGGGTTGTTTTCCTATAGAAGGAGTATTTTTTAATTTTTTTGAGTCTCATAATTTGAGAGCTATAAATCGGCTCCTAACTCGTGTGACCTTCAATTTTTCTTTATTTCCGCCTTCTAAATGGTACAATTAGTCCGATTACAAAAATACAATATGGCGATGTTAGCTTAAGGGGTGTAGTATTTAAGTTACGAGTAGTTAAATCAAATGGGATAATGTGGTTGGTACAACAAAATAATCAATGAAAAGAATTAAATTTGTGCTTCAGTTTAGTCATAATTTTGTCGTAATATTTCGTATTATAGTGTCCCAATCTTTAAAAGTGTTATTTGAACTTATTCGCAATAATGCAAATTCAAGAACAAAGCCATCGCTAAGGGATGTATCTTGACTCTACTGACAATAATGCTACTATTACTCAAATTAATTGCTTGCCTTACATTGACTTATACAGGGTGTCCCTAAATTGCATAGCCAAAAGGATGACGATTACTTACGTGCAAATAAGCCGATTTAAAAAAACTTGCCTTTGTCCAAAAGTTGATAATAACGAAGCTACAGGATATCAAATTGGAAAAAATAAATCACATTTCTTTCATATCTTTCGACTGCTTTGAGCTAATTTTATAAAATTTCTTATATTGGGGTTTCTTGGGATGAGAAATTCAAATTTATCATCGATTTCGGTGTATTTCCTAGAGGGCGTTACAAGCGACCATTAGGAAATGTTTAAACCGCTACAACTTTTTTGTGCTACACTTTTAGTATGGAATAATAGTTTTCCCTACTTTTTCTGCTTAAAAAAGGTATACCTTCTTGATATCGCTAAGAGAAAAACGCATATAAAGCTTATGATGCGTGCAAATTATCCAAAAGTATAATAATAATAATAAGAATAAATCTTGAAGCCGATTTATTGAAGAAAATAAAGAATAGTGAAGTTTTTCAAGACAATAATTATTGAATAAAAAACAAAAACAATAATTAAGAATATGAAGAACACAGTTAAACAATTAAATTGCATAATAAAGTACTTATCTTTTTTGGATTTTTTAATGGTGTATTTTAAATTATACAATCTAAATGTTTCGATAACACTTACAGTTATCTTCGTCAGTAGTAATATCTATTAAAATTGTTAAAGATGTAAACAATTTTGTCAAAGTTGAAAAATTAAAACATAAACATCAGCCTGCTATTAATATTACAGTTTGAGAAACGTATAAAGCCAACTTTAGAATTAAATTTTAGTAAAGAATAACTAGGTCATTAAAAATTAAATATTGTTAAACTGTCTTAAAGATGACAAATTAGAACACTAACGGCGAAAGCTAACAATGAAAAATGTCAGCCAAAAAAACAATTTAATAAAATTTAATCAAGTTATGATTTAAATTTGTGAAAAACCTCAATTTCAAAATGATAGAAGTATTTACAAATATAAACATGACATCAAATAAAGTAATCCAGTTAAATCTAACAAAGAGATTTCTTTGTAAACAAGTGCAAGTGTTCTTAACAATGAAAAACATAATGCAGAACGTTTTTTGTAATTTTTTAATTTTAATTTTAATCTTAATTTCAACTACTTATGTTAAATTACCATAGCACTATAATTTAACAAACCGATTGCGCAAATGTGTAATGCATTATAAAATATTTTTTTCTGGCTAAACCGTTCGTGTTATCCAAATGTTTCAAAATCAATTGAAATTAATTAAAAGTAATTGTTATTGTGGAAAAAAATGGGATAGTCAAGTAAGTTATTTTCATACTTTTGGATAATTTGCATGCATGATGAGCTTTAGATGCGTTTTTCTCGAAAACCGGTGCTCTTAGCGATATCAAGAATACACCTTTTAAGCAGAAAATAGAGCAAACTATTATTCCATACTAAAAGCGTACAGTTAGCACAAAAAATGTAGCGTTTAAACATGTCCTATTGGTCTTGTGGTTTAGTAAATACACCGAAATCGATGATAAATTTTAATTTCATCAAGAATATAAGAAATTTTATAAAATTAGTAAACAGTCAAGATTGAAAGAAAATGTATTTATTTTTAACTGACATGTAGCTTGTTATTATCAACTTTTGAACTAAAAGTTTAGTTAAATCGGATTATTTTACGTAAGTAATCTTCTTATACTTTTTAAATTAAGACATGTCAACTAAAAGAATTCGCATACGTATTCTTTAAACAATTTTAAGCAAAAATGATAATGTGCAATTTTTCCCAATTCCTAACCCTAAGGAGATATGGGCGGTTGAAGAAAAATGTAAAAGTAATTAAAGAGAATACTCTTAACAGCTGCTTAAGTCTTAAAATTATCATAAAACAAAACTTTTAGTAAGAATTTTTATTAAGAAAGTAACAAGAACACAAGGTAGCACAAAAATGCACATAAAATAACGAGGTGACAAACAAAAAAAAAAGTTGTTCAAAATGGGATCCACACTGTAAAAATCGTAAGACCAATTTTGGTTGCCTAGCAAGTATTTACCACAATAAACTGAGAAAATGTGTCTTATTTGACGTTTCATGTCATTCGTAGCAAACATTATTTGAATGTAAATGCAATTTATCATCTGCTTTGTAGCAATTAGAATTAATTTAATTACAATTAAATCATGGCATCAATTTTCACATGAGGAATACAGTGATATGGTATTCCTGTACGGCTTGTTTAACGGTAATTGTTGTGCAGCAGCGGCAGAGTACAAAAATCGTTTTCCAAATCGTCGTGCTTGTACTGACAAAACGATACTTTAATATACTCATCCTGTAGAAATAAATTTTCTAAATTAAAAACCAAATGAACCAGTTAGTGTGTGCGTGCATACGTGCGGCTTGTATGTGTGGGTGCATGCGTGTGTGTGGTCATGTGGGCGTGTGGCCTCAAAAATGGAAACACGCCGACAAAGAAACTAATAATAATAATAATAATAATAAAGTTCAGTAGTTTTTGTGTTTATTATGTGTTACATATTAAATTTTCTAAGTAATTACTTTACAAAAAATCAGTGTTAACTGCGCGAATCGAGATTTTACACCTATTAACATTTTAAGATAGGTACTTAGAAGAATCCGTGTTAAATTCCCTATCAGAGTTTTTCCCTCAAATTACTTTAAAGAATTTTCCAGACTCTGATAGTGTCAAGAGGAGCAAAGCCTTGCCTATGGTGGAAAATTTGTCTTATATGCCCTGGTTCTACTCTTCTCACAAGTGGTATGGTCATGCACCGAGAAAGATCTCGTGCCCATATCATTACATACTATAAAATCAGCTTCATCGGTCAAGGGAATTCTGAGTTAAAGTTAATTCGCAAGTAACATAAAAACCTGAATATTATAATGGTCAATAAATAAACGTTTGTCTTCATTTTTCAAATATTGCTAAGGAATAACCCGATTGACCATATAATTTTTGGAAAGTATATGGAGTTGAGATAATAAATGGTTTTTAAATTGTCAATGACTACTTGTGCTTGCACTAGTGTCTGTTGTGTAGCCAAAACCCATGAGTTATCAAGAACGATACAAATTTCAGCTTTTTATAAGGCCACGGGCGTTATTTGGCATGAAACGACAATGGGGCATTTTAACATTCGCTTAATTATATATCACGAGATGTTAATTTCTCTTTAATGTCGTGTATAATATTCTATTATATGTGGTGCTAGTGAATATTTAGAATTGCCAAATTTTGCGCAAACGCCACAACCGATTGCATAAAAGAATATGTAAAAGTTATTTTTTCCTGAAACCGTCATTAACATGCCAAATCGCTACTCCAGTTAAATTAGTAAATTAATACCCATATTACTATACGTGGTGTCCTAAGTAGAATAGGATAGTATGGGTATCTTTCTTATTATTAAAGATAGAGATTTGGTTAAATGGGCAATATTGTGCCCTTTTTTGGGCCGAGTTCGTTTTCGTTGAGAAACATGTCTATTTCCGAACAGTTATTTAAAATTAAAACATTTAAAAAAAAATCGCCGATTTCTAAAAACTCAAATATCTCCTTCATTATAAAAGATATGAAAAAAAGTTTCAGATCAAAGTTACTTACTTCGATGAGGCACACTTAAAAATGATGTCAAAATAAAAGGATGGCGGTTTGCAAGATATTAATAGCAACTTTCTTAATTTAAATGTGCGTCATATTGGATTTTGATACAATGAAATGGATGTGTAACAACCTATGTACGAATACAAAATTATGGATAAATATTAATTTTTTTCATTTTAAATCAAGTAAGCATGATTAACAATTTGCAAGTAAAAATGAATTATTAAACAAATTAAACACAACGGTACACCGTGATATTAGCAAATGCTAAAACCATAATACATTGCAATAAATGTTCAAAGTGCTGGCGGTTTTCATGTACACACAATCGATACCGTTTTACAACACTGTTAGTAACTGTTCGCAATGTATTTCGATGAACACCGGTATAAAGGCCGCTACCACTCCTTCACGTAGTTCTTCTGCATTATTGTAATGAAAATTACTACCATACACTTTATTTTTTATAGTGCCCCATAAATAAAAGTCCGGAGGCGTTAAATCTGCGGATTTGGCTGGCTACTGATTAGGTGTATTGTGACAATTACTGTATTATCAAAACGATCATTTAAATATCGGATAACATTGCCAGCATTATGTGCGGGAGCGCCATCCTGCTGATACCACATTTGAACATTTTGTGTCAAAGGTAGATCATCTAATAAATCTTCAAGGTATGTTTGCAGAATTTCCATGTAACGCTGCGCTGTTAAGGTTCCATAAAACATTATAGGACTAACTAAACGATTTCCCAATATACCACAAAAAACGTTAAAGTCGAAACGAACCTGGTTGCGCCGTGGAACCACTATGTGTGGATTTTCTTGTGTCCAATGGTGCTCATTACATGGCGATTAAATAATACACAATTGGAGAAGTAGGATTCGTCAGTCCATAAAACTTGATTTATAAAATCACCATTTTCTGCAATTTTATTTGAAAACCATCTACAAAATGCTGTTCTACGGATATTATCATTTGGTCGCAAAGTCTGCGCAATGTGTAATTTATATAAGTGGAAATTGTTTTTTTTTTACATTCTCGGTGATTTAGTCTTGAGCACATTAACTTGAGCTTCAATTTCTCGAATCGAAATATACGGATTTATTTGTACATAAGCTAAAGTTCATTCCTCATCTTCAGTAACTACGTTTATGTTCCTATTGGGCTTTTTAAGACATCCATAATGCTACATATTTGAATCTAATCTTGAAAATATTTTCATATCCGGTTGTTTACGCTGTGGAAAATTTTTTGGATATTCTTGAGCAGCAAGACGGGAGTTTTTGTAGCACTTTACGTATGTTCAAAATATACCATATTGTACATTTGTTAGAAAGGCCGCCATTAGAAATAATTAAAGAAAAAACAATTATTATAAATTTATCACTTAATAACACAACACAACAATACTAATTATTTACACAATCAATAAACTAATACAACTTGACAGTTAGTCAAGGTCACAATGTAACATGTGATAATTTTGTTACCTCGTATAATCTGGGGCAGATGCTATTGAAAAGAAAAATAACCATGCTTGGCACTATTCGTAAAAATAAGCCTGAATTGCCCGCCGCATTGGTCTGCAACAGGAAAGAAGTTCTTTCTTAAAAATTTTACTTTGCCAAGTACACGTCGATTTCTATATTCCGATTCACGGAATAAACACGTTACGCTCATGAGCACCATGCACCACGATAATGGAGTGTGTAACCAAGATCATAAAAAGCCGTTTATGATTTTAGATGACAACAAAACTAAAGGTGCCGTAGATACGTTAGACAAGTTAATAATAACATACACATGCAGAGGGACAACTAAAAGATGGCCAATAATTATCTTTTAAAATATTATGGACGTTTCAGCTTACAACGCTTATGTTCTGTGGTGCAAAGTAACTCCAACCTGGAATGCTGGAGAACTTACAAAATGGCGACTATTTCTTGAAGAACTGGGTAATTCCTTGATCACTCCATTATTGCAAAAAAGGGAACGTGTCCCTCGAAGTACCTGAAATGGTTATAGAGTCACGTTCTTCAACCAGTAATGCCGAAGTAAGGGAACAATCAACCACAACCAAGCGTAAAAGATGTAATTTTTGTCCCTCTTCAAATGATAATAAAACTAATATGGTATGTTGTAATTGCTCAAAATCCATATGTAAAGCTTAGTCTAGACTGTATCAAATAAAATAAATAACTACTATGTTTTTCAGATGTTCTGTACATAACATTTATATTAATATGTAATAAAAATAAAATATCGTAATAAAATGTAATAAAGAATAAATACTACATCTTATTTGTTATTATTATTTACTGTTATATCAATTTAACGAGAATAAAACAACTATAGGCTCCCGGGTCATAATGACCCAAACACAATAAGTGAAACCAAAATGTTAACACAATAGGAGGGTTAAATGGTATTTTTGTTACTGAATCATTTTAATGACGAAACATTTTGACTGATATGTGCCTCGCATAATTTCTCCTGGAATTGGGATGTTCCCTTTTCTGATTGGTTCATTTTAATTAAGGTTGGTAAGATTATAAGTTACAACTATTGTTTAAAATCAATACTCATTAGCTTTTCAATATTATATTCAAAGCGTACTAATTTATTTTGTAACAATTGTAAATGTTAGTGGTCATTAAATAATAAATTACGTGATTATTTAGTAACTGTAAATTCTGGTTTAGAAATGTGTTAGTTTCAGTTCTAATCTTTAATACGTAGATAAGTAGCAGTGACATTAATTGATTTTTATGTGTAACAGTGTGGTTCAATCTTTCCTAAAAATTAATTGTAGTGTATTTTATTACAAGTTAGATTTGATATCAACTTATGTTTATCAATGCTGCTACAATTTTGGTTTAAAAATAAGTGCCCTGATAACTTTAAAGAATTTCTTAGCTGCATACAATATTATAACTTAAAACTGTCTAAACGATTTTAGAAGGTTTTGATATCATAAATGTTTTGTTTCATTTACCCGGGCGCATAGTTACCGGTATGTCTGCCGTATCAACGATACAGGGCCTACTATCGCACAGGGCCCACCAGCAGCATTTTATCATATATAAATTTCATTGTGACCTTTTACGCAGGGTCATATTTAGGAATTCTTTGCCTTCTATATTATATTTCAAATAAAAACAAAAACACCACTGTTATGTACTGGTTGTTTGATCAGTATCAGAACCGCAGAAAAGCAATTTATCGAATAGATTGCGCTCGATCCGCGGCGCATTTAAAGCTCGCGCCGCGCTCTGTGTGCATACACATATTGCAAATAAAATACATATAAATAAATACTAAAAAATATGAATATCAGTGATAAAAAGAAATATTTGAGTGGTTCTGAAAAAATAAAATTAAAGCAAAAATAGGTGAAGTTATTACAAAATTGCCTAAAATATCATTATTTTTCAACAAGAACCTGGTATATCAGAATTTTTATTTTATATAAAATTAATCATTTTTTGGTGTTTTTCAATTGAATTTAAATCAAAACTTGATTTGTTTGTGAAATCTGGACCTGAAGTTTTGTGAATAAATGACATTTCGAAATGGCAGAAGACAGTTTTTGTGTTAGAGCCCATTCTGGATTTAACAAGAACCAAATCCAAAATGGTTGACTTCTCCCGGTGAAACAACTACAAGAATTTGACGATTGGCCCGACTAATAACAATATTACAACTGAATATTGAAGGGATCTCTAAAGATAAGTGGAATTTTTTAGGATAAGAAAGTACATCTTATTCTTCTACAAGAGACCCACACTAGTACAGAAGAACAATTAATTTGCAGAGGTTCCATTTCAAGGTATACACTAATTGCTTTTTTAAATAGTCCTGTACACGGATGCGAGTAGAACCAGGACACCAACCGTTCCACTTTTTTACGTCACAAGCCCCGCCCACTAGGACACCTTCCCCTCCACTTTTTGTTCACGCCCACATGGGAAGCGTATTTTTGTCGTCTATTTTTTTTCAGTCATTTTTGTACTAGCCCACGTGAGTGGCGTATTTAAGCCTTGAGTTGGTTAGTTTCTTATTGGCATTTTTGTGAACAATATCAAGTAAAATACATATAAAAAATAATACGCATAACTTCAGATGTGTTTTTCTTTCAGCCGTTCTAATAATAACTGTGCTGGAGAACTAAACTAAATATTGAAATATTTTATACAGCTCACTAACCCCGTTTTGTGTTTTTACTTATGAATAGTTGATATAAAATTGGCATTGGCTTTCCCATCATTAAGTAAGTAATTTTGGAGTGTAAATATACAAACAAACTTGATTATCTCTATCACACTTACTGCAATTCATATTTACCTTTCCCTTTCGCAAAATACTTACAGCGACCTCATATGAATTTATATAAAACGATGTTTGTTATTTACAACATACGTTTAAAATGATTTCACCTATATGATAAACATCGTGTTAATTAATGTGTTTACAAATATTTTAAAATTTTGCTGCTGCAAAATACATTAAGGTCTAAATTAAATATTAGGTGAAATAATAATCATTTCTACCCTGATGCAATGGCGCTTTTTTATACAGGCAGATTCTCTATCTAAGCGGTCGGCAGTTATACATTCGAAAAAATTATGCCTGATTAATTTGCATGTTGAATTACACACACATGTACTTCACGTTATATTGGCTTTTACCAGCAGGGATTTAACAGCCATACTAATTAAACACTTTTAAATTTTCTAATTGAAAATAAGAGTGACGTAATTTAGCTTATTTGAAATTTAATAGAGAGAGCATCGCTATTATCAGGATTTAAGATACATTTTACCTCATTCATCTCATCGTTTTTCATCTTGGAACGATTATATTGTAATAGTTTATTAACAACCCGCAAAACATCTAATGTCCCCGATGCTGGTTCATAATAATAATAATGCTCATTCGGTGATAATTATACTTTAAATACACACAAAAGGGTAATATACAGCCTTTATTTCCTACTATTATTATTACATGGATGTGAGATTATTCTTAAATTACCTGTTTCAGCACGACCCTGGAAATACTACACACGATTTCAAACATTCCTCGTTTTCAAAATCTGTACCATATTCATCTTCTTGAATTTATCTTTACCTGATTTCGAGCCAGTAGTACATTTTCTATTTTATCTTGAGATATTTTCTATTGTTACTAATTTAGCGAACCACTAATATTAGCACATATGTAAATTACAACGTATTTGAAATGACCATGTATTATTGATATTTTATAGAAACGGTTGATCCTGGAATTTTTAAATGTTAATTAAATAAGACAGATATAGGAACTTGCTCTCGGGCCTTCGCTCCTTTCCGTGGCCTCCATGGCTAGCTGGAAATAGTATTCTAATAAGGGGGCCATAATTCTATCTCATAAGGCAAATACAGGAACTTGTGTTAGGGTCAGCACCCCTTGTCGCGACCCCTTAACGATAAATAGTATTTTAATAAGGGGCCCTAATGCTAACTTATAAGACAAGTATAGGAATCTGTGTTAGGGTCTGGCCATCCTGTCGTGGTCTCTTGGCGCAAAATTTGAATTTGTTTGTGACGCCATCCAGTTGTGTATGCGCTAATGAATAGCTTCTGTAATAAAGGTGACACCACCTAGTGTTATATTTCTAGGACTAATTAGGGTTTTGTTTGTGGCACCACCTAGTGGTATATTTTTAAACTAGCGCATGTTTTCTGTAATAGAGGCGGCGCCGCCTAGCGGTATATTTCTAGGACTAATTCGGGTTTGTTTGCCTCGCCATCTAGTGGTGTAAATATTAATGAATGTTTTCTGTAATAGAGGTTGATCATGTTCGTCTCTCCCCAGTCTCTTTCCCAAACAAACAAATGTATTAATCAAATCAATTAAGCAAATCAATCTCAAACAAATCACGTTCGATTAAATCAAACAATCAGATCAATCTCAATCAACCAAGTCAATCTCAGTCAATCAATCATAACTTACAGCTGGCGAAAATACTGGACTAACTTAAACGTTGCTAAAACCAACCAACTAACCACATTTCAAAAATACTAAATTGATTTAACTTAATTATGCAAAATCAGCTCTCAATTCAAAAAATAGCAATCTGATTTAACTTATAATGTGCAAAAGAAAACTAGTCACACACTTATTGTAATTACCCATCTAACCGTCCTTTCGCATTAACTGCAGTATTGTTAGTGCAGGTACGAACGCCGTTAGGAAAACAAGTTTATTAATAAAAATTGAATGAAAGCTTAGAGTTTGAAAATATAGTATAAAAAAACAATACATCATTTATTTAATCACAGTTTTTATCGGTCTTCTTCCTCTTCCTCGACCGTGATTCGTCGCTATCATCATCATTATGGTTTTGAGACTCGACCTTCTCCTCTTATCTCACCGCTCTTCTTCCTCTTCTGTAAATCATCACCATCATCTTGGGTTTGAGATACGTTCATCTCATCCACGTCACCTCACTTTTCTGTAATGTTTATGTTCACTGTCGAGCAAGTGCGAGATTGTGGATTTTTTATTGCGTACTTTTATAGTGGCCTTTTGAGTACTGAGTGAGAAAATGAGCACTGCAAAAAAGAAGAAGGCGTCTATGTTAAGTAAAGAAGAGGAAATGCGACTTTTAGAGCTCATATATGTTGAGCGAAAAATCATAGAAAATAAGGAGTCAAACAAGCTGACGAATAATGAGAAGGTATGATCATTTACGTCTTGGTATTGCATATTTATATAAATTGCAAATTTTACAGGATAGAGCATGGGCACGAGTGTGTGCTTCATTCAACACAAGCGTATTGGAGTTCCGGAACGTCGACCAGTTAAAAAGCAAATTTGACAATTTAAAAACAAAAACTAGGAAGGCAGTGGCAGCTCAGACACGATACTCTAAAGCAACAGGTGGCGGCGGTCATATGCCTCCACCTGATGATCCGATCACGGAAATTATTTTAAAAATTGTTAACGCAACAACAGTTTTTGGTCTCGTCAACCAATTCGACGGTGATGTAAATAGGCGTAGAAATTGTTTATTCTTTTATGCCATTGATAACTACTTTTTAGATGGATGATGTTAATGAGGGAGCGACTACAACAAACACTCCTCAAGTTATACTGGCTCCACCTCAGATTTTGCCTGGACATGATGTCAATATATATGACGACTTAGAAAATATGCAGCACCTGCAGCACAATTTTTCTTCACTGCCTCAATGTGACGTAGCTTCTACATGCCAAATTGATAAATAAACTACAATTTTATTTTTACATACACAATTGCTATACAGATCAGGGCATATACAGGGTTAGTTAAAAGTATGGAGACGGCGATTTATTGTCGTTAATATTCATTTTAGGAAATTATGTTCAATACAAAACTTTGTTATGAAATTATTATCTACATTTGAGAATACTTGAATTATTTTTTTCTTCAATTGTTTTTAAGTTATGACGTCATCGATATTTTTTTGAAATGACAACCTATATTTTTGATTATTGATTTCGATAGTACATTCTATTCTCTTTTAAAGATCCATTAAATTAGCAGAATTCATCTAGATAGACAAAAGCGAGGCGATAAACAAACTCGAGCGAGGTAACTTTATCAGTGGTTATTGTTTATGTCAAATATTGCAAATAAATGAGTCTAGTTACCGTGTTAATTAATTCTGCTAATTTAATGGATCTTTTTCTCAATTTTTTTCAAATGTAACATATTGAAAATTGTATACCGTTGAAAAGAGAATAGAATGTACTATCGAAATCAATAATCAGAAATATAGGTTGTCATTTCAAAAAAATATCGATGACGTCATAACTTAAAAACAATTGAAGAAAAAAATAATTCAAGTATTCTCAAATGTAGATAATAATTTCATAACAATCTTTTGTATTGAACATAATTTCTTAAAATGAATATTAACGACAATACTTTTAACTAACCCTGTATAAAACTCAAAGAAATTACAATATTTTGAAATTTTTAATATTTCCAAGTTGTCATATGTTATGTCAAAGGTGAGGAAATTGTAAATTGCGAATTTTTAGAAATAGCTGTTTTGGTCAAAATTCAACACAAATTATTTAATTAAAAAAATAACTACTGGACTGAAGTATAGTGTAAACGTGCGAGTACTGAGCTTTGGGACACTATACATGTGAATGACTATATTTAAATTGCAGATTATATTAGAGGATACGCCATCTGCAAATATATTGATGTACGAAAATGAGAATGAAGCTGAACCAGAACAAGAGGAGTTTAGAGACAAAGAAAATATAAAGCCTAGCAGGAAAAGGAATGAGAGTACTAAAGTAAGATACAATTAAAAATCCCTCAGAACATATTGTAAGATATACATATTCATCCTCTTTCAGAGTAATAGAGGTGGTTGTGATAAGGTATGGAACGAGTACACACCAAGCAAATTGCGCCAACCTGCAGCAAAGAAGTTACGGCCTGTAGCTATCAGCTCGCTCTGCCAGGCAAAAGAAGAATACTTTAAGATGATGACCCAATCAATAAAATGGAGATGGAAGAGGCAGCCCTTGAGTGATTTTTTTCAATTGTATATATGTATGTAAAGATTACAATGAAATATAAAGGGGATACGAGATAGTACTGTTAAGAAATAGGAGCATGATTGTAAAAAAGTAACAAATTCAGCAGCATAATTTTTATTCACAAATTCGCAAAATGGTTATTAATAATTAGTCTCTGAACATTTCTTCCTCTATTAATTTCGTTCACTGCGTTCTGATCTTCTTCCTCATCTTCAATTTCATCG
The DNA here is from genome assembly GCA_036346205.1 of Vesta saturnalis. Lineage (NCBI taxonomy): Eukaryota > Metazoa > Arthropoda > Insecta > Coleoptera > Lampyridae > Vesta > Vesta saturnalis. Next base: position 1,534,886 of record JARFJB010002494.1, read on the forward strand.
TTGATCTCTTCTTCCAGAAGCCATTCTGGTAAGTTCTCGTCGTTCCAATCCACTGCGATATTATGCAATACCGCTGTTGCAATGATAATGGCCATGATTGTTTCTAGCTTTACGCGCATCCCAAAACTTAGAATTGGATATCTTCTTTTCCAAACGCCATTTTTTGTTTCAACAACGTTCCTTGTTCTAATTATAGATTCGTTGTAAAGATTTTCTGCTTCATTGGTCACATCCCTCAATTTGGTCATTAAGTAGGGCTCCAGATGGTAGCCACTATCTCCCACTAACATGTATGGATTGTATCGTCCATTTTCAAACTCAGTCTTCAAACTACTATTGTTAAAAATAGTTTGATCATGGGCGGATCCGGGCCTCCGAGCTACAACGTTCTTTATTCTCATTTCTGCACCACACACTGTTTGAACGTTTAGAGCAAAGAAACCCTTACGGGATCTATATATTTCCGCATCTTCGCCGCCAACGGAATTAATCTTGATAAGTGTACAGTCGATGGCTCCTATTATTCTAGGGAATCGGGCTACTGCATAAAACTTTTCAGCAGAAACTTCATTCACAGATGACACTTTTCGGATTATACGGCATGCTGAAGCTTTTGAAATGCCAATAAAATCTCCAGATGTTATAAGGAAATTTCCCGTAGCGTAAAAGTGAAGGGTTGATAACAATTGATGCACTGGTTGAATTGCGCCACCCCTAAAAAAGAAATAGGGAAACAAAATTATAGAAAAATGTAGACTATTCTACTGCAATCATTATTTATATGTTCCTGCACATACCTGTTAGTGCGCGGTGCTAGTAGGTCTTGTATTTGTTCAAGCAATGAAGACACTGCCTGTTTACTCAACCGGAATCTATCATAAAACTCCAAATCACTGTATTATTTGGCGAAGCAATCTTCCCGTTTTCGGTAAACCTTAACTTTTCTTAAGTTGACATAGTTCTCATCATCCTCATCATCTGATGAAAATAGTTCGATTTGGTACATGTTTACTCCAAATACCAGAAAACGTAAACAAAAAAGCGAGGCTATGTACACGAAAAGCTTCCTTTTGCGTCGAAAAAGGAGCGAGATCGGCGCTTTAACGGTAAAGGATACTTTTGCTTAAAGGCGACTTTAAAATGTGCTTATGGAACTGTTTTTTTGTATTAAAGGCGACTTTACTTCTTAAAGGAGACTTTTCGCGGATTTGAAACTGGGCCTTAATGTAACTATGAGAGTTATTTCTGGAGTCCTTTCTTCAACACCAACACTCTCGATATTGTCAAATACTCCTCCAGCACATTTACGCAGACAACTTGTAACGAAAAAGCCTGGGATAAATATAACGCCCTTCCCAAGCACTTCTCAATCATCTATGATATCTTCAACCCACCTACAACCAGATTATAATCTAGAAAACCAATATGGTTAGAAAACTGCCTTATATTATGATAGAGAACTGGAAAAATGATTGGCAAAACAGGAAATTCACAATTTTCAATAATCATCTAATTAAAGATCCGTCAGTAGGAGGTTTTGATATGACTAGAAAAAATTGGGCCACTCTGGCAGATGCAAAGCTATACTTTTTAAATGTTTTATTTATTTTCTAAGTATGTAAAGTAACCCCACTTTACGGTAGTTCTGTAAATAATTATTATTTACGTTTACTTTAACCTTGTTTATTGTTGATATATACTTGTTTTTTACTTATTACACTTTACACTTCTTTTTACGTAATACGTCCATTTGTAAAATATGTAATTAAATTCTTTTATTTATAATTATATTTGGTTTTGTTAAAAAATTAAAAAAAATTGTTCCTATTTTTATATGTTTATTTGATAATACCCTGATGTTAGGGGGGGAGGGGGGGACACTTGTAAATTTTTGATACAAGGTCCTCTGATCTTTAGCTACGCCACTGCGTGTAACTAATTAAAATTCTTCTTTTTTGCAATTACTGACATCCCGAAACATGACACCAACCATAACGTCGCCACTACACATAAATAGAATAAAATCAGAATACATTCACTCACTTAGTACTATTTAAGACTGCATTCATTGTGTGAAAATTTGTTCAGATATCTCAGTAACTTAGAAACTGCCGGGGGGACCTTGTTTGGGCTAGATAAAATTCAATGATTAGATCAAAGAGATTATTGTAACTCCAGTTTACATTCATTGGAGTAACCCAAGCATAAGTGGATTACTGCGTTTCTTGTTGTTCCTTACCAATTATTTGGGTGTACTTTGTTTGAAAACCGGATTGCTTTACATGTCAACGAAATGCACGAAATTTTTCATTTTGTGAATTTAACAAGCACGATTTAAAAAGATAAATTTCGCACGCTATGCTAGGTTTATTAAAAATTCTATGCCATTAATCATTAAATGCATATCCCAAAAGTTACATATCAAATGTTTATCCTCGTTTTTACTTTTTGTCACATTTTGTAAATTAATTCGGATACAAAACAAATTTATTTATCAAAAATGTAAGAAATTTCGCTTTTGCGTGCAAATAATACTAAAACAAGCGAGGTGTAATTTTACTCGTTCTGAATTGATTTTGAAGCAACAAGTTTTTATTACCATTGTATACCTACGATTCTTTTAATTTATATCCATTTTTTTAAGGAAGCAACAACCTTCATTTAGGTTTAAAATTTATCAATTTGTATTCTATTCTATATAATGTAGGTATTAGGGTACATTAACGTTCTAAATCTAATAAGATTAAGCTTTAAATTAAGAAAGTGTGTGAGCTTACTCCTAATTAGTTTCAATTAATTACCAGTTAACACGATAAAGAGCGTGTCCACACATATTCCAACCAAACTTAGGCAACATTTACATTACTTTTTAATTAAGCGATGTCGGTTAGAAGGTTTATAATATAAAATTTTCACCATTTTAATTCAAATTGAATAAGAATGATAAGTTTTGTTTATGTTTACATAAAAACTTCTACATTTACACTTTACAACGTTTTTAAAATTCTGCTAAAAATAAATATAAATAAGCGCAATTTGTATTCACGTACACATGTTTGTGTGGTTCTGTTTATGAGGAGCTTGCCAAAATTAGTATGATTACAATGTGCATGTATTTAGTTGCTAATATAAAGGCACGCAAAACATTGTTATCGCTTTATTAATTTATTTAGACTCATTAGCGTACATATTTGCTACCTTTTAAAACTGTGTTAAGGAACATTTGAGTATTTTATGAATATTACTAATATATTTAATTAAATTGGTTTTTAATGGAAATGATATGTTTTAATGAGTTCTGTTAATATTATAGTAATGTTTTTATTGCTTCTTTATGTATATAATACCGAAACTTTTATATAACTTGGAATATTAAGCAAGGTGATGGTATATGAATAATATATTTTGTTTTTACTAATATATAATAAGGTAATTATGTATTTCATTTCACGATCGTAAAACTGTAATAGTCAAAGGCAGATCAAGGGTATATTGCGCCCTAAGTTTAATTAAAATTTGTGCCCGCGTCCCTGACTTATTTATCCTTTTTTAACATGAATAAATTAAATGAACTATAACTTTAATTCAATCAAATGGATTGAAAACGGGATGCATATGTGAAATTATAATTATGCTAACCAACGTTCAGTGTATACAAAATAAGTTTGGTTGGACTGCTACCCGTACCTCGGCTAGATAGTAGAACATGAGTATCTCAGGACGCCAGGGCTAAAGGTTGGTAATTGGTGCAGAAGATAATAAATAGCCCATTCGGAACTTATTTAGTGTTGGTTTACTAATACAAAGAAATTTAGGTTATGTAAATGTTTAATGTCAGTTGAAGTGTTTTATATATAAGGTATTTACACTAGCTGATATGCAATTAATGAAATCAAACAATCTAATTATATAAACTGTGAATGTGAAATGTGTGATTGGTCTGTTTTGCTTGTTGTATGTATGTGTGTGAGCTTGTCCGGGAGATCTCTTACAAGTTTCGGTGAAATACTGTATGCAGTAGTAATTAAATGTGTTAGATTATATAATTAAGTTAATCGGATGGATCTGACCTTAAGTATTTAGTTGCGTTAATAATGGTTTTGCTTCAACTAACACGGTGATGGTATGAATGGGTGCTCTGGTGATTGTGATGGTTGTGGTGGTGATCGGGTGTTGCTTAGCGGTGATGGTTAAAGGTGGTGGTTAGTGGTTGCTTAGCGGTGTTAAAGGTGGTGGTTCCTGATGTTCTTAATTTTCTGGACCAACCAATGGCAAATTTTATATCCATGATTATGGAATTGGGTAGATTTATGAAGAACGGCTAATGTAAAAAAAAAGGAACAAGAAAAAAAGAAAAACCCTAAAATCGGTGTATTTTAGAATCGTTTACTTATATTATAAATAGGCTTACCAAGGTTAGATTTGGGTTTTCTTTAAAATGACTAATTTAATTATGGAGAATTTAGTCTTGTTTTAGACTGCCTATGCTTTGAGATGAAGGATTCCCTTCGTGGAAGATGACTATGAATTAAGTAAACCATGTGGTCCTAAAATGTTCAATATCTTATGCTTAATTTATTAATAATATGAAATTGTCCTCACCAATAGTGATATTTTTACTTAATTTGATCAATAATCAGAATTTTATTATTTATTTCTGAGGATTGCTTGGATTATTTCTAAGCACACCTTTCTTTGGTAATTGTCTTTTGACAGGAAAATAGAAATTCTCTTATCACAGAAGTTTGTACCCTTATCAGCAACCTTGTAAAAGCGGGATTTTTAAATTTTAAATTGAGCACCGTTACAGAACAAATATATTTTTATTCCATTCGATGACTCAGCAACGGAAAAAGTTAAACAATCAAACACAATGAAGATAGTCTTGATCTTAGTCTAATAAATTTTAGTTTTTTTTTTGCTAAAACTAAAACTATATTGTATTATATAATGAATGCTCCTAAAAAAATGAAATTTAAACACTTAAACTAATCAGCAAGTATAGAACAGAATAACATTCAGAATTTTTTTGCAAGAAGTAATTGATGCTTTGAAAGTCTCCACACAAGCAATCCAGGGTGTAGATGGCTCAGCATTTACTTGTGACATTAACATTACTCATCTGCGTGTAGAGAAAGAGAAGCTTGGCGTGAGACCGAAAAATCGCAAAGGCTAAGCTTACTAAACCCGTCGGTATGTTTGTGGGTCGAAGACTAAAACCCGCGTGGGGTTTATAATAAAATATCTTCACCGGGTTTGTCGTAATAGGTGTAATAAAATAAAAAGGCGCCACCCTGTTCTAAATCAGTGTTATACTATACGCAAATAAGGGATGTTCTGAAATTATAATGCCCCAAAACACACACAAAAGAAATAAACAACTCCAAAAGTTCATGAGTATCTGTTCAAAACCATTATTTTATTGCTAGTGAAAAATTCTGTAAGACTGGTGAATCTTGCATAAAGTCAAATTATCTTCGGCCTGTACCTTCACAAGAAAATAAAGGCATAATAATTTTATATAATTATCTCTATTAGATAGTAAAGAAGTAAAACCACAATAAATGTACCTATACTACATCAATATTTGGATTTGCCCATAATATTCTCAAAAGCGCTAATAATTGAAGGTGACGGCATGCTCTCGCTTAAAATTAGTACTTAATGTAAAATACCTTTCATTACTATAAATCAAACCTAATGTTTTTAAGATCACTTCTATTTGGTAGAACAAAAAAAAAAAAAAACTATAGCCGCTTCGGAGAAACTCAGGAACTCAGTTTGCACGAATCCCACACTGTCGTAACTTCAAAAAATTCGTCAACGTGCCCCCAATGATCTACAACCAATTACAAAGGCCAAAAGTTAAAAATGAAAACATGCTAACTCGAAGTCAGACGTTCAAGTACGAACCTCCAAAAATCATTATTTTCCTGCCCTTATTTATAATTCACAAGTACTAATATTCTACTAGGTACAGATAGGCGCTTCTTTTCTCTTATCGTAATTGTATAAATGTAAATTTCACGTCAGTACACAAAAGTATAAAAAATTTCGTTATTACTTGTTTGTTCTCGTAAAAATTATATCGATAATTTATATCTATAACATGTACCGTGTGTACCGATTTCATTGTTTTAGTTGTTTTTTAAAGCTATCGTTGTTATTATCAAAGATAGAAGTTTGGAGTTTTTACATTCACGTACTACTTTGTTGACCTAGATTTCATGGCACAATAGAAAATTTATCTTCTTTTGTTTTCGACGTACATCCAACCGTCGATATTTCTACACTTTTTTCAAGGTGGTATACCTCGCTTAATACTATTATACTGATATATTTCGCACTTGAGTCGAATTCATATGTTATGATTTTTTCCCAAGCACCTAACTACTCTCTTCATTCGAACTTTGGTACCTTTCACTTACAAGTCTGACACCCTTACCCTCTGAGTCACTGAGTAATCCAATATATTTTTTTTAGAACGTGTATATACAAGGTGTCCCAATTGTGCGTATTCGGTCGATAGCTCCTTAGCCATTAAACTTAGAAGATAAGTTTAAATATGAAAGTTGTCTATTTTTATAAGCTGCATAATCTAAAAATAGTTTGGTTTCTACAGGGTGTAATATAAAAGCGGTACAATATAGAACTTTTGATTTTTAAGTAGAACACCCTATATATTATTTTATTTTTCGATTCTCCTTATAATTTTACATCTTTTTTATAAGAATTACTTACAAGCTAAATCTTACAGTTTTTGAGATATTTGCAAAGTTAACTAAAAACTGACATTTTTATGTAGTAATTCAAGTAGGCGTATCTCAGTTATTTTTAAAGATAAAAAAATAATCTGTGGTATATAATTTATTCATACATGAGCTTACTTTAATCTATTGTCAAAATTGGATTTCAATATACACGGTGACCACAAAAATTAATTCAATAACATAAATTTGAAAATGCTATATCTTCATTTTTTTAAATGGCACACCCTATATTTTTTTAATGCCTTGTCTTCGTCTATTAATCGACTTTCATTTCTATTAAATATGTTCTATACCTATCTCTAATAGTTTCGGAGATATTTAAGTTTGTTCAATTTTTTTCGTTGATAACACTGAAGAAGAGTAACATTAGTCGGTCAAAGCAAGCTATGAATACATAAGAAACTAAAAAACATATTACTGAAATACATAAATTGTAATTATAATAAATATTGTATGAAACCATCATTTTTAATAGATATTTGAGATGTTTTTAAACGATTCATCGTAAAATTAAACAATTTAATCAAAAGAGCGTAAAACAAAAGATGAACGAAAACAAATGAAGAAAAATTGTAGCTCATCGAATTTATAAGCAAAAATTTCCAAATGCACGACACCCGCAAATTTCAGCATTTGCAAGATTGAAAGAGCGTTTCGAGCAAACGGGCAGTAATCATTACGAAGACAATTTAGAACGAGAAAGAACCGCAATTTACGAAGGTAATGAACATTTAGTTCTTCAATCCGTGATTGAAAATCCTCACGTTGCCGACAATTGGAATTAGAAGTTGGAGTTTCAAAAACATCAGTTAATAGAATTATAAAAAAATATAAATATCATCCATGCCATGTTCAACTTGCACAAGAATTAGACGAGGATGACTTCGTTAATAGATTAAACTTTTGCAATTGGGCCATAAATAAAAATTTAGAAAAACCCAACTATTTTAGCACGATCTTATTTACTGATGAAGCTACTTTCCATAAAAATGGATACGTTAATAGACATAATTTCCATTATTACGATACTGAGAATCCCAGATTTATAATTCCTGTTGATCATCAACACCGCTGGTCAACTTAATGTTTTGGGCCGGAATTATTGGGGAAAGAATTATAGGAGCATATTTTTTTGAAAACACGGTCAATGGAGATTCATTTCTAAACTTCTTGCGCAACGAATTTGAAACTTTTATTGAAGATTTACCTTTACAGACCCTTAGAGAAATATGGCTGCAATTAGATGGCGCTCCTCCGCATTTTAGCAGAAACGTTAGAAATTATTTAAATATCCAGTTTCAAAACAAATGGATTGGCCTGCAAGATCGCCTGACTTGACAAAGCTGGACTTTTTTCTTTGGGGTTGGATTAAAGAAAAAGTCTATCAAACTCCCCCAACGACTGTGGATAATATGAAGGCAAGAATTAGAGACGTTATTCAAAATATAAATGTTTCCACGTTACGAAAAGTAAATTTGTCGTTTATTCAAAGACTTCATCTTTGCCATCAACAAAATGGTGGTCACATTGAACATTTATTATAATTTTAAGTGTTTTTATTTCAGTTAATATGTTTTTTAGTTTCTTATGTATTCATAGCTTGCTTCTTCAGTGTTATCAACGAAAAAGATTGAACAAACTTAAATATCTCCGAAACTATTAGAAATAGGTATAGAACATATTTAACAGAAATGAAAGCCGACTAATAGACGAAGACAAGGCTTTAAAAAAATATAGGGTGTGCCATTTAAAAAAAGGAAGATATAGCATTTTTAAATTTATGTTATTGAATTAATTTTTGTGATCACCGTGTATATTGAAATCCAATTTTGACAATAGATTAAAGTAAGCTCATGTATGAATAAATTCTATACCAAAGATTATTTTTTTATCTTTAAAAATAACTGAGATACGCCTACTACATAAAAATGTCAGTTTTTAGTTAGCATTGCAAATATCTCAAAAACTGTAAGATTTAGCTTGTAAGTAATTCTTATAAAAAAGATGTAAAAATATAAGGAGAATGGAAAAATAAAATAATGTATAGGGTGTTCTATTTAAAAATCAAAAGTTTTATATTGTACCGCTTTTATGTTACACCCTGTAGAAACCAAACTATTTTTAGATTATGCAGCTTATAAAAATAGACAACTTTCGTATTTAAACTTATCTTCTAATTGTAATGGCTTAGGAGCTATCGACCGAATACGCACTATTGAGACACCCTGTGTGTGTGTATGTATATATATATATATATATATATATATATATATATATATATATATATATATAGCTTTCGTGATTGCGCAGTAGTTTATTGCCCATTTTGCCCAGGTATATTACGCTTAAGCTCTTCGCGCAATATTGGGATCCATATGTGTTTCATTTCTGCACTAGTTAGACTTATTGAATTTTCTGCTAGTGCGATGTATGTGGCTTCTTTGAGTTTCCAGCGAGTTGTATTCTCGTTTTTTGCCACTATCTGTTTGTTATCCCATTTGATGCGGTGGTCTTCGTTCTTGACATGTTCGGCGATTCTTGATCTTTCTGTTTTGCCCTTGCGGATGTTGTTCTTGTGTTCCTGAGTTTTCACTTGTATGTTCTGCCGCATTCGCATGGTAGGTTATATACACATTTCTTGGAATTCTGGTCCTCATTGTGTGGTTTGGTTTTGGTTAGTATTCCCCAGAGCGTTCTGGGCGATTGAAAGGCAGTGCGTATCTTGTATTTGCTTTCTATCCTTCGTATTTTGTCTGAAGCACCTTGTATATATGGTGTTATCGCTGTATATTTAGGATCTTTTTTCGGTTACCCTTTCCCGGTTTAGGTTAGGTGTCAGATCGGGGTAGCCATTTTCTTGAAGTGTTTTAACGATATTCCCTTTTTTTCAGGTCCTTTTGTTTTGAGCATATTGTTTTCGCTCTATCGTACAAGCATCTTGCCACTCCTAACTTAACGCTTTTGTGGTGATTTGAGTGCTAGTGTAAGTACCTCCCCGTGTAGGTAGGTTTCCTGTATATACTTGTGGAAGTGTCATTCCTGTGTACAAGTACCTCCAGGAATGGCAGTTTTTGTTCCGACTCCAATTCCACTGTGAATTTTATGGACGGTGCGCGTCTATTTAGATGATCTAGGAATTTGTCCAGTTTATGCTTGCCGTGTTGCCAAACTACGAATGTATCGTCCACGTATCTAAGCCACATCCTTGGTTTACCCTGAATTCGGATATCGCTTGGTCTTCAAAGTCTTCCATATATATGTTGCCATCCGAAACTCTTGTTGGTAGAATTAATTTGTCTTCTACTTGGAAATATGTAGTTCTAATTCATATTGTCATAAGTTCCATTATTGTGTTTACCGAGAGTTGCGCGTCCTTTTAACGTTTCATCCCTTTCCAGTCTGTCGTTTATGGTAGTTAGTGCCTTATTTGTGGGCACAGTATTTCTTCGTGGTTTGGATGGAAACCATTTGAGCATTACAATACCTGATCGACTTTACTGACCAAATGTTTCATGTTTTCTTAATTTTTCTTGCACTACTTCTTTCGATTTTAATTTTCGATTTTGCCTCACCGTTCCAACGAAATGTGTTTTTTTTTCTGGAGCAATTATAATAATTATCAGCATTACCACCGGATTCTGTATTTATCTCTTCTGCAATAAATCTTTAAGTTATAAGTATTCCCATGTAGAGTTTGCACAATTTTATTCCGAACTTAAGGCGGCGCGAAATGGAACTAGCGTCTCTTCTATACATACCGATGTGGCAGGAACTAAAACTGAAACTTTTGTTCCTGTAAGCCATAATAAACGACGTCTTGATTTTCAACAACCTGTATGCAACGTAAGTATAGAAAACTGATGACTTTCGTGATTGGTCGTCGGTCTCGCGACAAGATTTGTTAGTTTTTGTGCATAATCGTCGCCAGTTCGACGTTAACATCATGAAGCGAAATATCTCTAAATCGTGTCTAAATTATAGCGTCTTTGAAAATTTTATTAACAATCAAATTATGGTATGAGAGGAAAACACCTTTTTTAATTAGAAAATACAGTTTCTAGCCTTAAATTAGACTTAAACAAACGTTAAACATGAGAAAAATACAGCAAAATCATATGGTTATAACTCCAATATCGGTATACCTACTTCGTGTGTTAGTATTGATTTATTAAAATAACAGATTGAACACATGGTTATGTTTATTAACCTTGACCTTAAATTCAGGATTGTAAAGTGCGTAATTTATAAACAATGACACAGTTATATTTTATAATTCCTTTTCCCAAATATAATTTATAATTTTTTTGTGATGGGTGGTTAAAAGAGAGAGAAAATTAACAACGGTTTAGATAACCACATACCTATTCAGTGAAGCAAAGTAGAGAAAATCTGTTTAAAACCCATACATTAATAGTAGAGTAAAATATAAACAAACAAAATCCGATTAATTATCCAAGCAGTGAAATATCTCACAAATTGTATTGCAGTTAATATAGCTAGAAAATACAAAGCTTTTTTTTTCCTTCACGACGATATCATTTTATCAAAAACGCAGAACGACTGCATCGAAGCTAAAATTCTCTCAATCAGAGAATTCCGCGTGGCACGAAAAGTCAGTGTTAACAGGCCTAAAAAAAACATTCAACATAAACAGACTTCGAGATTTCTTAGGCGAATATGAGTACACAATGAGTACAAAATTTATGTACTTTTTCGTGTAAGCGAATACTCTTTCCACAAACAGGTTAACGGGAAAATTCTCTCTACGATAGCTTCAAATAACACCGATATAACGGAAGTAAATTCAGTCCGCTTTCATATCACATCACGCACTCAGCGTTCCAACGTGTTTCTTTTACAGCTTGACGTTGGCTGCCTAACGAAAAACAAAAAAACGCCATTCTTTTTAATCGTCACATACAAATTTCCATACCTAAATTGTATAGTGGACAATTCCCATGTATGAAACAGACTAGATATCTAGAAACGAGACGCACACATCCTGTTTTTCAAACAGAGACCTGTCGCTCAAATAAATTTCCTCTACTGTCACCAACAATAATTCCTTGTATAAGTGAACTGGTAAACTTGAAACAAAATAACATTAGAAATATTTAAGCGCAACTGCAGTACGGTCATATATATATATATATATATATATATATATATATATATATATATATATATATATATATTATAGTTACTTAACAGATTATCTACCATAACGGTCATTTATGGATTTTTAAAACTTGGCCGTGGGGCCATGGCGGTTACTTATGACCGCTCTGCAGTTTATTCCTATTTAAACGGTGTAAAGCCAGTGACCGCTATTTACGCTAAACTATGCATATGTCATAACTACTGTGGCCTCCTAGAACGTATGAATTTCCAAATAGGATGTATCGATTTTGTTTTACAGGGAAAATAAAGAAAAATTACAAAAAACATATTTATATGGAATATTGGTTTTCTTACAGCAAAAAACGTATAATAAAATAAAGAAAAATTAGTTACAAACGGATTTTTTAGAATAGTCTTACAATAATAGATATTTTTGTATTAAGGTCATAATCATTTATATTCCTGAGAGCCATAATCTACAATTCTGCCCGTGGTACATACAATGTTTTATTTTATTTTGCACCATGAAACTGGAACAAAATTTTAAAAAGATTCAGTATTTTCGGCAAGTTTTTAAATGCAAATGCAGTGAAATAATGTCGACAGTAGGCTAATTTGTTGTTACTAAGATACTGTGATATTGCTAAATTGTTGCTAAGGTACTGTTTTGTGTTGGCTCATCTGGAGTTACAATTTCAAATCCATCCAACTGTATTTTCAATTTTTATAAAGAATAAGATTCATTACTATTATTTTTATTAATAAAGGTTGTATAGTAAGGTTGTTGTTTCAATAATTCTTTCAACTTACGTGACATATCATGTCATGTGTTTGCTGTCAATCATGCTGCTTAGCAACAATGACATTTCCGTGCTATAAAGAGCACATTACGCCCGCATTTGGGGGCGTATAAAGAACATTATGGTGGCAAAATAAAATAAAAATCGTTTAATAAAACTGCTACACTTGTTATAGTTTATGGTGCAATACATACAGTAAGTGGCTACTTTTTTCACTTTATTCTTCTCACATTTGCCGGCTTGCTTATATCTGTAACAACCTTTGCAATACCTTCTGACTTTAACTGCTAACCTTTGATTCTTTGCAAATGCATTCCTTCTTAATCTTTTCCTTGATGTTGAGCCTGTTGGTGTGCCATTTCCCTGGTGTATCATATTCAGTGGTTTCTTGTTCTTCTTCGGCCGCTTTTTCTTTTGACAAGGATCTAACGATTTCTTTTCTAAATTTTGTAATTTTGAAGTTTTCGTCAGAAATCTTGTTGAATATAATTTGAGAATTTACAATGGTTGTTCCCAAAATGAACTAATTTCTTATACCACTTCAGCGACTTACGTAAAGCACAGTTGTAGCTTGACATTTGATCTGATAGATCAATTGAGGACTTTCCGTTATTATAATCCACTATGGCTATGGGCTTCTGTATTGTTCCTGACCGTCTTTCAATATCTACAGTTTCTGTGGTGTGCTTTGTTGACATCAACACATCACGTTTATCTTTCCACTTCATGACACATATTCCTCTCATATTTTCCAAGCCAAAAACCTCGCCTTTTTTTAATTTCTTCTGGATAACTTCTTTCGGGCTGCCCCTTCTATTTGCACATACTGTGCCTACGTAATGTGTTTTTTGTCCAGTAAAATATTTGCTACTTCCAAACTTGTATAGTAATTGTCGGCTACTATCGTATAACGGAGTTCAGCAACTTTTCCTATAATTTGAGGACCACACTAGTGGGAACTATTATATCACCATTGTTAATCTTGTTCTTTTCCTGCATATATCCGAATGTTCCAAGTACAGCCGTTGTTGCTACCTAGTTTAAAAAGTTTTACCCCGTACTTGTTGTTATGTATTCTTTTAGCAACAACCTTCCCTGAAAAGGGATAAAGGAACTCGTCGATGCAAAATGTAAGTCCAGGTGTAAAAATTTGTTGATACCTTTCTAATAACATGTCTAATAAGGGTTTGATTTTATGGAGTCGATCACCTTCTTTGCGTTTATTATTATCCGAAAAGTGCCAAATTCGAAGTAAAAGTTCATATCTATTACGGGACATAACTTTTGTAACCAGTAAGTTTTGGTACAATTCATATTTACTCCAGTATTTGGAAATGGAAGGTAAGCGCACAAGGCCCATATAACCTATAATTCCAATAAAATTTAGTATTTCCGTCCTACTTGTCGGAATCCATTTATGTAACCTAGGCTGATTAAATATATCGACTCCTTCATCTGTCAACACTTGTGTTGCGTAATAATCTGTCTGTATTACTACGAGGCATGTTTTTTAAGTAAGTACTGTTTTGGAATTAAAAAAAGACGTGCAAAGATATCGCAATAATTTTATTTTTACATCAAAGCCTGTACCTTAATCTACTTTTCTACATAATTTCCGTGAATATTGAGGCACTTGTCATAACGTGGCACCAGTTTTTGAATACCCTCCTCATAAAATTCTGCCGCCTGACTTGTTAACCACTGTATCACAAATGTTTTGACTTCGTTATCTTCTTGAAGACGCTGACCACCCAGGTGTTTCTTCAAGTGCAGGAACAAATGGTAGTCGCTGGGCGCCAGATCAGGGCTGTATGGAGGATGATCTAGAGTTTCCCATTTAAAAGATTTGATGAGATCTTTGGGCCGATTAGCCACATGTGGACGGGCATTGTCATGCAGCAAAACGATACCCTTACTCAACTTGCCACGTCTTTTGTTCTGGATTGCATGACGCAGATTGTTCAATGTCTCACAATAAGACGCTGCATTGATTGTCTCATTACGAGGCAGAAACTCCACTAGCAATACTCCTTTTCTGTCCCAAAAAACTGTGCACATGATTTTCCGGGCAAAAATTGTTTGCTTAAACTTCACTTTTTTGGGTGATGATGAATGTCGCCATTCCATGGATTGTTGTTTCGATTCTGGTGTGACATAGGCCACCCATGTTTCGTCACCAGTAACAATTTGGTCTAAAAAATCTTCACCTTCATTGTGGTACCGCTCAAGGAAAGTCAATGCACTGCCTAAACGTTGGGTTTTGTGCAAATCCGTCAACATTTTTGGAACCCAACGTGAACACAATTTCCGGTAATTCAAGTTCTCGGTCACAATGCGATACAAAACACTACGAGAATATTGAGGAAAGCAGTCGCACAATGATGAAATTGTAAAGCGTCTGTTTTCTCTCACCTTTTCGTCCACTTTCTGCACCAAATCTTCATTAACGACCGAAGGACGCCCACTCCGTTCTTTATCATGCACATTTGTGCGGCCATCTTTAAATGCTCTCAGCCATTTCCTTACCATTCCATCACTCATAATGTTTTGTCCGTAAACTTCACAGATCTCACGATGAATATCGATCGGTTTTACGCCTTTAGCACTAAGGAATCGTATAACAGCCCGTACTTCACAATCGGCGGAACTCACGATTGTCGGAGGCATCTTAAACACTCAGTAAACAACGTATACAATGAAGAATCAGACTGTAATGACGTCAGTGCGTAGACAAGAGATGTAGGTAACCAGCGCGCATGCGCGGAACGCCGACCGTAGCGCTGCGGCGGCGGAATCGCAAAACGGTACTTACTTAAAAAACATGCCTCGTATTTCGTCTAAAATCTGATCGTCCAAGAACAATAAAATATTCGTACGGGGATACTGACGCTAAAGCACCAGCATTTGCTGGGGATAGGCCAGCTTCCGAGCGATATTTAAATACCTGGCGTATTCCAGGTGTCATCTTGATGCACTGTATTATTAATTGTTGTTAATTCTGGATTACCTTCCTCAAACTCCTCAATTATAAAATTTTCAGGTAAAATTGTATCCGACTCTTCGGGAATTTGCTCGGTCTTAGAAGTTTCAGTTGTTGCTTCTGGTGCCCTTTTCAGTAATTCATTTTCTGCTGCACTTATTTCCCCAATTACAATATATCAAATGCATCAGATACAAGCAAAAGGCTTTAGATTTTTTCTTTTGAGATTTAGTTTAGAAGACGAAGCAAGTTGAGAAATTTGGCTAGTAGTATGTAGTTTTATAACTTTGTCTTTTTGAGGACATTTATTTTGTGTCAATAATTGATTTATCAGAATCGTAGCTAATGCATTCTTCACTAGAAGGCCAATATCCGGGATCTATCTACATGTACATGAATCGTCGGAATTGAAATAGTTATCGCTTTCAGCTGTTAATATGGAAACATTAATTACATATACACAATCCTTTAAGCTTCCTACGCTTGCCCTGAATAGCTAAAGCTGTCTGTAAAATTAATCCCGTGCAATTATTCATTTTTTTTATAATACACAATATAACCTATAAAACACAATGTGTACTCGTAGTGTTTATAAACTGTCCTCGTACCAAAGTAACTATTTATGTAGATATTTAGCTCTAACCAACACTAAATAAACAATTTCTAAATGCACTCCAAGGCTAACAAAGCACAAAACAGTCAAACACTTGTTATCTGCATAAACAGATGCACGAAGAATGACTGATTGAAAGACCGCGTGGCGCACAGTAGGCAACGACAATATGACCGATAACGTGACGGCTCTGGCGGGATACACCTACTTCCGCCGCACACGCCCGAGCGTTCATATATGACTGATTGTTGTTTTTTTGTAAATAGTTGCAAACTAAATGTTCTGTAAACATACTGAGGTTATAAACCATTCACTCAGTATTCTTAGCATCAAAATTTAATGATGGCCCCTGAAGTGAAAACTGAAAATATAGCTTGGCATTCAACCTGTTAACAACTCTTTTCAACCCTCAGAAATTTAATTCCTTTCGAGACTGCGATAACAATTTTAACTACGAAGCAGCAATTTCCAATGACGTAATTTCAGCTCAAGCTAAACTATAAATTAACGATTACTTAACACGTTAAGTACGATGCGAGACACCAGTGCCTCGAATGAAGTTCATCCATAGAGCGGCGCGAGTCACCGGTGACGCGAAAGAATGTGTTCTTGGTTGACGGTACGAGACACTGGTGCCTCGCTATACATTCTGTTCTTAATAGCAAAGTAATTTTGTTGCGGCCTACACAAACGATTCAAGGTTTGTACGCTCGTCTGCTAGATAGTGTACTATGTATAAAGCTAATCTCGTTTCCAAACCAGTAGAAAGAAATAACGTAAATCAGTAATTTTTTTATTTTTATTTATTTTCTTACAAATAAACAGAAACATACATAATAATAAACACACATAACATGTTTATCAAATGTTTAAAAACCTAATGGATGCTAAATTTAAATTTTATGACATTTATTGAAACATAGTATGTGTTCTTGGTTGACGGTACGAGACACTGGTGCCTCGCTATACATTCTGTTCTTAATAGCAAAGTAATTTTGTTGCGGCCTACACAAACGATTCAAGGTTTGTACGCTCGTCTGCTAGATAGTGTACTATGTATAAAGCTAATCTCGTTTCCAAACCAGTAGAAAGAAATAACGCAAATCAGTAATTTTTTTATTTTTATTTATTTTCTTACAAATAAACAGAAACATACATAATAATAAACACACATAACATGTTTATCAAATGTTTAAAAACCTAATGGATGCTAAATTCAAATTTTATGACATTTATTGAAACATAGTAAACATAGGAATGGCTTATCAGGACAAACAGCGCAATACGTAGGGACCTGTTTGGTTTTCCGGTCTGCTTTCTTATTGCCTTTTTCGGTGTATATTTGTTGATAACACTGGCGACAACGCTTTCTTGTTTTACGAACTGGTCCTGGAGCTTTTTCTAGAAAATGTTGAGTTTTCTGAGGAACTGTTCTTACTTGTGGTGGTAAAATGTCAATAATTTTTTCTCTAAAATGTAAGAGATATTTTTTCCACCACCAAACTCTCTGTGTAGCACCCACGCATTTACAACACAAGTACCAAATAAAAGTTCCATAGCCACCTTACGGTACCACTTAACAGTTTTTCTTATACTGAAATAGTAAGAAGACTGCTGATCGGATAAGTCAACCCCCTTTTTGGCTTTATTATAACTGATGATAGAATCAGGTTTATTGACAGATTCTCCTCTCCAATTTTTTTTAACTTCAGTCAGTTGACCTTTATGATCCTTACATGAAGTGAGCATTAGCACTTGACGTTTATCCTGCTATTTTATAAGTTTTATGCCTATCTTGTTTTGAGTGCTACTCTCTTCTCCCTTTTTTAGTTTTGTTCGTATAAATTATTTTGGTAGTTCTCGTTTATTACTTCTCAAAGTGCCACAAATAAACGTTTTATTGTCTATTAGCTCTTTTGCAAGTGGAATACTTGTATAAAAATTGTCGACATATATAATACGACCTCTACCTAGTAAAGGTTCTGACAAATTTATGGTAACATGATGAGAATGTCCGATATCAGACTTAGGTGCGTTACGTTGTTTACCAGAATAAATATTTAAATTGTATGTGTTACCAGAAGGCACACATAACCTGTAAAGTTTAATCCCATACTTTTATTGGGTAAATACTGTCGAAAGGCGTCACGGCCTCTGCAAGGCAACGTAGATTCATCTATAACTAAGGATTTCCCTGATTCTATAATAGATTTAAATTGACCAACAAGTAGATTCAATAGAGGAGTAATTTTAAAAAGAAGTTGACCATCATTTGTTTCGTTATTAGAAAAATGCCAGTATTTTAATATTGACAGAAAGCGGTCTCTTCTAAAAGCAGTATATCTGGAAGACCATTGATTTCCATAAGCATAAGAACTTCCTCATTTCAGAGTTAGTAATTGCAGTCCAGTTATTTTTTACCCTCGGTTGAGACTTTGTAAGTATGCATTGATTTTCAAACCCGTTTGTTTCAATTACCATGAGTTCCAAGACTTCTTCTGGCATAAAATTTCTAAATAATGAGTAAGGATCATAAAGTTTTAAATCATTAATCAGCAGAGTATCACCCGTGGAATATTCGTCAAAATCGAAGTTATTTTCCGCAATAGGACCCCATTCTGGTAAAATTGCATCGGGCTGATCATCCTCTTCTACTTCAATTTCACTTGTTTCTTCTGTTGATGACTCACTCGATGAGTTACCTGAATAATTAGGATCCGCGTCACTATCATCAATAGAACTTTCGCCACTAGCATCTTTATATGAGAGAGGATCTGTCACAGAAACGACATTATCACTAGAATTATTCTCGACCGCCACTGTGTAATTACGATCCGAGTCATTGACGTCAATAGAACTTTTGTCACCTTAATGTGAAGTAGGCTCTGGTAAATCAACATTTTCAAAAACATTGTTTTCCATAGGATCTTGAGCCGATGTTGAAGCAACGTTTTCATCAATAAATGGATTTGCACTGAAGGCTAACTTTACAATCTTTCTACTCCTAGTGCTAACATTATAACAATTATTTCTTTTCATTTTAAAACAAACTTATCGTTAAAATACTACGAAACTAGAGCAGAATAACTAATTTGCAAAAACAACGATGTACACGCGATAATCGGTAATATCGAACTGAGAACTGTAGAGCTTTACACGCAGCGAGGCACGTACGTCTGGAAACCCCTTTCATGGTTGTTTCGAGGCATCCGTGACTCGCACAGCCAAAACTACACTGTCGTGCCGAAGCGAGGCATCGGTGACACGATGAATGCTCTTGTGTGGCGAAGCGAGTCACCAGTGCCTCGAATTTTTTTCTTGTAAAAATTTGTTACTGTTGGCTAAAAACCTATAACAAACGCAAAAATTGCCGAAAAAAAAATGTTTTTAAATAAATCAAGGAAAATATTTTTCCGGCCCATGGGATGGCAATATACATTTATATACCCGGCATGTACAAAATCCAAGCCATAAGAGCTGGTAAGATCAACTGCTGTTTATTTAAAAACATGTTAAACTCCTATATAAAGTTCCTTTTGCTATAGTCCGTAAAATGAATTATTGCGAATTTCGGGTTAACCCTTTATTTGCCGTGCATATTCGTAGTTTGTATCTATTTCGTTCTAACGCACAATATTTGGAAATAGAACGAATGGAATGCTACATTACCGTTGCTGCGGGTGGTGAACTAAGACGGATGCTATACATTTAAAACATCTGTGTTTGTGTCAGGTGTGTTAGAATGAGATAGTAATATTTGTTTTAGGCGTCTCTTTAAAGACTAAATTGTCTGTTGTAATCCTTTGACAGTGGTATTCAAAAGTTTATTTCGTGTGTTTGTATCTAAGAAATACTGAAATATGTTATATTCCTTCAATTTGTAAAAAAATATTAAAACGTAATTGAAAATATAATAATATAATTTATTTTTATAAACATAATTGGAATTCAATTCTGTTATTAAATTGAATACAATATTGTAAATAATTTTTGTGATATTTTTCAACTACAAAATTACCTTATAATTACATACTTTCTAAATAAGTACATTAAACTTTTGAGAAGTGGTTGAAACATCAGCTGTTGCCGAATCTACAGGAACCGTCATTAATTATTTTGGACAATGCATCATATCATTCTCAGCTTATAGAGAAAACGCCTTCGAGTACATGGAAAAAGGAAGAGTTGTGAAACTGGTAAACAACAAAAAAAATTTCTTTTGCTGGCACGGTTTTCAAGGTAGATATGTTGAACCTTGCTAAACAACATAAACAGCTGAAACGGTACGTTGTAGATGACATTATTAATGAATCTGGTTATTTCGTGCTTAAATTACTTCCGTATCATTGCCAGTTTAATGCTATTGAGAATATTTGGGGTATCTGCAAATCATATTATGATAACCACATGGGTAGACAAGGTTACTCTGATGCCTCTGTATTACAAATTGGGTGGGTGCTTTGAAACAATGTGATGGAGAAGTGTGGAAAAAACTATTACACATACAGAAAAAAATATATCTCAATGGTGGTCACGTGAAAACGTGTTAGATATAACAGTAGAACCATTGGTAATTTATATTAATGACGTTACTTCAGACGACAGTGATAGTTAATGTTTTAATTTTAAGTTTACGTGCACTTTTTTTAATTCTCAATAAAATCTTGTTATTATTAAGAACACAGTGTTGTAAATTAGACCTTTTTGTTTATTTCTCCTACTCTAATTGCAAAAACGCTTTTTTTATGTATATATTACATTCTTCTCATTAAAACTGCATATTAAACTACATGCGTATTTAAAGTTATTACTTGTAATTTTTATTTATTGCACAAATACTGAAATAAAAATTATAAATGGTTTGAACAAAATTAAATTATATGCATACATACTTGTAGACTTTGTTACATTGTGTTATAATTATGATATATTAATGATCCACATTCTTTAATGTGCTTAATTAGAGAGTAGTTCATTATAAGGTAATTTTGTAGTTGAAAAATATCACGAAAATTATTTACCAATTTAATAACATAATTGAATTCCAATTATGGTTATAAAAATAAATTACATTATTATATTTTCAATTACGTTTTAATTTTTATTTTATAAATTGAAGGAATATAAAATTATTTGTTAGTTACAAACACGCGAAATAATCTTTTGAATACAACTGTCAAAGGATTACAACAGACAATTTAGTCTTTAAAGAGACGCCCAAAACAAATATTACTATTTCCTTCTAACATACCTGACACAAATACAGATGTTTTAAACGTGTAGTGTCCGTCTTAGTACAGCACCCGCAGCGACGATAATTTAGCATTCCACACTGTCTATTTCCAAATATAGTGTGTTAAAACGAAATAGATGTAGACTACTAATGTGCACGCCAAATAAAGCGCTAAGCCGAAATTCGCAATCATTCATTTTACGGACTATATCTGACTCTCACCAACGCGTGAAATCTAGAAACTTCTATGTATTTACAAACAAACAAACCGAAAAATCTATATGCCATTAACACAAAACTAGGTACTATATTCTACTCCAATTTGCCATAAATCCAAACATCGCCAAATAAAGTAATAATTTGTAACTAAATTAGTGCTTCCCAAACTTTATACTCGAATATACCTAAAGTTTCGAATCTAATACGACGGAACACAGAATATCCTCCTGTAATTTCTACATATAACATTTTAAATATCCTAGTATTTAAAAAATAAAGAATCTGCGGCAAATTCCAACCACACGTGACAAATTGTCACTTCTGTCTTCAGAATAATAAACGTTAGTTAACCTGACGATGCTACTACTCTAGAAGAAATGTTTACATTTAATTTCCTAATCTGAAAAAATTAAAACGCTTGTACGTATAATTACGATTTCTCTTTTAGAACAAAAACAAAGATTTATTTCATAATTTTAAAGATAATTTCAAAATTTCTTTACTTGACACAACACAAATTTTGGATAAATCACTTTAAAGGTAAGGAATAAAAAATAATTGATATTTTTGACTGCTCATTTGTGTAAAATATTTGATTGCTATGACGAAATGCTGCGTGAAGTTTAGGTGTGAATGATTGTGAAGATTAGAGATTTGAGTTATCGTATTACTTAGTCGTCTTTCCTTATACAAGTAATCAAGTTGACTAGTTGAGTGCGATTTTTTAAATTGGTAAAATTTGATGTATTTTCACGTTCCCTCTTTTCTTCTCAAGGAAGTGTTTAACACATTCTCGCAGGTTTAAATAGTGTAACATCTTTCAATTTCTAAGACGAAGTACGTGAGGTCACGTACGTGTTCTAATTATATCTTTTCTAAACCATTCATTTGGAACCACATACATTCGTGTTTGCCATAAGTGGTAGAATATTATTCCATTTGAAAGTGTTAGGGAGAATTTTTTTTAAATCTCGTCAACGAGGCAATCCTTTCATTTATCATAATGCTTGAATAAAGTACGATTTAACTTGAAATGTAGTAAAACTTCGTGTTAATTGGTGTATAATGAAACAGATAGAATGTTTGTCCTCGTTTACCTGTCAGCAGCAGGTACAATTGACCACCTTTCCAATTTGTACTTTTTAAATTATTTTTTATGAGCCTGTATAAATGTCGAATGAAACGAGATATCGGTCAGAGATAGTTGTATCTTAGCATTTACATCAATCTTCCCCCACTTGTTTTGCTGTTAAAGCACACCTGAGTTTGCTTCTGAATTCCGGTTGTTCGACTCGACTTTGTATCATATGACCTCGTTAACAGACAGAAAATTCATACCTTTTTATGTACAAGTAAAGGTTCACGATTATAAATGAGCGTAAAGTTATAATTGACTCTGGATTTTAAATGGTAAAACAAATTTCGCAATATATTCATTACACACAGTATGAAGTAAAATTTCTCATCTTTGTATTTCTGTCTGTTTTTTAAGCTGAAATTAGATTTATCTCGTAATTCATGTTAATACAATTGTAATCTACGTTAAATATAAGTAAAATACGGTTGTACATTGTTAAAAAGTGGTTTGATAAAATTTGATTAAAACTAGCCTTTCCTCCACAAAATTTTGCGTTTAAAATTAAATTTAATGATGATAATAAAACGCATAATAAATTTAATACAAACGTATATATGTAAATGGACAACAGCGTCGGCTGCTAAACTTTTTCAAAAAAATTCTGGCTCCGTTATTTCTTACTATGCAAAATTACCTTCATATCAAAAAAATCATCGAAATCCGTTAAACGGTTGTCTCGCAATCTTTGCGATCTAAATGACCCGATTATTTTAATATGTAGGATAGCGATAGGATATTATTTTTGGACAGCGTATTGTATCCGGATTTTTTTAATCTTTTTTGTATACGTATTATTTTTGAACATTATTAATTCTTTTATCAATTCAGGGCACCTGCTTATTAATTACAAAGAAAAAGTGGCATTTCTTCTCACATTAATTACCTCTGACGATTGAACTTTGATTACTATCTGAGCAATTCGTTCAATCATTTCATATCGCTTATTTTATTCGGATTGAAGATAAATGAGTAGACTTTTAAGGTAATTTTAAGGTAAAGCTTCAAAGCCTCAATTTCATCTAGGGTATATAGGTATTTCATTGTTAATATTAATCAAAAGCATAAAACTTTATTAGTAAGTTTCGCTTGAAAAGGTTTAGTTTAATGAAGTGCAACGTGTAAAACAGCACCACACGACACCATTTTAATTGTAAAGAATTTGAGTAATCCCATATTTAATAAACTAGTTTGACTTAACACGTTGAGTGCCATATGTATCCAACTTGGATACACACTAGACAATGTTTTATCGGCCCCGTGTATCCATTGTGGATACACCTACATTTTATTATTTGTGGCCGCATGCATCCGTGTTGGACGCATAACTGCTGTATATCTTTATGGGAACTTTTCTGCAGTGGCCTGGTGTACCCAAACCTGTATTTGGCCATAGAATTTCGGTTTTATTTTTTCCGTAAAAAGGCATGAAGCTAAAAACAAAAAAAATGTTTGAATTTCTATGTACCATTAAAATCTAGTCAATGAAACATTTGTGAGTTTTAAAAAAAAAACAATAATGTTTTTCACAAGTAACACATCTAAATTTACCTTATTCTTATAACAGTTGACGCAACGGCCTCTATTTCTGGCAGCCCCTTGACGTTCTTCCAGATGATGTTGGACTGTTGGGGGTGCTCCTGGGGTTGAACGGTTTTCAGCATCTGGCGCATGTAATAATTGGGTTATGAGAGTTTCCTTGAATTTCGTGATTGACATATTGTCATTTGCAACCGCTTGATGTAATATGTAGGCATTAACCAGTGCAGTTCTCGATAACACCTTGATCGCCAATTTACGGTACCACTTTATACCTTTGCTTAGTGATAACGAATAGGCTTTCATTTGATCTGAACGATCAATAAATTACTTACATTTGTTGTAGTCCGAAATAATTTTTGGCTTTTCTATTTCGCCACCTCTTTGTCGTACTGATACAAGTTCATCATTGTGTTTATTACTAAATACTAAAACGTCTCTTTTATACTTCCATTTCTACAACACCCGTATTACTTTCAGCTGAGACAGCTTCTCCTTTTTTCAACTTTTTAGTTATCACCTCTTTGGGTATTGTGCTTTCTATTTGTACGTAGCGGTTCCTACTAAATACGTGTTCCTGTCCAATAGTGCATGGGCTAGAGCAACAATAGTGTAGTAGTTGTCAGTGTATAGTGTTCTTCCCTTATCAAGTAGATTATTTACGAGGGAAAATACTAGCCCTGTTGCAACCGACTGACCTTCAATTTTTTCCGTACCACAATATACATTTAGATTGTAGGTAAATCCTTTATTGACACATATCTTGATAAGCTTAATCCCAAATTTGTGTCTTTTATTCTTGATATATTGTCTAAAACACAAACGCCCTCTAAAAGGGACCAGCGTTCCATCATTGCAAATCTCCTCTTGAGGAACAACAGCAGCTTGAAATGCAATCAAAAGTTTATCAATAAGGGGTTATATTTTGTGAAGGCGAGTTACAACAACGTCTACATTATTATTGAAATGAATCGTTTTTAGCAAGAGTTGGAATCTATTTCTGCTCATTAGAGTTCTTATTTTATTATAGTATAAAAACGATTTTTGTCAGTAGGTCTGGATACTAGGTAAATGAATCAATCCCATCCAAATACTAATTCCAAGAAATCTCTCGATTTCTTTGGAGTTTGTATCTACCCATTTTATTATTCGTCATTTTTGTTTTGTTTGCATTGCTGTGCGTAACGATTTGTCTCTGTTACAATGTGATTTACAAGTTCATCGGAAACCATAAGTTTGTAAAAATCGTATGGGGTTTTTATTATGGCCTTTACGCCGGGATTTTGCTCCGTAAATAAAATTTTAGGTTACCCAAAACTGGTCCCTATGTCGGGATAGCCGTTAAATCTTCCGTGCCCTCTTTATCTGTAGATGATGACTCATCCAATACAAATTGTGAAATAACATCTTCTATTGTCTGCGAGACATTGTTCATACCACTAGGATTGCCAGCTGAGTTGTTATCATTAGTCAGTGTCGAAGCTTCACTCGTAGAAATCAAAGAATAAAAAAAATCTATTAGAAAAGATCATGTAAAGTTGGATATTATACATATCAGAGAAACGGTCGACGGGATTATTACTGTCAGTTTGTTTTGAAGTCGAAATTCCACTCGTAGAAGGCCAAAGAAAAATCTATAAAAAAATCTTATCAGAAAAAAATCATGTTCAGTCGAAAATTAAGCATACCAGTATGGTTGCAAGTCGGGATATTATTACCAGTTTGGTCCAAAATCAAGCCCGTGCTCGTAGAAGGTGTGTATATATATATATATATATATATATATATATATATATATATATATATATATATATATATATTAGAAATTTTTATGTCTGCATTGTCCATGTTATGAATGAGTTTGAAATTTGACTGTTAGTTTGCACTAATAAGAATAAAAAGACACAAGAGTAAAAAAATAGTCATGTTCTTAAAATTTGATGGTAACATTGACAACACTGTTATTTTCAACGGACATAATCAATCTTACTTGTGCGCAGTATCAGCGCATGTTCGGTAACCAAATAAAATAAATCAACACCCGCCATTTTAACATTTTGTAACAAAATTTATTTTGTCTAAAATTCGAATCAGATATCGAAAAGACGTAAACTTACCGGGATTAGATGATTTCTCGTCTCTTACTAGCTTTCTAAAATTGTCAGAAGACGAGTTACTATCATCACTACTATCGGTGTTATCGGTGTGGTATTCATCCGATAAATAAACATCTCCAAATAAAGAACCTTCTTCGTCGGACAGATTTGTTTGCACCAATTGTTCTAAACGTTCTTGTTCTTTTTTATAAGCATGAGCCATATTTTAAATCTTCACAATAATAATAACACAAAAACGCACAATCAACTGAACTCGATAAACCGAATGACCACAATAATTGAAACAAACATGCTCCAACAGGAAATACGCGTATAGAATCTATTTGCAATGTTGCCAATGCATATGTCTCAGCATAGGATACATGTAGCCGCAATATTAATAATACCAATTATGGCCACATGTATCCAACGCGGATACATAATAAAAACCACGCGCTACAAAAGCAAAAAAAAAAGTTTTTAATTTTCTTCATTGTATTTTCTACTAAATTAACGCTTTTAAAATATTTTCTTTCACTAACTTACTTAGGCCAGAAATAACATATTTTTCACAATGCGGCACATAACGTGTTAAACCAAAACTTTTATTTCTGCAAAATTCTAACGTCTTATTTAATTTTATTAAGTAGGATTGATAATTTTACAACTGTAACACTATTTTGTGATATAAAATTAGCACAACTCAAAAAACAAAATTAAAATAACAGAATCAGGCAGAATTTGAACTTAGTCAAAAATAAA
Source organism: Vesta saturnalis (assembly GCA_036346205.1). Lineage (NCBI taxonomy): Eukaryota > Metazoa > Arthropoda > Insecta > Coleoptera > Lampyridae > Vesta > Vesta saturnalis. The sequence continues at coordinate 1,562,154 of JARFJB010002494.1, forward strand.
ATAAAAATGTTTTTTCTGCTAAAAGTAAATAAACTAAATAAAAAATAAACCAGTTTCATGACATGATTAACAAAAAAGAGCAAATTCATCCACAATTTCCGAAAAGTTTAATTTACGAAAATTTTGGTTTTCTATAAGAAGCAATGCTTTTGACTTCAACATGGTCGATCATAAATAGTTCTTAGATGCACTCTTAGGGCAATTTGTGTAACGTGCCAATTTTTGGCTATCGTTACCTGAATCAAGGGCGGTCCTAGCCTAAAATTGGGGGGGGTAAGTTACAAAATTTACTGCCGGAGTCAGTATCAAGGAGAGATGGTATGCATTCAAGATCAAATAATAGCTAAATTAAGCATCTGTCTAAAAACTCAAGTAGCTGTATCTAACACATTATTCAATAATAAACTTATTCGTTTTCAGTCGTTCGGGAAAAAATAATTACAATACAAACTTTAATTTGGCTTTAAAACCCTTTGAAAATCTTGTTATAACAGCAACCACATCAATATCAATATCCCTGAGAATGTTTAGAATAGCGAGACCTACAACACATTCTTTTATTATTATATTATAATTATATTTAGAAGACAAGTTGGAGCGGCTTGTTTTGGGACCGATTGTGACAGTCGTTATAACCTTCGGCTACTTCTCTCACTATTTGTATATCTTCATCAGTGTAAGAGGTCCGTGGCAACAACACATTGAAGTTGAAAAACTACATTATGTCCAAAGATAAGCGGTCCTTCAAATCAGATATGACATTGTCTAACAATGGAATATACGTAACTTCGGAACTATTGCTCAGCCGAGTTTTCAGGCGCATTTGCACGCTGCGTTTGACAAGCTACTGTTCGAGCCATCTTAATATCACTCTCCAGATGTGATGCTCCCTCAATGATCTCGAAATAAAATTGACCAAATACTGTTGTTGCATTTAACCTCTTTTCTTCCAGTACAGCCAAAGTATCCTGAATATATCCAGTAGCGTTCTTCAGGTCCAATTGCCGGAGACTGGAGGAATCTGCTCAGAGGTACGGTAGTACCTTGAAAAAATAAAATCACAAAATTATTTAAAAACATTTACAATGTAAAAAACTGTCTTATTGCAATAAAAAGTTAAACAATCTTTAAAACGGAGTGTTGCAGCGAGTTCAACAAAGAGTACCTTTTATGTAGAAAATTTAGTGAAGAATTGCAGACAAAAGTCTTTAGCTCGAAATACAGGATGTTTCAAGAATATGGTACAATAAAAGTTTACAAACCCCTAGTACCACGCCACTGGCTTATTAGAATTTTACAAAATGAATACTGTTGATATCTTTTAAAGAGACTATAACCTATAAAAAATTTTAAATTTCTATTTCTATCCCTCCAGAAGATATGCAATAAAATTTCTTCTGCACCCTTTATCAGCCTGTATCTCACAAACTAACAAGGTTAGAGAAAAATTGTATTTAGGTATTTTAAATATTTCTTAACGATCTACCATTCCTCTAATTTACGGTACTTATTTACGGAACACCCTGTATAAGTCCAAATTTTTGTTTGAGTTCCGAAAGGGAAAATTTTTATTTTTATGTCTGGAAACATTCTTCTCGCATTTGGTACCCATGCCTGTTCCAAATTATCTAAGTACAGTTTGGTTATCACTGAACAATGAATTCTAATTTCATCATTACTCAAAGAATGTAACTTAGCAGGGAAACCAAATAGTTGATTGGAAATTTCCCTTAGTATTCTAATTAGCTAGTTTCAATTTATCAACTAAATGGTAAAATAGATCAATTCTAAATCCGTATTGGATTCATTTGCAGGTTTCCATTTCATCGAAGTGAACCTTCTTTTTACGCTTTCGTTTCATGTCGTACTGATATTGTTACCTCATAATTTTGTCAGCTTCGGCTTCATACAAACCCATTTATTATTCATTTGCTTGATTGAATCTGTTTAGAACTTTTGGCTAAAAGCAGACCGTTATAGTTATTTCAATATTACTTAATTTTTCACACATGTTATCAGATACCAACCTTCTGTTAGATTTTTACTGTCGTTCTCACATATTTCCATCAGAGCATTCTTGATTTATTTGTAAGGTATTATCAGAATATTGCCTACGTGCAGGTCCTTTAGCGTTTTTTCGCCTGTTTTCGCGCGTTTTTTTTAGCCTGTGCACGACAGTTCGCAAGGTCAATTCCCATTTGGTTCAAGAAGGCACAAAGAGCATCTAACAAGTTGCTGACCAGTGTTCTGGAAAAAATATCACTGGAGACCCAATTTATGTAACGTATCTCAAAACAGTAGTTAGTTAGTCGATGTGGTTGATATCCGGTATTGTGCGATTATTAGCGAATAATATTTAGCATTTATTATTTCGTCTATAATTTTATCCGATACCTTTTGAGCCTTTTGAACGATTAATTCATCGATAGTGTGATGGGAAAGATAGTAAGGAATACTTTTGCCAGTGTTGTCAAATCTTGCAATATGGTTCGCCTTTGTAAGTGTCGAATTTCCCTATTTGACATTGCCAATTGTTGTACTATGTCCGTGTGTTACTAGATCTCGCGAGGTTCAATTTTGATTGCCTCCACAAAATACCGCAAGTGACTTGTTTTACTAATTACTCTAACAAAAAGCTGTTAATTCGGTTGGGGGTACTCCAGGCACTGAATTCCACTGTAGTAAATTTTTGGAGCACCTAAAAGTTTTACTGATAACATAAAATATATCTCCGGTTAATTTTGAATAAATCAACCCAACTCTTTCATGTTTCCGCGTTGGTATAACATACTGTATAATATTTTGTCGTACCATAAGCATACTTCTGCTTTAATTGCGAATAGCCACTGTCATTATTTTGTTTTGCTCCATATAGAGTTAGTTTAATTGGTTCATATTCTTCCTTGTTCAATAAATGCAATTCAAATTGGATTTTTTTTACAATACAGAATTAGAACGAAAAGTTTAATTTTAACTGCAGTATTTTGTTTTCTTTGAAATTGTTCAGTACTTCATCTAATTAGTTAATCAGCTAATCAGTTTTTCCAGGCGAATTATTGACCATAAAGTGATTTTTGTAAAATCGTTGTGCAAATTACATATTAACCTGCAACAGTGTGGTAATAAACAAAATCGATTATTCTTTATTTCCTTTTATTCGATTATTTGGTTGTATAATCAATTACCATAAAACACCCTCTTCATTTATTATTTTGATTTTTACTACTTTTCTATTTAAAATATCTGCCGATTTTTTTGTGCTTTTATTTTTCTATGTTTGTCTTGAAGCAGAAATTCAATGAACAAACACTTAACAGAAATGGAGAATTACTTATACAAATCTGCGCTAATAACAATTTAAGAATATGTAATACATACTTTCTACCTCCACGATACAATCGAGCTGGTAGTGTAGTGGTGACACGACCTGCTTAGCATTCGGGAGGTAAAATGGATTCGATTCCCGTTACCGTCTACATTGTATGAGGTTTTTTGAGAGGGTTTTCCTCATACACATGTAGCGGCATAGTCACTGCGTATATTCACACCATGTGCGACTACTTAGGTGAATGCTGGGGTAATATTTTCCCCCTCAGAACCCTAAGTCCATTCCTTCCGATCCTATCCTGGCCACACCCATCCTTAATCCCACCATGCATATTACGTAATCTATGTATGAATACTGAGAATCCATGATAGTGGCTGAAGGAGCTTGGAAAGCTCAAACAGCCCCGCACTCCCCCTTGGAGAGGGAATGAAATACTTAACCTTTCCTTTCCTTTTTCCACGATCCAAATACAAATGGTACAACACTACAGGCCTAAAATCCACAATATACTATTTTATATATAACAGAACAATCAGACCAGAGCAGGTAATAACTGTAAGGACTCTTAATTCTGCAGATATTAGTACCGACCATCGACTAGTATTAGCAAAAGTTAGATTACAAGTTAAAAGTAATAAACAACCGGCAAAAAATATTAAGACAGAAAAAATGAAAATCGGTTAATGGAAGATGAAGCCATTAAACAATTAAATAAAAGTAGACTTAAAGAAAAAATAAAACGGATACCTATAACAGAAGAAGATGAAGTGAATATGACCTGGGAAAAGTTACACAGTAATATAATAGAAAGTGCAAAAGAAGCTTTAGGAACCAAAAAGGAATTATCATACTAATATTTAAAAAAGGTGCCCGTAAGATACCCAACCATTACCGCGGGATAACACCGTTAGATACTACATTGAAGATGACAACAAAAATAATAACTTCAAAGATAAACTAGATAATAATACTGTCAGACGAACAACAAGGATTTCGGAAAGGAATATCCTGTAATGATGCAATTTATGTAATACAGTAGTTAGTTGAAAAAGCAGTAAAATTTAATAAATCAGCTTACATTTACCGAAAGGGGATACAGATTGCGAGATGCAGAAATTAATATGATTTGTTATGCCGACTACACAGTATTGGATTACAAAGATTACTTATGAAAGTGTCACTGGCTTCAATAAGTATAACATGGAAAAGCCTCAGAGAAAACCAAATGCATGACAATTTGTAAAGAACCTCTGAGATGTGAACTAGAAATTAATGGTGAAGTTATTCAGCAGGTCTCTACTTTTAATTACCTTGGAATAAATATTACAGGTTATGGTGAAGAAATGAGAACACTAAGAAGAATAGTGGGAAGGACGTTATGGGACCGAATACCCAGCCAACCAAATAAGAGAAGAACGAAAGATTCAGCCAATAAATGAATGGAAAAACAAGAATGGGATAGTCACATCTGAAGAAAGAGAGAAAACAGGATCGTAAGAGGTGCAAGAGAAATCACCAGTAGGAAAACGTTCAAGGGACAGATCGGCAAAAGGATAGAGAGAGTCCTTGTAAAATTTGGAATAAACAGGCAGTAGCCTATAACATAGAAAGAAGAAGCTGATTGCCTTTATGTCGTAAATGATAAGAAACCGCTAAAAAATTTAATTTCAACGCGTTAGAAAATGCATAAACAGTAGGGAATGACCGGCCCTGGTTTTAATTTATTTTCATTCGATTATTTAATTAATTGAATACGCTGTTTGATTATCGAAAACATTCGATTATTCTCATCACTTAATAACGGCGAAATGAAGCTCTATATAGTTATGTATATATTTTTAAAATGCAACCTTTTTTTAAAGTTTTACTTTTTCATGAAACACCTATATTAAACAGTTCACAATGAAATAATTAAAACAAAAATTGCAGGATATTTGTACCTCTCAAATTTTACGTCCAATGCGCTACTTTGTTTTGCTTGCTGGCTTCGCCTCTGAGTGAACCAACAATTATTTCAACAATATCAAAATAAAATATTATTTTGTTTTACTTTAAGTGAAAAGTTAATAAACATCTTGAAACTTGGTAAAAATTTAGTTGAATTAAAGTAGACAAAAAGGTTCCAAATCCACAATTTTTTTAAGTAATTAAAATTAAATTGATAACTACTATTTCGGCTCATAAATATGAAAAGCCATCGTCAGGCGAATAATAAAATTAACACATTACGATGAAATATTCTGTAAGTAGGTATATCATATGTTGGCAGAATATTTTAGTGTAATGTGTTAATTTCATTAATCACCTGAAGGTGGTTAAATATTCATGCAGTTATTAATATAATCCTAATTACTTAAAAAATTATACTTTTGGTATAAGAAATCGAAATTCGGAGACCGGGTGAGTTCATTGTTGGTTTTAACTACCTTTATACCATCACATTAACGAATAAACAATAAAAATGTACAATATATTAATTCTCTATTAGTTACAATAATAAATATTTATTGGAACTACAATTTTAACATACATAAAAATATAACTTTTTAAGTATGTTATAAATTATAAACTAAACTATAATCATGAAACGTACCTAACCTAAATGGGAGATTTTGTATTAGGATGCCTTATTCTGGACTGGAAGATGGTTACTCGCTGGTTCGTGAGAGTAAGACAGACATTCGGTCTCATTGATTTGGCTTGGGCGGGTTACTAGAAAAATACTATTAATGTTACGGAGAGCGTTCTAGTAAACCTATGAACAATTTAAATCTGGTTATGTGACATTGAAAGTTTATTCAAACTTTCTCAATACGGCTCTCCCTAATAAACAAACTGTAGTTAACGTTTTATGGTATACATGGAATTATGTACTTTTTGAATATTTTTTGGATTTATGTTGTTATTTGTAAATATATTTTGGATATATTTCGGATATAGTTAAGCATTTCAGTTTGCATTACATTATGACTTACTTTACTAGAAAAGGTATGTAATTATCTTCATTTACATCTTAGTATTAATGTAATAATCTAAAGGGAAATTCTTCCCGGCCGTTAGGAAATTCCTGTTCCCATACGTTAAGAAAATTTCATAAAGATGAAAACTGAATATTTATGGTTTGATTGAGCATTGAAAGAAGCGTGGACGAAACTTGCTACATGTTGTCATGGCTATTGTGTTAATTATATAGAGAGCGTACAACGTTGTTTTGAAGAGAAAAATGAGTTGGATCAAAGTGGTTATATTACTTTACATATTATTTTGTATTTATCGTGAAGAAATGAAATTTTGCAAGGTTATCGCCGTTTGGTATTTTGCTGCAGCAAGATCTAGCTCTAATAAAGTTTAGTGGTTGTCATAGGTCATAAATTTGAGTTATTACATTGAAATTATTTAGGTTTTTTTTTGTTTGTCAAATTTATTTTTGTATGTATCTTTATTCGCAGTAAGTTTTATGTAACTTTATGCGCCATTTCCATCTATAGTTTGACATTTGTTTTTATTTTTTGAAACTATTTTTAATGTTATGTTTGTCAAACTTCATTCTTGGTCCCTTTTAGGTATGATTAATATTTATTTCATCCTTTGACAACTTCATTAGTGCACACGTCTACTTAACGTATTTGATGATGATCCTACGTTTCACATTATTAATATTCTCTTTTCTAATCGCTTTTCTTTACTTATTTGTTATCTTCAAAATAATGCCAAAATAATTATAGAAATGTGTTAGATATAATAAATTCAGATTTGTCTATTAATTAGATAAACAATTCTTACCTACCTATCTACGTCCCAGAATATCAGAGAGTACTAAATCATCTTGACAGCGATAGGTCAGTCGTTGCTAAAGGCATGTACTATGAGGTCTGTAAAATATAAAAAAATCTACAATTGTTAATACACTGAAATCCCAACCGCACGTCTGTGCGTTGTGCGATCTTCAGACTTAAATCGAATTTTAAAGGGTCATCTTTTGTTTGCTGTTTACCTTAACCGTCTTTATTTAACACAACATTTTATAAGCGACACATTTACAGCGCACTATTTCACTAATAACATGATTTATTACTCTCTGATATTCTGGGACGTACTTTAACCTTTTAACTACGTGGGTGAGAGTATTTTCAACTGCATTTAAGGTAAAGTAAATCAAAGTAATAAATTATTAGAAGTAAAAGCATACGTGTAATTTATATTTAGAGCACAAAACCATTTTTCTAATACAACGAAAAATTCATGTTAAAGTAGGTCCCTGATTGATATTGACAAGATAAATTTAATTTCTGTTGATTTCCATTTTTCTCCCCAATTTATGACAAGTATAATTAACTTAAAACTCACGTGTATTATACATTTTCATACAATTTTTCTATACACGTATTTTTTCATAATAAAAAATAATGTAAATTTATTATTTTTAGGAATATCGGAATAAATTTCCAATTCATTTTAGATATATAAAAGGAGATTATCACGTGCATTTTGAAACTTTATCAACTTAATTGAATTAATTTCGAAACCGGAAATGTATTTAAATCTTCATATGTTATACATAAAACATCTTCACATATGGTTATGTAACTATAGAATTTTGTTTCAAACATTTAAAAAAAACTTAAGAATATTTTATGTTTTAAATATAACAAGAAAGAGTATTATTAGCGTCAAGTCTGTAACAACACAATTAGAATTTGCTTACAATAACGTCCATTAAATAAGACAGAAAACGTTACTAGTTATTATGTGCAAATAAATGTCTAGAGATATGCTATTAAATTGTCACTACTGTGTAGTAGCCGCATTATTAATCGTTTGATATGTGATTGGTAAAAAATACGCTTAATAATATGGTTACAGAAAACTGGACCTTAATGAATCAAAATTTTAAATTATCTTCCTCGTCGAACATTTTCCAAAATAGTTTTAAGGTATCATCTGTAATGTAACGTAAAAATTTAGTAAAACTAATTTAGACTAGTACAGAGAAACTTTAAACACAATACAAATAAAAACAATATGCAATATTACAAGGCTTAACTACATTTTGCATTTAATAATGACAAAATTCAGAATTTGCTGTAAAAGGATGATAACTATGGGACATTTGTTAGTGTAAGAAGTGGTTCATTATTTATAGTACATTTTTATACATTCATTTTGTTTACTCGTAACTTACCTGAGTATTCGCAATGCTATTAAATTGCTGGGAGTTATCATAGTCATTGGCAAGAGATAGATGGGAAAACATGTAAGAAAGATTACTACTTCCGGCCCTTACTTTACTACTAAGGACGTAACACTAAGTGTTATCGAAACGTATAGATTTGTAAAAATATAAATATAAAAATATATACACCCAAAAGGTAAGTATTTAAATTCAGTCTTATTTACAATTAGACACAGAACACCATCAATGTTTTGTGGAAAAGATGAGAAACCAGCGTCAAAATTGCAATATCCAGCCTTCAACATCAAAATCGGTTCGTGAAAGTGAAAGCACTGTGCAAATAGCAACACAATTATAAATTATAACTGTATATTTAATTTGAATAAATGATTCATTTGTTGTAATTACCTGCGCTTTTTTGATAACACGAAAACTATAAGTGTTATATAAAACTTATCAGTTAATTGAAATGTGATTATTTAAAATTTGAAATTTGTGTTATTTCATTGGTTGACAGGTTTAGGTTGACATACGTATGCAGTAATTCATTACCGTAAACAAATCAATGACAATAGAATTCTGTTAATTCGCAATACGAATTGCAGATCATTTGTCTGTCAATGCAAAGAAACAACACTATTTTAACTTTTTATTGCACTATTTTAAAAATAAGTACAATCAAAATTTAAAATATTTAATATAAAATGAAAGTAGTTTATGGAGAAAAAAACGTTTGTTTTTTTTGTAAATTATTCTTTTTTTTTTCAGGTGAGTCTATTCTTGCTTCGTTGTCTATGAGCACTCTGGTAAGTAGCTGTGTCGACAATCAGGGGCCGCCCAAGGTGGTAAAAGGAGTAAGCATTGCTTCCCGGCGCTTCGTACTATGGGGCGCCAAAAATTACTAGCACATTTTAAAATTTTTAACACATAAATAGAGATTTTTCAGGTCAGATTTCGAAGGTTGTACTTCCGGCATATCACAATAATCAAAAGTGTGTCACTATTTAGATACATTTAAATGATGTTCAATATGTTTCTGCATTTAAATAGTTAATATTTGAGTACCAGATGCTTATTTTAAAGTAATTCTTTCTACATTCACTTTCTTTATATTTATTTATGAGTAGTAATAAACTGTTATATTAGTGTAGGTAACTTAGATGAAATAACAACGAATAGAAGAAAAAAGTTATAAAGTTTTGAAATGTTGGTTATGAACTCCCAGTAGGAACCCGAATACAGATCCGAAGAGTTCCCACCCTCCTGGGGGGAGCTTCATCCCCTTTTGCCCAAAAAACCACCCCCAAACGTGACCTCACGACGGTTTTTTGCGTTTTGCACGTAAACCGTATCTCTGACGAGAAAAAGTTGTAGGACTTTTAGATTCTCCATTAAATTTTCCACAAAAATTGTTATATATATATATTTTGCGTATCTCCCACCCAACGCTCATAAATGAACTTGGAAAATAAGCATAGTTTTAAGCGCGAACGCTAAAATAAGCCTTGCGCCGCCTTTTGCGTCGTTTATCTTCAAAAGTATTAGCGTGAGCAAAAAATGTATAGAAGGAAAATTGTAGAGCAGTTCTCTACAAGATCCATATTAGATACAATATTTTTGAGAATGTATTAGTGGTAATATGATGATTTTTATACCTGCGCATTCTGCACTTTGAGCGCGTTTCCACACCACCCTTGAGGTAGAGCTCTCAGTGCGTTTTTTTTTAAGTGGTTTCCCCTGGAGGCCTATTCCACTAATGAAATATAAATATTTAATCAATTGCCCCTGCAAAATGGTCCTCCTCGATGGAATTTACACAACTCTGCTCATGACAATTAGAACACATTGTAGAGCAGCGCAGGCCAACCTTTACACTGCTACATCGCTTTTCACGGCCCTTTTTACAGCCGCAAGATATGAGCTGCAGAATTGAGGCTGGAGCTGGCGCTTGAGTCGTGAGCGCTGGCATTAGAATGTTGTTAGTTTTTCTCCAGCCCCATTCAGTTGCTCCCAAATTTCTTCCTTTCCACAAATGAATTTGATGAAAAACTCGATATGAATGTTGTGTTACTGCAGCAGATGTAGGTGGTAGTCTGGACAAAATGTCTGCGTTATTCGACTGGCCAACTAGCTTATTAAATAAAATGAATCGATAATGGTTTAAAGATGTTTCTTTTCGGGGTGCCTTATATAGAGCAAGCGTAAATTTTTCCCCAGCTCTTGCAATGCCATCTTTTGCTGATGAAGGATTATTGAATACGGCGACCACTTCTTGTAAATCCTTTCTTATATTTATTAAGTTTACGGTTTGTGATTTTCCTTTGCCAAAAAAGGCAGAAGTGGTGTCGCAGCCATCTTTTAAAACTGTCGAGTTTTGTAAGTCTTGGAAACTATACACCCTTTCCTTAATATTTCCTTGGGTGTCTCTCAAAAAGCCAATGTCTTTCTCTGGCGAACAAAGAGCGATAAGGAGTATAAGCAAATCTAGCAAAGCTGATCCTAATGTGTTCATCAGTTGACCAATAAAACGCTCTTTATTGGCAAGATTACTTAACAAATTCTTTTGCGAATCACTAATTGGCGTGTCTTTGTCAAAAATTATTTCTGCAGATATCCGTTTTAGAATCCGTTGCTGACGTTCAATACTTTTTGTACTGTCCTCATTCTCGCTGTATCCATAGAAAAACTACAGTTACGCGCTGTCTGTATCGCTTTCGAATGAAATTGACGTACGTATTGTATATGTCAGAAAATGGTCCATGTTTTGGCCACACCACACGATGAATTAGGTTTCCTCCATCTAGAACGTATGATAACTCACCAGGAATGAATGATACAGATTATTCTTTGCAGTAATTGGGTGGTGTCAACCTGGATCACACAGTCATCGTTAATCTTCATGGTATTGTTTATTGCAGAGATTGATTTGGCTATATTGGATCGCTTCAGTTTTAAATCTCCGAATTTCGTGTTTTCCTTTACCAGTTCGTCCAAATTCTCTTGGCCTGTGACAGTTTACATTAGCATCAGCGACAAGCCCACTTGATAGTGAAACCAAATTCTTTGTTTATGAGAGGCGAGTGCTGCCTAAACCAAAGTAAAAATTTTTCGCCATCCGCTTAGTCATTCGCAATTCTGCTATCGCGCAATTCGACATGTTGATAACTACTCTTTGTTTCGATTCCACAAAATCTTTCCATACTCTCACAAAGATGATATGCGACTGGTAATCCGTAAATCCATTTCTGCAAGACGTTTTCAGTAACACCTCTTCCGTGGGTAATGCCTCCGACACTTTTCATGTTCCTCATTAGGGTTTTCTCTATTGTCATATCGGACCACACACCACACCAGTGTTTTTCCGTACGACGAATTGTAAAGAAACCCTTCTCTGTGAATTGTATAAATTCCTCATGCGTCGCATGAAAAATTGGCAGCATTGCCCTCATACAATCTACATTGAGGTCCCAATTTCCCATACGTTCTGCTTGAATGAAATGCATTACAATTGTGATAAGCGAATGGTATTGCACCCACAGTTGAGCCGTTTGGCCTCGTCCTTCTAATTCTCTGATGTGTTCAGATATCAGCATTTTAAACTTTTTTACAACAGAATCATCAACTATTGAGTAAAAAGTAGGTGCGTCTTCTTTGAAATTGGCAAGTATTTCTTGCAAATATGCTCTGTCTTCCGCTTCTACGGGTATTTCTTCGAGCATTAACGTACCAAGAGCTGAGTAAGTGACAAAATGTGCCCGCAGAGCTGGAGCATAGGCGTGACCAGAGAGCATATGCGATACCGAAGCGGCTGCGTATACTGTGGACTACAACTCGGACAGTCCACTACTACCCATGATATAACCAATGGAGCCCAAAAAGGACATTAGAAGATGAAAACCGCCTAACCTGACAATAACATTTGAGCCTATACTCTCATGTTCAGATGCAATAATGTCCCTTGCTTTCATATACAAAGGCTGATCAAAAGTTATTATACATGTGCGTGCAGATAATTTCTTCGTCTCTTCAACTGCATAAGTCAAAACACTGAGAATGGTAGTGTAGTTTAAAAACGGTAATGCAATAATTCTAGATTTTGCATAAGACAAAGTATGTGTTACGCTGTCCATAAAGCCTTGCCATGATAGAAAAGATGGTGTATGTACAAATTTTCCATACATCCATCTTGATTTGACGGTTGCGCAACTCGATCAAATGAGGCTTTGGGATATACGTTGAGCAATGGAATGTCTTCAATACCAATTTTCTGCCGCTGGAAAGTTCGTAATTGCATTTGTGTACTTGTGTCCATCGTGGTCGAGGGTGGCGGTGAAGTCAGTTTGAGGATTCTGTTATCGCTCACTGCATCATGTGGTGTGACACAGTGTATTCCGCCCATCGCATGAAAGGTTCCTTTTCCAGTCAAGGTGTTGATGTTAATGTCGGTGTTATCAAATGAGAACTGCGAGAAGGACTTTTTGTCAACATCGAGCTTCCAGGAATGTACAGCTGCGTATTCCAATTGTGAGACTTCATTGTAACTTGAACAGAATCCTAAATTCGACACAGCTTGCACGAGATTTTTGGATGCAACCTTACGGGATAAATAGGTTCCCAAACCCAGCAATATAGGGGACAAAAACGAGAGAGGCCGTGTTGCAGAAATTATCGAGTGAGCAATTGCAGGGCATTTATTATTGATACCTTCTATATTAGTTTTTTTATTTGTCACAATCACCGCATGTAGAAATTTTCTCAATGTTTCTGGAACCAGTTCACTGGCTTCATTTGTAAATCGTATCGTACGCCCTACTCCGAATATCTTCGCGAATTATAGTCGCCGCAGCTTCGACAATTCGTAGACGTTCCTCTTCTTTAGTTTTCGCTCTTTCTGTGTACCACTCATTGATCAGCTTCAAACCTGAGCCGCGAAAACAAACAACCATCGGCCTCTTGCGCATTGTCGCAAACACCACGCCGTCCTCGTATTCTTCGATACGTTTGTTTTGCAGTGTTTTAAGTGTTACAGAGGAACCTTGTTGCGAAACGCCACTGAAAACTCCTCGTCTTGTGGACGCCCACGCTTACGACTCGACGGAGTGTTGGACAGAAATTTAGAATAACAGGAACTATATCGACCTTCTGCTGCGACTAAACACATAGCACTATTTACACGTCTAAGTACCGCCCGACTATCATCATCATCGCGATTCGCACACCTTTGTAAAATTCTGTCCTTCACAGTCAGCGATCGGATTGACGTTTCGGAATAGGTTATTTTGCTTCTGCTACGGGGTTACAGTTTTCAGCACAAAACATACACTTATTTTGAAAGTCGAACTGTTCGTTAGATCTCAAAGTTTTTTGGTTATGACCACCGCTGCACCCCGCGCCCTTTTGCACATATTGCCGAATATTTCGCCCCTTTATGTACTCACGTCTACATATTTTGTGGGCGGTTATCACCTTAATATTCTCCAATAGTTTATATTTATCGTCTTCTCGAGTCTTGCTAACAGCTATCAAATTCGCCACACCCTGTTCAACACCCACAATCTCACCATTTTTAAGCGTCTTTTCACAAATAAAACAGTTTGTTGCCGCCATGATAACCACACAATATGTAATTTGTTCCTTATACCGCAAAAAACCTCACACAACGCTTACGCTTGACTGCCGCGCTCTGCGAGTCATGAACTGCGAAGCGACGATCGCCCCCCCACCTCCCCCATTTATTTGTCTTCTCCGATGTTTGCCGACTTGCCGAAGTTACTTTCTGAAATGAAATATTGTCTTCTTAATGATATGATGGTAAATTGTCGCATATTTCTCAAGTATGTTTACATGGGGTTCAGCAATAGAAAATGCACAAGTACAAAAATTATCATATGACCACTAATACCAACATGGATCTTGTAGAGAAAGAACTGCTCTACAATTTTGCTTCTATATATTTTTTTGCTCACGCTAATACTTTTCGAGATAATCGACGCAAAAGACGGCGCAATGCTCATTTTTGCCTTCGCGCTGAAAACTATGCTTATTTTCCAAGGTCATTTATGAGCGTTGGGTGGGAGATGCGCAAAAAAATTATAGGACAATTTTTGTGGAGAATTTAATGTTGAATCTAAAAAGTCCTATAACTTTTTCTCGTCAGAGTTACAGTTTACGTGCAAAACGCAAAAAACCGTTGTGAGGTTACGTTTGGGGTGGTTTTTTTGGGCAAAAGGGGATGTAGCTCCCCGGGGACTCTTCGGATCTGTATTTGGATTCTTACTTTATCAATTTTTTCTTCTAAAAAGTCTAATTTGCCTACACTATATAAACAGTTCATGTTTGTTCAATTCAAATTAACATAAATATTCAGTTTAATACAATTTTAACTATATATATAATATATATATATATATATATATATATATATATATATATATATATATATAAACAAAGAAATAATTTATTTATTTATTTATCTTTAAAAAGACAGTCACTTAACTTTACCATTAAAAAATAAGTTTGAAATTTAAAAAACAGGTGATCTTTTGTAATATAGTAAATGATTTTCAAAACAACTAAATTTTAATTTTCGATATTTTTATTTTATTAATTCAAAGGATAAAAGATGGCGGGTAGTAAAAAGCTTTCTGGAAATCAAGGCAGAAAACCAAATGTGGTTAAAGATTTAGAGCGCGATATAAGCAAAAGGACAGCATAAAGAAATTTCTTGTATCTAATTCTACCACTGAAATTTCTTCTCATTGTGATACGGATACGAATACGAATTACGAATTAATATCAAATTCGGTAGAAAATTCATTAGCAGCCGAAGAAGCTGGAGTAGCAGTAGAAGCAGCAGCAGTAACAGAAGCAGCAGCACAAGAAGAAACCGCAGCAGTAAAAGAAGCAGCAGGATCTACTGCCGAAGCTAACCAAGAACTTGATATAAATTAGAATCAAAAAAATGACTACGAATTGCATCAAATGTTGCGTGATCCTATTACATGGCCTTCATTCCCTCATGTATAATTTACTCCTATACAGAAATGGAACTTCGTTAGGATTATAGCGATAATCCCATTGAACGTTATGAATGACGTCATACTCAACTACCATAGTAACAGAGCTGTTCTTGTCATGAACAAGAACCACCGACAGCCGCGTTAAAAAGTAAAGTTAAGTTTATTGTAAAAATGAAACGATTTCGTAAAATTTCATGAGAAACCATTGATAGCAATATTAAGAGTGTTCCGAAGAATACAGTGAAAAATCTGGCATTTGTTTGAACGCAAGTATTGTTCGTTTTGTAAATTTTGTTACTATATTCTACCGAATACCACGCGTGCATCAAAATTAATCAGATAATCCTGGAAAAGGCGTTGTTTCCTTAAAGAAACCGCATTCGTTGGTTTTCTCTGTTGGTTAAAAGAAGAGCCCTCCTCCTTCGGAGTCCGGCTCTTTTAACTTTTAAGCAACAGAGAATACCAACTCATGCAGTTTCCTGGCAACACCGCTTTTTCCCGGATTATCGATAATTTTGGACGCACTAATGGTAATATATATGATAATACTCGAAAAATATTAATAGAAATAGGGCCAGTGGTAGAAACAAATATGTTATCCTGTAGATAGTAAAGAAAGAAACTTTAGCAATGAAAAATTATTACAGTAAACTGTCGAATTCCGAATTAATGCACCGAAGAATCCCATTTTAACCCGTTAATGCGCAATGTTGTATATCTGATACGACCATTTAAAATAGACCTGGGCATAGTCTTGCTTGAAAATAAACGCCAAGCTGTTCGCTGTATCATATTTGAGACACCCTAAAGTGTATAGCATTTAGGATGGAATTGCGCGCAGCTTTTGTTCGGTTGTGAATTTCATCCAGTTTGTTGGTGTCGCGTAAGCACGTGGTTAGTTCTGCTGCTGAAACTTATCTTTTTTGCTATCTTTTATTAGATTATAACGTTGTAAATGTGTCAGCGCAAAAATAAAGTTAAGCTATATCAATATATAAACTTACTAATGCACAAATATTTTTGTTGTCTTACAATTACGCGATAAATTTTGTTTTCTCGAATCTGATACATAGCGTTTTCTAGGCTGTAAAAAATGAATATCAAGAAAGCACTGACTGAACGAGAGTTAGAAGACATTTCTGCTAATTTTTGGAATAGTGATGATGATTTCGACCTGAGCGAGTGTGACGAAGACAATAATGAAATAATGTTAACGGATAGCTTACGTGACGACACCCATGCGACCTAGACATAGATACCCTACCTGTTGAATTCGAGGATGGAGTTGTTGTTACCACCAAATAAAAATGGTGTCATTCCTAAACCTGGTTCTGTAGGTGAGTCTCGATTTACTACCCAAAAAATGTTACATGGAAGAACAAAAATCTAAATATCGACGACGCTGCTCATGCTTTTTCTGGAAATAGTATTCTGCCAACTGATATTTTAGAGTTATCAACGTCCTATGCATTTTTCAAGTACTTCTTTGGTTATGACTTTATAGACAGAATTGCTGCTGAATGTAATACTTATGCGATACAGAAAAATCCAAATAAACCTGTCTGGCTAACCAATATAGATATAAATCAATATCTTGGAATTTGTGTTTGTATGTCCTATTGGAGTAATTCGTTGTCATTTCCTTCAATAAAAAATCTCCTGAGTGAAAAAAGGTTTGAATTTATAAGAAAATCCATACATTTTAATGATAACGCAAATCTAGATACAAATGATGCTAACTATGATCGCCTACATAAATTACTACCGGTAATTGATCATCTGAATTTAAAATTCCACTGGAAGAAAAACTTTCTGTCTATGAGCAAATGTGTGCTTCGAAGTCTAGGCATCACATGAAACAGTACATTCCTGCTAAGCCTCATAAATTGGGATACACATTTTTTATTTTATGTGGTGTTAGTGGATTCTCATACAAATTTGAGATTTATACTGGTAGAGAAAATGATTAAATAAATCATCTTCCAGAAGAACTAAACCTTGGAGCTAGTGCCAATGTGGTTGTTAGGTTGTCACGAATTGTTCCGAATGGAAAAAATTATGTCATTTATTTTGACAACTATTATACGTCCTTGTGTTTGTTACATTACCTGGCAAACAAAGTCATTTATTTCTTAGGCACCGTGAGAAGTAATCGTTTACCAAACTGTAAGCTGCCAAGATAAATAAATGGGATGGGGGTTTTTCGGTAGAATTTGTCTGTGGCTTTGAGGGCGTAGACATGTCATCAGTTGCCTGGAGGAATAATAAGACTGTCTGTTTGTTATCAACATATAGTGGAGAACTTCCAAAAGGAAAAATTGAAATGTACGATAGAAAAGCCAAGCAGATGATAAATGTTGATTGTACAAATTTGGTGCTAGAGTACAACAAGCGTAAGGGAGGCGTTGACCTCATGGATAGCATATTAGGACGCTACCATATCAAACTAAAATCAAAAAAGTGGTATATGCCTAACTCCTTTATAGGCGTTCTCTTATGTAGAAAGGCGAACAATAATATATGGAACTGGCTGACTTCAGGTCCTGAAGTTGCCTATTGTTTATGTAACCTAGGAACTCGGTGTTTAGCAAAAATAGGCAGTCCATAGGATCTTGAAAAAGAAAAGATTAGCAACAACTGCAAATATTCCTCCAAAATATGTAAGTCTAGATGGCCAGTCACATAGGCCTATGTACACCCAAGAACGGCGAAGTTGCAAATTCCCCAATTTTCTTACATAAAGTGTTCTAAATGTGGACTTCACTTCTGACTAAATAAGAATAATAACTAAAAATTATTATTAATTTTATTGAATGCATAAATAAAAATTTTACCTCGAGTAGGATTTGAACCTACGACCTGTACAGGTCGAGGTCGAGGTAAACTTTTTATTTATGTATTTAATAAAATTAATAATAATTTTTATTACATATTTACCTTTGAACTTATTCGTTCATAACAAAAACTTATAATAAGAATAATAACTGTTTGCACATTTTCATACATGTTAACTTTTCTGATTACATTTCCGCTTTGTAACTAGTTTTTAATCAGAATTAACAAAAAAATCTGTGTTAGCATTTTTTTATTATTTTTCCGTGTTTATTGGACTCTTACATATCCATTAATTTTTTTTTAAATTGCGCATTTTAGGGTTAAGAATTACAGATAGTGACTTGAGCTTGAATAAACGGTAAAAAATTACACAATTGACAGTCAAAATGCAAAATTACATGAATTAGAAAAACAACATTGACGTGGTGCACTTGAACGTATAATAGAAGTAATGAGATATTTGTACAAACAATGTTTTCCACTAAGAGGTAAATCTGACAATTTATTTTCTAATAATAATAGAAATAGTTTAAAACTTATTGAAGTTTTAGCCAAATTTGATAGGAAATCGCTTGCAACGTGCAATGAAATCTAAAAATAAAGTCTATTATTTAGGAAAATCAATACAAAATGAAATTAATAGTATTTTGTCAAAAAATATTTTACATTCAGTAAGAGAAGCAAAATACAATTAGATTAGATTTTACGCCACACATTAGCAAAACTGAACAAAATGAAAGTCAGTATAAAAGAATATTTTAGGTTTTGTCAATGTAAACGATACAACTGGGGCTGGGCTTACATCTTATATATTAAATAAATTAAATTTAGATATTAAGAGATTGAGGGGACAAGGATACGATGATGGGTCCAATACGAAAGGAAAAAACTATGGGTTACAACACCACATTTTAATTATAAACCCCAAAGCGTTTTACATTCCTTGTTCCATTCATTCTTTAAATTTAATAGTAAATGCTACAGAAAAAGTAAATTACAAAACTATAAACTTTTTCGTATTATTCAAAAAATTTTTAATTTTTTTGCTGCATCAGGTAAGAGGTGGAATGTATTATAAAAGTATATACTAGATTTTACTAATATTGGAGAAATTTACGATGCGTTATTTGATATTTCGGAAGATTTGAAAATTTGAAGCAATTACTTTATGTAAAAAAATTAAAAACTTTTAAGTTTGTATGTTCACTAGTACTTGGGCATGAAATACTAAATAATATAAATATAATTAATAAAATGCTTCAATCAGTAGATATAAATATTTCAGTTGCATTATTAGGAATAGAAAATTTAATAGTTTATATTCGAAATTACAGAGAGGAAGGTTTTGATAAAATACTAGCGAGCTCTTTACAAATTTCAGTTGAATTTCAAAGAACTGTTAGAAAACGAAAACGGCAACATAACTATGAAAATATGGATGAAACTCCTGAAAACCCTCAAATATTATTTAAAATAGAATTTTTTAACGTAATTTTAGATACAGCGCTTAATTCCTTACAAGATAGACTTGAGCAATTAAAATGCCACAATAAAATATTCAAATGCTTATATAATCTACAAAATTTAATAAATATTGACACTAAAGAATTAAATAATAATTGTATCGAGCTAGAAAATCATTTAAAAGATAAAGATAATCAATATATTAATGGCAAAGAAATTTGTAGTGAATTATTTATTTATGTTCACAATATGTTAGTGCAATTCCTATATTCATATAAATAAATAAATTGTTTTCTAATCTTTGTAATTGATTATTTTATTTTTGCATCAGGGCGCATTTTACCTTGGGCCGTCCCTGTCGACGATAACATGGATTCAGACTCTTAATTAATATTAAAATGTTCATATCAATTTCTACTTTCTAAAACATTAGCATACAGTATAAGTGCATTTCTATAAATTTGACATTAATATTAAAGTTACAATAGTGACAGTTACCGTTTAATTCGAAAGTTTTTAGAAGTATTGCGTATCAAGTTTTTTTCTTACAATTTCATATTAGCTTTAAGCATAATTAATTAATCGGTGAAATGCGGATAACGTACAACCTATTTTTTAAGCTCAGCTATTGGTCCGGTTAGTGTAAATTTCTTTATTCCGATTATGTTACTTTTTTAATTACGTAATCTGTAATTATTCAACTTTCAAATAATTATTGCAACCTATAGAAAAAATGTATTTGATTATTATTGCTCTTAAATCTCTTTCATAAACTTTGTCTTGAGATTTTTCCTCTTTGTTAATCGTGTCTAATTATGAATGTATCCGTATATGTGACTTTATCATCAAAGAATCAAAGATTGCTACTTTGATATGTTGGATGTTGTGTTTTGAATATTAATCTTAAACGTGATGAGAATAATCTAATCAGATTAGTTTTAGCTTCTAAACTTAGCTTCTTCAATTTCCTCGGATCAAAATGTTAGACCTTGTCTATATTATTTACATGTAGTTTTATCGGCATTTAATGTAATAATGGATTACCTTATTATATTAACTTTAGGATACACCTAATTTTTTGTATTTCATAATATTAATACTACTTAATTTGTCATTAATTTATTCTGTTTCAATAAGTATTGTTGATATTGTAAATACTGGGTTCCCCATATTAGACTATACAATTTAAAAGTCGAATAAAAACTTTCTAATGAAAGTAAATTAACTTTTTAATGGACTAATATGTAGCTTATTCTGTGGGATTTATGACTAAAGTAAATAACAATTCAAGTTTTAAAGATCAAGGAGGCGCCTGTCTATAAACAACGACTTAAGTGTTTCTGTCAAATATGCGTTATACGCAAACGATATAATTGCTCCAGTTTAACAATTTTCATTGCATTATGAATTATTCGATTCAAGAGCGTGTGTTTTCTGTGGAAGTCTACATTAGAACTGGTTCATTTGAAGAAGTTCGGCGTGCATTTCGACGGCAGTTTGGAAACAATAATAGGGGCGATGCACCAACACGCTTTACAATTGCGGCGTGGGTTCGTCATTGGCGTGAAAATGGCTCTGTGCAAAACATTAAAAAACCTGGACGTCGAAGAACGGTGCGTACGCCTGAAAATATTGAACGAGTGAGAGCTGCCTTTACAAGAAGTCCTAAGAGATCGGCTAATCGGCAATCACTTGCCCTAGGAATATCTAAGGGAAGTATCCACAGAATTCTGCATAAAGATATAAAATTTCACCCCTATAAATATCAAATGGCGCATAACCTCAGTGATCTAGACAAAGGAGCGAGGGTGACATTTTGTGAAGAATTTTTACATCAGCATCGTGGAGAAATTCATAATTTGCTAATGAGCGACGAAGCAAATTTTCATTTGGACGGTGTTGTTATCAAGCAAAACTTTAGATACTGGGGAGTAGAAAATCCTCACGAACTGTTTACCAAAAACCTCCACAGTCCAAAAGTCGTTGTTTGGTGCGGTGTAGCATCATTTGGAATTATCGGTCCTTATTTTTTTGAGGATGAAAATAACCGTTCTGTTACAGTTAATTCCGAACGCTACATAAACATGTTGCAAACGTTTCTTATCCCAGAACTAATTAGACGAGGACTAAATGTTGCCATATTATTCCAGCAAGATGGAGCAACGGCTCACACAGCCAGAAACACTATGAGAATTTTGCGAGATTTTTTTGACGGCCGTATAATTTCCCGATTTGGAAATTTGAATTGGCCCCCGAGATCTCCCGATTTTTTTCTCTGGGGAGAAAAGTCGTCCCGCAACAGTTCCGGAGCTGAAGGAGCAGATTCGAAATGAAATTGCAGGAATAAATGGAGATTTGCTTCGCCGAGTGATGATAAATTTTGAACTTAGAATTCAAAAATGCATTGAAGTCGAAGGAGGGCATTTGGAAGACATGATCTTTAAAACTTGAATTGTTATTTACTTTAGTCATAAATCCCAAAGAATAAGCTACATATTAGTCCATTAAAAAGTTAATTTACTTTGATTAGAAAGTTTTTATTCGACTTTTAAATTGTATAGTCTAAAATGGGGAACCCTGTATAAAAGTCTTGAGGCATTTTATCTTCTCTTTTCTTAATTATTAGGTTTTGTATCGGTTTAATGCGGATTTGCACATAATACATAAATATACCTGTACAAATACCCATCAAATTAAATATTAAGAGAACGCAGTTCGTAAACATACCAATTTATAAATAAGCCCGGTGGATTACGTACACCATTAAAAGGGACTGCTTTGCAAATGTACGAATAAAAAAGTTTTGAGGTACAAGTATCGAAATGTGGAAATCTTACGTAGCAAGCACTACCGGCGTCAAAAGAGCGGCCAATACTAGCAGCCAAAATTTCCGACGATACTCGAAGTGAAATAGACATTATATACCCATTTTTCTATTACTGGTCCTTTCCTAATAAAGATTTAAGCAATTATAATCCCAATTAAATTGAATACGTCCCTAAAAACAGACAAACAATCTGATAAAGGGGTTGCAAATGTAACCCTTTTACCATATCTTAAAAAACTGCACATACTATCACGATTAAATTTTCGTATTAGTATGATAATAATCTTATAACGGTTAAGCAATAAAAATATCCAGGTGCACTGCCGTCCAAGGGGTATAAAAAACCACGCCTTTACCATATCTCGAAACGACACATACTATCACATTCAAATTTTCGTATTAGGTTAATAATAATCTTAAAATGATTAAGCAATAAAAACATCCAGGTGCACTGCCGCCCAAGGGGTAGAAAAAACCACCCCTTTACCATACCTCCAAAAAGGACACACTATTACAATAAAATTTTCGTATTAGGTTGAAAATGAAAATATCCAGGTGCACTGCCGTCCAAGGGGTAGAAAAAACAACCATTTATCATATCTCGAAAACGGCACGTACTATCACAATCAAATTTTCGTATTTGCTTCATAATAATAATTAAGCAATAAAAATATACAGATGCACTGCCGTTCAAGGGATAGAAAAACCACCCCTTTATCATATCTTAAAACAATTAGGCAATAAAAATATCCAGGTGCACTGCCGTCCAAGGGGTAGAAAAAGCCACCCCTTTATTATACCTCGAAAACGACACATACCATAACGGTCAAATTTTCGTATTAGGTTGACAATAATCTTAGAATGATTAAGTAATAAAACTAACCAGGTACACTGCCGTCCAAGGGGTAGAAAAAACCACCCCTTTATTATATCTCGAAAACGACACATACTATCACAGGTAAATTTTCGTATTTGGTTCATAATAATCTTAGAATGATTAAGCAATAAGAATATCCAGTTGCACTGCCGTCCAAGGAGTAGAAAAACACACCCTATTATATCTCGAAAACGACACATACTTTCACAATCTAATTTTCGTATTAGTTTGATAATAAGCTCAGAATGATTAAGTAATAAAAATATCCAGATGCACTGCCGTCCAAGGGGTACAAAAAACCACCCTTTATCATATCTCGAAAACGGCACATACTATCACGATCAAATTTTCGTATTTGGTTCATAATATTCGTAGGATGATTAAGCAATAAAAATATCCAGGTGCACTGCGGTCCAAGGAGTAGAAAAACCACCCCTTTATCATATTTCGAAAACGACACATACTATCACAGTAAAATTTTTGTATTAGGTTGATAATAATCTCAGAATGATTAAGCAATAAAAATATCCAGATGCACTACCGACCAAGTGGTAGAAAAAACCACCCCTTTATCATATCTCAAAACGGGCATATACTATCACAATCAAATTTTCTTATTAGGTTAATAATACTCTTAGAATGATTAGCCAATAAAAATAACCAGGTGCACTGCCGTCGAAGGGGTAGAAAAACCACCCTTTATAATACCTCGAAAATGACACATTGTCACGATCAAATTTTCGCATTTATTTCATAATAATCTTAAAATGATTAAGCGATAAAAATATCCAGGCGCACTGCCGTACAATGGTTAGAAAAAACCACCCCTTTATCATATCTCGAAAACGACACATACTATCACAATCAAATTTTCGTATTAGGTTGATAATAATCTTAGAATGATTAAGCAATAAAAATATCCAGGTGCACTGCCGTCCAAGGTGTAGAAAAACCACCCCATTGTATCTCGAAAGCGACACATACTATCACAGTCAAATTTTCGTATTAGATAGAAAATAATCTTAGAATGATTAAGCAATAAAAATATCCTGGTGTACTGCCGTCCAAGGATTAGAAAAACCACCCCATTGTATCTAGAAAACGACACATACTATCACAGTCAAATTTTCGTATTAGGTTGACAATCTTAGAATGATTAAACAATAAAAATATTCAGGAGCACTGCCGTCCAATGGGTAGAAAAAACCAACCCTTTATCATATCTCAAAAAGGGCAGACACTATCACAATCAAATTTTCGTATTAGGTTGATAATAATCTTAGAATGATTAGCCAATAAAAATACCCAGGTGAACAGCCGTCCAAGGGGTAGAAAAACCACCCTTTATAATATCTTTTGAACAACCAAATATTAATTACGCGTTGACTCTTTAAATTTAATTGAATCTCACATAGTGAACATTCCTTCAGTAAATGTTGTGAAGATAAGAGTTTAAAAATATCACCGCGCTAACTAATATTTGTTAGTCAAATTTAACGAATAACATCAAAGATATAACCAAAAGGGATAAACTCAAGCTAAGTCGATAATTTTGTGAATATACAGCCGCATTCACAGTAATGTATGGAAAGCCAGATTTGGATAATAATTTAAATGAAATATGCTTTGTTTTAATTTACTTAGTATATTTATTTATCGTAATCGTGATCAACGTATTGCCGTATAAATTGTTTCGGCAGCAGTAATATTTATTAAGTTTTTGTATTTTCACCAAAATTGAATTAATTTAATACTAACTACAATGGTATTCCAATTGTACGCAGTAGTTCCTCTTAATTGAGAACGTAATTCCAATCTTTGACGTTATTTCATTAATATGGTAATGACCTGCAAAACAACTCTGACTGAAAATTTAGTGGACAGCTCATCTTGATTAATATATCTCAAGCTATCCCAGGTTCGATTATTGTACAAAACCGAATTTAAATCGTAACCCCTTATCAATGAGTGCTTTTACAACGCTAAACAAATACTACGAACTATACATTTTGAAAATTAACAGTTAGCATGACTCGACTGAAGATAAGAAAACATAATTTAAATCCATGCAATAGTAATTTTATAATTGAACCCGTAAAAATGAAATAAACTGCATCAGAAAAGGAAACTAATCACCTTGCTATTTTACTATAATTATTAGTGTGTACACAGGATCACTTAGCATTATTATTAAAAAATTAACTAACAAAATTAAACACATAAACTACCTTTTAATTACAAAAACTTGACATCTTGACCTCATTTTACATTATATAACAGTTTTAAAATGCTGTATAATTGGGTTCTTTTGTTGTTGTTTTTTTGCTTAAGCAAGAACCGGGTGAATTACTTAAGACATTAATATATACCTCATATGTAATGCGCCATTTATCATGAAGGCTACGTTACCTACCTATATTAAATGCTACAATATGTACATAAAGAACTGTGGATGAATGTATATCGCCGTTACAACTGCATAATCAAATCAAAATCGGTTCAGTCACTAGTTGCAAAACACATCAAAATTTGAAATTTGCTCCTCCTGCTGGTTTTATTCCCAAACAAAACTATTCGTTTTTATTGGTAAGAACCTCACTATAACTTAGAGGTTATCTATGGAGCCGATAGTTTATTTGAGTGTTTACAAACCAGCTTGCTTTATGCAATTTATTCTACATAGGTAGCCCTTCACACTTCAGTGTTAGAAATAGTTAAAATTTATTTTTCCCTTTTTCTGTTCTTTGCCAAATTATAATCATTTAGGCACGTTAAATGTAATAGGTTTTACACTTTAGTTATTTTGCAGTGACAGTCTCTTTTAACAAAACTGTCTTAGACACACTTTTATAAATTGAAATGTTTTAAATACATTTTAGAACAATTCCGTCGTTAATTAGTTTTTCGGAACTTTACACATAATGATTAACTATTTAATCCGTCAGAGGAATAAATAGCTTAAAATTAAGACACACTACGGTATTAGCATTTCGCCTCAGTTCAAAATGGGCTTTATATTTGAGCGTACTGAAATTTGCACATCTGTTCACATCGTAATTGTCCAAAGATAGTCAAGAGAGAGAATAGTGACTGACCATTCTCACAATCTGATTTTCTTTTATATCAAAATTTTGATGCCATCAAAAACGATAAATTTAAATTGGGCTAATAATAAAATTACAAGACATTCAGTCAGATTTGGCATATGCCATTAGCATGAAATAAGAAGTTCGTGCATTCTTTTAGTTTTTACGTTACAAATTTAACAAGGACTATACTTTTAGTCACAACGCAAATCTTATTTGGCATATCTGTAGATTCCAGGTTATTCTACATACTTCAAAGGTTTTAAAAACGTAACAGCCTCAATTGACTGCATGGTAAAGTATTCAAGTCGCCATATTTTTAATCACTTTAAATTGCAAGCGCTACTATTTGATATGTCTAAAAAACGGTAGGCGCGTTTATTGGTTTGTGTCTAAAAAGGACAGGATAAATACATATGTTCAAATTCATACTTAGCGATCTCTAAAATACATTTCAAAAGTTTTGGCACTACATGTATAAGAGCATTGGCGCACCATGTATATATTACACGTATAAGTAAATTTATTGATTTATCTCGAAAATGATACATACCATCAAACTCATACTTTTTCGAACGGTGGGTAACAAAGATTTATTTAAATTTTTTTGCGTTGTAGCCGTAAAGACATTGGCGCATCTATATTCGTCAAAAATAATACATTCGATCAAATTTATACTTGGCCAAAATCAAAAATTTGTTTGCGCTTCATAGATAAGGGTATTGGTGCACCATATAATACATGACATAGATGTTACCTCAGTTGCTAAGTTTATGTGTTTATCTCGAAAATGATATTTACGGTCAAATTCATACAAACCAAAGACAGCAAAACGCATTTCATTTCTTTGCTATAAGAGCTGTGACTTTCCTATGGCAATTTCACTAATTTGTTTCGAAACCGATACATACAATCAAATCCATACCCAGCCACACGAAAGGCATTGAAGTTTATAGATTTATCTCGATCAAATTCATACTTGGCCAAAAGAAAGTGGAAACACTTTTTCAGAATATATTTAAAATTTTTTTTGTATTGCTTCGTGAAGAGCAAGCACTAGGTCACCTTATATCAAAGTTTGGGATTCTCTCTGGTGGCAGAGGTAGCCTCTATCTTACGTGGTGCTTTAATCAAGTTATGGTTGTAACGCAAGAAATGTGTAGATATATTTTGAAGAGGTCCCTTCGTTGTTTTCCGTTTGATCAAATTTGATCGTATGTATCATTTTCGAGGTAAATGGATGAATTTGCCAACATTAGTAATCTCTGTAACGTGTGTATATGGTGTTAATGCCTTTACAACCGCACTGAAGAAAATTTGAAATATATCGTGAGTACTTTATGTTGCTTTTTGTATGAATTTGATAGTATATATCATTTTCGAGATGAATCAATATACTTTCCAACGGCCGTGTCCTCGTTTTATGTATATAATACTGTAGTGTAAGAAATTTGGAAATACATTTTGAAGTGGCTTGTTTGTTGAGTTTCGTTTGGCCAAGCATGTGTTTTAAATCAATAAACTTATTCTGTATTATAACTGTTTTGTAGCTGTAGTCTTGTATTAGTTGATCGGCCTATTTGCACAGTTTTTACTTTTATAGCGCGATGTTAGTCCTGAGAAGGACTGATATCGCACTTGAGTCAAATTAATTTACTATGATTTTTTTCTCAAGCACTTGACTACTCTTAGATTCGTACTTGGTACTATTCACTTGCAATATATATATATATATATATATATATATATATATATATATATATGGTTGCGCAGTAGTTTATTGCGCATGTTACTCCGTAAGCTATTGCGCAGGTGTATTGCGCCTAAGCTCTTCGCGCATGACTAGGATTCATATGGCTTTTATTTCTACACTAGCTTGGCATATCGGATAAATCAATAAACGTAGCAACAGAAGCAGTTTCTCTCTTATGCGTACAGTAGTATAATTTCATATAAACCTGTCAAGCGTTTTCGGTATTTGATGTATGATTAGCAATATACCTACTTAAAGTTTTCTGAGGTGCTTTTGAAAGAAAATTTTATTTTGCTCGCAGATTCCGGGTTTAAGAAACCTATACTATTATATTAAGGATGTTGAAACAATTCTGTGAAATTTGAAAAATTGAAAACATAAACATAAGCCTGCTTATGTTTATGTTTTCAATTTTTCAAATTTCACAAAATTGTTTCAACATCTTTAACAATTTTAATAGATATTATTACTACTGACGAAGGTAACTGTAAGTGTTATCGAAGCGTTTAGATTATATAACTTAAATATACAAATGCACCACTAAAAAACGAAAAAAAAGATAAGTATTTTAATATGTGTAATAATGGTGAAAGTTTACATTTTCTATACTATTACACATTTAGAAGTAAATACGTATTTATTATCATTTATTATGTCATGCAATTACACTTCAAATAATGGTTTTCCCTATTTTGGCTATTATGCTACTTATGACTAGTGACTTATGGTGACGGACGCCTATGAGCGTTCGGGTTTCTTCGTAATTTTGGTTGCTAAGTTTAGCTTCACTTCGACTAAACCTATATTATCGATTAATTTGTTATTATAAGTTTTCCGAAATGACATGTTCTGTATTCCCATCCAAATTTAGACAACCGAACAATATGTTATTTAAGGCACTTAAAGGTTTACTACAGGATATTGTGTAGCCTCAAATGATGCTGAACAGATTTACAATGTGTGAAATAAAACGAATCAATGCCTATTTAAACTACGAGGTTTAATGAATAAAAACGAACTAAGAAAGGCATTAAATGGAACGGAATTTACAAATATCAGGTAACTACTTACAACACGATACCCAAACTATTAATTAATAAAGATGACCATAAGTAATATACTGAAACTAATCAAAAACGAATGTATAATATAAAATGGGTGATTATCTTAAAAAAATGCCGTATGAAAATACGGGTTCGCTTATACTTAGAAAAAAGATGAAAAAAATGCTAACATATTTTTAAAAATTCATTGACGAAACGTGGCATGTTACTTATTCGGTTAGTAATGACAAAATGCAGAAATAATCTCTACGCCATATCTTTAATAAGTTTTTTTTACTGTTTAGCTTGCAAGTTTTTTTTAATTCTCTTAAAAATGTCGATGTTGTAATTAT
Source organism: Vesta saturnalis (assembly GCA_036346205.1). Taxonomy (NCBI): domain Eukaryota; kingdom Metazoa; phylum Arthropoda; class Insecta; order Coleoptera; family Lampyridae; genus Vesta; species Vesta saturnalis. Next base: position 1,591,912 of record JARFJB010002494.1, read on the forward strand.
AGGAGAAGTGCATATTAATTACAAGAGATACGGTTTTCACAGTTAGGTTTAAAATTACTGTGTGTTGTGACAAATTTATGTAAATGGCCTACTTCCGGTTTACCCGCTATAAAAGTGGCGTGTTTTCAGAAGACAATAGATGTTATTTTTTAAATAGGATACCCTGTGTATTTATAAATATCCTAAGAGCCACCTATTTTTACTTTGTAACGGTACCTTAAAGTTTAAAATCGGTTCACAGAAAGCGAAGCTAGAGAACTTTAGCTGGGATACTGCAATAAGTCTTACAATTCATAATAGTCAAGGAGGCCTTAATATGACAAATCACAAAAATACGTATTGCGGTCATTGATAAGAGGTCACATTGTGAGTTATATTCAAGCAAACTAAAGTGTTTAATTTTTTTAAAGTATCAAACAATATTTTTATATGCCCAAACTCTGTCCTATGTTCAGACTAGAAGACGATTTAGAAGACAGTTCTACAAAAATCCTCTTGCTGTAAATTTAGGAATACTGCTTCTGTACCTAGAAAAAGGAGAACTGTAAATGCAAATTTAGAAGAATTTTTATCTCTTTATGAGGTGGTAAACCGAAATCCAAAAATTTCAATTAGAAAAATAGCATCAAATTTGGAAATGGACAAAACAAAAGTTTTCAGAATTCTAAAAGTTCTCAAATTAAAACCATACAAAATTCAAGTTCTACAGAAAATTAATCATCGGGACTTTGCTAAAAGAGTGTCTATGTGTTCAAATTGTACAGAATAGATCCAAATAGGATTATCATGTCTGATGAGGCTGCATTTCATATAAATAGACGAGTTAATAAACATAACTGTAGGAGTTGGGGATTAGAAAATCCAAAAGAATTTCATCAACATGAAAGAGATTCTCCTAAAGTGAATGTTTGGTGTGCGGTATTGCGTGAAAAATCGTATGGACTCTTCCTTTTTGCTGAGAATAAGGTTCGCGGCAATAATTATACCGACATGTTGAAAAACTGTTTCTATCCCCAGTTAGAGCAAGACGGTACTTTGAACCAAAATCTATACTTTCAACAAGACGGGGCTCCGCCCCATTATTCCAACATAGCAAGAGAATCTGTTAACCAACAGTTTGGAAACAATTGGATTGGTAGAAGTGGACCAATAGAATGGGCTCCAAATTCTTCAGACCTGACTTCCAGATTTTTTTGTATGAGTATATGTGAAAGATAGAGTATACAACCCGATGCGTGCAACTATCGAGGAATTAAAAAATAATAACATATGGCGAGTAATGGGAAATATTCCGCCTGAAATGTTGGCAGCAGCATTTGGCAATCGAACCAAATGGTTCGATTCCACAAATGTATAGACCAAGAAGGCAGACACATTGAACATTTGTTTTAGAGTGTCCTACGAAATGTTCTTAGGTGTTTATTATTTATCACTTTTAGTTATTAGCTAATAAAGTTGTGTTTATGACAATTGCGACTTTATATCTGAAGTTAAAGTTCTCTAGCTTCGCTTTCTGTGTACCGATTTTAAACGTTAAGGTAGCGTTATAAAGTAAAAATTTGTGGCGCTTAGGATATTTCTAAATATACAGCGTGTCCTATTTAAAAAATAATATCTATTGTCTTCTGAAAACACGCCACTTTTATAGCGGGTAAACCGGAAGTAGGCCATTTAAATAAATTTGTCACAACTAAACTTACAGTAATTTTAAACCTAACTGTGAAAACCGTATTTCATTATCTAGAACCATTTGGAAGATATAAGCTTTTAAAAACTGTCATAATATAATGAGACACCCTGTAGATTATACAAACTTGATATGTTTCAATGATGATTACATTTATAGTTATTCACTGTAATTGTTATCTTAATGTGTAAAGTTTGTATAATTTATATAGAAATACAGGATTTAAGAACCCAACAGATATGTAATTATCAATTTAAATTGTGAAAGTTTACATTTTCATAAAGTGTATTATCTTTTTGTACTTTTAAAAGCACTCATATTGTAATTAATTTCCAGTACGAGAAACTAATGTATCTCTCTAGTTAAGAACCATTTCAGAACAACCTCTGAAAGTTTGCACTAGTTTGCTTTATATTGAAGTATTATTGAATTTACACCCCAAATCAATTTTGTGCAGACGCGAACGATAATTGAGTTGTCTTTCTATTGAGTCTTAGTTAAAACTTTACTTGCAATTTATTTTCGATTATTTGTTGCGATATCAGCAGTTTTTTCCAAGCATGTACTTTGTCTTTGGTAATTTAGTTAATGTAGCACTTTTGTAAATATTTCGTTATTTAAGAGAAGTGCATGAGGTACTTGGCACGCCTGCTACTTTTTGTACATTAAAATACGAGCTTTTGGTATCTTTAAACTTTTTTTTATTGCTAACATATGGTTGTATATTTTAAACACGATTTCACTAATTTAGAAACTTTAGTACATACGATATTATCATATTAATAAGGAAAAGGTCACAAGTCGATTCATGGTAATAACTATGTTTAATATGGAAAAGTGTCCATTTAGAGACAGCATTTACTCTTAATTTATATTACATATACACTTGTAATGGTTATTGTCGAGGTGATGATGACTATATAGATAGGAGAATCTTTTGTTTGCAACATTATGATTATACGGTCATTATACCAGAGTTGGTTCAAGTAAAACCCGGATTTCTGTGACGCAAGGACATTTTTTATTTGTGTTTTATCGATTAAGGTAGTTGCCTCTTTTCCTTAATATATACGTTTCTTGTGAACGGTCGCTTTTTGTGTGCATAAATTATACCGGTCGTGACAAAAAGAGTGAATACCTAATAGTTGACGTTTCTGGGGTTACTATAATTAATTTCCTTATAAATGCGGAAATAAAGTCGACAATTTGGAACCTTTATCACGCCCGATTATACATTTTTTGTTTTAATGTAAATGAACTCTTTTGTTGAGAATGAATTTAAACTATGTAGAGAAAATTTTTAATCAGGCCTAACTTTTTTGCAGAGCTACTAATTACTATTAAAATGATTCATTTAGAGTTAATACGGCGTAAAAATAACTATATTACGAGATGGCCTATTAGATTTATTTATCTAGGTAGGTCTTGCTATCCATAATAGGTACGAAGTAGATTAAATGGAAAAAAAGTTGCGCATTTTGAAGATGAATAACATAATGTATTCAAAATCGAAATTTCCCGATTGATTGGTTTCGGAGATACACGGTTTTTTATTGTAATTCAACTTTCCTGTACATTGCAATTCTTAACATTAAAATCTAGCGTTTTGTCTCTTCGGGGCTGTTATCAACTTTATTTTTTTTAAATACGGACCTGTGTTTTTACCACGCAATTTTTTAGAGCTTGGCATGAGAAATTTTGCTACGTGTCATTTGAGAAATCATCATGAGTTTTAGGGGCGTTATAAGAAGCAATTAAGGGATAGTGAAATACACAAGTGAAAGCTGAATTAGCTGCTGATTCAAATAAAAGAGAGAGCTAGCAGTATGTAGAGTAATGTGGATTTAAATGTTGTTTTAAATAATCGTAATTTAAAATAATTAAGAAATGATTTAAGTATTTTAATCATCAACAAATAACACATTTTAAGTACAGCTAAATAAGAATTCAAATAAATATTAATGTAATGTTAAGAATAAAAAAGAAGGTATTATAAAAGGTGTTGAAAATATCCTCCGTTATTATTAATACACAATTGTATTCTTCTGGACACCTGGGATGTTGCATTAGCCGCAATTTCGAGCGTAATTTTTGCAAATGTGTCCATTATTCTCTGACGACGTTCAATTATGTTAGTTGGAAGATCTTTTCCATATACTTCATTTTTGACCATGCCCCATATAAAATAATCTACTGGCTTAAGGCCCGGTGATCGTGGGGTCCATCGTACTGGTCCTTCTGTACCAATCCAATTATTGCGAAAATTTGAATTTGGGTTGTAGTGTCCCCCAGGTATCCTATCTCGAAAAGCGTAATTTGAACTTATTTGCAATAATGCAAAGTCAAGAACAAAACGATCGCCAAGTGATTTATCCTGATTTCACTGACAATAATGTTACTATTACTCAAATTAATTGCCTGTCTTACTTTGACTTTCCTGGCACTAATGAAAATATTAGAATTTGTTTACAAATCTGATATTTAATTACTCGCGAACCTCATATCTGATCAAACGAAGTGGCCGTCTAGTGGTATGTACGTTGTGCTATCTGAATATATAGGCTGGATGAGATAAGTGTTGCATCATCAGGGGCAGGTTAAAAAAATGAAACTACTCAAATGAAATATATAACAAAACACCATTAAAATCATCTTAAAGTGCGTACAAAATTATAACATTAAGAGAAAATGAATAAAAAACAGTTTAGTTACACAGAAACACAATAATAAAAAAACCACATGTACTCACACGCACAATTGTGTCACAAATAATCAAAATAAAAGCGTAATACCAAACATGTGGTCCATTAAAACCAATCATGCCGGTATTTAAGTAAATACGCACATAAAACAATAAAGCAAATTACGGTACATATAAAATACAACAGTAAAATTCCACAGGTGATGAGAAGGTGAAGGCAAGGACAAAAGAAAACAGACAAGGAATTTACACGTACCCAATTGTTTAGTGACCACCAAAGCACAAAATACCTAAGTCAAATTACAATAATTCACATACAAAGAGAAATCAGCTCGTAAGCAAATAATTCTACCTAACAACTGACACAAAACAAAGCCTTAACAAGGGTAAGTTATAAATAGGTCATAACATCGTGACCGATATATAAGTTTGAGTGCGTTAAACAAATACAGTGAACCTCTGTCAGGTTACACATTCATCTATACAACAAATAAAAACAATAAAAATAAAAATTCGAGGTGTTTAATGGTCTGGCCCGGGAGTGTGTACCTACTTGGCAATTGCGTTTTACAATTAGTAACCAAAGCGGTATCATGTACCCGTTTACCAGCCACCTCTACACAAATATAAATATAAACAACAAATAGCAATGCTAATTCGTACAAATACCAAAGTAAGGGAGTCCGGTACTGTCCTTTATTTTAGGGGATTTTCGCTTACTGAGCCCGCGTACGAACGAGATACCTTCGCAAGGCAATGTTTGATTCTTTTAATACATTGCATAGGCTGGTAAAATGATTGGCTGCGAGCTTTCATGTATATAAAAATACCTACTTACACTAGAATAAATATTCCTTTAATTGATCACAGACACACATCGTTTACATACGCGGTTTAACTTCAAAAAGGGTGACGTTTATCTATAGATTAATATTTGAAAAACACATTACAACTAACCCACGAAAGAAAAGACAACTTAGTGTTAGCGAATTCAAAAGAAAATGTACACGCAAGAATTATTTTAAAGACAAACTGTTTATTATGAAGGTATTTAATTAACCCAAAAATCGATCTGACTCGATCGACACTCTAACTGTAACACCTTTTCCCCGATTTCAAACCTAATCAACTTTACTTCCGCAATCAACCCCCATTTTTCAAAGTAATATAAAACCAAAAAACATTAATTTACGTTGGAACAGTTTCATATTAATTATTGCACGACATCTTCATTTTAAAAATATACATTCGTCCGTAACAACCCTACATGTAACTCTCGAGTTTTCCAAGTAACAAACAAAAATATCTTAAAATAAATTGTGTATGTACCGACACAATTACTTATTAAGCTAGTGACATTTTTACATTAAGAATCGGCGCATAAGAAATTCCAATGATCCCTGACGCCCCTTCAGTAAAGCATTCTTTTAAGCGTACACCTGCTAGTTAGACTTCAAAACACATGTTTTTCAACCCTCAGCCAAATATTAGTTACCAACAATTTCCACTTTCCCTACATATAATATATAAATAAAATATTTTGAAAACATTAGCAAATTACGACGTATTTTCTAGATATTAAAAAATCCACTAATTATCTTTTCTATCGCGGTAATAATGGCGATATGACAAACGTTGATTACAATAGTAAAATTTTCGCGGTCCGCTACCTACAAGGCGCTGTTGAACTATCCTTGCGTTGTGGGAACTACATCCATCTTGCATGAAATATTTCATTTCTCTTCGAATTTCCAAAAACATATATCATCAAAAACATCATTAAGCAAATTTAAATACCTTTCTTGATTTAAATTTCCGTCCAAAAATACTGGTCCAATTATTTTATTATTTATTATTCCGCATTATACATTTTATGAAAACCGAACTTGTGGTCTAACTTGTTTTATTAAATGTGGATTGGTTTGTGCATAAAAATGTTTATTTTTGGAATGAAATAATCCGCTGTTTGTGAAAGTTCGCTCGTCGTCTGTGCAGAAAATTATTTTACGTATTATGGGATTGTTTCGTAATTTTCTGCGATACCACATACAAAACCTTAATCTTCTGTTGGGATCATTAATATGTAACTTTTGTACATTTAGAAATTTAAAATCATGATATTTATGTTTTTTTAATATTCTTTTCACAGTGGTAGGCCCTACTCCCAATCATTAGCACTTTTTCTTGAAGAATTCTCAGAGTCGATGTGTACTTGAGCGAGAACGTTAGTTTCGTTCACTGTGTTTTGAAAATGGTATTTTCTTCTCTTTCTGCTTAAATTACAGCATTCATTCATAGATTTTGAAATATTACACAGAGAAATGCCGAAGGTTGCCGTCGTTCATGTGTAGCGCTTGTTACGGACGAATGCATATTTTTAAAATTAAGATGTCTTACAATAATTAATATGAAACTGTTCCAACGTAAATTAATGTTTCTTGTTTTTTTTTTCTTTTGAAAGACGGTGGTTGATTTTCGCGAGTAGACATGGTCAGTGCAAACCAGAGGGGAAGACAGTTCCTGTTGAAATTTTGATTGAGCGAGACGCTTTGATTTGTTTTAATTAGAAACTCCCATTGTAAACAGTTTGTCGTTAAAAATATTTCGTGCGTGTACAGTTTCTTTTGAGTTAGCCAACACTAATTTGTCTTTTCTTTCGAGTGTTAGTTGTGATGTGTTTTTCAAATATTAATCTATAAATAACAGTCACCCTTTTTGAAGTTAAACCGCGTAGGTTAACGATTTGTGTCTGTGATCAATTAAAGGAATAGATATTCAAGTGAAAGTAGGTATTTTTATATAAATGAAAGCTCGCAGCAAATCATTGTATAAGCCTATATAACCTATTAATATTCGAGCATTGCCTTGCAAAGGTATCTTATTCGCACGCGGGCTCATTAAGCTGAAATCTGTTAAAATAAAAGACAGTACAGGGCTTCCTCACTCTTGTATTTGTATGAATTAGCATTGTTGTTTGTTGTTTATATTTATACTTGTGTAGAGGTGAAAGGGTACATGATACCGCTGGTTATTAATTGTAAAAGGCAATTTCCAAGTGGATACATACTCCCGGGGCCAGATAACACCTCTAATTTAATTTTTATTGTTTTTATTGTTGGATAGATGAATGTGTAACCTGAGGAAGGGGCGCTGTATTTTTATAACGCATTCAAACTTATATATCGGTCACGCTGTTATGATCTTATAACTAACCCTTGTAAGGCTTCGTTTTAATGAGTTTTTTTGTCAGTTTGTTAAGTAGAATTATTTGCCTGCTAACTAATTTCTCTTGATATGTAATTCCTTGTAACTGTACCTATGTATTTTATGCTTTAGTAGTCACTAAACAATTGTGTATGTGTAATATTTTCTTTTGTCCTTGTCTTTACCTTATTATCACCTGTGCAATTTTACTGCTGTATTTTATATGTACGGAATTGGCTTTATTGTTTTATGTGCCGGTATGATTGGTTTTGTATTACAATTTTTATTCTGATTATTTTTGACACAATTGTGGGCTTGACTGCATGAGTTTGTTTTTTATTATTGTGTTTATGTGTAACTAAACTGCTTTTTATTTATTTTTCTGTTAATGTTATAATTTTGTACGCACTTTAACCTGATTTAATGGTGTTTTGTTATATATTTAACCCTATCATTGTTTTTTTTGTGTTATTTGATTTATTAATGTACTTGTGCAATTACTTATTTATGAATAAAGTGGGTGTTATTGGTGGTTCTTTCCCACAATAGTATATTAACGGGCTGAACCACCATTGTGAAAAGCTTTGCACGAGCTTGTTGATTTAATTTGAGTGGTTTCATTTTTTTGCCTGCCCCACATGATGCGACACTTACCTTATCCAGCCTATCTAATTCAGATATCACAACGTACCTACCACAAGACGATCACTTGGTTTCATCAGGTTTGAGGCTTGCGAGTAATTAAATATCAGACTTGTAAATAAATTCTAATCTTTTAATTATTGTCAGGAGAGTCCATGTCAGACAAGCAATCAAATTGAGTAATAGTAAGATTATTGTTAGTAACGTCAAGGTAAATCACTTAGCGATTGTTTTGTTCTTGAATAAATTCAAAAATTACACTTTTCAAGATAGGGTGCCTGGGGGACGTTACAGTCCCGAAGAGACGAAACATCAAATTTTAATTTTAAGAATGGCACTGTATAGGAAAGTTGAATTACAATAAAAAATGTAAATTAAGTTTTGCGATATTTTGCATAATAACAACGTTAAAAAATATTTTGGATAAATTCGGTTTTTGTCATGTATCTCCGAAACCAATCGGGCAATTTTGATTTCGAACACGTCATGTAGTCGATTTCGTATCTATTACGATTAACAAGATCCACATACATTTAATTGAAATCCGGACCACCCTGCATACATGGACAATTTCTAGAAAACACGATCTAAATTAAATTTTGTGTACCTTCTGATTATGTGTTTTACGTCACATGGCATCGTTTGCTTTACTGAAACATTCCTTATATTATTATTTTAATAAGTCGTATACGTAATGTTTGTCCTATTTCTATTTATGGTTTTAATTTTTAAAATTAGCTTTTCATAAGGTGCACTGTGCGAATGAAACATGTTGCCAACAATTTTAAATTAATTATTACTTTTACAATTTTTAACTACGTTAAATTTTTAGGTGAGAATTTGTGAAACTGCATTTATTTATGTTGAAGAGAACCTTAAGTGCATTGCATTTAACAATGATTTTTATCTACGGTTAATACGAGACATATCCAGTATCTCACGTTTTGTTTATAGATTTGCAAGTGTTACGTAAAAGTAGTTTTGATTCACTTAGTTAATTAACCTCAATGTTTTATTTGGTATGAAGTTCAATGTCAAAATAACTTTAAATATATTAATAATTTCATAAATGAGGTAGGTACTATATTCACAATATTTATTTATGAAGGCATATTTAACATTATTTGTAATTGTAATGTAACAAGATGTTTATTACAATTAGGTTATTTTAACTTGCGGTATTACTTCTACCACCATTCTAATCGATGCAGATAATGATCTACATGACTTTTAAAGCATGTGTAGCTCATAAACGTAGTAGTAAGTCATATTGACAATTCTGTGTTGAATAACCCGTAAAATATTCAGTACCACCTTTAACTTACAGACACTGTTTAGTACTTTTATTTTAGTTTAACATTGTTTTCATATCACCATTAACCATAAATAAAGTGACGTTAATTTGTTTAGTTTCAAGGTAACTAAAAAACCAATGGCGTCACTAGTTTTAATTTTATAATACATAGTTCCATATTACTAGTAGGACACTCCTCTTATACTCTATATTACTAGAAAAAGCGTAGTACACAACTTGGGTGCTAATGCTTATTACGCACTTGTTTAAACTACGACACTCGCGTGCGTCTCTCGCTCGTAGTCGTAATGAATGCACTCGTACTTCATAGGCTACTTACCACTCTTGTTGCGTAATATTTTATTGCGCTAAAGCTTGTCCGTGTCGAACTATTGTTTCTTGTTTGGTTTGAATATGTTCTCGAGGTATGTTATCTTATCGCATTGATGTCCTAGTGGCCGTAGCATGAACAACTACTTGCTGAAATCCAAAGCATTTCTTGTGGATAGGAATTCTAAATTTACGTCGGGCACATATGGAGTAACCGGAAAGTAGGCTAATATAAGCCTACACCTACAACATAGGGCAACATCGTCTGTAAGAATTTTATTTGGAGGTTTCGGTTGATGGGTGGGTTTATAGAGAGATCTTGTGTAACGCGTTCTAGGAAATAAAAGATTCAAGAGTAAATGAGAAAAGAGAAGGACCTTGTGAATATTTTTGTACTAAAAAATCTGTACTGTGAACGTCAATGTGTTCATATGTATACATGGCAGAAAGGTGAATCAAATAGCATTATTGATTTTATCATTTATAATAAAGGACTTAAAAATTTAAATACAATCACAATGCGTGGATTTAAGTGGGCATGGAGAAAGAAATTTAATGTAATTCGAACGTCCATAATTAAAGTAGAAAGACAGATAGCTGAAGATGTGAGAAGAGCAGAGATCTGAATGTGGATCAAATAATATTATATGAGCAAATGAAAAGTGACATTGAAAGTGCGTATATATACTTGAAAGACAATGTTGTCATTTGTGCTGCACAGATATATGGGTAGCAGAAAGAGCGCCTGGTTTTAAATAAACGCAGTATGTTACACAAAAGATGCGTACATGATAGCTGTAAAAATGAGACGGAGAATAGCGGTTATATGAAGTGGATAAATTGAAAAAGAAATAGGCGAACTAGGCAGTAAAGATGAGTAAACAGGAATTGAGGGTGGCAGGATCTGATAAGATGCAGAACGAAGAAATAATAATCTTTTCTGAGTAAGACATGCTACACGTGATGTACGGCGGGACTCAATACGAGTGCTGAATAGAATGAACGAAATAATATTGAATGTGTACGGATTGAGAATAATTACAGACACGAATATTTTGAAAAATTGTGCGGAAGTAAAAGTAATCTTTAGAAGAATTAAACAATGTGAAAGAGGGAAGGAATGATACTGTGGATATGGAATTTGACGAGGTAAAGAAAGTGTACAAACGTTGAAGAGTCGGAAAGCTGCAGGTGTTGATGGAATTACTGACGAAACGATGAAATATGGATGTGTAAAGCTTCAGAAAAGGTCTGAATTATTTAAAACATCAATTAAGCGTAGAAAGGTACTTATCGCTTTTAAGAATGAGATTATTGTTTTCCTGCATACGGGTAAGGGGAGTAAGAGTTATTGTTAAAACTATGGATGGATAAGTGTATTGAGTGTACCTGGTAAGGTATTTGGAAGAGTTTTGATAGGTAGAGTGCGTGCAATTACACAGAGTAAGATTTGAGTAATTCAAAGTAGCATTATATGTCGGTAAATCAGGGGAGCGAGAGGGAGTAAGTATTTCGCAAAAATGCTAAGGAGCTGCAAACAATGCTAAGAAAGCCTGGATCTGAAGGAAACGTGGGCAAAACATGGGTATTAGTGGTTATTGGTGAATATCAAAAAGAGGGTAGCATGTCTATCCTGTATGGTGAGGTGAAACAAGTTGATGATTTTTGTATTTAGGGAGAATGTTCCCTGTAGAAGGTAGAATGGATGGTAAAATTGAACATATGAGATTTCGTAGACTGAATCATTTAGTGAAATCTACCGTAGCCGAGCATGTCAAATACTTTAAATCAAATTAAATTTAACATGGAAAGTTTATCAAAGCAAACTAATTATTATGTTCGTTTACAACGAGAAGCTATTGAGATATATAAACATCCAAATAATTTCAACAGACAAGAGGAAAACCTCCGATAAAATGATGTGAATGCTTATTTTTCTTTATTAGCCTTTGTCCGTTAGAGGGTGTTTTGAGTTTTCATTTTCAAGGCGGTTTAATATTTAATATATTAAAGATCTAGCTATTCTTTACCAAAATGAAATAGTTTTTTAGTTGACTTTCAAATCCCATGCACCTAATTGTTATAGCAGGCTTATCTTTGCGTTTTCATATTTCATAAATGCTATGTATAAAACGAAAAAATTTCTTCTACATTAACCTGTTGATTTATAAGGGCCTGTAGCCTGAAAAACTATGTATAAGAAAACACAGCCCAAAAATGTGTTTTCCGGGCTTCTATCGGCCCGGAAAATACTCATGTGTAGGCCGAGGCTCACAATACACTATACATTACATAAACATTAAAAATTGAAACTAAGTTAAATTTGATTTGGATAAATATTTAAAATTGTCTTGATTATTCGAGATACTCCGTCCTATTGCAAATAGACCTTTTTTTTATTTAATTTAAAGGTAAATTATAAATATTCAAGTTGAACCGTTCTTATACACAAGGTGGGCCAATAGTGCGTGAGTGAAATATTGTGGGTTTATTAAGAAATATTTCTAACGTTTGTTGATGGGTTGTGGTGGGGTATCCTTAAGGCTACAAACCTAAAATATTTTCACTTGAATTGCAAAGTTTATACATAGGCGATTTATATCAAAGTTGCATTTTTTTGTAGCCCCCTATGTATTATTGCATATTTGGATTCCTTGGTCAGTTTTAGTGCGACTTTGTGTATCACACATAGTACCTAAAACGAATCGTTTAGCAGCAATTCGTTAATTTTACAAAAAGTAGATGTCTAAAAAATTAAATATGGCTGTCATCCCAAAAAGGCCATGACTATGAGATGTTATTAGACATGAAATGTACTAGCGTAGACCGGACGATCAAATCCGAATTCTTCTTGTGTTTAGAGAAATTGCTTTGTCAATTTAGTAAATTTCAATCGTAACCTTTTTTTTTCAAATGAAACTGCCATTCTTTCATTTTTGCATCAAATGCGAAACTTTTTTACCTTTCTAACGATATAAATTAGTATGTATCGTTCGTCGCTAGATTTCATTTAATTTCACTATTTCTGATTAATTTGATGATTTTTTCAATTTTAAGTTTGTATATCTAGCAACCCATGCAAAGTAAAAAAAAACGATCCACATTATAAAACATTATTTATTAAGTAGAAAAATACATAAACACAAAACCAAAATTACGAGTTAAAATAAAAATAAAAATAATATAAATAAATGTTCAAAATGTCTACCATTTTCCAACATTTATTAAAATAATTTCTCTAGATAAATTTAAATTCTACGACGCAAATGATTTTTAACCTTATTTAACATTACTGGCTTAATAGTTGCGAAAACGTTTCGGTTTCTATTTTTCACATTTTCCGCAGTGGTTGGTAGTTCAGCATACACTTTTTTCATGACATATCCTGAAAAAAACTAAATATCGCAGTGGCCACAAAACTTAGAAGGCCATTACTCTGCGATGTTACTAAACATGAAATGTACTACCGTAAACCGGATGGTCAAATTCGAATTCTTGTGTTTAAAGAAATTACTTTGTCAATTTAGAAAATTTCAATCAATGGTAAACTTGATTTTTTCAATGGAACGGCCATGTTTTGATGTTTGCATCTAAAGCGGATTTTTTTAACCTTTCTAACGATATAAATTAGTCTGTACCTATCTATCTTCGCTAGATTTCTTCTAATTTCACAATTTCTGATTAATTTGATGTGTTTTTCAATTTTTATTTCTATTAACATTATAAAACTTTATTTATTAGGTAAAAAAACACATAAACACAAAAACAAAATTACGACGTAATTAGAAAATAAAATAAATGAAGAATAATTAAAAAAAAACAAATTTCTTCCTTAACACATCCAACTACATCAAGAGCGCAAGGAGACCGCTTTTCAAAACAAGATTAATCTTTGCAATTGGGTAGAACAAAAGTTAAATAAAGATGTACAATTTTTGGATAAGATCATGTTTATAGATGAGTGCACCTTCCACCGCAATTTGTTAACCAGCCCAATTTTCATTATTACTCAGATAAAAACCCTCACTGTTTACGAGTTCATAGCCAAGAGAAGGTCGATTAATGTTTGGGCAGACATATTCGGTACTTCAGTTGTTGATCCCTTTTTCTTCGACGGTATTCTAAATTCGAATTTGTACTTTAATTTCCTGGATAATAAATTATTTGGACTCCTTGAAGATGTCTCGCTCGCTCAAATTAAGGACATGCATTTTCACACCGTGTCCGTGTGAATGTTTTAATAATGCATTTCTTGACAAGTGGATAGGAAGGGATGGACCAACATGATGACCAGCGTGATCTCCAGATACTTCCCCTTTTGATTCCTTTTTGTGGGGGTACGTCAAGGAAAAAGTGTATTCTGAACTACCAACCACTGCGGAAGATGTGAAAAATAGATCCGAAACGTTTTTGCAACTGTTAACCCAGTAATGTTAAATAAGGTTAAAAATTACTTACGTCGTAGAATTTAAATTTGCTTAGAACAACATGGTAGACATTTCATTTATTAAAATAATTTTATTTTAACTCGTAATTTTGTTTTTTGTGTTTATGTATTTTTCTACTTAATAAATAATGTTCGATAATGTGAATCGCTTTTCCGTGGGTTACTAGATAATGCAAAACGAAAAATGGCCGTTCCATTTGGAAAAATAAAGTTGCGATTGATTGAAATTTTCTAAATTAACAAAGTAATTTCTCTAAACATAAGAAGAATTCGAAGTTGACCGTCCGGTCTACGCTAGTGCATTTCATATCTAGTAACATCTCATAGTTATGACCTTCTAAATTTTGGGATGACAGCAATATTTAATTTTTTTCAGACATCTACTGTTTGTAAAAATTGCGGCTAAACGATTCGTTTTAGGTATCATGTGTGATACATAAAGTCGCACTAAAATTGACCAAGAAATCCAAATATGCAATAATATAAAGGGGTTACATTTAAAAAATGCAACTTTGATATAAACCGCCCTGTATAAAGTTTGCGATTCAAGTGAAAATATTTTAGGTTTGTAGCCTTAAGGATACCCCACCACATCCCATCAACAAACTTTTGAAATATTCCTTAATAAACCCACAATCTTCCACTCACGCACCTTTGGCCCACCCTGTATAGTTTTTTTTAAATGTCATGTTTATATTGGAACTAATTTCCAATCACTTGGCATAAAAATCCAAGATGGCCGACTTTTGGTTTTGTCCAAAATGAATCCAAGTATTGATTTTTAAATGCCACGCCCGGTATATGTATGCATATTTGGATTGTACCAGTCCAAATACATCAACCCAAGTGTCAATTGTGAAAAAGTGTTTTTATCAAAAACCAATATTTTTTACTTGGGCGTCTGAGACAATTCAGAGTACTCAATAAAACATCTTAGATTCTCAAGAAAAAATGTTTTTCTTAAAAATATTGCTCGGCTTCAATTTTTTATAGATCAATTTAAGTGACATCATTTTTTGCCAGTTATTTAAATTTAAATGGTTGGGCCATTCCTGTTTTAATTTGCTCTAAATAATAACTATTAAAATATGCTGTATGCAAAAATATGCGGGTAATTAGTTTTCAAGTTATAAGCTTGGCCCTGAGCCACCCAGTATAGTGTTTAATATGCATATATCCATACTGCAACATGATTTCTTTTAGATAATGTTTATTTAATAAGTCGCCACCCTGAAATATCAGATTCAACTTCAACTTACTTGAAATTAAAAGATTTACTTCCACATCTCCAATTAGATTAATGGCAAGGTTTTCAGCACTATATAATGCTGTAATGTTTTTCCATTGATTTGTTTAATGTTTAATAAAGCATAATTAATAATTTCAATCTTTTGAAAATAGGTTTATGTGGTTGTCTCCTTTCTGGATTGCAATGAAAGTATATTTTAGACAAAAATGTATAGCCTAGTCTAACAACAACCATTCAATATCACATTAAATAAATAAAATAGGCGACCCAGACAGCTATCAATAAGTTAGTTGTATGTCATTATAATTTTTTTCTTATTATTGCATAATACTAAATTTCGCATTCCTGAAATCTTGTATGGCTGCAAAGGACGTAATAAACTCTCTTTGAATCAAATACTGTCAGTTTACCATTAAAAAAAAATGTAGGGAATGTTACATTCGTTTTTCACATCTCTTACAGTTTTCAAGTCTTCCATTTAAAACGTGCAATTTTGTTCAAATAACAGAAACCGCAAAAACCAACAAATAACAAAACGCTAAAGTATTTTTAAATGTTTTAAAATGTGTATAACTTGTTAATTTTTTTCATGGTTTGACATTTTCTTTCTCAAGCGACATTATATGTATGATGATATCATATATTTTATAATTACAGCAATAGTTTCTATATTAAGATATTCAAACTGTTACAAAATCCGCAGGTCTTTTTCAGAGCTACAGTAAAATAACTTTACGCTAATTACACTATTACTGGAAAATTTATGATAGTTTCTTTCTAAGAGCATTTTCAAACCTCTCTCGAGTATTGCCGACGTTTACTGTTTTCAACCGATAATAGCAAGGAAAAACTTTGAAGCCTTCAAAATATATTATGGAATAAAATAACTTATAGTGGTTTATAGCGCTTGGCTTCGTATATAAACGCACATTATAGTATTTCTTTTATGTGCTACATCATTTTGACGTGTGTGTATAGACATGTTATTATCCGTATAATTCATTTTCCTACGACTATAAGGTGATTTTGCATTACGAGTAAAAAATTAATCTGTTAAGTATATTCGCGATTCGCTTTAGTACGAAATATATTGGAATTGCTTTCTCAAATTATATCTCCGACAAGCCAAACAGGGTCAATGGCTATTTATATACAACCAAGTCGATAACGCGCCAACCTACGTTACTCACCGACAGGCTTTTTAAAAGTCTTGCATATACTTATTATTTGATGGCGCGC
This sequence comes from Vesta saturnalis, assembly GCA_036346205.1. Classification (NCBI taxonomy): domain Eukaryota; kingdom Metazoa; phylum Arthropoda; class Insecta; order Coleoptera; family Lampyridae; genus Vesta; species Vesta saturnalis. The sequence goes on from JARFJB010002494.1 coordinate 1,608,705, forward strand.
ATTTCTTACTACCCGAATAAATTAGTTTCCACTACTTTGAAGTTTTTCGACTCTTGTCCATAAGCGCTTGTTCAGATTGGTAACTTACAGATTAATGGTAAGTTTTTTTTTAACTAATCAGCTCGTATCGGATACTAGAATGTTACAAAAGAAAAGAAAACACGATGTACAATGAAGTCATCCAGGCATCTGTCAAAAATTGACGTTTTTTTTAGAAAATGTATCAAAAATGTGATTATTCAGGGGAAATTCAGTAGAAAAGTTATTTCTAATACAATTTGATGTCAATGTATGACCTAAGATGAATTTGATTTTTTCACTATTTCAAAATAGTTTAAAAATCTACTTCATCTAACCCATTTTGACAGGTAACAGGTGTCATTTTAGCAAGCAAGTCTGCATGATTTTTTATCGAATTTGAAGCACAAACTAATACCAAACTCAAATTTTATTCAAATTTAATAAAAAAAAATTGCCCATGTGATGCGGACTTTTGAAAGACGATATACGTATACATATATGTATAGGTACCGGGTGTAACTTTTGAACGGGTCATTGGATTTTGTTCATCTTTTGGTGGGTTATATTAGTGCCAGTTTGAGATTTTTTGCATAAAAAAACAATATGGCCGATTTCCGGTTTCACCGAAAATGACGCAAAAGCTGAAAATTTATATGGAACACCCTGTATATTTTTACATATTTGGATTCTAGGCCTTCAAATACATACAGTTCACCTGCCAAATGTCAACTCAAGCGCCATTTTAATCTTATTTTTTTTAATATTTTTTTGAATTGTAGATCATTATGACGTCATCTAAATTATAAATAATTGAGGTACAATTACCACCACAATATTCTTTTTCCTAACAATTTTTCTGAAGTTTGTTAACGATCAAATTAAAAAATTACGGTTTTTAACTAAAACTCACTGTTCCCAATAGAAACATACATGGGCCACCCTGTATATTAAATAGCTCTTTCAAGTACTAGTAAAACGATATGCATAGTAATTTCCTTAGTTCCTAAATAAAGCAGTAATTTTAACACAACATGCTCCTGAAGCTGGACTCTGTCAAAGTAAAATGGCGTTTGAGTTAACATTTGGCAGATGAACTGTATGTATTTGAAGCCGTAGAATCCAAACATGTAAAAATATACAGAGTGTTCCATTTAAATTTTCAGTTTTTGTGTCATTTCCGATGAAACCGGAAGTCTGTCATATTGTTTTTTATGTAAAAAAAAATCCCAAACTGGCTCTAATATAACCCATCAAAACTTGAACAAAATTTAACAACCCGTTCAAAAGTTACAGGGGTGGCCCCTAGTTGATTTACACCCGGTGTATATATATATATATATATATATATATATATATATATATATAAATCACGAAAATCTGTCCTGTACTAAAATCTAAGGATCCCGCTGATATACGCAATTATCGACCGGTTGCAATTCTTTCCAATTTTTCTAAATTATTTGAACTGATTCTGTATAGTCACATTTACAGATCTGTAGAACCATACATATCACCATATCAGCATGGTTTTGTTAGAAAACGTTCCACCTGCACAAACCTTTGTTCTATCTCTCAATTTATCGCAGCAAATCTAGACATTCAAAAGCAGGTAGATGTGATTTATACTGACTTATCTAAAGCTTTCGATTGTATTGATCACGATCTATTATTGGCTAAGTTAGAAAGTTACGGTTTCAGTAGATTATTGGTTGGCTTTTTTAAATCTTACCTAGGTAATCGGAATCAAATAGTAGTATACAATGGTTATACATCACCTCCATATGTAGCAAAGTCCGGCGTACCGCAAGGTTCACATTTAGGTCCTTTGCTTTTCGTATTATTTATAAATGACCTTGCTGAAAAACTTGATTGTAAAACTTTAATGTTTGCCGATGACGTCAAAATTTTTGCATCTGTCACTAATCTGAAGGACTGCGTTGCGTTGCAGCGTAATCTTTCAGCTCTTTCTAATTGGTGCAGTTATAATAGGCTTAAACTTAATATTAGTAAATGTAGAGTTTTATCGTTTTCTAGAAAGCGCAATCCTATACATTTTGTATATGAAATTAATTCTACGACAGTCGACCGTTGTGCAGGTATGAAAGACCTGGGTGTACATTTGATATCGAATTATCTTTTAATCAGCACATGATGGACATCGTTTCATCAGCCAACAAATTATTAGGGTTCGTAATACGCCAATCTAAACAATTTACGAGTATCCGTACGATTAAGATATTGTTTTATGCCTTTGTGAGGTCTAGGCTTGAATATTGTGCATTAGTGTGGTCACCTCGTTATGGCTGCTACAAAGTTTTAATTGAGAATATTCAACGCAAATTCCTGAAGTATTTGTGCTTTAAGATGTTTAATGCTTATCCTGAGAAAGGTTGTTCAAATACAATGTTGCTTAACACCTTTGATATGCAGTCTTTAGAGACTAGAAGGAATATCATAACTTTGTCATTTTTATACAAAATAATACATAATTATATTGATTGTGCTTCTATTCTTGCCAACATTTGTTTTCATATTCCTAGGTTAGAAACAAGACAAAGATGTACATTTCATGTCCCTTTTGCCAAATCTAATTTACTTTTAAGGTCACCAGTGGTTAAAATGTGTCAATTGTACAATGAGATATGTTCTAATTGTGACATATATTGCTCTCCATTAACTATAATTAACTATAATTGACTGTTATATTAACTACAGTAATAGGGCTTAAAGGTGTTCAAGGGACTGTCCTATTGTCAACTATGTGTCCTTCTTGTAAATCATTTCTGTTTTTAGTGTTTACAGTCACTTAACTCTGTGGGCATTATTGTTATTATTGTTATCATTATAATTATTATATATTATTATTATTATCATTGGTAGTACACATAATGAGTTACTACTCACGTTGATGGGTTGATTATATATTTATATAAATCTTTGTATATGTGTAATAGTATATAGTTTGCTCTGTAATTGGCTTTTGCTGTTGGGCAATAAAGGTTATTATTATTATTATTATTATTATTATTATATATATATATATATATATATATATATATATATATATATCAGAGATAAATAAATTCAAAAGTACGAAAACAACCCTTCACAGAACTAAGCCTGATGACGGGAGCAGAGTCCGCTGTTAAAACAAAAACTGCCGAAATAAATATGAGACGACAGTTACAAAACACTTATAATACAAAATCTAATAGCAATTACGCATTGATTAAATTACTAATATTATTCTATGTACGAATGAGTTTTAAACCGGTAGATGTCAAACTAGAATTAACGTAATATACAGAAAAACCATTGATATTCTGCAAGTAAAATATTCTATTGTAAAAAAATAATAAATATTACACGTGATCATAAAATTTATTAACCTTTCTTCCCTTTGTATCATGTACAAATACTCTTTGGTTTAACTTAATCATGATTATTATCATTATGGATTTGTCTACGCACATCAAATTTTTAATTAATTAAATTCATTGTCGTATGAAAAACTTTTATACAAAAACTTATTTAGAATTAAATCATCTTTACAAAAAGTGTCTATCCTTTTTGCCATAAAGTTTGTCATATTCACAAAAAGCACTTACTTTAGAGGATTTTTAGATTTTTTAGGGCTTATTTATCACTCTACAAAAAATTCTCCTCAAGGAAATTTATCTAAAATCATTATCTATGAGAAAGTATGTACAGTTTTTTTTAATAAAGTTAACAGTTCTCGTGTACTATATTTATACATAAATTACACCTCTAAATTTATTAATACTGTAAATAAAACCCAGCACATAAAAAGGTGACGAGTTTATTCAGAGGGTTTGCTAATACTTCATTCGAAATACAAGGTGGCACGTAATTATTAAAACAAGTTATGTTGTACTCGAAACGGGTTCGATATGAATAGGGCTTTCCTCCATGAAGTAGAACTTTTTTGGGGAAGAAATTTTCCTAAGACAGATTTTAAAACAACTAAAGAACGGACGTTTTGTACGGTGGCCTGTACTATAGTTACACTAGAGTATGCCTTTCGCATACGTCCATTTGATGCATTTAAAAAGTTATGTCACATGTACATTTTTAACGGTGTATTGGCGGTTTTGGTGCCCCTTGACAAACTGGTTCTTATTCTTTTCGTGTTTTGTTTTTGTTATTATGCTCATACTTATGTTACTTTTGCTGTTGATTTGTTGTGGACTACTCTGAAGCCTTCTTCTTCTTCATCGTGTTGATTTTTTTTGTGTGTGATGCGTTGTGTTCATGGTATATTGATTGATTGATTACAAACAAGAGTTTTAATTATTTTTGGTGTTAAAAGAAAAGAAGAAAAATAATTCGTTTTTTAAATGCATTCTAGAGTGAGGCGTGTGTGTACGAATAGTTTCAAAGTACGTGTGGATGATGTGTGTAGTGATTCCATATTCATTATCTGTCTTCGCTTGGTTGTTATCAGATACACACGGAAATACGGAGGGGTTTGGTTAAGATGGAAAGAGGATGTTTAGACTTTCGTTTTTAGTTTTTTTTTTAGATTATAGAGGTAAGCGTTGGTAGTTGGAACATGTGGTAAGGATTTCCTTAGTAAGGAGCGTGTCAATGAGCGCGATTATATTGTGTTTCCTATAGCCGAAGTGAGTGCATATTTTATAGTGAGGTTAATAGGGCGTAAATGGAAATGGATTAGATCACTTCGTGTAATGTTTGTGTACACGGGAGCTTGTTATCTGTAACTGGACTAATATAAGCCTTGTATATGTGTTATAAAGGTTTGTGGTGAGCTCTCAGGGGGGCGCCCAGTAGGTTTGCACTGTTGCGTATTCTATCTAGTGTTTTTCGGCCCCGTGAAGGTAGCTTAGAGTTTTAGTGAAAACAATTCCCAGGTGTCATTTCTTGTTAGAGTCTTAGTTGCTGGTTGTTGAGCATAATCGCCACATTTCTTTCGGATAAATTGGGTGTTGGTTGTCTGCGTAGCCAGGATGTCCGAAGATTGCTTGTGTTTTGATACGGTTAACGCAATCTACACCTGTTATGCCAGTTGGAAGACTTTCTGAGGGTTTTTAAAATGTTTCGATAAACCGGTGTACTGCTCAGAAAGCAATTCCATCCGCAAATCGCGCCACTGAGGCTCCAGATTGTAAAACGTTTGGACTGTCATAAGTAAACATGGTGTATGAAATAGAGGATAAGGTAGTAACATACGGTAAACCTGCTTCGCGGTACTGCCCGGTTAGTCAGGTACGAGAACAGGAGTAGGAGAGTGTAATGCATTTGTTGTAGATATTTCTTACTAAGTTTATCGGACATGTGTCGTATGATTTTTAAGATTTAGGCCGGGCTTGTCTAACAATGAGTTACGGCCTTTTTTGAAATATAAAGAAACTTGGTTGGGCGTGATGGTACCATAAAATGATTCCCATTGGTCATTTGGACTTTTGTAATGTTCAGTTTGCGGACAAGTTCAAGGCGACCTTAGAGAAGTTCTTTAAAGACTTTGTGGATAACTGTGCTATGTAAAAAAACCTTTGCAGGTGAAGGAATATTAGCGTTTCCTTGGTCGGTAAAAATAAAGTCACCTTGAGGGTCAGTGAGATGTGAGTTGGAGATTGCTTTTCTTCTGCTCAGTCTGTTAAAGAGCTTACCATTTGGGTAATCAAGTTTGGATGTTCGTTGTGTCCAGGATTCTTTGGTGCGTCTATTGACTTATCTCTTGATTAAGGCGTTGCTGGAAAGGGAGTGCAGGATCTATATATATATATATATATATATATATATATATATATATATATATATATATATATATATATATATATATACTTCGTTTTAACTATTACATCGTACATATCTTTGAATTTATTCCTAATTTTCAGTATATTTGCTTCACAATTTTGCATTATCATTCATATTTCGAAGTATTTAAAAAATGGCAATTTATTTCGCCAATGAGATTTCTGAAATGGAAAAGTTTGAGAGTTAAATCTGGTTTTCGTGAATGAATAAATAATGCTTTGAATCTTCCTAGTTTTCTAACTGCATCGCTTAATGCGGATTTTGTCAAAGCTGAATTAATTAATGGCGTTTGTTTTATCTTTATGGGTTTTACTTTATTAATGCGTTTCGACGGATATATATCTTGAATTCACGTTGACCAGGTATGGCATGTTGTTTCTCTAAACATTAATAATTCTTCTCATTTTTAGATACCTGCAAAAATTGTACTTTAATGACGAATTCATTATAATTGGTAAAGCGATTTCGAAAACCAAGATCTTCGTATTTCTCTAGATTGATGCGAATGTTAACCATCAATTCCTATTCCTACATACTCTTATATGAATAGTAATTAGCAATGTATACTTATTCTTTTTTCTACAGCCTTATTAGCTCAGGATAAGTTCGAGAAGATAACGGTGTTAATTCGATTACTTTCAATAATTTCTTTTAGATCTTCGTGGATTTCGAAAACCAATATCTTCGTATTTTTCTATACTCATGTGAATGTTAACCTGCAAATTCGTATTTCTATATTCTCTTATGCGATTATTAATAAATTCTTTATAGTGTAGTCTAGAAGACAGCAGTGTTAATGTAATTACGTTTTATTTATTATCGTTTGGGCAGATTCTAACCATCTGCTATTCGACTGCCTAATTAGGCCTTTATTAAGCCAAGATTTGCCGCTATATGTCCTTCATACCCGCGGAAGCTGTTTTAAGCTAAATGTTAAAATTTCTATTTTTAAATATTATTAAGAGCTACAATGTAATGAGCCGTACAATCATAAAATACCGTACCACTAAATTGTTATTAATGATTAAATGATTTTGTTTTGGACGATGTAGTTGCGCTATATTCACAACTGCCTTGTGTTCTTAATTTTTGATTTTACTAAACTTTTTCTTTTATCATAAAATAAAAACAAAAAGGGGTCTCTATAACCTTCTGTGAGGTAATAGAGTGATTACTGTCTTACCAACATAAAATATGTGATTGGTTAATTAAAATGTTAGAATACGTTTACTGACAAGGAATCAGCGCAACTATTTGTAAATTTTGTGATAGTTCATGTCGGCCATACACCTGGCCTACCATTATTTAATCAGGTGTTTTATTGATTTCATTTAGTGTCTTACCAGATTACTTTCAGAAGTGTTTTAGTTTGCCTAGTAACTTAGCTTAAAGACAAGACCGTATTTACTTTATAATTTTTTTTCAATTCTAAACTTGGTACTGAAATTTGATTTAATTTTTCTTTTATTTTTGAGGGTCATAAATCTCCAGTTTATTTTCTTTTAATTTGGTTGACCTATTTAGTTGACCTTCATTGTGTTTTATTGACTATTGTGTGTTCTACTTGTTATTATACCTGTATAATTGTATCTGTACTCTCTTAGAGCTTCTCTTCCCCTTTTGTAGTTTGGAAGCTATCTTATCTCTACGTGGAACCTTAGGTATCTATACTATTCGGTCAAACCACCCAAGCATCAAATGCACTACTGCTTTAGTGACCTAGAAATCAGCTGACCTAGACCCCCTTCCCAGAACCTTATCGTGAACTGGATCAAATTCCTGCGATTAAGGAATCCGGATCTCAATGTAAAGTATAACCGCCTTAATCAAGAGAGAAGCCAATAGACACACCGAAGAATCGTGGACACAAGCCACATCCAAACTTGATCACCGAAATGATAAGCTCTTTAACAGACTGACCAGAAGAAAAGCAATCTCCAACGCACATCTGACTGACCCTCAAAGCGACGTTATTTCTACCGAGCAAGGAAACGCTAACGTTTCGTCCTTCACTTGCAAAGCGATTTTACATGGCACAGTTATCCAGAACGCATTTAAAGAACTTCTGTAAGGTCGCCTTGGACTTTTCCGCAAAGTGAACATTCCAAAAGCCAAAATGACCAATGGGAATCCTTTTTACAGTCCCATCACGCCCAACCAAGTTACTTTATATTTCAAAAAACGCCGTAACTCATTCTTAGGCAAGGCCGGCCTAAGCCGGAAAAACACTACGACACTTACACGACCAAGTACTAAACTTACTAAGAAATATCTACTACAAATGCATAACACCCTCCTATTCCTGTTCTCGTACCTGACTAACCAGTTAGTACCGCGAAGCAGGCATACCGTAAGTTTGCTTGTGACATTCTAAACTTTTTAAAACTTGCGAGTCTCAGTGGCGCGTTATATATATATATATATATATATATATATATATATATATATATATATATATATATATATATATATATTAGTTGTCATACCGAACCTTTAGGCTACCATATAGCGAGAAAACGATTCTAAAAGACGAAAAACTGAAATAGATAGGCAGAGTGAGGATAATGGCACCTTTTCCTGAAATATGGAAATGCCCTAAAACGCGAAATGGGTCTGGTCAAATTTACACTTATTTGGTTTCTTTAATCTATTCTAAACGTAGCAATAATTCCTAGGGTAGTATCAAGTTACTGAAAAAACGTTTTCTACAAGAATTTTTCTACCTTATAGTTTAAAAGCTTAAAATGCTATTTAAAAACTTTTCAACATAAATACCTATCTTCTTTAAAATTGTCGAAGAACCACACGTTTAGTTATAGGAGACGATTAGTTATCACTCTGTAGAAGATTTAAATGAGTCTGCTTCTGTTCTCTCCACCAGTAATTGGTACCACTTATTTCAAAAACACGACGCTATAAGTTTTTGTTTTTTTATTTGAAGTTTTTTTTCATCTGTTTTATTTTTTTTTTTGTGTTTCCACAAGGTTCTTTTCATTTTCAAAAAGGTAAGAATTTAAATTTTATGTTTTTTTTTTATTTACAGTAATTGGTATTTTTGTTTTTTGTTGCATGTATTTTTCACTTTAATTTTTTGTATGTATACTGTGTTATGTGGAATTTAGTCTATTTATAATGTAAAAAAAAACAAATATAGATAAATATTCATGATATAATGTAGTATTTGTTTATTATTGATTAACCGTTTATTCTACAGAGTGGCCCAAGTTTATAGTAAGTTTCATATGTATGTGAAGGAATTGATAGATATAAATAAAAATCGGTATGTCTCTTATGCGTGAGATTTTAACAGAGAACTTCCGTGTTTTATTAATTGTTTTCTACTCTTTTCATTTTTCGTTATTCTTTGTCATTTATTGCCCATTTGTAATGCTTGTTATATTTCGTTTATTTAACGAGATAGGGAAAGTACTAATTTATTTATTTTTTAGCATAGATTACGATATTGTAATCAGAAGTGAAACATAATTAAGGATTTTTAGTAAATATTTTTGTTAATATCTCTTGTTTAAAGAAAAAGATAGGGATTTGCAGTTTTCACTAAATTCTTTAGTTTTTGGCTCTGTTTCGCTAATGATAAAAATATACCACGATGTATATTTTTTGAGAAACACTGTAAAATGTTGAGAAATAAAAACAAAATGTTTACAGGCTGACCAGAGAGGGAGAAAAGCTTTTTCCAAAGGGCACCACGTTTGTTAAAATCCGTTAGTGGTAACTAAAGTTTTGTGCAAAAAAAGTTTTCACTTCCCCGACCACTTATTTAAGTAGTTAAAAAATGCCTTAACCAATGAGTATTGCAAAAAGAGATTTTAAACGCGTTATTTTTTATGTATCATATTCTGGTAGTTTTGTACAAAAACTCGATTTTCTCATTTTTGTGATCGTGTTATACCCTGTAGAGGTTATCAAAGAAACTTGTAAAATAATATTCATCTTCTTTCGGCCACTTTTACTAAAAATTTTATTTTCTATAGTTAACCATTTTTGTGATGAGACCGACGTCTTGTAAAAGGTACAGTGAAGTCAAAAATGACTATTTATTATTGACTAATAGATGCAGAATCTTTATTTACGTCCATTATCGTATATTTCTCGGAAATATGTAACAAATAAAGCGATTAAAGGCAAGAATTAGGTTACCGTGTGACGTCACTTTTGATACACTGAGTAACAGTATTCTATGTTAATTAATGCGGAAAAATCTGCACCTAAGCGAGTTTTTTTTTTTTATTTGTTTTGATTAAGAATGTGTATTAATTGTATTGCAATATCTATGTCGGAACAATTAAGATGGTTTACTGTTGCTTGGTCGGTTGTAAGAGTAATTCTAATAGAAGAAAAAAAACAGATTTGACGGAAAATACAGGTTCGGTGGATTTTCATCAGTTTCTTTCACGAGATCTGGATGCTTAAAATAAAAAGGAAAAATGTTGCCCCCACAAAATCTAGTCGAGTGTACTCAAACCATTTTACAGAAGATGATTTCGAAACTTTTTCGGTTTAAAAAAAACGTCTATTGGTAGAGGGGAAATTTCAAGATAAATTCATTGTTCCTAACTGGCGTAAACGAAGTTACAAACCTCATTATTATCCGCATCGGGACCAAACAAGAAAAAAAAACGCAGTAGATATTTACGCAAAAAGAAATCATGCAGTTTCAGGAGGGTCCTAGTACATCCGGATACATACGGAGTACATTGACGTATACATTCATCTTCTTCGGAGTAAAATGGTAATATTGCTGCTAATACACTTATAGAAATCGATGAGTTATCCTTTGAAAATGAAAGCAAATGAACTAAAGAACTCAGTCGCAGCGTTTACCTCCGAAAAGAAACGTTTTGTACTGTAGAAAAGAAACTCCTACATGAGGACTTGGACACTTCGATTAATCTATCGGATTCTTGCGAAATTAATGACTACAGTGACGATTACGAGATTTCGGTAGAAAATGTGAACATTTCGGAAAGGGTGTTCCTTGTATTTCGCGAAAATATTTTACTTTTATTTAAGAAATGCCAAAGTTATGAGGAAGAAACTATTCAAAGAATATGCTCCATGAAGGAAACACTTTTAATAGCAAAATCGTACATTTACGCGGTGTTCTCGAAAAATTTCAAATAAATTTGCAATGGTTAATATAAAAATTGCTAGTGCTATATACTTAACAAGGGTGGGTTATACACTATTAGCCTTTTTATACGTACACTTCACTTGAAAATCTTTTCCAATTCAACGTTTTATTCAATAGTGAGGAAATTTGTAGCGCCAGTTATAAGACAAATTTTTCATAACAAAAGAAATGGTAACTGGAGATCTTGAAAAAACAGCAAAAAAATCTTGCAGCGACTAACACAGGAAGAATATGGCATATGGCAAAAAGTTTAACTAAGAAATTGAAATCTTCAGAAAAAATAGCACCGTTATTAGCAGCATGGCTAACAAATCATTTGTGGTGGTCAGCTACTACTTGTGATGGAAATCAAGATCTGTTGGTTAAAAAGTTCACTTCTTTTCTAGAACATGTATGCAATGTACACATATGGGATCGAAACGTACACATATGGGATCGAAACGTATTTAGTAAATGTGACCACGGCCCAACTTCTGAAGAGGATGATCGGGATCTTGTATTGTTATCACCACATTCTGATGATTTTCGAATTTTAAAATCAACAGTTGAGCAGGGAGAGTTTTTAAAAAGTCATAAAACGCATCAACCATTATTGTTATACTGAAGCTCTTGAATCTTATCAATGAGCGATTAAAGTAGTTAACCAAGCGAAATCATTTCTCGTATGATGAGATAATTGTACGCGGTATGCTAGCGATTTTAGATTATAATCACAACGTTGGAAGAAAAAAAATTAGTGAAGGGCAAAGATTTTGTATATCACAAAAAAGAATGGGTATATGCTCCTATAAAAATCTAATGAATGGCTCTAGGAACTGTTAAGAACAAGTTGTGCTTTAGTTAGTGAAGATGCTACGCGAAGATGATTAATGATTACCTATGCTAAAAATTATCCTTAAAATATTGCTGCTACAAAAAAGCCTGCTTTGAAGGAAACCTGGAAAATGCATTTTTCGAAGTTTCAGTATAAAAATGTTTGATTTGTAATACTTTGTTGTTATTTTTACTTTGACTTGGTGTTGTATTGTGTATTTTAAAATATGTTTGCTGATTTAATAAGTTGGCATATTTATTCCGACATGTTACATGCTGATTTTAAAAATAAATGATTTGCGTGTTCTTAATAGTAAACAAAAATAACCTAAAAATAAATCGGTTCATATAAATATGGTATCATACCTAATTTCAACCCAAGTCACTAAAAATCGAGCAGATTACTAAGATTGACTGGGTTAAACATATTATGTGCGACCGTGCGGCGTGTATCATTTATGACGTCAGCGAATAGCTAAACCCAGCAATAACTCCGATATTAAACTTGTTAAGAAGATATTATTTACAGACTGGTATTCGTGACATATCAAACTCACTTTTAGACTGATGTCATTTTGTGACTTCAATGTGCCTTTATAGCAGATACACATTTGCATTTACTTACGGTTACGTAATCTTTAAATTGTCAGTATTCTTGTGGACAAAAACATTACTTGAGAAGATTCCATTATTTTCTCTAATGAAATCATTCACATTAAACCATTTTTACCTTCCAACCTACATATACATATGTAAGTATAGAAGGTTATGCAATTTTTTTTCACTATCGCTGAATCGACTTATTAGCTTATTTTACAACTTTTGGCCAAGTTTCGCCAAGATCGGCCATCATGTCTGGAAGTCTGTGTCTGTCTGCGTGTGTAACTGTGGATATATGTTGGTATCCACGATAACTCCAGAACGAAAATACGTACTTAACATTTTGTATTTAAGCTTGTTTTCATTTGGCTGATTAGATTTTGGGAGAAATCCAGCGGTGGAGAGGGAGGGTTTATTAGGGGTAGTTTTTGGTTTTTATCAAATATTTCTAAAACAGCCGCATATTTCAAAGATATAAAAATACCTAGATATAGACCGTAAACATATAGATTAATTATGTTGTATGGAATTTTTTGATATGACGCGCAATTTAGCGACAAGAAAATTCCTAAGGTAGAATTTAAGTGTAGTTTTTTTTTCATTATCTGAATAACGATTAATTTTATAAGAAAAAGTGTAGACGCATTTAAAAAAAAATTACTTTTACATAAATTTTCTTTCTAAAGCGAAATAAATGTAAAAATTAAATAAATATGATTGAAAATGCTGAAGCTGTGTTATCGATATTTTTATGGAAGCGGGCGGCTTTGGAATCTTTTTTATGTTAACATGTATTTATGTCTATTAATTTCTATCTGACACGAAGTTTCAAACGTCATTCTAACATAGATTATTGCTTTTGTTTTTCCAATGTTGCCTGTTTTCGTTATGAACATATAAAACGAGGTTGCATAGTTACCCTAAAAAAATTGAAATTAAAATGATTTCATTTCTTTATATTTAAGTTCAAGATGTCTATTAACCAACTAACTTTGTTTCATTACCACCTTTAGAACCCGCCTATTGTGCACGAGAGGATGCAGATGGGAGTGATTTAGGTCGGAAATTCTGTCCGGTGTTTTCAAACATTTCTGACATTAAACATTTGACATAAGAGATATTTTCAAAAAGAAATATAATTGTGATAAAATAACATAACCCCGGAAGCTGAGATTTGACAGTTGTCAAACTGTTATTTTTCACAATCTGACAACATCGGCGTCCTCTGACAGTATTAATATTAGTGATGCAACTGCTCTGACTCATGAAAATTACTATAGATTTTTGTTTTGCGTTTACAATGTTGCCTATTTTCGTAATGAACATCTTATAAGAGAGATTGCATAATTATCTTTAAAAAAATGTTATTAAAATTATTATATTTTTTTTAATTTCCATTTTGTAGGTTGGAAGGTCGTGTGGTGGTCCACGCCAGATATTTAAATTTTCCGTACCATTCCTTTAATTAAATGTATAATGGGATTCATGCATTTATGATCGCTCGTTAATCTAACTAGGACCGTTTTTGTAGTGGAACTTCAACAACTTTTAACTTGTTGATTATAAATGTTTAAAAACATTATTTGCATTATTGCAACCCAATTAAAGATAGCTTTCAATAATTTCAATACCACGTATTTTAAGTTGACAGAATTTGCGATTAATTTTCAAAATCATTATAAATTATTACATTTCGTGTGTAACATGATGATTTCTGTGGTAAGCTGGTCTTAGCTGCCATTCTTTTAAATGTTGGGCTGGGCGCACGGTGATTTTGTAACACCGAAATAAAACCAAGGAACAATTGTAAGCAATGGCTATTAATGGTGTATTAAGAGGACAAGGTGAGACTGTCGTGGGATCCGAGCGTGGTAATCTTTAAAAGGTAGGTAATAAAGAACTGCGATCAAAATGAACATATAACAGTTTTTGTAATTTTCTAAGAAAGTGAAAATATAAACAATTTTAAGTAAATAATAAATGTACATATTAATAACATTATCACCACAGCCATCTACCAAAATTATATCTTCCATTTTAATTCATTACTGTGAGTATCTTTATCTCATAGAGTGGCAATTGACGAAAAAAGGTAAGTTTTTAAAGGTCGTTATCGTATTTTCATGCTTTTAATATCAAAAAATATTTCATGTTTTAAAAAGATAAAGTGCATGTGCTGTATAGTTCTACTAGGAAAACAACTTTCTTTAATGTAGTTAGATAATGCAACTAATAAAGATCTGGAGGAAAGGTCGTACTGATAAATTTGAAAATCACAAAAGGCACCTCTTTAAATTAAAAACGGTTCATAGATTGTTTTTTTAAGCATTTAAGTAGCAAACTAAACAGAATTAATTCTTAGCACCTTGTAATCTGATTTAAAGCTTATTGGTAAATAATCCTTTAATCTTTTCTTAAAGACCGAATTTTTATTCTTTTGCCATCACCTGAGGAAGTCTATAAAGGTGCAGTGTTTCAATATTGTTTATTGGCTTAATTTTATAAAAAAATATATATTGTTGGGCGGACTAAGATTTGAATATATTTAAAAGCTTATAAATGACATGAATAATTGATTGGGCCAAAATGCTGTAAATATCGAAAGTTTTTCTGTTTGAAAGTATTATTTTCACGTGTTCAGATCCAAAAAGATTTATTCATTTATTGTTAAAAGCTTTCTGATTAAATGGTTGGTATATTACGAAACTAGTTTCATAAGATACGTTTTTATCACACGAGTCCCAATTTAGAAAACGAGTCCACGCATCTGCGTCTTTTCTAATGGATGAGTTTTTTATTTTTATCAGTTTTTCAAAGAATAATGCTCTATTATGCGTGTCCGTCGATCCCTGTAATTACTTTTAAACGGGTTAATATATCAAAAGCTAGAAATACCAATATAAAGTTGTACAATATCTTGGCGTACTTTGACAGAATATCAAATTATTCTAACAAAGTAAAAGATTCATTATGTAGTATAGTATAAATTCTTGTGTATTAAAAACCTTCCTCCTTTAAATCGGTTCTTTTTAGGGCCACAACTTACATAATAGAAACAATTCCAGAAAACTGTAGTTAAAAAAAAAATTAAAATGTAAGGGATTTTCGTATAAAATTTTCTTTGGGCGATATTTTAGGTTAGGAACAAGATATAGAGATGCGGTTTTCGCGAGCTTGTTTAGGCATCATTTAGCTACTTGTTCATGAAAAAAGTCATACCAATGCATTTAATGCGAAAATTAACCGTTTCTGTCGGAATGTCGAACAAAGCCCTCTAGCGACGACATGTGAAACTAACAAAACTTCACTTATTTTAACATTTGTAGCCTAAGAAAAGGTTTTTTTAACGCGCCCAAGTTTGTTAAAATTGGATTAGCCGTTTCGAATATACGGGGGATGATTTAAGGAAACCTTTGAATACCCCCCACCTCTTTATTTTTATAGATACGTCAAAAAGTGTCAAACAAAAAAAGTTTAGATTATCCACGACTTCAAAGATCAGTTATTTTTTTATTAGGTTAATATAGCAGAATTCACAGAAACATCACTTTTTTAGATTGAAGATTGCAGTTACGCCCCCTAGCGGCCATTTCAGAAACATGAAAATATTTTCCAGGTTTTCGTATTGGCCGTTTTAGTAATAACTTTTTTTTCCGCAAGCCTCTACGATGTATAGTTTCCCAGATACTGTACCTCGCATACTTAGTTGGCCACCCTGTACATATTATGAACGCAAAATAGTAAATAAACTTTTTTACAATCCGATGAAAGGGATTCATAAAAAGATCGATAGAATGAGGGTTTTATGAAGACAATTGTGAGTTCTGTACCAAACTTTTTCTACGAGTTTTTTGCTATTATAAATTATAAAAATAGACTTCTTTAATACCCTTCCAAGTAACCGAACTGTCAATTGCAGCTTGTAACTAATCTGTTTAAGTATGTCTTTGTTTTATTAAGTTTTCATTTCATATTTAATTAATACATAAACAAGAAAGTACTTTGATTTTGGTTAATAATTTGGAATTAAGGGTAAATTTAGAAACCCTGTAACTTTTTGAGGTATCACTGCTAGTTGTGTGAACTTCAACTGGTTTTCGCAATGTATTTCCCATTACCGTAATTCAGAAAATGTCGTGAAAGATTGCGAGACACATCTTCGAGAGACAAAACTTTGGTGTTTTTAGTTCATTGCCAGTGGATTCTCGTTTTAGAAATTCTATTAACTTTGAAAACCTTTGCTATCGTCGACGACTTCCACCCTCCATGGCGTTGGAAAGATGCCGCTTCCGTTGTTTACTTAAAGAGAAGCGGATGTTTTACGGTAGTAGTGCTCGGTAAATAATTCGGGATTGGGTAAATTTAGAAATACTGCGACTTTTTAAGGTATCGCCGCAAATTGTGTGAACTCCAACTGATTCCGCTTTTTCCAAAAGTATCTCATCAATTACCGCTTGTGCATTTTTAATGGCTCGCCATTTTGCAAATGCTTCGTACTCTTTCTCGTATTGTAGTTTCGATTGATAATTCAAAATTTAACGCCAGTTGTTTATAGCGGTCTCTAAGCAACCGAATGTACCTCATGCTTCATGTTTTAAACACAGGTACCTATTTTTTGTATACATAAACTACACAATTATAATTATCTTGATTTACCATGATTTAATACGATCGCTGATGGTATTCAGTAAAATAATATATTTAACTGGGACATAAGGCACATTAACGGTATTGCACGTCTTTACCTGACGTGCGCACCCGCTAATGTGCTCCTTATCTCCTTCGATACATAATATACTAACACAATTTTTCTTCCTTATTAAAGAAAATGACGCCCATTTTCAAAATTTACTAAGAATTATTGTTTATATATTACTCTGACAGCAGTTAATAAATTAGCAAGTCTTAAACGGTTAACTTTAGCAACTCTCAGCAAGTATATATTTTTTGACTGGTAATGTGTATTATTTAATACTTTTTTACTAAAATTTGTATACGAGATGTGGTCAAAAAGTTTCAGCATTTTAATTACTTGAAACGTCTGATATGTTGCCCCCTAAGTGGTACATGAAAAATGATACCAAATTCCAACTTTTCCCCTTATAAAACCCTCCTGTATAAATTTTTAAGGTCCTTTGCTCAAGAACGGTCAATTCGCCGATCGGCTGTTTCACCGACTAGTAAAAAAACAGGAAAAATTATACGTACGTTCAAATACGATTTAACATACTTACTGGTGCAGGGTATTCTGCCGACCGGCCGTCGGCCAAAATAAAATCTCGACGGTGAACGCACGGTCGCCGGTCGGTAAATTAATCAACGCATTTGTTTCAATACATTCAAGTCTATGCATGTTGACACACGAACAGAGATTTTTCTGTCGCCGTCGTCTGTCTTCATGTACAGACAAGGCCGCGCAGATATCACAGGTCATTTTCTCTTCGCATCGTGCATGTTGCTAGTTTTAAAAGTGGAATATTTTGATATTGAAGCGTTCATTTGTGTAGTTGAAGAAAAGCACGTTATATGGGACGAAACTAGTGAGATTTACAACTAAAGACTCCTGGGAAGATATGTGCAACATATTTATTGATAATTATCAAGAACTAATCGAAAAAGAGAAAGCCGAGATCGGTATGTTATGTAAAAGAAACAATAGTAATTATATTTGTTTAATTGCCACATTCGGGACAGTTATGTGAACTGTATAAATACTCTTAAATCTGGCGATGGTATAAAAAAAATAATAAAGTGTATCTTTTACGATCAATTGCAACAGTCGACCACAATACTACAACATCCAGTCTTGCATAAGAAGGAAATGAAGAAATGGTCACGTAACAAAATGAAGATGATAACAGCCATGGAGATGGTTCTCAAATTGTGCAGAAATTGCCTATGATTAATCCATCCAACCCAGCTTCATCAACCATTAGACAAATGGCATCGCAACCTTTACCTGCAATAAAGCCAGCCCCAGCAAAAGACGTCGGTACGATTTTGAAACCAATTTGTAAAATATTTTGGAGCAACTGTACAGCATACCCACAAGTCAATTCCATTTTTCGGTTTGTAGAAAAATTGGGCGAAGATGACAAACATCAATTTCGTGTAGAAGTTTTGCAGGTTCTACAACGCTGTAAGCAAAAGCAAATATGGGCTACTTCCAGAAATAGTTTTGCTACCTAGTCATTTGACTACAACGAATAGCTGCCACCCACATACCATACATTACAGATCCACAGACTTCAACATCACATTCATTTGCATCATCTGACTCAACTACATCTCACTTTCGCAATGCTGAAGATGAATAACAACATTTCTTTGTTTTGTTTGTTATATAAATATATCTACTTCTAAAATCTTATCTCAACTGTTTCTTACTTAAATGTAACTGCAAGCATTTCTGCGGTTGTTATCCATTGTCTCATGTTTGCTTCTTGGCGGACTATATGTTTCGCTGTAGCAAATAATCAAATGTTCCTCCTAAAGTGTTTAAAAAATTTAGCTCTATGTCCTCTGAGTACTCCAAACAACACAATGTGTAAAATTCTCTTACTGCACTCCTTTCTGCTACCAGTGGATAGATCCATATATTTTCTTGCTAATGTTTTCTTGTATGTTCTTCGCTAGTACACTAATAAATATGTAAGACCGATCGTCTTTGCACGTTTCATTCTTCAAAACGCACGAAAGTGTTTGAATGTAATAGCGAAGCTCCGTCTACGTTGGATGACACTGTCAACGGATAGTCCCCGACCGGTGGTTGCTATCTTGTGTAAAATAATCTCACTTTTTTTGTTGGTATGTCAAATAGCCGGTCGGCGGATTGACCGACCGTTCATCAAAACTTTAGCGATTATTAAGAAAAACTCTTAACAAATTTTTAATTTAACAATCTGTATCTGCTTTACTTTTCAGTTTTGGTATGTTGGGTTATCTCGAGTTATTTTAAGTTGGGGACTCTCTGGTTTTATGTTGTACGCGAAATTTCCGGAATAATGAATTTACATTTGCAGTCGATTTTTAAAATTGGAATACTAGTCAATTTAGTATTAAGTATATTATAGCATCCTAATCTTTCGTCCGTATATTTTTGTCTGTGTTGTAATTAGTTTAGGATAAGAAAGTCAGTGTTGTTACAGACCAAATACTCATTAGAGCATAAGCCCGTAAAAGGAATGTATGCGCACGGCATAGGTCAGTGGTGTGGGCGGGGTACTACAACTCCAAAAACGTCAAAATCGGGAGAAATGTCAAAAAAAGAGCCACCTGTTAGATACATTTACAGCAGGAAAACGCCATGAACTAATAATGGCCTAACAGGAAACTATAATGTTCACTTAAACTAAAACACTCGCCTCTACTAAAATATTCTACTTCCTAAATCTAATAAAATATAAGATCGGGGTTGTTATACCTAAATTCGGGAAAGTACACAGCTGCCATAACAAGTAAAACAAATTGACTTATCTGTTTGGCAAATCCAGGTAATCGACAGCTGATCAGATGATTCCTATAAAAAAACTCACAAGTTGCGACTACTCGCAAAACTATCGTGTGCAAAACTCAACAGCTGATCGGTCAACGACCGATGTACTTTATAATCCACGTTATGGTATATCTATTAAAACTTATCTTCAACTGCAATTTTATTAACCAGATCAGAATGACTAATTATCTCTCAAATTATTACGTTAAGGCTTGAATTAAATAATAAAGCAACAAAAAGAATCGTCATGATTCCAATCAACATTGGGTATGTTGATGCGGCATCAAATTTAACAATCCTATACCTATAAACAACCTGAAATGATAACTTGCAACCAAATTGATCTACTTTACATTTTTAAATAAATCACACCAAAAAGGAACAAATCGGAACAGTAATAATAATTGCGTTGAACACATAAATTTTAACAAACGGTAAGATGTAATTTTAGTTAGCGCAATCAACATAACACAAATGACGTACCAATGAATACGCTATTGAATCGATATCTAGACGTTACTTAAACCAAACTCACAGAAGGCATATTCATTCGTCTAAATAAGTACAAATAAACATTTTATTAAAATCACCAACGCATATAAATTCAGAAAAATAGTTACCTCACAAAGCACAAATGGTCAATCGAACTTCCCTTTTTTTCTCACAACAATATGTCAGCTTTCACTCCACTTGGTAGATGCTTGATGGAAACTAATAGCTTCTCAATTCTTAAATTTATGTTTACATAAACTTTATAATGGCAAATCTTTAAACCAAAAAACACGCTACCGTTACTTCTTCATTTATTTACAGCTACTTTACTTTTATCTAACTAAAACTTGTTAAAACGGCACTATATATACAGCAAGTTTGTACTTTATTTGTTTGAGCTGCACAGTTTACGCGAAACCACTCCTTTAACCAGGAATTCGTTAACATTAATCCGCATAACCAACATGCGATAAGACAGTTCAACAGGATAAAAAGTTTTATCATTTCGTAAAAACCAATTACTTCTATGACCGATAATTGTCACTATTGACAAACGAAACACAAACTATAATACACCGGGGATGTGTTGAAACTAATCCCAACCAGTGGATACGGAAATCTTCCTACGGTGTTGTTCAGTACACCCTCGCGGTATGGTAAAACTAATTCCATCTTACTCCACCAACCCTTCCGCGTACATTGCGAAGTCGCAAACAAAAAGGAACGTGAGCCTTCGCATATATCTTGGACTAGACTGACTTCTAAATCTTTTGACTTTTAAAACCAAACTTTCGAAAAAAAAATCTAAAGTAATTTACTTAAAATTTTCACACCCGGTGTCTGTGTTCTAGGGCGGAAACACAAGCAAGTTATTAATTTAATGAAAAATAGTTTAATCATCCATTACCTAATACTACTTCTACTTCTACTTTTTATGATAGTTTGATGTTATTTTTTCAATTGTGTCTTTTTCTCTCACATTACATTTTTTGTCATATATTTGGCTATTAAAATCGTACTAGCTTTGTAACAGCGTAACAGTGAGCTAAGAAATTGACACCAAAAACTAACATAAGTCACAAATAGAATAAAACAGAATAAAAAAGTACGAAAAGGTCAATAAATTGATTATTCAGTATTGATCAAAATTTAAAGTTTGAAAGTGATTCATATTCAAGAAACGGTCAGGTACTATTAATTTATTGTCGTGAAGTTAATAATGTATGTATTTTATCTTTGTCACCATTTGAAAAACGAGTTATGTTCAGGTCTTATTTAAAGAGCAATTTATTCTATTGAGAACAAAGATATTAATGTGGCATTTTTCATTGTTAGGTTACAAGACATTAATATTCAATATTCATATAAAACGAGGTGTTGCAGGCATCATTATTCAACAAGTTTCATTGATCTAAATGTGCAGATGTGCACATACAGTTTAATCAAATTTAAAAATTTCAATTCTCTGTATATATGTTCTGAAAATCATACTCCTTATTTCTATCAAACTATTTATGTTTTTTCGTAGAAGAATTTTTTATTAATTTATTTAAAGGAAGTATAAAGATGCTTGTAGCATGTTAATAATTAACATGAAATGTTTTGAATAAATCATATGTTACCTTTTACATCTTACAAAATTGGACTTAATAACATAACTTTCATAAACTAACAGCTCCCCATCACGTTCTTTAAACAGTTACGGCATACCTGAAGTTTATTTTAAATTATGTGATCCAATTAAATGAATGTTTAAAGTATGATACATAATCCTTAAAAATTTACAATGCTCGTAATTTTTTGGCATTAAATTTTTTGTGGGCTCCTTTCATAATTTATAATGAGTAATTGCAAACAAATCACGTTTCAGAGTAAAAGTAAAGTTTTTCATGTTTCCTTTGGGGCACAGATTAATTATTAAAAAAAGGAAACGTAGTGGAAAGGTTTAGTGTTCTTTAAGTAGAATAAAAACCGATTTCCATTTTGTTACCAGTTTAACAGAGGGTCATAGTTCTACGGTGAAACCACTAGACCATCAAGCAGATTGATTAGAAACCTCGTAACCGTATTCATTACTTGTACATGAAATGAATATGCTTATATTTAATAAAATAATTCAAATCAACATAATATAAAGCCAACCGAAACGAATACATTTGGTAGATGTGAATGTGTTACGGCGAAGTTATTTCATGGATTAATAGGAAAGTAGGTAGTTTTTTTTTGCGCTCATACATAAACCTACTTTACAAATATGTGCTACACACTACAGGAGAATGAATTTCCATAATTTGCATATGTTCGTTCTCTTTATAGAGGATCTCTTGTGATACATTCAATTTATACTTATTTTAAGATTATTTATTGCTTTTTGTGCCTCTTATTATCAAAGGATTTGCACCAATCAAAACAGCACTTTTATTTAAATAATTTTTTTCTAATTTTTGTTCTTCACAGTTTACTCCGTTGTGAATAAATAAATGACAATCTAATACACTTAAATCCAAAAAGAACAAAAAAAGGCAATGGTTCCATTTCTTTGACTTAATGTTAACTATGCACTGATCCAAAAGTAGAACTTGGCCCACCTAGCCCAGCTAGCGGACACTTGGCAACTTGTTCGTCTCCTATTTTCTGCCACCTACTTTTCCGGCAGGTTTTTTAACACCTTTCTTTCGTTTCTGGCTTCTTTTTCATCCCCTATTTGGATTTTTTTTTCTACCCGGTACAGTTTCCTGGTCCAGCGTCTTGGTCCAATATTCTGGTGCAATACCTTCGCCCGGTATCTTGGTCCAGCGGCTTGATCAAGCATCTTTAACCCAGCTAAGTTACTCTACATATAACAAGCACATGCAAAGATACCAAACTAACTAAAACATGCAAAAATCTAGTGTACCCATTTTCTCGAGTCAGAGCAGTTGCGTCATAACTAACTTTGTTTAATTAACACCTTTAGATCCAGCTTTTGTTAAACATTTGACATAACACATATTATAACCCTTGAAGCTGAGATTTGACAATTGTCAAACCGTTATTTTTCAATCTGCCAACATCGGCGTCCTCTGAGAGTATTAATATTAATGCAGTAACTGCTCTGACAGCTATTTGAAAATTACTACAGCAGACAAGCATATGCAAACAAAGTTACTAACAAACAAGTTTGCAACCCCATCTTGTAGTATAATTAGAAGTTAACGCAAAGTTTATGATATCTTTAGTGTAATTTAAAAGCACATTACGCCACCTTTTGGTATAATTTGGTAAAATTTAAAGTACAAGATCCATTATAGCGCCAACACACTCAAACACAGAAACATACCAACGCAACTAAAACATGATAACGTCTAGTAGCAAACACCCACTAACAAACATTAAATTAAGATACAATTAAGCATTCACACACGTCAGTTCTCCAAACATGTAAACATGCAATTAAAGAAACTTCCAGTTAAGTAAACATCCAAATACAAAACATGAACGGAACAAACAAGAAGACATACCAAAGAAACTAAAACATGCAGAAGAACTACTTGCCAAGGAACATACGCAAACAGAGAAACTAGCAAAACAAGCAAACACGTAAATCCAAAAACATACAAGCACGCAAACAAAGAAACTAGCAGTAAAGTAAACTTCTAAACGCATAAGCAGTACGTCCGCCAACCACAAATACTTAACTCCCAGACCAAATACCATTCTCAAACACCCAAACTTGCGCAAAAGAAGCAAATAATTATACCATAGAAACTAGTAAACACCCAAAACAATATAACTAGCAAACACATAAACACACAAATAAAGAAACTAAACATAAAACATGTAATCTCGCAAAACACATACACGCAATTTTCAAAGCAAAGAAACTGGCCAACCAATACCCTCAAATACCCACACATTCACGAAACAAGAACAAAATATACCAAAGGATCTAAAACATGCAGAAAAACTAGTAGCCAACAAAGAACTACTATGCGAACAAATAAACACTTAAAACAAATAGCAAACAAGGAAACAGCCAAAAATACAAACACGCAAATTAAAAAAATAGCAATCAAGTAAGCGTAAATATGCAGCAAGTAAAAAACATACCAAAGACACTAATTAACAACATGCCGATACGTTAAGAAGTTAACTACTCACAACAAAGGAACTACCAATTATGTAACAGTAAACACCTAAACATGCAAATAAGCAAACTAATAAACTAGCAATTTACTAAGCGCCTAAGTAAACATAAACATACAAACACACAAACAAATAAACATGGAAGCACGTAACCCCAAAAAAACTTTAGCTAACAAACATCCGAAACTTGCACGAAACTAACAAGAAAACATACCAAACTAGTGACGAGTTAACATTTACTCAAACAAACAGATATACACAAACATACAATACGATGAAACTAACCATCAAGTAAGCGCACAAACACGTAAACCCGCAAACAAACAAGCTGATTCAAATAAAGAAATAAATTACTTCCAATTACACATATACGAAAAAGACGTCAATAAACACATTTACCAACCAATCACACTTGCAAACAGATATGCAATTAAATCTTAAACGGAATCACGTAAAGCTGAACACATGCAAACACACAAAGGAACATTCAAACTTCACAAAAAACAAGGAAACTAGCAAATAAGGAAATTATCCAACGCTAGATTACTTATTTGTGCTTTTGCATGTTTTTGAGTTTACGTGTTTAGTTGTTTATTTGCTTTGCTGGTTTATTTCTTTGGTATTTTTTCTGGCTTTATTCGAGAATTTTTGTATGTTTGAGTGTTCATCGGTTAGTTTCCTTGTTTTGGGAGTGCGTGTTTAGAACTGTTTCTTTGTTTATGTGTTTGTTGACTTGTACAATCCTTTGATATTATGCTAGATTTTGGAAGTTTTAGTTGCTTTGGTGTGTTCTCAAGATTATTTGGGTGTTTGCGGTATTATACCAAAAGATGGAGTTATAATTTAATTTTAGGATCGTTGCAAACTACGTGTTAACTTCTAATTACACCATAAGATGGTGCTATTAGGTTTTCAGTTATACCACAAGATGCCGTTTTAAACTATGTGCTAGCTAACCTACGATATTACGCTACATTTATTTCTAACCTCAAGAAACAGAGACATCGAATTGAGCTTTGATCCATTAAAGAGAGAGCAAGTGGGAGAGAGGGTGTTTGTGGATAAGATTCTTTCTTTCATTGGTGTACAAAACAGGTGGGTATTTCCTATTTCGCAATTGAAGGATTAAAAGAGTGTTAATGCTTGCGATTGCCAGTTTCAACTGCCAAATTTTTATAACAAGTACACCTTGAGAAACTTGAATCTATCTGAGTATATTTTGTTGACGTAAAGCTGATTATTAAGTTTAAATTTAATAATGCATTAAAAATGTTTTGAAATTGATTTTAAAGTTTGCGTATTCTGCACTTTTAACTTTCAGTAGGTGAACTTTTATTTTGATAGGATAGGAGTGGACATGAAGGTCGGGGCACTAACTAATGATATCGGCAATAGAGGGGGGGGGGGGCAATCGGGCAAAAGTGGGAACGGTAAGTCCATGTAGGTTGCCTAGCTGCATGGACAGGGGGCAAAACGGCACTATATAAAGATGAAAATTGAATAAGATAGCTTAGATGGAGTGGAAAAAGGTGGGCGGAATTTAGGAGTGTGTGGAAAAATTACCTGTTATGTAACGTGAAAATGTATTGTATATAAAGCAAGGACTGTAAGCAGTATGAAACCATGTTATTAATAGTATAAAAAATCGAAAATCTGATTGATGAGTTGCTTACGATCGATCGACATCGATTCTCCGCAAAGGCTGTAGTTTATATTTTTAAAGTTGGTAATAGTCGATTAGTTTAAGAGCGGGCGAGCATTTAGTGTATACAATGCATTATAAGGGTTGTAATAAAATTTACAGCTATACAGTTCCTCTGGATTTATACAAGTTTCCAAACTATATTCATACCACAAATTCAGGTAATCTTGGTAAACTAATTTTTCGTATTTAATTATTATAAAATCCTCTCATTTCTTCTCTAGTTTCCCTGTATAAGGGTGCCGTTTGAACTGATGTTATAATTTTAACGACGCCTAAAATTTCAATCCGTACGAGTTGGATGCCGACACAGCCATTCTTTGAATCTTGTTTTCTAGATATGAAACGTTCTCAGTTACTTTCATACTTATTATTTTAAAAAGCAAATAATTTGGTATTAATTATTATCAACGAAATCACTGTGTCGATTATTAACTCGAACAACACAAGTATTAATTGCATTTCGCGCAGTTGTTTAACCCTTTCAATACCAACGGGACATATATGTCCCAGTCGACTTTCAAAAAATTCTGTTGGTTTTAAAAAATTTATCATTAGATCGTGTCCCACCCGTCATTTATGTTGTACTAGAGCATTTCCAACCAGTTCCGCATCGATTCGGCCATTCTGTAGCATTTAGTTTGTGTTTATTCTCAAGCGGTTGTTCACCTAACCTACAATATTGCGTTTTTCGTGTAATTTGTTGAGTATTAGTGGGAATCTTTTGACTAAAACGTAAGTAAAATGTACAGTTAACATAATTTTGTTCAATTGGCTGCATTTATTTTACGTACAACTTTGTTGTCAATAATTATTAGGTCAGGAACGGGCATGGTATATACTATGTGTCCCACTAGTCTTTTGTAATGGTGTCATATGTCCCATTAGTTGTAAGTGAAATTAATACTTGTTTTCTACTAGAATGAGTAAACGCCTTTCTGAAAAAGAGCTACTTGAACTAGCTGAAAATTCATCTGACATTGAAGACACATTTCATGATAGCAACGATTACGACGATCAGGATTTTGTGCCTAGCAGTGATAGCGACTTGAGTGCAAGCGAATATGAAAAAAGAGGAGAAAAAAGAAAAATCCGATCTCTTTCGGAAAGTGCAGGAAACTCCTCGTCTGAAGGTAAATCAAGCGACTAGACAACCAGCGATATTCCACAACCACCCAACGAAGTCATTTTATGTAATAATTTGGATACGATGAATAATTTCAAACCTAGAAAGCAGATCCCAGCTTTCAAAGCTCCAGTGGTTTTAGCCAACATTCACAGAAGTTGCTCAAAACTTGATATGTTTTGTATTTTTGTATTATTTTTTTTTGTATTTTTCCCCAGAAGTTTACTAATTTATATAGCGCTAAATACGAAGATCCGACAAGTAATGGAAGGAGATATGAAAATCTACAGATGCCTCTGAAATCATGATTGTATTAGGTTGCACGCTTATCATGTGCTATAATCGCAATTTTCCGATTATTGGTCAAGCAAGAGGAGTTTAGGAAATGTACTTATCAAAAGTGCCATATCCAGAGATCGCTGCAAGTTATTATTTTCTAAAATGTATTATACAGACCCACAAAAACCCACTGATTGCTCCAAAATCTATTATGTGGACGATGTTGTTCGCTGTTTGAAGAAAACACTTTAAGCAGCCATGAGCCCAAATTCTAACCACTGCATCGACGAGTCAATGGCAAAATTCATAGGAAGATCAAGCCTCAAACAATATTTGCCGCTCAAGCCTATAAAAAGAGGCATAAAGATTTGGGAAATATGTGACTCAAAAATATGTTTATAGTATGGACATTTACTCGGGTAAAGAGCTTGAAGCAAACGTTAACAGTACTTTAGGCGAACAAGTAGTTTATAAAACGATAGCTTTATTCCAGTGAAACTTATTAATAACTTGCCATTTGCTGTAGTCGGTACGTGTATGCGAAATCGAAAAAATGTTCCAAAATTTGAAGGAAGCATGGAGAGAGGCGAGCACAAAGCTATAGGAAAATATGTATGGCACAACTACCTACTTGGGGAAAGACGCGAAAGAAGTTCTTGTATTGAGCACCTGTCACGGTAGAGAAACAACAGATGTTTATAGGAAAATCAAAAATGGAGAGAAAAAAGTTAACTGCCCAGAAGCGATTGCTTTCTGTAACGACCACATGGGGGGAGTAGAAGATCTCTCCGATCAGCTTACAACTCTGTACGACTTTGATAGAAAGTTGACGAAATGGTGGCAAAAAGTCTTCTACAAACTCTTGATGACTGCCATTGTAAATGCTTCCATATTGCACAATAAAACAATACACAAGAAAGAACCATTTATAACGTTTCTCATCGATCTTGCTGAAGAACTAACTGGGTGTGGTCGTGAAAATGCTGTTGTTGTAAGAAAACATTGTACTGGAAGGCGATCAACTTCATCTCAGCTATTACTACATGTTGAGGACCATCGTCCTGTTGAAGGAAAAACCCGCCGCAGGTGTAGTAGGTGTGCAACACAAAAAGTAGGAAAACATACTACTACCATGTGCCAAATGTGCAACGTGCCACTATGTAAAAACTGCTTTGCAAGTTACCCATACTGAACTGTTACTTTTCTTTGATTTTGATAAGGTTTTTTTTAACGCATATTAGTATGTTAGTGTTTTAATTTTTCAAAAAAATTTATGTTAGAACTTTGTTTATTTTATATTCAATGAAATTCAGCTGAAATATACTGTCTTTGTTTATGGGACAATTGGGATTTATGTGCCCCGGATAAGAAGTCTGGTGAGACATATGTGTCCCAGACGAAAATTTTGAAAACCCGAATTTTGAAAAAAATCTAAAATTACTGTGGTGTTGTCCTGAATGTATATTAAGTCTATATTTGCAAAAAACAATATAGAAAAAAGTCGTCTTGAAAGGGTTAATATGAATATGTTGTAATAGTGCGTAAAACAGAAAATCATTATTATGGTCATATCTGTATGTCAGTCAAATTGTGTAATAATTTAAGAACACCTTCGATGTTAATTTAGGGTCAGTTGAGTTATTTGTTTTAAAGATGTTTTCATTTTATTGCTTCGATTTTTCTTAACCCATTAAGTACCGGTACCAAAAATAATAATTAAATTTAGAAAATTGTTACTAATTATAAATTATAATCCTATTTTCATTAGATAAGAATAATCAGATTTTTTTTGTCGCTTTTGGTTTACAAGAAATTAAGTGTCCTATATATATGACACTGGTACAATGCGAGTAGGATTGCACTCCCTGTAACATTGAACGTACTACGCGCACTCTGAAATAGTATGGGTTTAACGACTCATGAAACAAAAAATTATTTTTATTTATGGTAGGGTTCACAACATTCTACACACATGGTTACATCGCATTTTGAACAAAAAGTCAAAGGTTCTGGCAATTTGGAATCTTCGCTGTGTTTCCCTCCGTCTTATACAATGGCTATTTCCATCATACCGAACGTCAGGCACTAGGCCATGCACATTGTGTTTCCGATGGCTAGAATGGCCTTGTTTTAAATAAAATGTGGCAACACTTCTTCGGAAATCTAAACAAGATAAAGAACCTGGCCCGTGAATTTTTCTGTACAAAATCCATGCATTTGTTATGGACATGTCGATCATTCTTGTAATTAACGACCAGTACCATTTTTTGCCTCTAATCCTAATAGCATATTTGCCAACTATCCAGTAATGATGATCAACACCTCCCATATATTGATTGCATATTTTGATAACATTAGGTTGGGGGAAATGAATTTTTTGTTGTTTAGATTACACCACCTTGAAGCATTACCTAGTGGTTCAATGGTGTCAAAATTTGTACCAATTGTGACACATTCGTTATCGTTCCATTTTAAGATTAAAATTTCATCATTTTTGTCAAATCGATAATCAAATGTCCCACGATCTTTCTTTGAAAGTACTTTTGAATTTAAAAGCGGGCATGTATCTGTTCTGTTTTCACGCACTGTAGGATAAGAAAAGTAGAGATTGTTGCACGAAATCTAATTGATTTGAGATGAATCAGTATGTCACGGTTTGTAAAAAGGTTATCAAAATATACCAAATGGTTATTAGGATTTTCAACGATTACTAAAAGATCTGTAATAACTTGCGAACCTTGCAGTAAACAGTGAACTACATAGCGCCCATAGTTTATGTCCAAATCGAATTGGTTTTGCTTTTGCCCATAGTATTTCATAATCATTTCATCAATTGATATATGAGTAGAAAATGTACCCTGTTGTTGAAATGCTTGGTTTATTTTATTTATTAGTGGACGAATTTTATAGCACCTACAATGAAACACATAATGTTAGAATTCTGATATTATTATTATACGTTATTTTATTATTATCAGTCAAATCAATTTCGTCGTTATTACAACAGTGAAAAACTGATTTCAATTTCAAGTATCTATTTCGAGACATTGCATCCACTACAAGTTGTATTCTGGTGTCTTCATCTGTACTCCAATATAGCTTTTCAGAAGGTAAAATATGGTAACCAGAAAATATTTAAAATCCAATAAACGTTTTTAGTTCCTAAATAATCACAGTAAAATCAGTAAAATTGTTTACAGATTTAGCATGTCTTTCCGTTTCTTCTTGCAATAAATTATAAACATCGTCGTAGAAAAATTTTTCAAACAATTGTACAGGAGATAAATCATGTATTTCAGCACTAATACTTTTAATTTTCTCATTTTCAGACTGTGACTATTATTGTGTTTGTATAGGATGTCTGAGATTTATGCCAATGCGAAGTAATGTTAGTTAATTTCTTTTTACCCATACTTGTTGAAGGACTTTTATCGGGTTTCTTACATTGCGTATCAGGATTATCATCACGATTAGACACATTAGCTCCTTGTAATTGAATTTCTATATTTCCAGGAATATCATTGGTTTCATTTTCACCTGTTATGGTCTTCCTCGCCTTCATCACAATCGGTTAAAACATCCGGATTCGGTGGCAAAACAGCTATATCTACACTATCCGCATTTTCCAAATGTTTATAAAATTCCTCATCTTTGAATAACGCTTCAATATCTTTAACACTTAAAAACCGCTTACTTGCCATGTTTTACACCACAATAAATGCACTAAATGAATAAGGGACCATCGTCTCTAATTTATATATATATATATATATATATATATATATATATATATATATATATATATATATATATAAACAATCTCTGAAAGAATCATCTAGTCTGGACGAGTAAATTCAAGGTATAAACGTATACGAATTGGACCAGTGTCCTATAAATATGACTTCATATTTTGTACTTGTTTATTTTTGTTTATGATAAGATCAACGTTTGAAAAATTATGCAGTTTTAGGAAACAAACTTTCTATTTATGAACTCTGAACAGAAAAGTTATATAATTTATCGAATTTTCAAAAAAACTAAGGAAAACTAAACGCGTGACAAGCGAAGAAAAAACAACCTTTCTTGTAAATTATTTTTCTGTTTATAATTACTAATTTCGTAAAGGTACAATCTTGCTCCTAAAAGATGACAAAGTAATATAAAATTTAAAAAAAATACATTTTTGAATTACAATCAAGAAATAAAAATTGCTATCTTTTCTGTCCTATATATATGACACCGGTACATAATGGGTATACTTGACCGAAATTCGATGTTTTATAATTACACTCAAGACGTTTAATTATATCCATACAATCAGCACGTAAAGGAAGGGTAACATTAATCATTTCAAACATTTCATTACTGCAGGGATCTGCAACTTGATCTTTTTCAAAGATCTTTATGGTACATAAACTTTTTTCCAATATTCACACTGAAAGTTTATACAATTTAAACCAGCTATTTATACTGAGGTAACTTCCATATACTTGACAAATGCGTCGATTTTAAGGTGTATTCGTAAAATATAAATCGGAATGTAGGGCAATAGGTTACGAAAACTGTTATTTGTAAAAACCCACAATTATTTAGCTACTTAGGATTGTGTAATATGTAATATCTTAAATACGCGAGATGCTAAAAAATCCATTGAAGCCTTGAAAACTTGTTTTAACTTCTATTTTAAACGGAAAAAGCGTTTGTCATTCTGATTGTAAATTTTATGAAAAACCTGTTCCTAACGAGCCACTTAAAACAAAATTGCTTATCTCCGCCCTCAAACTGAAATTACCCAACCAATACAAATTTTTATTGTATACTGAATACTTGGAAGGAAGTAGAGCATTGTTTTAAATTTTATTTATAGATATAAATGAGAACCGTAATTTAGAAACGTATAAAGCAATCCTACACCGAACATACGCTTTACATTCTAATAATATATGTACATATTTACGTCTGAAGTAATTTTCGTTAATTGTACAACAAAAGTATTTAGTTATGCTAACAACGAAATTAAGTTTAACTCAATCTGGTATTGTGCTCGTTTCGTGGGAACTTTTCAAACAGATAAGCTTTTAAGTTAACAGACTTAAAAGTTACCTCATGAATATATTATACTTACTTTTTAATTTAATTTGGGAAATATTAATAACTCATAAAGTAGTTGTTATAGACATTGTATATTAAGCGAAAACTGTTGGTTTATTTTACTTATATCATGTAATTATGAAATATTATAAATAAATTTGTAATATGTATTTGATATGAATTATTGCAAAGGTTATGAAAATGTACATTTCCCCATTATTATACATAATTAAAATACTTATCTTTTTTGGGTTTTTAAATTATGTATTTTTGTATTTCTATTTTGTATAAATTTATACATTTCGAGAACAATTACAGTTTTCATCCTCAGTACATTCGTAATATCTGTAAGAATTGTTTGAAATATGTATCACGAAAATTTTATTATTATAATAAACATGTTCAAATCGCAATTGTTACCGCGATAGAAGTGTTAATTAATGGGGTTTGATATATTTTATTATTATATATTAAGTCGGAATTTGAGAATCGTTTTCGGGATATTTTATTTTTGTAACAAATAGTGTCGAAGGACCGAAAAACACATGTTAGGGTAGAAACAAGTAGGTGTCCGCTCGACACTGCTTTATTGCCGGGAACCGTAATGAATCTTTGAAAGTTGCTGTATGTACCGGGTGGCCAACTAAGAACGGCCGTCAGCCATATCTCAGGAATAAAACAGTGAAAACTGCAAGTCAATATTTTTTTCCTATCCTGAGATATCGTAAGAAACAGGTAAATGGCGGGAATTGTTCTTCCAATGTCTAGTAGCCTAGTTCGCGTTAACGGAAATTATTAAATTTAGCCTGGATGAAAAGATGTTACATTGGTCTGTAGTAATTTAAACTGTTATCATACTAATGTTATGGTTGCCACTAGATTACCTAAATGTAATGCTGTCGTTACTAACAATGAGAACAAATTTTAAAAAAATAATGTGATAAATCTAACAATTAAAACCTTAAATAAATAACTACGTAATTAGTGTCGCCCTAGATGTTCGAAACGCCGTCCATCATTTTCAATGCATGAAATCATTCGCTGACGGGTGAAGAGTACAGCAGTTTCAATTTCTGCCCTTGAAATACTTCGTATTGTCTG
This sequence comes from Vesta saturnalis, assembly GCA_036346205.1. Lineage (NCBI taxonomy): Eukaryota > Metazoa > Arthropoda > Insecta > Coleoptera > Lampyridae > Vesta > Vesta saturnalis. The sequence continues at coordinate 1,642,504 of JARFJB010002494.1, forward strand.
TCGTATTCTTTCAATCATGTCAGCTCTTGTTGTGGATCTATCGGCATAAACGAGATCTTTTGTTCGCCCCCGCAAATAAAAATCTAAACAAGTTAGGTCTGGAGACCCTGGTGGCCAAATAAATAAACTTCCACGTCCTATCCACCTTTCAGGGTATAATTGATCTAAGAAATTCCGAACATCTCTAGAATAATGTGCCGGGCACCCATCATGTTGCAAGAACTTGTCACGACGAATGGCCAAGGGTATGTCTTCTAAAAGAAGTGGCAATTCGTTGCTTTAAAAACCTAAATACCTTTCTCCATTAACAGTCTCATTAAAAAAAAGGCCCAATTATTTCTCCACCTAGAATCCCGCACCACACATTTACAGACCAACGACCCTGATGTTGGACCTCCTCCATCCAGTGGGGATTCGTTTTAGACCAGTAGTGCATATTATGTCGATTTACACTACCATCACTATGAAAAGTAGCCTCATCTGTCCACATAATTCGTGAAAGTATTTCAGGATCGTCGTGTATCATATTTGAGAGCCAGTTGCAAAAATCCAACCTGGTATCGAAATCTTGAGCATTCAAACTATGGTGTAGGACTATGTGATATGGGTTCAATCTAAAATAGTATATATTATAAAGTAATCGGATCAATAAGACACATTGAAGTCCTTCGTTGTTAGTAAACGAAAAAGGACTTTAAATGCATTAACTCTCGTAATGTTATTACGAATTTTTTTCGCCCGGCCTCTCATTATTTTTTATTATTGGCACCTTTTTACTTTACTTTGCCTCACTTAATTATCATGTTGTTAGTTAAAATCTATTCACATAGCATAAGATAATTTCATTAAATAATTTGTTGTTTTATTGAAACTGGACATAAACATATAACGACAAACGAAAAAAATTAAAACATTTTTATCATTATAATACCGAATAAAACATGCATTAATAAATAAGTAGTCACCTGTGTTCTCTTAAAATATTTTGGACGGTGGTTCGACATATACCCAAGTCTGTAGCTATAGCTCTGGTGCTTGAATGATGGTTAACATTTACAGAAGCTAAAACATCAATAACATTTTCCTCTGTTCTACCTCTGCGTTGTCTTCGGTACACAGGAAGATTCATATTTCCAGTAGTACGCACATGGTGTGCGAGTCGGAGAAAAACTTTTCTGCTGTGATGCCGTCTGTTTGGGTACTGCAGTGCATACACTCTAGCAGCAACGGTTGCATTTCTCATACATTCAAAATAAACTGCCAACATATCAAATGCTTCTTCATTTGTAAGAATCATTTTGGTATGAAAGGATAAAGAAAGTCTATTAAATGCAACACGATGAATAATTTTTGACATATGCGTGAAAATCATAGCTTGCTTGTTTTCAACAGGGAATTTATTTTATATCTTACATGGCCCTCTTTACTAATTTTGTTGTCATCAGTAAATCGTAATTCATATTTTAAACTGTATTTGTTGTTGCTGGGCAAATATCGGTTTTTATTGATATTTTATGCTTTTGATTTACTAACACATCGCTTGAAAACAAATATAACATTCTTATATAATTAAAAAAATATTAGATTTATCACATTATTATTTTATAATTTGATCTCGTTGTTAGTAGAGACAGCATTACATTTAGGTAATCTAGCGGCAACCATAACATTAGTATGATAACAGTTTAAATTACTGCAGACCAATGTAAGATCTTTTCATCCAGGCTAAATTTAATAATTTCCGTTAACGCGAACTAGCCTACTAGACGTTGGAAGAACAATTCACGCCATTTACCTGTTTCTTACGATATGTCAGGATAGGAAAAAGATATCGACTTGCAGTTTTCACTGTTTTATTACTAATTTAGTCTACTTTTTAAAAACCTACTTAAATTTTTATGCTTCCATTTAAAATTGTAAAGAGAAAACACAATATTAAAAAAATATTAAACAGCGCCGTCTAGCATTTATGTTATTAATCAGACTGCTCCAAATTTACAAATTTTCTATTGTTTAACAAAAGTTCTTTCAAACAACATCAAGTTTATTAAAATCGGTCAAGCAGAACCTGAATTAAAGGCGTTTTTTCGTAACAAGGTTCCCACTCTCCCCCACCCCTTATTTAAAGAGATAGACTAAAATTTGTCAAATAAAAAATATGCAGAATTTGTCGAGGAATCTGATTGTAATATTTAATATGCCCCTTAATTGAGTAAATTTTGAAAAATTTATCTTTTTAAAATTTTAACTGTCAAATACGCCCTCTAGCGGTGGACCTACAATTCTGAAAATAATTTCCAGGCGTTTCTCGAGGCCACTTTTGTTATAAAATTTTTTTTCCCGAACCTGTTCTATAATCCATTCCTGAGATATGGCCGACGGCCGTTCTTACTTGACCACCCGGTGCATTCTTGTAGTAAGAACTTCCTAAATGTAATAATTAATTACGTCGGAACAAAGGGGTTTTTGTTTGGTATGTTGAAACTCGAAACCTAATTGGAGGGCTGGTTACGGACGAATGCATATTTTTAAAATTAAGATTTCGTTCAATAATTAATATAAAACTGTTCCAACGTAATGTTTACTGTTTTTTGCTTACTTTTGAATAACGGGGTGGTTTTTCGAGAGTAGATATAGTTAGTTTGAAATCGGAGGGGAAGGCAGTTGCGTTTGAAGGTTTGATTGTTCCGGATCGCTTTGATTTGTTTTAATTAGAAACTCCCAATTTAAACCGTTACTTCTATAAATAAGTTTGTCTTGCACATTTGAGAAAACTAGAAACGCTAATTCGTTCTTTTCTTTTTGTGTAGGTTTTAATGCAAGTTTTTCGAAAAATTAATCTATAATTAATCGCCGCGGCGCCCAGTTTTAAACCGCATATCTTAACTCGTCGTGTTTAACTAAAAGGAATATATTCAAGTGTAAGTAGGTATTTTTAATAATTAAAGCTCGCAGCAAAAATCCTACAAGCCTACTTAGCGTATTAAAAATCAGACATTTGCCTTCCACGCGAGCTCAGTAAACGGAAATCTGCTAAAATAAAAGACAGTACAGTATAGGGTCAATTTTTTGGTTACTATAAGACGATTAACCACTTGTAAGCTGCAAACAAAAGCTGAACTATAAAAGGAAAACGTGGCATCAGTTATGAGATGTTAACACATTTGATGAAGTGGGTATCTTCTCTCTAATATGGAAAAACAATGAATATGTAACCTTGGTCTTATCGGTTGCAGGAAAAAATCCAACAATGAAAGTCAAGAGATACAGCTGTAAGAGAAAAACTAATATAGAAGAGTTTTGACCATTTATAATTCAAGAGTATAACTGACATATGGATATATGCTAGTATTTCATCACATAATAGACCTGAGTCTAATAAATTCATGGTTACAGTATAAAAGCCTAATTTCGTACAGTAATCACAAGTTGCCTCTGCCACATTCTAAATGTTGTAGATCGAGTAACTTGAAGAATGAGATCAATTCTAACAGGACTAACTCAATATCTACCACCACAAGAAGTGCGTAAAGACCAAATTGGTCACTAATCTGTACCTAGAACACACCAAAATGAGATGCAAGTATCCCAAGTGTAGTAGGTATGTGCATATGACATTTTAGAACTGTGGTGCAGCCTTTTGTTGAATAAAAATTATTATTAATTTAGCCGTTTTCAAAATGACTAATTTCTGATTATGTGCATGATGTTCCCGTTTTACAAGAAACGCTTTTCAATAAAAAACCAGGAAATATTGTAGGATTTTTTGAAATATTTGTTATGATGTGTAGGTATTCCAATTGTCCTAAAATCATTTTTTGTGAAAAAAGTAAGAAATCATGCATTTAAGGATTGAGTTACTACAGCACTATCATAATTTAGCATCAATTAAAAATCATATTAAACGTACTCCATTGTGTTTTTACTGTACAATAACAATTACAATGATTAACAAAAACTATTTCTTTGTTAGATTTGACTAGATATTTAATTGGTATGTCAAGTTTCTATATGTGAATGGGTTTATCAATTTGAAATTAAAGTTTTTCATAACGTTACACTTTTACAATTTTGTTAAATGTGCTCTTTGATTAAGGCATAGTTCAGTGTTAGTCTTCGTCCGTTAGAAGATACCTGATTTGTCATCTTAAAGACAGTTTAATAGTGTTTAATTTATTAAGGATCTAGTGATGCTTTACTAAAATTAGATTCCACAGTTGGCTTTATACGCTTATCAAAGTGTATAGCAGGTTTATATTTGCGTTTTCATCTTTTTTATGTTTCAAAAATTTGTTTTTTTTTTATTATTAATATACACACATTACCAATAAAACATAACAAAAGTTTTAACTGATATAACCCATTTTACGTTTTTTCTATTGAAACTGGATTTTTTTTACTTTAGGAATGCAAAAATATGTATAATTAGTGCGGTTGCTTTAAGTTGCGATAACAAATTCAACAAGCTGAGTAAAAAGTGAATTAATTATAAAATGGTGCAGAAGTTAGGTTAGGAACATGGATTAAGGTTTTGATGGTAAACATAACCTCAAATTTACACCGCTTAAGGACTTTTTTTCTAACTGAGGTGTTATCATAATTTCTTTAGCCCATTCTAATCAGAACAAATTGGAATGGAGTATAGTGTGCCCGGTTTATAATCATTCAAATGGGGGTGTTGAAAGTGGTAAAAAAATTAGGCAAATATTGTGTATTTTCATGAATTAATAACACGTCTTAAAATTTGCACAAAATTGCACTTTTTTAAAACTTTGTCACATTGATTTTGAAAAACAGCTTTTCAAAACCTTTGGGATTGCAAGAAATGGCTCGAAAAAAAATTATATCTAAATTTTTAGTTTTAAAATTGAACTTTTATTTTCATTATGAGCGTCATATTGCAATTTTAATTACCTGGAAAATTATTGCTATTTGAATGCGCAAAGCTAAGGGGAACCAGGAATAAACATGCTCGGAATATGTTTTTTAGTCCAGAATTACTTAAATAAAAATTGCAAAACTCGATTTTTTTATTTTCTATTGTCTATGAATTAAACACTTAATTACCTGTCAAACGATATACTATGTTCCTATACCTATCTTCAACGGTTTTTGAAGTATACGATGTTTTACGTGAAAACGGGAAAAATTAAAATTACGTTAACATTTACTTATAGTGAGCACGATTATCTGTTATTGGTATCATACATTAATAATTGACAAGGTTGTGTTAGTTTATGCGCCAAATAGTTTGATAGTGTTTCTGATGGCGAATTCTTATACAAATGAACAAATCTTAAATTTATTTTGTATTCATGGACAGTCTAACAAAATAATACATGCAGGAAATTCAATCATTTTTATCTAGACGAGGTTCCAATGAACGAGAAAAAGTTAAGGAGGATAGAAAAAATGTCATTAATTACGGTGTCATAAAGATACCAAAAGTCTGGATTAATCCAGTTACGGATAAAGAAGGAAATGAGGTAAATGTTTTGGCCTATTTTTTTGCATTTCCCCTTTCGCTCCTAATCCGCCAAAGCGTATCGAGTACTGTGAGATGATACTAACACTTGCACAGGAAGATCCAAACTTTTTGAGAAAAATTACTTGGAGCATATTTAATAGGAGAAATTCGCACTATTGGGCTTCAGAAGAGAAAGGTTTCCAATGCAAATTGGGTTTTAACGTCTTCTGCCTCGTGATGAATGGCCAAATATAATTTGAACAACGGTATCGCTCTTCCTTGACGAATTGTCTCAGGAGTCGCTCCGAGATTGTAGGTATCAATTAGATGGTGCACCCTCTCACTGTAGCAGTGAAGTGAGTTCAGAGCTTACACACAGGACAGATGGATTCGGCGTCTGGATCCATGGGTTGGCCTCCGAGATCGCCAGATCTTACTACCTTAGATTGTTATCTTTGGGGTACGATAAAGGGACGGGTTTACAATACGCCAATAAATAGTAAAGAAGAGCTTCAAATTCGAGCTGTCTTTGGGTGCCACTGAAATTCAAGCAGCAACAACCGATCATGTAATGAAGGAACTACTTGAATGTTTGAAAGCTGAGGCTGGACGTTTCAAATAATTTAAATATTAACCATTCTAATTTTATATTTGTTCTCATTACAATTCCAAATGTGCTGAATAAATCAAATGGTTTCTTTGATATTGTATTGTATTGTACTATGTTCTATTATATCACAATTTAATAGGGCAAATTTCCATGTACTAGTTTTTAGGGGAATTATTAATGTTTGGCACATTTTTTTCATGACCCACTATAATATTAACGTTTTTTTTTCCGTTTTCACTTAAAATTACGTATACTTCAAAAAATCGTTGATGATAGGTTTAGGAAAATGTTATATCAATTGACAGGTAATTAAGTGTTTAATTCATATACAATAGAAAATACAGGGTGCTCCATTTAAAAAATTGACTTTTGCAATTTTTATTAATTATTAATGTTTGACATTTGTTTCATGACCCACTATAATATTAACATTTTTTTTCCGTTTTCACTTAAAATTACGTATACTTCAAAAATCGTTGATGATAGGTATAGGAACATGTTATATCATTTGACAGGTAATTAAGTGTTTAATTCATAGACAATAGAAAATACAGGGTGTTCCATTTAAAAAATCGACTTTTGCAATTTTTATTAATTATTAATGTTTGACACATTTGTTTCATGACCCACTATAATATTAATGGGTTTTTTCGTTTTCTCCTAAAATTACGCATACTTCAAAAACCGTTGATGATAGGTATAGGAACATATTATATCATTTGAGAGATAATTAAGTGTTTATTTCATAGACAATAGAAAATACAGGGTGTTCCATTTAAAAAATCGACCTTTGCAATTTTTATTAATTATTAATGTTTGACACATTTGTTTCATGACCCAACTATAATATTAACGTTTTTTTTCATTTTCACCTAAAATCACGTATACTTCAAAAACCGTTTATGATAGGTATAGGAACATGTTATATCATTTGACGGTAACTAAGTGTTTATTTTATAGACAATAGAAAATACAGGGTGTTCCATTTAAAAAATCGACTTTTGCAATTTTTATTAATTATTAATGTTTGACACATTTGTTTCATGACCCACTATAATATTAATGGGTTTTTTCGTTTTCTCCTAAAATTACGCATACTTCAAAAACCGTTGATGATAGGTATAAGAACATATTATATCATTTGAGAGATAATTAAGTGTTTATTTCATAGACAATAGAAAATACAGGGTGTTCCATTTAAAAAATCGACCTTTGCAATTTTTATTAATTATTAATGTTTGACACATTTGTTTCATGACCCAACTATAATATTAACGTTTTTTTTCATTTTCACCTAAAATCACGTATACTTCAAAAACCGTTTATGATAGGTATAGGAACATGTTATATCATTTGACAGGTAATTAAGTGTTTATTTTATAGACAATAGAAAATACAGGGTGTTCCATTTAATAAATCGACTTTTGCAATTTTTTTTTGTGTCGGAGTTTAACTCGCTTTTTTTCACATCCTGTATAACATTGGATCAATGTGCGTCAGTACTTATGAAACACTTATGTTTTAGGAAGCCGCTGAAAAATTGCAGTTTTCTGTCAGTACTGGCGAGAAAATATCGCACTTTTTGATAATGCTGTTTTTGACGAAAAAATTCCAAATTAATTCATATGTCAAAAACAATAAGAGATAGCTATAGGACATGTTTAAGCAAATATGTTCAGAATCACACGTAGAATCCGAAAATCCAATAATACATATGGTGTGTCATTTGAAATTTAAAAGTTGGGTTCAGTTCACACGATCTGGCAACAGCGCACTGGTAAAAATATTTTTAACAGCTAGATCCCAGTATCAAATAGCAGTGAATTGCTTTTTGTACAGTTGGTACTTTATTCGGCTGATTGGTGAAAAATAGTTATATTGTTGACGTAAGAGGGTTTCTAATAAAGTGTTATTTATTATGAATCTGTTAGACATATTTTCTGAAGCTATTATTTTAACACATTCCATTTAATGTGTTTAACTTTTTATATCAAAATCTAATTCATAATATGCAAATTTTCAATGTTTCCATAATCACTACGAAAATCTTGGAAATTTCAAACTTACATTAGCTGTTATAAGAATATTGATTGGTACAATAACGTAAAAAATGAAAAGAATTCGAAATTATTTTTATTTTATTTTCTGTAATATAATTAAAATACTTTATAAATGATTTAAATCTTATCTTGAAGGCTGTTATTTACAATTTAAAAATAGATAACTTTATTTATATTATGCTTGTTTAATTCGGTAGTAACTGTATTTTGGAATTATTCATATGTCGGCTTTTAACAATCTACACTTGATTCGTAATATTGTGAGATACGAATGTAATTGTACGCCCTCGTGCTACGATGAAAGATAATGTATTAATTTATTCACTATCTCGGATTCAAATTGAGATGTGTTACAATTTAATTTGGCTCTCTTAATTTTATGTTAAATTAAATTAGTATGCATGTGAATTCGTACACTATTATAAATAACACTGGGCGTGATGTCGCTAATTGATAATTTTACATTAATTTTTTAACTCTTGTTATTACTAAATCTATTTTATAGACAAGATAATTATGCAGATGTACAAAGTTAGTGCTAATAAATAATCTATTTAAATGGATTGTTGTAAGAACATTTTAAATTGTTTACATTACCAACCATACCATATTTTTATTCGATACTCTGAAACCTTAGAATTTACTGTTATGTATTTATTCTGTTATTTGAAAGTTATAAATTCAACAAATTTGCTTTAGGCCATTGAACGATTTATTGTTAAACTTATGTCATGTTATGTATAATATAACTATTAAACCTAACAGTTTTGCGGTAAATATCATTTAATCAAATATTTTCACTCAAATTACGTTCGTAGCTTGTACTGGACGTCGACTTCCTTTCATTTACATGCATGCAATTACTATTACTATTTATTCAAAAAATGCTCAGCTTTTGAGAACTCTTTTGCCTTGGGTTTGAAATTTTAAATTGCTTTAACCCATGTATGCCTAATGTGGCATTGGGATATTTTTTTAATTTTTTTATATAAACTTATTAAAAATAAAAAAGCATTGGCGATAACTGTTGTTTATTTCAAAGAATTCATAAAAGTTTTTTGATTTTGAATGTTTACTGTATGTAGGTCATTAGGCATATATGCACCTATAATATTATGGCGTGTGATATATTACAATACACTTAACATGTACACCAACATCACATTTTCTACATCTGGTAGTGGTTTTAGTGTGACAGTGAGCGTTTGTTTGTACTGAGCCACGACTAGATGGTCCAAACGGTAACACGTAAGTTCCAACATACGACCAGCCTTTCCTCTTAGGTACACAAGCTCTTTTCTATTTTGGCCCAGTTCATTTTATTACCCATTTTCTATGAATATGCCACGCATTTGGACGATCATGTCGATACAGTGCAAGATCAAAGAAAAATACCTGATCTAGTATCGTTTTACTAAATTTACTGCCCCCCCCCCTCCCCCCTGTAGATCCAAAGCTGACAATCTTATAATCATTAGGGATATTTTTATTTTGTAATTTTGCGTAGTCAAACATGCCGCATTTTACCTTTTTCACGCTATGTGTATCTTGTAAAATGGACCTTGATATTCGATTGTCACGAATGGTTCCGTTCCATATATATCTTTTTCTTGTAAATTCTCCAACAAGGCACAGATGAGACAAAGATTATCAACTAAGTGAAATTTGAAATCTGCCCATTGCACCTTAGCTGATCAGCATAACTAAACATTTAATTGGTGTTCTCACATTTAATAAGTGGTGTTCTCTAGGCCCAACAGGCCGTTTAATTTTTAATACTTACAATTTCTTAAATATGAGGCAGATTAACGGAACTTCAAATAATCGTGGCATCTTTTCGGACTTAATATCTAGTATTGCCCAACTCTTATCTCCACATCGCTTATAACTTTAATATCTCTATTTCAATTAAAGTATATAGTAAGTAAGTAAGTTTATTCAATACCAACTGGTGTAGAACATTGTAGTAAAATTACATGTATAAATAGACTTAACACTATGACTTCAAGTACACACTACATAACGGACTAGACTTAACTAGACATATATATCACATGACTAATAACAAATTATCACAGTAGTTGGAAGGTCATGAGAACCAATATGCAACTTGTTTACTGCAGACGTTGTTAATTAAGGATTATAACTTTTGATTAACATCTCATAAGCTTCTAACGTATATAAAGGTTTTATTACCAAAAATTTTTTAGGTGCCTTTTAAATATTGTGAAGCTATTGGTGTTTTTATGTAATCTGGAAGTTTATTGTATAATATAACGGGTTGATAGAATTGACTATGTAAAAACATCGAGCAATTTGAACGTATAGGTTTAAAATTATTAGCATATCTTGTTTTGCATGTCATTATTATCAGCTTGCTTAGGAAAATTGTGGTGGTTATTATATGTATATATACACAGTGTGATCCAAAGTGGAGGGACCATTCAATAATATAAAAAAAAGTTAAATTATTTTTTTTTACGGCCATGTGCTACATTTAATAGGGCTATCAAATATTTTTTTTCCATTTCCGGTTAAACCGGAAACGAACACAACTATTGTTTTTTAAATGACACCCTGTATATTTTTTTAGACTATCTGATTCCTCATTATTTTTTATTTCTGTAAATATAAAATTTTATGGGTATTATATCAGAAAATTTTGTTGTAAATCGCAAAAAACTGTTTGAAGGAGTACAAGATCACTATTTAAAAAACAAAATAGTTATTGCCATGGAAAACGGAAACAACTGCTTTGTGAAGTTGTTTCAGATTGTTTCACATCTTTCAAAATTAGTTTTTATATGTAACTACTTAAGCTGTGACGGCATTTATAATTACGTTATTGTATGCAATTATTAGGCAACTACATAATGAATAATAGTCTAAAGGTCGATTTAATGTTAATATTTGGCGAGTGTAATCGCAACGCACGAAGATCAGTCGCACTCTATGCAGAAAGATTTCCTGACAGGTATCACCCTCCACATACTTACTTACACAAAATTGAAAATTCATTAAGGCAACATGGAGCATTTCCTGGAGTCCAAAATAGAAAACCCCAGAGAAATAACCCGATAAACGTAGAACGAGAATTGCAGAGTTTAGCGTATGTTCGACTACATCCACATTCGTCTATTAGGCATGTAGCTCAGGAAGTAGGAACATCATTTGGATATGTTCAGAGGACGTTAAAAAAACACAAGCTGTACCCCTATAAACCAAATTTAGTGCAATACTTACGTCCACCTCTGGACTATTTCTTATGGGGCTATCTTAAGACACTAGTCTATGCAGATCCGCCACAGAATGTAGAGGATTTAAAAAACAATATCCGGTTGGCTTGTATGCAGTTAACACCCGATGTGATACATAGAACAACACATCATGAACTTCTAAAGCGGCTAGAGGCATGTGTTGCACCAAATGGTGGTAATTTTAAACAATTTATACAATAATTTTCCTGCATACCATCTTTGTAGTTAAAAAATACGTGCTTATTACTTTTTTTTTTATGATTGTGGACCTGAACAGGCTAAATTAGGCCTATCGTGCTAAAGCACTCAGGAACACTTAGGAGGATTGATAGAGGGATAATGAATTGCCAATAGATGCCTATGAACAGCTACATTAAATTTTCTCATATCATAAGTGAGAGGAAAACAGGAACTAGGGAGATCATTCCAGAGTTTAGAAGCCGTGTAGAAAAATGTGGATTGCGCCCGTTTGGTACGACAAGTGGAGATTTGTACTGCATACTGATGATGTGAATGAGCGAACCGAGTGTTTCTCGAAAAGATAGCCCGAGATGGTGTCAAAGAATATAATTCAGCAGCACAATAGCCGTTGTAATAACGATAATACAAAGAAAGAAATTTCTTCTATGCTCAAGGAACTGTATGTGAGAAGTTAAGGACGGGTCATTTATAAGCCTAATCGCTTTCTTTTGAATACGATCAACGATATCGAGAGCGTATTGGGGAGCACTAACCCAGAGGTGAGAATTATATTCCAGATGAGGCCGAATTTGGGCCTTATACAGCAGAAGGAGTTGTCGAGAGGTAAAGTACTGCTTAGATCTGTACAAAAAGCCTATTTTACGAGCAGCTGTTTTGGTAGCTGACAGAAGATGGTCAACCCATGAGAGATTTGAAGATACAGTCATACCCAACAGAGTAATAGAGTCTGAAAACTTAAGAACTGAGCCATTCATACTTACAACAGGAAATGATCGATCCTTTTTGGCGGACATAAGGCAACACTGCGTTTTGTTAGCATTAAATTTAACTAGATTATTTCTTCCCCATTCGAGAACACGTTGAATGTCTTTGTTGATTGAATTTGCCATTTCAACTTTAATTTCTTGATTTGACATAGAAAGTGGATTATCACTATGAGTAGACTGAGATGAACTACAGTGAAGAGTGCTATCGTCAGCAAAGCAATGGATGGGGTTAGTTGTTGAAGAAATAAGGTCATTTATGTACAGTAGGAAAAGTGTAGGCGCTATAACGGATCCCTGTGGTACGCCCGCGTTAATGCTAACTTCTTTTGAAAAAAAGCCATCAACTACGACACGTATTCGTCTTTTATCAAGGAAACTAGAAACCCAGTTGATGAGCATATCATTATTACTTGTTGAATTTTGTATTTTGTTTATATATCCGTTTCCAGATTTCTTACTATTCTAATAAATACTAATAATAAAAGCAGTTGTTTCCGATTTCGATGGCAATAGCTATTTTGTTTTTTAAGTAGTGGTCTTGTACGCCTTCAAACAGTTTCTTGCGATTTACAACAAAATTTTCTGATATAATACCGATAAAATTTTATATTTACAGAAAGAAAAAATAATGAGGAATCAGATAGTCTAAAAAAATATACAGGGTGTCATTTAAAAAACAATAGTGTTCGTTTCCGGTTTAACCGGAAATGAAAAAAAAAATTTGATAGCCCTATTAAACGTAGCACTTGGCCATAAACAAAAATAATTTAACGTCTTTTTTATATATCATAAAATAAAGAAGTTATTTGATGGTCCCTTTACTTTGGATCACACTATATATATATATATATATATATATATATATATATATATATATATATACACACACACACAAATAAATATAAACTAATTAATCTTAAGACTCTTAGTTTTTTAAGTGACAGGAATCACGAGTATTTAGTTTCTCAATTATTCTAATCGCTCTTTTTTGAGTAACAATCAGAATGTTCTTGTTACTAGAGTTACCAAAAAATTGAATAGCATATCTTAAAAGCGATTCAAAGTAAGAATGATATATCTGGATTAATACAGTAATAGAAACAATATTTCTTAAGTGGTGCATAGTATAGCAAGCAGAGTTTAGTTTACAATTTATTTGATTAATGTGGCCATGAAATGGCATCGACATGCAAACCTAACAAGTTGAAGCTATGTGCCATCTGTACCGGTATATTATTTAATAGTAAATTTTTGGAAAGTGATGTTAGAGAACAGTTACTAAAAATTATAAATTTAGTTTTTTCAACGTCCAGCTTTAACCCGTTCCTCTTATTCCAGGTTTCCAAGTACATTAACAACTTTTCCACCTTTGCTCAATATTCATTTGTGGTTACAAAAGAAAATGAAAATTTTGTGTCATCTGTATATAACATAATTTGTTCAGGCGCTTGTTCTGCTAGATCATTAATAAATATATTAAACAAAACTGGCCCCAGGATGGATCCTTGTGGTAATATCCTACTGAAACATTTTGGACTGTCGAGTTAATAATTTTCCTTATATTATTGTCGTTATGATGTTTATAATGATGTATAATGTTTACGTTCCGAAAGTTAACTTCGGAACCATTCCACCGCAATCCCTCTTATGCTGCAATGAGCAAAGGTTATTCGACAAGGTCAAATGCTTTCGAGAAGTCGCAAAACAAGATAGCACACGATTCTTTTTTGTTTATAGAGGAGTAAATATGCTTTAACAAGTTATACATATCAGTACATGTTGATTTATTTTTGCTAAATCCATGCTGATTATGGTTTAGCAAATGACATTTTTCACAATAAGCTTTTAAGCGTGAATACACGGCAGTTTCAAAAATTGTTTCTTCTTTTTTGTATATCGGTACAACCTTCGTAATTTTTAGGCATGATGGTACAACCCCTTGTAAAAAAGATTCATTTATTAGTTCGCTCAATGGTGAACTTAAGAGAATTGCCATCCTTTTAACAACAGATGATGGTATTTCGTCGGATCCGGCACTGTTACCATTATTAATTCTACGAATAATATTCAATGCTTCGTTTGAGGATGTTGGAGAGAAAAAAAAAGTTTGAGGATTGGATTGTGTTGTTAAACACAACAAATTTATTAGCAATTTCGACTGAGTTAGAAATAGTTCTACCTTGCAGTGCAAGGAAATGTTTTGTGGTGTAGATTTTGATTTACCCAACTGTCTCTTAATCTCCTGCCATATTTGTCGATTTTAAAATATTACTCACTAGGTGCCGTCTTTTTGCTAAGACTACTATTGATGGTACAGTAGTTTTTTTAATATCACGTTTGATTTAAGATTTAAGATTTAAGAAAAGTATGAAGCAACTTTTTATGGAAATAAGCGACTTTTATGCCTTTTGACAGCCACGGTTTAATTCGGATGTTAGATTCCCTTCTAAGAGGATAACAACATTTAAACTTTGCACAAATTAAGTCATGAAAAATATTGAATTTCGTATTAGCATCTAAATTAGTCTCATAAATGAAGTTAAGACTATTTGTTTTAGTGTAGTTATACGTTTCTCTGTATTTTTATGTGTATACAACGTTTCAATAAACTTGGAACCTTCCGTCGCAACTTTTGCATGGAACAAAATTTTGCAGAGTACCGTTTCATGAGCTGTAAAACCGGAATTAAATACGTATGTGTGCACTTTGAAACTATGTTGGAAAAGATGTTGTCATTAATGCTTGAACACTTTTCAGTTATTCTTGTAGGAAGGAACCGTAATAAATTGAAATGAGTTAAACATTAATACTACATCTGTTGTGTTACTGCTGTCGGTTTGCTCAAAATCGATATTGAAATCTCCACAAACTAGTAACAACTTATTAGGATTAAAGGCTAACGACAGTGTTTCCTCTAATAGTTGAAGGAAGTTAGTAAAACAGTTTTTCGTAATTACTGAAGGAGAGTTACTTCGATAGATGCAAATAAAGGTAATTGTGTTGATGTTATCAAGTATTACATCAATAGCACAAATTTCAAACATGTCTTTTGAGAAACTTTTAATGTCTAATTCCATAAAATCTATGTTATTGCGTGTATATATATATATATATATATATATATATATATATATATATATATATATATATATATATGCAACCCGCCTCGAGAGTGGGTATTCCTACAGTACCTGCTGATCAAATGAAAGTTGTCAATTAGAAAATATTCATTATCGTATAGCCAATGTTCAGTAATAGATTACATCTACATTTATTAATTCATCAAGTAAAGCTTCAATTCAGTGATTTTTGTTTCTAATTCCTTGAACGTTAAAATTTCTTAAGCCCTATTATTGGAGACACCGCTGGAAAATTTAGTTAATGAACAGTTTGTTAATAATTGCTATATTCATTACTACTGTGCATTATTGCCACATTACATTTGAGTTAACACATTTACTAGTTGAAGAATTATAATTAACACGAGTGACATTGATTAAGTTATTATAGTTGATATAACAATTTTGGCTACAAAGTAATTGAATATCCTTTTCCTTAATTACTTTAACAGTTTCTTTCCAAATTATTCTCTTTCCACTTCGATTTAAATGAAATCCGTGGCTAGTGAAATTTATAGGTGATAATAAATAATTTACATCGATAAAGGCGCAATTACAAATATTACAAAGATCATATAGATAAGAATTAGTTTTATAGATTTTTCCTTATTCAGTATATAACGACCATCCCAAAAAGGAACTGAGACTATAATTACAGTAGTGTATCTTGTAACCAACTTAATTTTCTTTTTGTCTTGATGATCGATTCTTGATCCTTTTAATGCATTACTCGCTCTCGCCATGATAACGACGTAATCGTTCTTTGAAAAATTAGACGTTAATGGTAGTATGTTACCAACTACTGCTCCAAAATTATCATTCGGTTTAACAAAAGTCTCTACCTGATATTTAGAATCTAATATTTATTGAAATTCAGCAATTGCGTCCGTGACTATCAAATAAAAGAAGCACTTTTTTTTGAGAATATTCATTTCGACGATCTTGTGAAATTGCAGCCAATGATTTATTATGACAATCAATATTTTGAACAAAGTCAAGGTCTGGAAACTTATTGTTGCCTTGTATATCGTCGTTTACAGGTTTCGATTTCACCTTATCGCTTTTAATAATACGTTGATGCGATGTGATCGGATTAAATTTATTATTATCAATTTCATAACTGATTGTTTTAGAACACTTTATTTTATCAGAATTAGTATTTTTTCACATTACCGGATTTTTTGCTGTATTTTCTCTAACATGAGTTTTTGAGTTTATTTTCAAGGGTTTTAAGTTTACTTTTTAGAACTAGTATGCATTGGCTTAAGTAATCGACGTATTTCAATTTCTTTTTATTTATCTGTTGAGGAATATTTTTTTTATCTAGATACTATTCAACTACATATTTCGACTAATCCTTAGCGCTTTTGGTCAATAATACGTGACTCAAAGTAATTATCATTCTATGAGATGGAGAGACAGTTTATATGACAATGGCATTGATATAGTGACTATCTGTGCGGATTTTTCTCTACTACTTATGCTTCTAAGAAAAATTGTGTAACGCCTAACTACAATATTTCAGGTCAAGTGTAACTGTCAGTGACACTCTTACTCTGTTATTAAGCTTGAATAAAAATAAGTAAAAAAAACATTTTTAAAAAACGCTTTTATTTTCAAATGTACTAAAAAGAATAAAATATTTTTTTATCTACCCAGTAACATCAAAAATGATCTTGAACTCAACTTGTATATTTTTGTGTATGGTTTTACACTAAAAGCTTAAGTCCAGAATTTCAAGGCCATAGCTTCATAAACAACTATTTCGACCGTATTTGGCCAAATTTGGCCGCAAAAGTCAAAGCAATTCGTGTATTGTCATCAAGAATACACATGTATGCCAAACTTCAGCTCAATCGGAGATCAGGAAGTTGTTGAAAATTCAATTACAAGATTTGAACCGGACAGACAAAGTGAGTTGAATAAAAACGTTAAAAAACAATCTAATTATGGTCCCGACCTCATTGTTGGGCACTTTTTTTAATTAAGTAAGTGTATAAGCACAAGATGATGTGCTTATACACTTGCTAAACCTCTACATATATTATATTCATCATCATTACGTGAAGAAGCAGTACCAGATATTTGGAAGCTTGACTTTATCACTCCGACATTTCAAACTGGTCAACGAGATTGCATTGAGAACTATCGTTGTGCATCTATCCAATCATGCTTTGATAAAATTTTGAATAATATCGTATCTAAACAACTTTTGTGGATAAGTAAAGGTATATTTATTGACGAACAGCATGGCTTTTTTAATGGAAGATCAACTGGCACCAATTTATTGAACTATCATACATACTTCACACAGTCTTTATAGAGTGGATATCAACTTGACACTATTTACACGGCCTTCTCTAAAGTGTTTAATGCTATATTATGTGCCATATTAAATGCTTATGGTTTTAAAGCACACATTATCAACTCGATAAGTGCGTTTTTATCTAACCAAATTCAACGAGTAAAATTGAATAATTATGTATCTAAAGACATTGTCGTGTCATCGGGTGTGTCTCAAGGATCTCATTGTGGTTCTATCCTATTTTTTATTTTTATAAATGACAGCAGCCGATATTTTAAAAAACTTTCGTTATTTACTCTTTGCCGATTTTTACAACCGTGGCTGTTACGGTCGATAGTGCATACATACAAGCAGATTTGAAAAAACTTAGTATGCGGTGCTCGGTTAATAATCTTCAATTAAACCGAGGTAAACGTAAAGTGATAAGTTTCTATAAAGGTAAATCTTTTATTAAATTTAGATATACTTTAATGGATACTGAGCTTAACTAATTTTAGGAGTCATATTGACCGAAAAGCTTTAAAACTACTTGGTCTGCTTTATGGATACTGTAAATACTTTACAGCGAATAGTCTAAAAATTCTGTTTTGTTTTCTAATCAGATCTTTACTTGAATACTTGAATTACACAGATTAAAATGGTCGAAAATGTACAACGAAAATTTTTAAAAATGCTTTAGTACAAGGATAATTTTGCATTTAGTTTATCATAGCACTAATTATGGCATATTTAATGTTATTCAGCACATTGAAAGCATGATCAATACAGTCAATCATTTTAAGTGTTTTGATTAATTTTGCAGTTCTCATAAGAAGTTTAAAAATAGCTTGAAGCTCATTAATATTTCATCTCTATAATTGCATATGTCATAAATGTTTGCTACTACTCAACATGAATTCGTGCTTAAAGTCTGGTCGTATGAAACTTTATCTTTAATACACCATTGTAGAATAATGTCCCATCCGATCGTCCAATAATGAACTAATTTAATTGATAATATTACTAGAAGGCATTTTGAATCGTAAACGTTAATTAAAATTTTGACACCATTAGTTACCCAAACGATAATGTAATATTCGATTTTTGTTAATTGATCTTCCGGAGGATTTGATCACATCTTAGGCAACTTAGGAACATGATGATGTTGGTACACATACGTCAAAATCCACAAAAAAACTGTTACTAACAGACAATGTTACACGATCTATGAAAAACGTTACAAGTTGTGGAAACAAAGTTTAAAACAAATTTGTAACTTATTACCACAATTACATTCTTTATGCTACCTGCACGGAATAGATGGATATTTCATATTTGTGATTGAAGGATTAAAGGGTATAGGGCAGCTTAGTACTTGGTGACATTCCGCCTCAGCTATGATACTTTGGGTGTTAGTTAAAGTACTCGAACTGTTTCCTTTAATTATTAGTGTTTTGTAGTCAAAACAGTAATTTTTGTGTGTCAAGTTCTACAGTAAGTGTGTTTGTTGAAATTATCTTTGTACCTTTGTCTGTTCGTTATGTGCTGAAATCTCCGTATGCCCGATATCTTTGTTATGTGCTGAAATCTCCTTAATTGTAACTGGACTACAACTGCCATTATTCACTTTAATCTAAAATTTCGTTGTGGTTTCGTCCAAAACATTTATTTTCGAACCACCCTAATACAAAAAAAAAAACAAAGAAAACTTCAAATGTAGTACTGTATATATTTGTATCATTAATTCCCACATGAACTGATGTTTGAACTGTGCTTTAAATAAATGAAGATTAACTTTTGAAATGATTAATGGTAATGAATCGATCTTTTTAAAGACCACTTAAGGTCAACGGCACCCATTATCAAAGAAAAAATTATTAAATTTAATACATCTATTAAACTTACTGAAAAATTCTGACTTAATTACACTGTCCTCTAAACAAACGAAAATATTATTCTACGATCTCAAATCTACTCTACCTAATTAAAATTATCTTATAGTAAACACAAATACATAAGAATGCACATTTATTGTCTTTATTTCCTTTATCTTAACTAAACTGGAAACGCGTTACCTATTTATAACGGCTTCCTTCATAAATTGATAGTTTTACGCACATAACTTTCCATTTATTACTCCGCAACCCGGATGAGAGTCATAATAGTACTTTTTGTACCTAAAATTTAAACTTAATAAACTCAATCAATTTGATTGGCTTGCAAGCGATCGATATTCGTCCATTTTTGTCACATTCTTAATTAGAAATTCATTTTCTATATAACGCTTAAAGCGAAAATTTGTTGCTATTACAATTTTTTGCGCAATGTATATACTTAGTTTACATTTAATTTCAGCTGGATATAATTGATTTAGTGTCTTTGTATTCGAATAATTCAAATTCGATTCTATTTTTAAACATTCTATCTATTACTTGAACTTTTTGTATGATCAAATTATTGGAATTATTCGAATTATATGGTTTAATGGCTTAATACAAAACTATCTTGTTTAGGTTCTATCCTGTATATTATACCGTTGTTGGCGGTGATCGAGCAAGTAGGGCCAAGCAGATTTTTATTAAATTAGTACGGTTAGATTTTTTGATATTCACATTTTAAAGCCAGATGCAAAAATGAATGCATTTAATTTCTATTATCCATAAAAATAATAATTCTATCCCGTAAACTTTTTGAGCGTGTTTCTCAAAATAAAATGGTTCAGTTTGAACTAATTTTTTTAATAGCTACTGTGTCGTTTTTTATTAGGAAATCTACTTACAAGCACAACGATATTTCTCGTATATACATTAATATACTAAAAGTATCGTCTAATATCTAATATCCTACCCAAGTTGCAATTAAAAATAAGAATAATTTTTAAAAATTCTAGGATTTTAAAATTACGCATCTATTAGAATGTTAAATAGTGTGTGCCTACATGAGACTGTAATAAAAAAAAATAAGAAGAGTGTAAGGAGAATATTAGCTTTATGAACTGTCCGTAAATGATAAAACTTCTGTCGAAAATCTTTAGCGTTGTTAATTTTACAGTCGCTGCAGTTACAGTCATTACTATTTAAAATAATAATTGCATTACATCCATTCGATGGGAATATTATTATATAATTTGTGGAATTTCAGATTTATTACCACTAATGTTTTAAATAAATATAATTCCACAACTTATAATTATTTATTTCTCTACGCCGTTCATTACAACCTGTATCATTACCAAGAGAAAATGTATAAGTAAAACAACAAACAAATATGGCAACAAATCATTAAGGTAAAACAGCAAACTGGACGTAAATTATAATTCTATATTTAAAATATCTGTTAAAGGTGAGTCTACAAGATCAACTTGTTCGTTCATTAAAGGTACTTTCTGTTTATGTTTATAAATTGCAAATGCTTCCAAACTATTCATTTATCTTCTTTATTACCAAAACGTAAAAATGTAATTTATTCTGTGAAGTCATAAGCTGATTATTTACTATTAAATGTTTGGCACAATTTTATTTGTTTGTTTGTATTTGTAACATCTAATGTGTTCTTTGTATCTGATATTAAAGTTCTATGTTTGTCCAATATAAACAGAATTAAATAAACATTTAAGAACATTTGTATTAGTATTGAAAGCTACTTTGTAATTCTTGCTCTTTTGTAATATGTGAGCTACTTGTTCTGATATTTTTCCAAAATATGAAATTGATATGTATTTATTTTCTGTCGGTTCTATATTAACTGGGTAAATCTTTTTGTTAGATAGTTTGTACTCTTGATGTTTAACTAAAGTGTGGATTATATTTCAAATGTAACCATTTGATTGTGCAACTTGTTTTATAATTGATATTGCTTTGTTGAAATTTGTTTGGTTTAATGGTAATGACATTTCTCTATGTACTAAGGATCTATATGCTGCTAATTTATGTGTTTTATGGTTAAATGAATCGTTTGGAATGCCTGTGTATGTAGGTTCTCTGATTTGTTCTGTGTAATAATTTTTATGTTTAAATCTAGAAAAGTAATGGCTCAATTTTGTTTCCTTTAGGATCGTTAATATAAAACATTCTAGGCTTGCGGTTATTAAGTAAGGCTATTGGTTATTTTGTTTTAAATCCTTTAATATTATATTTTAAATTAATAAGCTTAACTTTTGCATTTTTATTTTTTGGTTTCTAATTAATTTTTTGACGGCTACGGCTTCAATTGCTCGTGAAACGTTTACAAGTTTGTAAATTTATTAACAAAAAAGAAAAATACACGATTAATTAACACAAAAGAAGAATTTTATTTAGCTATAAAAGCTTTTAAAGTGTAAAATTTATTAAATTTGTGATGAAGGCATAATTTGTTTCATAAACGTTATAACTGTTTAGGCTTTAATTAAATGTTTTATATTAAACTTTGATAAAATGATGTATTTTAAAATACGTAAAGCTCAAATGATTAACTTAATTAAACGTAAATATTTTCTTAATTTATTATACTCTCCCTAAAGCTATACAAGTTTAACTAATCTCGATGTATTTTACACGTTTACAAACACATTACGGTACAATACATAACTGACAAATAACCCCGTAATCTCACAGCGGCGACTATTCGGTGTTAACAAATACCTATTTAGGACATCATCAATTTTAGATAAGGACGGGGTTTGTCGCGTATAGCGAATATCCGTGTCACAATTTAATGTCATAAAGATAGGGTGCGTGCAATTTATTAGGTGAATACTAATTGAAATAACACGTAATCAAGAATTGATTATTGTATATAGGGAGAGGTTGTGTGTATTATGTTTCTTTTTTGTTGTCGAATTTTATTCAGCATAATTTTTCTTCCATTTTTTTGAATGCCTGTATGTGTGAAGTTTGTATAGGGCTACAATACCTACGTAATGTATTACTTTGGAAATAGAGTGAACGAGCCGAAACATTTTTACTTCCAGTAAAATATCATGTTACATCTAGCGCTGAAACCGACACACTAATATTGCAACTTTCAAGCTTTCAGAGAATCACAATATTTATGCATTATGCTATTGTTTACACTTATTGTGATTTTTGCTCAAGTTGATAGTGAGCAGATTCGTTCATTAAAGAAGTCCTTTAATCAATGGTTTTTGTATTTGTTGTTATAATTTTATTACACAAATTAGATAGTTTAACGCAATGCAATTTTTTTACCTGAAGATAACTAACATTTTTATAATTGCAACAATTTTGTTGCTTGTGCTTGTGAAGTTACTTTGTCCTTTTATATAATAGTTCGCTGCCATTACCTTTACTTAATTTTACTACATTTTAATCATTCGCGTATAGCTGATAATTGTTTTCCCGTAATTTCTTTTAAATTTTGTTATAAAATAACGTTATTTGATTGGTTCGTGGATATCCCAATTAAACAATTGTTTCCAGTGCGTGGGTAAATTTTAATTAAAATGCAAAATTATTACCCTCTAACTCAATTGCAAAAGTTCACCTTTTACACCTTTAGTTAATAAAAATTTCTTCGTAATCTTAATTTGTTAAAACTAAAAAGTAAAGTAGTTTTGAAAATGAATTTAAGGGAATCTGAAAGAGTTTTTCAAGTCTGTACTTTAAACATAAATTTGCTTTACTCTTAGCATGTATCAGCGGCCTTTATACAGGGTCGTCAGGCAATAGTGCAATAACAGGTGGATATTGCAAATTTCAGGAAGCAAATTGCACTTTCTAAAATTAATTTTAATTATAGACGGTGTTCCAGCAGGAGGTGGCATGGTGGTGTCGAATTTTTTAATGGATCATCCTGTACGTTTTTAATGCTATAAATTTTAGCGCTATGAAAGGTATAATTTTTTTTGTAATAGATGTTTAATAACAGTCAGGAAAATATTGAATTACTGCGAGGACCCATGTTGAATACGAGGCACTTATTTTTTATGAAATCGCCCGTTTTTGGTCAATTACTCAAACATTTTGGAGCAGGAAAATTGAGTTTTCCAGACTAGTCATCAAAAGAGAAGCTATCAATATTTCACTTTTTATATTTAACATTAAAACTTGATTTATTATTTCGGTCGCCTCAGTAACCAGAGCAGTGGTGAAGCGCATTACTAGATATTTATAGAACATCTTTATCTTTAAAGTTTTACAATAATTTTTATGATAATTGACAATTTCAGAAAAAAATAAAGTACAAGCGTCGTCACTGCAAATTCGAAGATAAAAAATTTTACTGTAGGTAGCTATTACTGAAATCCTAATTTTACACAGGGTGACCAGAATTAATTGTTAGAGCTAGTCAAATGTAGACACATTTTTCTCGATTTTTTCAAACGGAATATCTTGTATATTTTATACATTACAGCTTACGTTGGTTTCGAAATATTGAACAAAATTTATTAACTGCGTTAAAGAGATTCACTGACCTACAAAGTAAAATTAATTTATACACAGTAGATTTAAAAACCGCAGTTGAAGAAACAGCTATGAAATTAGATCTTGATTAGAATACAAAAGTAAGGTTAGATCATTCATAGATCCTCTCGACAGAAAGGAAACGTAACTGTAGTAATGTATAGGAAAACTTACAACCGTAAGATCCAACAACTACTGGACGGGTGCGAGTAGAAACAAATACCAAAACTCCACATCATCAACCGAAAGAAGGATATACCAGACGCTAGCAAGGCATGGGGAGGGGGTTGCGATTACCAGAGAACTAAACTGCTATGAGACCAATTGTGAGCCCAAGAAATTCTCCTTGCCATCCATTAACACACTATCTGCTAGGCATCATCACACCCTTATCGGGAAAAACCGATAGAATACGCAGCACTTCGTGGAAACCATCAGAAACTTCCAACCCAACCACGAAGCTTCGACATCGCGAGTCTATTCACAAATGTGCCCACCGACAAGAGCACTAACCGTCATAAGGAACAGGTTGGAAAAGGATGAACGTTAGACTAACGCACGCAACTCTCGGTAAATACAATAATAGAACTTCTGATAATCTGCACTAGAACCACATACTTTCCAGTAGAAGACAAATTCTACCAACAAGAGTATGGGATGGCGATGGGTTCCCACTATCACCCATAGTGATCAATATATGCATGGTAGACTTCGAAGATCAAGCGATATCCGAATTCGCGGACAAACCATGAATGTGGCTTAGATACGTAGACAATACCTTTATAGCTTGGCCACACGGCACTAAATCATGTAAATAGCCGCGCACCGTCCATAAAATTCACAATAGAATTGGAGTCGGAAAAAACTGCCATTCCTGGATGCACTTGTACACTGTTACGACAAGTGTATACAGGAAATATAGAGGACCTGATAAAGAAGAAGAAAATATCGCTATTAGCTTAAAGAAAATGGCTGCCCCGATCTAACACCTAACCTAAACAAGGAAAAGATAACCCAAAAAGAAGAACCTATATACGCAATGGTAATGGTATATATACCAGGTACCTAGGAGACAATACGAAGGATAGGCAGCGAATACAAGATATGCACTGCCTTCAAACCGATAATAACGCTCATAGGAATACTAACCAAAAACAAACCACACAATGAAGACCAAGATTCCAACATGCGTATACAACCTACCATGCGAATGTGGCAAATCATACATAGGAGAGAGCACTACAACACTCAAAGTGAGAACTCAAAAACACAGAGAGATCAAGAATCGCTGAACACGTTTGGAACGAAGACCACCGAATCCAATGGGATAACATACAGATAGTGTCATAGGACGAGAATACAACTCGCCAAAAACTCAAGGAAGCAATGGCAAATCCGATAGTGTACAAATGTTATCCCTATGGATCCCAATAATGCTCAAAGACCTGCGCAACATACGCAAAAAACTATGTACCAAGTTCGCACCCCATCGTAGTCAAATGTTTATACACCCAGTAATAATAAATTAAAATATCGATAACACAAAAATAACGAAGAAAGGTCAAAAGGAATAACCTCATGTTATAGGAGGTGTTCAAAATATTCGATTTTCTTGCAAACGCATATTGATTCTTCCCGATAAATATCCTTGGACACTCTGCATCATCTGGCGTCACACTTTAGAAAGGGTTTAT
This sequence comes from Vesta saturnalis, assembly GCA_036346205.1. Taxonomy (NCBI): domain Eukaryota; kingdom Metazoa; phylum Arthropoda; class Insecta; order Coleoptera; family Lampyridae; genus Vesta; species Vesta saturnalis. Next base: position 1,668,367 of record JARFJB010002494.1, read on the forward strand.
AGTACTTCCACGTAAGTTTTTTAACTGTTGTGGGTGGTTCCTTATAAACAGTCCTTTTTACATACCTTAATGAAAAGTAATCCAGTATAGTTATGTTTGAGGAACGATCTGGCTAGGTGGCAGTTCCACATCTACCAATCCATCTGCCTCTATAAGCATCATTTAGGAAGTCTCTCAATTCTTTTGAATAGTGGGCCGGGACACCGTCATGTTGCAACCACATCGTTTGACAAAGCATGCGTGGGATTGTTTCCTTTCCTTTCAAAAAAGTGTTAATGATGTTAATGATAAGCTTGTCTAAAGAGTTGAGGATTTTCAATAGCGTTATAATGAAAATTGTAGCAGTTAATTGCACAATTTCTTTGGAAAGTGTCTTGACCAGAAAACAAACCTCTGTAAAAAAATGTGTGTCCTTTTGAATACGTATCATTTCCAATTTCTATGAATAGGTACAAGTTTGTAAAATTTTTTTCGTCAGGTGATCTTCTGTTGGAATAACGTTGTTGATGTATACGATTCGCCAAAACAAAAACAATTTTTCTGAGCCTCGCCCAGTACGAAAGCTCATATTTACTCAAAATAATTTTCCATAAAACACTTCAAAGCACGGATGAATGAATGAATATTAGCAAGCTGGCACGTTTAAAACCACTGCAAACAAAATTTGACATTTTGAACATTTACATATTATCTACGGAACCTCGAGTAGGACAGCATATTTTGAAGACAGTGCATTACTTTAACGTGGCTAATAAATTTTGTTGAATGTTGCCAAGCCTTAAGTAACAGTATAATTTGTTAAAGTTCCTATTTGTGTATGTGGTGATTTTTTTATGCGAGAACGATGCTTGCACTTTATTTTACATGAAAATTATCTTTCCTAACTTGAAAGTGCTAAAATTTATAACATGAATGACCACCCGAAGCTACGAAATAATCATTGCAATGCACTGATTTTACATATATAGTTAAAATTAAATCAAATGTATACATTTTGTTTTCAATGTATCATAACACAATTGTACTGTTTGTAAGTAATTACAAAAATGTTATTGTTATTCTGTATTTTTTTATTGGATTAGGAAGTATTTTCACTGTTAGCCTTCTGCGTTGGAGGGTATACTAAATCGTTTCTTTTTTTTTGAGTATTACAATTATGAATGAGTAATTTTCTTTACTGTTTTTATTAAAAATATTTAATGGCAGCTATGATACGCTTTGAAATACATGTGCAGGTTTATTCTTTTGTGTTTTCATATATTGTATTAAATTGTTCTGACTTCAACAATTATTAATAACGTAGGTTATTTTAAAAAAAATAATTTTGCATGATCTTAATAGAGCAATTGATAAAATAAAAGTCATTCTTTCTAACAATATGGCAGGAAGACAGATCGTTTCCCTTCAACTGTATTATTTATCTTTCTACTTCATGGTGTTAATTTTTGGTGTAAATAATTATTAATTTAACGAACATTAATTTTTATTAATGTATCGTTAAATTTTGTAGTAATTTAATTCTAGTACTATTACAGTAATAATAAATATATAAAAATTGTAATAATAATAATAGTACTAGGAATAAATTTCTTTTCTAGCATTCTATTATTTATACTCATAAATTAACGTAATTAAAACAGAATCATAAATAATACATTTAAAAGAATGCAATCTTTGTTCCTGTCATAATGTAAAAAAATCTTTATTTTTTATGCACAAATCGAGATTAAAGATATTATTAACTCCTTACATGTAGTAAAACAAATTGACTTGCTTATTAAATGCCCCTTAAAAATTAAAAACAAATTAATACAATGTTACATTTGTATTTTGTGTTATTTTCATATTAAAATTGTTAGTTACGTTTCGTGACGACGACAGTTGCAATTGGCGTTATAACGTATATAATTTGTATTAATTGTGTTGATGTCACTGATCTTTCAAACAGGTATTGTTTATTTGTCCAATTAGTTTTATAAGAAAGAGTTTTGTATTGTCATTAATTTATAAAATACAAAAAGCTTAAGATTGCTCCAGTGATTAATTTTAATCTGACGATATGCATTTAATGTATGAGGAAATGCAATCCAATGCAATCCTCGGGCAGCGGCACGTAGGTATGCGAATAAATTTCCAAATAGAAGGTATCCTACTCCCAAATAATTTTTCTTCATCACATGGTGGGTAATTCACAAAAATAATGAAACTGGAAGGCATGTTAATACAATAGAAGCATATGAGGATTGGCTACAATATATCCCCACATTTCCATAAATCTTCTGCGTGGAACATTTTTCATGGGAAAAACTTGTCATTTTAGAAAAGCTCAAATCAAGCATGACGGTGATTTTTCTATTCGTGTTGACACTCGTTTGATAATATACATAGTGGACATTATTATTCCTACGTTAATGAGCAGTCTCTTGTTATTAAAGAAACTAAACATTAGCAAACGCTCAGTATAAATATATGAATAGACGTTTTTCTATAATTCCCCAATCGTTTAAATACTGAGGAGTTTTACTTTTTAAAAATACTATACTGAATGTACTGAATATCAATTAATATGCGCCAAGTCTTGTTGTTCTTATTCGATGACTGTCAAGTTCACTTTAGCAGGGTTGTTCGAAATTGTTTAGGAAATAATTATTGAAAGCGATGAATCAGAAGAGTAGTTCAGTTGTTTGGTTATCGAATGCATCCAGATTGAAATACTTGACGTTTTTGTGTTTGGGATACTGTAAGATCAATGGCTTTTCTATAGCCAACTTTCACCATTGGAAATGAATATATGAAAAGTCAAGTCGATTTTTTTCGAAGACTAAGCATGATAAGAACTTTAGATAAAAGCATCAGTTTTAATTCATTAAAAAGAATCGAATTTGGTAAATGTTATGTCTAAATGGCAAAAGTTGAAAAAACAAAAAGATTACGAATAACATTCTACCTACTATGCCAATCGAAGCGTTTATGACTACAATTAAGTAATTCATATTAAGGCCATCTGTTTGGGTATACACCACTAAATAAATGTGCAGAATGTTATCACCTCTGTGACATCCGTTTTAAAGATATTTAAATTAAACCTAATAACCTTTGGATTTGCGCCATCTTTAAAGATATTTAGCTCTCTTAGGAACTATTTTTGATCAGATGATACTTACTTCAAATCGACATAAAATCATTTCCAGAATTTGTTGTACAGTTTTAAATGTGGGTTATCAAGGTTGTATCATTTTCCATTATATTAGTGATTATAAACATTACAAGTGCGTGGGATAACTTTGTAGACGTACAGACTAAAAATCAATTTATGTAACAGCTGCCCATCTAATGCTTTATTGTGATAGCACATATGTAGTAACTGTGTGCGCTGCGCTTCGTGTTTTTGTATTTTGCGTAAATTGTAGAAAGCTTTTACGTTCCATGTAGAAAAATAATTTTGCATATTTCCTTACCTGTTGAACATGTAATAGTGGTATGCGTAAAAGATCGTTTAATGACATAATTGCACGTATACTTTAGTTTAATGTTTTATAAAATCTTTATAAATTCTTTTTGTTGCTGTTTAAATAATTATTTCATGAGAGGAAGGGATCAAATATACTTCTGTGTAAGTAGTTTGATTTATAACGTATTTAACACAAATGTAGGATAAGGCATGTATGTATTTGAGTGACTTAAACCTTAGTAAATGAAAGTAATCAGACGCCACTGGTAGATCCTGATTTGAGGGTTAATACAAAATATTGCAAAATTTATTGATTATTGCTTAGTAAACTCCTCGTATTAGTGTTACCATTTATTTATTTATTTTTGTTATTAAAACGTGAAAATAGGTGCTATATCTTGGCGCATATTTTTCTTTAGGTATGAAAATTAGTGGAATCAGTATAAATGATCATTGGGTTCAATGTAAAGAGTATTGATTATATTTTGAATAGCGTAGATATCAGAAGATTTACTAGACTTAAAGTAGATTATTTTTAGATATAGAATGTTTTATTCTATTGGTTTATGTAAGAAATAATATTTTCGAAAAGAGAGGTGCTTATAAATTAATTAGAAATACGTGAATCGGATAAGTCAACAACTGTTATGTGCAGAAAACTATTGTATTTTGTGACGAAGTACTACTATAAATAATGAAACCTTCCAAATTGTAAAATTGCAAGTGCCATAGATCAGATTTAAACTAAACAAGTTAGGCATGTAAGTAAAGGAGTGAAACCGATAATAGTATAGACGTGAAGCCATTAATAGGTATAACGATTTTATTTTTTCAAGTGTACGAAAAATGGGAAGTAAGTGTTGACTCCCTCAAGCTAATGTTACACATCAAGTTTATAAATTTAATATAAAACGTCTTTATAAGTTATCAATAGAAGTATTGTTTCGTTTTTGTTTTTTCTTTTGAACATTAATCACCTCAAGTAAACATTTATTTTTTTAAAGAGATTAAATTATTTGAAATTAACCGCTTTGAAATGTAAGCTTTACTATTTAACGTAAGTTTCATCTATGAGATAATATTGGAAGTAATAGTCGTAATATATGCAGGGTGATCCAATTAATCACCTTACAGTTTTATTGTTTGTTTTTTTTGTATCATGTATTGAAAATAATGATACAAATGTATGCCTCACGGCTGTTTGTTACAATTAAAGAGATTTTTGCATATGACAAAGATATACTGTATTGCCCAAAATAAACAGTACCGAAATATGAAGGGCATGGAATGAATGGCTGGAGCGATGTCTGCTTGTAATGTAATGTATACCTCACGGCTGTTTGTTACAATTAAAGGGATTTTTGCATATGTCAAAGATATACTGTATTGGCCAAAATAAACAGTACCGAAATATGAATGGCATGGAATGAATGGCTGGAGCGATGTCTGCTTGTTATGTTTGGCATTAACAGTCTTAATATTACGCTCGTGTTAAAATCGTTCTGAGGAAAAGGTATTTATAGTGGAACATTATTTCCGTTTATACGGAAGTGGACGGGGCAATGGCCTAAGTTTGAAACAAGATTTTGTAAAATATCGGGAGCAATTTATTAAAAGCTGCACCCAGTAAAAGGGTAATGCTAGTAATTGTTGAGAAATTTCGTTGTACTGGTAGTGTGTAGGGTTCTTCAGGTCGTCGAAAAACAGTTTGTATCAACGATAATGAAGAAGGGGTTCTTGACCAGGTTTTGCAGTCTCCACAAAGAAGTCTTCGACGAACTGCGTATAAAGTAAACATCAGTGAAACATCCACACATAGAATGTTCAAAGGCATTGGTGGTTCTCTATATCGTATTCAAACTGGACAAGGATTAAATGCTGTGGATAGTCGTTCAAGAAAAGTTTATTGTGGACGCGTGTTGAGCCAAGTATACAAAGATACCGATTTCTTGAAAAATGTATGGTTTTCAGACGAAAGTTATGTTTACGTAAATGGCTGTATCAATAGACAAACAACTCGATTTCTTGGATCGGGGCACGGTATTATTTTGTTGAGGACGGAAACCAAGCAAAATCATACCTTTTGTGAGAGATTTAAGAAATGTTTGCCGCGCACGAAATTTACAGTTGAACAGGCAATGCTTTCAACAGAATGGCGCCACAAGCCATACAGCCAGACCCTCATTAAAACTCGGCGAGCATTTTTGAGACAGAATAATTTCTCGTAGAACGGACTTCGATTACCCTGCACATTCACCTGACCTTACGCCACATGATGCATACATTAATTTGGGGTATGATGAAAGAGTCAGAATTCCGCTCTGATGATGCACCAATGGATATTGCAGAACTACGGCAAACAAGAATAAACTATTTTCAACAACTGCGTAAACCACTATTTACGAATATGTTCAATGATCTTCAAAATCGACATGAAACTTGTTTACGCCGTGGTTGGTGCTCATTTTGAACATGTAAATTACAAAAATTAAAAGAATTAATAAAGTTGTTGTTTTCGGTATTGTTTATTTTGGCGAATACTGTGTCTTATTTATTATCGTTTACTTTATTTCGTTTTTGGGGAATTAAAAGTTTAAGAATTTTAATTAACATAACTCAAATGCAGGTTATTAAAACTTTTTTAATCAAATTGCTTGAATGTTATTATCAGGCTGAACGAAAATCTATTTAATAAAAATATAATTGATTAGTTCATTTAGTTAAGCTTAAAGAGCACCGTACTTAAGACGTTAAGAGTATAATCTATACCGAGTGAGCTTTTTTGTGTATTCTGTGGTAATACGAAAGATAGTATCTCCTCAAGATTTGAAACCGTACACATTTCTGACAGTACTGGCGCCTACTGACATATTTACCGATTTTGCCCCCTCTATTCATTGCGTTTATGCCGGCAACCCGATTTTATAACAGTTACAGCGCGTAGCGCCAGTCAGACCTGTAGTTTAATTGTGTGTATGATTAACACACAGTTTTCGGTCGCATTTGAAATAAGTTTGATTAGTATTTTTAATGTATAACGCTCACTTATTTGGATCTCGTACTTGGTAGACCTTTAACAAAGTAGTTCATAATATTGGTTTAATTACACATGTCTATTGTAAGGGTTACAAATCTTTAGAGTTCTTTTAAATCGTTCATCTTAATACAGAATGTACAAACTGTGCGTTTCGATTGCAATGGGAACTTCCGCTTTCAGTAAAGAATGAAACGCGCGTGATGTAAATTTTGTTGAGAAAACGGCTAAATGTTCTGGGAAAAGTTTATATTTTTACGGTGTTTATAATTGTTTTTGCTACTTATATATATATATATATATATATATATATATATATATATATATATATATATATATATATATATCCTTTTATATACTAATTTCGTCCAGAAAACAACCAAACGCATTGCTTCGATTAGCAAGAACTAAAACGTAATGTTTAAGGGATGACTGAAAACTGTCGTTACTACAATCATAGTTTTAAATTTCTAGTATGTATTAAGACTATTAACTATTAATTGTCAATCTATCCCTTGTCACATTATGTGTTGCTTTGTTTGAATAAGCCCTGTGCATAAAAATCAATTTCGCAACAAAACATAGACACGTACTATTCTCGCCATGAAAGAATTGCCCTGCGTCATTAGATTATGAACCTAGATATCCAAATTGTTTAGGTATATTGCCATCTCATATCAAAGTGTCTTTAAAAAAAGGATAGAAACATATTTGAAGTGCATTTAACACAATCGATATATGCCATTGGATAGTTTCATTTAATGAAAAGAGAAATGAAATACTCGTTGGTATTGTTTAACATGCATTTTACTTTTAATTTGACTAACGCGTAATTTTAGCGCATAACTGACATAACCTTAGTATTCTGCATTCAACAGGTAATATTATTTTTATTTATTTATTTTTACTTTTATTTCACTATTGTAATCGCAAAATTACAGCGTGTGGCAAATGCTCTAGCTATATCTATGGCCAGTGAAGAATATCAAGTTTCGCAGTAGATCTAATTCAATTTTGTCCGGTCCAGGTAAAAAACGACCTCGTATAAAAACAAAATGGAACGATCTGCCAGAAACATCCAAAATGTGCATTAGGAATACATTGTACAACATGTATGTATAAAGTGAGTACAAGCTAACGTATACATATTCTCACATCTAAAATGCTTTTATTTACAGAAAAGCATGTCACAGTTGGAGCTTTAAATGCTGAACTTCGTGATATGTTTTATTAAGTGAAATTTAAATCGTTAGGATTCAAGTTCATAAACTTTAATCGCAGAGATTGGAAAAACGAAATATAGCAGAAATGCGAACTCATTTTCGCAAATGATAAATTTAAGAGATCAATTCTAAGTCTAAAGTGATTTCGAGGTTAACACAAAAAATGTTAGTTATGAACCCACACTATTTAAAACTGAACTTTATTCACTTATTAAATCTGGGCAAATAGAAATGAGGTGTGAGGTAGATGAAATAATTAGAAGCTATGGACATGAAGTGATTACGATTGCCACCGTATCATTGTGAATTTAATGCAATTAAACTCATATGGGCACATGCAAACTGGTACTACGATAAACACATTGGAAGAGATGGCTATAAAGACGAAAATATTATTCCAATGTGGAAGCATTACAGCAATGTAACCACACTGTTTGGTAGTTTAAGTTTATTGTTACAACATAATAGTGCAAATAATTGTAAAGGATGTGTTGTTTTTGTAATATAATTATTATGTGCAGTTATTGAACTCTAAATGAATTACAGTTAAATATGTCAAGCCTTTAAATTTCATTTTTAGTTATTTATTTGACATAACGTAGATCATGTATGTTATAGCAGCTCTTTATCTGTAACATACACATTTTTGTAATTCTTACTATCAAAGTGACCATTGAATTTAAATGTCAAATGTGAGGTTAGCATTTGAGTATTTAGTAAGTTAGATTGAACTGAACGTAAAAAATCAAATTTTAAACATGAAAACCTATTTTAAAGAAGTGGGATTGATATGGTATTGGTTCTTGGTGAGTGTTATGAAAATTGTTTGTTAGCATCTAAAGTTTACGGCCAAAAATACCCACATCGAGAGAAACCTGACAGACGGGCTTTTGAAAGATTGTTAGAACAGTTTAGGGGTAATGGAAACGTAGAATATAAAACCGTTATTCAACCCCAGTCTGTTGTAGGAGATGAAAATAATGAATTTTCTGTTATTGCCTTACTAATAGAAAACCCGCACACAAGTCATCGAGCTATTAGTACAGAAACTGGAATAAGTGGGCGAAGCATTGAACGAATAATAAAAATACACAAATTTCAACCTTATAAGATACAGTTGCACCAAGAGCTGTATCAAACGGACTTTCAACATAGATCAGATTTTTATTTATGGGTTATGGATAGAGTTGCATCAGACCAAAATTTTGTTGATAATGTCCTGTTTTCGGACGAGTGTACTTTTCATAATAACGGACACTTCAATCGGCATATCTTTCACTATTATAGTGATGAAAATCCTCACGTATTTCGCACTTTCGATCATCAACATAGGTGGTCTGTGAATGTGTGGGAAGTAATAATGGGGTCCCGTGTTATTGGTCCTTATTGTTTTAATGGTTACCTTAATGGTAAAAAATTTCGTACATTTTTGTGCAAAAATTATCTGGGCTCCTTGATGATGTACCATTGAACATTATGCGGAAAATGTGGATGCAGTTAGAAGGACATTGTGAACGTCGAGTACGGCGATACTTAAACCGGCGTTTTTCAAATAAGTGGATCGAAAGAGATGGTCCACATAAATAGCCGGATTTGACGATGTTGGATTTCTTTTTGTGGAGCTATATACAATGTATAGTTTACAATACACCACCGACTACTCCAGAACACATGAAAGCAGGAATAAAAGCTGCTTTTCAGACAGTAACTCCAGAAATGCTTCTCAAAGTGAAACGACCTTTTGAAAAAAGAATTGAGTTATGCTTAGTACAAGATGGACGTCACTTTGAACAAATTCTTTAAGTAATTTATTTTAATGTCAGTTCGTAAATTTAGTGTTAACTCTGTTTCGTTTGTGTTTAGTTTTCAAATTTAACTTTTTCGTAAATAAATGTTTTTTAAATTAAAATATGTAATTTTCCCTTACATCAAAACTTTTGCTTGCATTGGAAAGTGACAGACATGAATGGCTAATTTCGTTCAACTCTATTTTGAGTGATATTAGCTCTATGGTTACTATGATTAGACAAGATTATTACAAAATACGTATATTACAAATAAAAAAGAAATATTTACTAAAGAACCGTTGGTTTTAGGTCTTACATCGAATGAAAGACAATTTGGATGACTATCGGTTAAAGTTGTTAAACACAGGGTGTCCTACTTAAATTAATAAAATTATGCAGCTGCACATCTACGTTAAATTCATCTAGATTAGTTGAGTACCCTATATGTTATAATAGCAAAATTTGCATTTTAGTCGATAGCCTAATATTATTACCACGTATGCCGCAGGTGTATGTTGATGTGTTGTACATAACCACAACATAGTTGATTTTCTTGTTCACGCTTGCAAATTAAGAGTTCTTTAAATATTTCAAAAACGAAAAGAGATAGGATAGGAGAACATTACAGAATCTTTGCTTTATTTTATCCGTAAAATCAAAAAAACATTATCAAATACAGGGTGTTCCGTTTAAAAAAACATTACTTTGATATAAATTCTTATTTTTGGATCACCCTGTATAACCACGATTATTTTTAATTTGTAGCGTTATAGGCCCTATGTACCCTAATAAAGAAAAAAAACTTCAGATCTCAAGCCATTTGCATTACAGCGACCGACGCGAGCTTTATTTGTTGCTCACCATGGTCATTAATATGTTATCTATAATGAACAATTTTCTTCGATTTTCACAAAGTAACTTTGTTTTCTTTTACGGTGTAAATTTCGAATAAACAATATTTATAACCATATAAAAACGTATAACTGCACTACCACCATCACGGAACAGAGTAATTAAAAGAAATTATAAGGGAAATATTTGAATCCGTGTTTTAACATGAACTCGTACTATTTATTGTATGCAAGTGTATCCTTGTTCAATAAAAACTTTTTCTTGAATACTGCAGCCATAATAATTGCGATTTGGTGAAACGGGTACCAATAATTAGTTATGAATATTTCCAAGTAACACGTCATTTCGTTCAAGGTTTAAATGTTTAGAATATTTATTTATATCCTTATTAATGTTATACAAATGGTCATTTCTAACCAAAAAACATTATAATATACATTAATATAATTTAGCTGTTAATATGCGCATACTGAAAACGATTACTTTGGATTTATATCGTCGTATTAAATAAACGAGTCTTTTATATTTGTCAATGGGTGGTTTGAAAGAATTAGGACTGTGTTTTTTTTCACAGGGATATAAAGACATACACGATTGTGCCTCATTAACTGCATCTGTTTATTTGGTCGTAATTATTGAATCGAAACATAAACAAATCTCTGTGTAGATATTTATACAGCTGGTCAAGGTTAATATAACATTTTTATGTGCTAATTATATCTATACTAATAACTAGCAGTATAGTAGTCAAATATGGAAGTGTTTTGGAAATTAGCATTATTACTTAGAACAGTTAGAACAACTAACTTTTATTAACAAGTTGTATTGCTAATTTTATGTTTTAGAGCGTGATGATCACTTGAAATTTATTACTCTTCTTTTTATTTAATTATATTCATAATATCACATATTCTGAAATGTTTTTTTGTAACAACTTTGAGATTTTAACGTCGATGCATGGAGACAAATTTTGAAAATATAAATATGTTTACTTGGTACATTTGTGTGTTAATGTCAATAGGTTTATTATTTCACATTTCACACGTTGGATCAATGTTTATAGATTTAGGCGTTTATTTTATAACAATACGATTTTGTATATGGTAAGGTAGTTAAAGTGCAATTTCACGAATAATTAGACCTCTGTAATATGGCTGCCATTCCACTATGAACAACATCCAATTATAAAATAACTAAAATGCTATAAGTGTAACATTGTAATGAAAGGGATATTTCAGTTGGCTACTCTGAACCGCATTTTCCATCCTTTCCTACAGCGTTATAATAGCAAAAGACAAATATAATAACAAACACGACCTTCAAACGTCTTAAAATACTATTTGCCAACTCAGTAGCGTATCACGTGGAGAGGTAACTTAGGTTAGTAAAGTTGAAAATTTTTCAATTAAATTAATTATTGTAAGAAATAAACATCGTTAAAATAAAAGAATGTTCTAAACAAATATCATTATTGTTAAGAATTTCTGAAAATTTACCATTACTAATTGGTAATTAATATTGAAACTGCAAATTACACCATTAGCATAATGTGAATTAGAAATCACCACTTACTTTGCTTATAAATGTGGAATCAATTTTCCATTTGGCCATTATACTGTAAACAACAATTTGTAACGGTTGTAGTGATTGTGTAGTTTTTATAATAAAATGGAAGAAAGTTTTGTTTTAACTGAAGACGAATAAAAAAATAAGTTACTACATACTTGTTCATTTTTTTTTAATTTGTATTAAAATAGTTAAAATAGTATATAATAATAATAGTAGGTAAGCGTGGTGATGGCGAATTTATTAATAATAAATTTATTCAAATAAGTTTTTTTTTATATGACAAACGCCAATGAGTGGTCCCGCGCTTTATTTAGTAAAAATTTAAATGGCGGCCATATTGCAGAGGTCTAATTACTCGTGAAATGCACTATACTAAACGTCTTGGTACTTGAGATGCGTGGCGCGATTTTCGACAATTTGAAAAACGATGTTATAATCGGGAAACTTCGGTAGCCAAAATGCCATCCTAAAAATATACGGCAAATGAATAAATTTAGTAATTATCGATTTTTTTAACGATTGATATTGTATGTATGTATTGGATTACCTATTTAGTTAGTAAACATAACCTAACCTGTTCAACATCAGCTGTTTTTATCAAGGATTTGCCAAAATGAAGTTCAACGTTTTATAAACTTTTAATTACAAAATAAGAATAACTTTTGATAAGATTTTTGGTTGTTAATCTTAACAATCATTGAATAGGTAAGTTCTTAAAACTCATCGTTGATCGCAGGTGTAAATATTTATATTTTTAAGAACCAACAAAACAAAAAACAAAAATATGTGTCAGAAAGTGTTATTACAAATACAACAAGTATTTATTCAGTTCACACTATTAGTTTATTGTGCAGACTAGAAAATGTGAAAAATTATTTGTTCGATAATTTTTAGATTAAGTAATAGTAGGTGTAAATGTGTACTATAAAAACTTGACTGAAGCTTCTCAATGTGATTATAATATTATAACTTGAAATACTTCTAATAGGAGGACAGAACACTAACGTTGAAATAACTCACAGCAGTGTGCAACTTAATAAGACCCTCCTTGTTTGATCGAAAAACATCTTTGTTGAAGCATTTAAAATTCTAATACCAATATGTAAAATAAATCACAAATTGCTAAAACATTTTAAAATGTAATTTGATTAACATACAAAAATAAATAACTACAGAAGTTTAATTAGTTAGAATCTAATTCACTGTCGCTGCCTTTGTTACTACTGCTGTAATCAATTTCTTCATCAATTTCACCTGTATTTACAGTAAAAATCAGCTCTTCAACTTCATCAATAAAACCTTCTTTTTGTAAATATTCTTGTTCAGTCTTCTCTGTATGTTTGCACACAGCTTCCCATTCTTCACGACCAATTGATTTAAATTTAATCTCTGCTAATTTCCACATATCTTCAAATTTAAACGTAATATTATTAATCTCCCTATTTTTAACATCTTTTCAATTGGATTTAGCTCTGGATGGTAGGGTAGCAACCTTACCACAGAATGACCATGTTCGGCCATCAACTGATCGATTAAATAATTTGTATGAACACCGTCGATGAAGTTTAATTTTCTCATAGAGTTCGAGTCGATGATTAATCTAGGTGCTGGTTTGTTTATTGTTTTAGGAGGTGAACCAAATATACTTCCTTCAGGTTTCAATCTGCCTTCCTGTGTAATACGTTTAATTGTTCTTCTGGACAAACCTGTTACTTCTGCTAATCTTTCATACACACGATCGACAGGGATAATAAAATCTTTTGATTCTTTTTCTCGCTTCATAAATTCATACAATTTACAAATAATTTCACGAGCTTGACTGTAAACAACTACTCCACTCATGTTAGAAACGTTTATTTGGCAGTTTGGACAACAAATAACGATGAAATAGTAAAAAATGTCTTGAAAAAGACAGATTTTGTATAAAACAGAAGGAATAAACTCACGCGGCAAAGTACGAATACAACGTGAAGTAAATAAAGCGAATGACTACATTTATAAGTTGAATAGTATCATATTTGTGAAATACATTCGACGCGTTTGAATCATATGCGCATGGAGGGGCGAGTGGCACGACATTTTGAAACTAACTAACTACAACTGCAAATTAGTTGCATTCATTTGTAAATACCATTTCTTATAATGGAATGTAATTTACCATTTTTCATTGTGAGATTCTGTTTCACGTAAAACATTTCAGCAAGTACGTACCAGAATATCATAGAGTAATAAGTCATATTATTAGTGGAATAGTGTTGTTTTTTTGTCTGGAAGCGGCAAACAGAAATCAGTAGCAAACCGGGCTAGTTTAAACGAACACGCTGTAAATGTACCTACTGCAAAATATTGTGTTACATAAAGACGGTTCAGGTAAACAGCAAACAAAAGACGACCCTTTAAAATTCGATTTAAGCCTGAAGATCGGACACTCAAAAACGTGCGGTAGAGATTTCAGTGTATTAAAAATTGTAGATTTTTGTATTTTACACACCTTATAGTATATGCCTGTAATAAGCACGCCACGCTATCAAGATGATTTATTACTCTCTGGTATTCTGGGACGTACTATAGTAAATATAACAATTTTTAAGTAGGGGTGCTTGCGTAACACAAGAACGAAGTACGTGTAACTAATTATGTATTATAAGTCTTTTGTACCTGTGGTTTCATATTGGTTGAGTTGATCGGCCAATTTTCCACAGTTTTTGCTTTTTGAGCTTGATGTTTCGGTAGAGGACTTATTCATCGGGCTTACTCCTGAGAAGGACTGTTTTCGCACTTGAGGCGAATTCATACGTTATTATGTTTTCCCAAGCACTCGACTACTCTTAGATTCGAGCTTGGTACCATTCACTTACAAGTTTGACACTGAGCCACTGAGGAATCCAATATATATATTTTTTTTAGAACTTATATGTATTAATCTTTTTCGTGGTTGCGCAGTAGTTTATTGCGCGTGTTGCGTTGTAACTTATTGCGCAGGTGTTGCGCTTAAGCTCTTCTTATTGGAATCCATATGGGTTTCATTTCCACACTAGCTTGGCTTATTGGGTTTTCTGTAATGCAATGTAAGTGGCTTCTTTTTAGTTTCCGGCGAGTTGTATTCTCTTTTGATTAATTATGTTCTATGCAATTTTTGGATACGGCACGTACTTTAGCGGCAAAAATTCCAGATAAACAAAACATCAACAGCACAAAAGTAATTGATGTAACTCTACCAGCTATATACAAATATTATATTGTAAGTCTTGTAAGTATTTAAAGAGATTCGAAAGATACTTGAAGCATACTTGACGAATATAACGAATACGTGCCGAAGCTACAAATGTGACGAATATGACGAATACGTGACGAATATGATGCAGCTACAAATCAGATTAAGCAAAACTGGTCAGGTAGAATTTCTATTGTTTTGTTACACAATGCAGGTCCAAACTCCCTCAGGGCGCGATATAGAACCAATAAATTGAAAATGATTCGTTACATTACAATACAAAAAATTTTTTTTCCCATAAGTTGGCATTATGTTTCATTTTGAGATTTCCTAAGAAAACCTAAATTGACATTTTTAGCGTTTCCGGTTTCTAAGAAAAGCATTTGGGACGTGTGTAAATTAAATAATTCCACCCTACCTATGGGAAATTTTATGCCACATAACCAGTTTTTATTTTAGCAATTATAACGTTTTTCAATTCAATTCAAATATTTATCTTATCAAATTATCTAGGACGTAATCGAAATCAATCAATGTGGAAAGTATGAGAATGTATTTTCCTATTATTCTGGTAATTCGGCATATGTTATTTTTAGAATAATTACGATTATTGCACAAAGGTTAAACCGGAAATCTATTAATTTGCAATACTATTCAAGTAATCACATCACATGTTATTACTACAAGTAACAATAGAATGTAAAATTGCTTTGTGAAAATAGGGTATAAATAGGAGAACATATGATTATTAAATATTCACTTATAACCCGCCTTGAGTAAATATATTGTGAACCTTTATTTTAATAAGAAAAAGTTCCCCGTCGCTTAAGGCAAACGGATAGTTCGTTACAGCAAAGGGGAATTATTCTTGGTTTATTGAATAGTGGAAAAATTTGAACGGGTCGAAGAATGCACGCTTTTATTGGAAATGAATGGTTTTATATTAATTATTACACAATGATTAGATAGTATTATTTTGTTATATGTATTTCGTGATTACTTTTAGTTAAATCGTTAACTCTGTTGTAATGCTAATAATAATAAATAATAAATATAAAAGGTAGAAAGAAATCGTTTTTAAATTTAATTTCCATTTTTATCGTTGTAAAAAGAAAACGAATTTGGTAAGTTCAAAAACAGTTTTTCATTTTTGATTGAAAAAACGCCACTTTTATATTAATTCGATTCTTAGCGGTACTTGTGCCTATCAATGATCTGTAGAGTTAAAGGATTTTTTATATTTAAATCACAATTAATGGGAAATTATATGCCAGATAATAGCAAATTTTTTCCATTGTTACTATATTTAATTTTTATTGTAATTAATTGACTCTAAAAGTAAGTAATTAAAGTCGGGAGGGTTAACAGGGTCATTATCGTTATTTATTATTACCCTTCAATTAAATAAAAAGGAAGTTAAAAAAATAGAAAAGTTTCACGACAATAATAAACACATTTGATTAGTTTAAAATGGCAATAATATGCAAGTAGGAACCTAATTAATAAACCAAAGTAAACAATTTATTCAATCTTAATGCTGTCAACACCTACGAAACCAACCATAAACAGATTGGGGTACTATATAGCTTATGTACGATATTTTTAATTAGATTATGTTAATTAATATCCTGCTTTGTTTTCAGTACAATTACTTTATTCAGAAATCGTACAAAAAATTTTTTTTCTTGTATGTTGCAATGTAAACTAATTAATGTTTCCTTTTCAGCTCTAATATTGTACAACTTCATAGGTCCTTTATTCCTTATGCCCTCCCCAACACGCACTAGCCAAGCGTGGCGTTTTAACGGTTAAACCCTTAAAATGACGAGTTTTAAGACAAACGCTACACCCCAGGTGAGTAGGGCGAGACTGCCCACACTCTTACATCGATTCGTCGATCCGTCCCATGGATTCTGGGGGGGACAAAAATTCGTCAATGCCAAAATCAAGACTAAGCGCAAGATCTGCCAGGAATAAAATTCTGCCCCTTTCGGATGCCGGGAGGGCAGGACTCCAGCGACCTCAGTCATCGAAAGTACCAACATCCGGATTCATTACTGCAATATACGTGGTATCAGGTCGAATCTTAATGCTGTTCACCTACACCTTGAACATGTGCAACCGGACATTCTGTTCAGTCTCCTCTGGAAGCACTGACTCGCCTGATATGCAATTTCCCAAATACAACCTCCACTCTAACTTTCGCCTTAAAGGCGGAGTATGTGTGTATACCAAGGACAACGTAGGTTGTAAGAGGATGTCCACTTTGGAAACAACTAATTTGACGCGATTTGGTTCAAACATTCTGGGCCCCAGTTTGTGAAATTCTACTGTCGTTTGCATAGGTCTCCCAAGATCTTTTTGATTACCTTGGTCTGAAAATAGACTACCTCTTATCACAGTTTCCATCTTGCGATATTTCAATTTTGGGAGATTTGAATGCCCATAACTCCAATTGGCTTCAATTTTCATCTACTACTAATCCGCAGGGCATAGTGCAGATGCATTTGCTATATCCTGTGATCTCACACAAATCATTTCCGAACTAACCAGAATCTCTGAAAACCATAACGATACTCCACATCTCCTGGACCTATTCCTTACAACTAACCCACTTGTCTATAAAACAAGAGTCCTTTCCCCACATGGTCAATTAGACCACTGCCTAATCGAAATAACTTCCTTTGTACCCAATCCCAATGTTATACGCAAAACAGGTAGAACTATGTGGTGTTTTAAACCACCTAACTGGAGCGAACTGCGAAATTTTTTTGCAACCTTCCCCTGGCGCGAGTTTTGCTTTAAATGGTCCTCTTCTTCAAATATTGCTCTTTCAATAACGGAAGTTATCCTGATGGGTATGGAGTTATACATTCTCAAAAAACATAATCGTGTACATGTCCGTTCCCAACCTTGGTTTAATAGGGCTTGTACTGATGCATTATCGCAAAAGCATAAACTATAA
The DNA here is from genome assembly GCA_036346205.1 of Vesta saturnalis. NCBI lineage: Eukaryota > Metazoa > Arthropoda > Insecta > Coleoptera > Lampyridae > Vesta > Vesta saturnalis. The sequence goes on from JARFJB010002494.1 coordinate 1,686,462, forward strand.
CCAAAAGGAAATCAAATAAATCTATCGAAAATCACGCCAACTATATTGTCGCAAGGAATAGTTGCAAAAGCATCATCACCAAGACCAAAAAGATGCTTGAAGAACGTAAATGCAAAGAATTAGTCTCGTGTCCTTTGGGTCGTAAATTTTGGTCATTAGCTGAAGCCATTAGTAAAAACTTTAGTACATCTTCCTTTCCTCCCATGACGTCTCGCGACGTAGCTGTAGTAGCTGATCCTGCTCCTTAAAAAATGCTACCCGAGCTAGTACCTGTATTGTCCAAACTCTTTTTCGATCTCCATGTCATCTGGAGAGTTTCCCTTATCGTGGAAGGTGGCAAATGTCCAACCTATTCCTAATAAGGGAGACAAAACGGATCCCTCTGACTATCGACCAATAGCTGTCACTTCCATTCTGTCGAAAATCATGGGAAAAGCCATCAACCACCAACTACTTTCATTCCTCGAGTCTAATAAACTCTTAAACGGCCACCAGTATGGGTTCAGACAGAGTTGTTCCACGGGTGATCTTCTTTCATATGTCACCCAACTTTGGAATAACACATTAGAGAGGTCCGGTGAAACAGTCGTAGTAGCTTTAGATATTTCAAAAGCTTTTGACCAGGTTTGGCACAAGTACCTACTTACCAAGCTCACTTCGTTTAGCTTATCCGATACGCTCATCAATTGGATATCCAGGTTTCTTGACAGAAGACGTACCTATACGCGTTGTCGGGGATGGCTTCTTTTCGAAAAAAGCTGGAGTACCACAAGGATCAGTGATAGCTCCCACACCAAACAGGCTCAATCTACATTTTTCCACACGGCAACCAAATTGTGGAATGCCCAGTTATTGTTTTCCTCCAAACTTTAACTTAAGCCAATTTAAGGTATCCATTTCTCGGCAGCCTAACAATATCCCTAAACCCTCCCCAGTGTTCCTGAGTGCTTTAGCACGTTAGGCATATCTTAGCCTGTTCGGGAATACTGTAAGCAAAAAAAAAATTTTTGGAATTGCATTGTTACTTGTAGTTCTTCTAATCAGTCTAATTATATCGTAGATTAATTGATTTTTTATTTTTGTTCATTGAAGTTGATTCATATTACAAATATATTACTCCTATTATGAATTCCTGTATGTGAAGAAAAACTACTGACTTGGAGCTGTTTTAAATCATAATGAATTTAAATTTATGATCTAATTCCATTATAATGCAATAAAAATAAGATCATTTGTTTGGTTTTATAAATAAACATATATTCAAATTCATTAAAAAATATAACAAATATAATTCTTCTTTGTATATAACAGATTTTCAAGTCAGTTTCGAACCAGGCATTACGTATTTTCATAAGAATTCTTTCATTAACAAACTGGTTGTTTAAGAGATTATCTGCGTGCCTATAATATAATGGAAAATTTACCTATTACAATACGTTCTTGGTTATTGCTAACATTTAAAGGGTGTCCAAACTTTCTACGTTAGATCGCCTCGGGAGTGTGGGCTTTTTCATTGACGTCGGGTATACCTCTTATCTTATGCAGCCTAGCGGCTACGAACTTGAAAATTATTTCCAGCTTTTCTCATATGCAGTTTTATTATTATATTTTTTCCTAAAAGCTCTGCGATAATTTATTACTACGATACGGTCGCTGGTCGACCTTAATTGGCCACCCGGTATAAACAAATGTCAAACAATAATTATTTGATATGAAATTTTTTGTCTTATCACACATGTTTTTAAATTATAGCATATTTTCATGGTTTTTGCACCAGAATTGATTCATTCTTTTGACAAATATTACATTAAATTAATATTTTTATCTAATTTTCTTAGGTTTCAATTTTTCATGTTTTATTTTTTGTTGCACTTTCAGAGTAGTAAGTTGTTTCTAAAAAGCAAAGTCAGGTGTAGGTTTTTTATGTATACGTATTTGTCTCTAAAGCAATTAGTGCTGTTTGTGTCTTAAAATTTATTAAACGAAAAAGACAATTTTTCATCAACCTACGTTAATTTGAACTAATTTATTATTTCTATACTTAAAAACCGGCATATATACGTGCGAGTGCTGTTATCCCTTTTTAATTTTAATTAACGATGATTTCAATGACCCTAACACAGTGCTTAGAATGTATGAAATTCCGAAAAATTAATTTTAGAGATGAGTATCATGACAGTTCAACTATTCAAATCCACTCGTATTGATTTTTATGGAAGTGGCGCCTTGTCTACAAACACAATTAATCTCCCACACCTTTATTACAAAAGTTATGGCTATTACAAGAGTTTCTCATGGGGAAATAAAACACTTTGAGAGAATACTCTTCATTAGCAGTTCTGTACCAAAAGCTCTACAGTTAATAATGGTGAAGAATACATTATATTAAATATGTAGGTCGTTAACACTTTTTGTATGCAAATGAGTAATCTTAAATTTCTTTCTAACTTTGATCTTTTTATCTAACGTTTATCTTGGTAATACATCATGTGGAGGAACAAACATTTTTAAGTACGCGAACATTAAATAACGGCGTTGACTTAATTTCTATTACCATCGTCAGATAGCGTTGAATTTCAGTGATTATTGGGACTGTGGGTTACGCTTCAATTTACTGTTATAAGTTAAAACTTGGCTTTATTTGCTAAAGAAATTTATTGCTAGAATTAATTTATGGAGAACGGTAGGCAGATTAGGTATATTAATAAATAGGTACCCCGAAGGATGTTTGTATACGTTTGTTGCTTTTTATTATTTTATGGAGATGCTAAACTTTCGAAATACCAACATGCTAAATCAATTTCTAGTTTATTTCCTAAACATGCCATTTAGTATTATAACATTTAATTAATTAATGATTCCTGTATTAATAGTTTTGTTTTCTTTTCAGGTAAGCACATTGGACTAAATATCAGTATCTTACATTCGGTAAGTACAGTATAATTTTGATGTTTGATCTTCAATAGTGCAATTAAACTTTTGGTAGCTACGTATATAAAAACTAACGATTAAGAGAAGTTATAAATTTGATAATGCGTCCTTTATCTAACCCAGAATTGCAGAGATAATTATGGTAAATTGATTTGAAAATGTCAGCATGAGCAGCTCGAATGTTTTTTTCGGTAAACGTCGACTTTAATGATTAACAAGCGGTTGTTTGGTTAAAAAATATAATCTGGGAATGTAGATTTCTGAATTGATTAATTTATTTTTAAATTTCGTTGTCTAATCTCGTATGTAGGATATACGCTTTTCACAAAATGTGATTTATTATGTTTTCTTTCTAAGATTCTAGGAATCTCAATGAAACTTTCATCTATTACGCATTTCTTCATGTATTTCAATCTTGATTTTAGAACATTAAAATTATTAAGGAACATTAAATTTAGTTAGTATTTATTTTTTTTATTTTACCAACCCATTAATCTTGGAAGTGGAAGTACGAGTTTGTAAATTATTTATATTTAGATTCCTTTTTTGGAACTAAATGGGAATTTTTTCACAGTCATTGTCACACTTGATTGGTAAAATTTTTTTATACTTCGACCAGGGTTGGTACAAATCATAATTCTTTGAAAAATCAAAAATCGATGATTTTTTCTAAATTTGACTAGTTCTTATTAATATATAATTTTCAAATAGTTCTAACTGTAGCAAACAAATATTTGCAGGTAGTAGGGTTGCAGCCATTAAACGTTTACAGTTACACGTTTAAACGTCCTTGGATGTTGTAAGTTCGCGTTTAACCGTCAAAACCTTTAAATGTCAGCAATTTTTTAAGCCATACAATGGGACTATTAAACCCACTATAAAACTATTAGAACTGCAACAAACAAGATAAGGTAAACAAACAGCATTCATTCACTGTGTTGATGCATTTTTATTCAGAATATGAAATATTAAATTAGAATAATCTTTATTCTTTACTCTTGAAATTGTGATGATTCAAATAGTTATATTATGTTTAATTTGGCAGAAGTCTTTTTCTATACCCACCTTACACATTTAGGTCACCTTTTTTTATTAACTGCATACTGCAAGTGGGGTATTAATCTTATTTCTATTGAATATACAACAATGAAAATGTGTTTTTAGTTTGAAGAATTTAGTAGTTTAGGATAGAGTTTCACTGGTAATCAAAACTATCATTTACGTAACTAAATACCTTTATACATCTCGATGTTTATAGATTTTATGTTTCTCTAGTCTTATTAGCAAATATTTAACAATCTCACACATTTTTATTTAATGGGCGTTTAAGCGAGGGTAGCATGTTTAATATAAGGTTCTACTAATTTCACAAAATCTGTTTATTATACTTTGCAACCCCATCAGGCACGAATAGTACAAATAGGAAGCAAAACTCGACAAGTCTTAACGTGAAAACTTTGTTCACGCAGTTTTGCGAGTTTAAATACCTTTATACATCTCGATGTTTGTAGATTTTATGTTTCTCTAGTCTTATTAGCAGATATTTAAGAATCTCACACATTTTTATTTAATGGGCGTTTAAGCGAGGGTAACATGTTTACTATAAGGTTCTACTAATTTAACAAAATCTGTTTATTATACTTTGCAACCCCATCAGGCACGAATAGTACAAATAGGAAGCAAAACTAATTAAGTTGGAAGCCAAGTCAGACCCTTTTCACAAAACTATGTTTTCGGATGAAATGATAAAAAATGTAACAGCAGTACAGTGGTGGAGATCCTAAGAAGATGTTTCAGAAATTAAACACGTGCTGCCTATAGTGATTTTTGTTTTGTGTGCGTGTGCATCCTCTGCTGATATCGAGAGGATGTTCTCTACCTATGGATTCATACGTTCAGATATAAGAAACAGATTTGGCGGTAACCAAGCAGCTAAACTAGTATTTCTATTTAAACGTTATAACACGTAGGTTATCGACGTTCAGCAATATTTGTTTTTTTTTTAAATATAGTTCTCTTTTTTGTACTAAAAACATTTTTTAATAGTTCTATTTTTGTAAAAAGCAGCTGAATGCTAAATTTCTTTTGGATTATTACAATAAATAATAAATATGACATAACAAATACATTTTTAAATGTTCAAATTTGAGCCCCCTTTTCTAAACTAAATTAATCATGATTTTTATTTAAAAAAATCATTCTGATTAAAATCAAGATTTTAATCGTGATTTTAATCAACTGATTTAAATCATCTTAACCCTGACTTAAGTACGTACGTTTTATTTCCTTTATTAAGTCAGAGATACATAATTGTGTTAGATACTGATTAATAGTGGTACAGTAAAATTGTTTTAAAAATTAAAATTATTAAATTTGTCTTCGTTAATCTTGCTTTGTGGAATTTCATAAATAGTAGGTAGCACTAGTGTTTTAAATATAATTCCACAATGTTTTATTATTTATTTCTCAGCGCGTTTCGAGAGAAAATATATAAGTAAAATAATAAGTAGTTATGGTAACAAATCATTAAGGTAAAAAGCAAACTTGTAAGTTATAATTCTATATTTAAAATGTCTGTTAAAGGTGAGTCTATAAGAGCAACCTGTTCGTTGATTACAGGAACCTTCTGTTTATATTTATAAATGTCGAATGTTTTCAAAACATCTAGTTTGTGTTTTTTTATTACAAAAATGTTGTTTCGAGAGCCTACTGCGAAATTTAAAAAAGATGTGAAACAAATTTACAAAATTACAATACCTACTTTACAGATTTTAAGCAAGAACCCATAAGCACCAAAACTATACGGTCTCATAAATTTCCACAAAATATGTCAATTAGACCGGTAGTTTCTTACAATCATAGCAGATAAACTAAACCACATAATGACTTAGAATTTAAAATACAAATCAAAACATTCTATGAAGAATTCTTAATAATGTTGAATTAGTGATAAGAACGAAGTTAATTCAATTATTTGACATTCAATAATAAGTCATCAATAAGAGTTAGTGCGGCCGGAACAAAGTCGTGTAATGAGCGCCAGTCTGTTCATACAAAATCGGTAAGAATACACGTGAACTCGCAAAAATAAATCAGCCCCAAACAGACAAGAGGTCTCACTTTTACGCTGGCACGTAAGTGGTGCTCCGGGAACTTAAGCTCGAACACAAAGCTTAAAATATTCACACGCCCTCAAGTAATAATGAAGCATTCAAGCAAATCCGCTGTAGGGTTTCAATGACTTTCTTTATCCTAATTTTACGTTGTTACCCGCAACGCTTGTAAACAAAAGACGCACAAAAAAAACAACGCTAAATATTTCGCGTAATTGCCGATAAATCAAAATCCAATTACTAAACATCTACACAATTCGATCCCCATTTGAACTCAAAATGAAGCAAAAACACTGTCAATTGTAAAATAAACACAAACATCATGAATATACATAGTTAGATTACCTTCTAGAAGTATTCTTTGTATCTTCTCCTCCAAGTTACAGCGGAAACAATATGGACATGAACGGCTTCCTCGGTGAGGTACTTGTCAGGCGAATTCCAATATCAAGTTGGTTAACGTTGCGTTCTTAATTGACTGAATACGACGATGTAAAGTTTATGTACACAAAAGCTTTTACTCGAGGTATTATTTACACAATTTTGAATTAATAAGGTGGCTTTATTTACAAGTCTATTTGTGACTAATGTAAGTATTTACAAATTTATGTATAAGGAGACTTTCGTTTATTTGGTTGTACACAACCTTTTCGGAATATTAGGTTCTCCAGCTATTCGAAATAGCACACCACGCGTAACAGCTCACGTCTTTAACACACGACGGTCAGAGTTAGAGTCCCTGCTCCAATTAACCGCGCAAAAAAACAGCCTCACCCCTCCTTCCCCTATTAATAAAATTGCATCATATTTTTCTCTCAACGTTTTAAGGACATGTGCCCTTAACGTTTAACTGTAACAGAGAAATATTGCGTCAATGGCAACGATAATTTCTTAATTCCAAACTACCGAAATATTGTATCTAGAACCGGCAGAAAATAATACATATCAATTTCATACTTTAGTAAAATATCAGAAATAGTAGTTCACATATTACAAGAGAACAAGAATTACAAAGTAGCTCTCAAAACTAATATCAATGTTCTTAAATGTTTATTTAATGCCCAAGATTCACCTAACGACGTTTTAAAGTAGGATATTTATAAATTGAACTGCACATCCTATTATTCTTTTTATATTGGAACTTTGATGTTAGTTTGTTACAATTACATTAGATGTTATAAAGATAAACACACAGACAAATCAAATTATACAAAACATTTAATAGTAAATATCCCCCTTATGATTTTACAAAACAATATTAAATTTTTACATTTTTGTAATAAAAATAACATGTTTTGGGAGCATTCCAAGTTTATAAACGTAAACAGAAGTAGTATATTACAACACAACCCTTATGATTTTACAAAACAGTATTAAATTTTTACATTTTTGTTATAAAATAACATGTTTTGGGAGCATTCCAAGTTTATAAACGTAGAATTTTCGTTGTAAATTATCAAGTCTCTTTACATTATTTACGGGACATTGAAGTATAATCTAGTAATTTTCTCTTAATAATTAGATTTGATGTGATATATTGATATCTCTTGGTTAGCCTTATTTAAATTGTGCTGATTTTAATGTGTCGTTTTAGAGGACACTGTATGCTTATATTATCCCGTTGTCATTAACTGACCGCATTTATTTTTAGTTTTGTGCGCTATTTATTTAATTCCTTCCTTCCATACGCTTGCATTGAAGAGTCATTTTCATTTCAGCGCTGCGTTAGAGATGAAACTCGTTTAGTGTGTTTTGTTGTTCCCTGAAACGATATGTAATTATCTCTTTTGTTCTTATGGTATAATTTATTATTTTACGAAGGTAAAACAGCAAGTTCCGAAACTTTGGAAGTCCCGAACACCGATTTGGTATTTTGGATCGCTTAAGTAATATATTTCAGTTATGAATGTAGGTACTATGCAATCAATTTTCAGTTGCGATGAAATGGCGTTGGTATAAAGAGGGCGTCTCCCACGTTGTTTTGAGATGGTATTTGGATTGAGGTGGTACCTTTTATTTTTATTATTAAATGTCATCTCATTCTTCCGATTAGCAGCGTCGTAGCAGCACTTCTATCGTACTAAGCTACCGTCGTAGCCATGCCGCATTGTGGTTTAACCAATAAATACTGTTCAGTTTAAGTTACTGTTATTGTTACTGTAATTTCCTGTTTTTATCTTAAGCTGTGGCGTTGAAGTGATACAGTTTATATCTTTCGTTCCGTTTTTATCTTACCTTACTGTAAGAAAGCGAATACGTTCTGTAATTTGTACATAATTTGTATTTATGCAGCTATTTCGTGTTTAGGCAGAATATAATATTATTACCTGTTGTAAGTGAAAATCCTAAGTAATATATTTCATTTAAGTTAATTTAAATAGTCTTATCAACAATGAAAACAGACATTCAGTTATTTTAGTATTTATCTAATAAAACACTTGGACTGATGCATCCGATTCTATTAAGTTATTCATTTAGGTTAAATATGAATTTCATTTTGGAATAATTTACTTACACTATCGATTTTATATTTGGTGTTCTTAAGTTTTATTAAAAGAAATTAGTTCTTATTATCGTAAAGCTTTACGAACAATTACGTTTGAATTCGAACAATAATGGATTATATGTATGCATGGAATTTAAGCAGCAATTACTTTGATTAATTCAATACATGTATGCAGTACAGTTGTTATTTCACTTTATATGAAAGTACGTTTCTTGCAGTCGATACAATTTAAAATCCTGCATCTTCAGACTAGATTGTAATTAAAATGACTACCTAAATAAATATAATGAGATTAGGTGGGTATTATTGATTTTGCAATTCAAAACTGAATACTAACATATGCGAACTTTTTTGACCTCAAACTAAATCAACCAACAAGAATGTTCAACATGATTACTCAAATTCGCTAACAATAGATATTTATCCACTCGGTCTTTGCACTGTTCTTTCATATCCCGGATTCTAAGCTGTTGAACCACGTACATACGTCATTCTATAAATTTGCTCATCGCTAAATACAGTTTTACAATGAACAACCATAAATTCACAATTCTTAGTTTTGATTATAGGTAATAGAATATGAAAGTGTGAATTGTGAATTCAACACGTTTGTCAAATAATTTACTTTAAATTCCATCTATTTAATTTTCGTTAACCTCAATGTAATTTTCACTAATTAGCTGTTCTTGTTAAAATTTCCTTGCACATTGAATTTTTTATCTACCCTTAAATTTTCACTTCCGATATTATAATTGCGAGACTCAACTGTTTAACGCGGATGACACCTTTTCCCTTGGCAAATTTCTGGTTAATTATTTTGTTTAACAATTTCAGTTTATAAAGTGATACTTACACATCTACGACTATTAATTCTGTATTATGGCTGTCACTGGTTTTTCTTAAGTGTTTTAGTTGGCGTTAACAAATTAATTTGCTATTTTGCCTCTGATTTCCACACTTGTTCTTGGACTCCGTAAATCATGGCTTTCTATTTTTTTTAATCTATTAATATGCACCTAGAATACTTTAACTGATAAATTTAATGTGGGTGTTTTCGTAGATGTGTGGCTGTGTTAAAAAGGTATACTTTGTCTGAATGTTAGTTTACGTAATTGTAGTAATCCAGATTCTTAAAAGCGGAATAGATTATGAAAATTAAACTTTCCCTATTATTACATATAATTAAAGTACTTAGTGTAGCTTTTGGGTTTTTATGTACAATATAAAAATACACAATTTAAAAATCCAAAAGCTAAGTATTTCAATTATTCAGAATCGATTCATTTGCGCGAAGTTCAATTTAATGAATTAACGTTTGAGAACCTCGGAATAATGAGAAAAAGTAATATACTGAATTGCTTGTGCAGCAAAATTAAAATTAAGAATTTACATTATTTTGGTTGTCTATAAATAAAAGTGTCAACGTTGTAAATACGTCATTTTTGTTAGAAATTTATGCAAGAAAATAATGACATGGTTGTTAGGTTTGAATAAGGTTATTACTTTTATGTATTATACTATAGACAGGACAATGATGGTTTTTTGAGGATCGTGTTTTAAAGTGTAACAAAATTTAGAACATTTGATTACACAACCCTTGTGTATAGTTTCTCGTAGAGCACAGTGGTAGACTGGGAAAATTTGTGATAGGTTTTGTAATATAAATAAAAGGAAAATTAATCGAAATATAAGTAAAACTAAAGCCGGGGGTTATTTGATTTACAAACATCGAGTTTTAAAGTTGTGTTTACGACGGTTTTAATAACATAATTCTTTATTTGCTTATTTACAATTTGCAATTGTCTCTCTACTGTCTCTCCTTTCCTTACTTCACCTGCACTGCCTTCTTGTCTCCTTTCCCCTTAACTGTCTTCTTTTCCATATTTGTTCCATCCAATCCACTCCCCTTCCTTTTTCCCCCAATATCTCATCTGCCGTCCTATCCTCTTCCCTGCATTCTTTCAACATATGGTTGATCGTCTCCATCTCTTCCCCACACAGCCTACATTTTCTGTCTTCGTCCCTTCTCCAATATTTGTTCCCTCTTTCTTCGTTTCCTCATCTACATCTCGCTATCATTTTCTTTCTTTCCTTCCTTCCTTCCCCGTTCAGATATTCAGGTATTACTTACGAAGCAAATAGCAGAAAGTAGAAATGTTATTTCCAGTCCTGCATTGCAATCTCTAAGTATCATGTTTCTTTATGAACACTTTTACAACTTTTACTGTGATGTATGTACTAGGCTATTTTTTTTCATGCTTTCATTTTTTAATCATTATTTAAGCAAATGAAATTATGCCTTAAATTTCTTCTCAAGCTAATAATAATAATAATAATAATAATTAACTACTTACTATGTGGGACGTTCCCATTTTCTGAAGGTAATTAATGTAAATAGACAAATTAAAAAAAAATTATTTATTTCTTTTTTGATAAAGTCTCATTAGTACTCTTGTGCCAAAAAATTGTATTTAACAAAAGATTTGAAGAACAGGTGTAAATCTTAAATTACCTTGGATATTGCACTTCCGGTTTAGATTGCGTATTTCTTATTTACAATGGTATATAATCTATTGCCAATATGCAAATTGTCAATAAAGTAGTTTTACCTGACGTCTTCAATACAATTCGCTCTATTTATCTTTAGTTATTTTGTACGTTATCTCTGCGTAGACTCGTATATATTTCAGGGTTAAAATTTAATTGAAGGTTTGAGTCTATTTTAATATATTATAACCTTGGCATCAGTATGTAAGTTGTATTCAAATAGATAATTATAAAAATAAGTGCAAGTTCGTGTTTTTATTGTGAGGTTTATGCTTTGTCCTTGATTTATCTATAACACGTGTTTTCACATAATTATAAAAATAAATATATTGTTAAAATATTAAAAATATTGTTTTTCTGTTTTATGAGGTATGAAATTAACTAGACATGATTCCATTGGTTATGAATACATTTGGCCTGTAGTCGTCTGAATAGGCCTTGGTATGTATTTTACAATTTGTTTAAAATTTTTAGTGTTGTAGCAATATTACATGAAACAACTGCAACAACAATTATGCCGCCGCAAATTAAAACATATTCTTTTATACCACGTGACTGCGTTGTAGGCGAGAATAACATAATGAATTTTATAACTGGATAAAGTTCCCCCCCCCCCCCCCCTCCCAACATGTGATAGGTGACGTAGATTGACAGGCTTCATTTATTTAAAACTGTAACCTAACTAAAAGTTATTTTGGAAATCATCTTGACATCTAGCCCTGAACCTACAATTTTGACTGTTAAAATGCGACTAGCTACTTTTTTTTTAATTTTGTTAAATGATAAATGCTTTCAACTTATTTATTCATAAAACTCAACCTCCGGTTTCATGCATTTAATAATGAATTATTAAGTCTCAAAAATTTCCAAGCAAATGTAAACTTTCACGATTATCACACATTATAAAATACTTATCTTTTAGGTATTTATCTTTGTATAAATTTATAGGTTTTGATAACAATTACATTTATCATACTCAGTAAATGTTAACATTTTTAAGAGTTATTTAAGCTGTCAAAATAAATTTTTCAAAGATTTTCATATTTTTAATTTTACTAAATGCTTTCGATCTAATAATTCATAAAAAGCAATCAACATCTGGTCTGGTTTTTAATAATGAAGTATTGAGTTGTAGGTAGCGAATCGCAAAAATTTTATTATTATAATTAACGTTTGTCAAACCGCGTATGTTAACGATTTGTGTCTGTGATCAATTAAGGTAATATATTCAAGTGTAAGTAGATATTTTTATATAAATGAAAGCTCGCAGCCAATCATTTTACCAGCCTATGTAACGTATTAAACATCAAATATTGCCTTGCGAAGGTATCTCATTGGCACGCGGGCTCAGTAAGCTGAAATCTGCTAAAATAAGACACTACAGGGCTCCCCCCTCTGGTATTTGTGTGAATTAGCATTGTCGTTTGTTGTTTATAATATTTGTGTAGAGGTGGGCTGGCGAACGGGTACATGATACCGCTTTGGTTATTAATTGTAAAAGGCAATTGCCAAGTGGGTACACATTCCCGGACCAGATAATCATTAAACACCTCGAATTTTATTTTTATTGTTTTTATTGTTGCATAGGTGAATGTGTAACCTGAGAAAGGGGCGCGATATTTTTCTAACGCACTCAAATTTATATATCGGTCACGATGTTGTGATCTATTTATAACTTACCCTTGTAAGGCTTTGTTTTCATAAGTTTTTGTGTCAGTTAAGTAGAATAGTTTGCCTGCGAACTAATTTCTCTTTATATGCAATGGATTGTAATTTTTCATATGTATTTTGTGCTTTAGTATCGCTAAACAATTGTGTACGTGTAAATTCTTTGTCTATTTTCTTTTGTCCTTGCCTTTACCGTATTATCTCCTGTGCAATTTTACTGTTGTTGTATTTTATATACCGTAATTTGCTTTATTGATTGGTTTTAAAGAGCCACATGTTTGGTATTATGATTTTTATTTTGTTTATTTATGACACAATTGTGAGTGTGACTACATGGGGTTTCTTTTTTTTTATTGTGCTTTTTATTAATTTTCTCTGAATGTTATAATTTTGCACGCACTTTAACCTGATTTAATGATGTTTTGTTATATATTTAACCCTTTCATTGTTTTTTTTTGTTATTTGATTTATTAATGTACTTGTGCAATTATTTATTTATGAATAAAGTGGGTTTTATTGATGGTTCTTTCCCACAATATTATATTAACGGGCTAAACCACCATTGCGCTAAGCTCGTTAATCTTAATTTGAGTAGTTTCATTTTTTCATTTTACCTGCCCCACATGATGCAACACTTACCTCATCCAGCCTATCTAATTCAGATAGCACAACGTACCTACCACTAGACGGCCACTTCTTTTGATCATATTTGAGGTTTGCGAGTAATTAAATATCAGACTTGTAAATAAATTCTCACGTTTTAATTATTGTCAGGAAAGTCCATGTAAGGCACGCAATCAATTTGAGTAATAGTAACATTATTGTCAGTCAAGTCAAGATAAATCACTTAGCGATTGTTTTGTCCTTGAATTCGCATTCTTGCGTTGTTCAAATTACACTTTTCAAGATAGGGTACCTGGGGGACGCTACAAAGTCTCAAACATTTTTCACACGAATATAAAGTTTCACTAATAAAATACTTATCTTTTAGGTACTAAATTATTTTTGATTGTCCTTATATAAATTTATATGTTTTGATAACAATTACAGTTATTGTCCTTAGTAAATGTTAATATTTTCAAGAATGATTTAAGATGCCAAAATAAATTTATATAAATATGAAAACATTTCGTAAATTTATTTTGACATCTTAAATAATTTGTAAAGTGTACTGAAGACGATAACTGTAGTTTTTATCGAAACGTATAAATTTTCATAAAGGTAAATAAAAAATACACGATTTAATACCTAAAGGACAAGTATTTTGTTTTTCAAGTAAAATTTTGCAAAAAGCCAATTGGCACATTTTAATAGACAAAAATCATAGGTGTAGTGATGTAATTATTGATTATATGATATTGTTATATATGTTACTGTCCAAATTACTTTTTTCTATGCCAAATTAGTTTAGAAAAAATAAATAAAGCTTCTCTAACCTGTCAAGAATTAACCCCCATGTCCCTCTCGCAGCAGTACCCTGTTTCTGTTGCGAAAAGGGTAATTTACGGTAGTAAGAGTAGTCTTTATTCAATTTGGGCAAGGCAAAACTAGTTTGGGCTGAAATCGGGTTTGGCCGGTAACATTTATACAGTGAAAGTAACATGGGATTTTTACACTTTTACACATGTTATAAAGCAATAGAAAGTTCTTGTTTTCCGTCTTACTCGTGTTCTCTATTTTATATTAAATTATGAATGTTCACTGAACAAGAAAAGATCTGCATTTGTTAGAACATATCCAAAGGAAAATGGTAATTAATTTTTTTATGCTGTTCGTACATTGATTAAAATTATGACACGCTACTTAATCTTAATGCATTTCTGTGCATTCATGCAAGAAAGTGTTTCATTAACTCACCTTTTTAGATTAATAGGTAATCGTAATTATACTCTTGCTTGACGTGTTAACTAAGAAAGAAGGTAATAATTAAAATTTCACATCTAAAGGTAAACAGTCACTTTTTATATGCATCGTATTCAAAAGGTCATGTTAGGAGATTTGTTTTACTATCTTAAAAAAGGTATCTCAAGTAAAACTTTTATTTTAAAACGTGTGTCAAATAAACTTAATATTTACCATAACGATACAAATGTATAAAAATATTACGGTTAAGTACGGTTCTCAAGACACGTGATGTGTAGCATTCCCGAAATTATTCTCTTGATACTCCTTCGAATTCTTTTGAATTGTTACATTGGCTTATTTATTGTCATTTGTAGTTTGTTTTGTTAACGCTAAGTGTTAAAAAATTACTTATGCAATTAATTAGGTAAATAAAAAACTGGTTATAATGAGTTGGAAGAACTTTATTTTTTTTATAATATTTCTATAAAATGTTACAATTTTGGATTTAACGAACCAATTGCTACAACGTGGTACATGCACTTTTACATTTTCATCTGCACTGTATTGTTTTCTGATAACGAAATCATTGTGCAAGGCGCTGTTAAATTGGTTTTGAGGTTGAAGTTGGATTAGCATTTTAATACATTGAGGCAGATATTTTTAATATTAAAATAATTGAACATTGCTTCCGGTGTTGCCGGTATGTTTATTTTGGTATCACGACAGAACGTTAAAATCTCGCCGCCATAGAGTCGCCGCGACAAAAACGTTACTTCCTAAAATGTCGTCACCAAAAAAGTCGCCAAATTTAAAGGTTGCGGAGCAAAAATGGCGCCGTGATGGCCAAGACAAGAAAAAAATAATTAGAATAACATTTAAAAATGATTTAATTACTGTTATAAGAGATTAAAGATAATGACAATTTTATTACACAAAAAATTGCAAAAAAATTATTAGGGTACAGTAGTTTGGTTTATCTAATCTAAACTGATGGACTCGTACAAATACACTAAACTTTCGTTGAAATTATGAATATCTTATTTTTTTTCAATGTGTTTCGGCCCTTACGGCGACTTTTTGAGTGGTGCTCTTTTATTAGGCCACATTTTTGATGGCGACATTTTAGAAAGTGACGTTTTTGTGCGGCGACGTTTATAACCGCGACGTTTTGTCGCGACTTTTTAACGGCAACGTTTCAGCTGCGACGTTTTGACAGGGACAGAGTTTTATCAAAGGCGTCATAGTAAATTTTGAAGAAAAGGTGCCCCTCCGCCAAAACGGAATTTTTAAGTTTTATTGAATGGTTAAAAAAACTAGACAAGGTTCGATTTTAAACTCTTGGAATTTTCAGTTCAACTGAAAGTGGTATTCAGTTGTTTTAGTGGTAAAAATATAGGTCTCTATGAATAATTTAAAATTAAAAATATAGATTTATAATTCATAAATCAATCATTACGAGTTTCTTAATAACTTCAACCATCAAACCATGTCAACCAGTATATACAAAAGCAATATGGTGCAGAATGAAAATATATTGTGAGAATACTTTAATGTATAACGGATTTATCGTTAATAAAACAAACGAGATAACGTTTAGGTACTTGAACATTTTTTAAATTACGCGAATTATTACTTAGGATTATAGTTATAAAGTGTAGAAAGAAACGAAGCCCACTGATAAATCGTGAGGGTACCCTATCCTTGAAAGTGTAATTTGAAATTGCTCTCAATAATTAAAAGACTATAAAATCTTTACAATGTTGCAAAAAATTTTGTCAAAGTTGAAAAATTAAAACATAATTTAATTTTTTTTTAATTTTTCAACTTTGACAAAATTGTTTACAACATCTTTAACAATTTTAATAGATATTACTACTGACGAAGATAACTGTAAGCGTTATCGAAACGTTTAGATTGTATAATTTAAAATTCACCATTAAAAAACCAAAAAAAAAAGATAAGTATTTCATTATGTGCGATAATGGCGAAAGTTTACATTTTCATATAATTAAAATTATTTCATTTCTTTTCATTTCCACTTTGTAGTTTGGAAGGTCATTGACACAAAATATTTTTAATGCAATTTGAATAATGCATAGAAGAATGTTAAGCGATACTAATATCGATATCAAAAATCGCAAAAAAATCAATTTTTTAAATGATCTAGAGGGTTCTATTTAAAAAATAGTTAGGGTCAAATTCCGGTATAATGGGAAGTGCCACCATTTTGAAAATATTTTAACCCCTGATTGATACTAGTATACTAACAAATTTTCGAAATTTTACAACTTTTACGTGCATTTATACTTTTAATTCGTCGTGGGACACCCTGCATAAATTTGATTTCTCTTTGGAGCCGTTATACAGGGTGATCAACTTATACTCCAGTTAATTCCGTTACCTTGAGAGTTACGAAAAAATGTTTTTAGTAAAAGTTATTCATAAAGTCAAGCTGCACATTTTAAATTTGTTTAATAATATACAGGGTATTTCATAAAGTAACAGCATATAAAATTTATGTTTTTTTAATGGAACACCCTGTATATTATGTCAAATTTCAATTAGGCTCATTTTTCCTATTCCACTGATTAAGGTTTTTACTAGGTTCACAGGGTAATTTTAAAGATATGGACATTTTTATGTGAAAATCGTAATGAAATCGTCACCCTATATTATATAAAATAAACAATTGAGGGATAATCTTTCATGGGGCAAAATAATTTCGTGATTTGTTAAAACTTATCACTGTTGTGATAACTTTTATTTTTTGTACAGGGTGATCCAAAACTCACACCCATGATTATCTCGGTTCTTTTAAATGGCACACCCTCTATTTTATATCATCTCTGAAAAGTACTTAAGAAATACTTTTACTCTTCTTAAGCATTCCTTATACCTAAATCTTACAGTTATTAATTTATTTAGATTTTTAAAAACAAAAGCGACCTTTTTGGCATTGCATGTGAAAAATGAAGTATATAAATTACCTGTAACTACTTTAGAGAACATGAAGAATAGAATTAGAGTGGTTTTCCGAAACATTAGTATCCCGATGGCTATAAATGTAAGTAGAGAATTTAAAGATCCGCTACAACATTGTTTAAATGTAATAGGAGGCCACTTTGAACAGTTAATATAAATACCACTTCATCGAAACACTATTTCGTCACTACGAGTAAACTGATTTAAGTTTAACCTCCCGATGACGATGTGGTGTCAATGAAACGATCGTCGACTGATGAAATACTAGTTGAAACGTTTAGGTTCACCCTCGGTCAACAAAACGATTGTCGGTGGACGACACACAGTGTTCCGGTAAAGTGCAGGTATGTATTTTGCTCAATCTACAATGTTTTAATGTCCAGATCAAACTTTGTTACCTAAATATTATTTGGTACTCATTTTGTAGAATTTTGTTTCATTTATTTTTTATTAGTCTCTGTTATACCTAGTTTTGTTAAAAAATTTGTGGTTTTATTTGCAATAATTTATACTTGATGTATGTCTTTTTCATCTGACAATAATAGTATTGATACAGAGCTGCTTGAACAGTATTTTCAAATAATACATTAAAAAAATTAAAAATTTGAAATTATGCCAAAAATGTCGCTTTTATTTTCAATAATTTAAATAAATCAATAACTGTAAGATTTAGGTAAGACGAGTAAAAGTATTTCTTAAGTACTTTTCAGAGATGATATAAAATAGAGGATGTGCCATTTAAAATAACCGAGATAATCATGTGTCTGTACAAAAAATAAGTTATCACGTTTTAACAAAACTAGACTATTGCGAAATTATTTTGCCTATGAGAGATTAGCCCTCAATTGTTTATTTTAAATAATATAGGGTGACGATTTCATTACGATTTTCACATAAAAATGACCATATCTTTAAAAGTAGGCTGTAGAACCTAGTAAAAACCTTTATCATTGGAATAGGAAAAATGAGCCTAATTGAAATTTGACATAATATACAGGGTGTTCCATTAAAAAACATAAATTTCATATGCCGTGACTTTGTGAAATACCCTGTATATTATTAAATACTTTTAAATTGTGCACCTTGATTGTATGAATACTTTTATTTAAAACTTTTTTCGTAACTCTGACGGTAACGGAGTTATCGAACTCCGAAGTATAAGTTTATCTCCCTGTATTGCTGCAATTGGTTGTATGTATTTTTTCACTATAATACTGCTATCATCGGTTGCGATTTATAGTTTATAGAACTTTGATTGGTTAAGAGTTGTATGATTGATGACAAATTAATGACTAGAGATTCATTAATGTTAAGAGCAAAAAAATAATTCATTTTTGTAAGTATTTCATTTATTTTGCTTGTGTAATCGTCACTTTAAATACATAAACAAAAAAATGATGTATAACTAAATATATATATTTTCTTGTTTATGCGTTTAATTTGACATTAGTCAACAAGTGTTTCAAAATTTAATGTTTTCAAATTTTATATGTGCTGTTACATTTTGGGTGCTCGGCCTTATATTTTATCCCTCGACTAACGCCTCGCACTAAGAAATGTGTAAATAGCGCACTAGTTTCGCAAATAACAATGTCGTTTTCCTTATAATTAATTTCATTAAAAAACTAATTTGGCGTGGAACCAATAACAGACGCAGTCGGATAGATGAAAAGGAATTGTGAAATTGTGAATGTTTGAAAAACAAAAATTACTTCCTGTAATATAACGTAATCCGTTCTTTTGTTTGTCCCTCGCACCTCGTCCAATTGAAAGACATATGTTTTGGGACATACTTATTGACCAATAACTAGTCAAAAGCTGAACGCTGGTATCCTCGTCATTAAAAGAGTATTTTAAAGAAAATTTAAAAATACCATCGGCACCCCATTACTTTTGTACCACATTCGTCGGATAGGTAAGTCGCAGGTGTTTTCCTTCTTAATCAAATTAAGGTATTTAAACACAATATTTATGGCACGTTTTGGAGAACAGGTGTTAATTAAAACTGTCTTTATATGTGATATACATTGATTGATTTTTATAGATTACAGCTTTACCTATTTTCACACTATCACTTTGAATTGAATTACAGTAAGATATTCAGCGTTTATGGAAGAAAGAAAAATATTTTTTTCATAATTAGGTTAGCTCGATTTCGGTAGACTCTCACGATAATTTTATTTCAAACCTAGTTGTCTTTTGTTTCGGGTCTTACATAGCCCTATCAATATAGATTTTCCAAATATTACATGAAGTAAGAAGCCGCGAAAAACTACAAGGAAACGCAACACGTACATGAAGGGATATGCTGTGCGCGGACAACGATACAATTGTATCCATACGATTGATCAATGTTTACTATGTACCAGCATAAATCATTGTTTAAGCAAGTATATAAAAAATTACATTTGGTGTCTATTTCACACTTGTCAATGGTATTATAACAAGGTCGTTTATAGTGATAAGCCATCAAAATACCTAAAAAAAACTTTTCTTTCGTCAATAAAATGATGGTGATATAAGAGTTTTACTTATAAATCTGTGTTTTACTCAACCTTCTAAATAGTTTTCACTCAATTTTCTTATTTAGTTGTTGATTTGCTTAAGGGAAACTAACAAAAGTCTAACGATGCGCCTTTTAACGTGCTTCGTGCATATAAATGAAGATTAACAAATAGGTACTCTTTATTACAAAAAGGCCTTCACTAACGGAAGCCTTTAATGGATAGCAATTTATAATAGGAAAGTAACCGTAAATAGTATCCACGCCTACTTACCTATTGGTCAAACTGTACATTGAACAAGCACCCAATTTGAAGAACATAAAGCGTAATAATAATACGAAGAATCTATAATTGCTACCTAATAAAGAATACCTCCATGAACAAAACGTGCTTAGAAAGGCGGCATTAACAATATCTTGTGTATGCAAATTCTCTTGTAAACAAATACTGTGTAATTATCTGCACGCAAACGACAATAAGTGCGATTTAAAGCTAGCTAGCTCCCTTTACAGCATAAATTATTCAAAACCTCTCCATCATTCACTACTGTTGATTTTCTAATATGATTTGTGTGAATAAACCTGATTTGTTTGCATTATATTAAGCTTAATTAACATTATTAAAGTAATCAATATTTTAAAATAAAAAACCACTTTGGTAGTGATTTGACTATAAGAGAAAAACAAATAAATCTATGACATGGAAGTTGCGCATATTTTAACATGGAAGACAAAGCAGTCAACGCGTAAATTGCCAGGTGTTATGTAAATGAGCTGAACTTGAACGAAGAAGCAAAGGAAGGAACAATCGGCAGAGAATGTGTTGCGTATGATATTACAGATTCAACGCGATTTTCTCTACAAATATGCGAATTGTTTGCATAATCCAATTGTAATATGCTAAAATAGAGAGCAATTATTGCTGTTGTTTTACACTAACTTAGTACTTTGCACGAGTATTTAGTTACGAAGGCTTTTATGGAGAATATTATTACTTTTATTATTACACTTATTGACCTTGTTTAAATTGGTAAATTTTCTTTGGTACAGGGTATTCATTAAGGTCCAAGTTACACATGTAGATGTTAGACAGCTAAATTTACACATATGGTAATCATTAAAAAAAATGTTGATCTTGTCGAAATTTCAAAGTCAGTCAAATTCACGTATCACTAATACAAACCATTTTACCTTTTCAAACAATACATAATAAAAACAAAATTATAAACTTGTCACGTTGTGTGGAATCGTGAGAGAAATTTAGTAATATATTTTTTATTTTTAGACAGAGGAAGTAATTCAAATTTTATTAGTTTCAAATTGTTAGTTGAAAAGTATATTGTTCATGATTTAATAATAATTTTACGGACTATTGAGAATGTTATAATAATGTCCGGAAATTCTTTTCAAATAATTGAGACGTATAAGATGACGTTTAGCGCTTTAATATCGTGAGAGCTTTTGATATCAATTAAATTATTTGCAAAGTCGATCATATTGAGGAGTGACCTGCTGTTGGTTATCTGGTGAAAATGAAAGTGAAAGTTTAATAAGTTCTAGGTAGCCTAATGGTTCTTGATCATTATTCGTTAGAAATTGTTTGTTTTTGAAAATCTCTGAACTTTCATAACAATCAAGTTCGTACTTATTACTAACATGTTTGATTAAAGATACCGTATCTACTACATGATTTTTATCAAGACATATATATATATATATATATATATATATATATATATATATAGGGTGCGGCATTAGTGCGTCGATGTACGATATATCCGTTGTTCAAGTAGATATCAAAAAAGCTATTTTAAAAAATTATAGGCAACTTCAAACTTGACATTATTTACAGGGTGTTACATATTACCAGGGTGAACCAAACATAGCTTTTTTTAAAAGGGACACCCTATATATTATTTCAAATTTAGATTAAACTCATCTACCCCATACTTCCAATATAGGGTGTCATTACGTTATACAGGGTATTTCAAAAGTTATGGTGAATTGTACACGAAA
Organism: Vesta saturnalis; assembly: GCA_036346205.1. Taxonomy (NCBI): domain Eukaryota; kingdom Metazoa; phylum Arthropoda; class Insecta; order Coleoptera; family Lampyridae; genus Vesta; species Vesta saturnalis. The sequence continues at coordinate 1,708,573 of JARFJB010002494.1, forward strand.
ATTATTCTCATTTCAACGTCCTGTATACCCTAGACAGAACAACCTAACAATAATTTTTTCCAGGAATAACTTTTTGACATTGGTACAGTGTTACGAGAACGTACTATTTCTTTATTATTGCACATGCATATGAATATAGAGCGAGCCAAAACCCGAATACATGATTTTGTCAATTTTTTCAAATGAATCACCCTGTATTTTATTTTAAAAAGTGAAAATACTCTTTATGTTCTTTCATTTTTATTAAGCACTCCCTATAGCTAAAATCGTTAATTACTGATATATTTTCTATTTAATAACAGAAAGAGATTTTTTTTTTAAATTTTATTATAACAAGTTAGCCGTGAACAAATAAAAGTGTGACAAATTATTATAAAAAATTAAAAAAACGTCGGTTATTAAGACAAAATTCTGATAACATTTATTAATTTCATAAGTGTTCACAATGTCAATACAACATTGCAGTCGATCTTCAAATTCTCCACTGATATTTCTTAACATTTCAACATTAATACTCTGGAATGCTTCTCGTATTCTATTTTTCATATCATTCATCAAATAATGTGGTTGTTACACGATGGAGCTCCGGTACATCACACTAGATTAATTCATAATCATCTTAGTACCCATTTTCGTAGAAGATGGGTGGAAAGAGGAGGACCCATTGCATGACCAGCTCGTTCACCAGAGTTAAGTAAAATTGACTTCTTCAAGTGGGGTTATGTGGAAAACCGTGTATATCAAATACCTCCAACCACACAAGATGATATGAAGAATAGAATACGAGAAGCATTCCACAGTATTAATGTAGAAATGTTAAGAAATGTCATTCGATAATTTGAAGATCGACTGCAATGCTGTATTGATGTTTTTGGTGGACATTTTGAACGTTTATTATGAAATTAATTAATTTTATAAGAATTTTGTCTTAATCACCGATGTTTTTTTAATTTTTTGTAATAATTTGTCACACATTTATTTGTTCACTTGTTGTTTTTAAAAAATCTCTTCCTTTTATTAAATTGAAAATATTTCAGAAATGAACGTTTTTAGCTATAGGGAGTGCTTAATAAAAATGCAAGAACATAAAGTGTATTATCACTTTTTAAAATAAAATACATGGTTGATTCACTTGAAAAAATTGACAAAATCGTGTGTTCGAGTTTTGGCTAGCTCTATATTAAATTGGTGCAATAATAAAGAAATAGCAATTTCTCGTAACACTGTACCAATGTGAAAAAGTCAATTATTGTTTTGTTGTTCTGTCTACGGTATACAGGACGTTAAAAAGAGAATGATTTTCGTGTATAATTGACCATAACTTTTTGAGATACCCTGTATAACCCTATATTGGAAGTATGGGGTAGATGAGCTTAATCTAAATTTGAAATAATATATAGGGTGTCCCATTTAAAAAAAAAGTATGTT